>CM031234.1:284740599-286185599 GCA_018340775.1 Taxus wallichiana var. yunnanensis | reverse complement strand
TCAAACCACCATAAAGCATTGCAAGAGGTGGTCACAAGTCTAGCTAATGTTATAATATTTTTCCCAATGAATTATGAACGAAGAGAAACCCCAACATCATTGTATGTGTTATTTTTATCATTCAATATAAGAAAAAAATAATGTAAGAAGGATTACCCCAATTAAGTGAAAGAGCCTAATTTTTTTAATTATGTTAATATAAAATCAAAAGTATAAAAATTGAGACCTCTTAAAATAAAGACTTATTGTTGAGGTGGTAGTTCTGCAAGAATTGTTGAAACTTAAGAAACTCCTCAATGTGGACTCATACCATCAATGTACGAATCAATAATATGCTACAAAAAATACATAGGAATACATAATGATGATAATATATTATTCTTACAATCAGTCACAAAATACAAATAGAGATGGTTAATATATAGAAAAAGAAAGAGTTTGGTCCCAACTTTACTTTCAACTAAGTAAAGCAAGATTTTTATCAATCTCTACTTTTGACTAAGTAACTAACACATGGAGTGATGGACACATAATGGACACGTGTGGGAATGGGTGGTAAGTGATTAGCAGTGTCACTTATCATATTCTAATCCTATGAGGTGTGCACAAAGTAAACTTAGTATAGTTAAGCTAACCAAAGTCAACTTAATATTAGTGAAATTATAATATTACACCAACACCCCCTCAATTACAACTTAGGGAGGCCTATACAAAGAGAAAAATCTAAGAATCCATTAAATGGGTCCTAGAAAATGGGCTTGATGAGGTACCCATGTACAATAAGTACAACCTAGAAAAAATGAGATACAAAACAAAGGTCTCTCAAAAAATAGACTAATTATTATTAAGACCGCACTAGATGGGATAAAATACATCACTAAAAAAACATTAGATTGGATTAAATTCATGACTAAGCATATGCAAGAAGTGCAAGTGAAAAGATTGGTGAAGAACTCAAATCTATATGAGTGGTTTGAATACATTACTCAATCACTGAAGAAGATAATTTGACATTGTATGAACCAAAATATCTCTAAGGAGATTGTTAATCTATTGAATCGGTGACAAAAGTAAAAAGGAGTATGCCAAAAATGTCATCAAATTTCTCAAGTATATGATGTGATGTGTCAAGGGTAAGAAAGGGACACAACACATGAAGAAGAAGTATGACTACACACCCCCCATTATTTTGAATGGGTGGATTGGAAAAAATGATATATCTATATGAGTGATCTCGAATCAACTACTCGAACACCAAACAATGATAAAATTTGGGTATGCCAATAAATTATCACTAAAGGAGATGTTGTGAAAGGTTTTCAATGATACTGTAAAATGGCCTCTCACAAATAACATGACACTAAAATTGATGGGAAAACATAAAAACTAAGAAAAGGGTGTGCAAAACAAGGCATGCATGTCGGAAGGTGGACTAAGTTCATTTTAACTTACAAGGAGTTATCTAATTGCTGAAGAAATGAGAAATAGAAAAATGAGAGTTGCTCTAAAATAAAGGAAGAAATGCTAGGAAGAATAAGTAATACGTAGATGATGTAGCTAAATGGTAGAAGATCCACATATGTAGATCCCACGTAATGAATGTTGTGACAATGCCACCACGAGTGATCTAAAATCCATCATATTTGAATATGAATGGTAAATGAAGATGCATGCATATGATTTAATGTTATGTGTAAAAAAAGCGATATGTGAGGAATCATTTGTACAAATTTCGTGACTCTCATGTTTGAATAAAGTATTCGTATATCTCTCATGTATGAGAAGTTGTGTAGAATAGATCGTGTGCCACTCAATATCCTCATTAAGAGTGGAGAGAGAAAAATCATGTGAGTGTGCACAAAGTGGACCTAATGAAGAATAATTTTCTCTATATCCAATTTCATGGTGAGAAATCTAATAAATAGGTTAGATAGGCTTAGTGATTCCCTGTAAATGTTTACCTATGCCTCCATCAAAATGGACAATGGAAGGAGAAGATCCAAAACCATTTATGTGTTTCTCAAATGAGTCAAACACAATAGTGGGTGAATATGAAGTTTGGGTTGCAACACATGCAACAATGGGTGCATTATTTCAATAGGTAACTCGTGATTTGGAAGGGAAGAGGATCGTGATGTGTCAATAGGATCTAAATCAATGATAAAGGTAGATGTTTAACCCTTCATTAAATTTTAGTTCAATTTAATTAGGTTTTACTTACAATATTAATAACAGAGATTACACTACGTAAAGCACTTAGATTCACAAATTAGACCATAACAATCAACCATAAATCAAGCATATACATTTTGAAGCACAAACTAGATGGAAAGAGGAACTTGGTTGAAAACATATTCATGATTTCTTGATGACTAATCTAAGCAAGGGTAGAGTCTAAACTATGACACAAACATTGTTTGTAGATGTAGAACCACCTAGGTCGGGATTATATAAAGAGTTCAAGACCGGATGGTATGGTCTTGACCAAATCAAATGTTTATATACCTTTAAGCAACTAGGATCTACAAATTTTAGTGTCACCTTGTGTGTTGTTGTTTGTCACTCTTTGATATCTTTAACTTTGCATGAAACCCTAGATGTCACACTTGAAACATGTAAAACAAACCCTATCTATCCTTCAATACACTCAAGCAATTATTAGATCTAAAAATAAAGATGCACATGCTTGATTTAGACTCGACCTCGTTGGTTACCCTACTTGTGAGTCATTGAATATTGTTGCACTACATTTGAGTCATTGTAGTTCTCATAGTGCTTTGTGCAATTTTGCATGTAATTATACCTAGACCTAGGTTAGCCCTTATGCCTTAACTTTGATATCAATATATGATACTTCATCCCAATAAAAACCCTTGTGTGCAGATGGAAAATTCATAAATATTCTCTCCTATGTTGTGCATGTAGTATGTGGATGTAGTCCTTGCTTTCTTAGTTCAACAAGTGGTAGATATATAGGTGATTTATCAATGATAAATGCTTAGGTTGGACTTGTATATATATGAACTCTTACTTTTAAATTAAGAACTTATTGGCAAGAAAGGCCAATCCAAAAGATAAAAGAGTGACAAATGGTCCCATGAAGAGAAAACAAATTTTAAAAAAAAGGGGCCAAGACCATACACAATGGTCAAGACCATATGTACCGTTATGACCTTGATGTACGATCTTGGACCGAGAATCGAGAAAAAGTAAACATTAATGAAAATTGCAGAGATTTTCTCGTAATAATACTCAAAATCAAATAAAAGATACATAATAGTAAGAAATGGGGTTCAATAAAAATAAGATTGGTGCTCTTACTAAGATCTTGTTTCATTGTTCAAAACTCATGTACATAACATAATAACAAAAACATAATGTAATAATGATTTTTTGCAAATTTTGTGTCTACATTTTCCCCATTTATGCTAGTGAATGAAATTTAATAGTGTAAAGGAAAAGAGATTTTTACCTATGAGAGTGCTAAAGTAAGAAACATACAAGCATGTTGATAGAAAATAACCAATCGTGGTGAACAATGTGAGTCATTGGCTAACCCACACGAAGACAAGGAGAAGTGTGTTGTAGGCATTAAGAGGGGATATCATATTTGTGGACGAAGTGTTTGCAAACATGGAGATTCAAACTTGGTGGATTTATATATTTGGGGGTGATTAAATCCCCAACAAAGTGATTGAATTTTCAATGATGTGGGACTTGGGTGTTCTCAACATCAAGGAAAGATTGTCACAGAGGCTACTTAGTGTTCCCCCAATAATGGGACCACATTGATACAAATGGATCTGGATCTCAAAATTTTCTTAAAACCCCTATAAGGTGAAAGGAATTGACATCTCATTTCCCCGCTATACATTATATGGGTTTATATTGTGATATGGGTGTTTATACTATACTTGAATATTTAATATTGCCCCCTAGATTTATAATAAATACGGTGGCATTTGGTTCTTAGTGTTTTTGGGTAATCATGAGTGACCACTGGGTGTTAAGATTCCATTGCATTGGGTGATGAAAATTGGTCATGCATAACCAAATTGGTAATTATGTACATGGGAGAGGATAACCTTATACCTAAAACTCTATACGTGCTTAGTGATTTTGGATAAACAAGATAGAGAGGGTGACCATGCATAGTCACCCCCATATATTTCCCCCCCTTTTGACAAAAGGGAGAGTGTAAAACACAATTTCTTTGAAAGTGAAGAAAATGAGCAAGATTGAGAGATATTATAGTGTAGTAGATAGGAATTGGAGAGTTTGTAAAGAGAATTTGTTATCTTGTGTAAAATATCCAATGATAGGCCATAAAGTGTAAGTGTGCAAATAGTGCTAACAACATACCCGATAAGAGAAATGCATATGTAGAGTTGGAGAATAATTACAAAGCATCATAATGATGTATTGATGTAAAAATGATGAGATGCATAATCACAATGCCACATACGACATGTAAAATGGGAAAACATATCCCTAATTGGCTAAATTGAGTAGATAGTAAAGTTGGGTGTGTAAATGCTACCAAGTAAAAGGTGTTATAAATAGTAAGTTGGAAAAGTAAAAGGTAATTTTCATTGTGTGATTGTGATTGAGTGTGATACGAGCTTTGAGTTTGCGAGGGTGCAAAAGCTAAAAAGATCATGCGAAATGATTTGGAATCATGGGAGATGTGATTTAGTCGCGGAGGACAAACGAGTTGGTAAGTGCCTTTAATGTTGATGAATTTTTGCAAAATAGGGTAGATTTCCTAAATTTTTAAAATTTTGAATTTTTGCACATATCGATGAGATTGGATCGAATGGTCTACTTTTGCACTTGGGTTGGGATCATATGGGCTGTATGGTTTCAACCCTGAACCATATGGTCCTAACTAGGATCTATACGGTCCAGACCTAAATTTCTTGAAATGGATAAAATGTGAGCGTTTACTATTATAGGTGATTTGGATATGAATTTGGCATTTTCATTTATATATGATGAGCTTTCTGCAATATTTGTAATGTTCTAACATGATGTTTGTTGTTTGTATTGTGCTTGCATAGGGACATCCATGCACGAGAGTTTTGTGATGGTCAACACATGATGACCCTATTTTCTTTGGGTTTAGATGATGCAAAATGATATGCGCTAGATAAGGTCGAATTACAACATGTGGCTCAATTGGGGAAGTTCCCCAAATATGCATATGATTTCAGCTTTGTGTGAGTAGTGGAATTTTGATACTTGTATGTTTTGGCTCCCTAAAGAGGAGATGATAGTGACATTAAAAGGATGTATATCGGATATTTTGGTTGCCTATAGTAGGTGAGAGGGTGCAGTTATTGTCCCCATACATGTCATACCACATGGGATATGCATAGATATTTTGGGTGGGTCATGGTGGTCTCAAGGAGCTGACTATTAGATTGAGTTTTTTTGTGACTTCTATTGTTCTACGATTGTGGGATTATAAGATTGTGCTACTACTGGCATCATTCATGGCCGTAGATGGTGGATTTTTTATATCCTATAGGATGTGGCAAATTTTCTTGGTCATAGAGGAGTGTGGGCGACAATATGCATGGGGCCAATGTGTACTAGCCCACTTATATGGGGATCTATAGAGGTTTACATTAGAGAACCATGGTAATGATACAAAGAATAGTGACGTTATTGTTAGGAAATAAGGGATAAAATATGTGGAATAATCCCTCACAAAATCGCAACAATAAAAACTAATATGCAGAAAATATTACAGATCTTAAATAAAAGTGCAGAATAAAATAACACAACACAAAGAGACAGTATTTAACATGGTTCACCCAATTTGGGCTACGTCCACCAAGAATCACATGCTCAGATTGTATTACAAGCCACCACTCTCTTAATACAATACCGAGATCTATTTGGAGCTATGCTCAACAAACTCTACAGAAATTCACACCCAAATTCAAAACACATCTCGTAATGTTACATAATACCTACCATATGCATAAAACCATATAAGTAGACAACCGCTTAGGCAGCGGTTTTACAAAATCGTGGGTATTAAAACCATGGGCCTAAACCATCCCATAAACCTATGGGTCAAAAATCTCATCCATATGAGAAAATCACATTTCCCGATATATCAAGCATGTTTTAAGGCCAAACAACCCCGGCAAGACAACTATGGAAAGTGCACAATACTCTTTAGTGTACAGTCTTCAACACTTTCTCTCATGAAAATAGGTTCCACAACCTAATAATCTCCCACTTGGAGACTAGTTTTCCTCTAAGAAAGCTTCTCAACCCTTCACTAGTGTCCGTGAAGACCAACCAAAGCTTAACATGAGCTTCGGTTTTCCCTTGTGACCACCTTGGTCATCATGTATGTAGGATTCTGACTGGTATGAATCTTCTCCAACTTTAACTTCTCTTCCTCCAAAGTTGTCCTGATGAAATGGTACCTTAACTATATATGCTTCGTCCTAGAGTGGAAAGCAGAGTTCTTAGCTAGGTGTATAACACTCTGACTATCACTATGCATCTTTCCTTCCTCCTATTTATGCCCCAACTCCTCAAGCAATTGTTGTAACCAAATCATTTCTTTGCTTTCCTTTGTGGCAACAACATACTCAAGCCTCTGTGGTTAACAAAGCCACCAGCTTCTGTAGTCATGAAATCCAGCTCACTATTGTCCCACCTATAGTGTAAACATAACATGTCATGCTCCTCCTGCTATCTACATCTCCAGCCATATCTGAATCTACATAACCACACAAAGTGGTGTCATATCCACTGTAGCACAAAACTATCCCCATGGTCCCTCTCAAATACCGAAGGATCCACTTTACTGCCTGCCGGTGATCTCAACCTAGATCACTCATAAATCTACTCACCGCTCCCCCTTTGCATGGGAAATATCAGGCCTAGTGCACACCATGGCAAACATCAAACTTCCAACCCCGATGAGTAAGGTACCTTGTACATATGGTTTCTCTCATGCTCTATCTTGGAAAACTGCTCCTTTGATAACTTTAAATGTCTTGCTAAAGGAGTCCCAACCGGTTTAACATCTTGCATATTAAACCTCTCCAAGACCTTCTTAATGTACTCTTCCTAAGATAAAGTCAGCTTCCATTCCTTCCTATCCCGAGATATCCTCATACCAAGGATTTGTTTGGCTGCCCCCAAATCCTTCATAGCAAAGGATTCACTTAGCTGCTTCTTGAGTACTTTTATTTCCTACATGTTTTTACCTGCAACCAACATGTCATCCACATACAGACAAAGGATAATATAACTGCCATCCTCAAATTTATTTGTATACACACAATGGTCAAAATGACATCTAATATAACCTTGCTCCATCATGAAGCTATCAAATTTCTTATACCATTGACGTGGAGCTTGTTTCAAGCCATACAAGCTCTTCTTCAGTTTGCACACCATCTCCTCTTTACCTTTGACCTCATAGCCCTCTGGCTAGCTACATATATAGATCCTCCTCCAAATCACCATGGAGAAATGCAGTCTTTACATCAAGCTGCTCTAAGTGCAAGTCTTCTGCTGCAACTATTCCAAGAACAATTCTAATAGAAGTCATTTTTACTACAGGAGAAAAAATCTCATCAAAATCTATACCTTTTTTTTGTGCAAACCCCTTGACCACCAACCGGGCCTTGTATCTTTATTTCCTCCTTCTTCCTCTTTAACTCTGAACACCCACTTGTTCTCGTAATGCTCTTTTGCCTCGGGTAGCTTTACATAATTCCATGTCTAGTTCTCCATTAGAGCACGATGCTCCTCTTCCACTCCCACTTCTTCCGGCATCTACTTGCATTGCTTCATCAAAGCTTTCTGTCTCTCCACTATCAATGAGTAATAAATAATAAAGAGAAGGAGAAAAATGTTAGGCTCTCTTCTTACCCTAGAAGACCTCCTCAATATAGGAGTTTGGGGTTCCTATTGAGGAGGTTCCTAAACTAATTCATGTGTCACTTTCCCATCCGGAAGATCCTCTACCACTGCATATTCTTTCTTGGATTCTTCCCTATTTTCCTGCAACTTCGATTATACATGACTTTCTCATTAAAGACCACATCCCTAGATCGAATGATTTTCTTTTCCTTAATACTCCAACATTTATATCCAAAGTCATCACCACCATAACCAATGAAAGTACATTTTTCTAATTTAGCCTCTAGCTTGGTCCTATCATCCTTATCTATATGGACAAACACCTCACATTCAAAGACTCTAAGAAATGAATAATCAACTTTCTTACCATACCAAGCCTCCTCAGGTATTCCTCCATCCAAGGCACTTGAAGGTCATATGTTTATCAAGTACAAAGCTGTGCTCACCGCTTATGCCCAAAAAGAAAGAGGTAGTCCTATATGTAACCTCATGCTCCTAACACATTCCATTATTGTTCTGTTCATCCTTTCTGACACCCCATTTTGTTGCGGAGTTCCAAGAATTGTCTTTTTCCCTGTGGATTCCATTCTTAGAACAATAATAATCAAATTCATTGCTGCTAATACTCCCCTCCATCATTTGACCGAGACATTTTAGCTTAAGACAAGTTTCATTCTCTACCAAGGCTTTCCATTTAAAAAAAGTGTCAAATACATCAGATTTGTTTCTAATATAATACACCTAAACTTTCCTTGTTGCATCATCAATAAAAGTAACATAATAACTTGAACCCCAAGAGATGATACCTGAGCCGGCCCCCACACATCAAAATGCACCAGCTCTAACTTACTCTCTTTCTTTGTAGGTCCAACCTTGAGAAACCTTACTCACTTCTGTTTCCCATATATGCAGTCCTCACAGAACTCCAAACCTATTTTTGTATATCCAAGAAAATATTTCTTTATGATCTCCATGCCCTTATGGCTCATATGACCAAACCTATAGTGCCACAATGTTGTATCTATACAGAAGCCGAAGATTACAAACATTAGTGCTATAAGTGGTTAAACAAAAGGTTCCAACCCTCTTACCTCTTACCACCACAAGAGCACCCTTGGTAACCTTCCAAGAGTCCATTGAATATCTCAAAGACAACTATCACTTCCCAACTACCCTGCCGATATCAAATTTCGTCTTAATGTAGGCACATGTCTGACATCCTTCAATAGCCAAGTATTCCCATTCTACATCTTAACCTGAACAAAACCTTTTCCAACTATGCTGCAAGGCTCATCATCACCAAGAAAAACATTCCCAAAATCTCCTTGAACATAATCAACAAAATAGTGCCTATGTGGAGTAACATGGAAAGAAGCCCTTGAATCTAAAACCCAAGATTTAGTAACATTGTGCAAAGAAAGAATCAAGGCATCCCGACATACATTACCGTTGCCACATTTGCCTCTTTGTTTTCTTCTGTTGTTTCTTCTTGTCTCAAGTTCTCAACATCCTTCTTTGTATGCACATACTTTCCTTAGTTCCAACATACTATCTTACTTTTGGATTTTGACCTTGCCGATCCTTTGATTTTCCATGGCTTCTTCTATTCTTTTGTCTCCCTCTAGTTTCCCTTTGTCAAAGCATATCCCGAAGTAGAAGATTCTCCAGAGCTTTTTCTTTGCATTTCCTCGCTTAGAATCACCCCTACAACATCCTCAAACTTCAACTTTGAATTACTTGGAACCGAGTTGCTTACCGCCATTACCTGGGGCTATTACAACTCTCGGGTAAAGAGCACGTGAGAACTAATATAGCCCTAACTTGTTCATCAAATTCTATCAGAATGAAGCTAGAATATTTAACACCGTATTAAAATCATTTAAATGATGTGTTCTTGAACCATTCTCTCGACACCTTCATATTAAACAACTTTTTCATTAAAAAAATCTTATTAGAGGCAGAGGGTTTTTCGTACAACTTCCCTAATGCATCCATCAGTTCTTTTGTAGTCTTTTCCTTTGAAACATTAAATAATAAAGATGCAAGACACGACCAGATTGTTCCAAGTGCCTTCCTATCCAGAAAATCCCATTCGCGTCCATCCTACTCGAGTGTTTGTTCACCTTCTCGCATACAACGAATATAAAGATCCTTCGATAAAGGTAATCTTCCATCCGCATCTTCCAAAGACTTGAAATTATGCCCGTTGAATTTATCAACCCTAGATCTTCCATCATCTACCATAGCTCCCACTCAAGATAAAACTTTCCCTACGATTCAATACTTCAAACAAACCAAACCCGGACTCGATACCAATTGTTAGGAAATAAAGGATAAAATATGTGGAATAATCCCTCACAGAATTGCAGCAATAGAAACTAATATGCAAAAATATTACAGATCTTAAATAAAAGTGTAGAATAAAATAACACAACACAAAGAGACAGTATTTAACATGGTTCACCCAATTTAGGCTACATCCACCAAGAATCACTTGCTCATATTTTATTACAAGCCACCGCTCTCTCAATACAATACCCAAATCTGTTTGGAGTTATGCTCAACAAACTCTACAGAATTCACACCCGAATTCAAAACACATATGTAATGTTACATAATACCTACCATATGCATAAAACCATATAAGTAGACAACTGCTTAAGCAGTTTTACAAAACTATGGGTATTAAAACCATGGGCCAAAACCATCCCATAAACCTATGGGTCAAAAATCCCGCCCATATGAGAAAATCACGTTTCCTAATATATCGGGCACGTTTTAAGGCCAAAAAAAAATTTCTCGGGGGTGTGCCCCGAACCCCGGCAAGACAACTATGGAAAGTGTATAGTACTCTTAGTGTATAGTCTTCAACACTTTCTCACATGAAAATAGGCTCCACAACCTAACAGTTATTACATGTGTGGGCATATGAGCACTTTGAAATTATACATCCCATTGGTGGGCCACATACGATTGGGCTTCTCATATATATTTACAAATGAGATGGAGCATGTCATGGTGGTGATGGATTGATACTATAGCATATAGATCATAGTTAGACAGATTGAGGCCATGAGAAATTATTTAGAGGCTATATAGGGACTATAGAGGGATACCCGAGAATTATGTGGAGATGTGGGGGATATGTTGGACCATGTGCCTACATGACCAATTTCCCCTCCAAGGAGAGTTATTTTAGTATGAGAATGTTACAAGGTAGTTTGGCAATATGCATAAGGTTCCCCCAACACCATACCTATAGGCGAGATCGACACATGTAGCATATAGAGTAAGGGTCCAATTAAGGCCAACCACAAGCAGAGTTATTTCCACTAGCTAATGAGGTAGAATTAGTGGTCATACTAAGTGAACGTGATGATGCGGGGTGTACCTCAAACTATGTAGAGTGTATCGCAACTTATGGAGACTAATGGGCTAAGACCATATGGGTATGATTGTTCCCATTTATGGTTAGACATCCTAGGGATGACACAATACCTAGTGATTTAGGTGGTATAGGCATACTTCCACCCACAAATAAATGTAGAGAGACCGGGATATGGCCCCAGTGGAGATGCGAGTAGTGATTGTTATGCATATGTATTGTATGATATTTTGATTTGTAATCGCGGTAAAAGATGACAATGTTGAGTGTATAATTGTTGATATATATATTGTATTGATTATAGGTGATGCTTATTGGACAATGATAATGGATGCATCGTGTAGACATTTCTCTTTAATGTTTCTAGGGATATGGTGATAAGAAACATGCAAGAGTGCATTGATGATATAGTAGGACAACATGCCTACTTATTTGATCTAGTTTCAAAGTGGGCACAACCAGCAATATTGTTTTATAGAGTGAGCAGGATGATATCCAAGAATATTTATCTCATCTTCCTAAGATGCGTCATGGTGTTAATCTTGTAGGACTTGGTAGCGTGAATAGTAGAGTCCCAAGAACACTATGCATAAGTATTGACATATAATACTACACTACATGATAAATTAGCAAATTATTGGGATAGATTGTGATTGAGGGAGCACATAGACACAAGAGGAACCTCAAGATCATGTGGACTATTATCATTGAGATTAGTGAGGAGGAGGATTTAATGCATGAAGGTTGTACCCTTGTCAAATTACATATGGTATTTTGTAAAACTTTCTATTTGTGTGTGTGTGTGTGTGTGTGTAAGCATGGATTTCATGATTTTTGTAAAAGTTGTAGTTAATGTGATGAGTAAAATGGTGTCATTAGTATGTGTTGATTGCTTGATATGTGATTATGAATATGTGATTTCATTGGATTATGATGTATGTATGATTTGCATTTAGATGATATATATTTATTTTTGTATGATTAATGTGCATGATTGGATGATATTACTTTTAGAGCATGTATTACTTATATAGTTTTGAAGTAGGTGATGATGATGTAGTGAAAGACACATGGTCAAATGTTCTTATTACGGTATGTGCAACTTCCACATAAGCTCCAATGGTCATATAAAATGGGGAAACCTATTCTCGGAAGAAGGGAGGGAGATCCTCATATATGATATGTGGGACTTAGTAAGAATACCACACGATGGTAAAAATCAATAGGTGTAGTGGAAAGTAGATATCAGGTTGGATCATGGTGTGGTAAAGACATGATGAATGCGAAATGATAGGGAATTCGAGCTACCAAAAGAGCACTAGTGTAGACAATACATGACAATTTAGCTTAAGCGTACGTGTTCGGATGGTGTCCAAAAATAGGTGGAAGTTATGTGTGCAACTTTTGGTACGCACCTCTACTCCATGGCAAGCCATATTTGTATGGGTTTTGGAGGATTTTGTGGAGTTGCTTCATTGTTAGAAGCATCATTTTTGCATCGATAAAAGGAGGATTAAGAGTTACACTTTTTGTAATTCAACGACATGGAGAAGGTGAAGCATATATGTCGAGAATTTCATGTATTGAAAGAGACGATACCTTTATATTCTAATAATTTGAGATTTTGATCTAGTGCATAGTAATCATTTTCAAGGTACCCATTAATCCGATGAAATTTACCAAAATGTTGGCTTCTTTCTCATGTAAGCTAGCGAGGAGGGTGATGATTGTTAGGTGGTAAACAAATCAACCTCTCGAACAATATTGTGATTAGGAACAATATCATTTACAAATGAATTATATCTACAAGTATGACATTTTTTTCTATAGAAGAAGTGGAAACACAAGTTGAATAAATAGTACTATGTGTAATTGGAATAGAATAAGTTGTATGTTTAGTGCATGCAAGATGGTTGTTTTCTCGGGGGTCGAGGTGAGCCCTCTCCTCCCCCGCCATAAGGTGAGTGGGATTGAGGGGGTGTCCCCACCCGCATCCGACTAATCAAAATATCGAGGGGGTTGAGGGTACACCCCCCCCCACTTTTCCTTACCAGCTAAACCATCTATCTCTCTTTCCGTCAGTGCCTCCCAGGAGGGCCTACCATCAAGGAGGGTTGGTCATTAGGAATACTATATTCTTGATCCCTCAATCTTGAAACATTAAGAATATCGAAAGTGGTAATAATAACATTATTTTCATGTGTAATAGAATCGGTATAAACATGAGTAGAAGCACATTCAAGAGGCATAGGAATAGTACTAGTATTAGCATTACTTTTTCATTCAAAAGGAAGAGTAGAAACATAAATAAGGCCATGTTCCATAGAAGAATCATCATGCATATCATTATTAAGGCATTCACTATGGGTGGATTCGAATCACTATCATAAATACAAGTAATACCATCAATCAATGTAATAATGGAAGGGATGTCCTCCTCGTGCGAGTTATAAATATTATTTTCATCAATAGAATCTATGGAATTTGTAGCCTCAAGTGGAGCATTAACATGTGTGGGAGAAGATGATTGGTCACCGTCGCTTTCCAAAGCATATATATTACCTTCAATACCAAGGGTAGTAGTACAATCCATCTCACAAGAGTTCCATAAATCTTTGGATGATATCATAAGTGAAGTAAGGGTAACATGATTAGTGAAGTTAATTTTGGGGAATGTCTCTTGTAATACCTCTGCAATAGACTAGGGTGGTACAAAACACGATGTAAGAGTAATATTTTGAGGTGGAGTAGCAAAACAAGGTGGCAGATCTCAAACCACGAGAGTATGAGCCTCTTTATCATATTTTAAAATGAGTTCATCATCATTATGAGTATTATATAAGAGTTGACTAGTAACAACATCATGGCATGTAATATGAAGAGAGGTAGTATAGCTAGGGACAACATCATAAGGGACACCTCTCGAAAGTGGTTCATCATCATAATTATGAATTCCACTTGAAAATAAAGCAAAATAACCATCAACTAGAGCATCACAAAGAGCAACGGGATTAAAAGTATCATTAGAGACTACAAAAACAAAAATAGTTTGGACTTGATTAAATGGATGAAAACCCTTACGGTTTAGCAAGTCTCTATAACAACCCATGGCCATGTAAATAATAAGGGATGCTCTTGGAAACAATGCACACATGCCCTAAGAAATTCCTAGGGTTTTGGGATCGAGGACTAATACACAATAAACTAAGAAGATCCCAAACTATGTGAAAGGTTTGATCAAAAGTGGGTTCACCAAAATGTTTAACCCTTCATAAAATTTTAGGTCAATTTAATTAGGTTTTACTTGTATTAATATTAATGAGATATTATACTACTAAAATCACTCATATTTACACCTTAAACCATAGCAATAAAAAATATACAATTTCAAGCAAAAACTAGATAGAAAGAGGAACTTGGATGGTTCAGAAAATATTCAAGATATGTCAATGACAGATCTAGGAAAGGGCGAGAGTTTGAAATCTAATATAGTCATTGTTTAAAGTTGTATAGAACTAGGTCATGACCAAATAATGAGGTCAAGACTAGATGCCGAGGTATTGACCAAACCACACGTTCTTGGACATTCATGCAGCTAATATCTATAAATTTCTATGTCACTTTGTGTCGTTGTTTGTCAATATTTGATATGTTCGACTTCGCATGAAACCATATACGTTGTACCCATAACCTACAAAATAACCCCTAACTATCATGCAATACACTCAAGCAATCATTAACTTTAAAAATAAAGATGTAAATTTTTGAGTCAACCTAACCTCGGTGGTCACCCCGCTTGTGAATCACCAAGCACTACGCTACATTTTAGACTCAATGTAATTTTCCTAGTGTTTTGTGCAAAATTGCATGTAACTACATCTTGACCTAAGTTTTCCTTGTGCCTCAACACCAATATCAACTATGCTACTTCATCCTAATAGAAACCCTTGTGTGCAAATGAAAACTTCATAATTATGACCTCATATGTTGTGTATGTAGTATGCAAATCTAGTCCTTGATTTCTCAGTTCAATAAGTGGTAGATAGATATGTTATTGTCTAATGATAAATTTTGGGTTAGACTTGTATGTATATGAGTTATTACTTTGAAATTAATACCTTAGTGGTGGGAAAGGTCGAACAAAAAGATATAATCCAAAAGATAAAAGAGTGACAAATGGGCCCATGAAGAGAAAACAAGTGAAAACCAAAAGGTTCCAAGATCATACACAATGGTCAAAACCGTATGTACAATCCTAACCTTGTTGTACGTCCTAGTGTAGACACTAAAATCAAGTCACACTCCCCTTTCGTACCTCGACCAATAAGCACCCTTTATTACATTTACATAGCCATGACCCCCTTCACCCCACTAATATTAATTTAATTAATCTAATTAAATTAATTCATTATCCTCACTATATTTATTATTTAAATATTTTATTTAAATAATATCCACACATACAGTTCACTTAAACACCTCACCAAGCCAACTCAACCTAAGACCTATTCTTAGTAAGTTGCCATAACTAACTAAGACTTACCCAAACCCTAAAAATCAATGCCTACATTCCCTCTAACCATACTCTCACATGCTCACAAGAATATCCCAGCCTAATCCGCGAGATAATGACACGAGATCCAAGGAAATCAAGAGGATCTCCCTAGTTTAGTAAACCTATGAAATCCCGCCTTGACCGACGCCAGTTACCCCTAACCGTAAATGCCGATTAAGCCGGACCATAATCGATTACCCTTTTAACCCCTAAACAACCTTATTCTCAAGGTTGGAAGTTTGGCAAACATTGAGAGAAGGTTGACGAGAAAGAACACATCTTAGAGAGATAACACATCTTCAGAGAGCAAATTCCAGTGAAAACTTGCATGCAAGGAAGGAGATTGAAAATCTTCTCCTGCACAACCATCTCAACCATGATCTGATCCATCCAAGCAAAGAGGAGTGTACATGCAGCCCATGCATAAGCTTTTTTCAGTTGGTGATCACTTGCAGCCTTCAAACCCCTCATCAAGCACCTCCATCCCTCACACACAGGCATTGAACCGGAATCCAAGTAAGTATAACATCATACTTTCTTGGTTTATTTCATTTTATCATCATTTTATCATCTATTGTTTACTTTGCCCCTATTGACCTTCTCCAACATTTTCACCTCCATATACCCATTAAAACCTTGCCAAAGCCTACTCCAGTCACCCAATACCTCATCTCGACCCACCAAAGTCCTTTGTGCAATCACAAAGGAGACCACAACTTGTTCTGTGATATTTCTAGATCTCACAATAATGGGCACCGATTACACCTAACCACCGTCGGTCACCCCGACCGACACCAATCTCTCTGTATTTGCCCACATCCTAGAATGGAGACCTACCCACCAAATTTCATCTTATACTCATTCACCTACGATCTATCTCGTGACCTCTCACAAACCTACGTAACCTTAACCAATCATTTGATCTTTGGATTCTATTCTAGCTTATCCTGTTAGATTAAATCTATTTCTTATTGTGTTTTTAAGTGAGATACCTAAATCATTTCAAACTACAATAGGATTTACTTTGTTTACAACATTAAATTGTTTAAAGCAGTGGACTGACAACCATCTAGGAAGTATCACACTTCCCAGATCTAGCATATGCTAGGCGTTTATCGCCCATATTGTTTAATTCCTTCCGGTGGTCTTGCTTTGTATTACGGTGTAGTTCCTCCTAGCCAAAAGGAAGCTCTCACGATCACCGTGGATTCGGAAGTCATATGCACGCAACAACCCATCAACCAACATTTGAACATGTATTCCTTCTAAGCTGTTACCCTATCTGCTTTGGCCAACACTTCAAAGAAACGATCTAAGAATCGAGTGAAACACTTAGACCAAGATTAGATAAAAGTAAGTTTCCATAGATATTTGTAATAATACTCAAAATTCAAATCAAAGAGATGGAATAGTAAGAAATGTGGTTCAATCGAATCACAAAGAGCAATACAATATAAGATTGATACCTCTAAGATATTTTTTCATTGTTCAAAACACGTGTACATAACAAACTAACAAAAGCATGATTTAATAATGATGTTGTGCATATTTTATTGTCTATAGTAGATGATGCTCAATAAGAGACATTTCCAAGGTGTCACTCCCATGCGATTGTCTCTTGTAATGACTGAAAGAGGGTGTTTTTCCTAGAATTTAGTGAGATTAATTGTAATAATACTAAGAATTCAAATCAAAGAGACATAATAGTAAGAAATGTGGTTCAATCGAATCACAAAGAGCAATACAATATAAGATTGATGCCACTAAGATATTTTTTCATTGTTCAAAACACATGTACATAAAAACTAACAAAAGCATGATGTAATAATGATATTGTGCATATTTTAGTGTTTATAGTAGACAATGCTCAATGAGAGATATTTCAAGGTGTCACTCCCATGTAATTGTGTCTTGTATTGACCGATGAGGGTGTCTTTTCTAGAATTTAGTGAGATTAATATAGTGTTGTGTTTTTTAATTTTCATATTATATTCAACAAATCTAACCATGTCTTCTTGAAGTAAAAATACTTCTGAAAAGAGCATGGTGTTTTCCAAAATTACGTTATTATTTTTCGCATGAGAGTGTGGAATTCATTGTTAGATTCCATTTACAATTGTAAGTCGAAAAATGCCTTCAAGAACCTCAAAAAAATGAACAAACTCAACAAACACCTCCCAAACTACTTATAATGATGTAGTTTTAACAAAATATCTTCAATAAAATGGCTAGCATGCAAGCCGAGAATCATATAAGCCTAACCTAGAAGTTTTTAATGGACAAAAATGAACCCTCTACCTAAAAATAGGTGAAACTTTATAAAATAGTGCATTTATAATAGATTTTTAGTTAAAATATAACAAAAATTGAAAAGGTACAAATTTATGTATGATAGAATATATTTGATGAAATGCAAAGATTATGAAAAAATACATACTTTTAAAACAAATGACATTGAAACCCGTTTGAAGGATCGAAATATATGGCCATCCAAAGGTCCAAAAACAAGGACAAGGGCGGCCTCTAGAAAAAACTAAAATTTCTTGAAAACATTGTCATCAAAATGTCAAAAATACAACACCAATATATAAAGATAAAAAAAAATATGAAGGGTGAAATACAAATCAGCTTCCTAGGCCTCCTAGATGAAAAGATATGGCTTCCGCAAATTCACTTCTCAAAAATAAGTGCTCAATGGTAAAAGTAAGGGGTTAAAAACTAGCACATGGTTCTAATAACACTAACAAAAGTTCATATGGGGTTGAAAACATATGACCAGGGGCTAATTGGGTGTAGCTTATCATCATATGCACAATCGAGGCTTACAAAAATGCACTTAAGCTCTAAACATCCATTTGTTATAAAAATAAGTATCCAAGTGATTTGATCTTGAGACTATTAAAGCTAAACGCCTTACACACACACTTATATCCAATGCACCAAAACTTACACACTATAGATAATGTGATCAAAATGGACTTTATTTAAGAATTTATGTATGAACCTTCACCATCAAGAGCATACCAAGTAACTCCAAATTTTTAAACCGACACCCCAAGAGCATCTTGTAAGTCCAAATTTCGAAAGTTGAAATTTCAAGAAATCTTATGAAGAGAAAAATCCACAAAAATATATATTAATGCGTCATTTTGCAAAAATTGTAAAAAGAGTTGTACAACATGTTTTTCCATGATTTTATTAGAAACCAGAAAATTCAATTGGATGTCACAGTGCTCACGATATCCATTTTTATAAATCGGGACTCTCTAGAAAGGCCTCAAAGAAGAGAATTTGGAAATGAAAATTTTGATCATTCAATCAACAAAAACAATCTAATTTGTGTTGTATATGTTGTCGCTCCTTGTTTGCATGCAAAATTATACCTTAAAAAATTCACAAAAAAACTCCATCAAGCTAAAAAATAAAAAAATAAAAAAATTGTATTTTTATGTACTCAACAATAAAAATATATAGGAAAATTAGAAGATTACAATATTTTCCAAAAATGAAAACAAACCCGAAAATGCATTAAAATTTTCATTTTTGGCAAAATAAAATAATCCATATGGTTTTTGGAAATGCAAAATGTTAGTTATGTCAAAAATCTACAACTGCGCCACTTAGTTGAGAAAGACTTGGTACTATGTAAGATTTGTAGAAACCCGAGAAACTCCTTAGCATGGACTCACACAGCCATGGGCAAATCCATGGGCAAATATATAATAATATATATATATATATATATATATATATATATATATATATATATATATATATATATTCTCACAATTACTCACAATATACAAATAGAGGTGGTTAATATAACAAAAGTAAGAGTTTGGTTCCAACTTTTCTTTTGACTAAGTAAAGCAAGAGTTGTGAACCAACTCTACTTTTGACTAAGTAACTAACACATGTTTGAAGTGATGGACACATAATGGACACATAATGGGCAAATGTGGGAAGTGGTGGCAAGTGATTAGCCATGTCACTTATCTTATTCTAAGTCTACGAGGTGTGCACAAAACAAACATAGTATATTTAAGCTAACCTAAGTCAACTTAATATTAGTGCAAGTATAATATTCCACCAATGATTATAATCTTCTAACAAAATATCAAAAATCTAATACCTAGAATTTTTATGGGTGTAACTCCTTCACTCTTGAGTTTCTTCAAACCGTTTGATCCATCAAGAAACTTAGGGCATGTACAACATGTTAGAAACATGTAAAAATAAATTTAGAGAATTTTGATCCCCAAAACCACTCCAAATGGCCTAAACTTCATAAAGTTCAAAATCCCATTAATTTCCCAAAATAATGAAAATCCAAGTGAATTTCATCTCCAACATACCATACCAACTTCCAAGGGGAACACATATAATATGGTTTTAAAGTTCCAAAATGAGTAAATTCATATCTAATTTTCAATCTATTCATTTCTTCCTAAAAATAGTTGTAAAATATTGTGTTTGAGTTCAGTAATGTCATCTTTATTTATGGGGTCATTTCATTTGATTTGGTTTATTACTCTCATATAATAATGTTTCATCAATTTGATTTATCGCATGTTATATTCTTGATTGAACCTAGAACAAGATGGATCGAGGTTTCAAATAGAATTAAGGTTGTGTTGTAACTATCTAGCTTATACCATGATTAGACCCCGATGATCAAGGTCTAATCCATAGATATCATGATCTTTTGAGGATAATTGACATTTTTAATGTGTTGCATTGAGGCAATTGATGTCATATCGATATTTTATTACCATGTGTGAGAAGGATAGGCCCCAACACCGAGAATATATTTTCCTAGATAGATAATATTGACATCCTAAATGACATGATAACAATTATAAGTGGATGCAATATGAGATCCACTATCTTCTCGGCCATTTTCCCAATAATGAGTGATAAATGACATCCATATAGTTACACCATTGTGTCATAGGCCAAAAAAACTTTCCACAAATATAACAAGCTCCAAAATCCATCATAGGGTCGAGATATTACAATTAATCAATCGACTTCTCTAAGAAAAAGAAAAAAAGAACTTCTAAATGACGGTTAAAAGAAGGTCAAATTTAATGTCAAAGAGGTAAATTAGTGCCCAATATCATGCCGAGTAGGTCAATGTATTTCCATGTATCATTCTACCACAATAATGAAGTTGGTCCAATTGTATTGTAAGGACATATACAATTGAAAACTATTACACAAATCATGTATAATCATAGAAATATAGACTAATTTGGTGGCTTGTTAGATGTGGTCAAAGCAACCATGTTTGAATTGAGGCTACACATGATTAATCAACACCCATTTTTCATTATTCATTATGATTAGGTAACTAAAAGGCCAAACCATATAAGAAAATGGCATAAACACTTGTGAGAACACTAATGAATGTTGATTTCTAGAGCAAACCACAATAATGAGAGAAATCACGGTGCATGAGTTGTGGTGACACACACCCAATCAACAAAAATTTGTTGATAATTGGTGTGATTATTTCATTAATACATTGAAATCAATCAAACAAACCCTCATTCACTTTTCACCAACAACTAATGGTTGATTTAGGGCAAATTATGTGCGATATAAGCTTGATATAGGTCAACTGGAGGTACACATACCCACCTTCCCTTTTTGTATCAAATGTGAGTAAGTCACTAGAAGGCGGGAATCGACAAAACAAAACCCAAAACATTTTTTATCATATAAATGAAGGTCAATTTAATGCCCAATCAGGTGTAATTATGTAAGTCAACTTTTAATTATAGAGAAAAACACACCTAATAGATGTTTATTTCTCAATATTCATTATGATTAGGTTGGAAATATTGTAAAATAGGAAAAATAAGACTTCATTCACTTGTGACATGAGCAACGGAGCTTGATTTGGGGCCAAGTTACTCGTGATCATATCTTGACGTAGGTAGACTTTGGGTATGCACTCGCTTGTAGATATTTATCAATATTCATAGTGAGTACGTTGCTAATATGGGCAAATTGATGAGACATGGACCTAAACTCTTGTGACAAGATTAATGAAAGTTTATGAGAGGCCCAATTAGGTGTGATCACATCAAGAATGTTTAACCTCCAATATTATATGCATCGAAGAACCCGTCTTTTTAATACTTATCATGATTAAGGCATGAATATGGAGAAATTGATAAAAACCTCAAAATCAACCTACTCACTTTATATTTTTTATTTAAGTTTTCAAACCCTTAGAACTCGTGATATGTTATAAAACATTTGACTTTGATTATTAAGATATTTACAATCCTTTTCATTTTCTTAATGGATACAAAGTATTTTGTTATATTTATTCTAGACAAGTTTGAAATTATTCTCTAATGTGAATATTCAAATTTTCTATGAACCCTTTAACCCTTTGTTTCTAAACTTATCAAATCCTTAGGGTGTTTTATTTGACACAAAACTTTTGGTTTTCTTAACTATCATCGCATTGATTTAGATTTATCTTGAGATCTTAAATAGTTTATTGATATGAATCTAGGTGATAAGTACTTTATATTAAGATTTGTGTTACATTAATTTTTACAATAAATAAGTTTGTTGTCAATATTTCATGGCTACTACAAGGCCATCACCAATCACTAGGCCCATACCTTATAAATAAGTTTATCGTAGAAAATCAAGATGAGGCTTTTGGCTCAAACCCTAAGTTATTGTTTACGGTTGATTCTTCAAAACATTTGTATGGCCACTAAATATCTCAAGCACTTTCAAGTTGTTTCACAAGCATTGACTTCTAGCACTCCCTTAGCCACCAAGCTATTACCAATTCTTAACAATATTTGGTTAAATCACAAAACTTAGGACCTCTCTTTTAAATGACTATAATTTGAGAAAACAACACTCAATCATTTCCTTTTCCATTAAAAGGCTTCATGAACACATCATACTCGTCACTCTTCACTTCTAACATAGGATGGATATTTTGAGACGAAAACAAAAGCAAAGTTCCAAATTATTGGTTTCATGTGTTATAGCTAGAAGTAATTATTGGTGAATTTTCAATATTCCTTACATCAGATAGACCATTACTTGCTTAGTTATTGTTGAAGTAAATATTGTTGAAATTTTGCCTATTTTACTAATCAAATTTTCAATGGTGTGCCATATGGTAGTGATGTCCCGACTAAAAATGTTTTTGTTACAAATTATTCATGTTTCTTCTATAAAGTTTTCAAAAAACAAATGTTTGATATAGTCTAACAACCTTTGCATTTTTTTTTTTGTAAATTCGGCCAATATTACTAGGAAATCTCACCAAAATTTTATACTAAGGGTGTTGCATACCATCGTCTCTGTGGTAATTTTAGCATTCATGTTATGGCACAATAGGGTATGTAGAAGAATTATATTGAAGAATATGTTATATATGACAATCTTCGCATGGTATGGCCACACACCACAGTATAACATTTTTCAAATCAAAATTGTAATTAATTTTGTATATCATTTATATTTTGAACTCCATTATTTAGGTATTAACACAATTCTAGGGTATTAATGACAAGTTTATCACATACATGGATCTATAGTAGAACGAGGAGTAATGCATTGGGATGAGTTGACATTTGTCATTTTCTTCTAGCGTCATCCACAAAGATATAATTTAATGATTTGCTTTTAGAGAAATATTTCAAAATATTATAATACAACTTGATTATGATAGGTATACTATGAATATTGACTTGTGAGATGATAAGATAGATTAGTGTAATGAGATGAGTCAACGTCCATCGTCTCGCTTCCAAGGTATCGGTCAAAGGTATAAATTTTTGTTGTTTTATTTAAATTCATTAGGTCATAATCTATAATATTATTGCGAATTCATGTCTTCCACGCCTCATCATGTTACATTGAGTAGTGTGATAGAACAATACCCTCTCATCCTCACCATGTACATCATAGATTGTATACACATGTACATCATCATGCCCCTTCACATAGCCTTATCGATGTTCTCCGGAGGATTAAAGGGGGTGATGAATCATCGTTGCCATACCCCGATAATGGTAGGATCATCTCGTCTAACACTTGATAAGCATATACACCAAGTGTATGGCTCCCACAAAGTGTTTTTTTTTTAATGTAAATTTTCAATTTATCTGGTTTTTATTTATTTAAATATATTTATTGTTATTTGTTAGTACTTAATTTGTGTAAAATATATCCTAAATTCATTTTTTCAATTTTAGGTATTTAAAAAAACACAATAGTTGCAAGGCAAAAATTATTTTATGACTTTTACCACCTATAATTGATAAAATTATGATTGAGCATTGACAAGGATCACCAATAATTGAGAACAAGTTCAACAAATCCAAAAACTCAAAAATTAATAAAAACATATGCAACATAAGGGCTTAGGAGGATGAGAGGGCATTTGAGGGTAATGTTGTAGTCCATTGTTTTTTTAAATAAACTTTTAACAATTTTTCAAATCTATAATTTGCAATCATTACAGGGAAGTATAGATGCGAACAAAAGTAGGAGGCATCAACCTCGCGTTGTAAAAATAGCCTCTTGAGTAAGTTATGAAATGATTGGCTTGCCTAGGATAGAAATACAATTACATATTAGATAACCATATTGATAAGATATTAAAAAAAAATAGTTGCAATTATAGACTACCCAAGATAAAGCCCACAAACCAAGACTAGGTATGGTGATCCTAATGACTCCCCACCTAGGAAAATTACCAAAAATGAGGTTACTCACAAATTTGTAAGTATATATTACTTATTTAATCCACAATATTACACCTCATTTTATGATATAACTATTAGTGGAGGAAGTGTTAATACATTAAGGTAATAGAGATTGAAACCCTTTAGGATGTGAAAGAGGGAAAATAAAAAACCCACTGTTTAATTAGTTGGTGAAAAACTAGAGCCATGTTAAGTATAACCTAAAGCACTTTAAATAATGTATTTACAAATCAACAAACCCTCTATCGTAATTGCGGGTTTTGATTATGGCAATAAGTAGTCCTTGTCTAGGAGAACGACACGATGTCATAATAGAAAATGGATGTGAGAACAATGATGATGACGATGATGATTGTATTTAATTTTCAAAAAATTAGCGTTTGATAATTGTGTGTATGTACACGTACAAAAAAATTATGGGACACACAAACACAAGATAATTTAAATATTTTCTTTGATTGTTCAATCATTGCATTTAATTTTCAAAATTTTAGTGTCCGGTAATTGTGTGTGCATGGGTGCGTGCGCGCGTGTGTGCATGCGTGCATGTCGGTGTGCAAATAATACAAATAAAAGCATATAAAGTACTTAAAAACATAATTTAGGATAGTATAGAAGACGAGTGTAACTTAATTCTTTTACAAAAAGAAATGTTATACTAAAGTATCTTTTATTACAAGAAAACAAATTATTTACTCTCGAGTGAACTCAAAATCTTAAAAATCAATTTCAAAATATAATTGTGTATTTATATGTTTATAAATAAGTATTTTAAAAAATTTCAAAATTACTTACTTTTTGTTTATATTGTTACATTTTTCATGTCCTTTTTTTGTACAATGCAAGTTTGGTTGCTTAATAGTGTCGTGTTTGCGAATTTTTTTGTTGCAAAATTCAAACACATATTCTTTGGGTTTGCGATATTAGTGATGTCTAAGGAGAACAACCTTCATGTCATGATAGAGGATGAATATGATGACAACGACGATGACATCAAAGATGTAGCTCAATGTCATATTTCGTGTTGTAATTTAGAAGAGTGTTTATATTCATTTCATCTATCAACATAGTACCATTATACATTATTGAATACATAACATACCAATTTAAATCTTATCTTCTTTGATTGTTTAATTATTACATTTAATTTTCAACATTTTAGTGCACAATAATTTTATTTATGCAAGCGCACGCAACATTTGTATAATTCAAATAAAAAATAATCTAATAAAAATGTAAAGTACTTAAAAAACATATGAAAATATAGAAGGCGATTGTAACTTAATTCTTTTACAAAAGGAAATGTTATAATACAATTATATTTGATTATGTGAGAACAAATCATTATTATTCTTAAGGAGTGAATCCAAAATGTTAAAACTCATTTTTTTTTTTTTAAATAACTAAAAATCTTGAAAATCAATTTCAAAATTTAATTGTCTATTTCTATAATTATAAAATATATATTTGTAAATAATAAATATAATTCTCTATAATTGCAAATAATTATTTTGAAAAATTACAATTAATTTGCAATGTTTGTTTCGTTATTTTTTTCAAGATCTTTTTTTGCTATGCAAATACAATGCAAAAGCAATGCAAGTTTAGGTGCCTACTAGTGTTGTGATTTGCAAATTTTCCATTGCAAAATTCTAACACTTACTCTTGGGTTTTCACCACACAAATCACCTAAAAATGTTAATTTTCAATGTCAAATTGACCCAAAATATGGCATAAATAACACTTAATGCAGTAATGAAAGCCGGAATGCACCACAACAATTTTGCCCTAATCAAAACTTTGATTCCACTTGTAACAAACTTATTATATCACAACATTTGGTTGTAAATCAATAGATGGCATGAAAAAGTAACATTGGTAACTCACAAATAAGAGGACCATAAAGCATAATAGAGTAGATCCAAGCAATATAAGTGAAATGAAGAGCAAAATAGTGAAATATGTGATTCGATACTAGAGGAAACAACCTCCATAATCCTTAGAATAAGAACGAAGTTCATAATATGAGATTATGTCTTATATATACTATAATTAGGCTATGGAGACTCCATAATCCTAATAGGTTGACAAATACCATCAATGTGAATTAGAAATTATCAAATGCCCACTCATTGTTTATATGCGCCATAGATTGGTCATTCACACATAACACGACGCACCAAATAGGCTAAGGACATCAAAATGGACAAGAACAGCTAATGTAAGATTATACAAGGATCTCTCATGTCTTTTTGTTAAAGTTACAATACATGAAAACCATAAACACAATCCTCAAATACTACAATGTCTTGATGGTTTACATCTAAGAATGTATGGAATTTTTAAAGATTGGGACATTGTGAGAAGCCTCGCAATATGCAAACAAAATCAAAGAATTATGCTTGATAGTAAGCATCGAGACAAACACCGTCAAATTAGCGTCTCCTTAAGAAAAGGCATCCCCATATAAGCATCCATAAAAGAACATAAGAAAATTGAGTGATGCTCACAAGGGTGAGCGACACTCAAACAAAGGATGTCATGCCCAACACGCAATATTCATTGAATTGCATACCACAACACCAACTTCAACCAAGTCTCAAACTATCCCCACACCGAGACCAATACCCCATGTTGGACAAGGGGAAGAAAATCTTAGAGGTCAAACCTTGCTCCATTGTTGTCGTGACACATGCTTTGCTCTCATAACAAGGATGTTGAGCTTATTTTCCACTCGCAACATTGTACATTTTTTCTCTTTATTGTGGACAACGACACTCAAAAGAACATTTCAAAGGAAGTTATAAGGACGTTTAATCTCACAACACCTTACCCTCAACCATATATAATTGATTGGGTGAAACACACTAGAGATATGTATCATATTCTATTGTCCCCTCCATTACACAAACAAGTCATTTTACGTTGAATTTCTCTACCATGTGGCATATATAATTGAATGGGTGAAACACAGTTGAGACATGAATTCCTCTTCATTGTGGAAAACGACGCTCAAAAGAATCTTCCTTTCAAAGAAAGTTATAGGGATGTTTAATCTCACAACACCTTACCCTCAAACATATATAATTGATTGGGTGAAATACGAAACATGTATCATATTATATTGTCTCCTCCATTACACAAGTCATTTTATGATTAATTTCTCTACCATGTGGCAACCTTAAATATCACAAGTGGACACATTTTAGACGGTATCTCAGATCAATTTGAATAAGTTAGATTTTTTATCATCTCCATGGTACAAATTTGCTTTCGACAATTTGGAATTGAGTATCCGAAACTCCTAAAACAAAACCTAGCCCTAGGGGATGAGAATGAATGGTTCTTGAACAACCTGATCTCATAATGGAACTACTAGAAGAAAATATGAAAACATATTTCCCAATTTGAAAACTCTTTTGTCGACTGATTGTGTCAAAAAAGGAAATATGCAACAAAGCTAGGCTCAAATTTTGTGAAGAATTAGCTACAAAGAAATGTTGATCATTACATAGATAGAAGATGAAGTGTTTCAATCAAATTAGACTTAAATAACATATGCCTTTGAAGATACAAATGAGAACATGCACACCCCTCCAATTTCCAGCACAAAAGTTATCCATAAAATTTGACACCTAATTAAAAGGGGCTACAATAGTCAAGGTCTTCAAACAGTTGGTGAATGAATTTGAAAACCTCACAAATCAAAAAAGAGGCCCAGGAATTTCAGACTTCGGTATACTACAAAATCTTCTCAAACCAACATAAATTGTTGCTAGAGGTCACAAGTCTGGTCAATGTTCAAATAGTTTTCCCTAATGAATTATGGAGGAAGTGCAACCCCAACAAGTATACAAGTTAGTTTGCTAGCATTCATACTCAAAAAATCATCAATATAAGTAAAAAGAATCTAAAAAGGATTACCCCAATTAATTGAAAAAGCCTCATTTCTGTTATAAGACGTTAATATAAAGTCAAAACTATAAGAAATAGAGCCCTCTAAGAGGAGGGACAGATTATTGAGGGGGCAGTTAAAGACAATCTTCTAACAAAATACATAAAAGCTAATATCTCAAATTGTTATAGGCGTAACTCCTTCACACTTGAGTGGAATTTAAAACCGTTTGATCCATCAAAAATGCAAAGGCACATGTACAACATGACAGAAACATGTGGAACTTCATTTAGAGAAGTTTGATCCCCAAAAATCACTCCAAATGGCCTAAATGTCATGACAAACAAAAACCTGTAACTTCGCAAAATTTTCAAGAAACCAAGTGAATTTCATCTCCAACAAATCCTGCCAACTTCCAGGGGGAACACTTCATTTTTAAAGTTCCACAAAGAATAACTTCATTTTTATTTTCAATCTATTCATTTCTGGCTAAAAATAGCTTTAACAGAAGCACCACCCTATCATAAGATTCAATGTTGTGTCGCTCCTAATCTCTTCTTAAAGATAGTTACATTCTTGTAAATTGCTCCCATTTGCAATAAATATTTTGTTTAAATTGCAGTGTCATATTTATTTGTTGTGGCCATTTCCTTTATTTGGTTTAATACTCAGCATAATAAGTTTCATCAATTTGATTTGTTGCCCACCGGATTCCTGATCGGACCCAAATCAGGATGGATAAAGGTTTTGAGAAGGATTTAGGTGGTATCATAACTATCCAGGCTGTACCATGATTAGACCCCAATGATCAAGATCTAATCCATACATATCAAGGTTCTTTTAAGGATAATTGATAATTTTCATGAATTGCATCAAGGATATCAATTTATAAGCTGCAAGAAATCCTGTGAAGGAAAAACATACCTAGCGATGCAGAATAAATCTCTCAGAGAAATTACGGAATTAAGATCAAAACTTTCACAAGAACTATATGATGCCCCAATTATTTGAGGAATTGGGTGAACACTGTGAAGCAAATCTTAAAGAAAGAACAAATAAATTAGTAAATTGTGGGCTACAGTTTAATAAGAAAAAAATAGGGCAAGGCAACTTGACAGTTCACTAGCATTACGAGGTTAGTGCAGAACCGTATATACATTTGCAAAACTGCCAGTATGAATGAGATGTACATAAAATAGAAACTGTTGAACAAACATTCACACAAAAGGACCGATTCTGAAGTCATTCTTGGCTAAATGAATTGGCTAAACGAAAGGCGGGTAGAAAGTTTTAAACAATAAGCTTTTGTGTGCAGAAAAAGGCACAAAGGTGTCGCAACTGCTAAATAGTACAAAAATATAGAAACATGATAGGACAAATCCATATCATCATATACTAATGTTACATATCTCAATCGGTGACCTGTAAAGAAACATATAATACAACAAAAGAGGAATATCTCAAATTCTTCCTGCCATCATTACATTCGCATATGATAGTAACCCAAATAGTGACAAATTCAACCCGCTGAATAAATAGATCAAGCAAATAACAACGTTTGAATATAAAATGCAAAACTCAAAATGATCACAAAGGTAAATGAATGCCGTGCCCATTAGCAATTTGCAATAATCTGTTAAAGAATACATCTACTTGAGCTATGTTGAAAATAATTTCCTCCTTCATCCAGCCTGGAGCTATCTTGTGCAATGTTCCTAAGGAGACTACCTGATAGATGAGTTCCCCGTCTTCATTTGGATTATTTTCGTAGAGTGACCACATTAAATGGAAAGAAAAACCTGTATTATGTAAGATAGACAATTGTTACCATATTGTATCTCCTTAATATTGTTTTAAATAAAAGCATCCACGACATTTACATTGAGATAAGGAACCTTGAGGTTAATGTCTAGTCATCCAAGGAAAACCTTCTACCAAATGGTGGCATCCTATGGTTTTCAATTGTAAGGAGGATCGAAATTTTGGAAAGCTTTCAACTAAAACAAGTTCACAGAAGTACAGATAACACAAGTTCAGATTCTATGTTAGCATCATTTCAGAAAAATAGGATAAATGTTAAAAACCATGGGTAACAGAGGAACCTTACCTAGTAGAATTTTAATATAAAATCAAAAAGGGAAGCAAGAAGCTTACAACATCCCTTAGCCATAAAATTATATAAGCAAATACAGTTGACATTAGACAGAATATCATATGAAATATGGAAGAAGAAATGTACTTTGCATTACCTATTCGCTGACCATAAAAGATACAAGATGCAGCTAATGTGGCAACTGCCATATATTATCTTCGAAGGAGTGTAACCAAATAAAATACATCTATCAGATTTCCCCGATAAAGCCTACCAGATATATTTCTCAAAATGACAACATATTTCGTTTTGATCAGGATATATCGTATATTTCTAAATGCCTGCAACATATGGCTCGGGATTTCGGCTCAATACCTAAGAAGCATTACAGCCATTATAATAACTAATGTAAAATATGGGCCTATAAAGGTAAACTACAATGCACCATATACCCAGCCTAATGAGAGATCACAAAACGGAACCCAAATTATAGCACTTCACAAACAAGATACAAAAATGATTATAGCAAAACAACAGAAAATAACCATACACTTAAATATTTCCCTAGACTGCACGAATACGGGTACGGTACGCCGATACGGCAAATTTTTAAAAATCTTGGGTACGGTACGCTTTTGGGTACGTTTATATATATATATATAATATAAATTTAAAGAAGCATTTGCATACTTATTGAAATTTATTATTTCTCTATCACAGTTATTTATCTTAGTGACTGTGATAAGATTCAAGGAGTTTTGATTGTTCATGGTGACCTTCCTTGATCCACTCAGCACGATAGTATTGTCTGACATATTTCCCAAACATCATAACTAAGCAGGAAAAATATGGATCCAAGCTGGCAGGTGGGACGATTAGTCCGAGCACGGGAGAATACTCGCCGAGTTTTGGAAAGCTATCCAGTATTTTTAATTACTAATCTGTCTACAGGCGATCAAAGCTCATGATTCTTTCAGAAGATTGCAAGAAGTTGCTTGGTCCAAAAAGGTATGGGTCGAGACCGATTTACCCTGTCCCTGTGGGTACGTTTCCAGCCGTACCCACAGCGTACCATACCCGTACCAGTACCTGGCGGGGACCCCAGGGCGTTTCCGTGCAGTCTAGATATTTCCTGAACTAAAAACTTTCGGCAAAGCTACTAGAAGTATAAAATGCCAAACAACAGTTAGATTTAAAGGCACATAGAAACAAACAGCACATAGAAACAACCAAGAAATTTTTCAAAGATCATTAACATGTGAGATATCAATATCCAATAAAAACCTCTAACCTCTAAAATAGAATGGATAACATCATCATGTCGCCGTTTACTCCCATCCACTTCCACTCATGACATTATAATTCATTTATGACATCGTTATCTATAATTGAAGGAAAAACTGATAAAATGTAAGCATGCTAGTTTCTATCTGACAGACCTACCATTTCTAACTGAATTCTATTAACATGTGTTGTAAACTGAGCTGACTAGTGACATCTCAACAACATTTTACTCCAATTAACAGCTGTAAAAACATCTAGGTAACCAGTACAGAGTACGGTACAGGTACGGGATCCGGCACGCTGGTGCGGCAGTTTTTTTGGGGGCCCCAGGTATGGCACTTGCGTACGGCCGTACAATATATATATATATAGCCAAATAAGCAAAAATTCAGTCTTATACATGAATAGAGTAAACAAATTATTAAATAAGTGAAATAGCCAAATAACATATTAATAATTCAATGCATTTTGTCATGATATTCATTGATCGAACTTAGAACAAGTACATTGTTCAAACTCCAAATGTTACAATGTATACACAAAAATCAAGATAAATCAGCATACTAATAGTCCAATTATAATCATAAATAATAACAAATCACATAACTGGACTGGAATTCCGGCTATTACCAGCTCCCTCCAAATCTGGCAGTTCAGATTCCTTTGGGGTTTCTCTTATTATTCCTGCATTAGTCTTACTTGCTAGTGGAGATGCTGCCACTGCATTTTTTGATCTTACATTACCCAAACTCATCTCAGATTCTCAACTGTTGCAGTTTCAGCCATTGTTTTAGGTACTTCTGTGAATGCCCTTGTTTTACCACAGTTGAATCATTTACGTGATCCCATCTATTGACCTTTATTGAGAGCCCCCGCCCAAATAAATAAATAAAAGTTTTGTTTTTACTGTGGGTACGGCCAGGGTAGGTCCAGGAGTACCTGGGTACATCCCAGGATGTACCCAGACGTATCCTGGTACAGCTGGATGTACCCTGGGCATACTGCACCTTATTGCATACCAGGTACTGTATGTACCCGTACCCATGCCTGGTAGGGTAGGTACCGCTACCTAGAAAAACATTCATCTCATCAATTTCAGGTAGAAGACATGTGATGCCCCCAATAAAGCAGGCGGATTGCTTCAATTAATGCAACCAATTGCAGCATATAAAAGTGTGACATCAACAAGATATTTTCTGATATATTCGACTGTAAGTTGATCACGCTTGAGTGTGAACATCCGACATGTAAAATGTGGCATCTGCATGTTGAGGTGTGACTTTCACTGTTGACCTTTGACCTTCTTTTGGTTGTAGTAAACGCATGTTTGACCAAAACTAATGTTGATGACTACTACGTGGAAAATTGCACTCACATTGAACAATAATTATTGTTGTTTGATTATTGTCCTCGTGTTAACCAATAAGTCGTGCTGAATAACTGTTGTGTTGACTATTGTGCTTGCTTTGGCCAGCAATCAATGTTTTTGACTAGAAATTTATCGCAGTTGTTTGTTGCAAATATTGAAACTCTATTGTCATAAATACTGTTGTACAAATATGAAGATACATGTGCAATATTGACATTTGTAGGTTATCCCTATGTCATTCATGCCTGGAAGCCGTCATATGGCCACTCTGCATATTATAGTTGATTTCGTTCACAGTTATGTGACATCCCTATTTTGCCAAACCTCCCTCTCCTCCGTTGAAATTGAATAAGCAACACATTTTCTATTATTGTTTGAGACAGTATGGATTGTAACATTGAAAGAATTTTGTTGACTTTCTTATTTAGTGGTGATGATTTATAGCATTATCCTGCATTTTGATTATTTGAGTTATTAAAATGGCAGTGTTCCTGTTTTTGTTAAAAATAAGTCTTGCAGTTTCAAAAATGATAATTGTTGTTTTTTATCCTCTTCGAGTACAGTTGATGTCACTGTGGTTGCAGGTACAGACTCGGGTCAGAGATGGTCTTGGACTAGTTAATTGGTATCTACAAAGGTATCACAAAAGAAGCACATATGCCAAACACGTGACACATAGGACTAGACAGCTTGGCTTGGCATGTCAACTCTAGTTTTTTTTCTTTTTTATTTAATAATGTTGTTTTCATTCTTGCAGTTGTTGATGTTCAATCATATTGGAGTGACTTGGGTCTTCAGGTGATTTTGGTACTCGTCTTTGCTTGCTTGTATGTCTGGTTGGGCGCATGTGCGTTATTTGTTGGCATTTGATTGATGTCACTTTGTTGTTTTGCCTAAGTTGTATTTTGATCAATTTATGTTACTGGAGGCAAAGGCAGCTTTGGCTTGTCTTACCAACTCCAATTTTTTCCTGTGATGTTGTTTTTATGCTTGCAGTTATCCATGTTTGATCACATTGGTGTGACCTGTGTCCTCGTGATTTCGTACTCTTGTCATTTTCTTGTCCTTGCTTGCTTAAATGTCCGGCTGAGCACATGTGTGTCAAAACTTCGCATTTCAGTGATGTAGACTTGCTGTTGTTGTTTGGACTACTGGTCGTTTTAAGGTATCAGTAGCAAAGGCAGGCTGCCTACAATACTCCTAGCAAATTTAGCTTCATTGCAAAGTCTGCTACGTGTGAAGCATGGCTGTAACTTCTGTTGTTTTGTCTCACTGCAAGGCAATCTTTTTAAACATCGCCTTTCTGGTAAGTAGGCAAGGTGTTACTGTGCAAAGTAGCACGTTAATGGCTAATAGCTTATGTTAATTGGGTGCTTTTTAATTGATGATACCCCACACCTAAGAGATGGGCATAAAATGACGAAATAGTTGTGAAAAGCATTTTATGAAATTAAGTCATATGCATAAGCTAGCATAGGCACAAGGCAACATATACTATAAAGGACATTGCATGAGAAATACTACAAGGCATCACATATATATATAATGTCTAGGAATGATGATTTTTATATTTGCATTTTGTTTTGATTGTGTTGGACTCCTCACATGTTTTTGGAAAAGACTTGGCAATGATATTGCAAGGGACAAGAGCCACCAACGTCGCATGTCGATCAGAAGTCATTGGGGCTTTGTGTTTTGGATAGTTATGTGGTAACTTTGACCATGGGTTTGGATGTGTGGTTTGGGAATACAATGATGGATTCGGGTTTGGCATTGGAATTTGTTGACAGCAGTTGGGAGAAGAGAAAATGAAGGAGAGCTGTGGGAAAATGGTTAACAACCAGGTTGCCGGATACGCCACCCATACTTCTAGGGCACGCATATCCGCATGCCAGATACAGATACAGGTAAGGTGTGGCTCGGATACGGTTCAGATATGATGCAGGGTCATCACTCCAAGGGCCAACATAGGAATGTTAGTTGCAATTTTCGGCTTGTTGAGTCTTTAAAGGTGTTTTAGAAGTCATTCAAGTTGTTTTATGGTGCTCTAGAGGTCAAACTTTCAAGATATGGAGTTTCCCTCCAATTTACATATTTGAATTTTTGATTCACTATTAAGCCAAATTTTTGCTTTCTCATTAGGTGTAGGGGTTCTATTAGTATTTCTAGCATGTTTAGGTCCTAGCTTAGTCATGGAGACACGTCATGATGTACTGTGAGGTCTTGAAGTCTCATTAGGGTGAAATTTTTGGTTTTGTAACTCTTAATCTTGTTTTGAGCTCCTTGTAATGTAACCTCCAAGAATGACTTTAGGTGGACCCTTGAGGTCAGTTATAAACCAAAAATTCGAACTATGGAGGTATAAAATGCCTTTTTGTAACTGTTTCCATTATTGAGCAATCGAATGAACCAAGTTTTGGAGCTCCAAGAACATGTTTTGAGAAGTTGTTGTTTGACTTTGCAAACAGTTAGTAAAGGACTATAATCAGTATATGAATCTTGAATGGTTATTGAATTCCATCTCAGTAATTGACGGAAGGGTTAATTAGTTGGTAAGAGTTGATTTTCATGTGGTTAATGCATTTGAAGGTATATTCATTGGTTGATTGCTATTGGTACTGTAGTAATCAACACATCTTGTAGCAAACTGTGTTTTTGCATAGCTAATTCAAACTCCATTTCAAAGAAGAAGACTTTAAGGCAGAGTAAGGGAGACATGCTCGAATGGAAGACAAGAGGATGTGCTTCAGACCTTTCAGAGATCCTGAGAAGGAAGCACAATGTTAATATCTTGTTGGAAAACCTTAACAGTCTGTTTATCCTATTCTTGAGAAACAGAGTACGGTGATCTGAGAATCAATACGTGTTTCCAGGTGTACAAATAACCTACTGGTAAGGTTTTTAGCTTCTTCTTGTATGCACAGATTCGTCCAAGGTGGTTTGGAACTTTGAAAACAAGTAAATTCGTTTTGGTGAAGAAATATTATTTCTGGGGCTCTGTTGGAAACCCTCCTAGGGTTTATCAGTAGCTAATTGTTTAGGGTCTTAACCATCATTTCAAGGGGCCTAAATCTCCAAGAAATCATCTTAGTGCTCCCCTCAAGGAAATTTAGCAAGGAATTTTGTATAGGCAGGTTCCCAGGTGAAAGGAAAAGGTGACAGTCTTCACAAAGTACTGTAGCAAACTGTGATGCCTAATTTCACAACCTAAAAGTGCGAATTTGAAGCAAAGACAACAAAGGATGCTAAGATAAATTTTTGCACACAAGATGTATGTCCAAATGGGTGCCTGAAAAGATAATTGATTTGTGGATTGAGTCACTAAAACAAAAGATACACCTGATTTGGTCTTGAAGCAGGGCTAGTAGTGAAGGATAAGCCAAAGAAGTAGGATAGTGAAGGAAAGGACATTAGCCTTGAGATTTGTGTCAAACTCTTTTGCGCACACCTGAGCATTGGAAAAGGGTTTCCAAAAATGTGTTTAGCTTCTTGAGGGGGTTGGTAGATTGTTCCAGCCTTGACTCACCAAAGGCATTGTCTCAAGAAGTTTAAGGGCAGTTTAGAGCCAAACAAGTCCATTGAAGGATTTTGTGAGTATTCATCTAACTTGATGGTTGGAATAGCATGAATTGAGGATCTTAAACATGTTTCAAGCATTGAATCAGTCCCTTTGAGCATATAAGGTAGATTTTGCATGATTTGGAGGTTACCTAGCACTAAGTGAAGAGTACATTTTGCAAGATTAAGAATGAATTGAAGTTGTTTATCTAATCCCTCTTGGTTGAGTGTGTGTGAAGGTATAGTATGCTCTGCATCAAGATACTGTACCTAGTCGTATCTAGATATGAACCCATAATTGGGATCTATAAAAACAACCGGATACAGTATGGAAGGTAACCATAGCCATATTTGCTTTAAAAAGTTAAAATAATTAATGAAAAAACCCTTGAAAGACCAAAAATCTTAAAGACTGCAAATGATCTTCTATAAAGCATTTTAGCAGCAGCAATTGAGGACATGGAGGTGAGATTGTTGATTCACTCCTTCGCTTCAAAATTTCACATAGGCTTGATGGCCCACCTTAAACCACCTTTAGTATCTTACGCATATGGGGACAATGATTCTTTTGAAATAGTGTAAGGATTCTGCTCAATTCTATTCATGGGCATAACACTAACAGAATCATCCAAGTGTGCTTCTATTTGATTGGGCAATGTATTGATTGTCATGTTTCCATCATATGCCCACTTCTTGCCAATTAAAACCAGGCAGTGTGTTTCGTTTATCTTCATGTCAATAAGTTCAAATCCCCATTCAAACTAAGGTCTCTTACCCTGCGATCCACATCATACAACCGACCAATTGGATCTACTCCCCCATAGTCAACTAACCTCAAAGTTATCAGGCTATATGCCAGAGCCAGTGCACCCATAGTTTCCCATGTAGATCTAGGCATCATGTTTACATTGCTCCCAAAATCAAAAATTGCATCCCTTATCTCATAGCCTCCAAGAATGAAATTTACTGTGTATCTACATCCCACGGTTTCTTCATCTTCACATACCATATTGGATTGTTAAATTGTGTGGTTTCACTGGTTGTATTTTCCAAAAGAGTTTTGTGCAAGTTGGATATACATGGGGAAATATCCTCGTTGCGCAATACATTTACTATTTTGCGAAGGTCAAAGTGAGTGCAACTACCACTCCCTCTTGCTTCAAGATACTACTTGCCCATATACATGTGCTTCAGCCTCTCTGCAGTGATGGCTTCGTGTATCACTATTCTATATAGAATTCAGCAATCCTTTTGCTTCTTCCAACAATTTAGTATTGGGTCCAGGTACTTGTATTTGTGGACACGACGTATTTAAGACTCAACATGCATCTCCATAGGTCCCAAGCCATGTTCCTTTCTTTGCAGCCTAGTAATGACTTGGAGACTCGCAGTATTCCTGGGCACATGACATTGCGCAAAACTTTTTCCTTGTGTTGCTTCCGTAAGCACCCTACAATATGCGCAATACATTTCCCACGCTAGATTTAAGTGTGATTCCGCACAATATAATTTGTCTCTCGCAAAGATAACATAGTATTGATTGTCTCTAGGGTCAAGGTCTTGTTCACCTTTGTTGATAACCACCCTTGTGCATTATACGACCTTTGTGGAGCATTTCAACCCTGATTTTGATTTTGATATCCCCATATGGGCCTTGAGCTGGAAGGGCACCCCATTGTGGTTGATTTTGCAGTGAAGGAGGTGCCCAACCCATCATATTTTGCGGAGAAGGTTGAGCACAACTTGGACTATGTTGTGGAGATGGTAGGGTCCATTGCACAATATGTTGGGGAGACGAATGATCTCATCCTCTTCAGGAGCCATTTCCATCTCTAGTGCAGATCCTTATTGTTTTGGCACTAACTATGATTGTACTACGAAGACATTCCTAGTTACTTCTTCCTTCAGTCCATAAGAGCTCTGTAATCTTTTGATTCATGCATGGTTGATTTATAAAAACTACATGCTACGTTATGAGGTTAATGCGCATAATGTTGCATCGAATGACACTTATTTGTAGGATGACACCATACCCCGCAAATTTCACAATATTCGGCTCTCCCATCTAGAGAAAAATAGTTTATTCCCATGAGGCCTTGGACATCCATTTTTATGATGCCTTCATCTCCACATTTTGCATACCAAATGCTTAAACTTGGCTTCTTTTCTTCCTAAAGTTCTTCTAACCTCTCGATCAAAGCATCTAGATTGGCATCGGTCTTTTGGGTGACCCCCGCACTATCTCCATAGTCTTCAATCTTTTCTACCCTTATTGCAGAACCTCAATTGCTTACGCTTTGGTTAGAAACTTGGTCTACACAATAGTGCCATCATCAAAGTTAGATAGTCTTTTTCATTACATCGAAGAACCGGAGGTCATAATCTAGCACAAATTTTCCAAACTTTTGCTTGATCTCCTTCGAGATCTTAAGTAGTCTAACCCACACACTTGGCCCTTTTAAATTCTGAAATTTGTGTAGTCTAAACATCCGCCAAGGAAATCGTGCTCAATTGTGCGATATATACAAATTCCAAAGCTCGCCCCTACGACGCTCCTATAAGTTCGCACTTTTTGTATTGTCATCAAAGATCCCTTTCACACCCCACCGCATATCACAACATAGCAAGTAATGATCCGGTCAATGGACTCATCATATGGCAAAACAAATTCATATAGGTTAGTGACCTATGCCATATTTCTTCCCGCAATTGGTTTCCTTCCTCCCGATTGTGTTGAACTTCTCATGGGGTTCAAATTTCTTTGCGCACTCGGCCTAATTAGTGCTTTGCAGACACCTACTGCAACTACACAAATGGATGTGTACTTTGTGTTCTTACAATTCAAGGAACTGGTACTAGATTTTACGGATTCGAAAAGCTTACTTTGTACTCCAAGCTCACCGAGTTGTTATTGCTTTAGTCTTTGTTTATCCTCTGTTACACCCTTAATCCTAGGTCATAAATCGGATATGTATAGTCGACTGTGCCTAACATGATCTCTTATCATGTCATACCACATTTACTTATGTTTTTATATGCTTCGTAACTCGTCCTTGGTGTTTTGCATAGCAAATTAGGCTATATATAGGAATTAATAACTAGTAGATATCATCATATTGAGCAATTAAGTCTTATTATATGGTTCGAAGGTTGCCCCCTCGAAGTAGACAGGTCATTCTACTTCTATATTGTGATCATTTCTCTATATTTTGGTGTTCTATTGTTGTTGATATTCATAACTATCTATATAATTTCATTACAAGTGGAATCAGAGCTTCGATTTGGGCCAAAATTAGGTCAAAACCCTAATTTTGAAGATTTGGCTATATCTCCCAAACGGTGGTGCATTTGTTTTCAATTTTTTTAACTTAAGTGGAAAAATAGTCAAGTAAGATTTTTGACTTGTTTTGCACAAGTTATATCCATTTTAGGTTTTTCATAAATTGCTCCATAGACATCGTAATTATTAGATTTTTTCTAAGTTTCTTACATATTTGGAAAGCTTGCAAAAATTAGTAAAGATTTGTTTCTTGGGTTTTTGTCTATTCAATCAAATCCATCTAAAATCCAAAACCCTAAATCCCTACCTACGTCGAACCTAAACCCTAACCCTAAAACCCGAATCCAAAAAAAGCCATAACATGTCCACAAACAAGAGGAAAAGGCGAGGGTAATACATCTCTAGGAAAAACTACTCAAGATATGGATTTGGAAGGACTTATTAAATCCTCAAACCTGTTGTTTTCCTCAACAAATCATAAAATCAGTCGACTTGAAAACAATATCTACAATATGCAATCAATAATAGTGACAAAAGATGATCTTGATACTAGCTTGAAAAAAATGGAACCAAAACTCATAAGAGCCATTTTTAGTCCGTAACCATAGCCCACCAACTCCCAACCAAGTCACCAACGCCCCGATCAATCATATCTCTAGTTCATCACAGCCACATCACTCGTTGTGCTCTAATGTGGGGAGGAAAAACACGACGCTAAAAGGGGAGATGAGAAAATTTAATGGTAAAGACAAGTCACTTGGATCAACCAAATGGAGAATTTTTTTGAGGTGCATCAAGTTCCAAGTGGGGAAAATGTGGTTTAGAACCAAGATAGTTCATTTGGTATAAATGGATGTGTTAGCGAGAAGAAAAACAAGGGTCTCCCTATTACCTAGTCAATGTCCACGTATGAGCTCCATTTGCACTACAATAACAATGTTACAAAGAACTATTTTATTCAAATAGTAGATCTCCGTCAAACAAGGGCGATCAAGGATTATATCCTACATTTCCAAAATCTATCCTTATGTGTGGAGGGCATCTCAAAGGATCATTTGAACGAACTTTTCTTGGGAGGTCTCACGGATAACATCCAACTTGGTGTTCGCATACTTCATCTAGGTTCAATATTAGAAACAAGTGATAGTTGCTCGTCGGGTGGAGGAAAGGGAGATGATCAAACAAAGGACTTTCACTACTAGTAAAGAGAGTATGGTTCCAACACAATCAATACATTAACTTGCCAAACTAACTATTCAACAAATTGAAGAGAAAAGAGAAAAAGGCTTGTGTATCCACTACTATCCTTCTCCCAATTCAAATATCAACATCCGCGATTCAAAAAAGTGGGCCAAGATCGAGCACTAATAAAAGATGAATCCACAAAGAGAGTAAAGTTGTAAGAGAGAGGAACCAAACATAAGCCAAAAGCTAGCTTGTATATTGAATGCATAGAAAATACTTTTAGAAGAGGTGTATAAATAGGAAGTGGGAAAGTGTAGTCACCACCTAAAAAAGGTGAAGTGTAATTCTCATTTATTCACTAACCCCAAAGCAAGTTAAATAAATGTGTAGGGAAAACCATACAATGGAATAAAAACAAATACTAACACCCCCTTAAGTGTAGCTTAGGTGGGTAGAAGAATTACAAAAAGACCCAAGAACAAGATCTCTCATGAAGTGGAGAAAAGGGAAAAGCCGGGAGGAAAAACTCCTCTCCCCAAAAGAGAGAAAAGAAGATCCCCACCAAGTGATAGAGAGAGAAGAATAAAGGATTAAGTATCCCCCAAAAGTTGAATATCCCCATAACCGAAGAAGAGCCTACAAATGAAGATACTTGCTCTCAGTGAAGGGTTTGGTGAAGATATCGCCTAATTGCTCCATAGTCCGGAGTAACCGAGATCAATGACTTGTCCATGAATGAGCTCCTTGATGAAGTGCATATGAATCTCAATGTGCTTGGTCCTCTGATGTTGGACCAGATTCATGTATATCTTGATGGTGTTTTGTTTGTCGCAGAAGATGACCCCGGGTCGCCTAAACTGGATACCAAACTCGGTGAGAATCCTTGAAGCCTAATAACCTCGGTAGTAGCATTAACAACTCCTCGTACTCACCTTGGTGGATGATATAACAATAACATTATGCTTCTTGTTATACCAACAAATTGGACCTAAACCAAGAAAGAAACTTTATCCCGAAGTGGACTTGTGATGCTCAAGATAATCAATCAAGTCTTAATCTTTGTACCCAACCAAGTCAATATCAATACTTGCTCCATAGTGAATCCCGAAACTATGAGTACCCGAATGTAGTGGAGAATCGCTTCATTGTTTTCCAATGCAACTCATGCAACTTCTACATGAACCTAGGGACCATACCCATTGCATATGAAATGTCGGGTCTAGTGTGAGTCAAATATATGAGTGGACTTACGATGCTCAAGATCACTAGCCGATCTCAATCTATGTACCCAACCAATTCAATATCAATATGTGCTTCATAGTGAACCCCAAAATTATAAGTACTCGAATGTAGTGGAGAATTTGTTTCGTTGTTTTCCAATGCAACTCATGAGGCTTCTGCATTAACCTAGAGACCATACCCACTGCATATGAAATGTCAGGTCTAGTGTAAATTAGATATATAAGACTACAAACAAGTTGTCGATATAAAGGTAGCAATAACCAAGTGGAGAAGAACACTCAACCTCAAGCTTGACTCCAAAGAGAAAGGGAGTCACGGTTGTCTTATAATACCATACAAACCCATGAGAGTAAATCAAGAGCATACTTGGAGTGTGCAATGGTGGTCCCTAAGTCAAAATGTGAAATCTCAATCCCAAGAAAATAGTGCAACAATTACAATTCAATCATGGAGAACCTATCATGTAGAGCTTCCTTCACCGCTGCAATGGAGGATGAAGAGCTCCCTATGATCAATAGGTCATCAACATAGAGAACCAAGACTAGAAGTGAATCATCTTGCCGCAAAATGCGGACGTTCAAATCAAAAAGGCATCTGGTGAACCAAAATGCGAGAAGAAAGGAATCTATCTTGGCATACTAAGCTCGAGGGACTTGTTTCAAGCCATAGATAGATTTCCAAAGTATGCATATAAGGGAGGAATCTTGCACAAACCACGGTCACCGTGAAGAAAAGCACTCTTCACATCGATCTAATAAACCTCCGGCGATGGGCTGCAAGGATAACAAGAGTGAATCGAATAGAGTTCATCTTGGCAACTGGTGTAAAGGTCTCAGTATAGTCAATGCTTGGAACCTATGAAAAACCTTTGCAACCAATCGAGCTTTGTACTTATCCAAAGACCCATTTGCTGTAAATTTTGTTTGATATATCCACCTACATCAAACAATCTTCCTTCCCTTAGGAAGGTGTACCAAATCCCAAGTGTGGTTCCTAATCAAGGAACTATACTCCTCGTGCATAGTTGTATCCCACTCAAGAGTGTCAGATGCCTCATGAAAGGAATGTGTATTGGAGACAGAGGCAAAGAAGGCATGTAAAACATTCTAGAACTATGAATGTGGCCGGCTGGTATGTGATGGATTCCCAACTCAAGTTCCTACACCCCATAGTGTTTGTCTAGCCCAGTGTGGACCGGAAGTCGGAGAGTCGGGAGGAGGTTCCTCATGCTCTGAAAGATGACTGGGAGAAGGAAGAGGTGATCCCTCATCACTGCTCTCATCATCTTAACTAGAAGAAGAATCTTGATTATCAAGAATATGCTCAAGTTGATCTAAACCAGAAAAATTGTCATCAAATTCCAGTGAGTCCAAGGAGGAGTGAGAAGTGTCAAGTGTCAAGTCCGTAAGACCCTCCGAACACAAACACTCCTCTCAATGAATAACTCATGAGTGGTATGATGAAGAATCTTGTATCCCTTAACACCATTTGGATATCTTATGATGATACAAGATTGACTATGCGGTTCCATTGTAGTGCATTTCTTCTTAGGAATGCGGGCCATAGGTGGAGATCCAAAATCAGAGGTTTTCAACCGTTCCAAGCTTCAAAAGAAGTGATACCTTTCAATGCTTGATGAGGGACATGGTTCTAGATGTAACATGCACAATTAATGGCCTTTGCCCAATACTGAGGAGCAAGCAATTTGGAGTGTATCATGCAATTTGAAATTTCTTTCAAGGACTTCTTACATTTTACCACTCTATTCTATTGAGGATTGTACGGAACTGTACGTTGAAAATCAGTCCCCTCAAAACCGCAAAACGATGGCTAACATACTCACCACCGTTGTTTGTTCATAAAACTCTTATGGCTTTACCTAACTATTATTCCATGTTTGAATTCCTAAAAAGGATCAAATACCTAGAATTGTGCCAAAGAAAGTATACCCATGTATATCTAGAAAAGCCACTAATGAAGGTAAAAAAACATTGGTCCTATTGAATGAAGGATGTGGGAATGGTCAAGAAATATCACTGATTTAGCTCCAAAATCTATGTAGCTCTTCATGATTTGTCTTTGCAAAACTTCTCTTCATGACGTTTACCAAGCATGCAACCCTAGTAAACACCATTAGAAAAGCGGACACGAGGCAACCTGTAACCATATCATGTTGATTGAGTTGTTCCAAGTAGCAATAATTAAGATGGCCAAACCACTCATGTCATAGCTTACTCACCCCATCTGCATGAGTGAGAAGTGCAAGAGTATCAAGAGCAATGTGTGAGAAGGTGTACAACCATGACTCGGAGATTTGTTTCTTCCACTACCACCGTAGAATCACTACGCAACTCCAAAACAAACACTAAATCAAGTGTAAATTCAACTCTCTTGCCTGAACCAATGTGAGTGATCTAATAAATAGATAGGAGATTAGTTGAAAGTAAGGAAACATATAAGACATCTTGAAAAGTTCCATTATTCACTTCAACAGACCCTCTCCCACGAACTTCTACAGAAGTATTATCACCCAACAAAATACAAGGCATAGTGGTGTTGGCGTAGCAACTGGTTAATATGATGAGATACCTCTCCATTACTAGTTCGAGCTTTTGGTGTGACAGAAAATCGTAACATAGTATCAGAGCCAAGCAGTTAAGTGTTACGATTTGTCGTCACACCAAAAGCTCGAACTAGTAATGGAGAGGGATCTCATCATGTTAACCAGCTACTACGCCAACACACCCCCACACGATGGAGCCAGATGCAACCACGTGAGCCTTGAGCTCACCATGTATTCACCAAATTAGGCCCAACGACATTAGGAGGCAACGACATTGGGACTTCTCGAGAGGTCACCCATCCCACAACTACTCCAGTTGAAGCGCACTTAACTACCTGGTATTAGAGTTGCACAACTTGCCTCTCCACCACCACCCGAGCTTATGGTGTGACGACAAGTTGTGCAACTCTAATACCAGTGCGCTTAAGCGCGTTCTACCCGGAGTAGTACTGGGATGGGTGACCTCCGGAAAGTCCCAGTGTCATTGCCTCCTAATGTTGTTGGGCCTAATCTGGGTGAATACATGGTGAGTTCAAGGCTCGCATGGTGTATCTAGCTCCATCATGTGGAGGTCTCATTGGCGAAAGTGATTGGTTAACACGATGAGATCCCTCTTCATTACTAGTTCAAGCTTTTGGTGTGACAGCAAATCATAACAAGTGGATGGCTCCAAGGAAATGAAGTCAACATGTGTTGAAGCCGTGTGGTGTCAAGCACCTAAATCATTTACCCATGAGGAGGTCGGATACAACTATTATAAGGGGTTTGCCCTTTCCTTTCTCCTTACCATTGTTTTTTTCCTCATAACACTCCTCGATGATTAACATTGTGTGACCTGGACTGATAACCCCGATATTGTTTTCTCTAGATTATGTGTCGATGATCAATCAATTTTTGCATACACTTATGTTTATCATGTCGAGGTTTGTTATAATGGGCACATTTGACCCTCTCTTTCTTAGCTTTGGTTTTAGAAGAAAAGGTCTTCGTGGCATGTTTGAGTCCTTTTTCTCACTTTTCTATTAATTTTGTTTCTTATCTTTGGTGTTTGAAGCCTTTTGTTTTTCTTGTCAAGCAATTAGGGCATGTGACTTAGACGACTTCGAAGTACTCATCTGTGTGAGCTTATCTTGCTCCCTAGTCAAAAAGGCAACAAAATCATCTAGAGAGGGCATTTTCCATGTGACTCCTTGGGCACTCCTAGTGGCATGGAAAGTGGAAACAAAAGTTAAATAGTCAACACCCAACTTGGTAAGAATCAAAAGAACAATTACTCATCCTTTTTATCTATACCACATCGTTTATATTGCAATCAAAGTGATTTGAATATAGTGAAAAAGCCTCGTATAGTGTCAAAGTTGCCTAGATTCAGACTAATTAGTTTATTCTCCAATTCATGACCCCTCATTGCATCCTACTTCCCAAAGAGTCCTTCCAATATGGTGCAAACGTCATTAGGTGTGTTGACAAATTCTATGTGATGAGTAAATCAAGAGTAACAAATGACATAATAGACCGTAGGCCTCATCATATCAGCTTAAACCACTTAACCTCATCTCAGATCGATGTTCGTTTAGTTTCAATACCCATTGTGATCCAATGTAAACCCCTCCTTAAGAAGATTTGCATTTTGATTTTCCACTCATGATAGTTAAATCGAGTGAGAAGTTGAACCACATTTTGATCCATAATGCAAAAGAAGAGATCGTAAAGATGAAAGTGCGTAAGACAACACAAGATAGCCCCCGAAATTATGAGCAATTACCCCCAAGGTGGCAATTTATAATTTAGCATGTATACAATTCTTCAAGGCTAAAAATCGATACAACCCGAACAAGGAAATGAAAGTAACACCAATGCGGAGAGCTCGAAATAATACACACTTTCAAAAAAAAGGCACCTCGAAAGGAGTTGCAAGCAAAATGTAATGCCTCTCACAAGTTCCTTCTACTTTCAAATTAAAAAAACTTGTTCCTATGCCTTTAAAACAAAACAAATTGTGTGGTCGCCTTCAACAAAAGACTTGCTTCATGTGAGTTAAACCCCTTGGGTTTTTTTGTGACCAAGGGCTAAGTCTAGGTAAATTCATGGGGTGCTTCTCTAAATTTCAAGAATGTGCACACTATAAAATCACCTTTGGTGTGGAGTTGTCCACTTATTGTGATCTATGTGATAGCTTATTAAAGTAAGATGTCCGGTTATGCCGCCCACATAGAAAAATGAGGCGTTGCCTCACTTTGTGTTGAACAATTTTGCTACTACTAAACCGCCAAGTACAACACAAACACAAGTACGCCACCAACAACACGGGTATTGTTGCGCCGTAAGTTCAACAACTTCAACACACCCGCAAAAGACATCGGAAAACCCGTAAACAAGATTCTTCACAAACTTTGCCATGGTACGTGGAATACCACCAAATAGCCCAAAGATGACTATAACAAACCCCGAAAAGACGAGATTTGGCTTGCTTCAAAGCATACTCGAGTTTATTGTCGATCCTAAGGTTTTGGCACGATACGGACTCAAACACACACACCACTTCTCCGGAAAATACACGAAATGAAGACAATCCTACAAAACCACCTATTTTCTTTGTTCTTTTATGATTCTTTAGATCATCCAAAGACACAAGAAAAGAGCATACTCAGAGATCAAAGAATCTGCAATAACAAGCTTGAAAAAGCTCAAGATTCCAAAACAAACACAATAAAACAATGGCATTTGATTACCAAAACACGTTATGATACCATGTGAGAATGTGAGCCAAGATCAAGCACTAATAAAATACGAACACAAGCTAATGAGGTGGGGTGAGTTGGTTAGGTTGTTTGGTTGTCTATGCCCACCAAGGTTCGATTCCCATTGAGGCAGTCTTGGGATTTGGGTCCCCCAACTATGTCCCAGACAGATTTGCTCGGTGGATGTAAAAGTGAAATAAAGGGAAAGGGACCCTTCACCCTTTGTTTACCAATAAAAAAAAACGCACAAAGAGAGTAAAGTTGTGAGATAGAAGAACCAAATATGATCCAAAAGATAGCTTATATGTTGAATGCGTAGAAAAAGTCAGACAAGAGGTGTATAAATAGGAAGTGGGAAAGTGTAACCACCACCTAAAAAAAGTGGAGAAATGTAACTCCCATCTATTCCACTGACACTTAAGCAAGCTAAATACATGTGTACAAAAACCTCGCAATGGGATAAAAACCTACACTAACAACAACTCTCTTGTACACCCTCTTGTTCGGTTCTAGTTTCCTTATCCTTTACTCCTCCTATCCTTTCTGGAGGTTCCTTTCCTTCTTCTTTGTTTTCTTCTCCTACTTCATTCCTCCTCGTAGTTTCCTTGAACTTTCTCTTCGCAACACTAGTGTGTCCCCATCTATTGCATTGTCTTGCTTCTCTCTGCAGTCTTTCTAGTTCTCATTTCTCTTCGTTTTCATTCTTTTCGAACCCTTCATTGGTCCTCCTCGCTTCTAGTCCTTTCCCCTTCATCCCCCTTCTTCGAAGACTGCATCAGTTTGTCACCTACACGACTATTCCATGTCATGTGGAATTAGCCCCATGGCATTTTCAACTACCATCATTCTCACCAAGTAGGACAATTTAACAAATTTTCATCACAATCCACTAGTAAATCGTTCTTCGGCATAATCGAAAGAGCAAAAAATTTGTACAACAATTTTGGTTACATACTCGTCAATTGTAGTCTGCAGCCTATAATCTACAGCTCTGGCCCATTCAATATCCAAATTACACAATTTCTCTATCTTGTCTTTAGTCTACACGTACTCCTCTTTGGCTCCAAGTCTACGAAGTAATATTTTCGTCTAAATAACCATGCGGTGAGTTGATTCGGAAGCTCACACCAAAAGATTTAATGGATATCTTCGTATATATGTATTATCTTGATCCTTTTAGTACGGATTTCCATCACAACCTCTTCCTCTTTCACAAAAGAGTTCATCTTCTCCTCTAGCCATCTCTCCACATCTTGTTGTCCTGGTATCCATCTTAACATTTTTCAGGTCCCCGTAATGGAGCCATTATCAACAATTGTCGCTAGAATCACTCATCAAGATATGCTACAATGTAGTCTCAGGGATTTACAAATTCAATTCATATACCGCACTTAAAACAGAGTGCAAAAAGAACTCAAGGTCTTGAGCTATTGGTGAGTTACAAGTAGTTTTTAATCATCAACCCAAGTTCCATTCCCATTGAGTTTATTAGATGCTTTCAATAAGTGGCCATGGCAATGCCTTGAGGTAGGGGGCAAACTTCTCCATATGGACCAAGCAGAACATAGCGGGGACGCTCCATCGCAGATCGAACGGCGGACTTTAACGACCCAAGCCCACCCCCATGTCCCACTTAAAGAAAGTATTCCTCCACCACTCCAATTCCTAGCTCTAGTATAATAAAAGCGTTTACCATCCAAAGTTTATTACCGCTCCAATTCATAGCTCTGGTATAATAAAAACGTTTACCATCCAAAGTTTTGAACTCAAGGTCTTGGGCTATTGGTGAGTTACAAGTAGTTTGTAATCATCAACCCAAGTTCCATTCCCATTGAGTTCATTGGATGCTTTCAATAAGTGGCCATGGGGACACCTTGAGGTAGGGGTCGAACTTCTCCATATGGACCAAGAAGAACATAGCGGGCGCTCTGAATGCAGATCGCTTGCTCGGTGGACATTAAGGACCCAAGCCCACCCCCATGTCCCACTTAGAGAAAGTGCTCCTCCACCACTCCAGTTCATAGCTCTGGTATAGACCATCCAAAGTTTTTCTTATTAGGAGCGAGGTGTTTAATTAGGGATGAAGTGGGCAATCTGGGTTATCGTTGGTTTGTTCCCATTGCAAAATGGAACATGTAATGAAGTTGAGGCTCAGGCCCTGTTGAAGGGCGTCAAACTAGTTGCTCAATCAGGTTGCAATTCACTGATAATCGAGGGGGACTCCCAAGTTATCATTAATGATGTCAAATGTGGTAAGGCTTTATCATGGAATCAAGATTTTCAAATCAACAACATCATTTTTTGGCTATCTAAGATCCCCGAATGGAGTATTGCTCATGTCGTCCATGAAGCAAACTCATTGCCGACTTATTGGCTAATAAAGGTGTCATTTCAAGGGAGGAAAGATCATTTCCGCGGATGCTCGCGCGTGGGAAGGATTGGAGAATTTAATTGCCAAGGATATTGGCAGAGTGTGATTTTTTAAAGAACCATTCGGGCTCTCATTGGCATTCCTTTCGTGGCGTTGGCAATTAGCGAGGTTTGCAAGGTTTGTCGGTTGCGATGGATTCTCCACCTCTCCCTTGCCTGTTTCTGCACGTAGCTATGCGGGAAATGACCTTCCGCAATGGTATTTCCAAGTCCCACATGCATATCATCTTCAGGGTAGAGATGGAGGCATTGTGTGAAGCGATGGTGAACATTTTGGAGAAAAATTACATGGCAGACTCTGCTTGAGCTAGGGTGAATTCCGAAGTTGCTTCGTGGTTTGTCTCTCAACCACTCTGGCGCAAGAGGGAAGAAAGAAGAAGCCAAGGTCGTTGCAAAATGTTTAATCAAGTCGCAAAGATCGTCTAGGGTGGAGGAAGCTCTTGATCTGTCAATTTAGCGTCGCCGCCGCAGGATGCGAGCATGGACGTTATCTCGTTGGAGGAGGCTAAGAGGGTCATTGTGGCTCTGTCACTGCATTCGACTCTCATGAAGTTTGGAGAGGACATTCACAGTGTTTGCGTGGCTAGGGTTACAGGTGGTAGCAAGATCAAGCATTTGGATCTCCGAAGGCTCTCGTCTCCTATTTTGTTGGAAGCTGAGGTGGTGGCGAAATTACGGCACAAGGTTGGATTCTCGTACAATTTTCTTCTGCGCGTGGCTCAGGAAAGGTTGCAGGGTGGCGGGGCTCAAAGGTAGAGTTCGTGGGTCCGCTTGATGGTGGACGTGGCAACCTAGGTCTTCAATGCCTTTTCATGTGTCTAGTTATAGTTTTCGGTAGTTTGCTCTTTTTGCGTCTTCCCTGTCTAGTAGCATAGCTTCTCGTTTTGTATGTTTTGCTTGATATTTTGCCGGTTTCGGATGTAACGGGCAGGATCCGAGTAAATCACCGGTTCATAGCTCCATAAAAGCGCTTAATATAAAAAAAAAAGTGTAGTAAAACTAGGAATAACAAAATGTAGATTGGGCAATAGCTATCATTTCATGAAATTGCAAAAGAAAACATATAAATTAAAGAGAGGGATATAAGTCACATAAACTAGTAGTATATTATGTAGGAGCCAAATTAATATCAATTAAATTCGAACATAAGTCAAGATCAACCATCAATCCATTCCACAATGCACCCGCATAGTTTTATACATTACAATGTGATTGTTAGTCTTACAATCCCTTCATATTCATTTTCATGGTTAGAGGAGCATTACATATCTACTATTTTTTCTTATAGAAACTTTAAACATACATTGGATATTGCACAATATACAAAATGTATCAAATCGACTTTTAAGCCTCAATACCCTTCCAACACCTAGATTGAAATGTGACTCTTTATGTCCATATCAACCTTTAGGGGTCAAACACTTACAAATATACAATTACAAGAAATCAGTTACAAAAGATGGTTACAAAACGTTACAACTTTTGAAAAAGATGATTATTTGCCTTCCTAGATGTGTATCACTTTGAATTCCATACATGGTAGTAGCAAATATGTTGGCATAGCATGATCCTTAGAGCACAATTTAACATGGTGTAAAGTGGCACAAAGGTTTCATGTGGCACACATGTTTGGTGTTTAGACTCGCTTATGCAATTTGATATGTAGTTGCACAACATAAGGTGGTCCAATTGAATTGAGCATCATAATGAGAAGTGCAACAAAATGTTAACTAATGGTAAGAAAGTCCATTATTTTGAAACTTGGTGTTGAGGTCTATGCAGGTTGGTGCCATATGGTTTGGCATGTGACCTAAAATAACCTTATGTTGAGGGACCAAAGCTGCCAAAGTGAGTTCGCAAATCGACACAATTAAGCTTGCGTCGTTCATCCTTTTTTTACAAGTGGTGGCCCAAAACATGTCTTTGGTCAACTATGGAAACTAAACTTGGAGTCTTAAGGGTTGTACCGATTCTTATAAGTAAAGTATTGTCTTTCCTTGATTGCTCTAAACAAACGATGTCTTGGCAAATGTTTATAGTTATGATATCAACAATATGGTCGTTTGATGTCATCTACAAGAGTTCAAGATTGAAATATGAAAGATGTTGCATTGTTGGATCAAACAAAGGTGAAATATATGGCTTAAGGAATTCCACATTGAATTCTATATGAAGTACCAAGCACCGTGTGGCAAATTAAGGACAAAAGCATTCTCCCGGTGCACACACAAGGGCGTAAGGACCATAGTGCAAAGGCTTGATCTTCTTATGCGCAGACTTCAAGTGCTCTTTCCGAAGATTAACCAAACCTTATCAACCATATGAAGTCATGAGGTGTGTGATGTGTGTCATGCACTCTTTTTACACCTATTGTTCGCATGAAAATATTTGTTCAACCAATTGATGAACTTACTCCATGTTTTGTGAAAATGTGTGCACTATTTTTACCTCCTTTCATGACAATGATTTTGTGCCTAATGGTGAGCAGCAGGATATGTCAAGCGATGTGGTCAATCGAACCCAAGACATATTTGAAACAAAATATGCCATGTAAAAAGGTGCATGAGTTTTATCACAAGCATGTTGAATGAACAGCAAATTATCATCCCAAGTGCATAGATACGCATTATTGTACACACAACAAATGGACAAGAGTGTGGTTGACAACTTCAGTTTTCCAGCATTGTCTAAGATGGAATGTTGTAGACCGGTTTGTGTAACCCATTTCTCCCACAACACATGCCAAAAATTACAAACACGCCTCACGTTCAAGTAGTTCAAAATGTCCCAAAAATGATAGAAAGAACAACACGTTGTAGAGATTGTGATGTTTGTCTTATGTGCAAACATGATAGCCATTTTGAAAGGGTACCAACTACAGCAAGCATCAAAGTCATTGTAATGCTTCATCATAGGTAGCCCAAACAAGAAATCTATGTTGATAGATTCCAATGACCCTTATGGAAGTCATGTTTGTTGGTATTGTCATGCAATAAGGAATACAACAATTGATCAAATGTTGTCTTTGCACATATGAGCCCAAAAAGTGTTACAGATATCTTGGTAAAGCCAATGTATCATGTTGCTTTGGAGTAGTGTGCCTCCCACACGAAACATTGGCAAGGTGTACCACTAGGCACAAAAAGATGCTCAAGCTTGTCAAGAAGTTGGCCATAAAGCAAAACCGGAAAGTTGTTGACCCTACACAACAAGTGTATAGGCTTACGAGAAATCTAATACTACTTAGTGAAGGAGGGATACCCAAAGATGTTGTGTCGACAAGTGTCAAAACTATGATGAACGCCTAGATAAGGGCATGACTTAGGCAATCTAGAACCTTGTTATCAATTCCCTTCTGTGTGATCACCGGTTGGAACAACTACAAGTATGTCGTGCACTTCATGTGGCACATGTTATCTAGCTTTCAAAGTGTATGCAAGAACTAAAGTGTCTTATGACTTAAGTGAATGATGGTCTCCTTACCTAAGATGTAATCTCAACATCGCTTCATTGCTTACATAATAGCGTATAACTTATTCATATAGGTGGAGTAGTTGAACCGTGTCATTGGGCATTTCTATGAGATATGCGACTAGATGTCTATGTTGAGTGAGTATTGAGCCCAATACATTCCTTAATGCATCAATTTCAATCTCAAAGGGTTTGACAATGTTTGCCAAAACTAGTGCAAGACAAAGGCATTACTTATGCTCCTTGAATGTGTGTGGATGAATAAGTGTCCAAAGAGAATCGAGCTTTGGTGAACATGATCTGATTCAACAGCCAAATATGTGCAAGAATCCAAGGAGAACTTGAGTTTTGTTAGATTGCGCAAAATTGGCCCATATTGGATTCGCTTTAACCATTCACAAATCAACATGAACGCATAGGTGGTCAATGATATAGCAAAGGTATTGGATTTATGCAATGCCAAATGTACACTTGCCCATTACCTCGCAATGTATCCATGACGTGCACTATGTACTCAACATTCTCCTCTCAAGTCTTGCTAAAAATGAGAATATTATTTATCAACCGCATGAATGTTGGTGTGTTGCCAAACCAGATGGCATAATCAACCATCGTGCAAAAGCTCCTTAATTTGGGTTTTGTCTTCCGAACATCTTCGGGATGGACTACACATAATGCTAACTTGATTCAAGACAATCTTGGGGAAGTATCAAACACCTCGGAGATGGTCTACATGGTCATTTATTCTTGTAAGTTGATATCGATTCTTCAACATTATCTCATTAAGTGTGTGATATTCAATGCACAATCACCATTTTCCATCTTCCTTTACCACTAGAACTATTAGACTACTAAGTGTGTGATTATGGTTGAGAAGGTGCTTCAATTCTAAGACATACTCTAAACTGCATATTGCACAATAATGTTCTTTTCGCTTCCATAGTTGATGATTACATGAAGGCTTTAACCCTTCACTCAACACTTGTTTTGGGAGGCGTTCTCGCTCCCCAAAAGTGTCAATGGGAAAGGTGTTATCACTGAAATAGACAGCGATTAGATCAATGCATTCGATTTGAGCAAGACGTGTTTAAGACTAAACAATCAAGAATTTTTGGCACGAAACTCATAACTGTTGTGGGTACTAGTCCATTGTCAATGGTGCCAATATTCCCTTCTTTTTCTTTCCTTGGGCTAAAGCAGATGGCAATGGACCTTTTGTTGTGTTTAAGGATGTATGGATTGTATTCCTTTTAACCGCGATATGTACTTCAGCAGCATTGCAGTGTTTGGCACACAGAGCACACACCTGCTCTTGCCCGTGACATTAGATGGACAAAAATTTACTACTTCAACTTGGCTTTGGCCTCAACCATGGCGATGTAGTGATATGTTTACTTCCTGTGTTGCGATTATGTCAAGGAGAGTCTACAGATGTAGTTCAGCGCCCTATGTTCTTTTGTTGTGTCTTCTCGTAGGCAGCCAAACTAGTCATGGAACTGGGTATCATCTTGAACCTGCAGCTCCTTACATTGGTGCAATTGTTGGCACATTATGTGCTCATCCTCATAGTGCTTGTGGGGATAGTATTTTCCCAAACTGGGTTGACAAACTTATCCTAAGTCTTAATGTGGTTGTAGCCTTTCTCAAGATTTGTGTTCTAGGATTCCCACTAGTGAATCAATATGGACATCTTCAACATTGCAGAGTTCGTATCCTCGACATCAATGAAGTGTTTGACAAAGAAATAGGCCTTTAACTATCGAATCCAATCATCCAAGGTTGTGGTGACGATCTTGTCTTGAAACAAAGAAATGTCTGAATTGAGTTGGATCTTGAAAGGACCATGTTATTAAAACGGCATATGAACAAGAAAAGCAAAAGAAATGAGTTGGACCTTTGGAAGGACCGTGGTGTTGAAACGACATGTGAATAGGCAAAGCAAAAGAATGAGATGGTACAGGAGAACAATGATCCATTGTAAGTTGTGGAATTGGCCATATTGTCTAGTGTGTTGCTCCGCAACAACGTCAAGAATAGTTTGCTAGATGTACAAGTAGTCATCAAAAAAGTCTCTTTTGGGATCTAGCCATCTTAATCTTGTATCAATGTTTTTCCAAAAGATCCAATCCAATCTCAAGTTATGTCTCTTCATTTTCTTGTTGTGCATGAGCATTTACAAGGATATGATGGTGATCCTTTTAACAATTGAGACTCATCATTATATGCAATGAGGACAGGTGTTTTGTCAAGATTTGGAAGCAAATTTGTTGTCAATGGGGTTATATGTTTAGATTGTTCGGAGTTAGTTTGTATGTGGGGGAATGATATGATTTACCACCATTTGGTATCCAATGCTCTAATAATACCAAAAACATAGTTGCTTTGCACAAAATTGAGTCTTTGGTATTATATGTACATAACAAAGATAATTACAAAGGTCCTTTTTTCATCAACCACAACATGAATGTTGTTGGGCAAATAAGCCCAAACCATGGATCTTATAAATCTAATAACAATAAGTGAAATGAGAGAAGCAGCTGAAACTAAAAATCTAAACATCACAAAGAGACATCAAATGAGATATAGACAAAGGTTTATCCTAGGTAAACCCTTTCGAGTAAAAACCCAACACAATAGTCTTTCTTATTGCATTAACTTGAACCCAACTTACATATGCAACAGATCTCTTCAAGACATTGTAATACAAGATTTCGGTATTCCATGCACAAATAGAGTGCAACTAAAGTACCATGACTACACACCACTTATCATCCCTAGGTTCGGTAAGTATATTTATACAAAGCCAACAACCACATTACTTGTTACTATCATTCGTTCCTTATGTTACGCATACAAATATGTGCTTTAGAAGCACTAGCATGCTTTAAAGCATTCCATGACTTTACCAATAGGGAAACTAAAGATTTTTTCTAACCGTCGATTAATCATTGATTACAAGATACTCTTCCACTAAAGCAATGTAAGAATATTCTCCAACACATCGCTTTACACATCTAGTCTTGCTTCCTACTTAGAGAAGTGTTGACAATGCATCACTTGTTATACTCCAATGTTGCGCACAGCTCATGTGCACCATAACGCAACTCCCACCGCACACGTACATTTGTGCACAATGCACATGTACGCAACACAATTCTACCCACAAACTTCCGAACCATATTGCTCAAGTATCACACAATGCCCATGTGCTCATATACTTGCACACATGCTTCTACACAAACCTACCCTATGTGCAAAACCATCCATTATGCAATAAAACTTCCGCAAACTTATGCAAATTTGAGACATAACAAACAAATGTTACCCCAATTAAGAATTATTTTCAATTGTACAATTTCTTTTCGGAATGGACGGGGGGAGGGTGGGTATTATCATCTAATCGTACACTACACAATTATGCCCACAAACTTCCGAACCGCATTACTCAAGTATCACACAATGCATGTGTGTTCATAATACTTGTGCACATACCTCTATAAACCTACCCTTTCCATAACACCATCCACTATGCAACAAAACTTATGCAAAGTTGAGACATAGCCCACAAATGTTACCTCCAATTAAGATTTATTTCATATGTACAATTTGTTTTCGAAACAAAGGAAGGTCTTATCGTTTAATCAAAAAGTAAGGGGAACCACTCTACTTTCTAGCACCATCTTAAACCAAGCTTCTAGCTCTTTTTCTCCATAACGTAATGTTGACATGCATTTTTGCAAGCCCAAAAATTCAAACTTTCAAGCATGACAACTAAGCCTCGTAATGTAAAATTTGCTTCAAAATCTCCCTGGACCACTCTCCTGGCCAATTTGTCTTCCGTGTCATGATCATCCCAACCTTGCAGTCCTCCCAATATGTTGAACAATCATGTGCAACTAATTGAAATGATGTGACAAGGTCTCCGTGAGGCCTAGAAAAGCTAATTTTGGCCATTTCAAGAGAGGTGTGCATCCTTCGGGAAGGTTCTAAAGGCTCATAATCTAATTTCCCAAGCCTCGCACCAAATCATGCCAAGTATCGCCATCTTGCTCCAAGTGGCATTTTTGTGTCCCTTTGCACTAAGGGTACAGAGGGTACACAAAAATGTGCCTCATGTTTTACTCTTAAGACCTACGCATTCATGTGACTCTTTGTCAGCAGGTTATTTTTCAACACTGTGCTTTGATTTTGCAAATCTTTCAAACCCCCATGCTAAACCTATCTTTCCAAATGGGGCAAAGCGCATTTTTGTGTCCTTCTTGTCCCCTTGCACCAAGGGGACAAAGGGGACACAAAAATGCGCCCATGAGCAAGCCATCAAACCCTAGTTTCAACCACACTCAACTTTCTCACCCATGATTAAAGCTGAAGCTTAGTTTGGGAAGGCAAGAAAACAAAGTAAACTTGTTTTTAAGCCATCTCCTTTGCATTGTTCATCCATCTTCCATTGTTGCACCTGCAAAAGCTTCAAAAATCATCAAAACACAACAACCATAGTACCCAAAACGTTCCATACCAGCCATGACTGCAAAAATGGAGCTTTTCTCATAACTTACTAACCAGAAAACTGATTGCACCAAGGTTTTCACAGATGATCATCATCTTAGGGACCTTTGTGATCACCATTGTTGCAAACGAGATGATGCCTAGGTTTTCTACAAGAGAAAACTTGAAACCCTCCATCCCAAAATTTGCCTTTTTGATTTGCAAGAGTTCTAATTTGACGAAACACAACGAAAATTGGAGCATGAGATCACAATGCAGAGATGAATCCAACAATGGTGTTTTTGTTGCAAACCGACACCAATTTGACCAGTTTCAAAAATAGCATATGCTTTGTACACTCACATGCTAAAAATAGTAAACCTCTCAAAATGCAAGCTTCGATCATTTAGCATATCCGTAAAGGTGCAAGGCAAAACAACAAACAAGGCAAACCAGCAAATTTTCCCAAATTAGCAGGTTCCAAAAAGCAACTTGCTAAAAATAGACCTCCTAAAATGGTAAAGCATCATCAATGGAGGTGAATTAAGTGTGCTAGGAGCTTCAGAAGACAAGACTTGAGCAAAAAGTAAAAGTTTCCCAATAAAGTAGCCCCGATCCCACCTACCAAAAATAGAAAGTTTCAATTTTCAATGCAAAAAGTTGTTGGCTCCATTTTCACTCATCTCGCTACTTTTGCCATCCTCACATGGTTGTAAAGTTGTCTCATAACTCAAACAAGAAAATCCACCCTCCACAAGGATGCGTATGCATCATTTTGATCACAATTGTGTCAAGGATCAAGGCAAAGCATATTTAGGTGCAGCAAGTGAAAGTCATGGACATCAGACAGTTTGACAAAGAGTTCGAAGAGAGCCAAGAACCCCATTGGAATCCAAATTCATCAAAGGAGGTCATCATGGTCATAGGTGAAGTGAGAAACTCATCGGGCAAGTTGTGAAACATTGTAGATCCCATAACGCCTCTTGAATCAAGCAAGAGTGATCCATCGCAGCCTCCTCTTTGAGAGCATCTGAGTATGTCTTCCCTAATGGTGGAACTTCCCCGTAACGAACAAGATGTGGTCCTACATCGAGCTCTCGAAAATGCTCCCGTGACCAACACCATGTCAACTCCTGAAGAGCCATTCCCATGGATTCAAAATTGCTCGAAAACAAACCAAGAACGACACAACAAGCCGTAATACCCAACCTTGGAGCTATCACAAAAATCTTGAAATCCAAGCAAAGGAAGGCCCAGATAACTTCCCACTTCTTTAGTGGTGCCTCAGGAAACCAATATGTATAAGTTGCTAGGCCAAAGAATGTAAATCCTGTTGAGGAGATGACTCCATCGGACTATGAATTGACTCGAATCTCATTGGGTCAAGCTTCACATGAGGGTGACTCTCATTTGTTCAAGGAATCATTTACCCACATACTCTCATTTGTTCAAGGAATCATCTACCCACATACTTTCTCGGAATGAAGAGTACAAACAAACAATTGAGCAATTGGAGGAACATGTAAAAACTCTTAGTGTCGAATCCAACACCTCCTCTTCCTATGGAAGACATTCCTCCAATCAGTAGCTTTGACCCTGAGGTGATCAAGAAAGCACAAAGTTATATGATGCAAGGGAAGGCTAATGAGAGATGGATTGAGAAGATCATCGAGAAAGGAAAGACATTATTTCCAGAGGTCATCTCTCTAATCAAGTATATTCTCACCACTTTGTCAGAAGTGAAGAAAACAAGGGAGGATATTGAAAAGAAAAGATCCACTTGGATGAGGTGCTCCCACTTGTGTCCGAGATGAGCTCCCTCAACTCTCACACCCTCATGAGTAAAAATGTGTTCACATCAACTGCTGACAACTTGTCTCCAGTTTGGGTCCGCATCATGGATGCTAGATATGGTATGATAGAAGATGCCATCTCCAAACTTGACTCTAGTGGAAAAAATGCTTTTGAGATTTTGAATGAGGTCTCGCAACTATTTTCAAAGACTTGGATTCCCTCCACTCACCGAGAATTCATCATCGAAAGAACTCATTGTTTCCTTCCAAGAGTTGGTCAAGAAAGAGGCAGTGACTCTCTCTCCTTCAATGAAGATACCTTAGAGTCCCTTTCCAACATCAAAAGTTCTATTTTTGACATTGTAAGATATCACAAAGAATGGTCTAATCAATGCAAGGATATCAAGAATGTTCCTAAGACATGGATCAAAGTGTTGAGTTGCGTTTGCATTCCATAAGCAGATAAGGTGGCACCCATGTAGCTCCGTTCAATAAAGAATTCAAAGGACAGAACCCATTCGAAAACTCTCCCTTAGGTATCATGAATCAAGAACTTATTCATCATACGGGGTTTCATCTTGATTGAATCACCAACCATTCCTTCTCTCTCTCTCTCTCTTCCTTCTCTCTCCAAGTTCTAATTTCTCATTAAGAATGTACTTTTGCTATTTCGCCCTATTCACTTAAGTGGCCCTTAGCTAAACATGGTAAGAGTCCTTTTTCGAATAATTAAAAAAAGACTCACTTCCTAGGAATATGAAAGGTCACAAGTGATGAGGATAGGTTGACACATATTGATCGCTTTATAAATTGGAACAGTTACTTCATTCCAAAGGGTTGGCTATTGTTGATTGAATGTATGTTGTGGAAAATACCACTTCCACATCAAGCAATAAAAGCTGCAATTCTTCTATTTCTTGTCTTATGTTCATCTACTCTCTCTTTGCAACTTTGCATTTATGATAATCTTGTAAAACCAAGAAAGGTGTCTTCACCTTTGATAAATGAATCAATGGAAGTTTCAGGTCTATGATTTGTTGTCTTGTCAAGGTTTGCATTGTTGTGTACTTCCAATTAGATGTGGACTTACTCGGTTATGTATGTGAACTCTGCTAGTGCCTACTCACAACAATAACCCTCTCTCTCCTAATTTCCCCAACTCCCCTTTCCCTCTCTTTGTTGTAACTTACTCCCTTGTACTGCACAAGCACTTTGTTATTGCAGGTTTAGTGAAGTGTTCTGTGTGATCCTGTGCCTATTGGCCAGCCCATAGTTTTTTTAGTAGTTGACATTCGATAATGGGAGCCTCCCCATACACAAGGAGTGGTGAGCCCCATACACAAGAAGCACTTTGTTGCACGTTCGGTGAAATGTTCCGTGTGATCTCCGCCCACGTTCTTTTAGGTAGTTTACATTCGATAATGAGAGCCTCCCCATACACAAGGAGCGGATGAGCCCCATATCTTGTTGGTGAAGACTCAATAATTCACAACACAACAAATTATTTCACCAACAGACAACAACCTTCAAATGTTAATCTTCGCAAAACAACTTTGAGAATTGTCTCGATTACATCTTTCTTTCACCCGATCTCACTTGGTGAAGTTATTGAACATGTTGCACTATTAGTTACTAATGATGCATATAACGGAGACAACTAATTCATTGTACTATTCATACTCTTTAGGGTCCATCCCGTATACTAAATGCTAAATTGCAGGAAACCTACCTTACATAGGGAATTTCCCCTTAGAAAAGTCCCTTGCATAGGGTATATCATCGAAGAAATGTTCCCAAAGCAAAAAGTTAAAACCAAAATGCGGCAAAAACAAACAATAATCGCCACAAAGAACCCGTAAATGGCAATTCCATTTCCATCAAGAACCCAGACATTTCCAAAAACGTTTTTAAACTCAAAAATGTTAAACCTAGTGTTGTGTGGGGATGCGTCACCTAGATTTTGGTAACGTCCTGAATGTGTCAGGGACTTGGAGAGGACTACCCCATTCTTTTTATTTTTAAAAAAATCGATGCTTTTACTTTTAAGAAGTTATTTTTACCAAAAACATTGAATTCTAATCTTGAAAGTACTCCAAAAAATGTTGCATATAGTTTGAACCCCTAAACTTCATTGAATAAAGTTAAAATATTTAAATATTATTTTTATATATTATTTTAATAGCCATTCCTCTACCGCCCACAAAATATGGAATATTTTTTGCCATCCCGAAACCCCATTCCTTCGATACCCTTTCCTCGAGACTCGGGTAACTATGTTTATAGATTTTTCAAATTTTAGAAAAAGAAAACAAGTAACAATCCCTAAACATATATGCACCGACAAAAACCCCACCCCTAACCACTATAAACAAGTCAAAAACAAAACAAAAAGTTAAAAGCAATGTTTTCCAAAACAAAGCTAAAACATAACAATATCTAATATCATTATATGTAGAAGCTATGATTAGTGTTTTTTTGCATTTGGTAGCAGCCATTACAGGCATTCGCCAACATGGACAACAATTATTGAATTGAAACAACCGTAGCAGTAGATTGCAAGCCTCGTGTCAAAACAACAGTTTAATTTGTTTTTTTAATTTGCCATTTTCTTTTTGGATGTGTTACAGTGGCTTGGAAAAAAAAAGACTTCTTTTTCTTCCAAGTTCCATTCAAACAATGCACAAGGGGAGATAGAGATAGTTGGGCAAGGGAGTGCTATAGATTAGACATTACTCCTCGACCCCATCCTTGAAAATAATTCTTCTCCTTATAAAATTAAAATAGTCCATGTAAAAGATTTAAAATTTTGTTTCATTTTAAATTTTAAGTTATTATTGTCGTTTTTTGTTTAAATATAGTTTTAAAAGCTATTATTATAACTTTAATATGGTACTAGTTTCTTATTTTATTTATTAAAAACTCCTTCATTGTTTATTTCAAATGATTCTCATTCCTATTGTAGTCACAAATGGCATCAATTTCAAACGGAAAGGTGGAGTAAATAGGGAAGAAGGCACGGTGAAAGGATGGTGGTTCTCATGCTTGGATATGCAATAATTGCAACGGATTGCATAAGGCCTCGTGTAATCAACTCAAATCCCAATTTAATCAGATCATAGAAACGGGATTAAAAATGCAATAAAGATGAAAAGGAGAAAATGTTAGTAAATAAAAGAGCGCGGGAAAGCAGAAGCAAAGATTTCAAAACCTCAATTTAAATTACTTCCTTTTGCAGAGGAAACCTTCAAGAAGACCACCTACACATTTAACTTTAGGGCATAGCTAAACGAGCACTTTCGCATACAAAACAACATGATGCGAAGTAGTTAGGGAATCCAATTGAGGAGAGCCTTAGACCATGTAGGATTTGGAACCACAATAGTTGGCTGACTCGCAGCCTTATGCACACAAGCAAAAATAATTAGCAGCTATATTGATTTCAAATGTAAAATAACAATTCACGCAAACACTCTAGAACAATCACAAAGAGATATAATCTTTCGCAACCTCGAATGAGATACATTACAATCTATTGATTGGACTAGATTGGTCTACAACCTACTCTCAAACTAATAATCTAATTTCACCTAAAAGCTCTTCCAAAAATGACGACATCTCTCAAGTTTAAGGTGAATTCTTATAAAACCAAGCACCACCTACTAACAATATTTAGCTCAGCTCAATCCTACCCATATGACATTATTTGAATCTTTCAACCCATGCCATATATATTAATTGTGATGCAAAGATTAAATGCAAGATTTTATGAAATTTCCTCACCGTGACAATATTGTAATAATTGAAATTTCCAAGTTCTCTCGATTTCCTTTTAATTCTCAAATACAAAGTCATAATTTAGATACATGAGTTATACTATTTAAATATTGCACATATATTAAATAAGGATTAATTCTTTATTTAATTAATATGTTGCAATAAATAAAGGTTACCATTTATTTAAATTAATATAAAGAGAATTAATAAGAGCTTTTGTTTTTATTGACTATTTACAATTTAACACTTTCCCAACCTTCTAATATATCAAGATATACACCAATTTTAATTTGAAAGCTTGTTTAAAACTTTTATTATTAAAATAGTCAGAAAACTCAAGTGGAGGATATTTTGGATGAAGCCATTTTGCTAATAACTTGGAGATAAAGCTATTAGTAGAAGAACAGCATGAATGAATTATTTTTAATCCCTAAAAATGGCTTTAAATTTATTTTAGAGAAAAGCAGGTAATCAGTGCATCTATTTTTAGAACGTACTTAAGGGTGCTCATGAATTCTCAACCACAAATCTTAGAGATAAGGATAAAAGAAAAAGAAAATCAATTAGATTATTCTAAAAACATGGATCTTATCCTGGCACTCTATTTTGAAATCAGAAATTTAATTTTCGATTGATTACTTGCATAACACTCCTCTCCTCTCTTCCAAATTGCAATGAATAGAGAGACTCTATACACTCTATTACCATCTTTTCTTGAATTCACTTCAATTCTTGCTTTTATTTCAGCAGTTCTATAGCCTAGATTTAGTTTCATGCAAGTCAACAGGAGTTCTGGCCTTTCTTTCGGCTATCGATAAAAGGTGTTGTCGTTTCTATCTACCCTTCTCTTTTCTTGTTCTAACTCCATTTTTATATTCAAGTTAGTTTTTACCTTTTTACTTTCTAAAAGAATTGTATCTATCAAAACATCTAGTTATGCATGTTTTCTATAGTTGGGAAAGTATGCGTGCAATCCAATTTTCGCCTCTGTCACACAAGATTGATCGCTATACTAGAGGGCCTAACAAACTTTGTGATATTCAACCAAATTATGGATGCTTCTACAACTTCTCTCTCCCAACATTCCTTACTTGATGTCGATGATTAAAATCAAGGGAGTTCTACACAAGGGGACGAGAATGGAGCTAGTGGGAGTGGCATTCCTAGTGTTGTTGATGATAATGATTTTGAGGAGAATCTAGAGAGTATCTTCTAGATTATAACCCTCACAATGAACTACTATGATATTTGTATTTACATTTTGAATTTATAAATCATGGCATGGCACATGAACATTTGAAATTTTAAGTGCGTCAAATATTTTGAATTTTCACAAATACTATATCTTTTAAGTGTTTTATCTTCAAGGGTCTAAAAATGAGTACTATGCATTTATATATATATTTCTATTTTTTAATAATTTCTTGGAAAAACATTTTAATGTTGTTTTGTTTCCCAAGTTCTTGGAAAATCATCATTCCCATGTTTCAGTCTGTTTCTGTTTCCATTTCCTAGTAACATAGCTTAAATGTTGTCCCTGATGCATGAGAGCAACCAAATCTAATTTCCGTAGTCTAGGTCCTGTAGACAAATCAATATCACTGATTTTGTGACCTCCTCCAAGAGTTCTTCAACATTGAAAGGGTGAAATACAATTAACCTACAACTTTTCAGTATAACATTATCAACTACTCCCAGCCCAATACAATGCTTTATTGACATTGTGAAATCCTGCAGCGGAGACTGTTTTTAAATGGTAATCCTACAGACTATTCCTACAACAGATACTCGTGATTATTAGTTTTCTTCTACCCTTCTAATGGTTTTATGGCTGTGAAGAAAAATTGCTACAAATTCTGAGTCCTTAGGTTTTGGTACATTTAGATTTATCCTTTTTCCCGATAAACTGTATTCTATATTACAGCTACGGTTTTTTAATTTACAGGGAGATGGGTTTAATTTAGACTCTCACTTACTAGTGGGATCTTATTAATTTCTACTCTGTGGTCCAACTGGCAAAATTTCCTAGACTGTAGACATTAATCTTTTTCTTCTTTATTTCTTGTTAATTTACTCTGTGACATTATTGTGATATATAATTATTGTTTCCTTAAAAGAAATGAATTCGCACAAGATAATTTTGGCCTTAGCTTTACACCTGAGTTACCGCATACACTAGAATGCCCTTCATATCCATATCCAACATATCTGACAAGGATGCGGGTAAGGAGACATTAAAAACACATCTCAAATACATCAAATTTTGTGTCACATATGGATGCAGCTTAGCTATGGTAGTGTCATATCTAGGATGTATTTGTTTAGGCACTACCATGTCCCATACATATCCAAGAGGCATATTCACCATATTTGAATTTTGGATACAGCTACACATAGCTAACATTCTGATCTGAAAAAGAAAAGGCAAATTCTTAAATACTCATCCAAATGTTGGCTGCAGTCCAGCTTTCATGGAGACAAAGTATTCTTGCAATATCTTGTCAATGTGGGACTCTCTCAGTTTCACCCCAGAACTTAATGACAAAGACAAAAGTTAACAGATTATCTGGGGAAAAAAGCATGTCACCCATTATAGAGGACACTAAACAAATTCACCACCTAGCCTGCACCTGGTTAAAATTCAGGCTGCAATCAAGGTTGAATTCAAGTCATAAACATAATTGAAAGCTAGCTTGTACAGAGAAACATAAGGATTGACATGGTAAAGATTTGCAAATTTGTTACAAGGGTAGTAATTGATGTGTTTTGTGCTTTAGAAGCATACGACTTTTCAAATAATGCATCCAACCTACAGCAGCACCAGCAGTTCTGGACCCTGGACTATAAAAGAGCACACACTGCAATGGTTTTCTTTCGAATGCTACAGTAAAGGTTTGCATTTACTGTAGCACAAAATCAGTGGCTAGAGCAAAAGCACATCAACCATTATAGGACACTCAGTGAATTTACCAACTAACCTACACCTGGTTCAGGTTACAATCGATACTGAATTCAAGTCATGAACTTAAGCAAAAGCTAGCTTGTACAAAACAAAATAAGGATTGGTACAGTAAAGATTTTTAAATTTGTAACAAGGGTAGTAATTGATGCATATGGTGCTTTAGAAGCGTACCACAAGCAGTATGGCTACCTCGTATAAGACTTTTAAAAGGCTACATTCTCCCTACAGCATTAAAAACAGTATTTGTCAGTAAAAGAGAACTCGCTGCGGTGGTTTTCTTTCGAATGCCACAGTAAAGATTTGTAAATGTCTTCCAGGAGTAGTACTTGATTCATGTGGTGTTTAAAAGACACAGAAGCTTACCACATATAGTGTGCTTAACTCAAATAAGTCTGTCTGAAAACAAGGCATGTATGCTGCCATGGTGCACATGGTATTCACCAGCACAAGAAAACCCATTGCAATAGCTTTCTTTTGGCCAACTGTTAACAGACAATGGCTGTACAGTTACAGCTTTCAAAAAAAAACCTATACAAAACTATGTAAGGCCAGCCAGTCCTTAGAAAACCATTTTAGTCAGGACAGAAAGGTTGTCCATACCTTTCATTTTTCTTTTTCAGCAAAATAATATGTTGATTCTTGTTTCTAGATCTTGACGTATTGGGTATAGATAGGCATTTTACAGTTCAATTATGTCTGATATCATCACATTGAATATTTAAATTGAAATCACACTACGGTTGACAGTCACAATTATATTTGCTCAGATATACATTCAACAAAGTACAGTTGTGGTTTTTGAAATGGGAGAAACTCTATACAATCTTAAATAAAGGACTTGAATATTGTGGGTGCATTTCAACAGACGTGGAGCTTTGTGTTTCGGCTAGTGATATAAGCTACATGCATTCTTATGTGTTTATGCAAAACATTTACCTCATAATAGTAAAATAGTAGGAAAGTATCAATTAGAAATTTAGAAGTTCAATCGAAGAGTCATTCTTTTTCTAGCTGTATATTTGTTCATGTAATCTTTAAAAGAAATAAATCAAAATAGAGTGTGGGATGACATTTAACAAAAAAGGTGTTTTTCATATGCTAATGTTGGAATTGGGGCAACAGATTAGCGATAATTAACAATTATAACAAAACCAAGAAAAACAATGATTGTAGAAAAGAGGCGACAAATATTAATAAAAATATCTGTGACCGGTGTAAAGCCAAGTTACCAGGACATGTTAACCAGTACAGATACAGCAGTTTTTCAGAAGCCCTAAGATATAATAGTATTAGAATGTAAGGCTTATAATTTAGCATTAAGTCAATATTAGTAGCGTTGTTGTAGCCACTTCAACCATTTTGTAAACATCTCTCACATAATACAATGACAGACACAATAAATAATGTGTGCATTCCAATTCTTCCTCATTTTGTCTCTCTTCACAGATTCATTCTAATAAATAGGGTGTGATTATGGTCGTACACAAAAACAACAAATATGTCTGTGGGTATGTGTGTGTGTCTCTCTCTCCCTCTGTCTCTGTTTATATATACATGTTCACAAGAATCAACATATTTTTGCAGAAAAACTGAAACCTATGGAAAACCTTTCTAACAGTCGACAGTTGTGAGCTTTCAATTTGAATATTCAATGCAATGACATCATAAATAATCGAACTGTAAGGATCCTTGGTGTAATGTCCCCTTTTTCGACTTAAGAGCCTAACAATGGACTTCTTGCCATTCCCTTTCCGTGGCAATGAAGCATGAATGAGCAAGGGAAGGAATTGCATTCCATTTCATCTTTCTTTTATTAATTTTTAATGTTTTCTTTAATAAGGCAGGTCGGCTGGGTTGGAGGAGTCTTAAAGGCAAGTTAAAAGATAAAAAGAAGCCCAAGGAGGTCAGTCCATTCTATTTGGCCTTTGGCGCCAAGCAAGGGCTATAAAAGGAGACTTATGACTTCATTTTCATCATCTATCTTTGGTGCATTTACTCTACATTTGATCTTTGGGCTGATTGCTCATTGTCATTCCACTATTGGGTGACAATCCATTAGTGTGGCATTTCCAAGGAAGACGAAAACCTTCCTTGTGGCTTGGTGGAGGACGGAAACCCTCCATTTTTGGTGAAGTGAAGACATCTTTTGAAGACCTCTTGCAGATTTGGACTTAGAACATCAAGGAAGACATCTACAAGGGTTTTGCATGCATTTGGAGCTCTCCCTAGAGGGAGCGACTTGGGTTAAGTGGTTGTTGGGTGCCTTCTAGGGCACATAATTCAGATTTTCTTTGATATTTGGACTCCTCATAATTTCTAAGGCTGGAATCTATCATATTTTGTGGACATTGGGGTTTGGAAACCCTTCATTTCATAATTTCTTTGAGTTGTACTTAATTAATTTTCCAGTTGTGTGTTTGATCAAGTTTCATGGTGGAAAGTGGCTTAAATTCTTCCTAAAATATTTATCTATATTTGGGTTGGATTATTTGATGAGATTTGAGTGATTTTCCTTTCATTTTTGGACTGTTGTTATAAAATCAGACTGCTGATTTCCAGCTGTCATAAAATTCAGTTTGCTGGTCTAAAATCTGAATTTAATAATTTTGGGGTTTGTGTGATTTCCTCTTTTTCAGTTGAAGTCCCAATAAGGGCTATTACACTCGGTGATAGGGCTGCAATGGCCCTTCAGGAAAAGTCTACATTTCAAAAGAGTATCCTCAAATGGGTCCTCAGTGATAGGGGTGGGCAAAAAGATAAATTTATATCTATGCACCAGCAGCATATGGTTGAATCTTCCAACAATCCGTTGGAAGATAATAATCAGATATTAACCCTGAAAGTTGGCCTTTTGAAGGAGGAATCTGCTATTTTAAGGGATAAATGGAGAAAATGGAAAATGAATTGGTTTTGTTAAAAGACAATGTTGCCAAGATTATCAAACTCGGCATAACAATGGTCATCAATTGTGTCAACAACATTCAAAGGTTCCAAGACAGCATCAAAAAGAGGAAAGAAGGGATAGCAGGGTTAGCCCAAGGAGGGCCAAGTAAATGAACTAGGAGCCACAATCCGGTTGCTGATATGGAGACCCTCGAAGTGAACATCCTGAATGATCACCTTAAGCACTTGAAAGATGAATGGGAGGCTGCGATTGCTTTCAACAATTTTACGGAGTCCAAGATGTAATTCTACTATACTTGGTTTCTTGTGGAAGATTTGCTTCCTTTTTATTGTCAATTGGTAGTCCTTTATCAGCTCTTGGTTTTGTTTTGGTTTGTAAGACTTTTGTTTGACCACTCTAGTCGTTCTATGCTCTCTTTTGGTCTCTCGTTGTAAATGGGTTGGTGCCCTTTCAAAACCCAATGTTTACCCTTAATCAAAAAAATTATTAATCTGTAAAAATACCTATCGATACCCAATACATCAAAATCTATAAAATATGAGCCAAATATTTCCCTCGCTCCAGTGTCAAACCTTTTTGTTTGCTTACTCACTTCATTTACTTAAAACTTGAATTCTTCGGAAAAACCTTAACAAGTATTAATTTTAAAATCTCTACACTTTCCGGTATCATCTCTTTATTCAAGAAATTCCCTTCTGTCAACCTATGATTTATGTTTAATGATGCCTAAAGTGCTTACTCTTTCGTTTTAGCATACACGCAAAGCCATTTAATAAATATACACTTTGCATCTCCTAACATGACCCCATAAAGTTTTACATTAGGAAGCCCTTATTCCAAATGGACATCAAATCAAAGCCTCCTAACCATAATCAAGTAGAGAAAGAGGACAGATAGTCAGAACTAACCTTTTCTAGAGAACATTGCTTCTAGGCCCCTCTCTCCTGTCAGAGATTTATATTTAACAATGAATACTATTTTATCAGTCCCTCCCCAACATTAAAAATAATATTTTGATTTAATGCCACGATGTTTCTAGTCTTACAAGAACTGCCATTACACTCTGCATTGGGAAAAAAATTATTCTTCCAGGATATATCTTTGGGTAAATGTAACCAAAGATCATTTACCCAAAGATTTATGTGCACTAAAGTGATATAAGTGATAGAGGCGTCTACAAATGGCCCTTGAATCAATACGAATTGGAAAATACATGATAGGATCATTTTCCTTCGGCTATAAGCGATTTCATAACTGCCTAGACAGTTATATTAGAATCACCACCTTAAATACTAGCAGTAGATCCACAAATGCCAATCAAAAAAGTAATTTAAAATGATTTATCTGCACCGTCACTCACCACCTGAGTCACAAGGTTCAAGTTCAAATTCATGTCTGACAAGGATAAAGTTCGGTTCATGTTTCCCAAAGGATAATGTTTTTATAAAAATTATGTTTGAACAATTGATTTTTTTATTTTACTTCGAGAAAAAGAAATGCATAAATGTGTCAAGAGGGACAGAATGGAGAGAGCTGCCAGCCCTCTTTTTCGGTCAGCATATGTATATGTACACACATATTTCTAAAATAATGCAAAAGTCTATCTAGCAAAAATTGTTAGAAATCATGATGTGTAGTATTATAGTATTAGACATTGATATGCATTTTGAAGAACTACATAATGCTTTTAACCTTTTGAAGTAATTTAGATAGTTTTTCCCACTTCAAAATTATCAGAGTTATTTCTTCTTCGTTTTTTAAAAGAGTAATTTTTATATAATTATAAATGTGTGTGTGTGTGTTTTAGGTACAGATGTTTCCATGCTGTATCACATCCAGCAGTTCTCAAGTTTTGTTGTGTCCTCGATTTCATTTCCATTTCAGTATCTGTTTCTGGTAACTTAATAGTTACCCTTGCAAGCAGACCTCGGGAGAACTTTTGTGCTGTTTGCATTGGAAAATTACTCCCTATAAGTTGAAGCTCAATTCTCTTGGACGACAAGAACACAATAGAATAAGTTAAAAACAAGTATGCAACATTTTTTATTTTATTACAGTGAGGAATTTTTGAAAGAACAGGGTTAGTTAATATCTTATAGAAATGAGAATACAAATCAATCTCAAAACTCATCAAGCAATGGTTTTAAACACCAAGTGCACCAAAGAAACAAAATGCAGAAAAAAACAAATTAATATGAGAAGGAATAAAAAGAGTAGTGCTCTACCACTTGACCGATGAAGAAAAAATAACTTCGGTGATTTCCCTTCATCAGCAATTGTGATTTTGAACCCGACCATGCCCTGCAATAGCAATTTTATGAAACTACTGACCCTTGCCACAACCATTTCAGTTGCTTCCCCTGCAGATTGTATAAACACTTTCAGATGTACGTTTCTTGTAGAAATTGTAACATTAAAGCTTCAGATAGATTTACAAACTGTCCACACAACAAATACAAATGTATACATGGACTAACTTTAAAATGACTAATAGCAACCTTTGTATGAAATCATACCTTTCTGAGCATACTTTCCTAGTTGATTGTCATTATAGCTGAAGGTTTTAACCAATCCAACCTTCATACAAGTATTTTCCATGTCAGTGAGAAAACCATTAGAAGAACTTATCAGTTAATCAAAAGTGATAATAAGCTTTCCTAAATCCCACTATTTCTACCTGAACATTGTTGTCGGTAGCTAGACTTGTTTCATTACCAACCAATTTCCTTTCTTGCTTCCCAACTTCAATCCTGTTATTATGGCCACAAGCTTGACAACTATATTGAAACCCTTCTGTTTGCACAGTAGAACTGTGGAGAACTAAATTTGATTCTAACCCTGCATAGTATGGGATCAAGTTACCACACTGATTTTCATGGTGGGTAGCTTGGGAGAGAGAAAGCTGCCCTACATAGTAAGGTATCAACTTACCACACTGATTTTCAGAGTGGGGATTTTGAGAAAGAGAAAGCTGTCCCTCAATTACAGAACAGTCAACTTTACAGCATTGGCATGGCACACTAGAGTGCTGAATCTTCTTGCTCACTTCCACACGATCTGATAGTAATGACTGAAGTCTCTTCACCTCATTTATGAGCTCCAAATCTGCCAATTAAATATATTGAGAGATATAAAAATAAAGTTTAATATCTGCCTTACAAACAATATATCTGCAACGCATGGTAAAGAAAGATTAAGCATAACAGTTATGAAAATCAAAAATTGTATAAAAACTTACTCTTTGTATGCTGCACTAGTGAATTATTTTTCCACTCTATCTTTTCCTCCTCTAACAACCTCAACCTGCCAAAACAAGGCCATAACAAGCACATGATATTCAATTTCCAGTGTTGAAAGGAACTGCAATATAAAAAAGTAATTGAAACGAGCCCCAATGAAAAATATGCAAATGAACAAACCAGTAGAACATAAGGAATGTGCCTGTTATAAGTAATTTTAATCTTTTCCTCATTTAACTTCATCCAATCCTTCTCTCTTCCAATGTGTTTCAGCAATTCCTCCTGAGCTGTAGCACAAAAATGCCAAAAGAAAGAAAAGCACTTATGTAACTTTCAATAAATATGCTCACAGTAGGCGTTTGATGAAAAGAGTCTTGCAATAACTCTAAATAGAATCAGTTTATAATGGACTGATCTGTAAGCTTTTGATACTTACATAATAGAAACATTCCATGGAATTCCCTTTACAGAAGCCATGAATAATATAAAAAAAAGTAATAGCACTTTCATAGTACACACACAAATCTTTCAAAAAGACATTCTAGTTTCTAAATTACATAAAGCAGAAGGATCCACGTTCGTATTTCTGTTGATAACCAAGGTATACAGCCAATTCTAGCAACGAAACTATGGAATATTACATAGTGCCTTTAAGTAAAAATAGATCAGTAATAAACATTGACATATGATAAATCCATAACATCGCTCATTTAAGAACTTTCAATAAAACAAAAGTTTCTCATAAAATTAAAATGCTTATTATTAAGAGAAAACAAGTTGAGGCATAGAATACACAATATTCGAGTGGCAATGGCTCTGATACCAATATTTGAAGATATGAACATACAAATGAAGAGCAATTGGACTGACATCTAATGAATGTGTGTGTCCTTCATTTTATTATGTTGGGAGTAGATACAACCTAGTTGGAACAGTTCTGAGACAGTTCATAACTGAATGTGTATAAATATATTCATTATATTAAATATGCAACTCGACACTGGAAATGGATGTTGTAATAGAACTGGCAAATCTTTTTGTGGACTAGAAATGGGGAATGGTGGAGATGGATGTTGTAATATAACTGGTAAATCTTTTTTGTGGACTAAAAATGAGGAATGGAATCAACTCACTGAAGAATGTACAAACTTGAACTCCCTTACTTAATAGGGGGTTAGAAATTTTCCGAATATTATTATGGTTTATTAAGACAAAATTCTGAGGCTGTTGACTGCATTTCTTTTGTCAATGCAATGGAGCCCATAAAATGAAAAACCAGATATATATATATATATATCAATGGTATAAAATGTCAATAAACCACAATTTAACTCTTGTACACATGAATCCAGGCACACAGAATAATATTGAAGGTTTATGTCAGATTTAAACATGATTTTACTTACACAACAGAATTACAATACTTCAGTCCTTGTTACTTTTCTGTGTAAAGCTATGCTCCTCTGAACACACTTACAGCAGGACCGATATACCTCCCCCTTGGTAAGCATTTGTTCCAATGAATACCACCCCCAAGCTGCGCTTTATAGGTCAAAAGAGCAACTAATACCAGAGTAATACTCAATCTACTTTTCTGTTAAGCACAAAGTTCTCTGATGAAGTGCAATTGTTATAACTTCCACCTAGATTCAAGTATCGGCAGGCATATTTAGTGATTGCAGCAAGTGTACCTGCTAGTGGGTCTCACCGCCTGCTTAAGTCAGTGTTTCATGAAAACTAGCAGGAAGGCCTGATGTCAGTGCTCTCGATAATTCCACATGTTCCTGTCTTGTGTGGCCTTGATTTTAGTTCCAGGCATTCTTTCCAGATTAGTAATTCGGCCTACTAACATTTTGGTATTGACTTCCCCAGATTGTGACCTCACTGGCTGGGCTGGTTACTACACGGATTTCAAGGGTGAGGGTCCCAATAGAATCCCTCGTTCGATCAAAAATAAAACTCAGACTACACTTAATAACCAAACTATCAACACAGCCAGACTTAAATACAAACTCAAAGGCCACTACTACAATAATGTTAAACTCAACAAACACATGGGATAACACTTCTACTATAGATTAAAATATTCCCACCAATTACGGGAATCCCTGAGTGTCCTAACCCAATCAAGCACAGAAGTTTCACTCTCAAGTCCCTTACAGGAGAACGATTTCTGTGATTCCAAGCTTCACATACAGCTCTCAAGTGTACAATAAAGTGCTCTGGAGAGCAAGGAATAATAAAATAGAGTCAAAATGAAAAAATATCAAGTATCAAGAAATGTGTTTAAAATGCAAATGACGAGTGTTCCTTGTCGTTTAGAAATGCTACACAGAACAGTGGTCGAACCTGGAAAATAATAGTAAAACATGTGTTTTTAAAAACTCTATGCAGATGAAAAGAGTGTGCTTAAAACAGATGCACATGGAAAACTCGGAAAAACAGGGAAATGGTGAGTGAAGAATGGGGAAATTTCTGTTTTTAACTAATTGTCATCAATATTATTTTTGTTTGATTATCAAATATTTTCTGAGTTTTTCACATTTGAGAAACAAGTAATCGAAAAATATTTACACTTTGGCCAGCCTGAGTCATTATTGTTTAAGTGTCCTGCTACTATGCAAAATATAATTAAACAAAAGATAACTCTCTTCTCAAACTGCCAAGTAGTGGATCTATTTCACAATCATGCCCACATCTAATAACTCGTGTTGGGAAAATAAGGTTGACATTCTATTATCGGCCCATGTCAAGTCAAGGTAAGATCTTAACTTCCAGATGCCAACCCCATCTAGAAAGACTATGAGCCCCCACCTCACTTATTGGCACTTGTATCAAGGTTAGAGCAAGCCTCCCTATATTTGTTCCACAACACTGAAAGCCACATGCTTTCTAATTAATGAGTATTGACACTTTTAGATAATCACAAAATAAAGTGGACTAGCATACAAATATTTACATCAGGGGTCCCAATCTACAAAATTGGTATGTCTTCACATTTTACTTGTAAATAGTAAATAATATTTACATCAGGACTTAACACAACACAATATAGTACTCACATGCTTTCAATATGCCCAATATTATCAAAACGAGGTATTACTAACAAGTGTTTTTAGAAAATTGATAATCTTTAAAAAGAATCAACTAGTTGTACTATTAAGGAAAATATGACTTAATAATTTAGAGCTATGGTTCTTTTATGAGATACCAATGTTCGGTGTTGTTGTTTATGAAAAAAACAATATCTTGCCATAAACCATGTCATAGAACCACTGATCCATGTGTCAATTCAACGCAAACGGGTATCAACTAAATCTCCATTGATTCACTAGCTCCCCTTGCACGGTCAAGGGATGCCAATGTTTTGTATTGTTGTTTGTGAAAAACAATTGTAGTGCAATAGATCATTTCATGGATGCAATAGATCCATGTGGCAGTAAAACACACACAGGCTTCGGCCAAACCATCCATGGTTTCACTTGCTCCCCTTGCAAGGTCAAAGGGGTAGCTCCTTGCAGCCCTCCCCCAACACCCTGCTGCAATGCAAGATCTAGAAGCTCAGGTCATACATGTTCACGGTCTTGTGCAATGTCTTGTCCCACATTCATTGATGAGCATCAAATCATATATGATATATTTCTACATTGATTTTGTAAGGTGTGCATAAGTTTTGGCAATTCCTAAACTTTCAGAGCCCAAGGTGAAGATGAGGAAAATTAGTTTGTATGTTCAGACATACATATTCACCAGGATATATGCATTCCCTCAAGCAATAGTATATTGGAAGACAACAATATCAAGATAGTGAAGCCAACTCCAATGAATAGCTATCAGTCTTAGTTACACATCCTTGGAGAGGCTTATGAATGCTCATTTATAATTGAGATTATGATTTAAGAAATATTTGTAATAAGTATGAAGTTATGAACCATACATAAAATTATTGTCAGATGTAGACAATGTAAAAGAAACCTTGCTATACACATTGGGAGGTATGCAGTTGATGAATGCTTAGAATTTGCCAATAGCATCGATGACCATAAATGGAGTTCCCTAAGGTCTGGGGCACTTGGTTGACATAGATATTTGCACAATACAAAGACTTAATTTTCGTAGTTTAATACTTTTGAAACATAAAAGTATCAATGGCAATGATGCAGAATGTCATTATAATTTACGTTAGGTTTTCTTTCCAAAGCATAACTTCAAGATTTGCTCCTTTGAGTCAAGCTAAAGTGTATTCTTAAAAGTTTGCAATACAAAGTTTAGCATTGCAGAAGTTTCCTACTCTAGAAATTTTAAAATTCTAAAAATTGACATTCTCAAATCCATGCAATAAAAAAGACTTGCCTTTATTATGCTGTTAGATTCAATCTTTCAACTTGCATTCAACAAAAACATAAAATAAAAATATTATAAAATTGAGAGAAAAGGGTGGTTATTTACCACTTAGAATTACATTTGGAGTATAACTCTTGTATTGTGAATTTGGTGATTTTGTGATGAAGGTCAAATAATGTGGAACTCATTCAAGAGTAAACTAGTTACAGAATTACAACTATTATTTGTTGTTGATGTTTACAATGCAGCTTACATGGTTTACAAAACAATAAGTTATAACAGAGATTTATCAAGTTTTGATGGGGTTTGCAGTATGTAGTTAGGACATATTAGGGTATCAAGGTGTACTTTGGATTTACCATAAATTTAATGTTTATTAGAGTTTACCATGCCTCGATCTCTCTTTTTTTTATAGTCAGATTTAATAGAGTGTGATTAAAGATTTTTCAAGTTGTATGGAATTTAGTAAGCAACTAAGATGTCGTTCATTAAGCAATGATTAAGATATATTAAGAGTTAGGAGGTTTTTGAGGCTGTAGGTATGATTTATCAGAATTTTATTGGGGTTTGTTTAATTGTATACAATTTGTGAAGGTATGGGTTAAGGTTTATTAAGGAGTGCTTATGGGTTTTAGGGTTTATTAGCTTCAAATTTCTTCTCTATGTGTGTTGGGGCTTACTATTGTATGATTAGGGTAATACTTATTGTTATGGGGTTTATCAATTAATTTAATTTACAACAAGGGTTTAATTATAATATAATGTGGTTATGTTTCATTAAGTGTTATGAAGCAATTAGGGTGTGAATAGATTACCACATAGAACATGTTATCTTTAAGATCGTGGAAATAAGACTATTCATTTTCATGTCCACCATAAATCTAGAGAAGCTTGTGGTAATGATGGGAATCCTATAAAGAAGACTCGTCAACGTCATGCAAAGGTACTCTTTGAATTTAAAACTAAGTTCCAACTCTTCTTATCCTGTAACAAACACAATTTTTCTGATTCATGTTGACCTTATCTCTTTCAGTGATAATATCATATATTTTTGTATCTGTTACAAATTTTGCAATTTCTCATTCAAATTGGACTTCGGTCTTTGGAAACATTCTCTCTATCCAGCACAAGAAACATCAATTGGTGAAAGCAAATGCGACCTATTTGGAGCACATTTTGAAATATTCAAGGCTTGCTTATTTCTGTAGGACAACCTCTGCCATTACATCCACAACCAATGCTAGAAACATAAAACCCATCAACAAGTAAGGACGGTGATAAGGAAAATAGAAATGAAGGGTAGCATGTTAGACATCACGCCATACTTAACCTACCTCTAGGCTAAGAAAGAAACAAAGGAATTTGTACTATCTGAATTAAAAGAAAATACCAGAGTTTGCCCCAGAAGGAAAATGATAGAAGTTAACAAACTCAAAGCAGACACCACTATTTTAACAAACTTGCAAAAGAAAATTGGCTTGATGAGACTTGCCCTTGCTGACCAGTTCAAGGGCAGAAGAAAAACATGTCATAGCAAGAATGGAGAGTAGTGAAGTGGATTACCTACAATATTATGCATAAGTGACCTCTCAACGCTTTCCTCTTGAGTTGTATGCTTAAATGCTATTATCTCAATACAATGTTTCATCTCTGTATAGTGTAAAAGTTAGAAGGACGACAATTCATCTTTCATATCCCATCTTGTATATTGCAATTATCTAGTATATGAATAATAAAAAGCTGCACAGTCAGGCCTAACACTCGAATTTTTCACTAAGATATTAAATTCTAGTTTCTTTAGTATGAGTGGATGGAACATGACACATGCTAAAATATCTCTGATGTACACAATCTCATACCAATTATTTAGTGTGAAAATTTATTCACCTGTTATTATAGTTTCATGAAATGACCCAAGAGCCAAATCTAATCAGAAGAAATCAAAGGTTCATTCTAACTAGTATGGGAATCAATACCTTGCACATATGCAGTAAGATTCCTGTTTTGCCCTTCAATATATTCCTCAACTTCACCAAACTTTCTTTCCTTCATAAAGAAATACCAAAAATAGGTAAGTAAATCATAAAGCATTGTAAGAGAAGCATGAAGGATTACTCATATCATTTGTTATTGAGTATATATCAATCATACTACATAAGGTAAAAACTGTAATTGCAGATATTCAAACCTTTAATCGTTTATACTTCAGATGTAGTTTTGAGTATAGCTCCTGCGCCTGCCAACCAGAAAAACTAACATGTCTATGAGACTGAGATAACTGGCATGTAGAAATCGGAAAGAGGGGTTTGGACTTGACCACAACTATGCTAGATGATAAAATACTTTCCACTGAGGTTTGACTAATGTTGATGTCGTAGAAAGAAAAAATAAAAAAATGCACAGAAAAGATAAATTGTACTCATAGAATAAAATAAAGAAACAGACCAAACATAATGCAAAGTTTACCCAAACAATGGATATGAACTTTCAGCTCAGAGAATTTTTTCCAACTCTTAGAAGAATGCAAGCACCTGTCAGAACATTCTATGCATTTCAGTAACTTTCTAATAAGAAGTAACTTGCAGGGTCAGGCAGAAGGCCAAAAATTAGACAAGTTTGTGAATGGACTCCACGGGAGATTTCTTCCTGCCTACTAAAAAAATTATTTGCAAGAGTGGGAAATGTTTCAGCAAAAATGTAGAATAGTTCAGAAGCATAGGCATAAGCCCACGCTATCGTTTGTTTTGGGTACGGCAAATCGGGTTCCGCCAATACAGCGATTTTTTTAACCTCAGGTATCAGTTGGGCATGGTCATACAAAAGAAATATAAAATGAGAAATGCTATTGATAAATTGATAATGCTAAATAAATTCCAAATGTCATGATAAATATTAATTATTAAATCAAAAATAGTATTCACTGTCAGGTTGCGCTTCATTGAGAGCATCAACAATGTCAGTATAATATATATATATATATATAACAGCCAAAACCTACAAGTTCACCTTGGGATTGCCTTTGGTTTGCCTCCGGATGGTTTGGGTGTTCGCGTTCTTTAGCAGAAGAACCCTGGTATATCCCAGACGAATCCACATGTGAATTGTGCCTAAAACTGCACCGAGTACAAACTAGGTGGAGGGGTTTGACTCGGTAACATAGGTGCCACAAGCATTAGCTTCATGAGGCAAATTTAGAAAGAGGAACGACAATTTCAATTAGATCCACAAAAGACAATTACATAAACAGCTGAGAAATGCTTGGGCGAGTTTGAACCTGCATTGCAGGGAAACACTAGCAGACATTTACCCATGTACCGACATACCAACAGGGACAACAGTCACAACACTGAAATGTGCCATGTTAAAAACAGAGTCCCGGGTACATCAGAGTCGTTTCCATACCAATTCCAGCACTTACCTGAGACATTTTTGTTCCGTTTTGGCCAGACCAAAAAAAAGTCTGAAATGGTAAAAATCTCAAAACAAAAATAGCAAACATAACACTGATCTACCTACCATAACTTGCTAAACACACTTCGTAAAAGCTATATAAATACATCTTCACACCTTTGGTCCATTACAACAGACACTCATTTTCTTGCTGATTTTTAGTTTTTACAAACTTTCAACATTACAAAGAGAAAGGAGGAATCTAGCAGCAGCAGTTGAAGGAGGACTTTAAGAGTTGTTACAAAGAGCAAGGAGGATTCTAGGAGCGACTTCAAAGAGGAATATAAAAAGAGCAGCTTGAAAGAGAAAACAGCAGGTTTTTCTCATTTCATTCAACCTTTAGTCCTTTTATTTTTTTGTTTATTTAAAAACTGTTAAAACTTAACATGATCAATGATCATGAACGATGTGTGCATAATGCACACATCATTCATGCTTATTGATCATGATATTTTATTTTAAATTTCGTTAATAATTTATTTTGCTGCTTCAAAAGAACTTTAAAAATATTTTGCATAGTGTTGTTTTAGAGTTTATTTTGTTTTTTATAAATTAAATACAAACTCTGTGTGTGCTCTCAGCTCGCACCTTTCTGACAAAATTGGTAATCAGATGTAGAAAAGGATGTCTAGGGTTTAGTTTTTAGAGTTTATTTTGTTATTTTGAACAAATATTGAATCCGAACTTTGTGTATGCTCAGTTCGCATTTTTACATTGAACTTAATGATCAAAAGTAGAAAAGAACACCTATAGTTTAAAATTTAGATTACTTTGTTGTTTTTCAAAATTTATTATGTTGTTTTCAAAAAAAAAAAATTGTATATGCTCTCCCCAACACCTTTATGGCAAACATGTTGATCAAAAACATACAAAAATGCAATGGTTGTTTAGTTTTCTTTGTTGTTTTTTAAGTTTATCTTTGTCATTGTAGGTTTGAGATAAAAAAATATAAATGGCATCAAGTTCAACTTCAGGTGGAGGGAAAGGAGAAGTAAGCCGGGAGAAAGGCCCATAGGGAAACATTCTCGAGTCCCTTGAACTTGAAACATGATCCTGCTTCTCCTTTATGGAGAAATGTACAGAGCATTGTTATTAGTGGCTCTCAAGCTTGGATATGCAACCATTGCAATATGACATTTAAGTCCTCATATACTCAACTCAAAGCTCATTTATCCAAGATAAAAAAACAGGGATGAGAAAGTGCACCAAGGTTGAAAAGCCACAAATCCTAATGTACTTGAATAAACAAGAAGCAAATCTTGGCATACTTGAAATCGCAAGAGGAAGCTAACTTGTAAGTTGCATGAACTCAATCTAGAACACTTTCTTTGCAAATGAGGGCTTTAGGAAAACCACCCACAAATTCAAATTATCATTTCATTCAAACTAAGACTCGCGAATGTAACTCCCTTGGATAAAGAGACCACCTCGCGAAAGAGAACAAAAGGACCATTGGAACAAGCATTCAATATGGAGAAGAGGGATAATACTAATACGTTGGTTGTTAGAAGCATTTATACATGTGAGTTGCCTTCCAATGTCTTGAGGTCATCATATTGGCAACAAATCGTGAAAGGCATTAATGAGGCGCCACAAAAGTACACCGGTCCTAAGTTCCTAACAATGAGAAAGTTCACGCATCACTCGTGTTGAAAGAAGAGAAGCATATATAAAAGTCTTAGTAACCAATTTGGAATTTCTATAAGGATTCAGGGGGTGTATTATGTTAAATGGATGGAAAGATGCTCGAAACAAACCCTTAATCGACATTGTTGCAATACACCTTTAAGAGGCAATGTTCTTGTTGACAAATTCAATCTCGTTGAATTTTCCCAAATATCACAATGAGTTTAAGGTGAAAATCAACTAAAAATTGCCTTCGTTTTGTTTAACTTGATGATCACATTGTCCAAATCTACACCAAACTCTATTTTTCTCATGATCATTGGCTTCAAAACTCATCAAGCTCCTTGGTTTCTCCCTTTCCTTTTTGTTCGGTGCCCTAAAATTGGTTAGGTTCGAGCCTCTATTTGCTCTACATTGTCGGAGAGATTAATCATCGAACTTCTCAAATGTTCTATCCCTTTCTACAAGATTCTTTCAACCTGAAATTCCCCTTGTGGCCCCACTCAAACACAAATCAAAGAGATAAACAAGCTATGGATCAAAAGGATGAGTTGTCACAATGGTCCCAAGAGTGAAATCAGGACTGTTGAGCAAATGACAGCTTCATCTTAACTCATCTTAACTCATCCTCCTGATCTCATGGGTGTGCAACTGTTCTTTCTCAGAGATTAATCTTCAAACAAAATATTTGTTTGTTTGTTGCAACAAAAGGCATCCATTCATTGTAGAATCAGATTTGCTTGCAAAGCCATGCAAGTTTTCTAGATAAGGTTTGTTGCAAGCCATTACCAGTTGTGATTCATTGATAGTGGATCATCATGGTGCCTATAGAGATCCTAGAATATGTCTTAGAGGCAGTTTTGGGAAGATATTTTTCAGTTGAGCATCTTTTAGAGCTCCATGATCATTGTGAAGAGGATAGACATGAGAGAAGGAGATATACTCTAGCATATTCTTTATCCTCTTCTCTTTTTCTTTCCCTTACCCCTTCTCTCTTATTTTGCTATGAGTAGCAATCTGATCTAATTGTAAAAGGTTCCTCTTCCTTGAATACAAGGTTACTTTCTTCTTCTGGGTGTTGAGCATTTTGAGTCCGTCTGATCCCTAGTTTTGAGCTCTATAAATGCATAAACACCTTGGATTATATTGATATCAAACTCTGTATATTCTAGCTTTTGATACATCTATGATTGTGACTTATCTTTGCCAGTTGTCCTTGTGTTAATTGTCTCTTACCTCTCTGTTATTTTTATGGTGTATTGTGTGAAGCATTTGCAAGGTTTTTATTCATTGCTTCTTATAAAATCTGAGAGTGAGAATTAGATTTAGATAGTCTGATTGTGGCTCATATCTGCCCTTTGGATCTGTGTTTTGTCCTCTCACTTGGTGGCTCATATCCCCTTTCTTCTTGGTGCATCACCATGTTTTATTTTCATGTTTTCTCATCCCTTTTCTCTTGCAACTAGTAGATTAGAATAGAGTATAAGTAGCATAGAGTACTAAGGATAAGACTCAACTTTCTTTGGAGGTCTTCCTCAAGGAGCCAAGTGTCCCACACCTTGGAGGCATTCTCGTTGTTGTTAAGATACCAAGCTTCCATTTGGTGACCTTAACAGGTACACATCTCAATCGGCCAACATTTCTTATAAGTCGTCATTTGTGAGAGTGAAGTGAAAGATGCTCAATTCATTGCTAAGATTTTATTTGAGGCTATTGAGTCAATGGACCCCTAGAATGTTGTCCAAGTCATAATGGACAACACAAAATTATTGTAAGGCAATAAGATTGATCGTAAACAGGAGATACAAGAACATACTTTGGGACGCCTTCTACAACACACTCCTCAATTTGATGTTGTAGAAGATTGGAAAAATCCCATGAATAGAGCAAATTTATACACGGGAAATGACATTCAAATGTTTGTCACAAATTATCACGTCTCTCGTACCATTTTTAGGAGATTATTGAGTTTGGAGTTGTTGAAGGTCGGGGAACAATTTACTATTTAATTTATATCATCTAACTTACAATAATTTGAACTTATTTTAAATTTATACTTATTAAATTCTTTTTGTTTATTTTCATACGTTGTTGAGACAATTTGCCTCTCACACGCTCGACTTGTGACAACTTGTGACGGTAAAACATGTCTTAAACAAGATGGCGATTAACAACATTTGAACTATGTGGAAGCAAGCAAACACAAAAATTCATAAGATAAAATCATTGATCCTTGTTAATGATCGCAGACCAAGTTTAAGTATTTAATTAGTTTTCCGAGTCTATTCTATCCATAATCAAATAAGCGAAACAAATAACATTTGCATCCAAGAAATTTACGATGAATCAACTCCATGCTTGAAAAAGTAGAGAGATCATTCAAAAAAACAAGCAAGACCTTGAAGAAAACTTCTATAATGAAGTTAAGAGCGTGGCCATGAGAAGATGCAATAAAATGACCACACCAATGCATCTCTTTGCATATGCATTAAATTTCAAATATTATAACAATGAAATACTTGGTTTACCTTATAGGCAACCACCATATGATGACCACGAAGTTGTAAATGGAACTAGGGCCGCATTCGGGAGGCTTTTCCTTGATCCATTTGTAGTTAGCATGGTCTACAATGAAATGGGGATGGTTGTATCTTCATAAGGTGGCATGGGAGAAATTAAGGCTCTTTGTGACAAATATAACTTGACTCCAGTCAAGTGGTAGTATCTATATGACCATGATGTCAGGTACCTCCGACCTACTGCCATTAAAATTCACTCACATGTATAAAATTTAATCAAAAAATTGATGTTTATTAATTGAAATTTAAGTTATCAACCCATATTTTTCTACATTATTACTAATTTGTAATTTCCAACAAACTTTTTTTTTTGAACAAGTGGTTTGTAATTCTTCATCAAAGAAATTGAAGTATTTATCCCTTTTCGACACAGATTGGGCCTCCGAGAGGACTCTCCTCCTTCCTCGCTTCATCGATCTGTGCAAGTGCATACCCCCAACATATTATTTTGGCAGAGTTCGGAGCCCAACCTTTCCGTCTGGAAACTATATTTGACATATCAACCTTTCTTCATCGTATCAGGAGGTTTGGTGATCTCTCCGATGAGCGGGCCAGGTATCTGTATCTCGCTTATTGTTCCTCTGTGAGTATTGCCCAGGATGTGGGTCGTTGTTGGTTTTCCGAGACTTCTGCCTTGTTGGATTCAGTTGGTATCCAGATTGATCGTCTCCCCCCTTTCCAGTATTCCCTGAATGCTCCCAGTCATCTCTTGCCCACCAAGCAAGTGTTGAACAGGTCCATCCAGAAGATATCTACAGGAGCTTCATTCAGACTACTTGGGTGAACCCTCCTGGGGGTTTGCGCCCTAAGATGTCCTTTTATGCAAAGCACTTTCTTGAGATCAGAGATGGACTCATCATCCGCCCTCAGTACACCTTTCGTCACTGGGGGCATGCCCTCCGTATACCTCTGGGTCAATTTCGGGTCGGCTCCCACAGACTTCAGTGTGAGACTAATCACCACATTGATGACAAACTTTGTAAGCTCTGTAGCCTTCATGATATGGAGATCGAGACTCATTTCATCTTCTGCTGCCCCATATACTATGAGATCAGAGGACGATTTCACTACCTCTTCAGAGGGATTCAGACTCTCGGTTTTCTTCAGATATATTGACCAGCGGTGTCTTGCCCTCTACATCGTGAGTCTCTGCTGCTCCGAGACTAGATTCTTCATCCTCCTCCGAGAGTCATCCCTACGAGACGAATTACAGACCTTCTTTCCGGTTCTACTACCTTGCAGTGGAGGAACTAAACGACAAAGCCTTTCTGACCCAGATACAGTGCATCGATCAGTTCGTCCCCGGTTGGACCTTCACATTTCCCCGATCACCACCAACAAAATCGGATGCACACTCGTACCAGAGGGCAGCCTTGCTCCATTCGTCCCCCTGGCCGTCGTTTCAGTCTCAGATCTCAAAGGGGAGGAGGTTTTCGTCCCCCTCTTCGGGTTGTCATCCATCAAGAGCTTCTTTTCATCGGCCTCAAGGCTACCATTCCTGAGTAGACCACTGGTCCTCGTTTGCCCCCTCCTCCATTCCCTTCTTTGCTTCTCCCGTCTTTCTCCCCCGCTTGCTCCATTGCCTCCCCGCTGTGGGAGTATTTGGCTTCGGGTTTCCTTTCTACTTCGTCTCTTTTTCTTTCTTTTGTTTTTGGGAACTTGTTTGAGTTGTCCCCGCTCGCACTTTGTATATTATTTGGACTGCAGTCCCATTGACCTAACTTTGTGGTCATCCGTTGGACATTAATATATTTATCTTATCTTATCTGCTAACCGAAACAAATTGGAATCCAAGAAGGTTCGGATTTGGTATTTGTAAGTTCTAATTTGTCAAACTATAGCACAAGACTAAAGACTATACTAGAGGTCCTAACAAGCTTTAAGATATTCATCCAAAGACTATTGACTTCAAAGACTATTGACTTGATGCTTCGCAGCTACTTCTACCCAACTTTCACTTATTGGAATCGATGATGAAAATCCGGTGAGTTCTTCACAAGGGTTGGACAATGGAGCTAGTGGGAGTGGAGCTACTAGTGGCATTCATGGAGCTGATTTTGAAGAAAATCTAAATGATATATTCTAGAATCTAGATTATAATCATGTACATATGAAATTATAAACATGTTGAATGTTTTGACCTTTCATGAATACAAAATATTTTAAGTGCTTTATTTTTTTAAGGACTACAAATGAGTATCATTTATTTTTATATATATTTATATTTTTATAATATATGCTGACGAACGTTTCCGCTCCGTTTCAGTAACCAAGGGTTTTTTTAAAAATTGATGTTGCTGTATTTGGAACCCATACCCATACCCATTTTCATTTCTTGGCAAAGTAGGGTTAAGCCCAAAAAGCAACCCTAAAAATGAATATATGGATACAAATTGCATTCACCTTTCACAAAATGCAGGTTCAAAAGCCATCACTTATGCATCAGCTATATGCATTGCAGAGTATTAAAGAAACAAAGTTAAACAATTGTTTTCTCATAATTGTGTCATGTTTTCATAATAGCCACCTATGTTAAAAATACAAAATATGAGATTTACAAAAAAATGTGGAATATGTTTGAGCTTAAAAATGGGAAAACAAACAAGACAATTTTAGAAATACCACATATACAATACTCTCCAAGCAAATATCCTGAAACACATGGAGGTTCCTTCATATAGAATTTTCCTTTTAGGGTTTGTTAACATTTTAGGGTCTGTTAACATGAAACACTCTCTCCATGAAATAATATCTTAATACGTACAACAGTACAACCGGAAAAAAAAACAGAACTCTTTTAAATTATAAGTTTTTTTGCTACCGTAATTTATTCTAGTAGGACTGTTTTGACACTGCAGATTACAATTTTCTGAAGATATTTATGTAAGACATGTACAATAAAACAATACTTATTGTGAATCAACTTGAATGTGCTGTTCTGAAGAGAGTTGTGAACACCATGGACCTTGCTGTCAGGCTTATCATGGCTGGGTTATTTTAAGATGTATATCTTCTACTACTGATTTTAGGCTGTTGTTCCATGACAAACTGTACGATATCAGATAACAGTATCATCTCATTGAAATGAGCCCGATATGTTTCATTAGGACTCATAAAATAAGAGAATGTTAAATGTGAACAAAGAATACGTCTATTGTAGTGAATAAAAATTAAATAACACCATTTAAAGCTAAGAATTGTTTTAGACTATGTTTTTCCAAGTTTCTCATACCGATGAACATGCTTCAAATACAGAGAAAATTATTAGAATTTTGGGCCCTCTCTATCTCATCCCGCTGAGCCATTGTCCCAGCAATTTACACAACTTCAATGCTAAAAGAATCTGGCTTCTCTCTCTCCCTCTCTCCCTTCCCTTCGCTCTCATCCTCCTCCCTCCCTCGCATCCTCCCTTTGTCTCTCTCACCATCACATTTTCAATTCAAACATGACATAGTTATAAGGACGTTAGGGGTTTTGAAGCATTTTGGAGAGAGATCAAACCAAAATGAGTATCATTACAAGGGATTAAAACTAATTTCCAAAAGTCAAACCTTCCAAACCTTTTCCAGCAAATAGTCGATCAGCTCATAAGAAACCTAGGGATCGAATGGAACCCTCTAATTCTTCGTGATTTGTGGAATTAGGGTTTTCATAAAACCCTAATTACAGGGGCGTAATAAAAAAAAAAATCCCAAAAGTGTGTGCAGATCTGGAATATGTGTGAAAACATGTCAAATGGTGTATTTTGGCACTTTTCCTAATTTCACCGTTTAGCCATTCAGTTTTGCGGTCAATGATTTGGAAATTGGAACTAATTGAGGAGTTACGGTTTTTTATTAAAGCCAAATTGCAGGAGTGACAAGCAAAATTTCCCAAAAGCATTTGCAGATCTGGAATACACGTGAAAAAATGTCAAATGGTGTAGTTTGGCACTTTTCCTAATTTCGCCATTTTGCCATTCAGTTTTGTCATCAAAGATTTCAGCCCTTTTCTCACAAAATCAGAAAAGAAAATGAATTTTCAAATTTGGAATGCTCCTGCAAAAATATTTTTCAGGCTGAGAGGTGATTGCCACCCAGGCAAACAAAGGGCTGTATCACACATTTGGGGTTCGGGTTAGGTTAAGTTTAGCCCAATAGACTAACCCACACTTGTGACAACATTGTGCCTATGGAGGTCAAGGGATCAAACACATTTGCCAACAGCCCTATTCTGACTGACATGTGGCATCACAAAGGCATTTGAAACCTACAAGTGGTAGAAAATTCAAAAAAAAAAAATCAAATAGTTGAGTGTCATGTGGAAGGCTCCCATTGGTCCAGAATTACAAAAGTTGTTAAGTAGAGGCACCCAGTCAGCACACAGCAAATTCCACCAAGGTGTTTCAGGAGGCAACACTTGACACAATCAAGTCAGGTGTGGAAAAAAATATTTTGCTATTTTTCTAGGATTCAAGTGTCCACATAATATTTTGCAAGGGTAATCTTCCAAGAGCAATAACTTTGAGGAAAAACAATTGGGCTTTCTCTAATGATCTCTTTAAGTTCAGTCTTATTGCAATAGGGATTATTTCTTTATGCGAATTGTTAGATCGAGCTAACCAGCATCTAATACTTTTAAGATTGGTTTGTGTCACCTGAGGGCTTTGGCTGTTCTAGTCACTAGTCACACTATAATCTAAGAATCTTATCGTTTTGTATTTCCATATTACTTTTGTATCTTTTTCAGAAATTTTGTTTCCAGAATCCATTTTGCAAAATTTCTAGAGTATACTGTTTTCACCTAGACTGCACGGATACGGGTGCACGGGTACGGGTACAGTTTCAGTACGCTGAAACGGCAAATTTTAAAAAATCTTGGGTATGGTACGCTTTTGGGTACGTTTTATACATATATATTATATTATCTATATGCATATAAAATTATAACTTTAAAGAAACATTTGCATACTTATTGAAATTTATTATTTAATACTCATACAACTTAAAATCATTCATAGAACATGAAAACAAATTTCCAATACTTTGAGAATTGAGACTTGAGTTTGTATTGATTCATAATGTTCAAAACATAATAGTTAATAACATAGACTGTATTATAGATTTGATAATTCATTATTAATGCCTTAAGCTTGAGTTAGACGTATCATTGGACATTAAAAAAACATTTAAAGTCATGAAATATTTTAATTCCTTTCTCAAACCAAAGGAGGGCAGAACAGCCTCTTGTCAAGGCAAGGATCTTGTCATTATATTTCTGATTCGACAAAATCGATTTGTAGGCTTGGCACCTAATGTCAAATGAAGAGAAGATAGGCTGCCCAACCACCAAGTGCTTCACTTGTTCCCATGCCTTCCAAATTGACTGAAGAATAAAGGACCCATGAGGAGCAACAAGAAAGCCCCCAAATAGTAAGTCAACCAAATGAAGTCCTTTTCATCTCTCTCGACCCTTCAGAGCCTATTGGCAATATTGAATCTCACACGAACTTTCCAAAGTTCAATTCCAATCAAAGCCCTCATGTTTTATTTATTTTTTTGCACTAAAAAAAAAAAAACTGTGGGTACTCTCTGGGTACTCTTTTATTTATTTTTGCACTTAAAAAAAAAAAAAAACTGTGGGTACTCTGTGGGTACGTACCCACAGCGTACCCAGGGCGTACCCATACCCGTACCCAAAACGTACCCAGCCTGGTACGAGGGGGTCTAGGGCGTTTCCATGCAGTCTAGGTTTTCATGATTCATTTTACAAATTTTCAAAAAAATTGTTTCTAGAAATTCTTTCAACCCCGAATTTTGCTTCAGATTTCAGAAATTTGTAGGAGATTCACTATACACAATTTTCTTTTGCCAAAATTATAAAATTTAATTGTGCCTCATTTAAGTTTATCGAGTCACTTTCTTGGTGTTGTAGAAATCCCTAGCAATGGCCAATTATCTAAAAGAAGTAGACATAATATTAGCCATTAATTAATATATGGGCTTATGTGTACAACTTATAATACACATAAAGGAATTGTCAGAGACAAAGATTTTGCATATATCAAAGAGAAATAAGAAGTTGATCAAGTGGTTGCCCGCAAATCGAAGCATCCTTAGTCAAAGAAAGGATCTTCATCGACCAATCGAGCAAGCATTCTACAACTTTATCTCATACCCCAATTGTGGCACGCCTCACATACTTTTTTAGCAAACACCCTTTTCAAATGAAAATGCTCCTCTTACCCATAAAAGATGTGGGTAATAATGAGGTTATGGATCCTGCTGATGAGCTCATTAGGCAGCAAATTTATGCCAATGGGTCACTATTTAACCTTGTTAGACCACCATATTGGTAGGAAATGAAAAGAGAAATCAATGAAGCCCCCTAAATGTCACATATGCGCTGTTTATGAAAAGGTATGCAATTGAGCAAAGAAAAAGGACGTGTAGATGGTTCATTGCAGCCAACTAGGGATTCTTGGGTCAAAATGAGGATGTTCGTCATTTCCAGCAGATTCAAAAACTGCAAAACAATGCGCTTAATTAATGTGATTGGAATCTGCTCTGAAATGGGCAATGTTTTTAAAAGGAAGTTGATTTTAAGGGGCAAGTGAAGGATGCACAATTCATAGCTGACATCCTCAAAGAACCCACTGAGTCAATAGGGCCTCAAAATATTTTCCATGCCATGATGAACAACACTAAAAATTGCAGAGTCGTCATGGGGTATGTTTGAGGCAAGATATGGGCACATAATTTGGAAACCTTGTGCCAATCATTCACTCGGCCTAATGATACAAAAGTTGGCCAACAAAATCAATTGGGTCAAACAAACATATATCAAGGCTGATGAGATCCATATTATTGTTATAAATCATCACATATGGCAAGCCATCTTCATGTCATTCTCAAAGTTGGAGCTATTAAAGGTCTAAGTAAATGTATTTGCGAATTTCAAGCTTGAAATTCAAAATGCAACACACAAAAAAATCACCAAAAATTCAACACACCAAAACTTTTTGAAATTAGTCTTAAATTTTGGTTGGAATTCATGTCAAATTTGTTGAAATTCATACTAGGGTTCTTTACTTTTAGAGTTTTAGTTTTTGTCAATTTTTGGCTATATATTCACCTGACTATCGCTGTTTAAGAGTATAAACTCTTTTCCGCCTCAATTGTGCATGCATCAATTGGGGTATATCATTGGTAGCATGAAATTGAGGCTTGGATCAGCGAATGAAGCTTGAATCAGCAGAGGGGCTAAAAGCCTATGTGGATGCCTTCATGCAAATGTTAGAGATCACCACCATAGCATAACGCTAAACACCTGAAGCCTCAATGCTATTGCTATGCAACAACGAGTAAATGTTTTTCGAGGTTTTTCATTTCAATCACATTATTATGATAGCTACTTAATGAAATGTGATATTAACTTTCTTTTTTCAACTGTGAAATTTTCTTTCTTTCTTAAATATTCTTAAAAGTATGTTTCTTGTAGTCAAATTCTATCATTGATAGTTTTAGCAATGAATTTTATCCTCGGCAAATTCGAATGCCACAACTTAGTTAAAGGTAGCTGAAACGATCTTTTTTTTCTAAATTAGAATATAAATTATTAATATTAATTTTTATTTGAATTCATATTATCTACTTCATTTTTTAATTTTTAATTTGAATTTTTATTTTTGAATTAAGATGATGTAACTTGCAGATTTTTGAACTTTTTTAACTTCTATTTGCTTTAATTCCCTCTAAGATTGTTGAGAATAGATTCATCCCAAACACAATCGTCTTGAGGCGACTTGTGAACATGTGAGAAGCATTGTGCAACATGGTTATCAGCAAACATTGGGCTACATGGAGGCATTCAAACACAAAGAGGGCCCAAAAACTGAAAGGCCTATCCTAGGAGACTATTGGTAGGTGTTGATGGACAGTTATGTCTGATTGGTTGCACCCACATAACAATCATAACATGGGGATGTCTACTTAGTGTGGGACTGCTCACTGTGGACAACATCCAGAGACAATTGTTTCTAATTTATCTTAGTGTTCAAAATAAACTAATTTGACCTTTGTTTTGGGTAAAGAGACAGAGAAGGGGGAAAAGGGCAAAATAAAAAGAGGTGATGAACCAGAATATAAATGATTTTAGTGCTTGTAACTGCCCATCTTATAAGCACATAACTAATCAGTAAGAATGCAGATTTTTGAATAAGCATAGTCAGCTTAATGAATACTCAAAGCTGAGGGAATGAGATTAGAATAGCAAGACAAAAAACTAAAGGGCTCTAAGCCATAGACATTTCAATCAATTGCATCATAGACACTCAGATTATATTCATAAACATGAGGCCAGATAATGAGCATACATAAAACATAGTAAAAGTTCAAAGCACTGCTTGGAAGTAAGGAATTTTTAGCAAAATAGATATAGCGCAAGCAATTAAAATAACAACCTTTCACAATGAGAGCTTCAACTCTTTTTTTATAGAATTAGAAGAAGAAAAAATAAATGCAAAGCTAACATGCTAATTTCTAAATTGTCCAGCTCCTACAGGTTTTGGTGGCTTAAGAAATCTTTGTTAGAATATTTGCCCAAGCTGCCTGCAGATTTTGATGGTTTCTTGTTTCTTTTCAAACCTTTGCCCACATTCCTTATAGCTTGTCATGAGAGCTTTCCTTTCCGTTATCGTTGTAGCTTGTCCTTAGCTTACTTCAAATAAAAGCTTAGCTAATCTTTCTCCTGTGAACTTCTTTTACGTTAAAAGCTTTGAGAAGCTCACCATAAAAGATAGGAGCTTTAATATGTGCACCCATAGCTTTTGCTCTAGCTCTTTTAAAAAAGCTTTTGCTAACTTATTATTTTTTCATAGCTCTTTAATGCAATTAGTGGGGTGACCCACTAATAAAATAAAGCCTTTTCATATGAGCACTTTTAACTTAGCTTTGTCGATGAAGATCTGAAAGTAGGCGAAGAACTTTTTAGCTTCTGGTAGGACGGTAGGGTTGGGCCTTTTGAAGATGACATCAACTCAACTTTTCAAAATAGTGTGTTACCATCTGATCTAGATCAGATCACCGATAGAGCAGGGCTTCTGATTCGCTGCTTTAGCTTACTTAGTCATTTGAATATATAACTTGATAATTAAAAGTCTGCTATTTTAACACGGTGTAGCTCTTCTTAGCCTGAATAAAGCTCTTAGCCTGCACAATTTTCCACAAAACAAATTACATTGAGAAGAATGGAGCTTGGCGCAGAATTTCTCATCAGTAGGTTCGTGTAAATTACTTGCTCAATTTCACAAAGCTCATGATGAGTATGATCAGATATGTTAATATGAATTATCCATGTTTGGAAAAAATCTATGATGGCATCACCTCAATGATTCAGAAAAGAGGGGCATCGTAGTAATGAAAGAGTAAGATCCTCCAAAAATATTTTTCAAGCAAGTAGAAAAAGATTTATTGAACGGTGGAGCAAAAGGACCACCCTGTTTTATCTCCATGCATTTAATTTAACTCCAAAATGCTACAGCGCTGAGATCCTTGCTTTGCCTATGAGGCTACCATCATACAAGGATGTTGAAGTTAGTAATGGATATAATGCAACATTCACAAGAATTTTCCATGATTTAGATGTAGAAAACATAGTTGTGGGCAAGTTTGGGGATTTCAGAGCCACAACACGTCACAATCACCTGGCTCTTCAGAAAATGCACAAGGAGGATGCTCATACCAATACGCAGTGACATCTCAATGTCCAACCATCCACATACCTACAACCTTTGGCATCAATTTTTCATCACATGTATGATTTTTAACTCTCTAACTTTCTTTTCCTTTTTAGTATTTATGTTCAAGTGTTTGTTTTTACTTTAGTAAATTAATTAAAATTTTAATTTGTATTGACTTTGTCTCAATAGATTCTCGAGTCCCTTTTCAACTAAACCAAACTAGAGTGCCTACTCCTTTAACCACTCAATCACGTGCAACCATTTGGCAGCAAAAAGGCGACGAAATTGATATATGTTCATTCCAAATTGTACCCCCTATCACACAAGCGCCCAACTAGAAGAAAGGGATGTCAAGCGAGCATACCAACTTGGATGTACCCATTGGCCATCTTTTATTAGTCAACATTAATGAAGAGGGCATGAGACTCCTTCATAGGACCCACATAGCACAAGTAGTGGGAATGGCACTTTTGATGCTACTCCTTGTGGTTCTAATGTACCAAATGATGATGCCGATGCTCTCAATGAAAAACAATATGATAATTTATTTTGATAATACTTTCGCATTATGTTGTTTGATGGCTAACTATTGGTTCATTTTGAACAAATACCATAAACCATTTTGATTTATCATGAAATTTGGCATTTAATTATCAATTATCAATAGCGTTTTATGGTTAAGTTTGTTTGTTCCATGTGTATTTGTAATGTCCGAGTGTCTGAATACAATTGCTTGGAGCTAAACTGGCAGAACACTTGCACCTTAAATGACTACTACAACCCTTGAATGGAATTGCCCAACTGAGAAGTGAGGGTTTTCGTCCCCAAATCGTATGCAAATGAGGGTTTTCATCCTCTGTTGTTGTTTACATAAGCAGAAGCTACTTACAGACAAATAAAATAATTCATAAATTTCCAAGATGTTTGTACAATAAACCCCAAATCTACCTTTATAACTTCCAAACACTCTCCAAAGTGGGTGCCCCTTTTAAACTTACATGCATAATTTTTGAACAATTAAAAATAATAAATCCCTCCTCCATGTTGGCGCCCCATCCTAAGAATATGATTAAACACAATAAAAATATTTTATCCACATATCCTAATGTTAGGATTTTGATATCCATGCAAATTTATTTATTTATTTATTAATTCTAACTCATATGCCCAATAATAGAAGTCAAACTTCTATTATTATTTTAATCTATTAATGTTTTTTGGATTAAAATATAATTTAAGTGTCATTTTCCAATTAAAATATAAAATATCCGTGGACCACTTAAATTAAATTTCCCCTTAACCTACAGAAATAATAAAAATAGGCTTCAGGTATTTGGAATTAATTAATTCTGAAAAAGAGGACATTACTGTCTACCCTTCCCAGAATTGCTTGCCCTCAAGCAATTGCAAGTCTCTTCTGCAAATACCCGAGATCCCAAACTCTCATGTTCACACAATTTGGAACTTGTATGAACGGATCTATGTGCCCTTTACCACTCAAAGTGTTCTTCACTCTATTACCATTTCCACTATGTTGTCCATGATGACCACACATATGTAATGACTTAGTAGGAAGCAACAAATCCACAACACTTTCATACCTTTGGTTGTCCTCAACTTGTTCACCTTCCTTTGTTGAATGAAGCTTGGTTGAGATATCTTCAACATCCCCAACCTTGTGACTCGGAACTTTTGGGTTAAGATCAACATTCTTCTTCACCTTGAACTCTTCACATTCAACAAGTGAATCTTGTTGACGCATGCAAACATTAGAAGTCAATAAAACATCTTCATGATTCTTGCTAAAGTCATGAACACAGTCAATTTGCTTCCCATAGGTTGTTGTTCGAAAATTCCAACAAATTGAAAATCAACATTAGCAACCAGTAAAGCCTTTTTTCATTTTTATGCCCCTCAACATGGTCTTCTTGGAACTCCACCCCAAAACCTTCTTGCAAATTAATAAAATTGGTGAGGGATATGGCATCTCTAATCTCACTGGAAGTACCATGTACTCCTCATAGCTAGTAGCAATATCATCTGCTATGGTAGGCTGAATTTTGCCTCCCGAATTGCTTCCTCTTTACGTAGGAAGTTTGGCTGGAAGGGCCTAACAGTAGAACCAGTGACCGTCCTCTGAGTGAGTTGAAAATATTTCAGTGCATGAAGATGTCAATGTAGATTTGGAGTTAGTAACAATATTAACTAATATGATGCTAACCATGTAGATTTGACTAAAATCTTACTCGATTGTTCCCGCCATCATCAGCTTACAATTGCCATTGATGGATGATCCCTTAGGAAAGAGGCCAACAAAGAAAGGCTGTTCTGTGTACTGGTTGCACTAGAACATAATTTTATTGTCTTTCATTTCCAGAATATGCTTTGCCTATTTTTGAGGAAATCTTCTTTCCATAAGCTTTTATAGATCAGATTTCAGAGATTCATATTTCATATTTCTTCAAACAAATTTATTTCTCCATAAATGTCAGATTTGATTTTCGATCATTTTAATAACGAATAGGGGTTAAGAGTTCAATTATTAGATGCCAGAGCCACTATTTCAGAACTATTAAACCTGTTTGCCTGCCAGCCTGCTCTACAGTAAAATATAGCCCTGCTTTGTATTCCATCTCACTTTTGGACTGTGCATTCAGACCACTAAGGCATTTGGAAAGTACTGATCTAGGGTTACAAAAAGATCACGGGGTAGAACATCCCATTTTTAAGGTCCTCCATATTAGAGCTTATGTCAATCTACTAGTTTAGCAGGGCTTCGGCTTTGGCAAGCCATATGATGTGCCACATTACAAAAGTTAAACTAGGTTCAAGCAACTATTTGAACAAAGTTCGAAACAGTTCTAGCTTGTCATGACATAAAGTCATTCTATGTGTCTTCTATGGGAAATCATTAGGATCGATCACATTGTAAGGTGTGTTGCATTCTCAAGCTTGCAATCTGATTCCTAGGGTACTGAGATCGTCTACCTCCCCTGACTAGCGCATACCCCCTGCAGGGGAATTCTATGGCTGCCGACATCAAACACAGGCATGAGCTAGGGTTCAAAACCCTCAGGCTCGCCAGCTGAAAATCAAAAACTCAGACCAATTTGTAATGCAAACATACCTTCAAGGTAAAAGGCGTATCTGATTGGTCTTCAACCGGACCCTCGGTGGAGCTCGATTGCGCATTAGAATACTCGGGGGGTCTGCCATCATGAACAAGATCCTCGTCTCTAGAATTAAGCTCCAAAACCTTCTCTTCTTCTACACGCAAATGCTTGCTAGCCTTGAGCTCCATTCCTCCGTCAGCCGGATTCTCCGCCATGGAATTCGCGGCAGCGTTGACATCCCTGGTTCGCAGACAAGCCCGCTTTCTTTTTGTCGTATCTTTCCCGAGGCATTTAACACTTTTGCCCTTGCTAAGGGTTTTACGTTTCCCGGACATACACTGAGAGCCTCCATTTTCCTCCAAAGTACATTGATCTGTAACTGCATTTTTGGCCCTGCTTTGAGATCCGGCCATGGAAACGGCATTTGCATTTTCTTTTTCTTGAGCAGTTCTTGTTTTTTTAGATGAGGTATGTGTAATTACGTGACAGGAGGGGGTGATTTCTACTGTGGAACCGGTGGAGGTGTGCCTGCTTCTTTGATATCCCATGCTTGAGTAACATTATCAGGATTCGAACGCCAGATCTTGTCAACCGCTAGAAATCTGTAAATCTGCTGTATATCCGTAACAGTGCTGTTCGAAAAATTGATAAAATAATAATTAAAGGTAATACCGAATACTTATAATCGGCGGCAAAACCCTTGCAATTTGAATTGTATGGCACTCGCTTTCTATGACACTGGATATATTTATGTAGACCGTTTCTTTATTTTTTATTTTTTATTTTGCTATTGGAACCAGGGAGAAGGCCATACCCTTGCCAAAAAAAAAAAAAAAACGTAAGTTCACTCCGCGATATTTACAATCATCAATGGACTCCCATGGTAAGTGTAGACTGTCCCTTTCATTAACATAAAAGTACCACAAATATTGGTAAGTGACAAAACTACAAAAATTATAATTATGGTGTTAGGATTTCATTAAAAGTATATTTTGTTTGACCAAAAAAAAACCCGGGGTGTTATTATGTCGTCTTTTTAGCGGTTTATATTTTCACTTCCATTTTCCATGTTGACATGGTTGAACACGACTAGGTAGCAATCTACGTGTAAGATTGTTGTTGCTTGTGTGTCACCATCCATTGTACTACACGCTCACCACCTAGAATTGTTACCTAGAGCCATCTTATCCAATAACCCAACCCGAACTTGCCTTTGGGCTCTATATGGATATATATGACTTCCCATCTTACTACACGAGACTACATACAATGATCAATCAAGCAACAAATTCCCAAAGGAATAGGGTTTTAACTTTGAAGACTTTATAGAATCTTCATAATTTCGTATGTGTATTCCAATAAGTTTGTTTGTATGGATTTTTAGAGTCTTATATTGCGAAAAAAACATTTGTATATGTAGTTTTGAATCAATTTTTATATAAATTTGATGAAATTGATAAAGATAAATTAGGTTACTGATGACTTATTTTAGTCTCAGAGGTTAGTGTTGCTTTAATGGTGTCATGGCATTCATTACTAGTTTATTATTGAGATCGTAGTTTAAAATAATTGTATGTGGATTTTGTATGTTGGACCAAAGAACAAAGTTGTGTATAGGATGGTTGGCCAAGGTCAATAGCTCTCTTTTTTGGGTGGACTGCCTCTTTCTATCAATAAATGGGTTGAAACATGTTATTAGTTGATTTTTCCACATAATTTATTTATGATTAAAATTCAAAATTGAATTGATTTTGAGTCTGTGATACTCGAGAGATAATACATGCACCGGTTTATATACACCTTCAAGTTTGAGACTGATCGGTTCAGATTTACTCCAAATGTGCACTACCATCGTAGTCCCATTTTATCTACTCGCAATCCAACTATTTGTGGAATGCTCTAACGCATCAAAGCAGAGACATTGGGGGCATCCACCCTAATGCCCCGACACATACACCCGATAACACTCATAGTTTACATCACCTATGTGTACCCAGAAGAGAGTTTACCCTACTCGGCTAGGCATTGGCTCCTTGAGTATTACATGTTTTGGGTAAGCAACATCGATTTTCTCTCCAAATTTTGATTGCATTCATGTACTATTCTTGGGTAGATGTTTGATGAGTTTGTTATCATAAAGGACGAAGATGAACCCAATATTTATAGGTTTCGGATAAGAAATGTAATGTTGTATTTCTAGAAAGCACAAAATGCAAACTCCACCTTATAAGGCTTTAGGGATAAGAAATGTTTTGTCAATCTTAACTCATATTCAAGTTCATATAGGATTTCATGGTTTTAATTGGAATAACCCAAGAAAACTTGTTTTACATGTTCATAATCTTTAAGCAATTGGTGTTTTCAATGGTCCCTTGGATAATTCGGACTCATGGATGTACTTAAAACTATTTCATTTCATTAAAGTTTGGTTGTGAGTTTAATAGGTTCATAATTATTATTATAGATGTGGGAGAGACATACTCTCAAACAAATTTTTAGAGATGTTTGTTATTATTATTTTCCATTGGCAATATTATTCTATAAAAAATCAAGGTGACTTCCATTAATTTTAACAATTTCACGTGTGTGTGTGTGTGTGTGTGTGTGTGTGTGTGTGTGTGTGAGATTAACGCTCCGAGTCAAATTTACAAGTTAGAAGTGACGGTGATCTCAAAAGGCTCCAAATACTTTTACGATTAAAAATATGAAAAATATATAGAATTGTAGTCAAATGACAAATTTAAACTAGATGGTATACTATTATTACATTGATAGGTGTATCGTAGCGAGAAAGCCTTACTGCTAATTTGAATCGGTGGCTTGTGTTTTATCTTATCACTTGGACGACCACTAAGTGGATGTGTCTTTCTTTGGATTGATTTGTGCACTATGCATTCTTGGAGTGCAGTAAATGTAGCTTTCTACACCGTTTTAAATGTCATGACCTTTTATCTGTGTTTGTTTGCTTCCTGGGAGTGACATGCATTTATTGTTGGAGTACAAGTGGTTATTGTTTTCTATTTGAATGTCTTTGTTGGATTTATTGTTGGCAGTACATATAGGTAGGGTTTGTTGTTCGATTGGCTTATCCGATGAGGCATGTCATGGATTGTGTTGCCGAGCTACATTGTTGTGCATTAAAGTCTAATGTTTATTGGGTATGGTGTGTCGTGAGAGTGAATGTGGAAAATGTCATCTGGAGAGAAGGCAGAGTCATGGGCGATTGTTTTGTTTAGTCGGGGAAGGGTTTCATCAAGCTCTTTGTCTAAATTTCATTGTTCTTATTGTGAATGGTGTGGGAGGATTTCATTACGGGGTGGATGAAGTCTTGTTGTACTCTTGTAGGTGTGCATTGGAGGAAGCGTGCCTTTTTTTCCGTGACATTAGCCATGATAAAATTTACATTTATGTTTGTCGGTGAAATATTTTGTCGAGGACAAAAGGTGTTTTTTCAACACTTGCAGGAATGAATCCCTTCGTTTCAAGATGAGGCGACTCCCATTTATTGAAATCTAGATTATTTACACTACTTATAACTCTTGGGGGTGGTCAAAAACCGGTAAAAGTGTCAAAACACCCTCGTTGTAATTGCAACTGCAAGTGAGAGAGAGATAAATGTATAAGGTGGAGAGGAGAAAATGATGAGAGAAATAATGGGGAAAGAGGGAGGGGAGTTATGTTAATGGCGGTGACATACATTCCAATGTCCATCGGTGATAACTCAAAGTACATTCGGTTTAATTGGAGGAAGCGGAAAGCATAACACAACATCACAAGATAATGAAATGGATAATTGCAAGACAAATACAAAGTTTTATCAAGTTTTATTCATTCCACAAAGAAGACACAAAGTCCTTGACTTGTTACAAATGCTGACATGTGCTCTCTTTGAGCGACAAGATGAAAATGGAGAAAAATTACAATGTAAGGGAATAAAATAATACAACTTGTTAGAGAGGGCAAAAATTGATCCCTTTGAATGGAGAGAGAATTACAATATATAGCCAAATCTAGTGGCTCTTTGCATTCCCATGTATTTTTAACTTAAAGTGCAATCCTCAACAAAGAAATAGAAACTTTAAGTGACTTAAGTCACTTTTACAAAATTTGATCCTCAATGAAGAAATAGAATTCTAAAGAGAGAGAAGATAGATGTTGCAGAATGAAGTCTCGCTCTTCCTTCATGGTGGAGATGAATGTCACATATCGACAGGATATTCCTTAATTGCTTATCGATTGGAACACATCTCTTCTTGGACCTAGAAATGATGTTTCATGCCTTATCTGGAATGGTCACCTTTTGTTATATCTTGAAATCTCTCATTTCACCTCTTCACCTCTGTGAGCAATGGTAGGATGAACATATGAACATGATATCCTTTCTTCCATATGAGAAAACACTCCTCTTATGATCATCATGAAGAATGCACTTGTACCACACACACCTCAAACTCAACAACCATGACAGTGTTTGGAGCTTCTTGAGAATCCCTGGTGGAAACATAACAACACTCACAACCATGGTTCCCATTGTGAAATCCTTTGAACAATTCAATTGGATGTTTTGTGATCAATAATCCTCCCACGTATGCTAACTCGGGTTACCAAACACTGTCATTTCCAATGCCCGGGTACTCAGGCACCAAAAATGAAATGAGCTCATATATAGAGTAATGGACCTTCATTTTTGTTTTTATGACCTTATTGGCCTTAGGAAGTGGTGGGGATTCTACGATGCAAGTGAAAGTGGATTCCTGTTTGTTTCCAAAAATCCACAAATTTGAGTGGATTTTAATTTTATGGGTTGTTGATTTTGTATTTTGAGAAAAATTGAAGAAAATCAACTCCAAATTGGATGTGACTCAATTCTTTGGAAATATAATCCCAAGACGAACAAGTGCTCTAAATTTGGAGAGATTACCTCGTCAAAATCAACGGGAATTTTGAAAATGGGTTTTGGCGAGGAGAAAAGCTTGCAAAATAGTGAAAATGGGAAAGAGGAAAATTTTCAATTAATCACTCAGGGAGAAATTATTGTCCATTTAGGATGATTTTGGTCTTCTTTCTAATATTTTGGGGAGAGGGATGGATGCTCCAAATTTGGTGAGGTTCCCTCACGAGGTTTGGGAGAACGGGTCAAATCAAATTTTCATGGACATGAGGTTTTGCAAGGATTTTGGAGCTGAATGAAAGTTTAGTTCATATCATGATATTTTTTCCACCTCAAATCATGTGTAATAGCTAAAAATAATGCATTTGAGTGGTATAGTGGGTTCCTAAATTTTGGTATGATTCCTTTGTGTGAATCGAGTGCAATCTTTGTTTCAAATTTTGAGTTTTTTGGTGTATGGAAGCAATGGTGGTGGGAAAATTCAAACTCAAATATATCTTGGAGAGATTTACCATATGTTGTGATTTATGCATCTCCTTGAGGTGCCATCAAGAGGGATTTCTACTCCAAATTTTGTGGTAAATGGGTATGGGGATGAGGAGATATGGGGAAAATAAGATTTTGAAAACTAGGGCACAAGGGGAAGTTTTCAAGCTTGAATGTGATAAACCAGCTCCAAGATGATCTTTAATGGCTTCCACCTCCTTTTTAACTTGCCTTATGTTTTTATGGGTGGGAAACAAGGCTTAATGCCTTTATATGGTGGAGTTAGAGGTGGGAATGCACATGGAGTGGAGATAGAGAAGTGGAGAAATGGAGGAGTGGAGAAGTGGAGATGGGAGGGTCATTTGCACCTAGGCACACTTTTGGGGTGCAATTACACCTCACAAGTGTTTTTTTAGTGCAAATTGGGTGAAAAAGTATGCATGGGGTGGAGATGGGAGTGGGGAATGCACTTGCACTTGTACCCATGTCTTGTTTTTTATGTTTTGATCTCACGTTGTCTTCCACCAATTCAAAAATCCCCTCAATCATGTGAGGGTGCATTTTTGGGGTGCAATTACACCTCATAAGTGCACTTGGGTGCAATAGAGGTTCAAAACTCCACTTGGAGGGAAAAATGGGTCCCACCATCAAGTCACATCAAGCCTTCACATGCACTTTTTGTCTCCCCTTATGTTTGTTGCTTATAAAATTTCCACCAATCAAAAGAGGGTGCACTTATGGGGTGCAATTGCACCTCATAAGTGTGCTTTTTGATGCAATGGGACACCAAAAGTGTGCAAGTGCACCAAAGTGGAGGTTGGAGCATGGTTTGGATCTCATATTGTTTTCTTTGCCTCGGAGTCTATTCTCAATGAAATTTGGTTGTGTAATCAATGAATTTTGGTTGTATATTATATGAAATTTCCTAAAAATGGTTAAATAAATCCAATGAACCCATTTAGGAAGCTTGAAAAATATGTATTCAATAAATTTTACCTATACCTTCCTTTTTGCCTAGGGCGGTGTGCCGGTGAGCCGAATTGCAAGAAGAGTTTCAAATAAACACGAGCCAAACCAACTTATGGGTCATGGAGAGAATAAAAAATACTTTCATCTAATATTTGTTAGGATCCCAAATCCACTAGGGATGCCCGAAAGGTTTCGTTCAAAATTCATGTATAAAAAAGGCCACCTTTCGCTAGTAACGGAAATGTTTTCGCTTGCCACGCTCCCATAATTCTATCACACTTACTCCATCATGAAGTAGGATCCATAAGATTTTTAATTCTGGGATATGAACTCTCAACACTTCACGAGGCTTTTGAAACCTTTCACCAAAGTTGAATCTTCGATGAAGCATGCACATTCTCTTTTCTCAAAAAGTGCCTACGAAGAAATCATTCCCAAGACCATTTAAAAGCTCCCAGAATGCTTTATAAATCATACCATCATGGAGAAAACTATGATATATTTCCATTAACTATACCAAGACTTATAAAACACTTTGAGGCTCCTGAAACCCTTTCAGAAGTTGAACTTTGAAAGCGGGCAATTTTGGCAATTTTGACAAATTAGGCTATTTTGACCAATTCGACCAAAAAGGTGGAAAAAATTTCAATGGGGTTGTCATACAAAATGGAGTGAAATTTTAGATGCCAATAATGTTGTTATATGAATCATTTGTTTATTGGGTTTTTGTTTATATTCCTCTTGTTATATAAACACTTTATTTTTGGGTTTCCCTTTGTATTGCTCTTTTCATTGCATACATAGCTTGAGAATCGCTAATAGCTTTCGCTTTGTGATGTTATTAGCTTCTTTTGTATGATTTTTTTAGGGAAGGTATTGAAACTAGCATATTTTCTACCTTGTATATGTCAATATATAGTTAATGTCTTTATAACTCAGATTTAAAAATCCCCCTTTTCATTGGTAAATACGATTGGTGGGATAACCAAACGAGGTTAAAATCTCAAATTCATTTTACATGAACTCCCTCTACACATGTATAAGATGACAAACATAATGTTAGCTATAGTTTTGAAATATATATACTTACTCTGTACACTACCAATTTTGTAAAGTTATGTAGAAAGCAAGTAAAATAGGAAGTTAAGAAGATATCAAATGTCATTTTTAGTTATTATAAAATTGGTGTATGAATAAAGTTGGAATCTCCATCTACGAATTTGTGTAAAAACTAAGTATTGATCCAAAGGTTATTGAGCCTCATAAAAACTTGATGTTTTGGTGGTTCTGATCATGAGGCATAAAGATTGTTGAGCTTCATCAACACTTGATCAAAAACATGATTTTCCACACAATTGCAGCAAGCATTTAACCATGTGTAAATGCTTAGCAATTACACATGGTTAAATGTTATTCCACTTGAGCACTAGCAATTTTCTTTCTTCTAAAACAAATCCGCTAATATGCGGTATGCATATGTTTAAGTCGATCGATCTTCATTACTCGGTTTATTTGTTGCAAATGGTTCTTTGTGGGGATGCATGTGTTGTCCTCCATGTTCACATTTCTTAAAGTTTTAGCATTCACTTTTTATGAATGAATAACATTAGAATTCATTCTCTAGTTTACATTAAAATAGTGGATTATATAACTTTTTGTGACAAGGCTTTGCGAGTTGTTGAGCTTGTGATTATTACAAGTGAAACTAAAGTATGACTTCATTGAATATTTTCATCTATTTTGCACTTGAATGAAAGATTGTTTCGGGGCATTGAATACTACTCTTAAGACAACACAACCTTGTGAAACAAAAACACTTTTGAAAGGATTTAGATGAACTCCTCCATTACATGTAACCTTCTTAGCTTGTCACCCATATACTTGTATGGCTTCCTCATTGGAATCTAGGTGAAATGCAATGTGAATTGAACATTTATTTGGGGTTGAAATATTATTTCCCCCTCGCACTAAACTTGATCTAAAAAATTATTTTTGTTGCATAAAATGGAAATCAAGTAATAACTTTAATGTGTGCTTCAATTGGTTTTAAATTCAAAAAAGTTATACTCAATTATAAGAATTATGCGAGATGTATTATCAATAGTTCTTTGTCTCTATATTATATATTTTAATATATGCATATTGCTTTCAATACAAGAATTAATTATAAAAACACATCCTAGGATATGAGCTCCTGCACTAGTAGTCATGAGAGGTTATTGAGAAAGTGATTTGTATTGGGCCTTCTACCCTACTCCTCAATGAAAAGAAGTTCATTCCTAGTGCTTGAGATTTTTTTTTTGTTTGGATATTGTAACATGTATTTAACATCAATTAGGTAGGCATTTATGTGTAGTCCATCGTGTCATTGGGCTTTACTATTTTTGTATGCTTCTTCTATATGGTGGTGGGTTGAAAACCATTGCTTGAATAACAACATCTAACCTTCATATTTGCTCCTATAAGCACTAAAAATGTTTTGTTTTAGATGGGTGGTTCGGGTGACCTGCTAAATATAGAAAATGGTTTAAATAATTGTCTTTAGGTTCATGGTTGATCATAACAACAATACAAAATTCCATTTACAATAATATAATTTGAGTCACACAATAATTTGTTTCATGGATTTTCAAGAACTCTCGAGCATATTTCCTTCATGTGGGAATGAGCACAAACATCAAGACAAAAACAACACTTGAATATTTCACTCAAATCTATGGGCCAAAATTATGTACTTTAATCAAATTTATGTTTCACTATTGGTTTCTTACTGATCTTCCAATTAAAAACAATTAATGATCGGTGTGTACACCCATTGAATTTTGCAAGAATAATTGATGGTTTGCATGTTGTAGAGTTAAAACCTTTTTTAAGATCGAATTTGAATTTTGATTATGTATTGCCAAATGAATTTAGATTTTATGATTTTTTTGGATTTAGTTTCTTGTGATTGAGATTTTAGTTTTGTTTGGTTTTCTTTATTATGTTTAGCAAGTATGGATTTTATTTGGGTTCACAAAACCCAACTTTGTTATACACGTGTAGATTGTCTTTGGATGTTATGGCTAATGTGCTATGAAGGAATTTATATTTAGGCCATAGTAATGTTCAACTTTATAGTTTGTGTATGTTTAACTTATATGGTACATTGAAATGTATGTATTTTTGGATGGTGTCGTTGATGAGTTTTACATGTTATTGTGTTACATATATTGTTTGGAAGGATGTTTCCAGCACAACAACAAAGAGAAGACTTGCATTAGTTGTCGTGAAACACCTTTCTTGCAAGGTATTTTGCAATTGGGCCTTATACTTGGCTTTTTTAGATGTCAACTTAGAAAGCATTGTTAAAAGAAAAATATTACACATCCATTCATTATAGTTTTTTTAATAATTTAGTTGGACATGGTCGTATTCTAAAGAATTATATATGAAATTGTGCATAATTTAATCATTGGTTATTAAGAAAACAATTGTATCTTTTGTTGTCAAACAAATAATTAACTATTCTACCTAGAACATTTAAACATAAAAGGAGTGAAACCAACATGTTATACTTTTACAAGGACTTAATATTCCTCAATTATAAGATGGTGGTGGCTTTTTCGGAGAATGTCATTGAAGTATTGGTTAAAAGAGCTACCGATATAACCCCATTCCTATAAATAGTTTTGTTGGAGGTTGTACATCAATTGTTGGATGTTAGACTAAAAGGTACGTCTTTACGATGGAGTCAAATTCCATTATGGCATGTTGCCTTCCAAGTTTAGTATTGCATATTCATTGTAAAGCTTTTAAAGGGCATAATTGTCAAATTGACTTCATACACTTATAGACATCTAAAAGGCATCATGCAAGCAAAGTGATTTTCTATTTTCATGATTTGTACATGTAATAACCTTTTATGTCTGACCCTTGTGTTTACAAATTTTCATTGCATTTACAAGACTATTATTGTGTTGTATATGGACACATATGTGCTACAAATTATCCTCCTTGAATGCCTAGCGTGTGCCCTTCCAATAGAAACTAGGAGTTATGGGGCGAGTATGGGGTCCTTTGGCATGGCCTCTTTTGCTTGTGGTTCAACCCAACCCATTGGTAGGCCCCCATTGGTTTAGAAAATCATCCCAATTAGAGCATTGAGGCCTTATCAAGGCTATTGGTCAATATAAAGGTAGGGTGGTATGCAAACGCTCCCTTCATGAATATTAAAATTCTAGATCAAGTGGAAGATTCTTTGGATTTGAATTCCACGGACACCGAGGGAAAAGATATTAGCATTACATGTTTCAATGAATTTTTGATGAGTTGTTTGATATTATACAAATAGGTGACATATATATACTTTCTAATAGCCAAAGTTAAAAGCACTAACAATAACTTTCATCATTTGAATGTTTCACATGAAGTTTTCTTGCGACCAACATCTATTATCACACATTGCCCTCATGACACATTTTTATTCCCATTCAAATGTTTCACTTCAAATTGTTGAAATAACTCCAAACAGTTTCTATCATCTCTATGGTGGACATTATTGTCATTATTACTTTTGTTTTAGGCATATCTGCACTTTGAGTAAGAAAAGTGTCATTGAGACAAGGACAATAACATATCAACCCACTAACATGTTAGGCTATAGTGTTGACATCACACTTTTGGGTCCTCATTATGACACAAAATGACCCTAACTTATTAAAATTTCAGTTTAGGTTCGGGGCCTATTATGGTGGCAATAAAAACAGTAGAAGGTCTACTTGGAATGAGATTTCATTTGACACTTTGAATGTGAAAAAAATCTTTATAGAACTTGATATAAAAGAGGCTTGCATGTTAAAGGAGTATTTTTTCAATGGTGGGTCATCTACACACACGGTCACCATCTTTGTCAAAGAAACCCCTTTTCAATGGTGTGTATCAAGAATCCATGTCTTCTCGTGTCGGTGCACATTGACTTTTGTTAGTTCAAACAACTTATACTACCTAATCTTCCCGCTCACAATTGGTGGAAAAATATGCAAGAAAACAACAATACATATTGTAGAGAACACATACCATTTCGAGATGTGATGTTGACTGACTAAATGTGATTACAAATACATGTTAAAACTTTAGTTGCATGACCATGGGTATACATGACTTCTTTTAATGATGTCACCTTCTTGCTCATGGGTATAGCAACAAAGGACCTTTCCTTGTTAAATAATGAACATGAACTTGTCCACAAAGTGTTGGTGTGTGTTGTTTCGACGCCAGTTTTTCCTTGCTTTATCTACCAAGGAGATGTTCGAGGAAGAGGAGTGCATCTCGGTTGTTACACTCTTGGTTGAAAAAAATAGATTGTCTCGAGAAAGTCTTTTCCTTTGTGAGGAAATTTTTAATATTTTCATTCTTGGGCCAATGGAATAGCCTCCTCCTTATTGATGGACTGAAATGTGCTCATAAGTTAGAGTTTTTGCTCGAATGAAACTTGCAACAACTTCATTGATTTTCAAGATACCCTACTCCATGTACATTTTCATAATGGGGTAGCTAACCATTATATATATTTTCACTTGAATGTGACTTGTGCCACCCTTTGAAAGTCATTAAGTTTGTATTGTTTCCATATATGCAATTATTACGATATGTTGACAATTGCTTGTAATTCAAATCTTTTCCTTTATTGACTATTATTTAAATTTTTTTGCATTCTCATCCTAGGAAAGAACTACAAAACATATAACTTTCCATGTTTTTACTTGGACTTCTCAAATTCCTTGAGTATGATAAAATTTTTTTGCAATTTTATGCCTTGCATTAAGACCTACATAAATTTCAAAATATGTGTAGTTTTAATTTATGGTATACATAGTTGTATTTTTAGAGGGTCTATGTTGCTCAAGAGAAGATTGGCTAGCCAAAAATAAATAAAATGTAATGATTGTACGTTAACACAAGCTAAAAGTGGAAATATATATATATTTTATTTTAAATCTTACTAGGTAACTTAGAAATAACTATACATATAATTAAATATTATAACAATACCTCTAAATAATCCGAGGTTCAAAACATCCTTTCGTTACCATATTTCCAAATGTCAAACAAGAGTTGATCAATTAAATGTCATTTAAAATTTATACATTGCTTCCCACAATTTTTCGTACAAAATTATGATCAACAATCATTTCATAATACAATGATTAATATCATATTTACTTCATATTATATATCAAATACATGAGACAACAAGCATGTCCCTAGCCAAGTACAATAATATGACCATATGTATAGTACAAGTAATATACTATCAAATCATTCTTTCTAGAAGTTCTTGTGTACATGTATATCTCATTTGTGCAATTGTTTAGAGGGAGAGCATCATTAGAGCACTTTTCCTCCAACCATAGAACCTTTCGGTTCCCTCGCACACCTCTCATAAGCAAGAGGGGCTCGACCCTTCATGAGGAAGGAAGATAGAGACATTCAACTATCAACAAAGAATAGTAATATGAGAACCATGTGTAATATACCCAAATTCTAAAAATACAACCCATCATAAGATCATGACAACCAATACCATCATATGATTCCTAACTAGTACAAAATAAGGATAAGTGAATTGATAATGCATACAACTAGATACATTACTTTGGCCAAAGTTTTCCAACTATGCTAATGCAAGTTATATCTTATAGTTTACACAAACAAATAAGATTTGTCATCCTTCACAACACAACTATCTCGTACACCACTTCCATAATCAACAATCCTCATCAAGAGGCAATTCATTCCAACATTTAAAGCAATGTTTTGATTTCATAATCAAAGAGGAAAAACAACCATCTATTCTAATTTTAAATCCATGTTTCCATATTTTATAATCATAAAGAAAACAACCCCCATGAGCATATGTATGTATGCTCATGTAGATTCCATAATGTCGTACTAACATGCATTCATAGGCTTATGGTATGATAATCATGTAACTAGTTTAACATTAAGTAAAACAAAAATTCCTTTTACACATTTACCAATGCACCAAACAACCATCACTTATCTACTATTTTTCCAAAAATCCTTCATATGTTGTTTCATATTTCACTAAAGTTCTAATTCCTTTAATGTGATTTAAGGAGGGGACTTATGTTATCACGCTTGTCCCCATGATCATACTATTGTCTAGATCTTGTCTAGATAATGCTCGCACATGATCACTGCGTATGAGAACTTAGATCCCGCTTCACTTCAAGTGAACTTATTCTGAATGACCACCTTCTAATAAAGTGCAATGATCAAAGGATCTCTGATCGGTTTCCCTCCTATACAATTATTTTTATGGTTTTGCACCTTCCACACTATATCACAACACTTTCAAGAGAAAATACTAGAATTATAAACATGTGGCCATGAATGATCTTTTGTTCTTATTCTCTACCATGTAAAATATAAAATTTGAAAATGAAGCACACCACAACGGAAAGTAAACATGCAATTGAAAAAAATGCCACCAATGTTGTTATGTAGCCACTGTCGTTGGTGACTTGCAAGAGGATGTTGATTGTCCTCCTTGCCCCATCACCTCCATTCTCTAATGAATGATGTTACTACCTCATCACAATGTGAACATGAAGCACATTTGTGTCCGCATTGTTTATTCTTTTCTCCCTCCCCGCAATGTGAAAATCTTTATTCCTTGGACATCGGGTTCCACCGAAAATGCATCCGTAAGGCAATTTAAAAAAACTTGATACTTTTGACACTTGACTAACAATAACAATTTTCAACCGACAATAACTCTATATTTTGACAACTATAAGTTTCTTCCCTTTATAAATTTCCACCACTATACATTACAAAATGGCCCCTCTCACAATATAAAAACACCTCTATTAAATATTTATTGCCAAAAGCATGGGTTAGAGGATTTAATCTTGTTGGAAACTATCAAATTCCAACAATTTTTCATGGTTTATTCTTTCTGACTACCCTATTGTCTATTGTCGTATACCCACGAGAAACATGACAACCTTCATTCACAACTTTCTTCATTTTCATTTGTCGACATCAAATTTTGGGCCAAACAAATATGTCACTTGTTTCGGCGTGGGAGACTACGAGGTCTATATACTAGAGGTATCACCTACACTACCTATGTAAGCTTAGCTATTTTTTTATAGCTTGTTGGCACACCCTTTATGGATCTTAGCACTTGAACGACCATTCTCCCCTCTCACCACCATGTGTTTATCCCCCGCCATCACTGAGTCTGTTGAAACAATCAATCCATCCATCCTATGATAACTACTAAAAATATTTGTTTCTCTCTATAAATGAAGCCCCCATCTTTCTGTTCTTAGCCATCCACTTCTACTCCCACTTCACCTATTTGTTAGCTTCTGCAACCGCTTGCACCAATGATATACGTATATCAATCCGATAACTTATACAACACCTAATACAAATTTATTTTCATTATTATTATCATACTCTCCTATCCTATCCCAAATCTTCAAAATTTCCATACATTTGTGAGATAAAGGAAAAGGTTAGTGCGTTGGATTTTCATCTTACGGTCATATTTTCTCATACATACCCAAGGCCCCTTTGTTCATGCCAACTTCATTTGTTTAAAAATTTGAATTAGCAAACATCAAACACATCCTCGTGTTTCTAGAAAATAATATTTTTGTTATCCCACAATTTTTGCAATCATGTACGCTTCTTTAAAATTTGCATTACTAAGCGATCAAATTGTTGTTTTTAATTTTATTTCAATTTTACACGAATGATAGAGTCTCCATAATTTATCTGCCTCACTCATTTGTTTGCCTCAATATTGTATCCAAAACCCTCATAACACTATACTCATGACAACAATATACTATTGAGTACAATATTTCCATCTATCATCTTGTAAATGCTTGCACACATTTTTAGCTCTTGTAGGCTCTCCACCCTTCCTATGTGTGTCCATACATGTGCATCATAGTAAGAGTAGGCTCGATGTCCGAATTTTTCGTCTTCAACGGGATATTTTCATGTACCTATAGTCTACGACAGGCAAAAAGTAATTCTTTGTATGCATACATGTTATATTATTTCATGTCACCCTTATAATTGCAAGCTACGTGGGATTCATTATCTAGAAAATATTCTAACACATCCATTCATATTGAGGTAATTAAAATTGATACAATCAAAGTTAATATACCCGTATACATTAGGGGTGAAAGGATTTTATTAATTAATAATTTGAATTAGGTATTGGGGGTAGGTTAGAGAGGTGGGCTAGAGGAGAGGTAGGGTTGATTTTAATATAAAACTAAAACATTTGAACTCTAGTTTTTAAAACTAATTACCTTAAAATTGCAAAAACGAGTGTGGTCATAAATTTAAATTATAATATCTTTTTGAATAAGGAATCTCAAATAGGAGAATCGTAACCAAGAAATAATAAGATGGTAGAAATTGGGATTGAGTATGTTTTTTAACATAAATGATATTATTTCAATGTCTTAATTATTTGAAGAACTATTGATAAACGATTAAAGTTTAACATTGGCAATATGTGTCAAATGGCTTAAAAATCCCTTTCTAGAGAAAATGTGTATTAAGAAATTAATCATTGAGTGGGAAACATGATATATTTTATATTTCATATATTAGAGTAAAAATAAAAAGGGGTAAATAAAATTGTAATGGAAAACGAGTAAGTAATGTACATGGAAAAAATAGGGGTATTTTCATTCTAATAATATAATAGGAGGGGGTATTATCAATTTAATAATTAGAGGTAAAACCTAACATTAAGAGTATTCTTTAATACCCTTTAAATGAACGTGGTATACCATATTTTTACTAAACTAAATAAACCTCTCATGTTGCAAACATACCTCGAAATTGATAAAGGCTATGGGCCATTTTTTATGATTTTAATCGTATATTAATGAAAAAAATTAGGTAATTTAGTGAAGACAATGTGATCGAAAATTTAAAAAACCATATAATGTTTTAAGAGGTTCTCTGTAAAAATATTAAATACGTGAAACTATACAACTTAGTTATATTTATGTAAAAAAATCATAGAAATAACTATAAAAATATTTAGAATTTACCGCCTTTGAAAGAGTTAGGCCATTAACAAATTTTGATTTGACAGGCACATATAATTTGAAATTCTAGGCCTGATTGCAAGCGTGTTAGGAAATGAACCCAACTTTATTTTTAGTTTTTGTCTAAAGGCTCATCAAAACATGGAGTTAAGTTTTTCGAGTCTCTTTTAAACAATTATTTGAAGAATATTTGAGAGGTAATTTGCTCACTTAAAAAGGACACTTTTTCCTGTGTGTGTTGATTATGTTGATAAATCAAAGAACATGTTATAATAGCTGTAATGTATAATTAATATAATGAAAAATAAAAAAATAAATGAAAAAACTATGTATGGTAAAGAAACTAAAAAATACACTAAGATTGATGCACGATCAAATTATTCATAACATGTAAAAATTTGAAACCAATATATTGAGAAAATGGATTTAGTGGCACAATAAGAGTGTGTGGTAGAAATGGGCATACATCAAGGCATAACATTGAGTGTTTTATTGTTAGCTATTGTAATTGTACTACATTGTTTATTCCTCTCTGTCACACAAATTCAAAACAATGTAAAATAATATACATTTAACTCTAAATACAACTATAACAAATTTAACATTGTTATCCACTTCACCGTAATTTACAATCTGATGTGCGATTGCTAGTAAATATTTATGGCCAAAAGCATGGGTTAGAGGAGTTAATCTTTTTATGTATGCCCAATGTATAATGTTACCAAGACTTAATTAACAAAGTTGACCATGTAAAACAATATTTACATAATGCATTCAATACGATATATCTTGTAATTAAAACACACCTTATAATATGAAAATGTCTTCTTGAGGGAAATAGAGGGATGACATGGATAGATGTAATAAATTAATGCGATGCTCAACTCAAGAGATAAGACACATTGAGCGGTTGGCTAATGAACACGTATGAAATTGGTGACATTATAACAATGTATAGGATTTTAATACGTTTGGAGGCTATTCTCCCCACATAATGTGCCCCATACATAAAACTACCCATAAAAATACCATAGAAACATACATGCCATGTATGGGTGGGACCCGCATATCAATAGTAAAATCATAGGTTTGAATTTTTTGAATATATTTGATTGAAACTAGATGGTTGCATGTGGCGAGTCTTGGCGCATTGGTAGGAACGCGCACTAATAACCAACGAGTTGTAGGTTTGAATCTATGTAGGCATTTATACAATGTGTTGAAAAACACACCTGTTTTTCAACCAAACCAAATTTACTAAAAAACTAACTATTGAACCATGCACCACTTGGAAGAGGATGGTCGCGATGATGCGATTTATGGTCGGGAGTTTATGTATGCGATGCATTCATGGGAGAATATCCCTTGCCTTCCATTCTTATGCGATAAGCTAATGGATAAGAAAAATCAAATCACCAACTTTTCAAGACCAACTCCCCTGAACTAGTTAGACCATTATTCCAAGAAAACACTAGTTAATGCCACGATATCACCTACTCCACCACTTGTGCCATTTCTATAGACTATTGCCAAATATAATAGGCATAGAGGAGGAGTTCTGAGAATAAAACTATGTGAATAGAACATTGTTGGCTCGGTCAAACTGATTTCTAATAGAATAAATTGTTGTTATCAATGCTCACATCATTACACGTGGGGATCAAAGGCGTCTCAACACAAAGATTAGCTCACATGTTTGTTAGATGTAATCCAAACACAAAGGTGCTCAAACCTTAAGACATCACATGGAGAAAATAGGAGATATTAATTGATCCCAATTTGATCTCAAAATTCCATGGATCGGATCGTCTGACACGATACTTAATGAAACAAAATCAATAGATTTATGCAAAGATAAAGCACAAAATAATACTAATTTTCTATTTAATCACGTGGGATACACCATATTTATAGGAATATGTTTCTATAATATAGGGAAAAACTCATAATATTAAGTAGGTTGTTAAACAATCTATGTAACAAGTATTAACTAATAAAATTAAGAATATCTAACAATATCATGATCACACTAATTTCTAAACATTGATAATATCACACGATCTACGTTGGGTAATATTACCTTGGATATCTTATTTGGCCCTAAGAAACTCCCTATTATACTTCACATCATGTATAATGTTCTTCATTACAATCTCCTCTTAAGGTACCCTTGGATCCATGTTATGGAGGCCATCCCATCTACCGAGTCATCAATGTGTCAAATTTATCCACAATGGATATAAATATACTATTTCCATTGATGATAAGCCTTTTATTTATTCTATGACTCTCATGCACTTATTATTACTTTTACACTACAACCCACTCTTATGGACTTATTACATACATATATGGTTGGTGAGATGAGCAATAATTCTAATACTATGAATTTTATGCCACCATTGGGTGAACAAACTTTGAGTCCTCCATTTATCGGTCATATTCCTTCTAACTTATCGAGATAATGTAGAAAGGTAAGATAATGTTGTTGATGATCATTCTAATAGCAATGATGATTTTACTAAGCTTACTAATCAATGTTTTTGAGTCTTAATTTCAATCCTATAGATGATGATGAGTATATTTTTCATTATGTTTTTGTCTCTACTAGCCTTGGGCATTATCATCTTAAATTTGTTGTGGTGAATAATCTTGATACTACTCTACACAACCAACTATTTCTCCTACCCCTTTGAGTCCACCTAATAGCAATGATGATGGTTATATCAAACCCCCATGGATAAAATTGATCATATATAACATGTTGTTAATGCACTTGATCTTATACTTGTGTTTATCTCTATTACCTTTCTTGTACATCGAGACATACCTCAAAGCTATTATCTATATTTTCTTGATCTTAACTTGTTTACTTCACCTCCTACATGCCATCACTTTGCTAAGAAAATTTTCAATAGCCTAACAAGCCATTTTGTGGCTATCACCATATATATGGACATAATGTTGATAATTTTCAAGCTACGATTAATGTTATCAATACACTAAAGGTTGATGGTTCCATAACTATACTCCTTGAGGAATTCCTACAACTAAAACAATCACATTCATTAGATATAACATAATCGAGGAAGTACACATGTTTTGATAGTTTTACTAGTATACATTATATTCATGGTAAATATTAGGAACACGTCTAGCTCGATTTGGATATAAATGAGAATATTTGTACTTACGAGGCATTGGATGCCCTTAGTCTCACTCCTTTGGATATCATGTTGCTTCTTTCCCCATCCTACACCTTTTAAGGTTATATCATGTTGCTTATTGATTTTGTCTTACATGTCATTGTAGATAAACCATGACTCACACTTGAACCTCAATCTATTCTTCTTTCCTTAGGTCATTGTTGGATACAATTCCTAAATGGTGTATACACCTAATTTTTCACTTTTTATCTTTCATACCTATTACTAACAATTTCCTTTATACAGATAAGGGTCACTGGTGCATCTATTTCTTGAGTGGGTGCTTTAAGGGGCATGTCGGGAATGGAGAATGGTTATTCACGTAACCATTATGGGTTAGAGATAGTACACAAAGAGAGTGTAACTATTTGTTGTTCACCTTATTTTTCCTTGCACTAGTTATCCTTGTCTCCCTAGGTCTCATGCACATTGCAGTCCCAACTTCTTTCTTGTTTTTTCACCACTTTTCACCTTGTTTATCCATGTTCTTGATCTATAACATCTTACTTTCACTTTTCATGACACATTATCTCATTTTACCATCTTTGGCCAACACCATCACCCTTGGGTGATGGTGTCTATGTTATATTTCCCTTGGTCGATGTCATTTCTGCAGTGATGACATCCTATATATACTCACCTCACTTTGAAATTCAAAAGAAAGGAAGCTTGGACCTTAGGAACTGCCATCTGCTTTTCTCTTTTGCGCCATCTTCACATCTGCTTGCCTAGCTCTTGGTTCATCTTACACTTTACTTGGATTGGATTAGACACTCTTCTTCTTGGTTTGTTTGCTTGCACTATTAGGTCATCTATAGCGAGTCTAGGATAGGAAAGATGTTCCCCTTATCCACTTAATAGAAAAACTATCTCGGTGTGTTACTTCTCTGGAGAGATAGATGCATCGGTGACCACCCTACATGTATAAGGTGAGTGCTCTAACCATCTTTTGTCATTTGCATATATTAGTTCACTTCCGAGTCCCTCATTGTGCTATGTTAGCTTAAGTATTACATATGATTGGATGTTAGTTAGCATAATACTCTTATTCATGATCAAATCCTTAACTTTACATTAATTTCATTTTAGTCACATTATGCATGCTTTTCTTATCTATTGTTGATCCATACCTCTCCTCACCCAATCACTTATATCTTAGTAGGGTTCTCTCCTCTATCTTGATTGCGGGCCTTGTAAACCCTAGGTTAACCTAGCGGGGAATATCGCCCTCTAGATATGTGACCCTAGCGCTCATTGTAGCCCCTTTAAATATATCCATTATATGTCGGTTCATGTGTGTTTCTTACTCATTGCCTCGATACCCTTGTAGAACGGATGATTTAGGAGTGCAATCTATTGAGACACATTCTTGGCCCGTCATAAATATACGAGTGAACCTAACATGAATCCTACATGCCTTCTAATCGATCACAACTTGTTAAAAGCACCCATTTTCAAATATGACTTCATTTAAGCATCCAAAAACCCTAAAAACCCTAAGAATCCATTTACACAAACACTATCGCCTAGGCGATTTTGTTTATTTATGTCGCATATGCTTTGAGACACCTTCGATTCTGTGCAAAACCCTATTGCACATTTGATCATGCCTATTTATGTTCTTTTTCTTCCTAGAGACCATTGACCCCTTTTCGAGCTCTCTAGCACATCGATTCTATCTATTCTTATCTTAATCTGGTCCCTAATGCCATTGGCCTCTGTGTAAACATTCTACGGGCTGATTTTGTCTAGAACATAGATTTGAAAGCTTTGTTTTTAACTTCTAAATTTGTAAAGATGTCACCTCGAGGATATTTTTGGCACAAATGAACCCTTTTAACTTCTCCATGGGATATTGCTCTATGAATACATCTCCTCTCCATGCTCCTAAATTATTTAGTTCTCTTTGTATGATCATTAATCTTCCTAGTCGCTCCAATCTCACCTATGAAACTCTCATGTCCCAACCTTGTCCCTATGATCATTCGGAGCGGGGTCACCCAACATAATGCAATGTGGTTGAAAAAGAGAAATTAGATCCCAAATCCATTATTAATATTCTCAACAACAACGAGTACATTACCCCTGACAAGGATGGAGACTTTCAAAATGTATCTACCAATGTCATGGAAATGACCATGCCCCGTCTTAACCGGGGATACTCTATCATGATCAAAATCCTCCCTATAGGACTGATCATAATGAATCTCCCAAAACTCCTACTCATAAACATGACAATCACGAGAAAACACCCACAAATAAAGGTTATTCTTCTTCTTTGGATCTTAACATGGTAATAGTGAAGCTTTTAGATCAGATGGCCTTGTCTCAAGCTACCACCACAACTAGCCTGATCCAAATGAAAAATCAGATGTTGCATATAACATCTCAAAATGTGGTGCCTAACATGTCTTATTACACCCCCCATTGGTGGATGCACTGCTGGAATCTATTCCTCCTTCACTAATTTGGAGGAAGATGTTGCAAACTGTCAAAAATGAACCTTTAGCTCCATACATTGGTGCCATGGAATTAGGAGAGACTATCCATACCATTTCTTATGATGGCTCCATGGATCCATTCCTTTATCTCAAGGCCTTCAACAACCTATACAAAGAGTGGATTCAAACAAACACCTACTGAGAACCGATAAACTTCTAGCAAAGACTTTCGTAGGTGAGGTATTATAATGGTATAACTAGCTTCCTTCCAATTCGATAGTGAATTTAGAAGGCTTAGTCAAAGCTTTCATCTCTAAATTTCAGCAACAAGATCTTCTTGAAAACACCTTACAAAGATTCATAAACCTTAAGCAAGGGGATCATGAATCTGCCCAAGGCTTTATTAAGAAGTGGAAAACACTTTTCATAAAAGCTAATCATAATATTGATAATCAAATCCTGTGTCAAATATTTCTTATGGCCCTTACACCTACTCTCCAATATAAGTTTAGGTCTTTCTCTCCTAATATGTTTAAGGATGCCCTCAAACAAGCTAAAGGACAAGATCATCTCATGTGTGAATTCAAATGCACTTCCAATTCATCACCTAAGCTTAAAAGCACAATGCATGTAATCAACCCTTCAAATCCTCCACAAGAAAAAGGAGTGAGAGGACATTAGGATTCTCCTTGCCCCTCCTTTCATAATCCTTTATCTCATATCGAACTTCTCCAAATGTTGCCCACTCCATGAATAGTCCCCCTTCAAAACATGCCTAACTTTAGGGGTGATCTATTTTGTTGGTGGCATGCCACTATAGGACATTCTCATAATGATTGCAAGGATCTTAGGAAGGCAGCCCTCAACTTCTTCCTTGGCTCTTCTTTCAATTACTTTGCCATCATACAAGAATGTTATGAGAAATATCAATCTTTAGAGAAATCTCACTCCAACCATCAAAATAAGTGTCTTAAAAGCCTGTGATAAATGTCGTGGGAACTATAGAACCTTCATACCATCAAAGTCTCCTAGATTACTGTTAGCATATGGATTTGCACGCATGCAAATGACATCTTGCCTTTATTGAAAACCAAAACTATATCTACATCTGTACATTCAAAATTGTATGTGGGGGTTTGGAACATCAATGGAAAGAATAGTGAATGAGGGAGATAAAATGGAATGAAGGAACATGCAATAGTTATGTAAAAGCGAGCCTAATATTGCATGGAGAAGAACAATAAATAACTAACACAAATAAAATGGAGTTTGCATTAGCTAAACGGGAATGAGTAAAAGGGAACACACGTGAGCAAGTAGATAATTAGAGCTTGATCACTTTGTGAACTAGAAAAACATATTAGTAGCGTTGAAAAAAAGATTCAAGATGATATTTGCATGCAAGATTTAAACACTAACATCTAATTAACATAAGAACATCAAATGCTATAAGAGACAATGAATGGGACACAAAGTTCATATTTCATTAAATCCAAAATGTCTTCTCAAAAGAACACAAAGTTTCTTTCTTAGAAGTAAAACTTGCATATAAAAGTATTTTCTTCTCCTCTCTCAAATCCTTTGATGGGTGTCATCATTCCCTTCATTTAATCAACTTCTTGTTGATGTCATATCAAACTAGGGGTGTGTCTAAAGCTATATGCAACAAGAGTACTTTAACTGATCTAGTAGTTGATTGTAGCTATTTTTATATTTTCTGGGGGATCTTTTTAATGTCTTAAGGACTTCTTGGTAAAACCTTATTCAAATCAAAATATGAAAACTTCTTTGAAAGTAAAACGCTCGAAAGCTTCTTTGAAAGGAAACACACCGTGCAAAATGGAAACACACTTGCTTTTGAAAGTAAACACTCTTGCTTATGAATGTAAACACTCTTGCTTTTGGAAATAAACACACTAAATTAAAATTATTGAAAACATTTGTAATAAATATAAATATTTATCTAAACACCTTTTGGAACAAGTATACAATAGAGTTTAATTGAAAGAACTAAAGCAATAAAAATTAACAAGTCTAAGCTATTTCTTTGAAGAAATATAAATACCAAATAAACGAATATCCTGGTCCTTAGGGAGTGGGCCCTTGCTCCTCCTTGAATCGGAGATTTTAACAACTCAAAATTCTCTCAAATCGGAATGGCTATTTTATTGTGAAAGCATTAAGTATTACAAAATGTACTTGATACGAGTACTTAGTCTATTTCTTTTCTTTGTTATATATGTATCCCCTTATCTATATATCTCTTATTGTAGGTCTGCTTTTATATACATTTTACAATCACAATCTGTTCTGTCTCAATGATTCGATGAAATAGAATCATTCCCAAAATAGATGCTGAGTTGGATGGTAGTTGATCAGATAGTTGTAGGATAACTCTCTCCTGGATCTGCGTTTAGAAATCTTCTCATCCTTCATGATTGTAGATGCAAAATCTCTGGATGTGGTTTAAAATAGATAACTCTAATCAGTTTGAAACTTTGGAGAAGTTTCAGAACCATAGGAAATTGTTAAGAACCAAAACCTGTGAGAGTTCCAGAGCTATCCCCAGGAGTTTCAGAACTAAGTCTGAAAATTCTAGAACTAAATACTGGGGTTTCAGAACTAAGTCCGAAAGTTCCGGGACTAAATGATGACTATGTGATGTAGTTATGGAACTAGCTTGGAAGTTCGAAACTAAGATGTGTAGGAACAAATGCTATCAAAAACATCTTTTGAACGCCACCTGCTTCATTTCCTCAACTGATTAGACCTGCTTTATTACAAAACTAAATTTAAACACACCTATGTCGGGAATTTGAGCTTTTAACATTATGATCACAATCAATCAAAATGCAGAGACAATTACATCCTAACTCATATCAGATCAACTAAAAGTCACACAATACAATCAAACTTAATCAAAAGGAGAGTAAGATGAGATCATATATTATACATTAATCAGACATATTATGGCCTCATCAGCCACCCTTACAAATGAGCCCCTAACTTTATTTTATAACCCAAAAGTTGGTTACAAAGTAGTTAGGGTTTATATGAACATTAAATAGGGCATCTTAAATGACCTTGACTTTTTCAACCAACTTTTAAAAAGTAACTTGAAAAATAGAAACCACTTAAGTTATCAAAAATTTGCCGAAATTGAGTTTAATAACTCCACTTTATAACAAAAAAAAAAGGGTACATGTGGACCCCATTTAAATGACTTGGACACACACATAGACATCTTAGTTAGTAACACGCCACCTAGATCAAGACACCTAGGATCAATGCTTTATCCATTGGGCCAAGAGTCCGCCTATCGGTCGTACACGAATGAACTCATTGACCGTGCTCCGCAATCCTCCAGATGAAAAGAGAGCCGAGCTTGAAACTTGAGCAATTCATCCACCTCTCCATTTGAGCAACATCCTGGTGTGAGAAATTTTGTCTTTATTCACATTCACATTCACAATTACACACAATTCTCCACATGCTCTGAATACCTTCTATGATGAATTCTTCATTTGTTGTGAGACCGTAGTCATTACACCACCTTGGCTTATCAGAATCCAACTCTTGATATTTCTCCATTGATAAGCTCTTCCAAGAGTCAAGATTGAAATCCACTTCCTAGAGTTATGTCTTTTGTCTTTGTCACCATCCCGAAGTGTTACCATTTTGATCTGCTCACGATCATCCAATTTGAGAACACTCCAACTTTAAAACTAGTCGATGAAGTATCATGCCCAATGCTAAGCGAGAGATGCGGGGATGTTGGAAAGTCGCGGTGCGTGAGAGATCGTTATTGAACAAGCATCGGGAAAATGTTGACTCGCCTTCGGTTGATATGCAATTGCAGAACCGGCTTATGCCGACGTATCCCAAGCTACTATCGTTGATGTTCTCATACTTTGAATGGAGCGCCGAGGCGGTAGAATTCCCTGGAACTCATACCACAACACCAATTTGTTTGGAGATGACATGATTATGAAGACGTGACAAAAGCTCGATTTCTAGCTATTACTTTTAGACTTCAAAACTGAACAAATCACCTCTGAAACTACCTTGGGAAAAATAACAAATCTTGTTCTGAGAAGATCTCACTAGATGAGGGAGTATATTTAGGTACCACAATTTTGTGTGTCAAAGGGATTTTTTCCAATAAATATCTTCAATCAAATATTAAAGGTCAAATTTGACTCTTATGAGATTGTTAGGAAAATGTAGGTGTAAAACTGTGAAAATCCCATTTGGTTTTAGCCTGGGAAAATTACCAAACCTCACCCTAGGAATCTACAACTTGTCAAGAGAGTATATGAATATGAGGAAAATTCAAAAAACCAATCCTTTTCTCCTGAAAATCATCTGAGTTCACAATATCGACCCTCAAAGTCAGTCTCCTTGACAGGCTGAAAACTACATGCAATGAAATAAAAAAAATTGCATTTTATTTGTCTCCATGAAAAATATCAGACAAGGTGTTGTGCATTTGAATTTTGGAAAAAGAGTACATGAATTTGGGGAGAATTCAACTAACTAAACCATTCTTCTTGACAATCACTCAAGCTCGAAATATGGAGGCTCAAAGTAGGCCTTCTGACAAGCTAAAATTGTGCACGCGACGAAATTCAAAAGAAATGTGCTTTATTTGGATTTGTGAAAAATACCAAATGAGGTTATGTGTATTTACAAATGAGTATGTAATCACCTTAACATGAGTAAAATTGTGGGCAATGATTACTTTTGCATGAAAATCATCTAACGAGATATCAAGCTCCAAAGTTGATTACTTTGACATATACAACCACGACACGTTCTTTCTGCATCTATCATTTTCTTCATTAAATTCATTTTTCTTTGTGTTGATATATATCTTGTTTGACATTTTTCAAACATTTCATGTGATCTCTCTTCAGGCACAATCTTCCTCTTCTCGCAATTTTGTGGCTTTTGTTCTAACTTCACCCATGCGTGGAATTTCTCTCTTCTTCAGCGGGCATGAGATATATATTTTTTTAGCAAATGCGTGATAATGATTTCTCTTTCACGTGAGCTCCTCTCTTGTCTTCAATCGGGATCTCAAGCCAAGATAAATGCATGGAAATATTTTCTTTGCTTTGGACTTTATTCCTCCTTTTCTCCTATGTGTTGAAATTTGCTTCTTCCTCATGCAAAGAAGTAGACAACTGCTTTATTTTTTTATTTTTGGCTTTTATTCTTGCTTTGATCTCCTTCTCCCACGTGAAATTTGTTATTTCTTTGGAAAAATGCTTTGAACTTGTATTTTCTTTTTAGTAAGGTGTGGGAATGTTTGGTCTTTTTCAAACATGTAGGCTCTTATTTTCTTCTCTAGGCATGTGAATTATTCTTTTTATTTCTGCTTATTTCCTTTAACATGAACAACTTGCTAACTACTCCTTCTCTAGTTTTGGCTGCGTGGAATTAGATCTCCACTTTCTGGTGAAAAAGAGCCTTTATTTCGCATGATCTGTTATATTTCCCAATGCGTGGGTAGTTTTTGACTTGCCTTTGGCCTATTCACACCTCTTGTGTGGCCTTTTCTCCTCGACTTTAGATTAATACCTTATGTGCATGTGTGGCATCATGCATATTTCCTTTCTTTTTAAATACATGAGTATGATTTGGAACAATGTGTTGAACTTCACCTTTTGTTGTATGTGTTGGAAGTTTTTGGTATTGTGTGCTCAATTTGGCATAGTACAACAAAAGAAATAGCTTAAATAAAAATAGAGTGCGAGAGAAGGTAAAACCTCGGTGTTTTTTTAAATGTCAAAATTCGGCGGAAATTATCATGCCATACGGATCGGGCATGTTGCATAGAGCATGGAGGGTGCGGAGCAAATGGAGAAGGATAGCCTCTTGTAATGTAGTGTGATTACGAAATGGAGACAGCTACTGGAACTCTTAAGGTTGTATGGCTCTAGCTAATGTCCATGCCGGGTTTAGTGTGAGAGTGAGGAGTGTACGTAGAATGAGATTTTCCTTCTTACGGATGTATGCAATATTTTCCTTATTTCTTCTTCTAAACAATTTCTCCCTTACTGCAACCTCTTATAACTATCTCCTTCCCAATTTTCGGATGATAGAAGCAAAATTGAAATTGTCCGCGACAATTGGAAGGGGAAAAATAATTGCCCCCGACAATTGCTCACGACGGTTTAAAAAAAAGTTCTTCCAAGTTTGTGAACAACTTTCATGAGTATTAAATTAATATTTATTAATTAAAAAACCCTAAAATTTAATAAATATTAATTTTATTAAATAACAAGGTAAATAATAATTAAATACTAATTAAGTAATTAAAACACAGTTTGTATCGTAATGGGAGAAGGGCTTATTCAAAATGGATGAAACGAAAACCAAAATGACCATGAGAATAAGACGATCGTGATGAGGGTAATAAATCACATGAAAGAAGACTTTACATTTTTTTTTAATTTTCACGTTTATTAATTTTGTGAAGTCAAAAGTAGCTAATAACATATTCTCAATATATCAATGCGCTAAGGTAAAGCGAACGTAAACCTTCCCATAAGGATCTCATTATCAAGCCAAAGAAATCCTCTAATAATCCACCATTGCTTGATACCTCCCAAGACCTACCGAGGGTGGAGTCGGTCCTGATTGAGCCCCCATCCGTGGTGTCACAAGAAGTACCAAGTAGAGATCTTATCCCACCTTCTTCCAACAAGGTAGCTTGATTAAATCATCATCACATCTGGATACGTCTTCTTATTGCACCACCACTATGATATCACTATGGAAATTATTCCAGTCCTAGTTGGAACTTTTTAAATGAGCTGAATTCCCTTACATGCAAAATACCTTTTACGGAACTCATGCATACCTCGACTTCGCATCGAAGGTTTCTCCTCTAATAGTTGCAAATATTTGAGGATTCTTCTTGTGTAGCTCCCAAAATTCCTGCTGCATCCCCAAATCTAGAAAGTCATCACATAGAGACCACGAGATCATCCTTACAACACTCATGTCTAGGTTGTTTAGCCTTGGAGTTTATAGAGGATGACATGATTACTGACGAGGTCCTATTTCGTGTGGATGACCCACCCTTACTCATTAGTGTTATTATTCATGATGTGTAAGTGTGTAGGGTCCTCATGGATGAAGGATCAAGAATTAACTTAACATCTTTCTCCCTCATTCGAGAACCTCGGATATTCTATCGACGATATGAATCCTACTCACTTGAATTGTTGTGGATTGGAAAAAACTAATAAAAAAACCATATGATGCATCTCATTTACCCATCATAGTTGGACCTAAAATGGTCCACACCAAGCTTATGGTTCTAGATCATCCTCTCTCATACAACCTCTTATTGGGCCAACCATGGACACATTGCATGTGCACATCCACATCGTCCAAGTACCAATGTATTAAATTCATCTATAACAACTAACACTTTAGGCATGATTTTGATCCCAAATCCTTGGGATATCCTAGTAACATTTCCTAATGAACCTTTCTTAATGCCAACTACTCTTGAGATCCAAAGCATTCCCTACCCGAATTCTTTGATCTTAGGTCTAAAATCTAAATTACATTAGTGGATTTAAATGATGATGAACCTAACAATCTTCAAAACATAGTCAATAAAAATAGGTTACCTGATGATATCGTGCATTAGTTACATTTTGTTCTCCTACCTCGAGATTGATTCCCACCTCAAACTGATATGAAGGAGCCAACGAGCGATGCCTCGACCTCCAACCACTTAGAATGTAATGGAATCATAATTGTGTAACTCTTTTTGATTACCCTCCCCTTTACCCATATTTTTAGCAAGATCGGTGTTTGGGTAAGGAGGAGGGGCTGATCTTAAGGGAAAATGGATTTCCTTCGACGAATATTATATTCTTTCACAAGTTGAGTCTAGGCACTTGGAAGTATTGCACCACCAACATGCTTTGGATAAAATATAGTCTTATCGAATTGAATCTAATACCATTGACGCATCTTATAAACCCCATATCTATGATACTAGTGATAATGAGGATGAAGAAGAGACACTTCCTTATGTTCCTCCCGCTAATCTTCCACTCCTTGATACTCCACGGGTCATTGAGAAAATATCTAACTATGCTTTGTGTCACACTCCCGCAACAACTCCAACACTCACACCAACTTTTAGGCCAACCTCTGCACTCAACACTCATCCCAATGCTCCCATCATGGCCCTTTGTTGATACTACACCTACGAGAGGGTACCTTAGATGCTAGGGATGTACAATAAACTAGCTCTAGGCGGTGGATAAAGATAGTAGGCAATATGTAGGCCTAGAAATTGATGTGGAATACCATGGGCCTCTCCCTACCCTATACAATGACAAGGCCATTCTATAACTCCTATATTCCTGAGAATATAAACTCCTTCAACATCATCATAAGTTGGGAAACTTCTCCAAGACACCTACACACTTTGACGACTATGTTGCTACTATCGATCCTAGCCAGGACAAAGTAGCCAAATTTCCCAAAGCCCTATATCATTTCTAAGATGACAATGTTTTGTTGGTTGAATCAACCACTAGTGTACAACTTGATAGGAACTTATGTAAGTGATAGTGTTTTGTTTAATTTGGGAAAATGTGACTTTCCTTTCAGAATATGGGAGAAATTGGAGGGTTTATTCGGTAAGGTGGATCACATGAGAGCCATGCAACTTGAAATTGAGATCACCTCTCTTAGTCTTGAATATTTTCCATCAATTATAAACGATCTTACTACATTCAAGCATTTGTTTACATAATTGAAGGAAGTGGAAGAGATAAGAAAGATGTAGAGTGTGTTTACTTAATTTTATCCAATTTTAGAAGCCCATTCAAAATATTTTCTTCTATGTTTTTCTCTAGCATGGATGCCTTAGGTGACACATTCCAAATGCGTAACTTAGAAAGATTTTGTGAAAGACTTACTAGGGAAGAATTCAAATTATCTAACCATGAGTCTTGCACCTCTCAAAAGGCATTAGTAGCATCTAATCCTAAGGGCAAGGGAAAACCAAAAGGTAAATGCAATTCACCCTTCTCCATCTCAAAGTGCTCCTAAACCCAAAGAAAACAACTCTAAACCCAAGGAGTCTTCTAAATACAAGAATAAGTCTAGCCTTTCATGTTATTTTTGTGGGGGTATTGGTCATGAAGATCATAGGTGTTATAAGTGAATGCAATCCTTAGAGGATGCAATCAAGAAACACAAAATTTATCTCCACTCCACCTCCTTCTAATCAACATTTCAAAGCACTTAATGTTATTGGGAGATCTTAGTCACCACTTACAGATAGTTGGGTTATAGATTTTGGTGCTTCTCATCACATGAATTCTTTTAATGAGTTTTTTTATCTCTAGGTTTGAGTTCTACTTCCAAAATTGAGGTTGGAGATTATTCCTTTCTTTCTGTTAAGGGACAAGGTGATATATACCTTGATGGTGGTAGTATCAAGATGCATTGTATGTTCCTAACATCACTACAAATTTTCTTTATGTATATCAAATTTGTCATTCTGGTCAAGGAAAAATAGTGACTTTTACACCACATGGGAAAAAAATATGAACTTTATTGGAGCCTCATTCACTTGTTTCTCAAGGTATTGTTGATCATAGTTCTAGACTATATCACTTTGAGGGTTTTGATGACACTTCCTCTATAGGGACAAGATTGGTTTCTCATGTAGATTTAGAGAGTAAGCTTTGGCATGAGAGATTTGGACATCTCAATTACATATATTTGAAGGAGTTGAGCACTCATGGTATGGTTGATGGTCTTCCTAGAGTTTCATTCCTTGAAGGAGTTTGTCATGATTGTGTATTAGGAAACAACACTAAGATCTATTTCTTAAAAAATTGTTAAAGAGAGCTTCTTCACCACTTGATCTTGTGCATAGTGACTTGATGGTTTTTCCTACCCCCTCTTTCAATGGAGCTAAGTATGCACTTACCTTTATTGATAATTTCTTGAGGCGTACTTGGGTTTATTTTCTCAAGTAAAAAGGTGATGTTTTTCACACTTCCAAGTCTTCAAGTCTTTGGTCAAGAACCAATCTTCTAGTTGCATACATAACCTTCACACGATAATAGGGGAGTATTTCAACAAAGATTTTTCTATTTTTTTCATCTCATAACATTATTCACAAACATTTTGTTCCTCATACTCCACAATAGAATGGCTTAGCAGAATGGAAGAACCACACTTTGAAGAAAATGGATAATTGCATGATGCATTCTAGAGATTTACTTGTTATATATTAGGCGAGAGCGAGTTAATCGTGCTAACTACATTCAAAATTACACACCACATAGAGAACTTGAGCATTTGACTCCAAAGGAAGCTTGGTCCAAAACTAAGCCCAATGTCTCATTTTTTCAAGTCTTTGGGAGCCATGCTTAGGCCTTTGTGCCAAATAATAAAAGGAAAGTGTTGGATAATAAGAGAAAACCCTTGATCTTTGCGTAGGGCATTATGAGGACATGAGAGCTTATTTAATTTTAGATACTAATACTCATGAGGTTATTTTTCGAACACATGTTCAATTTGATGAGAGATTCTCTCTTCATGATTCTTCATCTTCATCCACACCTTCTTCTTATTCTTTATGTCATCTTGAGGATCCCTTCTTTGAGGAGATTTATGAGGAGGTTATAGATGCGGGCACGATGATACTATTCCCACCGATGTTGTCACTTTATGCCTAAGTGGGGTCGTACTATAGTTTATAAGGCAACACCTTTCATACAGGATATTCCACCCACTAGGCATCATCATGCACCTTCTACTAGTTTTGGACTTTTGTGTCAGGTAGTTTTTGAGGATCCACAATATTTTTCATAGGATCATGGGATACAGGAGTGGGATGATGTAATAATAGTTGAGTATTCTTCTTTGATGAAGAATAATACTTGGGATTTGGTATCTCTTCCTAAAGGAAGAAAGATGGTTAGGTGTAAGTGGGTGTATTGAACCAAATATGCAGCTGATGGGTCCATTGACAAGTATAAGGTTCATCTTATTGTAAAGTTTTTCACAAGTTGAAGGTATTGATTACTTTGAGAATTTTACACCCATTGCGAAGATAGATTTTTTTACGTCTTGTACTTGCTTATTCTTTGCATCACAAGGGTGGCCCGTATGGAAGTGAAGAATGCCTTCTTACATGGAGATTTACAAGAGGAAATATACATGGAACAACCTGTTGGATTTTTTCATGACTCTTCTCTTGTTTGTAGACTTTGAAGGTCTCTCTACGGTCTCAAATAGGTCCCTTGGGCTTGGTATGAGAAGATAAATTATTTTCTTCTATCTACTGGTTTTGTTTGTTGCCACTCTCGGTTATTGTACAATATATCTCCAACATGTTGGTGAGGATATTGTGATATTTTTCTTGTATGTTGATGATCTATTACTTACTGAAAACTCTTCTTCCCCCTTTGATTTAGACTATTCGAGAGGGCTCTTTCCACACAATTTGACATGACAAATCTTGGGTTATTGAATTATTTCCTTGGTTTGCAAATTTATCGGACATATTCAAGGATTCATTTGAGTAAAGAAAAAATACACCCATGATCTTCTTCAAAATTTTGATATGGCTGATTGCAAGCCAAGTCTGTCTCCTTTTTAGTGCGGGGTTACTCTTACTTCCACGTGTACCACTCCACTTTGTGATCCTACATTGTATAGGTAGTTGGTTAAAAGTCTCATGTACTTAACCCATACTCACCACGATATTTCATTTGCGGTAGGGCTTATATCTCGGTTTGCATATTCTCCTCATAGTATTCTTGACAAGTTCTTAAAAGGATTTTACACTATTTGTAGGGTACTTCTCACTTTAGAATACACTACACTAGGGGGTTCTACTCGAGTTGGTTAGATAGACATTTATATTGGACGGAGTTCAATTGATGACAAACATTCCACTTGTAGCTACCTTTTTTTGTCTCGGTTCTTTTCTAGTTGCTTGGGCATGCAAAAAGCAATAGGCTATTGCACTTTCATCTTCGAGAGGCGAGTAGAGGGAAACAATTAGAGTGAGTCAACATATTACGTGTCTTGATAGTTATTAACAGAGTTTGGATTCCCACAAGATTCACTGACTGTACTTTGGTGTGATAACCAAAGTGCAATTCACATTTCTCGCATCCTGTTGAGCACCAACGGACCAATCATATTGAGATTCACATACACTTCATTCATCAACACATTCAGGATGGAGTTCTTTGATTGGAGTACATTCCAACTCAGTGACATGTTGTCGAAATCTTTACAAAGGCTTTTATATCACTTCACTACCTTGAGTTGTGTGGCATGCTTGGGGTTTGAAGTTGTTCTTGGGGATGCTCGTGAGAACATCTTCCTTCTTATTTTCATGAGAACATATTCCTTCTTCTTCTTTCTATTTCCTTCTAGTAGGATTCTTTTCTAATTTTGGTTCGATATTTATTCATGGATATATTGTACATGAGTACCTAATCAAGCCTAGTTGTCGGGACTCATACGTGGACGTGAAAATTTTATTTTGGGCCCCTAACTTCAATTGGGGGGTGTTAGAGTAGATATTTACCTTATCTCATGTTCACCTAAGTACTTTATTTACCTTGTATTTTATTTATCCTCACCCACTTATGTGTGTGGATATTTCTTTTATCTTATTTAGATATTAGGAAGATATTATCTAGTTGTTAGGTATAGTTCTTTCCTTGATATATGGTATTGAATAGTTCTTTGATGAAGCAGTTCTTTGCTAAATATATGGAATTGACTAGTTCTTCGATGACTAGTTATTTCATTGATTTATGGCTTGATCTACAATGCATGCCTTTGGTTCTTAGATTGATCTTCCTTTCCTATATAAGTAAGGCCCTTTCTCATTGTACTTCATATAGTTCCATAATAATATATGATATTGCTGCTCATTTGTTTGCAAAGGTTTTTATAAAGTTATTATGGTGAATTAATTTCATCTTATTGAGTGTGGTATTTTATTAGCATCTGATTTCTTTGTGGTTTGGTATGATCTATTTATCGTTACTTTTAAATTTCTCAATATTTTTATTTTTTAGACATCTCTATAAGATTGGGCATGGTATAAGATTCTAGATAGGAGTCAATGGTGTAGGGATTAGAATATATAGGATCAAATAAGATTAGATGCATAGGTGTATAAGAGCTAATGGAATTTGAGGATATGAAGGAAGATACATACATGATTGACGATGAATAAAAAGTTGTATATGGGATGATTGTGCTTATTTGAGCAACATAAGTAGTATTTGATACTTTTTCAACCAATGTTTGGCTTGGAGTAAAAGAATAGATGGTTATATAGTTTTTATGCTAAACATGAGAGCGATATGTTGGATTGATACAAACAATAATACGAGTTGGTACCTTATATTTTAACCATTTTTCTACAAATGTACTAGTGGAAGGATAAAGGGTATCAACAATATTAGTGGATTCATTATTATTTTGAGTAGGATCCAAACTACATTTCTAATATTTAGAGCGATTAGGAAGTGGGTCATTATAAATTTTAAGACATTTATTGGCTTGGCGAACCACATCATGTTGATCACATTGTTGGGTTTTGTACCATGCCTTGATAGATTCATCTAACCTCTCTCGAGTGATATCTTCATGATATAATTTAGAACTAAGGAGGAAGGTATACGAAAAGGATAAAGGGATTTTTTTTTCATAGGAGTGACCACTGATTGGCATGATATCTAAAAAATATGATTTCATTGTGCCATTGAAGAATAGGTTGAGAGGGGTCTCTAATCATGGTAAATGGTCGGTGTCAACATTGTCTCAAATCCTCTTTAAACAAAGGTTGGTGACATTATGTATGGGAGGAAGAATTTGTTGGTTATGAGATATGTGATGAATTCCATGGATGGTACAATTAGAAGTACCTTATGGAAGAGTGTTCACGACTCTGTCATTAGTGGCATTCTTGTTTCTAGGATGTAAGAGAATGTGTACATTCGTAGGTAGTTGTTGCTTAGGGCAAGGCTTTTCAAATTCTCTCACGAGATATGAATTGCATTTATATTAATCAATTTATTATTACAATATAGTAGGAGAGAAGGATCTCACCTTGTATTGAAGGCGAGGCTTGAGGGATCTAATGAGTAGTTGAAATAGACTCTCATTAGACATGTTATGATCAACCTTAGTGGATAAGGTTTTCCATATCTTAATGAAATATTGTATAGATCCATTGTCACCTTGTTGGAAATTAATGAAAGTACTACTATTGTTTTAAAGAATATCATGGTATTGAAAATTGATTCACAAGAGTGGTAACTAGGATTTAAAGCTTGAAAATAAAGTTGGAGGAAGAGTGTGATATAAATATAGAGAATATATTGTAATAATTTTGGCCAAGATATTTGTGGTTGCATAGGAATTAACTTTGAATTAATCCTTATAAAGGTTACTAAAATATTTTATATGAAGGGTAGGGTTGGTAGAGCCATCACAAGAAATGGAAGGTGTGATTCCTCTAATATACATGGAACCAATGTAGGGAGCAAAAGGATCTCTTTAAATAACTTCAAATAATTTATTGTTGATAGTAGGTTGGGTAATGGGTGATCCACTTATATTAACTAGTAGGGGTGGGTTAGGCTAGGTGCATTTGTTTTTCATGCCCCAAGAGTCTTTTTTTGGTCAAAGTAAGTTGGGCCAAGGTTTTTACATTTGTAAAAAAAAATTGGTTGTTGTTTTTTGTTGGCTTAAGTGGTCAATAAGTTGAATGATTAGTTGAGTGGGATCATTAGATGAAGAAGTAGTGTTATTGGTGGGATCGCCATTTTCTTTGATTTTAGGAGGCTTTTTCAAATTAATATTTGAATATAATTTGTTTGAAAGGCACTCCTAACTACACTTTTGTAGAATATCGGGTGTTTCATCTACAAACTCAAGGAATTATTCAAGATTTTTTTGGATAACGGGAGGATAATAAGAATCAAGAACATCCTAATGTTCACCTTGCTCCTCTAGATAAAAAATAAGATTATGAGTGCTAGGATTGGTGTTCATATCATGGTTTGGTCATTTTTTCTTGTTATTGTTGAAAAATCCTATGGACATGTAATCAACATAATGAAGAATGAGCTTGAAAAATATTAGAATCATTGTTAGTGCCATTGTATATGTATTTTTGGAGAAGAATCTACATAATCATTGATCGGACACTCCATTGATGAAGGTTTATGAGAAATTTATAATCAAAAGCGAGGTTTTGAAAAATATTTATAACAAGATCAAACATGTGGATAAAATCAAATAAGGGCCAATGATGTTAGAGGAAAATGATGAGAAATGAGATGTGACATAAATGATATCATCCATCTAGAATTTGTATAGGGGTTCATAAATTTGAATTGATAAAATTTGACTTATGAAAAATACCCTAATAGGATTGGATGTGAATATGTTGCACATGAGTTAATGTCGTAAGATTAGGAAAAAGTATCTTAGATGGGATCAAACCTGAAAAATAAATTTACTTAGTGGCTAATTTCATAGGAGATCTAGGAAAAATAAAAAAATTAGAAGCGAATCTAACTTGATCTATGATAGAGTAAGATTCACGTCTAGTTCACATAAATGTGTGATGGGGTAAGATGGATCCACACCTATTATTTAATATTGGGGATAAAATATAGGCCTACCCATAATATCACGGATGCTCGAGGGGTGTAAGAATTGTAATTATAGATGATAATAACCCTAACCCTATAATAGATATATGTTTCTAAGGCCTATATCTAAAATAAAGAAATGTATCCTACTAGGATTAACAAGATAGATAGGTCAATAAGTGGATAAATCCAAGGGCATAACATAAATAAGACAAAGCAATATATTAAAGAAATCATACATCTACTATAATACATAAAAATGAATGATTAACTATCATAAACATGAAATAAAGGAAAAATAAGGGTTAGATATACTTACTTGTGGTGTGGTGTTGATGCATTAATATTCCTCGAGACAAAAATATTGAGAGAGAATCACTATGGGTGGAGATGAGGAATAAAAAGAAGGAGGCCTCTAATCCTATTTCACTATGGCGACCCAAATGCAAAAGGGAAAGCTCCAAAACCTCAAGTCTAATAAGTAAATGTGAATATGTGTGCAAATGTCTAATGTGCCCATGAAATGTGATGCTTTGATACTACTGAGGACAAGACAATATGAGTATATACAAGGTGAATGTGTGAAATATTCTGATGGGGTGAATGAGGTTGATCCCATCAACCTTAAAATAATAAAGCTCAATGGGATTGACCATGTAACCTAGAGGTAAGGGTGTAACACAATTTGAAAAATGGAGGGAAGAGAAATGAAAAAGATATAATGAGGGTCCACGATGACCGGATATAGTGGGAAGACTAGAAATGAGAGAAAAATTGGACATAATGATGGTAACATGTGAAAAAGGGAGGAAACAAAGTGATGATAGGGTAACATGATACTGATGGACAACATCTTGATATCTCTCTAAAGTGTTGTAGTTTAGCCCATGTGACCAAATCACGATCACCCCAAATCCCAACAAGCCCCTTGAGGCACCCACTTAGGAGGATAATGTATCAATATCCCTTGGACAAGATAAAAGGTTGATACGTGTCCAAAATGAGGTGCATCTGAGACTTTACTTAAATTTGCGAGTGGAAGAGATGTTCAACCTCCCCTATTTTGAGAGTGAAACATGTGTCATAGAAATAATTGAGTATGGCTTAACCTTTTTGGTATCCTTTTCCAACATGGGTGCTAGCGTCAATGTTTGGGATCGTTCAAGAGTTATGGCTAGAGTTGGTGTTGGGGTATGTGACTCAACCAATTATGCATGTTTTTCATAAAATCATTTGTTTGAGTGCCATTATCTCCATTGGGTGTCAATCCATTTCTCTTGTTCTTTTATGGATGCTTATATGAAGCCTTATTTGAAGGAAAAATTGATTTATGGTGTTGGTCTCAATCCAATATTTTGTAGACGGTAAAATTTGGTAACTTGTCCTTGTGCAATGCTTTTGGTGAGAAAATTTATCAGTTGGGAAAATTAGGCATCTTCACCAAGCGTTCACGGGCTACACCCCTCTGCGTTAAATGGTACGAATCCCATTATTAAATGTAACTAATCTAATCCTAAACTAAATGTTGTGGGTTAGCCAAATAGGTCGGGGATCACACATGGACACTCCATTGAACCTATGGCAAAGTGCTTGTACGAGGTATAAGGGAGGAAATCACAATGATGAGGGGGAAGGAGAGAAATTAGGAAAGGAAAGTTACTACCATGAGTAGGCCAATTGCAAAGTTCACACCCAGTAACCAAAGTAGTTCAACATTCAATATAGAAGAAAGAAACAATGAAGCTATCAATGAGACAAACAAAACCCACATAGACACACAATTCTCTGAGGCCCATTCATCAAAGATACAAATCTCTCTTTAATCACCATGCTTACAAAGTGCATATAAGAGGGAAAAGAGGAAACATGAGAAAGGGAAAATGGAAGAAAAGTAGCTTTCATTTCATGTGTAGTGATGAGTACAAAGCTTCAATCAAGCTACAACAATTCACAATTGCTACCAATAATTTCTAACTTTTAGGATCCTTGGAATGGAGAAGCCATCCCAATTTATAGCAATCTTAATTGATTCTTTGCCTACCCACCACACGACTCTTCATGGTATCATTCAACTCACGACTTTTCACCTTCTAGGCCGAGAAATAAGTTCCCTTTTATAAATTAAAGGAAATTTTACAATGTAACTTTATGAAGTCACTTAAGTGAATGAGACAAAATACAATGATTATTCCCAATGAAGAATTAGAAAGGGAGAGAAATAAGAGGGAGAAAGAGAGAAGAAGGGAGAGGTTGTCACATTTGATGAAGAAGCTCCCTGCGATGAAGAACTTGCCGATGACAATCACAATCTCCTCCTTTTGCATGATGCACGAGACACCTCGGGGTGCCGAATGAGTGTTTAGAAACATTGTTGAGAGATCCCTTGATGTGAGCTCAAGATGACCACAAGAATTGCTCATGATGATCCCCTTAATGCTTGAATGATCAACTCCCTTAGGTCATTAGGCTCATAGGGCTCACTCTAACCAGATTAATCAAGCTTTCCAAAGCTCATTTGATTTACCAACTCATCTCACTACAATTCAACTAGCTCACCCAACTTGCTTAACCTAACTCACTAGCATAGGCACATTCATGAAAAAGGATGATTTCTTGACATATCTCACCACCGCAACCAGCCCAAATCAAACTCACTACTGTTAACTCAACTCAACTTACCTCAATCCACCTAATTAGCCAACCAACTCACCTAGCTTATTGAGCTCAACTCGGTCAACTCGGCCTTCTCACTTTAACCAACTCATCTTGATGAGGTGATGATGTTTTCAAGAAGCATGATGAATTACTTCAATGAATCAATGGAGTCCTTGAAACTCTTTGAATATTTTCTAGTTGCTCAGTGGTCCAGACATTCCTCTGTTCTGCTTCACCATGTTCTCGGGCACAACTGAGACCAAGAAGATGCTTCCAAGACCCATATGGAGGCTTCATTTATCTGTTTGAGCTATGAGATCATCCCATAACCATGTGAGGAGTCCAAAAAGTAGAAAGATGAGGGAAAATGGAGTCATTTACAACTTTTTACATCTAAAATGAAGGCTTTCTATTTTTAGGATGTAAGACCGTGACCTACTATTTTGGGACATATCACCTGTTTTGCTCCAATTTCACCTTTTAAACCTTCTAACACAGTCCAACCTCTTTGTTGATGATGGTAGATTTCTTTTTATGACTCTGCTATTTTAGGAAAATTGTCGTTTTTACCTTATCTTTCGCTTTGCACCATTTATCATTGCCCTAGGTGATTCGGACTTGTAATTAAGGGGAATTACTATTTTTAGCATGTGGAGGAGCATAAAATATGATATTTTTAGTAAGTGATAAAATGGCCTTGGTTTGTGATGGGAACAATATTTTTGGATTCGGCTCTTCATTATGATCTCATGCTCCAAATTTCACCGTGTTTCACCCCACCAGAATGCTTGAAAATAAAACATGATTTTTTTTTCCGGTGGGAGTTTCAAGAACAAAGTTACCATGGCAGCCATTAATGGAGTTAATGATATTTTTAAAGTATTCTTTCCCACCTTATATTGCGATAGAACTAACTTCATTGGGATAGGTTTTTCTCCTGGAATTTGTGCTCACAGTTTTAGCTTCATCTGTCCGTCAGAGTGATGGGAAATCGAAGGAATGAAAGCCATGGCATAAAATGGGGTTTTTTTGCCATTAAAAAAATTGGGCATCACTTGGGATTATGAAACTTACTTCTTGATGGCCTCTGAAAATGAAGAAATCTGTAAAAAATATCACTTCGATCCGTGCACCGATTGTGAGATATGAGTTTTTCATGGTTTTGGCCATGAAGTCAATCTTGTGAAGAATGAACATGGTGTCTGAATAAATTGTAAGTTTAATGGAGGTTTTTAGCCATGAACATGGAGGAATGGAATAAAAATGGATGAATGGAGGAAGGCAATGTTTTTACACTTTTCTTCCGGTAGTGGTTTTCTTGTACGCACGAAGAAGAAATGACACAACAGATTAAAATTTTTACATTTTTGGATTTTTGAAGCGTCTTGGGATTGATAAAATTTTGTGTCCCAAATTAGCCAAGGGGATGGGATATATGGTGCACAAAAATTCACCTCAACCTCATCTTGACAAATGGTGGGTGGAGATTTTCCGGTGGATGGGAGAGAGAGAGAATGAGCAATAAGCACCCAGGGGCTGACACTGGGTCACATGGGGGACAAAACAAGGGCTAGGATTGGGCACATTTTTGTTTCCCATATATCCCATGGGGATGATACATAAGTTAAAATAAAATTATCCTCATCTTGGTGTTGACAAGTGTCACTTGCTGGTTTGCAAAGGTGGAGATGAGAGGGGGCTGAAAAATGGCCTCTGGAGCATCTTCTAGGTCACATGAGGAATCAAGGGCCAAGTTGGGCATGGGGAACATTTTTTTTCCAAAATTTTCCAAGTGGATGGAACATAAGGCATAAGAAAATGCACCCTCACCAAAAGCTGACAAGTGACACTATGGGATTTGATGACGAAGAGAGCTTAGGAAGGGTGCAAAGGGGTTTAACTGGCTTGTTTGAGCTCATGAGTTCACATGAAGGTGAGGGCTATCTTAGGGCTGGGAATTTTTTTGTCCCTTGTGTCCCAAGGGGATGGGAAAATTGGTGCAAGAAATTATGCCTCAACCTGGGAGTGACATGTGTCCACCTAGAAAAATGACTAAGTCCCAATGCATACCTTGGAGAGAAGCTTGATGGAGACATATCTTGAGCATCTAGAGGTATTTTTAGGAACTTATTTATATTATTTTTACTAGAAATAGAATTTTGAGAAGAATGGGATGGGTCTCATGCTCTAATTCTTCCTGAAACCCCCTAAAAATATCCTTTTTCTCGGGACCACAAGTTGTGCATGTAGAAAATAGATTGTAGGAAGAAAATATTATGTCTTGTGAAAAATATGAAACCACCATCACTTACATCAATGAAATAAATTTCCACTTGATAGTTGTTTTGAACTCCAAATCCTTATGGAGCTCCCGTAATCACTTTCCAAAGCTTATGTGCTATTTTGAACAAGCTCCTCCATCTTGATAACTTGCTTTTGTTGAACTTGTCCCAAAACCTCTGAAACTTTCCAAATTATTCAAAAATAAATTGAAAAATGTTCCTAGATCCTTAACACCAATCCTTGATTAATTTGGTTCTTTATATCCACTCCAAGGGATGTATAGCTTCCTTAGAAAGGTTAAGCATACCCATTCCTAAGCCTCTTGAAAAGTATGCCTTAAAAGGTACCATCCCGAAAGCACTTGAATGAAATTTATCGCCTAAATAACCTATGGAAAAGGTCGAAACAACATACCAGACCACTTGAGAGGGTAGGATAGGCCTAAAATAGGGGATGAGTCAATCTAGAGGAGGGCTTGGGAGGACTCACAATAAAAATTTTGACATTGGGATCCGTTTTCATGCTTGAAAATATGAAATTTTCATGTTGCACATTTACATGACAAAAATGCCAAGTTTGACGATGCTCCTCGCTAAGACAAATTATCACATTCAAAATCCAAGATCCTCATATATTTAGCTCTTTTACAACTTTATTATCTTTACACTCTTCTCTATCATTAATTCTTAGAATATTATTTGGTTAAAGAAACATTAAACCTTTGATATTCATGACACAAATTTCTAGTTAAAAGTTTCATCTCTCTGGTTTGAAAACATATGGAAGGGTCTCGAATGTAAGGTTTGGTCTTAGCCAAACTATATATCCCAACCCCTTCATATTCACTAAATCTGATTTCAATTTCAAATTATTCTTTGGGTCATTTCATCTTCCTATGGTCGACCTTATTAGAATATTTCACCTACGAAAGGCTATAAAAGCAAGTTAACATCACTTTATAACTCACTGCATATCTTACAAAATCCTACTATAAGTATCATTCTAAAAATACTCAAAGGGTTCCTAAATCTACCCAAATCAATTGCATAAGTTGAATCACTCAAATGTCATAGAGCCACGCATTATCAAAAGTAAACTCATTCCAAGAATTGTATAAGGGTTCAAATCAACAAAGGGTTAGGTCACATATCAAAGGAACACCACATCTCACTATTACCAAATTGGGTACATTTAATACTAGAAAGTTGTCTGCTATATTGGTGTCAAGAGACACGAGGGAAACCCTAGGGGTTGGATATAAATTCACACTTGTACAAGCATCTATGAGAACTACGTGAGGTTTGATCTTAATGAAGGCATGTATTGAAATACTTGGATTGGTTTAATAACTAAAATTATGACCACCAATGCTAGTCCAACCTCACCACACACACATGTTTTATCCTTTTAGTTTTTAATGCTTTGATGAAGGGTTCTATAGGTTTTTAGGGTTTTAAATTTTACAGGTGATTACGGAGTCACCCCAAAGCTATGTGAGAAATAATGACATACAATTAAGGAAATTACCAAACAAACGAAGCATACCAATAGTTATAGGTCTAGAATCTCAAAGGGTCCAAGACTTTATAGTTCCATATCATGACCATATAGATTAGGTCTAGAATGTAAAGATTTGTATGGTATCACCGCTTATTTGGTTTCTGACTCCATAACTTTCATTGAAACGTCTAGAGTTATATATCATCTGTTTCACTACCACTGCATGTCTAGATCCCCCAAATTTTCATTTACAACTAATTCTATATCTCCTCTTATGTATTTGAGAAATTATTTATTGTTTATCGGTTGTTACGTGTGTGAATGCGTTATTTTGTTTATGAAGTATTAGTGTTGGAAGTTAATTAGATAAAAACAATCTACTTATTACAAACCTTCCATCCTCTTTAGTGTTGTGTATTCCCATAACACCTTTTATAATTTAATTAGGGTGTAAAAAATGTCAAACACGATTATTTATTTATGAGAGTAGTTTCTTTCTTATCGTTATATTTAAACTTTTTTCATTTTTCTACATACTACTAGGATTCTCCCAATTTTCTAACCTTTGAAAATTCCATACATTCTAAAATTCAAAAGCTCAAGATATTTTAGTATTTAAGGACTACGTTTATATATTTACCTTTATAGGAAAGGCATGAATGTTACTTGTATAATCTTATGATGGTTGTCCTTGTCCATTGCTATTCTCTTAGCCTATTTGGTGCATCAAGTTATGTGTGGCCAATGTATGACACTTATAAATAGTGACTAGGCATTTGATAATCTCTATATTTCCTATTGGTAGTATTTTTCAGCTAGACTCCATAGCCTAATTATGGAATGCATAGGAGGTAGTGTCATATTATGAACTTTATTCTTATTGTAAGGATTATGGAGTTCATCCCTTTAAAGTAACAATATAATATATTTCACTCATGTAGCTTTGATATACTCTATTATGCTCTTATTTGTGAGTTACAAATGCTACTTTGTTCATGCCATATATTTATCTTTGAAGGCGTGTCTACAATGGGGTCGAACCCTCCAGCCTCTGACACATGACAGTGACATCAACGTGTGTTTTTGTTTTCGTACAGATACGTTGATTAAAAGCATCTCCACCATTGAGTGAAATGCGTGTAAAACAACAACAATCCTTATTTACACATGAATATGGCTTTGCTGAGGTGGATAATGCAACGAGAGCAGTGTCAGTGAAGGCCACAGTGAAGGCCACGTAAGATGGCATTGTTTGGTTACCTTGGTCATTCGCAATATTCTCGGCGTGTTCATGTTGTCGCACCTACACAGTTGTATGCAGTCCCCAGGTCAATTCCTGTAACCTTTACTTTACCCTTTGCCATAATACGAGCTCTCGATTGAATTTCATGTTTCAACAGAAAGATCTAATTTTGCACTATGTACTACCAGAAAAATTGCTTTCTTGAACAAATTCCATCTTGATTTTAAGCTTGCCATTCAGAAGAATTTACAGGGAGAGCTATGTCACGAAAACATTCTGGAAACCAGTAGATGATTCTGGTGAGTGAAGGTTCGGGATGACGAAACGATTTCTGGCTGGAACATACCTTTTTAGTTTTGAGTTTAATTAATTATTCAAATGTTAAATGTTATGTTTAAAGAATTCATCATAAATACAAAAATACGTGGTTATGTTAAATGTTAAATACTGGTTTCCCGAATACCTTTTTATTAAGGTATTTATGTATGTAAGGTATTTATGTATTTATGTTTAGGTTCATTCTTTTGCTAAACATAAATATGTGGTGCTATGATGAATACATATTCACTTGTTTTGAGATGCTCAAATTATTATTTCCTATAATGGTAGATTGGTTGTAGGTGATTACCATTTATTTACTTCTATTTTATAAAGTTAAATTATTATGTCAAATACGTTTGCACTGGGAAAAATACAAAGCACATTTTTATAGCATGTCAGTCAAGTCTATCTGATCACGTCAGTCCGCATCCTAGCCCATATCAACGACTTCAAATTGATCTCTGCCATCCACATGCATGTTTTCAATTGATAGAGAAATGAAAGCCCTAATCACCTCACACAATGTCATGTTGTCGGCCCTGTTGATGCTGACAGAAGAAGACGCGAAAGTGTCAGAAATGGCGTTGTTCTAATTGAGAAGACCTCCAAAACAATGTCCCCATTGTCATCTTTCCTGATGCCCCTGCAACACATTCTTTCAATGTCAGCACTAATTGAGGTCGTTCGTCTTGCAATGCGTTTTTTTGTTTTTGATTTAGTGGACACATATTGCTCAATACTTATTTAATCATATATGACCCAAAAATATTCTCTCCTTATTTTCTCCTCGGTATGAAATATATTTTAGTAAGCTGTCCATACATGTCAAAATATCTTCCAAGATTTTTCACCTCTCAACATTTTTTAGTTGAACTAAACTGATCTAACAAATTTAGTATATTAAATTCCATATTAAAAAGTGTTTTATTTCTCTCCTTTTTTTCTGATTGTTTATTAATGACTTCGCCTTACCTATGAAATTAAATTTCATCCACTTAGAAAACTTAACACCATAAAAAAGTAAAATAACAAAATAGAAAATCTCAATCAATGGATAAATTCTTCCTTTCATACATATTTCCGTTCCCTTAAGGGGTTCAATTATTGATGAGTGTTCCTGCATCGCCTTCTTTTTCAGTAATTACTCGAGCTTAAAACTGAAAAGCATGCTTGCAAAGTGCTACAAGAAACACCCCGGTTTGGCGGAGTTTCAAACTTGGCCCTTATCGAATGCTCACCAAATTTTTATGTTGTCCCCTTTAAGATTGCATTTTACTCACATGAATAATGCAAAAGAGTTTGGCACGAATAAGTGGAACACAGATGGTAGATATTATTTGGGTAGTAACCCTTTTCATACAAGTATTTAATTCATGCCTATTGATTTCCAACATTCCATAATTGCATGTTTTCAATTGATGGAGAAATGAAAGCCCTAATCGCCTCACACGATGTCGTGTTGTCGTCCCTATTGACGTTGACAGAAGAAGATGCAAAAGCATCCAAAATGGCATTGTTCTGACCGAGAAGCCCTCCAAAACAATGTCCCCATCAGCGTCTTTCCTGATGCCCCTGCAACACATTCTTTCATTGTCATCAAGTTAACTGAGGTTGTTTGTCTTGCAACACTTTTCTTTTGTTTTTGATTTAGTGGACACATGTTGCTCAATACTTATTTAATCATATTTGACCCAAAAAGATTCTCTCCTTATTTTCTCCTCGGTACAAAATATATTTTAGTAAGCCATCCATACATGTCAAAATATCTTCTAAGATTTTTCACCTCTCAACATTTTTTAATTAAACTAAACTGATCTATCAAATTTAGTATATTAAATTCCATATTAAAAAGTGTTTTATTTCTCTCCTTTTTTCTGATTGTTTGTTCATGACTTCACCTTACCTAGCCAATTAAATTTCATCCGCTCAGAAAACTTAACACCATAAAAAGTAAAATAACAAAATAGAATATCTTAATCAATGGATAAATTCTTCCTTTCATTCATATTTTCGTTCCCTTAAGGGGTTCAATTATTGACGATTGTTCCTGCATCGCTTTCTTTTTCAGTATTTACTCGATAGCTTAAAACTAAAAAGCATGCCTGCAAAGTGCTACAAGAAGCACCCAATGTGGTGGGGTTTCAAACTTGGCCCTTATTGAATTCTCACCAAATTTTTATTTTGTGCCCTTTAAGATCGCATTTCACTCACATGAATAATGCAAACGAGTTTGGCATGAATAAGTGGAGTACATATAACAGATATTATTTGGGTAGTAACACTTTTCTCTGTGGAATAAATGTGGAACATGAAAGTATTTAATTCATGCCTATTAATTTCAAACATTCCTTTCATTTCTACATCTTACCTATCAAATTAAACATTGTCCAATCAAATTCCTTGGTGCCATTAAATAAAAAAATTAGCAAACGTAATTGTGATTTCTTTGATATGTATGATGGATTAAGGGTTTCAATTCGATGGTTGTTAAGACACCACCTATTTTCCTACATTTGCCTGCTGACTTACGACTAGAAATCAAGGCTGAAAATTGCTACAAGACATAAGCATTTTGCATGGGTTTTGAACCCTGATCCTTTTCAAGTTTCCCTTTTTTATTTTTGTCCTCTTTGTGAGATTGAAATGCTTAAGTGGAGCATGGATAACATATAATATTTTGGGAGGAACTATCGATCCATGAAATAGGTGTCGGACATGCAAGTATTTAATTCACACATTTTAATTTCCAACATTCCATTCATGTTTAGTCTTGTCTATGGAAATAACAACTACAAAAGGGGCTACAAATTGCTGCAAGAATCAAGCATTTCATTTGGGTTTTGAACTAAGACCTTTTGGAATTCCCTCATTTTTTTTTACTACTTAGGTTCATGTGTATAGTCCAAACAAGATCACACCTATAAAGTTGAGCACATATACTATAAATGTTTTAGGGGAGGAATAATTTGAGTCACAAAATAATGTAGGGCTTGCAATTAATTAATTTCCATCGTCAAACAAAATCCTCAACACCCCCCTCCTCCCCGCCACACACAAAGAGCATACCCCTTTTTTGATGGTGCTCGTTGAATGTTGATGTCATCATGGTACATTTGATGAGGGAAACCATGATCGAGTTTACACAACAATATATTGTTTACTTTCCTTCTCTCCTTAACACTACATTCCTCCACCCATACCCTTTTAGATTTCACAAAGGATATGGGTGTTATTTATTTTGAGATTGCAAGCAAGGAACAACATATGTTGTATTCTAGTTTGCGAGAATGTTTTCATTGTGCTTTTTATATCATTTATGGTAATGATTGTTAACGAGATGACATCATCACAATTGTTCTTGAGGAATAACATTTTTTTCATCATAGCTATAAAAATCCCTAATCCAATACACGTGTGCATTCACTACCTCTCGTTGTCGGGTCCACTCCACATTTTCCTATCTATGTTGTGTCCCATGAAAAGTCCATTCACATTCCCCTTACATTTATGTCTTTTTGAACTACCCAATAAATGCAAGAGCTGAAATCGTAAAAAATGTACTTCTTCATTAATGTTCCACCACTCCTTACATTATGAGATATCTCCACAAAGAGTTGCATCAATTACTTACACATCCTACCTTTGCTAATTCACATGATTAACAAAAATGTCATGTGCTTGTTTGAGGGGTCGAGTCTTCAATCGCCTCCCCATTTTAGTTTCCCCACCCTTGCACTTATCCACTCTTTAACCCCTTATTCTACGCCCCTCTTCCTCTCCTATTATTTATCTCCCTCTATTTTCACTTCTTCAATAGATCCCCTTCGGCGTTTCCATCGTACATTTCATGTACGATTATCAAGTAGTGAAGTAAAATCCGATGTTTTTAATCTGTTCTTGTAATATAGTGAGTTAATTAGAAGTGCAATATCAAAGATTCAATTAGGGTGAAATTGTTACTTTGCAATGAGGCATGTAGTACTAGATTAAGCATAATTTTCATCGTATTTTGGGTTGTTTCATGTTGAAAATTGAAATTTTTGGGTGATTTGGGTGGTACAAATTCCAAGATTATTCATTTTTTTGCAATGGAATTTCTCTCTGCAAACATGAAACTATTAAGCATGTGAACTTAAATTGGAAAAAAAAGTTTTTTTATAAAAATAGTAGTCTGCAAACACAATGCAAATAATTTTTTCTTTTTATAAAAAATAATTATTTGTAATATATATATGTAATTTTTATATTTATATATTTTAAAATTATGTTTTGATTTTTTTAGATTTTGAAATCAATAGATAAAAGGGTAAGTGCACATAATTAGGGGGCCAAAAAGTGGACAATTACCGAACCTATAACGCGTACGTGTTATAAGGAAGGCAAAATGTGTACGCATTTTAAAGAAGGAAAAACGTGTATGCGTTTTATAGAAGTCAAAATGCGTATGTGTTTTGAATAGTATGGACCATGTATATGTTTTTGGGTGTCTTATACTTACAAAAAAAAATGTTTAAGTATAAGAAATATTATACTTTAAATTTATTTTAGTAAATATAAGAAATTAGGGTCACTCTGCACCTGATGGAAGTGGTCCCGTAGCTCCAACAATTATAATCTAGAAGATAGTTTTTCAAAATCTAATCTAGTCAGTACTTACTCATTTTTAGGATTTTCAAAGCAAATGACCTAAAACTTTCAGGGCATATATATTGTAGTCGGTCTTTGTTTTGGGAAAGCATATAGTCATTTTTAGGTTTTTGACCTTCTAAAATGGATTTTGGCCCTACCACTTGCTTGAATTGGTACTAATTTTTAAATTTGGTCCATAATTCACTTTAGTGACCATGAATCAACTCTATGATGCTTGTCTACTTCTTACTAAAAAGAGATCCTCACTTTGTAGATAGAGGATTGTTCCCTGAATGGGATTCCTATCCTATGGCCAAAATGAGGTGATTGTAATGTGCCTCCTCCTTAAGGTGTGATAACACTACTAGGTGTTGAATGAGTTGTTATGAATAGTACCAAGTGAATTGCATCAAGTGAACTCAGATGATTGCTCATTCTTAGAAACATGGTGCTCCATATAAAGATCATCCCCTCACCTTTCCTAGCTCTAAAAGCATCCTTTCATGGAATCAAATTCATGATTCTCATACATGTTTTTTTCTCATATGTCTCTTATGGAGACAAACGATGCCTTAATACTTCACAAATAATGGTCCTTGATAGCTCGGTGACATGACTAGCTCATTTTAGCTTGTTCTGAAGGGTGTTCAATTAACTACAGAATGGCCAAAAATGCCTTTTTAGGCCTTCAAAGGAAGTAGTCTCTCATCAAAACTAAATGAGTCGATCGATCACCTTAAACACTATTCCCTACACACTAAAACATTGAATGATATTTTTAGGACTTTCCTTTGGGTGAGGGTTTATGATTTAGGGTTTAGGGTTTTAGGGTTTAGGTTTAGGTTTAGTGGCTCGTAGGTTTAGGACTCAAGGTTTAGAGTTTAGGGTTTAAGGTTTAGTGTTTAAGGCTCATAGTTCAGATTTTAGGGTTTAGGGTTTAGGGCTCAAGGTTTAGGTTCATGGTTTAGGGTTTAGGGTTTATGGTTTAGGGGGTTTAGGTTTAGGGTTTAGGGTTTAAGGGTTTAGGGTTTAGGGTTTAGGGCTCAAGGTTTAGGGTTTAGGGTTTAGGGGGTCAAGGTTGAGGGTTTAGGGTTTATGGCTCAAGGTTCGGGGTTTAGGGTTTAGGGTTTAGGGATAAGGGTTTAGGGTTTAGGGTTTAGGTTTGAGAGTGAGGTTCGGGGTTTAGGGCTTAAGGTTTAGTTTTTAGGGGTTGAGGGTTTATGTTTGAGGGTTCAAGGTTTAGGGTTTTGGCTTAGGGCTTATGGATTAGGGCTAGGGTTAAGGCTTAGGGGTTTAAGGTTTCAAGGTTTAGGGTTTAGGATTTTAGGTTTTAGGGTTTAATATTTAGGATTTAGGGTTTAGGTTTAGGTTTAGGGTTTAGGGTTTATGGTTTATGGTATAGGGTTTAGGGGGCTTAGGGTTTAAGGTTTAGGGTTGAGGATTTAGGGTTTACGGTTTAGGGTTTAGGAGTTAGGGTTTAAGGTTTAAAGGTCAGGGTTTAGGGTTTAGGGAAAAGGGTTCAGGGTTTAGGGTTTAAGGCTCAAGGTTTAAGGTTTAGGGGTTAGGGGTTAGGGTTTAGGGTTTAGGATTTAAGGCTCATGGATTAGGCTCACCCATTCAGTCATAGTAATGTTCTATGTCTTACCCATTCTTATAAGTATTGACAAAGAGTATTCAACTAAAAAGGGTTCATCTACTTCAGTAGGCAGAACATTCAAGGGAGTCATCACAATTTGATGCCTTTCATCTACTGATATTTTAAAGGAGGGAAATTCCCATTGCATGTGAACTATTTCACTCATTGTAATGTTTTGTGTCTTACCCATTCTTATTAGTATTGACAGAGAGTATTCAACTAAAAAGGGTTCATCGACTTCATAGGAACAAAATTCAAAGAGATTCATCAAAATTTGATGTCTTTCATCTGTTGATATTTTGAAGGAGGGAAATTCCCACCTCTCATAAACAAGGTAGTTGTAAAAGTAGACTTAATGATGGTTCTAGGCACAAGACTAGGAAATATGGTCCTAAGATATTCAAAAATGAACTCACTCATGAGACCTACTGGAAATATATGAGGTTTAGGGGTTAGAGCTTAGGGTTCTAGATTTAGTGTTTAGGGTTTACGACTTAGGGCTTAGGGCTTAGGGTTCAAGGTTTAGGGTTTAGGGTTAAGGGTTAAGGGTTTAGGGTTTAAGGTTTAGGGTTCAAGTTTTAGTGTTCAAAGTTTAAGGTTTATTATTTTTGATTTTAGGGTTTAGGGTTTATAATTTAGGTTTAGGTTTAGGTTTAGAGGGTTAAGGGTTTAGGGTTTAGGTTTAGGTTTAGGGTTTAGGGTTTAGGTTTAGGGTTTAGGGTTTAGGGTTTAGGGTTTAGGGTTTATGATTTAGTTTTTAGGGTTTAGGTTTAACCTTTAGGATTTAACATTTAGGGCTTAAGGTTTAGGGTTTACGGTTTAGGTTTAGGACCTTTAGGATTTAAGGTTTAGGGTTTAAGGTTTGTGGTTTAGGGTTTAGGGACTCAAGGGTTCGTGGTGGTTTAGGGTTATGGTTCATGGTTTAGGTTTAGGTTTAGGGTTTGGTTTAGTTTAAGTTATAGGTTTGGGGTTTAGGGGTTAGAGCTCAGTGGCTCTAGATTTAGGTTTAGGCTTGGGCTGTGGTTTAAGGTTTAGGGTTTAGGGCTCAAGGATTAGGGTGTAGGGTTCAAGGTTAAAAGGTTTAGGTTTATGGTTTATGGGGATTAGGGTTTAGGGGGTTCATGGTTCATGGTTTATGGCTTAAGGTTCGGGTTTGAGTTACATGGTTTAAGGTTTGGAGGTTAGAGCTCTGGGGCTCTGGATTTAGTATTTAGGGTTTAAGGCTTAGGGCTTATGGTTTAGGGTCTAGGGTCAAGGGTTTAGGGTTTAGGGTTTAGGGTTTAGGTTTTAGGGTTTAGGATTTATTACTTTGGTTTTAGGGTTTAAGGTTTATAGTTTAGGGTTTAGGTCTCATGGTTGAGGGTTAAGGGTTTAGGTCACAGAGTTTAGGGTTTAGGGTTTAGTGTTTAGGATTTAGGGCTTATGGTTTAGGTTTAGGGCTTAGAGGCTTTAGGGTTTAGGATTTAGTGTTTAGGTTTAGGTTTATGGGTTAGGGTTTAGGTTTAGGATTTAGTTTTCAGGGTTTATTTTAGGTTTAACATTTAAGGCTCATGGTTCATGGTTTAGGGTTTAGGGTTTAGGGCTTAAGGCTCAAGGTTTAGGGTTTAGGGCTCATGGGTAAGGGTTGAATATTTAAGGATTAGGGTTTAGGGCTTAAGATTTAGGGTTTAAGGTTTATGGTTTAGGTTTTAGGGTTTAGGGATCATGGTTTAGGGTTTAGGTTTAGGTTTAGGCCTCGAGTTTAGGGTTTAAGGTTTAGGTTTAGGGTTTTGATTGTAGAATTTAAATGCTAAAAGATTTAGGCTGAATGTTGAAAGCCTGAAAATTACCTATGTACTGACCAAATTATACTATAAAAACTATCTCCTAAACTATGACTAATGGAGCTGTGAGACTAGTTCCATAAGGTGCAGAGTGACCCTAATTTCTTATATTTACATAAATAAATTTAAAGTATAAGAAATAATAAAATATAAATAATAATAAATGAAAAACTTATACTTAAACATTTATTTTTGTAAATAGAAGCATGTCAAAAGCATATACAATGTTCATACTATACAGAACACGTACGCGTTTTTGTGTTTTCTCTTTTTCCAAGCCATGCCTCAAGGCTTGGGATCCGGTTTGGATCCCCAACCCTGAGGCATGGACCTGCACAAACACAACAAACAACGTGTTTTTGTAGGAAAATGTAAAAATTCCACTTCCTCTATGATAAATCAAAATAAAACAATCGATCCATTTTAAAAAAATTATACCATGACGTAGAGCAGAGTTTCTTCTTTCTAAAAATATAATTTTTCAAATTTTCGACTAATATAAGGTTTCCATATTATTTATTTTCTAACTATGCCTTTTTATAGCTATTTTTTGAAGTTTAAATATGTCTATCTTTCATCATGTATCTTTTGTTTGGGTCATCGAAATTGAAAAAAATTATACTAGCACAAACTAGGCATAATTCTATACATATTCAAAAAAAAATCTAATTTTCGATATTTTTGAGGTAGTTAGGGGGGCACGGTCGGAGCTCCGTTATTTTTCAAAACATAAAATTTATGTACTAGAAAAATCATAAATAAAAAAATACTTATTAAAAAAATCTAAAAAATTCTAACACAAACTAGATGCTCCTAGCTATCTTTCTACCAAAGGGTTTTCAAAAATACTCAATGGTGCTCAAAAAATGGTGGGGGCACAAAAGTCACTCTATTATGTTTTTTAACAAAAATAGGAGCACTTGTTGGTATTTTAGTTGTTTGACCCACTTAAACTTATCCATTTTCAATAAAATTTAGTAGCTTAGAAACTAGACTCAAAATGCTACGATTCATATTTCTACAACATCTTCCGTGTGTGTGTGTGTGTGTGTGTGTGTGTGTGTGTGTGTGTGTGTATGTATGTATATATACATATATACATATACACACACACACACACACACACACACACACACACACACACACACACACACACACACACATGCGTGTGTATGCTTGGGGTGTGTGTGTGTGTGTATAGATGTTATTGTACATTTAGAAATTAAAAAATTAAATGTAATAATTGAACAATAAAAGAAGATAAGTTTTAAATTGGTGAATGATATCCATAATAAATTCTAATTGTATAATGCTAAGTGATGAAATGAATATAATCTCCCTTCCAAATTACAAGACAAAAGAAGTACATGTTTGAGCTACATCCTAAATGTCTAATTGTCATCTTCCTCATAATCATCCTCTATTGTGACATCAAGGTCAATCTCCAAATACAAGTATTAATTATCACCATAGTAAAAATCCTCTTCTACGACACATGCTATGTTAATTTGTAAATACATAATTTTAAAATTATATAAGTTCTTTGGGTTATAATTTACATAAGTTAAGCTCTTTACAACTAATTAAACAATATACGACTTATTGGCACATAGCTCCTTGAATGGTCACACTCATAGAAGGTTTATGTTTCCCATCTCATAGATTTCAAATATTTGTGCACTTCCTCTATTACCTTCATGTTGTGACATTTTTCCTACGATAAAAGTTTATAGATACTTAAGTTTTGACCTATGACATTTGGAAACTAATCCTTGGAATTTATCTCAACTTTTTAATCGGTTTAAACAAGTTTAAATGAATAATTCCTACACACGCCTTGCTCGATTAACACTATTGGCCACTAGGTTGTTGGCGGGGTTCTTCATTGGGTTTAATATGAATATATTGACACCTTTGAAAGCTTCATAATATATTGCAGGTTGGGAAGCCACACAACACTAGATGAACTATCGAACATTGGAAAAGTATTCATGTTTAGGGATGAAGACTCATATGTACGATAGATGTGAATATAAAAAATTGTGACTCTTTTTACTATATATAAGTTATAAAAATATGAGAAAAGATCAGTTGATGATAGGAAGTAGGAGGAGCATGTGTGTAAATGTGAGTAGAGATTATAAAGTGTGTATATGGTGGAGTGTAAGTAAAATGTTACTATGGAATTAAGGATTATATGTATTCGATGATATTTGTAATTTGAGAAATGTATTTAAATATTAATATATGTGAATAAAGTAGAGTTAGTTTACAGAATTTTGCATCTCTAAGTTATCTTGCTTGATTTCTATTTGTTGTATATGTTGAAGCTCTATACATACTTAAAAATTCATTTTACGTCTTTGTTTATTATTTATTTTTAATATTTGTATCCACCTATACACACGTCATATCTATTTGGATTTTAAAAACATAAAAAACTGAAAAATTATATAGTTTAAGCCAACATTTGGTGTCTAAGATCAAGTATTGTTAACTAAAATCCAAGGGTGGGCACCCACTTTGCTCTTTTGGAATCCTACCATATCCGAAGTAGAAAATTAGTGGGAAGAAAAGTTGAAAATATTTATACAACATGACAGAAAGAGGATATGACATACTTACACATAGGTTACTGAGATGATTTCTTTAGGACCTAAGATGAGGAGTTTGGTTTTCCTTCACCAACTTATTGTGGCATTGGATTATGAGAATATCCAAAGTAATCGAGTGGTCTATAATTAAATTACACAATCCTATCAATAGACTAAAGAGAAGTTTAAAAAAATAAAGAGTTACATGAACCTTCAACCCATGTTGTTGACTACTAGTTTGAGTGTTCACTTGAATCATTTATAATTATATGGGAAATCCAAGATTGTAAAAGATTTGACACAAAGAAAGACGAATTTATGGAAGGGAAAAAGGGTAGTTTGTAAAAAGGATGCCATTGATCATTCAAATTATTTCAATTGAGAAGGGATTGAAAAGAGTGATGATAAATTTATTTAGGTGAAACCACCTATTAGATGATGGGAAGAAAGAGGGGTAATATGAGAATATGTGAGGTTTGAAGAAGATCTATATTGATGGGTGGGGGAGTTAAATGGAAAGAAAGAAATTCAGAAAATAAATAAAAGTATTTAATGAGAATATAGATCTTAATTTTTCTTATATTTAGGGGGAGAAGAAAGGATGAGAGGAAAAGAAAATTAGCTAGAGAAAGGAGAGTAGGAAGAAAGGGAATAACAATAGTACATCATGGAAAGAAGAAAAAATGGGAGAGTAATATGATCAATAGAAGAGATGAGAGTTAATGGGGAGAATATTATAATAATGGAGGAGAGGAAAATACTAAAATAAATAATGGAAAACCAAATATTAGAAAGAGAAGAAAGAATGTGAAAAATTAATATTAAAAGAAATAAAAGAGAGATTAATAATCTATGTTCACGGGGCCTTGGAAACATGGATTACAAATGTCAGAGACCTAGAAGTAGGTGTACCATGACATCCAAATCAATTAATGAAAAATTAATTACACAACACTTGGATGATACTTGGTAGCTGTCTTTGAATCCTCCCCCAAATAAAATAAACAATAAGCAAGAAATATAACTACAAATAATAGGTGGATACAAGAAGCACATATTGCTAATAGAAGTTCATTGATTAATATGTATGGGATGATAAATAAAGCTGGTAGATGTTTAGCGGTACATTAGGAACATTGGGAGTAGAATACTAAGGGGATCAAATATCCTTATATAGACTTAACGTAGTAGGAAAAGGAGTGATATAATAACGAGATAGAAGGAAAGTAGAATAAAGACAAGGAAGTAATGAGGGATAAGAAAGTAAAATTAGAAATTGATGACTTAGAAAAATCAATAGAAAATGTGGTGTCTGTGAGAAAAAGGAAACACAATATGGAACAATAAGAGGAAATAATGAAGTAGAGATAATGGATAGGTATGTACAAAAACTTATAGAAAATTACATAAAAATAGAAGTGATAAGAGGTAGAAAGTAGAAGATGAAGAAGATGTGTATTACTCAAGAGGAAACACTAAATTAAGATGCATTAAATGTAGAAATTTATTCAATGAGGAAGAAAATAATATTGAAAATAGTGAGGAGATAGGAAATGACAGGTCCCGCAAGTCGAGGAAGAGACTATTTGAGGAAATGAACATGTAATGGCCCCTTTTTCCCAATGCTATTTAAAAATTTTACTCTCGAATTAAGATGAAAGCAAGAAGTAGTTAAGGTGGTTCATGGGATTTAGTCCATTTTTTTTAACCATAAGTGCACATATATGCAAGAATTATATAACAAAAAGGTGAATTAACATGGGAGTTGGAGGTTTATGTGGCTTAGTGGGACAAATATCCTAATATTTTAGTGTAAAATTTTTAATCAAAATGCAAGATAAGGAATTTAGAGGGGCTCTTGGATTGTGATAAGTGACATGATATAGTGATCTTCGAGTATCGAGAGGAAAATGGATATGATTGGAAACAATTAAAAAGTCTCTATGAAATAGTGATACGAGATTATGTCATGTGGCCTAATCTAGTGGGCTCGAAGGTTTGAAGATATGAAAAAGGTTCTCATGGTTTCTAAAATTATTTTCTACTCATGATTTTGGGATCATGAAAGGTGTCATCATCCAAATGTACTTGAAATCTTACAAATAAAATAAAGAGAGGGAGAAACACTATGGAATCGAAACATGATGCTCTGTGATTTCTCCGTGTCAAAATATCACATTTTCAAAGAGTTCATTTGTACAAAGGTTTTTAAGGAAAACCAAGGATATTTGACTTAAATGGTACTCCAAGATATCTCCACAATTTATTATCTAGTGCGCACACCTAAAATCAACTAATGGGAAAATAATCCAAAGTAGTTAAATAATCCTAAGATTTTGTATCCCTCCACGTATCTCAATCATGTTCTCCCATTTTTTCATGATATTTTATCCAATTTTACTTTAAGTTATAAAATTCTCCAAGGTGCATTCCATAGATGAGTGACACTTGTCATCATCTAGTGATTTTAGGAAAACTCTTCATGGACATAATATTGCAAAGAGGCTCTTTTTGAGAAAAGGAAACTATAACATGACATGTGTACAATGTTTTACCAATTAAAAAATTGAGATGTGTAATAATTATATGGAAAGTGGAATTTGAATAATATAATTGAATATTCTTAATCAATGAAAAATGGACAAATGAAAAGAGGCTACCTATGTTCACTTGAGAGACATGGAATGAATACATGATTTATAAAATACTAACAAGATCCAATAAGGAATAACTATATACTTCTATATGATGGGATTTAGAATATAAATTATAGTTACATAAATAATTTATGCAATTTATATCCAATTAGAGTGTTCAATTGCTATCCCAATATATATCAATTCCATAATTTCAATTAATATAACATGTGTAAGAGATCACAATAAAATAGACACACGTCTTTATTATGCTCAAATAATTATAAATACATATTTTAAGTTAATGTTCCTAGAAGGGTAGTAATAATTTGATTTTGATTGAACAAGATCCATTTATCTATTATATGTAAAGGTCAAGGCTCATTTAGACTATGACTGCTTTATACATAAAGGACAAAGTATTCAATAATTTATTTTAGTGCCCTATCTAGGAACCTTATTAGGTTGTAATTTATACCCCATATTAGGACACAGTTTGTGTCCCCTTCTCTAAATCCCACCACATGCCTTCACTTTTCCACATGTGAGATATCTCTAGGACAATATATTATAAGTAAATTCCCTATGCATGTGTATTTTTTGACAATTATTGAATAACTATTCATAGTAAATATTACCCTAGGTAGTTGGCAACCAACACATGAATTCACAATGAATAACTAAGTAATTAATCATAATACCTTTAATATGGTATTTATATATTACACTCCCTTTTAATATGGCCACTTTATATATACTCCCTTTTAATAAGGGTTAATTTTTTCATACCCCCTTTTAAAAAGACTCAACTTTGTCTTTTATTTATTAGAGGTAAAAGAGGGTTAAAGGGACCCTACCACATAAAAATCCAAATAATCCCAAACGGGAAAAAAGGGAAAATGTTACACTATCAAACCAAAAAAATACAACCAAAATAGAACTAACAACACCAAACTAGCAGTTGGATAACCAAAACCAACATCTAAAGAGAGACCAATACAAAAAGACTTAAAATCTTTCATCCCCATCTCTTTTCTCCATATCTTTGAACACTGTGTCTATTACTTAGAAAGTTCATTTATGGAAACTACGATCCCTGCCAAAATCCATCTCATCCTCATCCTTTTCCTTTTCTACATAGAGTCCACATTAACCTCTTTCTTGTGGATATTAACCAACTGGGCTAGAAGATGAGGATGCTCAATGGTGATTTTAATATTCAAAATGATCTAGTTGTTTATTTGGCTTAGGGTTTACGTAATCCTCTCATCTCTTTCTCCAAAGCTTGACATACATTACGAACAACTTCCAATTTGTCACTATTCATCAAAATGACCATGCTATCAATTTTTATCTCATAACATGCCAATATCTCAACATGAAATTCAACATATTCTTGTTGAGGTTTAGGTCATTGCTCATTTGATCAAGGTCATGAATGAATTTGACGCCAAATTCTTTAGAACTCGCCCCATTTCTCCAATAACCTTGGGATTTGAACAATCAATTTTCTTACCTTGATCCTTTAGTAAATTGAGACCATGGAATGCCTCCGCTGACGTTTGGGAGTGAGAATCCAGCTTTCTCTATTCTAGGTCAAAGGAAGAAGAAAAATCACTACTTTTGATAACATCATTAGAAACATAATAATTAGAAGGAGGATCTTCACTTAACAAACCATTGAATTTGACCGATTTGGTAATGTTCATTGAACCTTGAACATAGCGAATGAGGCCACGATGCGAGAGGAACCTTCAAATTCCCCTTTTTATATTGTTCCATCATAGCACAAAAAAATCTTAAAATGAAATAGGGAAAATAAAAGTAATTCCATGTATAATATATCTTAACATCGGGAAGTTGTACTGAAAAATAGTTGTATGCATCCCTTTTAAAGTGAGATAAAGAGTTAAGTTTATCATTGTCCCTTTTAATAAGGGTTTTTATTATACCCCATTTTAACAAGGGTCAACTTTATTGCTTATCTTCACCCAAATTATTAAATGGTAATTTTTATGTAACATTTATCCCCTTGTTGAATCAATTATTGCCCTCAATAACATGGGGTTCATCTAAGACAAAATTCACAAGTAAAATTATTATTCAAATATACATAGATTTTGAATATGAATATATTCATTATTTCTACATAGAACATTACAAAAATTTTGAGTACACAATTCCTTAATATCTTGGTTTATATATCCATTATTTCCTCTAGTTTTTGTTGTCACGAGAAGTTGTACCTGTCTTTGAAACAAAGAGGCTCAAAAATTATTGAAACAATAGGAATTTCCTCAAGGTATGGAACCTTTCTCCCTTGGATAGACCTCCAAAGAATATTGGATTCCTTTACCTACCTATCATAATGATATCTCTAATCCTAAGAAAAACTACTGATCTACACGGTGAAATGGGGAGGAAGAACACATGAAAAAAATTAAGATAAAAAGTGGTGATTTCACCAAAATAGAAAGGGGATATCTCTCCTTGAGGGGAATAATGGGAAGGAAAACACAGTGGTGAGAGGGTAGATACTTGCCATAGATTAACTCTAAAGAACCATTCCATTCCACACATTTTAGACATAAAGAGATGAAAACATGCAAGTATAGCCCACACATATCTTTCCATTTATTAACATAGAGGTAAGAGACACATTGAACACAAGTAGAGGGTAGATATGACCCCCAATAAAAAGATTTGATTTATCCAAAATATACATAGTCCATTACATCAATGTGGGAAGACACTAAGTGCATTACATATGACCAAATCAGAGGTTTGAAACTCTTGAAATCTCAACCACCATTTTTATATGGCAACTTTACATTCGGGAGAGGATTTTTATAATGAATTCTATGTTGTATTATATAGAATGAGAATAGGAGAGAGAGAGGAGATCTAGAAATCAATGAGGGATGAAAATATAAAGCGCCTTCCACCAAACAAGACCAATCAAAATAAGTGATTATTAGATCAATCATGGGTGCTATTTATTACCTTGGATGATGTGAAATCAGACCAGGTCTTCTTGTGGCTAATCATAACCATTAAATGCTACTCTTGTTGGAGGTGATTTGATCTGATTTGAGTGTCATTTGACAGAAAACAAGTTGAAAATTCCCCAAAACTCTGTCATAAAGATATCTATGATTTCCCCACTATTCTATGTGAAATCAAACTCAAAGTAAATATCGATTAGGACATTTATAATGGTACAACATGCAAGTGAACAAGTGCTTTGGATCAAAATCTATGATCAATGAAGTAGACTAAAAAATGTGTCCACAAAGCTAAGGTCTTAAAGTGGTATTAATCCTTTTGAATTCATTTTTAATAAAAAATCCACCTTTTGGGACCAGAACCACTCACATCATGATTTAATCCTCATCATATTTCTAACACGACTAATTTTGTGTGATTTGGTGTATCGATCAAAATTTATGATTATTTAAATCTTGCAATGTCATTGGTGTAATTGAAATTCACGGGGTTATCAAATTTAATCTCATGAATACTTTTGATGTGTTTGAGGATATGATTGGCCTCGTTGATTTTTGCCTCCCTTGAAGTTAGTTGCCACGTATCACCCATTCATTAATTTTGGGGTTTCCTTTATTCTTAGGGTTTCCAAGCTCTCGAATATCACATGGGCCCTTTGATATTTGAATCGGGTTGAAGTGGATCATGATTACTCCACATGAACCAATCACAATCACCTTATTTTCATGGTTTTCGTGGGGGTCTCTTATGTTCTTGGGCTTGAGTCTTCCTCTCACTATTTCAGGGTCACTTGAGTGTACCAAGATCCGGGGATCTTGAGATCCATCCCCTACTGCCTTTGCCAATGTGATGCAGAGCCTTATCCTTAGGATAGATCCACAATGTCAAATGTTAATCAAAACTTCAAACTAAGTCTTTACAAGTTAATCACTCACTTACTTAGGCTATATTCACTCCCTTATTAAATCACTTTGAGTTTGAAACCCCAAATTTAAGCTTGGAATCATCATTAACATGTTAATATATCTCAATATAAGCTTGATCACTCACAAATTGGAACAAAGCAACACTAATTCAACAATTACCTCACTTTTGTCAAATATGTCATTCTTGAGGCTCAAGAAGCATAGTCTTTGGTCACTTCATAATTAGAGTATCCTATAAGTTATCCTTATGAAATAAATACACTTTCATTTACCTTTTTAATTAATTATGGTACATGTGAATTTGGTGATCTCTCCTCTTGGGTAATTTTCCTTTCAACTACCATTCCTCCTTGATTGGTTTAACCTCTAACCACCATATGTCGCCCTTCTTTTTCAATGTAACTTTTGACTTATTTAATTCTTTTATATTATACAAGTATTTTTAGGTACCCTTTTGGGTAATTTACTTGTGTATGAAGTTTCAAGGCCACCTTATTTGCACCAAAAGGATCAAATTCAGCGACTCTGGCTTCTTGACTAGGTCTCCCTAACTATTTGAGTCTCCTCTATGTGGAGTGTTATAAATTTTGAGAAAGTGTCACTCTTTTGACTCATGTAACTACTTAAATCACCTTCCTAACTTTAATCAAATACTATCCAAATCAATATCAAAGCTTCACTTTTACGATTACTCACTCCACCATCAATTCTTATCTTGCCTCCTTAAGCCACTATACAGGACAATCTTCTTAGGATACACTTTGTCATGGACATCTAGACCCTAGTGATAATTGAAAACCTAAACCTTTAATATAATTACAAGGAATGATCCATGGTCATTGGTTTAAAGTTTCGGGACCATAAAAATGCTATAGATTAAGTTGTAAGGTTTTAACTAGGCTTATTTTACGGTTACTATTTCAATAATGAAGGACTTTCAGTTCTAGATTTGTCATTCTTGTACTCGGACCACCTAGGCTCTTCTATATCTAAATATAATAAGATAAGTGCACTCTTTCCCTTTTGATTTGATAGTTTCTAGATCAATAGTCACTTTGAAAAGTGTTATTTTGATTTGTGCAATTAATGTTGGAAGTTAATTAAATCAAAATATCCCTATAACACAATGCATCCTTTTTATACATGTTAATTAAAACATTTAAAACTTAAAAAGGGTGATATTAACTCCCAAAAAAGTGAATTAATTTGGTGAAATTGACTCTATCTAATGGAACATTGTATCCCTAAACGTAGAGTCCTTATAATTTCATCTAACATTTAGGTAGGATTTGTTTGCATCAACATTGTGCCTTATTTCCGCTAGGTTTTCCTTCTATTTTATTATGTTTGGGTCCTGTGATTCATCATGCCAAATATCCAAGATAATTATCAATATCTATATAAATTGTCCACATCTTCGCTTCACATACTACCCGCACTCGCTATTCTACCGAATTATATGATACTATATTTGTTAATGCTATTTTGACTATTAATACAAATCATGCACAAGGTGATGGTTCTAATACTAATTTTAATTTCCACACATAAGACCTTCCTAAGGATGAGGTACAACACACATCATTTCTTGCATGAACATCCTAAAAACATTGACATTATTCTATATGTTGCAAGAGATCAACTCAAGCATGCCCCTATGGTAGATCTGCTATACCCACATCTATTGTGTCTACCTCCTTGGGGGAACCTAACATTCCTATGTAAAATGTGTCTATGCCTATTCCTACAACCACTATTGCTACTACATATCCTATCTATCATCATAATGGCTTACATGCATCTTCATCTAGTACACATGATCTTGAGTCCCTTGTTCATTCTTTGCAAGCATAAATTTTACAATGCAACAATTCATCTCTCATAATTATAATGTTATGGACTCTTCTCAATTATTGCATAATCCACTTGCACCTAAATTTGTCTCATATCCTTTTCCTATTAGATTTTTGCACCTACAATTCCTATATGTGCTGTCAAAGGTGATCCCAAGAGTATATTAGATCTTTCCACGTTTCTTGTTCAATATATGCATCTAATGATATATTTCTTACCAAGTTATTCCCTAGGATTCTTAAGGACTTTGTATCGACATGTGTGAGTTTAGGTGTTATCATTGATGTAAAATATCATTAATGATAAAGATGATGATGGAGGTTTTCTAGAAGGTTCTTAACATGATGTTGACATGGTCAATCAGGTGATGACATGATGACATGAGTGGACAAGGTGAGAATGGCTTTGGTCAACAAGCCTAACCGGGTGACCTAGCTAGCCTAGGTGATAATGCTTGGTGGATAGAGTCATATGAAGATTAGAAGAGAATGGTAGAGGCATGGAGAGTATGATATGAGTGTGTTGAGATAATCACATGAGCTTTAGAGTGTAGGTACAAGTGGAAGACCCAATTACAAGTGCTCATCTAGACCTAGTCTAAGTTGCTTGGAGGTTAAATGGAGCATGAGGATTAGTTTGAGAGCTATGTGAGATCATGGAGGCATGAAAAGGTGTGAGACATAATGTCTCAAGTATTTCAAGGCCTTTCGGAGAGGTTTCATGATGAGGTACGAGGTTCTTCTACTTTGAATTAGCTTAAACCATGTAAAACCCTAAGGCATAATCATGTAAATGAGATGGGACATGATCGCAAAGATATTTAAGCTAACACAATGGTTGGATATTATGCACATGGGTGTCTTAGAGGTGTGAGAAAATTTTTAAGTCATTATGAATAGAAATTTTCAAGGTATGATGTTTTAGGAAAAACATGGTGCTTGAGAATGCATTTTCTAGCTTGATAGTCAACTTCATACACTCGTTGTGAATTGTGTGATTTGCATGGGGAAAAGAGAGGTTTTCAAGGATGATTTTCCATTTATCTAATCTATCATATTACAAAAATAATGGAGTGGTTTCATTGTTAGGTTTTTATGAATGAATGTTAAGAAGTGAAACAATATTTTATGGATTTTAAACCCTAGGTTGAGAGTGATGGAGAATATATTCATGGTAGGTGTTATTACCAAATCACAACACCCCTCATATTGATAGATTTTGACCGAGGAATTTGATGTGATTAAGTAACTGGGTACCATCTCTCAAGTTATGGGACTTGTGAACTTGAGATGGACCTCCGAAAAAGGCTAAATTCCTCTTCCTAATCCTACTACTACAACTATGCTATGCACACTAGGAAAGGATGTTATGATGTATATGTATTGATGGAGATGCCGACATGTGGCACACATCCCCTTATCTTATTATATCATTCATTTATGATTTATTATGCTTAGGAGGTCGGCCTTAGTATTGGCCATAGGTTAGAATGGTATATATAGGGGTTAGAAGGTTGTAGTTAATCATCATATTGAGTATTGAAGTGTTATTGTATGGTTTGGAGGTTACCCCCTCGAAGTGGTATTGGAGGTTGCCCCCTTGAAGTGGCAAGGCTATTATATGAGCATATTGTCATAATTTATCTATATTTTGGTGTTCTCTCATGTTATTCTGCTGTATATGTTCTGATTTATACAAGTAATATCCTTACAAGTGGTATCAGAGCATCGATTTCGAAACAATTTTTTTTTGGGTCTAAACCCTAATTTTATTGATTCGGATATATTTTGGAAACGGCTATGAATATTTTCTCAAATTTTTACCACATTTTGAAATGGTTTTATAAATATACAGTCCAAATTTCAGAATTTTTTGAAGTGTTTTGTGGAAGTTATTGCATTTTTAGGGTTTCACCTAAATTTGCTTTACAGGCTGCATTTTTGGAAATAACTTTCTAAATTTTTACCAAAATTGTGAATCCCCTTCAGAAATCTATGGTAAAAATTTCAGAATTTTTGGATCTATTTTGTCAAAGTTATTACAGTTTTATGTTTTTTCAATATTTTGCTCCTCAGGCCGCAATTTGAGGAATTTTTCTGAATTTCTTACATTTTCAGAAACCTCTCAAAAATTAAATTGGGGTTTGTGTTATGTGATTTCTGAGTTTTGGCCGAATTTTAGCCAAAAGGGTTAGAACAAGTTTTGATCAAAAGGGTCTATTCCTAAAACCCTAGTTTTGTGGATCATGGGGATGGTAACTTTTTTTGGAGATAACAGGATTGATGCTAGAGAATGGTGGAACAAATTTAGGCATAAATTCTCTGAACCATCAGATATTTGGTTCTTCAAATTGTGGATTAGTGGCTCTACATGATTTGGTTTTCTGAGTTAGAAAAGGAAAAGTCTAATTGGTCTTTGGAGGAATTGGAACAAGTTTTCATGGACAGATGGGAAACAAAAGAAGAATTTAATGATAATAGTGAGGAAGAGGAAATAGCAAAAGAAAAAAAAAAAAAAGAAGAAGAAGAAGAATCAAAAGTAGAAGCAACATCAAAAGAAGAAGAAGAAGAAGAAGAAGATGTTGATGATGAAGCTGCTACACAAGATAGGATTTCATATGGGTGGTTGGATGATCGAGCTTGGTGACAAGTGTGCAATAATTTAAAGCACACTCATTATATGGATTCTTATTATGTTTTGGGGATGAAACATGTCAAAGGCGGAGGCAATGCTATGTAACTTGGGATATGATAATATAATATATATGGGTTGATGGAGATGTTGACATGTGGCACACATCCCCTTAGTTATATGTATGGGTTCACATGGGATATGATAATATAATATATATGGGTTGATGGAGATGCCGACATGTGGCACACATCCCCTTATCTTATTATATCATTCATTTATGATTTATTATGCTTAGGGTCGGCCTCAGTATTGGCCATAGGTTAGAATGGTATATATAGGGGTTAGAAGGTTGCTCACCAAATCATAACACCCCTCATATTGATAGATTTTGATCATGCGGAATTTGATGTGATTAAGTAACATGGGTACCATCTCTCAAGCTATGGGACTTGCGAACTTGAGATGGACCTCCGGAAAAGGTCAAATTCCTCTTCCTAATCCTACTACTATAACTATGCTTGTATGCACCTAGGGAAAGGATGTTATGATGTATATGTATTGATGGAGATCTTTGACATGTGGCACACATCCCCTTATCTTATTATATATTCATGGTAGGTGTTATCACCAAATCAGAACACCCCTCATATTGATAGATTTTGGTGAGGAATTTGATGTGATTAAATAACATGGGTACCATCTCTCAAGCTATGGGACTTGCGAACTTGAGATGGACCTCTGGAAAAGGCCAAATTCCTCTTCCTAATCCTACTACTACAACTACTCCTAATGCAAGAAAAATCTAATTAATCCTACCCTAACACTTCCAAGGAGACATGGAGAGATAAATTTTATAAAAATGGAAACCCTACACTAAGGGGTGGTGATGGCACCAAGAAAAGGGGTGTTGAACAACTCACACTGCATGAAAATGAAGGAAAATGGATGTGGGGAGGATGATCTAGCACCATAGACCACAATGGAATTCACCCAACATTCCCAAGAAAACACAACACCATCTAAACCCTACAATGAAAATAAGATAATGCACAAAATACCTTTAAATGTAATGAAAAGATCAGAAGTTGCAATAACATACAAACAAGGGTTGTAAAGCATCCATAAATATGATTTTATTGCTTCAAGATGTTGATACAATTCATTACAATAGGGACAAGAGGCATGAATTTCATTAAAATGGTTAAGGGAGGGGGTTTGAAACTCTAAAAATGACTCACAATTGAGAAATAATGGAGTGGCATATACAAGAATGTCCACCCCTTCTGATATGCATTCCTTTACATTTTATAGAAAATCTGGATGAGAGGAAAAGGAGGAAGAATTCCTAAATTCTAGGCATGCCTCGCAACAAATCATGGAGGCCATGCATTTTCCCATACTCCTATATCATTACCCATGCTTACATTATTATTTGTCCCAGGAGAAACCCCTCACCATGCCTTCATTAATATTTTCTCTTAAATTTTATTAAAAATAATATTTAATATTTTTTGTGAAGGCATTTTGGCTCGGTCAAGTTTTGTATTGGAGGAGGTCTAAGGGTGTCTTAGCTGGAAGCTCATCATCCATCTTGCCAGCTATCTCGGTGTGGTGGCTAGCCCAATCTCTTCTTTGCATCCATGACAGCTCCTTCATTCACCCACTCATTGCCTTGGTTTTGTTTGACCTCGTCGAGTTCCTGAAAATGGCTCACCTTAGCAAGATCCTTCTTGATTCCTTTACATCCCGCTTTGAATTGATCCCACCTCCTCGCTGGTTGACTTGGTCGACCTACCCCGAAATCATTTTGTGGGCCCCGAAACTACCTTACCACTCTACATGGCGATCGATATGACCGGTTCTTGAAAACACCACACCGCTAACTCCTCAAGCCGGCCGAGTGATTTGTCGAGCTCTAAACCAAGCTCACCAACCTGACATGATGCAACCCTGAATCCTACATAACTCGATGAACTATGTTCAACTAACCATCCATACATTCTCACCAACTTGTCGAGCAACTTTGGTAAGTTATTTTGGCTCAAAGGCCCATTTTGGGCATTTTTCACAATTTTTTCCATTTTTTGATTTTTTTCAAATTTATCCACACCATTGGGCCATGAGGGTTTGTTTAGTAGAGCACCCAAAGAATGTTGTTTACCATTTTTCCCATTTTTCCTATTTTTTTGAATGTAGGCTCATTTGGGGGCCTGTTTTCTAACCATAGGCAATTCATAAACCTCTGAAACCTAGAAGAGGAAAAAAATCCTCAATTGATCCCAATTCTTTCCAAAACACTGCAAATGCACCCAAAGCTTGAATTTTACCTGAAACACTTAGGATCCTTTTATGAAGCTCTATCGATTTCCCAAGTTCAAATTTACACCATTGTCCATTTTACCAGGCGAAATGGATAACAATTTTAGTGACTCATGGGGACATCTACTTCTAGATGGGGTGACCATAGACTGAGTGTGTCCATTGGGCATGGAGTCATTATAGTAAGCATGACCTAATCCAAACCCTTGAAATTTGCCCCTGAATCTACTTGAAGCATTTCTTGAACCTAAAGCTTGACTTGAATTGACCATCTCATTTACAATATTTCTAAATTAAGATTTTTGTGAGAGTGGAAAATTGTCTTAAATTGGGAAATTTATTTTGTTTCTGTACAAAGGATCCATTGGGATACATGATGAATACCTAAATTTTCCAAAAAATCTAATCTTTTCCAAGTATACACATAATTAACTAATAGTTCCTTGGCAAACATTAAACATTGTAGAGTTTGGAAGCAAACATTGATCCGGAAATCAAATAGGACTACTTTGTTAAAACTAGTTTTTCCTCATTTGAATGCTTCCAGAACATAACTAAAAGCTGGAATCGCTTATGAATTCATCATATTTTCAACTAAACCAGATCCAAAGGATGAGCAAGGAAAATTTGAGGTTGATCTTCTGCTCGAAACCTAAGATGACCTTGAATGAATTTGAGGAAGGCTACCCTTTGAGACCAACTTTCTTGTTTTGCAAGAGGCATTAGAAGCTCAAGTCATGGTTGATCGAAGGACAAGAGAATGAAAACCACTGAAAAGGTCCCTAAATATAATTTTAATTTCTCTACATTTGGAATTTCCCAAGACCGCAACTATTCCCTGCAACTTTGAGCCTTTTTCCAATAACACTTCCCTCCTCTTGGAACATGGTGAACTATGGCTGAGAAAGCTCAGAACAAAAACTATATACAAAGAGAAAATCATACATGCCCAAGTGAGACATGCAGAGTGTGCATAAACACTTATCTTTGGAAGTAAACATACTCCTACCCTACTCTAACTAGACAAATAAGGAGCTCAAAAATCCTACCACTAGAAAGGAGAAATATTTTCCCTTTTCTTGCAATTTCATGACCATGTGGATGATTTTTCACCGAACATGACTTTTGATAACCATGGAAAGCTTTTCTGAGGTTGGCTTTCCATTTTAAAACCCAAGGCACTAGCAAAAAATAAGAAAAATACCTCCTCCGGGTGATTTTCATTGGGCTCCCTGGAGGTGTTGGGACTAATCCTTGGTACATTGAGGCTCATCCTCATGCTTGAAAATAAGCATGACTGGTTTTAGCTCCTCTTGTGGCTCTAAGATAGTTAGATATTTGATTGGGCATGGTCTAATCCATGAATCCTACCCACTATTCCGAATCCTAACTTCAATAAGGATGTCTTCTTGCAGACATTCTGGAAAAGGTGATTGTTTATGAGCTGATCTTACCTTTAGTGCTCATCTACAAAAATTGACCCTTTGCATTGATTATTGGTATAAAAGTGGTGTCATCATTATTCCCTTTTCCCTCCTTCGACAACAAGAGACTCCCCCATAACATGCAACTCCTTGGGATTTATTGCAACATCTAATGAATCCAATGGTGAATCATTGCAAATAGTTGAAGTTTCTTTGCTCAATTGGGGGTTTCTCCTCTTCAACTTGAAGACCAAAATTATCTTGATCCCAAACCTTTTCATCCAACATGAAATTTGAAAGATCAAAACCTTCAATATGATGCTCCTAAGGATTGTTATGGGCAACAAGGTCTTTAAGACTTTCCTTCTTGATGGATTCATCAACCAAATCATGTTCAAGAAAAGATAAAAGAAGAGGGAGGCTTGAATTCTTACTACCACAAGAAAGCAAGAAGATTTCTATGATCTCCTCTTCATGTAAGGTCTCTAAAAATGATTCGTTCTCCTCCATGTGCTTCTCCTCTTATGGGTTTGGAGTTGATTCCTATTCCTCTGTTGATTCTACAACCTCTTATTCTTGAATGTCAACCTTTATTGGGGGCTTAATCATTAATGAAATTCACTTGATGTTGAAATTGATAGCCCATTCCTTCAAATTTCTTGCCAATTATTCCTTGCTAAGCTCCTTAATTTTCCCCCCCCCTTTGCTAATTTCTTGAATTTCTCTTCCCAAAATGGGTTTGGAACTACAAGAGGAGGGGTGGGTTGGGATTCAACTATTTTTCCATTGTTTGAGGTGATGGGAGAGGTGAAATATCTTGTTTCTATGGAGGGGAAGGAGTTTTAGAAGAGAAATGGGAAGAGGAATCAAGATGGGATGGGAGAATAGAAGATAGAGAAATGGATTCCACAATAGGGGTAGCATACAACATGCTAGTATCATGACACTCAAGCTGAAATTATGTAGATTGGGAAAGAGAAATGGAAATACCATGAGGTGGTAGTGTAAGACTTACCCATTGAAAAGGTTCCCTGCATTAAGCTCATAAGATATATCTCTAATCCACTTTGCAAGTCGTGGTATCATTTCAACCATGAAATCAAGCTTCTGATGAGGCCTAAAATGTCTTGACATTGGGCCAACCCATGGAAAAGGTGCCCTGGAACCAATCTTAAATGATTTCAACTAGGATGTAGCCCTAGTATGCACCATACTTGCTTCCATCTTCGAATTTTCAGGTTGTAACTCAACATCTCCAAGTGTAGGATAGCCCCCAAAATTTGCATACCCCTGCTCTTGAAAAGTTGCATAGTTTGGTGAATAGCCAAATTGACCTGTATCTTGCTCATAAGAGTATGTACACTACTAATTTTCATCATAAAATGGTTCTGGAGGGGTTTTGAAATAACAAGGAGATGGATTTTACAAATTGGGAGGTTGGTTGAACTGGTATGGTTGTTATTACAAGTGTGAATTCCATAGTGGAAATGAAGTCATGATTGAACAACTTCATGGAAGTAAGAAAATGAAATATATGGAATGAAAAAATGGATGGAGGAAATGATATTGAGCTCCATTGGTGAAGACTAGTTCCTCAAAGCAGTTGTTTTGAGTAGGAAATGGTCCTACTTGATAGAGTTATGAAGAAATTTATTGGTGAAAAGTATTGTGCGATAATGAATGATGTTTTTATGATGTATTTTACATGTGTGATGCCTTTAGAGGATTGAATAATTGTGGTGATGAGTTTGGAGGTCCTTGACGAGCCTAGTGAGGGGGGTTTGAGCCTTTTAAGGCTTGTTTGGTTTTCTTAATACTTGGATGACCTACATGGGTCCATGTTATGAGTTATTATGAATGTTTTTATGTTTTTAAGTTGTGATGCTCGAGATATTTGGGTGGGTGACTCATGTTATGTTTTTGAATTGAAAGGTATATAAAAGTGCATGTTTGGTTCATTTTTGAACTAGTGAAAATAGAGGGAAAAAGCGCGAGCTAGTTGAGAGAGAGCAAGTGGTTCAAAGGCATAAAGTAAGAGTTGATAGTGTGTGTAAAAGTACGATGATTGTCGGAGATATTATGCTGTAAGGGTTTGTTATCAAATCAGGTCATGAAATTCTAAGATTGAACGAGTTTGAAGGAGGTGTGTTTGAAGAGGGTTTAAAGGTGTTTTGAGCTGAATATTTGATCACTATCGAGTTATGTGTGTTGAAAGAATTTATTCAAGTGGTATTATTATTAAAAAATTATGGGATGAGTTATATTCACATGAGTCCTTTGTTGTGATTAATATCAATAGGGGTTTTTAGGGTTTAGTACTTCTTGTGAGATTGGTGTCTCACTAAAAAAATCTTGTGTGATGAGTCATATTCATGCAATTTATTTGGTTTGAGTAATGTCGACATAAAATCATGCACTTTAGACATTATTTTAATCTCGGTCTCATACTACTATTTAGAAGGTTCTTGAGTGAAGAAAGTACTAATTAACCCCCGTCTTTTGGCCATCTTGTTTTATTTTATTTTGTCATTACCGACCTTTTGTACCCATATGCCCAATCAACTTCATGTTATCCCATGTTATTTTATCCTCATTTGGGGTGCCCATGAGTGATGTGGTCCCACCAGGGGCGCCCCGGTCCCTTTTTCACTTTCCCACCATATTTTGGGTCTTTCTAGCCGTTTCTCCTTCTTATATTTTTGGTGGTCGGCCATTTCAGGGTTAATTATGAAATTATACTAAGAGAACCCTATAAATATAAATTTATGAGACCATAATGAGGGACCTAACATCATTCAATACTATCATCCATCTAGGGTTGCATCTATCTATTGCATTGGAGATCACTTGCATCCACATAAATCCATCACAAGGCACAAGGCTAGGACATCATCACACTTCATAAGGGGAGGGATTATATTCTATTCCATGCACACATGCTATTACATTTTATATATTTAGTTATTGCTTGCTACTTCACAAAGTGTGACTGACACAAGAGCACCTAAGGCATATTATGCACACACTCATCGTAACTACATTTGCATCAAAATGTAGTGCAATGCTCGATTAGTAAGCTCACTATTGTGGTGGTGAGGTCATTCGATCCATTCATTTGCATTTTTATTTTTTTAGGGATTGATACTTGTTTAGGGTTTTGCAAGTATTTTTATTCATCTTGGATCATTGGCGAAATCCATTACATGATAATGATTTTGATGTGACACACAACGAGGGTTTCAACCACCTCTTAGCCATGTGAGATTTAGTTTTAGAGATTTCACACACACCAAGGCACCCTAATTTACAGACCAAAGAGCACCAAAAGTGCCCCGGTCCTTTCTTAGGTGCTCCAGTCCAGGGAATCGGTCCAAATCCATCCTTTTTAGAGCTTCTACACAGTCATTGCTACTTCCAGATTTTCCAGTCACCTCTACAACACAATCCTACGAGCATCTATTATTCAAATGAGTTATTTCCTCTTCTCTCTTGCACATTAGGGTTATCATTTCCTTTTATATATTTGTTTAGGTCATTCACATACTTCTTTACTACATTTATTTACTTTATTTACATTGTTCATAGCTTAGATTAACTATCCTCACATACTACATATTATTTAATTTTAGTTAATCATTTTGGTGAAGCTTGATCGATAGTTCACTTCAGGTCCATTCCTTCATTTCATTGTTTTCTTTCATCCATTATCCTAGCTTTGGCTCATCATGAACATATCTATTCACACTTATTTGTAAAATCACCCTGATTGTATCAATAAGCTTAAGAAGTACTTGTCTACCACTTACATTCCCCCTCATACTTCACCCGAATATGTATATCATAAGTTCACTTCAGCTCTATCCCTTAATGAGGATCAAATCACTTTCACAATAAATGACCTACCTCCTCAAGCGATACTACAACATGACCTCCCTTATATATCCAAGTTTGTATTAACACGGTTGGATTCAAGCGTGCTTTAGTCGACAATGGATCTGGCCTTAAAATTTGTAACATCAATTTCCTTCAACATATAGGCATGTCAGAATAATCTTTAGCCCCTTTTTCCATCTCTATTCGGGCTTTGATAACATCCCCAAGTGTGTTTTAGGTACTATTAATTTACCGGTCACTATTGGTCCATGTACAATTGATATTCCTTATGTCATGTCATGCCTAATAACCTTAATTATAATATTCTCCTTGGGAGACCTTGGATCCATGTTATGCATGTGGTCCCCTCTACACTACATGCATGGCTTAAATTTGGCATCAAGGAACTATTTATGATGTGTCGACTGATCCATCACCTTTTGAGTATTGTAATTCTATTGAACAAGCTACTGATATCCCTACTTCCTCTCGATATTACTCATGAATTTTCTAGGTATGGCTTAGGGTATGAATATTTCCACCACTTTGGCTTCTCTGATACATAGGTAGATCAACAAGAACATAAAATCATAGAGCTTTGGGACCTCCCGCATGGTCACATAAGTTTGGGCTAGGGTATCAACCTCCTTCTCCACCTCCCATGGATACTTATACACTTTTCATGTTCCTTCACTTCCCTTGCTGCATCGGAACTCATTAGTGATGATACATCTACTCTTTGGGATACCCTTGATACTTTTTCTATTGATAATGCACTACTTGATTACATGGGTGCTTATGATCATCTTCCCTCTTTCCACCATAAGCAACATCATCCTTTATCCTCACTAATGCGGTTTACCTTGGGAATCTGATGTCACCATTGATAATGCCGATCCACCCGACACTATTCCTATTGATCCATATATTGAGGATCATTCAACCCTTCTAAATGAAGAAATAATATAATACAACTTAGGCACATATGAACATCCACGCATAGTTTTGCTAGTTGCCTCTCTCACCCCTACTGAACAAAAAGGATATCAAACAAGTCCTTCATGATTTCTCATATATTTTCACATGGGATTATAGTGATATGCTAGGTATTGATACATTTGTGACAATGCATAATATTTTCCTTAACCCGGGTGCTAAACCTTGTCCAATAGAAAATTCATAAAATGCACCCTAAGGTAGCCCTCTTAGTCAAAGAAGAAATTCAAAATATTCTAGATGCATAGGTTTTATTCATGCGTTGTTGACTATCCCGAATGGGTATCTAATATTGTACGGTGATGAAACCCGATGGTCGGGTTCATTGTTGCACTGAATTTCATGATTTAAACAAAGCTTTCCCTAAGGATAGTTTTCCTTTACCACACATCGACGCTATTGTTGATTCTACAATCGGATATGATATCCTTTCTTTCATGGATGGCTTTGTGGGTTACAATCAAATCAAGATCAATCTAGATGACCAAGAAAAAACTTCCTTCACCACACCATGGGGTACATTTTTTGTTACACAGTCATGCCATTTGGCCTTAAAAATGCGAGCTACTTACCAATGGGTAATGACACATATATTCCATGACTACATTCACAAGATCATCGAAGATTATGTAGACGAGATCTTAGAAAAATCTCGGTGACAATCCTCCCATGTAAAGGATATTTGGAATATTATTTGAATGATTATGACAATATTGTGTCTGCTTGAATCCTAAAAAATGTGTTTTTGGGTGATCAACAGGTAAAATTATTGATATATTATCTCCCAATGTGGCATTGAGATTGATCCTAACAAAATCAAGGCCATTATCGATATGCCTCCACCCAAAAAACCTGCATTATTATGATCTGCTATAAGGTAAAATTCAAGCTATTCGATGATTCATTACACAACTTGCTGATAAGACTCAACCATTCACATGACTCATGAAGAAATATACCAAGTTTGTTTGGGATGAGAAATGTCAACAAGCCTTGATAACATCAAAGCTTACTTGTTAAATCCACCTGTCTTGGTTCCACCCTTAGCCGATCGACCTTTTTGTTGTATATATCTGCTACATTTCATGCATTAGGAGCTTTATTGGCACAACATGATGATTCTCAATGCAAAAGAGCCATATATTATATTAGTTATACTCTACTCTCTTACGAATGTAACTATAGCTACATTGAAAAACTATGCCTCGTTCTTTTCTTCGTTGCAGATAAATTGACAACATTATCTTCTTAACAATGAGGTACATATTATAACCAAAGTTGACCCATTACGTTACCTCCTCTCCCACACACATCTATCAGGATGTTTGGCACGTTGGGTCATGCTCCTCACAGAATTTGATTTTAAGTTCCTACCACAAAAAGAATCAAAGGAAAAGTTATCACCGATCAACTAGCCATGAGCACCCCTCTTAGATGCATCACCCATTTTCGACTCCTTTTGTGATGATTTCACTACCTATACCATTGAGCCACATACATGGACAATGTACTTTGATGGCTCTCATTTTCGATCTGGTGTTAGGGATGGGATAGTCTTCATTACCCCACATGGTGACCCACTCCCCTTCACATATTAGTTAGGTTTTCTTATACAAACAACATTGCTGAGTATGAAGCTCTCATCTTAGGCTTGCTTACCACTCAAAAATCTCCTCATTCGCAATTTATGCATACATGGTGATTCTTAATTAGTCATCAATCAAGTTAATGATACATATAATACAAAGGAGGAGCATCTCATTCCTTACAACACCCTTGTAAAGGATATTTTAGCTACTTTTGAGTCCTACTCCATTTCTACTATTCCTCACAAGGATAATCATCATGCAGATGCTATGGCTAGTGCCGCATCGCTCATCCCACAAGACATCACCGATGACCAAGATAGCTTTTCATAATTATGCACTTATGACATCCCTCTATCTCTGCATTACCTCTTGCATCTTTGCACCATCATGCACAATCATGACAACGTTGAATGGTTCACACCTATTTATAATTACTTATATAAGAAAACTATCCCGACACCCTACAACCTCACGAAGCTCACCGATTACGTTGTGAGGCTACTTGTTATGTTATTGTTGGGACTGAATTATTCAAATGTGTTATCTGATGGTCATCTTCTTCATTTCCTTTCACTTGTAGATATTCCCACAACCATCTCCCAAATTCATGATAGCATATGTGGTGGTCACTTCTCGGGTAAAGCTATGTCACAAAATTTTTTACGCCAAGGATATTATTGGCCTACAATGGAACAAGATTGCCTCAAATATGCTACTCATTGTGAAAATGTCAAAAACATGGTAATCTCCATCATGCACCCCATATGACCTCTAACCCATTGCGCCTACTTGGCCTTTCTCCCTTTGGGGATTTGACCTCATTAGTATGATCAATCCTGAATCTATCGACGACCATAAATTCATCATTTCACTACTGAGTACTTTACTAAGTGGGTTGAAGAGGCTCCCTATGAAGTTACTGGTGCAAATATTTTTAACTTTCTCACCACACATATTATCACACGTTTTGGTGTGCCTTCTACTATAATTGATAATGGATCTTCCTTCAAAAATAAGGATGTTAAATTTTTTTGTGCTAAATTAAAAATCAAATAATCATTCTCCACACCTTATTATCCACAAGGCAATGGCCAAGCTGAGGCCACCAACAAAACTATTGTCAAGATCTTACGCAAGACTATTGACTCTAGTGGTATTGATTGGCATAACCAACTATTCTACATCTATGGGCTTATCGTACTAGCATTCACACACCTACCAATGCTACTCCTTTTTCCTTGGTTTATGGTGCGAGGCTGTTATCCCACTTGAACTCGAGATACCATCCTTGTGGATATCTCTCAAAGGCATCCTTAAAGACAATGAATATCATGAAAACCAATTACATGAACTAGAAATGTTGGACTCGCATCATGTCCAAAGCACTCAAACATCTTTGTGCATACCAATATCACATCGCTCATGCCTACAACCAAAAAATTTCTCTCAAGAGTTCAACATCGGTGACCTCATCTTGAAGGAAAATCAAAAAAAATACAAATGTTGAGGCCCTCTCAAAGGAAAATTTAAGCCCAACTTGGCTTGGTCCATACATTATCACTGATAAACTTGGTGGTGGGGTATATCGCCTCACCACCCTTTTAGGTAAACCACTCAAAAATCCACTCAACATAATGCATCTTAAGAAATACTACACTTAGATTACCACTATTCAACCATTACCCGATGACACACTCTTGTGCTTTGGTTCACACTTGACTATTGAGGGATTATTACACACACCCCAACCCCACACACTGTACTATAGGCATTACACTACAAATTACATTTCATATGTCTCATGCATCATACATTCTACATTTAGTCTACAACATTTTGACATTTACATCTCCATATAGTCACATTTCTACTTCTACATACATATTATACTAGTCTTCATCATGAGTCTAGTATTACATCATCATGTATCTACATTATTACTTACTATTTACTTACATTACATTTCATTACATACTATACATTACACTACACATTTTACACATTACTACACACATCATGTATTTACACCTTCCACTTTCATCACATGGTCATATTTCATCGTTACATTGTCTTCTACATGATGTATTCACTACCTTATGACGCACTTTAGTTCCTCGGTCCATACTCGACTGCCGAGGGTTTACAAATCAAATGGACCTTACAATCATCACACATTTACTATTAGACCTTTCATCATGATATGAAATTTGACATATCTTAGGCTAAATCACCTATTCTATTATTTTGTAGTGGTATACACCTTAGGTTACATCACCACTCCCTCTTTTCATCTTGTAGTGATATACGCTTATGGCTAAATCATCACTCATTCATTCATCTTATAGTGATATACGCTTAGGATAAATCATCACTTATACATTCATTTGGTCGTGATATACGCTTCAGACTATAAGGTTCATGCACACATCATTTTTAGGTCACATCTCATCACACATACATACTCATCACAATGTTAGACACAACACACACTATTTGACCATTTCATGATGACACACTCTCATTTATAGTTTATTCTTGACTACTGAGGGGTAAAATAAATGAACCTCATTGCATACATTTCCATTCACTTGGGGGCACGTGGCTCCTATCATCCATCTTGCATTCCATTCCATCCATCCACAACATACTGCATATTATGGTTGCTTTTACTCTTGCTTACTTGTGCTTGTTCATGGTCACTTTACTACACATGCTAGTTAGATTGCTTATATGTAATTTATCTATATCATCCACACATGTGTGTTCACATATTTTTCTAGTTGTGATCATAGATACAAGTCTTTACATTCAACATGGATGCTCTCCTTATAACCTTCTTACATTTAGTGGTCTTTGGGGCATCCACATTCGTCTCTCACAAGTGTTATTGTTTCATTTTGTACTTAGCACTTTACATTACTTTATTACACATGATTTTGACATACTAGTTATATTTCTAACATGCTAATGGGTGCTTCATGTGGAGCATTTTTATGTAGGGATATTGGCTTCCATACTTGTTTGTTACATTTTTGCTATTATTTTCTCTTGTTTACGGGCATTTGCCCTTTTTTTGTGCACACTTGTACACTTTGTTTGCGGCCATGATGTCCTTGTGTGTCTTGCAACATCGTGAGTATTGTCTCATGTTTAAAAACCACTTTGTGTGGCTTAATTTGTCTTTTTGTGTGTTTACATTACATTTTCTTGGTAGCTTTACACATTTACACTGTTTTCTATATGCATGTTTATTTACACTTGTCCTTAGCTAGCCTTCTTATTTGTGCGTGCCTTGGTTTTAACCAAGCACTTTCTAGGGTTACAATGTACATGGGGTTGGTCCTCTTTTGGGGCCACATTTCTCCTATCAGCAATGTCAAATGTGCCCCCAAAGAGGGGGCATCATTTGGGTTTTACATACTAACACAATGCATTATACACCACTTTTGTTTATGCCCTTAACATTATATACATACAATGAGTGGGTTCAGACCATCTACAAACCCCATACACAATGGATTTTACAAGACATAGTGTCCTTAGCATTATGGGAAGTAGTTACAGGCTTGGAGGTTATAGTGGGTGTGCCTCTCTACACTACTTCTGTGAAGTGGAGTCGAGATCACCCAAAAAAACTAGGACAGTACACATATCTCTTCACACACATTTAGGGAAGTAGTTAGAGCTTGGAGGAAAAAAGTGTTTCCTCCCTACACTTCTTTGGCCTATGATGTCGGATCACCCAAAAAAAATGGTAGTACAAGATATCCTTTCTACATTCTTTCTATTGACATGGATCAGGTGCACATGTTCCATTTACACTTTTTATTTGAGTACTTTACATTTACATACGTCTTTTACATTGCATTTTTACACATACATATGCATATATATTTGAATAATTGATGTTTTCTCCTTGTAGGTCCGGCCATGTATGAAATAAACAAGAATTTAAATCACACAAAACTCAACAACAACACCTTCATGACAACATACACTATACTAACCATGTAGGTAAATCACACACTGCAGTAGCTACACACGCCTTTTTCACCATAGGTTCACTCTAATCACTTTTTCTTTGCACATTTTTCATCTTTAGTTTCCATGCTCCTACATCCTTTTGTAATTCCATGCTTTTTCTAGTCCTTCGACGCGTTATCTAATTCACTCTACATCATAATCATGTGTTCATCTCTATCTACTTTATGTTACTGAGATTTCTTCTCACCAACATAAAGTGGGGCAAATGTAGACACAAAATCATAAACTTTAGATATTGTTTATCCTGGTCTCATACTACTATTTAGAAGGTCCTTGAGTGAAGAAAGTACTAATTAACCCCCATCTTTTGGCCATCTTGTTTTATTTTATTTTGTCATTCACTGACCTTTACACCCATATGCCCAATAAATCCATTTGTCATCCCACATTATTTTAGCCTTGATTAGGGGCACCCATGGGTGTCCTTTTCCCACTAGGGGTGCCTCGATCCCTTTTTTCACTTTCCTTTCATCTTTTGAGCTCTTTCTAGCTGTTTCTCTTTTCTTGTCATTTTGGTGGTTAGCCATTTCGGGGTTAATTATGAAATTAGACCAAGAGAACCCTATAAATATAAAGTTATGATACCATAATGAGGGACCTAGCATCATTCACTATTATCATCCATCTAGAGTTGCATCCATCTATTACATTAGAGATCACTTACATCCACATAAATCCATCACAAGGCACAAGGCTAGGACATATGCATCACACACTTCATAGGGGGAGGGATTATATTCTATTCCATGCACACATGCTATTACATTTTCTACATTTAGTTATTGCTCGCTACTTCACAAAGTGTGACTGACACAAGAGAACCTAGGGCACATTATGCACACACTCACCAGAACTACATTTGGGTCTAAAATGTAGTATAACACCTAGTTAATAAGCCCACTGTTATGACAATGACGGTGGTTAGTTTGACCCATTCATTTGCATTTTTGTTTTTAGGGATTGATGTTTGTTTAGGGTTTTACAGGTATTTCTATTCATCTTGGATCATTGGCGACATCCATTACAGGACAACAAATCTTATGTGACACACAAAAAGGGTTTTAGACCACCTTGCAGCCCCTATGAGATTTAGTTTCATAGATTTTAAATAGACTAGGGTTCCTAGTTTCAAGACTAGGCTGTCCGCAAGTGCCCAGTCCCTTCCTAGGTGCTCCAGTCCAAGGAATCAGTCTACATCCATCCTTTTAGAGCTTACGCATAGTCGTTGTTACTTCCAAATTTTCCAGTCACCTCTATGAGACATTCTGTGATAATCTTCTACTCATTTGAGTTCTTTCATATTCTCTCTTGAACATTAGGGTTAGCATTTCCTTTTATATATGGGTTTAGGTCATTCACATACTTCTTTACCGCATTCATTTAATTTATTTACAGATGTTCATAGCTTAGATTAACTATCCTCACATGCTAAATATTAGTAAATTTTAGTTAATCAAGTAATATAATAAAATCCTTTAATGGGTTTTCTTCCCCTTGAGGGTTTACCACTTATATCTTGTGTTCTTGTGTACTTCTTCATGATTATGCTCTTATGAATGGTTCTTTGCTTATGGTTAAGATCTCATTGATGCATGGTTAAATCTTAATGGTGTACGGAATTTAATTTGAAATTGTTTAAGGGTTTTTGAAGGTGATTCACCCGGTCCATTGTGATTCCAAAAATTTGTATCGAGAATAGGTAATTTTATATAAGATTAATCTCTTGAAAGGAGATCCTTTAAGCACAAAAATGGAAAGTCAACAAAGTGACTCTTCTTTTAGTAAGGCACCATTGTTTGATGGAGTGAACTATGATTTTTGGAGTCTAAGGATGAGGAATCACATCATGTCATTAGGATTTGATATTTTTCAATTAATGGTGGATGGTTATACTACTCCTGTAATTCCCCTAACAAATTCTATAGACAAGAAGACAAGTAGTGACAATTCTAGGGCTATGAATGCAATCATGTATGGTCTAGTTGAACTGAAATTGTGAAAGTGATGCATTGTAAGTCAAAAAAGAAATGTGGGAGAAAATTCAAGTCCTTTATGAAGGATATTCTAAGGTAAGGATAACCAAGATTCAAACCTTTAGAAATTAGTTTGAAGGGTTGAAAATGAGTGATGATGAGCCTATTACTGCATAATTTCTTAGAGTTGACAAAGTTTTCAACACCATGAAAGGTCTAGGTGAAGAAGTAAAGGAAGAGGTTGTGGTACAAAAGGTATTGAGGTATCTTAATCCTATATTTGATTCCAAAGTGTCTACTATTGAAGAAGCCAAGGATTTGACTCTCTTAACAATGGATGATTTGCATGGAACCTTGACTGCATATGAGATGAGAACTCAGGGTGATAAACATGTCAAGAAGGAGATAACTTTCAAGACTGAAAAGAAGAAAAAGGAAAAAGAATAAGGATGATGACGATCTCATGAGATGGATGATGATGAGTTTTCCACAATTTCTAGAAGGTTAAAGGTTGGATCATGTATGTATAAAAGGAAGCTTCCTTTCAAATGTTTCAATTATGGTAAGGTAGGCCATTTTGCAAACAAATTCCCTCATAAGCACAAGGATGAGGATGAATAAAGTGATGGAGAACATGACAAAAAGGATAACAAATATGATAAAGGGAAAAATAAGTTCAATAGGTTTGACAACAAGAAAAATACCAAGAAGATTCTATATTCAAAAGAAGAGTGTTATTCATCCGAGGATAGAAACATTGATGATGGAGTATCTAGTTACGAATAAGAATCGAGCATGAAGAGGTTGTTGATGAGGTTTTATTCATGACTAAATATGCCATGAGGTCTATGAGTGACAATTCCACTCTATTTGGTGACAACATGTAATTTGAGAATGAAGAAGAAGATGTCTATGAGATCTGAATTGGTATGTGTTCAATATGAATTGAAGCATGCGTTGAGAAAAATAATAAAAAATATGATATCTCAAGTCAAATAATATGAGGTAAGGATCCATGACCTAAAGGAGAAACATTGGGTCATGTGAGAGAAATTAGATGAGATAGTCTAGAGGCTACTGAGATATAAATGAGTTCTATGACTCTAAGCTTGCAATCTAAGGAAGAAGAAGTGGTTCTACTTAAAAGAGAGTTGTCTAATGCTATTAACAAAGAAAAATAATTTCAGAAGTTTGAGTAAAGCTCCAAGACTCTTGATGACATCTTCAAAGAATCGGGAATCTACAGGTGACAAGACATTTTTGGGGTTTAGAGATGACCTCAAAGGAAAAGAGGTGATGCAAGAAGATAGTGTTCTAAGAAAGGATGATGAAGGACCAAAGGAAGGAAAAAATAAAACTCCACTAAAGACAATGTGAAGACAAATTCAATTAGGAAACCAAATGCTTCAAGGTATGAGAGATCATTTAATGGTTATTGTTTCACTTGCAATGGGTTTGGAAATAGGGCTAAGGAGTGTAGAATGTCTCACAAAGATGAAAAACCATGGAGGGACACTAGGAGTGAGAAAACAAAGAGTGTGGTGTGCTACTGATTGTTATGAGAAAGACCATATTGCTAGATATTGTCTACATAAACCTTCAAGTTAGAATTGGGGTAATGAAAGTTATATAGGCATAAGTGAATTTATGTGTTTCAAATGTAACGAAGTTGGTTATGTTGCTAGATAATGTCATTATGGTTATTCAAGGAAAGTCAAGAGATTTTAGGGTCCTAGGATGCAAGAAAGGAGGCAAAACATGACTTGTGAGCCAAGAGTGAACAAAAATGTTCCACTAAGGGCTAGTATAAATGTAAGACAATGAGTTAATTAGGGTACATATCATAAGCAAGTCCTTATTTTAGATATATCATGAAGAAATATGTCTCTACTAGGCTTCTTAGAGACATGTTCATCCATATGAAGCATTGAGAGAAGGGGGAACTGATTGGTTGGAGTATGCTTCGTTGTAGAAGTCTTGTCATGATGTAAAGGTATGTATTATAGTCTTATTTGGTTGTTTAAGTAATGAAAAATGTGTGGTTACAGTCAAGAGGTATCTGAATCTATATAGTCATGTCTTCAAGTTTGTGTTGCCATAGTTAAAGCCTATTAGGTCTTGTCTTGATCTTTTAAGGTATGGTTATGATCTGCATTTGAGTTTTTCATGTTATGATCTACATTTGAGTTTTAAGGTGTGTCTTAATATAAGTACAAAGTCATGTTGGTCCATCAAAAGGTTTGTTATGGCCTATATTAAAGTGATTCTCAGAATTGTTTCTTAGAAGCATCAGGAAGGTTTGTCATGGCATGGTTTCAAGTTAAGAAAATGTGTCATTGATTGAAGTATGCTCCTTTGTCGAGTCTTATTCAATCAAGTAAAGATAAAGTTGAAGGTCGAGTCTATGTCATGTAATGAAGTTAAAGTTAAAGATATAATTACGCATGCGCATGCTACGGCTAGTAGCATTCTTAGTAATCTGGCCGATTGCATCGTGTATCTTTGTCGGTACTGCAGCGATTCTCGCATGGTATTGGTCAACAAGATTATTCATACTACCTGGTTGGTAGCAATATTCATACCATTAGTCGGTAGTATTATGTATGCATCTTGGTCGGTAGCATAAAGAATGCTATCGACGGCCAGTAGCATGCAAAATGATACCATCCGTAGCAAACATAATGCTAATGGATGGTCACTTTTTGCATGCTTCTTGGTCGGTAGCATTCTACATCTTGTCGTGCTCGGTAGTATTCTACATGTTTTCGGTCAGGATTACATTATACATGCTCTCACCCGAGTAGCATGCAGAATACTACCGATCGATTGCCTTATATATACTCTTGGACGGTTGCATTGTATATGCAACCGACTAGTAGTTGTATTAAATAGTCCTATATATACATGAAGGGCACTCATAATTTCATTTTCACTCTACACAAATGAGAGAAGCCAGAGCATACGAGTAAAAACCCTCAACAAACAAGGTGATCTGTAAAATCTAGAAGGAGAAACTAGAACGCCAAATGACAGTTACAAATAGGAAGCAAGTGCCAACAATTTTATAACATATCAAAAATGCTAAGAAGAAAGACAATTTCCACACAACCCAAGAGCCCAACTGTGTCAACAAAAAATATGAAGAAGTTTTTGTACAAGAGCCTTGTCTTTCCTCAACTGTACACATTTCTTGAGGATCCTAATGCATTTTCCCAATGGATCAAAGTGGTTAGTTTCATAGGTTTTGTGTATATGACCCAATTTCAGACAGACCAGAAAACACTCAACAATCTTCTACTCAACTATGACACTTCCACTTTCACCTTTCATTATCAACTCCCATCTCATGCACAATCATTTGGAACTTCACCCGAGGACATTGAGCATATGACAAGACTACCACACAAGGATGTGGATCTGTCACAACCAAATATGTATTATCAGATGAAGATTGTAAGTATTTGGAGTCTCATTTTTAATTATCTATTGATGCAATTGTAGCTGCTATTGTGTGTAATTTTATTTTCAGTTTTACATTTCATTTTGATTATTTTCAATTTTACATTTCATTTTAGTATAACTATGTCTCCTTGTATTTACACTTACAAATTCCAAAACCCTTCAAAAAGATGAATTCAACTCAAGGATTTCAGTCACCCATTTCTTCAAGCCATGGTGTAGTTCTTCTTGGCTAGAATTATGTTCTGCAAGTTCGATATACAAATATTTCGTGGTGGGATTTGGCTTATATCATTCACACCCAAAGAGGGAAAAAATTTGACTAGTGCGAGTTACTTATTTTACAAGATAAGAGGTGATTTAGCCAATGTTCAAGGTAAGTGCATGGAAATGGGGGCCAAAAGGGGGTAAAAAAGGGACACTTTTTTTCCTGAAATTAGTAAAACTTGAACTTCATCGAATAATTTGGCATGCCTATGCTCAAAATTTGACAAAGTGATAAGAATAAGTACCATAGAGCTCAAAATCTAGTTTCTAAAATACTTAATTTTTTTGAAAATGGTTGATATTAAGAGGGTCAAATGTGGTGCGCACACAAAGTATGTCTATTTTTGTATAAAAATATAAGAACCTATTTTGTGTGCACCCCCATTTTTTGAGTTCTATAATTGTTTTTTCAAATCCCTTTAGTAGAAATTTAGCTAAGACCATGCATAAGGTCCCACTAATTTTTCATAATTTTTGGATGAATATATAATTTTTTATTAATTTTCAAAGTGCACATATCCGAAAATGAAATATTTGTGTGTGCAACCCCATAAATTTGAGAAAAAAGTTGTTTTTTAGTTTTTATTTAGTACGTGTAGAATGGAGTTGATAAAAAACCACTTTTAGAAAAAAATTGAATCAAAAAATCATAAATTGTGCACTAATACGTATGCGTAGGTTTTCAAGAAAACAAGGCACTAGTAACAAAATTATGGATAAAAGCCTTAAACTAGTCAAATTTTAGAAATAATTATATCGTCATCAAGGTAAAATTGAGCTTGACATCGTAGTATAATTTATTTTTGAATATTATGTTTTAAATCATGAGATATTTGGTGCACACGTGAAATTTTGATTTTTTTGTTAAACACGGTTTTAATCGCGTATAACACATTCTAAACCTCTGGTTTGGAAATCCAAGTAAAATCAAGTCTTTGGATTGGGTATTCCAAACCCCAACAAGATGAAACACGAGTGCACAATAACGCGAGCACGTTATAAGCACTCGTGTTCTGTGTGTTATGTGGTATATGTGCTTGAAGCATGCTTCTATTTACACAAATAAATGTTTAAGTATAAGGAATAATAAAAGAAATAATAATAAAATTGAAAAGCTTATAAGATGTTAGGGTCACTCTGCACCTTATGGAACTAGTCTCACAAATCCATCTGTGACGGTTTAGAAGATAGTTTTTCAAATTCTAATCTGGTCACTACATAAGTATTTTTCAAGATTTCAACATTCAACCTTCAAGCTTTTAGGGTTTAAATTATACAATCGATATTTGTTTTGTGAAAGAATATAGGCATTGTTTAGGTTTTGGGGCCTTTTGGATTGGTTATTGATATTTGTAGGAGTGTTTAGGAATATTTAGGAAAGGTTTACTCATTCAAGGACAATCTTCTCAACAACGGGTTTTCTAGGTGCAGAGAACAAACACTCTAATGGTGAAATTTGACTTCTTTAGATGATTTTGGGAGCTCGTAAGGAGTTATGAGGAAAAAAATAGGCACTGGAAAGATATGTGAATCCTATACATGTTGGTAACATCCATTTTTATCTAATACTTGAAGGTTTCATGAATAATTTCAAGATAGTGTAGCTACCCCTTTCGGTTCCAGACAAAAATGGCCCTAAATTTGTAAGCACTAGAGAGATGATCACCACATGGTGATAGGTTAATATTTGTAAACATTGATAAGTACCTCTGGGAATGGGTACTATCATAAATAGACTATTTTTTACCATGGGTAAGGATCTCATGAGGATGGGGCCAAATTTTGTGAGTTGAAAACACCTTCAACCCTGAGTCCTAAACCCTAAACACTAAACCATAAACACTTAGATGTTAACCCTAAAACCTAAACCCTAAACCTTAAAATTTCAACCCATAGCCCTAAGCCCTAAACCCCAAACCCCGAACCATGATCCCTAAATACTAAATGATAAACTCTAAACCCTAAACCATTAACTTTGAATCCTAAACTCTAAACCCTAAATCCTAAACAATAAAAGCTAAACCCTGAACACTAAACCATAAACCCTAAACCTTGAGGCCTAAATCCTAAACCCTAATCCCTAATCCCTAAAACCTAAACACTAAAAACAAAACAATAAAGCCTAATCCATAAACCCTAAGCCCTAAACCTTAAATCCTAAACCCACGAACCTTGAGGCCTAAGCCGTAAACACTCAATCTTAAGCCCTAAGCCCTAAACCTTAAACCATAAAACCTGAACCCTAAACATGAGCCCTAAAACCTAAACCCTAAACCCTAAACCCTGAACCCTAATCCCTAAACCGCAAACCTTAAATCCCGAACTTTAAACCTAAATCCTATACCCTAAACCCTAAAACCCTAAACCTTGAACCCTAAACCCGAACCCCGAGACATAAACCCTAAGACCTAAACCATAAACCCTAAACTATCAATCCTTAACGCTAAAAACCGAGCCCTAAACCCTAAACCCTAAACCCTAAATTGTGAACCCTAAACCTTGAGCTCTAAACCCTAAACCCTAAACCCTCAACCCTAAGCCCTAAACCCTAAACACATTAAACCCCAAACCATAAGTTGTTATCCCTAAACCCTAAACCCTAAACCATAAAACTTAAACATTCAACCCATAGCCCTAAGACCTAAATCCTAAACCCTGAACCATGAGCCCTAAATGCTAAACCATAAACCCTAAACCCTAAACTTTCAACACTGAATCCTAAACCCTAAATCCTAAATAATAAACCCTAAACCTTGAACACTAAACCCTAAACCCTAAACCTTAAGGCTTAAATCCTAAACCCTAAACCCTAAATCCTCATCCCTAAACACTAAACCCTAAACCCTAATCCTTGAACCCTAAGCCCTAAACCTTAAACCCTGAACCTTGAGGCCTAATCCCTAAATCCTAAACCCTAAGCTCTAAACCCTAAACCTTGAACCCTAAACTCTAAATTCTAAACCCTAAACCCTAAACTCTAAACCCTAAACCCTAAACCATAAATCCTAAACCCTAAACTCGAACACTAAACCCTAAACCCTAATTCCCAAACTTTGAGCCATAAACCCTAAACCCTGAACCCTAAACCTTGAGGCCTAAACCCTAAACACTCAACATAAACCCTAAGCCCTAAAACTTAAACCCTAAACCATAAAACCTAAACCTTGAACCCTAAACTTGTGCCCTAAACCATAAACCCTTAACCCTGAGCCCTAATCCCTAAATCATAAAGCGTAAACCACAAACCTTAAATCCTAAACCCTAAACGATAAACCCTAAATTCTAAACCTTGAACCCTAAAAATTGAGCTCTAATCCCTAAACCTTAAATTCTAAACCTTAAGCCTTGAACCCGAAACCCTAAACCCTAAACCTTGAACCCGAAAACTACACCCTAAACCTTGATTATGAAAATTTGAGCCTTAAACCCTAAACATTGAACCCGAACCTAAACCCTAAACACTCAACCCTAAGCCATAAGCCCTAAACTTTAAACCCTAAACCTTGAACCCTAAACCTTGAACCTTAAACTTGTGCCCTAAACCATAAACCCTTAACCCTGAGCCCTAAACCATAAACCTTGAACCTTAAACCCTAAACCCTAAACCCTAAATTCTAAACCTTGAACCCTAAAAATTGAGCCCTGATCCATAAACCATAAATTCAAAACATTGAACCCTAAAAATTGAGGCTTGATCCTAGATCCTAAACCTTGAGCCTGGAGCATTGATCCATAAACCCTAAACTAGTAACCCCAAACATCAAACCTCAACCATAAACCCTAAACCCTGATCCCTAAATCCTAAACCCTAAAATTTAAACCCTAAACCCTAAGCCATAAACCCTAAGCCCTAAATCCTAAACCCTAAACCCTAAACCCTGAGCCCTTAGCCCTAAACCCTAAACTCCAAGCCCTAAACCCTAAAACCTAAACCATAAACCATAAAATATAAACCCCAAACCCTAAACCATGATCCCTAATCCATAAACCTTAAAACTTAAAACCTAAACCCTAAAACTCAAACCCTAAACCCCGTAACCTTAAGCACTATACCGTAAATCCTAAATCTTAAACCATAAACCCTAAAACATAAATCCTAAACCTTAAACATTTAGTCTTTAACCCCAAGCCCTAAACCATAAAACATAAACCATAAACCATAAACCATAAACATTGAATTGTAAATCCTAAGCCCTAAGCCCTAACCCATGAGCCCTAAGCACTAAACCCTAAACCCTGAACCATAAGTCCTAAATGCTAAACCCTAAACCCTAAATTGAGAATAACAAGTCTAGTGGTATTTTTGGGTCTGACATGATTAGGATACCAAAAAATTTGATTTATGCTCTTTTGAATAATTCTTTCATTGATTCAAGTTGTCGAGAACAAAGATTTCATTTAAAGACCAAAGCTTGATATCTCAAGTGGTTGTGTAAGCTAGAAAATTGAGATGATTTCTGAGGTTCAACTTTATTTTCCAAGATGCATTACTCCCATGTTTGAAAATATTTCTCCGTAATGCAACAAAATTCTGATTCAGACACTCGATGATTCCTAAATGTCTAATCCTACCACAAACCCCAGTAGTCCTCGATCCTTGGATATATGGAGACACCATTACTGAGACAAACTAGAAACTTTCAAGGAAGAAGAGGTTCTTGTGAATATAAACATGTATCAAAGTGAATCATGAATGTGAATATGAGCATGTGGTTATTTTTCTAGCTTCCAATGGGTCATCTAGGCTTGCATAATACCATACATGGAAATATGAGAAATGTGAAATTTGTTTCAGAGTGTGAAGAAATTGACATTCAAGAGCACAAGTATATGTGGGGAGAAACATGTTTAGAAAATATGTGTAATATACATTGCAAGGCACAAGTTAGATGCCATATCCATTAAGTTACTTGTCCCAACCCTCATAAACAAGGTAGTTATACAAGCAGACTCATTGATGGTTCTAGGCATGAGACTAGGAAATATGGTCATAATATTGATATTCTAAAAGATGAATTCACTCATGGGACCTAATGGAAATATATGAGGTTTTCCGATCCTTGTAGTGCAAAAGATCAAGAGTAGTTTTCACTTTCTAATCACTACTGTAGACTATAGGGATTTTAAACAATCTTCAGGTTTCTTTGTGGTTGTCATGCCCTCCTAGTTAAGTCATCAATAAAACTAAAGTTTATTTGATTAGAGAGAGAGAGAATTCAATAAACCACATAAATTAATCATCTTAGCACCACAACACATTATCTAAGTAAACAATCTCTAACAATATAAAGAGTTGAATAGTTTCATGTTAGTCTAAGCATGGTGAAATAATATAAAGAGTTGAAAGGAGCAAATAAAAGCATAAAATTCCAAATTTGTGCTTGATTTGGAATAAGACACTTAAAGCTAGTGAGAGGAATAGAGTGGAAGTATGAGCAAATGAATTTTTACAAGATTGAGAGAAAGAGAGTGAGAGAGAGAGAGAGAGAGAGAGAGAGAGAGAGAGAGAGAGAGAGAGAGAGATACAACATTCAATAAGCCACATAAATTAATCATCTAAGCACCACAACACATTCTCTAAGTAAATAATCTCTAACAATATAAAGAGTTGAATGGTTTCATGTTAGTCTAAGCATGGTGAAACAATATAAAGAGTTGAAAGGAGAAAATGGAAGCAAAAAATTCCAAATTTGTGCTTGATTTGGAATTAGGACACTTAAAGCTAGTGAGAGGAATAGAGTGGAAGTATGAGCAAATGAGGTTTTACAAGAAAATGAGTCATTTTAACAGTTGATTGGGCTTGTGTACAAAATGTGAGAGCAAAATATGGGGTTGGAAGGGTAAGTTTTAGGTTGATTGTGTCATTTTACATCTTTGAGCCTATAGAGCTTGTTGGAAATTGGTTGTTATGAGTTGATGAATGCATGCAAATGTGTTGGAGCTCTGCATCACCTCATGATGTTTTAGATCCTTCATAGACCTCATGATGACCATTCCCTTGATTATTTGAATTGATAAAAACTTGCATATGTGTTTTGATTTATTATGTGTTATAAGGAATTGCATGAGTCCATATATTCGAGCAATTGTTGCTACCTTTGGGAGTTGTGAGGCTTAAAATATATAGTTTTGACACATTTAACACTCCTACAAATGTCAATAACCAATCCAAAAACCCTAAAACCTAAACAATGACTATATTATTTCACAAAACATATATTGATTGTATAATTTAAACCCTAAAAGCTTGAAGGTTGAATGCTGAAATCCTGAAAAATACCTATGTACTGACCATATTAGAATCTGAAAAAATATCTTCTAAACCATGACAAATGGAGTTGTGAGACTAGTTCCATAAGGTGTAGAGTGACCCTAACATCTTATATTTACTAAAATAAATTTATTTCTTCGACTTAAACATTTATTTTTGTAAATAGAAGCATGCCACAAGCACATATACCACATAACACATTGGAGCGAGCGTGTTATAACATGCTCGTGTTATAGCATGTTCGAGCCACAAAGCAAGTGTGTTATGGCCAAAATGGCCAAAAAATAGATTTGTGTCCAATTTTTGGTTCCCCATCTTTGTGCACTTACCCTTTATTTGAATGACAATGTTACCATCAATTGCACAAATTTTATTCTTGATATTATGAATCCCTCTATAATTTACGTGGCACCACTCCATCGATAACAATGAATGTAAAGCTATCGAATTTGTCCTTAACAATTCAAGAGCAGGAGGTGAGTCCCAATTTTTGATTATTTTGTTTGTAATTATTATTCTTTTTTGTAATATATATCTAGTATATTTTTTATTTGGGATTAATAAACAATTTATTGTTGAATTATAACAGAAAATAGTTGCAACGGTTGCATCACGAAGGGATGCTACTATCAGAGGACATTTCCCACTAGGTTTAGGAGATTCATTCGTATCGGATAATCAAAGCATGAGGACACCACTCCACAATCTTTCAAACGGATGAGGAGTTCCTTAAACCCTCAAATTAACACATCCACCATACCACAAACATTAATAGCAAGTATTTTTATTTATGATGTATATATGACATATGTTTCAATATGTTTGAAAATAAATGTAATTAATTATTAATAACTTGTATATGTTTCAATATTTCTTGTAACTTATATTGCTTTGCTGCAGAAACCTCTAGAAGCAGAAGATTATATTGTTGGGCTCATGGTAGCCCAGAAAAAAATTATTTGAATTTGATTAAACACAATAGGACGTAGAAATATCTTTGGTACCTCACTCTTTGGCTCCGGTATGAATTTCATTTTTGTATTTTATTGCTTTTATTTTTTTAAACAAAAATTTGACAAGCTCATCAATCATTGATGCTTAATAATGTTTTAGGACACACCTACCAATACAACTCCCAGACATTTCAATCTACTTCTCTACAACCACATCAACTACAAGAGGCCCAATTTACACCTTAGATGGAATCCTTTCAACAAAGTAATATTTATAATCATATATGATATAATGTTACATTTATTATTATTTCTATCCTATTATGTTTTTCATTTGAATTTTCTTATGTTATTTACAAAATTACATTTGATTATTACTGTAGGTCTCCTCCTCATCCAATTCAAAATCCATCTACTATAAAGAGGAAGATGCCACCTCCTCCACCTCCACTACAAAATATTAGGACCAGGTACAATGGAGATTATATTTCATTTTTTCCTCTAGCTTCAAGCAGAGGTACCCTTAATTTTACAGTCGAGTTTCCAATGTTTTCATTGGGAAATGTTCCTAGTGGACATGGTGTTTCTGTTTTGAACGATATTAATTTAGATGAGGAATATCTAGGGATTAAAAGCGGGTTCAGGCCCATGGAACTTTTAATCCCCAAGATATGATTCATGGGGCAAGGCAACCTTCTCCAATCGAGTGGATGGATCCAACCCACCTTCTCCAGTACATATTGCCTTAACCGATGACCAAAAAATTACTTTTGCACTTAATGCTCTTTTGGTTGATAATTGTGAAGCCAATGTTGATGTTATATTGAAGGATATTGAACAATTAAAATTGTGGGAGTTTAGGGATAAAGTTATTATTAAATAAATAAATTCATGATTTAAAAATCACAACCAAAGACATATTGTATTCTTCAGTTAAAAACAAGCCAACTAAGCTTGATATTTTGTTGAATCAAGATGTGTTTGGTTTTGTATCTTTTGAAAATAGTTATGATGATGAAGTGCTGGACATTATGTTGAATAGAATTGAGAAATTAAATACAGAAGCATAAGCCTACCACAATATGTGGTCGAGAGACAAGGGCCTTGTAGTTTTTGCTACTGTGCAATGAGATAAGGTATTGGTAAGTCTTACTAAATTTTCAAATATTTTTTTACATTTTTTTGAAACTTTATTAATTAATTTTTTGTTTTGAAATGTAGTAAAAGTACGAAAATTTGAAAAATGAAGCTACAGTGCTTGATGTGTATTTAAAAAGTTCTAGAAAAAGTTTAAATGCCGTAGTTGAATTAAAGCAAAAGCTTGTTATATTAAACAAGCAGAATAATACCTTGAGAAGGATCATAAAGGCACATGGAATGGATCTAGAGATATTGTTAAAGAAGCAAGCAGAACAGGATCCAACATTCTTTGTATCTTTGGTGATGCAGAAAATCGAGAATGATAAATTCTTGCGAATATGGAAGTCTGCAGTGAAAGGATCTTATTGACAAAGTCTTTGTAAAAGAAAGTTTCATTGCAGAAAGGAGACAAAAATAGAAACCCACAGAGAAGAATCTTCTCAAGGATGATGCTATTGCTGTAAAAACAAATGTCAAATTATAATTGTTGGTTTTAGAATCTTTTTGTAAAACTGTTACAAATTCAGCGTATAATTATATATATATACTTATTAATGAAAAAATTGAAAGTTTCAAACTTCACTTGATGTGATGTTTTAATTTTAATTTTTTTATATTAGTGAATAAGTTATTCAAGTGGATTCTTAATGTGATGATTATTCTCAATTGTGTTTGATATTACTATTTCATATTAAATTTAAAAATTATATGTTGTTGTATTTGTACTACTACTATGTTCATGTGTAAGACTGAAAAATCTACCATAAATGGAATGATATTATTATCATTTAAAAGAAAACATAAAAAATAAGTATGACATTTCTAATTTAAAAACTCTAAACAAATTGCAACATTCAAAATATTATTCAATAATGAACATGCGAATAACAAAAATAACAATATACATACTTATATTCTGATACGAGATTTTCTTTCCGAATTAAATTGTACATTCATTATTATTTACTCTAAATTGACTAGATCAAACAAAAACATATTATTTTGGTTCAAAACACTACTATCTAATCTTTCACCTGTGATTTTCAGTCACATTTTTGTTGTTATCCAAAATCCTGTATTAGAATTACCGATCCCTCTCCTCTCTGTAAGAGAATTCCAAACTGCCATTACGCGTTCATAAGGAAATATATCCACATCATATCGTGAAACATATAATCTCAAGCAAGTCTTAAAATTTTATCCATCTGTTCCTATATTTTGATTTTATAAATGTTAGTGCCCTAAAAATATTTCATCTTCAACTAGATCCCAATATCATTGTTTGACATAATTCATACAATCGGAAATATTCACTAATATTTTCATGAAAGATAGTACTAGGATACAAATTTTTCCATAGAAGTGTAATTGCTCCTTTTTCTGTTGGCTCACTCAATAATTTAGATTGTTCACTCATTACCTGACCAAAATCAACTGATTATAATGCAAGTGATTCCTTTTGAAGAAAACCATTAATCGAAAACCATCACATTCAACTGATTATCCAAAATGATTTATGAAAGTACCCATGTGTATTTTAAATGAATCAGCTATAGCTCTGCCTCTAACATGATTCCAAAAGTTAGGATTGACCACTCCCATGGCCTCAAGAATCTCACCTTTTTAAAAATGATCTTTGATCTCGTTGGATAAACATTGTGATATTTTCTATATTTTTTTTTCTCATTTTAGATATAATAGCATCATATAAATTACGTGTAACATGCACTTCTTCAAGATCCGATCCAACAATATCCACTCATTTTTCAAATGTGTGCATTTGAATCTCCTTCTCGTTAACAAAGATACAAAGATGACCACATATATTGAATCTAAAGTAGCTGTTAGGATCCTTTAAATCTTCGAGCTTGCCAATGACTGAATACATGTCCTTTAAAGCATTCATCAGAGTTATATAACATATCTAGAGTCTGACACACCCTTTTCCTAAACCTAATGAAGTCCGCTATATAGATGGATCGTTCTTGAGCAAGATTTGTTATGCAATTCATTTCATGCAACATTGGAAGAATCTGCAAAGTGTAAAAAATGTTTCCAAGTTTGTTAGGTGGTAAAGCAAATCTTTTCCCTGTCAACTTACTATGGTTCTTAAACATGAAACTAGTTAAAGATGGATATTCCTCAAAAAATTTGTGTGCGGGCTCATACATAGAAATCCATCTATTATAAACATATTTAAGAAGTTTCTTACCATTTGTGACCCCAAATGAAAACTTATGAAAATATATAAATATTTTTAGATTGCTTGACATATAGGCATGGAGTTCACAGATAAGCTCTTCAAATTTTTAAACACATTTAAATGTGCTTACCATCCTATATGCAAGATTCATCCTGTGAGCCATGTAATGAATAAGAATCATCTTAGGAGAAAAATATGTTTGGAGACACACACATATAGACCATTTCTATAACCCCGCATCACTGATGCACCATTAAAACCAACACAAATAATCTTTGTAGCTATAGAATAAATATCCATTCTTGATATGTCCTTCAAATTAGATACAACCAATTTGTAAAGATTTTCATCATTACAATTTTCTTGCATTTTATGAACAAAAAGTAGATGAGGTGTCCTTGTGTGGTTCTGGAAAGTATATACATGCTAGAAAACTTAAGAAGTGTTGTCAACAATTGTAATCTCATGAATTGAAAGGGAGACAAAACTTGCATTCTTGATGTTTTATTTTAGATCTTCTTGTTCAATCATCACAAGACATCTCGGCATCTACCAAGCATTTCTCTCTGACCAATGTGAATGTGAAAGGTTTGGAAACCCATTGAAATTGAACAATTTCTTATATTCGAAAAATATGAAATTGGTCTTCCCATTTTAAGAATAAAGAATATGGTTGAAAATTGTGTAGTTTTTTCCTTCAGATTTTCATTTGCAACTTTTCCAAAATTTGCATTAATGGTTCCTCCTTTCTCTTGAAGTTTTTGAGTGTGTTTCATTTTATTTTCATACTCCTCATTATATTACATGCATGCACTCTTTTGCAGTTTTCCATGTATGAGTCTTCGTTATTTTTGAACATTTTAGGATGATTTGTGTAATATACTTTTCCACAATGTTTCTCTATAGTGTCCAATTTAAGTTGCATTCTATGTTCTTTACCCAATTTCCAACTACAAATAGTACATATAAATTATTTGGGAGTATCAATACCATTATCTGGCTATATAGGTTCAATGAATGGGTATTTTGTGCCCAATCTACCTGAAAAGACCTTCCTATTGTCCAGGATGTTTTCTTCTTTCTCATAATTTTTTTTTCAAGTGTCCTATCAATATCATCTTCTAATGGAATGTTTTCTTTTGAAAATTTATTTATTGAATGCATTTTGTAAACGAGACAATCTTCTAGCTTTGACATGTTTGGGTCCTCATCAATTATATCTTTATCTAATGAAATAATTGTTTTTGTAGAATTAATTTTTGGTTTACTATTTCGTCTTTGAATATAATTAACGGTAGGGTTTTATGTATTCAAAAATGATTTTTTTTTATTACAAAGATATTAAAAAAATTAAACTAAACTGACAAAAAAGAGGGAAAAGGTTATGATAATCTGTTACAACTTACCGGTACCCATGTTAATGTTTCCGGTGAATGCATGTTGGGTCTACATTTTTTTTGTTGGCTAAAATTTTTTAATATGTTACTTTTTTATTTTTAGCTTATCTACCTTTTGTTGATTGTTCAGAGAAGCCATTGTACCTATCCATGAGAAATTTTAAAAATAGATTAGTTTAATCAAAATCTAAACAAAATTTTAAATTTTGTAAACCAAACCAAATTTAGAATGAATATGATGTCTTGGCCGTGAGCACACCTTGCATTCTATTGACAAGAAGCATTTGGATACCGAGCCCAGGAGCATGCGCTATGTTACCGATTGGCGGCATGCGGTATATGTTACCGGTTGGCGTGATGATGACGAAGGATGATAAAGGCCGACATCATGTAGTATACTAATGGCGGTAGCATGAAGGATCTTTGTTGCTCATCAACATGTAGTATGCTGCGGCGTTAGCATACTACATGATGTAGGCCTTTATCATCCTTCATATGCTTGAAAGATTGTAGCATGCAATATGCTACCAATTAGCAGCATATAGTATGTTACCGATTGATAACAAGCAATATGCTACCTCGGCAACATACAATATGCTATCGACTAATAACATACTACATTCAAATAACAATAGGGTTTTATGTATTCAAAAATGAAAAATGTTTTGACTATTACAAAGATATTACAAAAATTAAACTAAACTAACGAAAAGAGGGAAAAGGTTATGGTAATCTGTTACAACTTACTAGTACCCATGTTAATGTTTTCGGTGAATGCATGTTGGGTCTATATTTTTTTGTTGGCTGAAAAAATTTAATATGCTACTTTTTTATTTTTAGCTTATCTGCCTTTTGTTGATTGTTCAGAGAAGCCATTGCACTTATCCATGAGAAATTTTAAAATAGACCAGTTTAATCAAAATCTAAACAATATTTTAAAATTTGTAAACGAAACCAAATTCATAATAAATATTATGCTCTTGGTTTGGAAGCACACGCATCTTATCGACATGAAGCATTCGAGATACCGACCAAGCGCATGCACTATGTTACTAATCGACAACATGCACTATCCTACTAGTCAACAATATGAAGGATGATAAGGCCAACATCATGTAATATACTAACACCAGTAGCATGGAGGATGCTATCATTTAGCGGCATGCAATATGCTATTGGCCCGACAACATACAATATGCTACCAAGTGACATCATACAATATGATCTGACGGAATGATAACATGCGGCATGCTCCGATTAGCAACATGCAATATGCTGCGATTGGTAATAAGAAGTATGCTACCTCGACAACATGTAATATTATACTAACCGATAACATATTGCATCTTTGCTTTATTCGGTAGCATATCTTATATCTTTGTCGGTCATTGGTATATATTGCATGCTATGTGCTTGTAACATATTGTATGCTTCTAGTCAATTATATGCGAGATGGCATATAATATGTAAATTGTAGGTAGCATACAATATACTATCATCCAACAACATCTTGTATGCTACCAGACGGGTTGCATACACTATGATACCGAACAAAAGAATTTTGTATCTTGCTGGCTATTTGCATGGAGTGTGCATCAAACCGGTAGCAAAATTACACACCTAAAATGCTAGAAAAAATTAAAGTACCTTGAAAGTAGGAAGGAAATATCTGGTGACCGATCGATGACAATAAGTAGAAATGAATTCTGAATTTTTGAGGAAGTTGGATGTTTGGAACTATGAAGAATGAATTATAAATACTTAAATAGTAAATTTAAATGAGGTGAATTTGGAATATTTTAAATTTGCACTAAGGATGATTTGAATGATAATAATCAGCTATTGGTGCAAAAATTCTTGGTGAACTAACCCCTAAAATTTACTTGTACCCCAAAATTTTTGGTGAACTGGTCCTAGCTGGTACTTGGAAAAATTCATCGATTTCAAATTTCAAAAACTGGAATATTTGTGAGTTAATGAATATTCACCTCTAAAATTTTCCCTAGCATGTATAGGAAAAAGATGTACAAGTTCATCATGAGCCAAGATGTTGGATGAGTTTATGAGATGACATGAATAAGTACTTGAGGTCTATATGGTTCATAAAGTTTATATAGTGACAAATTTGTAGATGTATCACGCGCAATGATGTGAAGTGATAAGGAGGTTTGAGAGGTCTCTCAAGACTTAAAATGTAGAGTTGGAGGCAAGGTAAATTGATGCTTTCTAGGTATGCTAATGAATGGTTTGAATCTACTAGGTGTATCCTTGGATCATGTTTCATGTTTAGGGAATATCAAAGTTGTTTAGGAATCATGAAGTATGCATGGAAAATGATGAAGCATCAAAATGATTGTCAAGGACTAACTTGGGATTCTAAGTTGACATGTACTATGAAAAATATGTGTATATCTATCTATCCGAGTGCTGTGGTACCTCCTTAAGGAGTGAAAAGTGTCAAAATATTTTCAAGGTCTCCATTGGTATATAATGAAGATTCAAGGTGTTTTGAAGAAACTAGAAGATGTCACATGGAGGTGAAATTGTTGATAATGTACGAGTCAATCTCAAAGCACTAAAGTGGGATGCTACAGGTATGCAGAGGTATGATGAATCATGAGGAGAAATACTTGATCCTTAACTAGGATTTTTAGATGTCATGAAGACTATGTAAGAAAAATGTCATTGGCATATGTAAGAACACTAAAAATATTGAGCAAACACAATATATGCATTCATGAGTTCATAACTATATTGTAGGATTGTAAGTGTGTTTTTTGGGTCCTATGATGGGTTATCAATCCTTAAGTCATGTCGAGAGGTATCTAAGAGTATGTTTTCATCTTGAGAAAAGTATGAAGATACACAAGCATAATTGTGTCTGTGAAAATGGAAGAATGAGTTATTCATGATTGATAAGTAGGGTTTCAAGTCTATATGTGGTCATGGAGCTCTACAATAGTTCTTTAAGAAAAAACATGGCAAGAGAGTATGATTCCAATAGCCTTTTCTTCTTCATGGTGGTTCAAAAAGCTATAAGGGCATAGAAAGAAGATGTACATCATGATATTAGTTAATAAATACTGATCAAGGATGAAGCTGCTAAGGTATGGTTCTAAGTTTAATTATTTGAAGAGGTGACAATAATGCAAAGGAGAGCATGTATAAATTGATCCTACACATGATGGTTTAGGTTGAGGGGGATTTTAGATAATCATACTTGTTGAAAAATGGAAGATAGAGTTTGTGCAAGGTTTTTACAATTGAAAAATGCATCACCGACAGTGTATTGAATTCTTCCATGAATAAAATATGACCTACATGTTTGAAAAGGACTACTCAGATAGGGGAGCAAGCCATGAGTTTGGATCGGATGCTCTAGGAATAAAGGAGACCTAATGGGACACAATAATGAATGAATATGTTTGTAAGGTGAGTCTATGACATGTTTCCTCGTAAGTATTTATTGAATTATGTCTAGGACTGTGAAGAGAGTAAATAATGTGCTCTAAGTCCGATATGACCCATCAAGGCGGGGAGCTTGATTCGTTCCTTGATCAAGTGTGAAAGGTGTCTATGAAGCTTATATGGAAGAGTTCATGATTAATTACAGGTATATTGAATTATAAAGCAATTAATATGACTAATAAGGTTTTAATAACATGCAAAGGAGGCTGAAATAACTAAAAAAGTGACTTAGGGTAGTGTCGATATTATTGATCCCTTCCTATAGATTATATACAAGGTAAGAGCTCAAATTATTGTGTTTTTAGTTAGAATTGGATAGAATGGACCCGGGGGATCTATAAGGAGTTGAGTCATGATGCATATGGGTTTATGGAATATGGATAAGTTAGTATAGAATGTACTAAAGGTCTTTTTGAGTGATTTCGGCCCTAAAGGTTGTTTGCAACCATTGTACGGAAGAGAAAAGCTAGTTGGTGAGAATGATTAGTTGAGATAGATCAATAAAGAGGAAAACATGATGTTTTAAGCTCAAAATCATGATTTTTGGCATATATGAGTTCCTTGTATATCTCTTCTTAGGTATGTTATAGTGCTCCCATAATGAAAACAGTCAAAAACAGAGTTTTAGTGAGGTATAACAGGTTTTGCTTGTTTGTATGAAAATATTGGTAATATTTTCACTCATGGAGAGATCCAAAGAAGTTGAAGGAAGATGAAGATCATGCATTTATAAGTATGATTTGTCATTAATGTAAAAAAGGGGAGAATAATAAGGTGGTTTTCCATCAATCACAAAGGGGAAGATTGTTGGCATGTGTGAGTTTAGGTGTTGTCATTGATGTAAAAGATCATTAATGAAAAATAGGATGATGAAAGTGTGCTTTATAAGGTGCTTATAATTATGTTGACATGGTAAATCAGATGATGACATGAGTGGAAAAGGTGAGAATGGCTTGGTCTAACAAGCCTAATTAGACAACTTAAATATCCTAGGTGATAGTGTGTGATGGATGGAGCTATATGATGACTTTAGGAGCATGGTAAAGGAATGGAGAGGAAGATAGGAGTGTGTTGAGACACTTACATGAGCTTTAGAGTACATGTATAGGTTTAATACCCAATTACATGTGCTCATCTAGGCCTAGTCTAGGTGCTTAAAGTCCAAATGGAGCATGATGATCAGTTTGAGAGCTATGTGAGCTCATGGAGGAATGAAGAGGTGTGTGACATGATGTATAAAGGATGTAAGATACTTTTGGAGAGGTTTCATGATGAGGTATGAGGTTATTCTCCTATGATTTAGCTTAAACCATGCAAAACCCTAAGGCTTAGTCAAGAAAATGAGATGGGACATGAATATGTAGAGATATTTGAGCTAACCCGATGATTGGTGATGATGTAAATGGGTGTCTTAAAGGTGTGAGAAAAATTTCAAGTCATTATGAAGAGAAATTTGCAAGTTATGATGTTTTAAGAAAAATAAGGTGCTTGAGAATGTATTTTCCAACTCGATAGAAAACTTCATATGCTCGTTGTGAGTTGTGTGCTTTGCATGGGACCTAGAAGTTTTCAGGATGATTTTAAATTTAGATAAAATCATTAAAAAAATAGCGGAGAGGTTTCATTATCAAGTTTTTATGAACGAATGTTAAGAAGAGAAATAAATTTTTATGGCTTTGAAACCTTAGGTTGAGATAAATAGAGAAGATATTCATGGTAGGTTCCCATAATGTATTAGTTTTACAAATGTGATGATGATTGGAGGTTGTATAGGACTCCTCCATATTTCTAGAAAGGTATGATAGAGCTTGTGACAATATGTGGGCCCCACTTAAAAAGGTAATTTTATGAATATTTTTAGTTTGTGACAAAGTTGTCCATTAAAGGCATTGAATAAATCACCATTGATTGAATCTTGGGAGTTTTACTATATTTATATGATAGTTTTAGGTCATGGTTGAGGTCATATAGGGAAAAGTGTGCCCTATCTTTGAAGACTGGTCTTTGGGGTTGAAAAGGTAGTTTTGAGTAGTTGCAGAGATTGACTTGGTTGAAGGCCTTCCACTTAGAGTTGGAAGGAAATATAATATTTTTTGGAAATTATATTCAGATACCTTTTCAATGATATATTTTTGTCTCTTGATGATATGTTTTTATAGGTGAACCAACTCAGTTTGTGAAGACCTAGTTTGATTGATTCAGGACATGATTGCTTTAGCTAGAAAATTGATGTAGAAGACTCATGTTTTGGATTAGATGATGATTTATATCTATTGGAGAGTGAATAAGGATTAATTTTTTTCCTAGTGAAGGAATTTATAGGTATTGAAAGTGATTTCAAGGGTGAAAATAAGTTTAGTTTCCAAAACTACTTTCTAGGTAGTTCAGTTTGGTGAAGAAGAAAAGAGGTGTGGTTTGCATTGATGGATGTTTCATGAGGTATAACAACATGGATGTGTTATAAAAATGTTAGTGTATTTCTAATGAGTTGTTACATGGAATAGTTGAGGTGTTTTGGTGTGATCTTGAGCTCCATTGGTGAAGATGGGTTCCTAAAAGCAAGCTGTTTTGAGTAGGCAATGATTTTATTTGATAGAATTATAAAGAAATTGATTGGTGAAAAGTATTATGTGAGCATGGATGATATTTCTATGATGTATTTGACATGTGTGAGGATTTTATGGGCTTGAATAATCGTGTTCATGAGTTTTGAGGTCCTTGATGATCCTAGTGATGGGGTTTTGAGTCTTTTTGGGCTTGTTTAGTTGTCTTAGTGCTTGGCTGACTTACATAGGTCCATATTATGAGTTATTATGAATTTGTTGTTTTGTTTTTAAGTTTTAATGGTTGAGATATTTTTCTTAGACTGAATCATGTTATGTTTTTGAATTGAAAGACATATACAAGTGCATGTTTGGTTCATTTTTGAATTAGTGAAAATAGAGGGAAAAATTGTGAGCTAGTTGAGAGAGAGAGCAGGTGGTTCATAGGCATAAAATCAGAGATGAGATTGTGTGTAAAAGTTTGAGGAGTGTTAGAGAGCTTGTGTGAAAGGGTTTTTGATGAAATCATGTCATGAAAGTCCAAGATTGAGCTAGTTAGAAGGAGGTGTGTTTGAAGGTGTTTTGAGCTGAATATTTGATCACTATCAACTATGTATGTTGAAAAAATTTCTATAGTGGTATTTTTATTCAAAAATTGTGTGATGAGTCATATTCACATGAGTCATTTTTTGTGAGTAATATCAACAAGGGTTTATAGGGGTTGGTGCTCCTTGTGGGGTTGGTACCTCACTAAAAAAATATTTTGTGATGAGTCATATTCATGAAAGTCTTTTGGTTTGAGTAATATAATCAAAAGTTTTAGTGGGTTTTCTTCCCCTTGAGGGTTTCCCATTTATATCTTGTGTTCTTGAGTACTTCTTTATGATTATGCTCTTGTGACTAGTTGTTTATTATGATTAAGATATCATTGATGCGGGGATGAGTGTTAATGGTGTATGAAAGTTAATTTGAAAATTTTAAGGGTTTTTAAGGACTGATTCACCCCCTATCAGTCCATTGTGCTTCCAATAATTTTCTTTGTAATTGTTTTATGATCTCCCCACACACTCGTACACTCTTTTACCTGTATTGGAAAATTATTTTTGGCACAATTTTCAATCAACATTGGAGATAAGATATCTTATGCACAAATGTCCAAAATCAAACAAGGATCTAATGAACATATCAATGATTATGTCTTACGTTATAGAAAAATGCTTACCAAGATGAACAACATATTAGCTGACAAAGTGAGTTATAAGACCTTTTTGTTCAAAGTTTTCTTCCTCCATTGCAAGAATTGGTCATGTTTGATAAGTTTCAATATTTTGACCATCTATGTCATACAATAAAAGAGCATGAAACTAATATATTACACATGAATAAACTCAAGTATGTTTTTATCTTTCGTAATCCATCAAATGCCATGTTTTAGAGAAAATATAATTTCAAAATCCAATGATCCTAAGGTTGCTTCTTAAGACACTGTCAATGTTGTTTCTCAACCTACTAAGCTACAATTACAACCTACAAGATGATAATTTACATGGTTACCTTGTCCTCTGTGCATGGTTTTAAAAAAATTACTTGAGTTCAATCTTGTCTCTCTCTCCCTGCATTGTTTTATGTTTATAGAGAAAGCCTCAAAGTAAGAGATTTGATGATAATGATTATTGTGATTATCATAGATGTATTGGTCACTCTACAGATAGATTTCTTAAGTTATGAAACATCATTTAGGATCTTATTTAATCTAATGCAATTGAATGGGATGATGGAATTGTATATTCTAATCCTACTAAGAAGAATTCCTAGTTGAAAATATTTAGTGATCCACTTCCTAAGCATAATAATGACACATCTACTTTGGAAGTTCATAAAAATAATCTTGAAGTGCCTCCACCACCTTGTTATGATCATACACTTGATCTTCTCGCTGTAGTAATAGTTTCACATTAACTTCTACACCAATCATTTCCTTTGATGATTCTAATATAGATGACTCACCTATCTTTGACACATTTATGGATGAATGGATTGGGGGTTGTGTAATGGATTTGTTAAGATTTTTGATGTGGTGCAGAGTGACATGGAATTCAAAGGATATTTTTGTTATTTCTATGATGGGTTTCTTTTCTATAACTTTCAAAGAGGTAATAGTTGATTCTAAAGAGGATGTGATAGATGTAGGAGGATTTGTAGTATTGGTAGTGTAAATACTTTGGTAGAGTTGTATGATTCGGATGGTGTTCTATGGTAGAGACACTAGATGTTGAAGGCATAGGTTATATATATTTGAATGTGTTGAAGGTATAGTGAGAGTTGTGACATTAGACCGGGGTTGAATGGTAGGTGGGAAATGATTCATTTTTTTTTTTGTTTAAAAACATATAAGTTTTAATTAGGAGGCGTGTTCAGATTGTCAAGTTTTAATTCACCTTGGTCGATGAGATCCTAGAGGACATTTTAAATTGAATGTCACCTTTCAATGTAGTGGCCTCGAGACTTGATTTACGATAGTCATTGTCTTAATACCATGAGGTTTTAGATTACAATGTGTCTACATGTCAAATATGGGGAAGATTGATCATGCACATGGCTAGGAGTTTGTCAAAGACCATGTTGTAAGACTCACGATAGGTGTGTAAGTGTATTAAGATCGGGCTCGTTCGAGTTTGAACAAAGTTTAGACGTGGCATTTATAATGACTATGTTTTCTAAGACTTTGGAGTTATCATAACTGGAAGAAGGTTTGAACAAATAATCAAGTTTAGGTTTCTTTGATTAGATCTTGAATCAACCATCTTCAAGGGAATTAAATTCTAATTTGTGGGCTATGGTAAAGGCTTCATAGAATGTTTGAAAGGATTTGGATGTAAAAAGTTGACGATACATGTTTAGCATAGGATCAAGAAAATAACTTGATCAACTCAGTTTGTGGGAGAGAGAAGGATATTTGATTGATGATCCTCGCCATTTGGGTGATGAAGTATGTAATAGACTCATATTTGAATTGTTTAATAGCGTATAGATCTTTAATAGAAATATTACGAGTGATATTGATGGAGAAATGTTATAAGAATAATTGTGCAAGTTGTGTGAAGGAGAAGAGTGAATATTGTGGAATGTTGTTATACCGGTCGAGGCGAGGCCCTACTAAATACGTGGGAAATATCCTTAACATAATATCTTGGTAATGTGTGATGAGATAACATGCATGATAAAAGGCCCTAATGTATTGTTGATGGTCCTCCTTAATGTAGAAATTAAGGAACTTTGGGATTTCCCAATGTAGGGGATATGCTTTGAAATCTACCGATGGATGGATAGGTTTATCGTAGATTTGTTCATATGATAGGGTGCTTTTAGGACCCATGGTGGCAGATTTAAGGCTTGAAATCCTATTCATGAGTATTTTCAAGGGTTCATTTTGAGGTGGTTGTTGAAGGTTTGAAGATGATGAGCTAGGTTGATTATAGATATGTGGATTTGACTATTGATATAGATGATACGATAACGATAAATTATCAAGAGGAGTACTCATGGGGATGTTGTAGGGGTGATGAGAGACTAAGGGTTGTGAGGGTTAATCAAAAATGTAATGATGAAAGGAAAAACAAAAGGAAAGGATGTACTTGTGATCATTATTCCTTTTTTATTTTTGATTTATTTAATTTTCATGTGTGTTTTTGAAATAACAATAACATAGAAATAAAATCTAAAAGGTTAGATAATATGAGAAGAACGGAAATGAAAGATATGAAATCTAAATAAAAAAGGGACTAAATAGTCCCACCGGGCATGCTAGGATATTTATGGTGAATTTCAGTTAGTTGCTATAATGCTGAAATACCAAAAACTCAAATAAAGCGGGGTGTACAAATATGACTAAATAAACAAATATTAGATAAAGATGTAATGAGTTGCTCGGAAAAGGTAAATCCTAAGAATCCAAAGGGATTCCTTAAAGGGTGTCAAATCATGTTGATATAATCAATTGATATGATAATAAGATAAGATAATGATAAAAAATAGAATTCAAGAGGGATGGAGAGATCATGCTCTATGTGGTATGCAGCCCAAGAAATGGCTACAATGAGCTCTAAGTCTTGGAAGTAGTCAAACCAAAACTATTTCATAGCTTCACAATATTATTATATGATCTAAAATTGATCCTCAATGTCTTCGACTTATGGTGTGAGGGAAGTGCAAAGATTCAATTTGTGTGTGATATCAAACTACTCCCAAAAAAAAGGTTGTTGAACAATCGAACCATCGTATATGCTAGTGATAGGATGTGACAATCCTAAAACAATCATCTATAAAGAGTATATCTTGCAAGACAATAGGTTAGATACAAAATATTGATGATAATATGATAAATTCTAGAAATTACCTAAAATATAGGGAGCCATGGTGATCGGGGGAAAATGCTTACTTTGATAAAATAGATAATAATTGATGCTAGATGAAATTTGATAGTCTGCTAAGATAAAATAAAAGGATTCCGAGAAACACATAAAGTTTAGAAAAATATTAAGATGTGTTTGGAGGGATAATGAGAAGAAAATGCGATTAGGACACCAATTGTGGTGATCGGGGATAGACACGATCATTGTTAAAATTGCAAGTATTCTTAAAACTTTACTAAATGATCAAACGGAAGACAAAGTGTGTAGTGGATATGAAGGAAAGTGTAGAAGACTGATTATAGGCTATATTTAATGCAAAATACGATTGAAAAAGAGAAGTATCAATGTGCTAACCTTAATGGAGGTCCTAAGGATGGAAAATCTCCAAAAGGGTGACCGATGACTTGACAATATTTCCTCAAGGATTGGAAGTAGGGCATTGATGTTTCCAAACATAGTGGTGTCATACAAAGGTGTAAAAATTTGTTTATTAATACAATCTTTGATTAACTTGTCTTTATGGCGAGAAAATGGGAAAGATGGTGATTTATGTAGAATCGATAACGTTTGCAATGATCACCGATGATCACAGATCGCGTCGATTTATCCATAGATGTAGAAACCAAAAAAGGAAAAATGGAAAATGGTTGAAACCACTTGCCATATGAGGATTAAGGTTGTTTTATAAATGGTGGGAGGTTAGGAATCCAGGTAGGAAGAGGTTAGGGGTTAGGATGGGTAGGATAAATTAGGTTAGGTTGGTTTTAGGTGGTTAGGGGAGGGTAAATAAATATCTATGCGGGTAAACTAGGATTTACGATGGTAAATGAGTGTTTGTGATGGTAAATCATGATGTACTTATGATAACTTGATGATGTTGATAAATAATGATAATGTAATTAATGTGCTTCGGGTCACCTAGGGGTGAAAAAGTAGTGTCTATAGTAACCTTAACTTCAATGTATTTGATTTTTACCTTTTGTTGTACATTGATGCCTTAAGTACATCTATTTTGAGCATATATTACTAATACCCTCTACACCATATAATGTCTAATATTAATTCTATCAATAATCCTTGTGTTTAAATTCTCATATAACCTATGGAACATCTATCTCTTAAAAAAGGAACCTAATCAAGTGGTATACACTCTTATTTTACCGCCTCTACCATGATAGGTATGTCACAATGTACTTTAACTAGTTTCAAATTTGTGTACGACCATCTCACAAGAAAATTAGTATGTTCTACGACATAATTTTATAGTGATGCAATCTCCATTGAGACATTATCCTCTTACAAATATAATCTATTAAATACCCTCCTACTCTCTCTCTCTCTCTCTCACACACACACACACACACACACACACACACACACACACACACACACTTACACACACACACACACTTACACACACACACACACACACACACACACACACACACACACACACACACATACCTCATATGATTCTATTTACATTCACACACACATACATGCATCCAAAATTTTTCATAAAAGAAGATTTACCCTTCATTATCCATACATGGGAATACCTCTTGGATCTCCCCATACCATTAATCTAATCATCAATTATAAAATCTTCAATGATATTTAAAATTTTCAAAATATTCCAAAATTCAAGAACATCAATTTAAAAAAAAATCAAGACATGAGAATGACTTGAGTTGTTAGTTTTTACTTTATGTATGTTTTTATCACTTGATTTGGTAGAAGTATATTCTATTTTTTTATAGACAATTTTTTTATTGTGGTATGTGCGCATGATGGAAGAAAAACACGATCATAAATGGATTTCAAATACTACCATTTACCTCTACCCAATTTCCTTTCCTTATTGGGGCCAACTTTCTATATAAAGAACAATATCCAACGTTGTATCTTTCTACTCTACTTTCTGAGATATTTCAATTTCTAAAAAATCCTTGCTGATGTTTATGACTTATATTGTGTTATAATACTACCAAATTTTGATACTAATTTGGATGGTTTATATGGAATATTTTTTCTTGATTTATGCACCTATTTTTACTTGTACAATGGATGCGGGATGCATTATTACTAGTATTTTGTATCCTAAGACCTTAACTTTGTGTGTGTGTTCATTGGCTATTATTATTTATAAGAAACCCTCATGTCCCTTTATTATGGATTTATTACCTTCTATATGACATTGTATATGATGTTTGCACGAGTGATCTTGTGATTTGGTTGTTTTTGTTACGCTTGACACCATGATTCATATCATACATACCTATATCTTAGTTTCATGATTGATATCATATACTCCATCAACATGGTTGATTGTAAATATTAGATTGGATAACATATGGCTACTCTCAACATTTGTGTATGACATTACACGATGTTATATTCTTCTACACGACATGATATAAATCATTTTTATTTTGAGAGGAGTGATCTACAATCTATATCAATTACTTTAAAACAAGTAAAATTCCATGGACTTATTATAGAATATAGGATTTAAGTTACAAACACAAATTTTAATGACATAAGAAATTGTTAGGTTGGACAACATTGATTGGTCAATCCTATCCTTGATTGTCCAATTCTATCAAAATGTATTTTGGGTGATAAATTTAATTTTTTCTCAAAAAGTATAGATTTTAGAATGGTTACAAAACAAATCAATGGTTCAATTTTGATTTACAGATTGAACATACAAAATATTATATAAAGCATATCTATTTATTTTCAAGTTTGAATATTTTCAAATTTATGGGGGCATCAATATATTTGGTTCCATTTTGAGAATTACCAAATATTGTGAGTATGGTGGGGAATAAATGTATTTTATTCCCTTTCAATCATGAAAACTTGGAACCTAGATCCATATATAGTTATGTGGTTTAATTAGAAGGGGTGATGTACATTGGGTCTAGTGACACACATCAGCCCACCATTAGCCTTAGCATCATTCCTAGTGGATCATTTATGGTCCCACCTTTGAGCATTGACCTACTCCAAAACTCATGATTATTGAATTACTACACCTTTGAAACCATTGGCTAGTGTTGGTTTCTAAAAATTGGGAACTTGATCACCCTCAATTCTTCATATTTTTAGAAAATAATCTCTTTCTCAAAGAGCCTCAATTAGGGGGAATAAAATAATCCAGATTCTTCAACAATAATCCTTAAAATTTACAAGGAATATTTGGTTTCTACACATAAAATTGTATTTATCTCTCTCTCTTTCTCTCTCAATTTCAAATTTCAAAAGTAAAGTTGATTTTTCATAATATCGACATTGACTACACTTTTGTCTTGTAGGTTTCACTTTGGACACCTCTTGGACACTCAAGTAATCAAGTCTTTAAGTAGAGATAAAGTGAGTTTACATACTTAGGTAGGAGTTTCCTTCAACTAGAATTTTTCATTTACTAGATTTAATGGGGATATAGACAACCAAAATTTTCATTTGGTACTTGATAATGGTCATTTTGTCTTATATGCATTACACATAACTTATGCATGTAAAAATCAAACATGCTATCTTATGATATCCCAAGGATTGAAAACCCTTCATTTAATTTCTCACACACCTATACGTACATATTTTTAAATAAAAACATATCTCATATCCCAAGAAAACCTCTCCAAATAAGAACCCGTACTTTCTACCTCTTAGTGGACATAATTTTCTAATAGGGACAAGATTGATCTGTACACTTGTCCCTTTTGATTGATCATTTCCAAGTCCCTCTAACATTTATTTTTTCAAATATATCTTTATTACCCCTCCTAGTTCCACTTTAGTGTGAAATATTACATTTGTATTCATGTAAATATAAATCAACCTCCACTCATTTACACACTTAGAAACCTTACACTTATCAATATCTCCTCTATAAATATCTATCAAATCTCAATAAAATATTACCTAATATTTCCTATTTCAAAAGTAAACAGCAAGACAACCCCTTATACAAGTATGAAGCACTCCAAAGTAGGTTAAGAGAAAGCTAAGATATCTCAACATAATCTCAAGCCAAGTCAAAGAAAGCATTATCAAGTATCAAGAAAAAAATTGTAGTTGCATATATTTAAATCAAATACAAATATTTCCATCCGATTACTTTGTTTCCACACCTAGATCAATCCAAAAACTCACAAAAAGGTAAGTGCACTTATTTTTTTTTATATATATATATATATATATATATATATCATGTCCCATAATTGAAATCGATGTCTTAATCATTATTGCACTTTCATAGCTAAATGTTAAATGTGGATCTTATAATATGAATGTGCATCATTTTTAGATTCTAATCCTAATTAGAGACTAAATCCTAATAGGACCTATTATTTTATAATTTGGGTTAAAATATTAATGCATTTCTCATCGTGTTAAAGGAAGCATGGTGAAATCAATTCATTTTAAATCATGCTAACCTCTTTGGATCTTATAATATGAATGTGCATCATTTTTAGATTCTAATCCTAATTAGAGACGAAATCCTAATAGGACCTATTATTTTATAATTTGGGTTAAAATATTAATGCATTTCTCATCGTGTTAAAGGAAGCATGGTGAAATCAATTCATTTTAAATCATGCTAACCTCTTTTATGATAATATATTTAATGTAGATATATAAATATCAATAATCACATCTAGAGACACTTGTAGATCAGTGCTTTAGAGAAAGATTGCATATCACTATAATAAAGGACACATTCATCAATACTAGGACATAAGCTGGAAACACCTATCCCCAAACATATATACTTTTCCTACATCAATTTCAAGCTCCCATATTTCAAAGGTAGATTTATGACACCTTGCACAAACTTCTCATCCAATTCTAGATCATTGTCACATAGTATGGGCCCATTTGGGTAAATATATTCATAACCCCAACCCTAATTTAGATTATTTACTTTTTATATGTTGTGTTGAGAGAAAATATCATCATTGCGCAGAATTATAGGACTTTTTTCTATATTGACTATTATGAAATTATTATATACACCTATTCTAATATCTTAATTTTAGCAACCCTAGTTGATATTATATAAGTTCCCTCTTTGAGGCTTAAAGGAGTTAAATCATGCGATGAGTTGGTTTTGTAGGAAAGTTTGTTTGAATGTAAAGTTTCATATCTATTGTTCTTTAAACTGTAGCAATGAAATTATAAGCCTTGAAGCATAGTAAATTTTATTTTGTTTTATAGAAAGTAAAATAATATTGCTAAAGATAAATTGCATCTCTAAATTTTTAGGTTGATAAAATAATGTATGTAATGTGTCTTTGAATCTCAAGACATGTAATAACACAATTTTTCATTTACACCATGAGGGTCATCTTGGTAAAGTGGTATATAACACGTGCAATCATATAAGGGTAATTTTTATTTACATTTTTGGAACTAGTATCTTGGTATAAATTGGGTTAGTATTTTAAAATGAGCCCACAATATTAAGAGTATTAGTGGTAAATCCTAAAAAAGGGTAATATTTATAATCTCATGATCATACATGTTTTGCAGTTTTTTTACCAAGTGACCCCCCATGAATTGTACCTTATTGAAGGGAGTGAATATTTTCAAATGTGATGCTAAGACATTTTTAGTGTCAAAATGAGAAAATAATATTTCTTATATTCTAAAAAATAGTGGATAAATCTACTCATATAAGGGTAAAACCATTCCAATCCACACTAGACCAATATTATATGATTTTTAGTAATAATCTACCATCATACATATAATTTTCAAGCGAATAGAAAATATGTTTCAAATGAAGCTTATAATAAATTAAACAAGTGAAATTTAGAAATTCTATTTTTTTGTAAATAAGAATAAATAAGGACCATACCCGAAATAACTTGATCTTGATTAATATCATGGTTTACCCAAACATTATATGTAGAAACATATAAAGTTATAGAATCGATGTTTTATTACATTTCACTCATTTTACGCATTATAGATAATATTTGGCTAGTTGGAATCATATGTGTGTGAATGTTATCATTTAGATGTGTCATTTCACCTTTTATCTCAAACATAGACATGTAAGAATCACTAAAACTACAAACATGACATAATTTTATGGAATGGAAGTATCACTATTAGTAGAAACTACACATGGAATAGAAATCTCATTGCAAGGGTATAATCATCAAGAGAAGCATGAGAAAGTGTATTTGTATTTTCATTCATCTATTTCCTAATTTTTCAAAGCAATAAATATCATATTAAATCATTGATCTATCATCTAAACATGTACAAATTCAATTATTATCACTTCATGAGCATTAAGATTATATCTAGAAGAAGAAGAAACATGGTTATTTTCAGCTACATTATATACATAACATTAACTTAAATCATCACCAAAAACATGAAAATAGTAATATTCATCATATGAATAATTATTTTCATCCATTTTCACATAATTTTCAATTTTATGTAATAAGATATCAAATGCATGATCCATTATAGGATAATTAGATTTTGAAAGATAAGAGACTAGGAATTGAAACCCTAAAATGATAAACAAAATTGAGTATAAACCCTAATCCTAGGGTAAAATGTTTCTTGAATCTAAAAAATAACCTATATTAAAAAACCTAACGGTGGAAATAAAACCATAACAAATAAGAAGGAAACCCAAAGGTTGGTATTTAAATAAAAAGTTGATTTGCCAAAATATTAATTAAATTATACCAAATAATAATATAATCAAAAGGAAATAGTTAGGTAGTCAATCAATAAGGTATTCAATCAATCAAGTACGTGAAAGTGTTGAAAATTAAGAAGGAGAAGAGATTGTGAGTATATTGTTGTAAATATATATGTAGAAATTATGTTAACACTATAGTTAAATTAATAATTATTTCCTTGATTTAATCACATCTTAAGAAAGGATGGAATTCAATCTCTAGTCCAACTATGGTAGATCCCACTCTCGGGTATCTAAAAATTTGCATTCCCATCCAATAATTTGTTTTATTTATGTTGTGAGAGAATTTTAATCACATTTCAATTATGCAAGTGTTTGCTATTTATTTCAAGAATTCAATTTTGTGTGTGGAACTTTTAATTATATATATGGGAAGCTTCCAAACCTATAATAGTAATTTAATTTAATTTCATGAAAGTTAATGTCAATAATTTTATTAACTCCTATCAAGTGTGTTTCCTATACAAAACTAAATTAGCAATTATTTTAATTAGTTATTTAAGAAGTTTAGTATTGCACATATAGTGTTGAATCCTTAAGGTTATATACACCTAGGTTTAAAGTTAGTGAGTATCATTATCAATGAATTAAATATATGTCCATAGGGTGAATCCTTGAAATTTTAGGCAAGCATTTTTGCTTCAAATTTTATTGATGGTTTGATTTGTTTTCATTAGAACTAACAAAACTAGTCATAGAAAATACAACACTTTGTGATAATTAGGACAAAGGAATCTCACATAGATGGTGAAATATAATAAATTTCAACAATCCCTAACCACCTAATTTTCCAAATATCTACATAAAGGAGTGATTTAGTTAAAGTTTTTTTAAATAGTTTTTGATGGAGTAACACTTCTATCCCATATACTTAACTTGGAAAGTCGATTTAAGTATACACTTTGGTTCCTTATTTCAAATGCCTAATTTCTTGGGTGGTTGAAGGTACATTATTTTTTTGGATCATCTTAGCAATGAAAATTGGAGTCCAAAAGTAGATTTTATTTTCCAAGTCTTTGTTAGGTTCTTCATCAAGGATTGCCTCGAGAATGAGACAAAGTTCCAAGTATAGGGATGATGTTGGCATGGTTCTTCATCAAATTCAATCAAAATATGTTTTACATGGAATTCCCTACTTATACCATGGCTATGGGATACATCATGATATACTACACGATCCCCCACAACATTAGCTGGTGTTTTACAATATGGAATAATTACTCATCCTATTGTAGAATTGATTAATAGACATGTAATTTTATATAATTGAACTATTTTGTACAAATATTATAGTGCAATAGATAGATAAATATGTAGAGTGTTGAGTGTGTAGTGGAGTTGATAGGAGTGTATGTGTGTGTAGGAGCTAGTGCGAGTAGAGACGGGTAATGCAACGATGCTTGAGAGTATATATATATATATAGTGGTATTTTGTAATCGAACATTGTATTAGTTGATAGATTTATATATGAATAAGATGAGATATTTTAGTGAGTCTTTGATTTATTCTTAAAGTGATATAATGCTATGTTATGAATATTTAATTCATAGGTATGCTTCACACTTTAATTTTAGACACCTATAATTTGGATCAAGCAATTTAAATACTTAAATTGCACTAATTATCCCCTTTCCCGCAAATTGATGACATATCGTCAATATCACACATTTTCTCTTCTATCATTGTTAATTAACTACATTACGCTAGTTAATTGGCCCTTATATCCAACAAAGATGACAATTAACGACCTTCCGTTAATTAAACCCCTTTCTACCTGAATTAATTAATTATCCTTAATTAATTAAGTTTCCTCCTCCATTAGATAAATAAACTTTCATTTATATAATTTAAGCCTTCCTATCCCCTAAATCATGCTAATTATCTTGTAAGCTAGCCTAATAGGCTCATCTCCTTATTAATTAATCACCTTTGATTAATTATATGCACCCCTAATTCCCATGGGTCACTAAAGGACAAATTAAACTTTTCTAAGGTTGACTCAACCCTCCCTAAACCTTCCTTATCCACAACTAACCAAACCTCTCTATTATACCACATGTAAAGGGATGTATATATTCTTTTATCTATTGGGCTATATAAGGAGCCCTCCTCCTACCTTTCTACTTACACCTAAATGAGCATAGAGCCTAAGTTATAGCCATTTTATCATCTTAGAGAATTCTTCATTAGAGGAGCTAGCTATTTTCATTTCTTGCATTCATTCTTCCAAGTTTGAATTCATATGGAGATATGTCAAATGGTCTTGTAGCCATGGATTGACAAGACTCCATTCTTGAAACCTTGGGATTCAAGCATACAATCAAAACCTTTGATTGCTAAGGATCTAAATAGGTTCATTTCATTAGCATTCAATTAGAGATAGAGGTTAATTTGTTTAGCATGTTAGTTTGAATCTTCATTTCATGTTCTAATGCAAATATGTTAATAGATTAGCTTTGCTTAAGCTCTAAGCATGATGGTGCATAGATTTTAGTTTAGCATTGTATTGAGACTATTAGGTGTTAGTCTTGATTTTATTTACATAGCTAACTAATTCTTGCACACATTTAGCACACCCGGTGGGATGGGTTCTTAGTCCCTTAGCATTGTAGTTCAATTTTTGTTGTTATTTCAATATTTGGCTAACCCTTGATATGCACATGTGTGAAATAATGTTAAATTTCTTATGATTTTGCTAACTTTGCATGTGTTGAGTGTTGTTTAGGGGTTTAATTTTGATGGGTTATTGTCAATTTTGAGCTAACATGTTAAAATTTTGAGCTTTCTTACATCATTGTGCAAGTATTTTGACGCGTCATCACGGGTACATTTTTGTAGGGCGCAGGCACATAAACCCTAGTACATGCACTCATTCCCTAGCGCATACATCATTTTGCCAACGTACATGCATTGCTGCGTGATTGTACACTGTTGTCTATCAAAGCTGTCGGACCAGGTGCGGACACATAAATCCAAGCGCATGTACTCATTCCCTAGCATAAACATCATTCACAGCCGATTGCACACACACACTTTGCTGCAATTTTGTACCATTTTTTCTGTCAAAATGTCAAACCAATGTAGGTACATAAAAGCTTGCTCTTAGATAACTTTTGACACCTAGTTGAGTGAACCACCTAGGAAGGTCATTCAGTATTTGGAGCCAACTTGACCAAATCATTGTTGTAAAGAGCCATCATTCATCAAAAAATGTGTGAAGCGTTACTTTTGCTTAGTTTTCAATTGCCCTAAGGCAAGGCGAAACTCTGCTGAAGTGAGGCCAACATTTTTCATCCTCACTAGTACTACTTCCTTCATTTTATTTTGAAACTTTGTTGATCAAAAGAGGAATTACCACACGTGTGTTGCCAACTGATGGTGTCACCAATTTTATTTCTGTTTATGATCATCCATGTTTGCGGCTGGGTGGTTAAATGTCTAAAGTGTGTGGGAACGTACTCGTATCATTGGTAACTATTTAATCTTGATACCCAAGTCAAGATCATCATCAAAGTTAGGCTTGATTCTCCTTTAAGGTGTTATCTTGCTAGTATTATATCACCACAATTTTGATACTTACATCTTGTTTCTTGCAAACTCGACCTAAGTGTCTAGATTGTAACGTTAGGCTATGTGCATCATGAACAATTCCTTGGTATACTCTAGCCTTAGTTTTCCTTCAAACATTACCTTGATTTTGAAAAGTGTTGTTGTTACCTTTGTGCACATCGTAATAATATTATTTTGATACTAATACCTTACTTTTCCGTAAAGTTTGGTTAATGTATCTTAGTGGTATTTGAGGGAGATTAAGCCTAAAGCGGACTAGGCAACCGCCAGTAGGCGCCAACACTAAAGGGTGCCTAAATCTAAAAAAATTAGTATTTTTGGCTATTATTATAACTTAATATTAATTTGTTTTACCTAAAGTCAATATTAATTGACTCTTTTATTGATATTATTATAGAGTAATATAAATTTCATGCATACACATAAAAATGTACTATAATATTTTTGCAAGTAAAAATAAATATGCATATTTTTAAGCTCATCCAATTTTCTTGGTATTTGCTCTATATAATTTAGGTGTGTAATTTTTTTCTCAGAAAAGGCTCATGTATTTTTATAATGTCACTAGTGTAGCTAGTAGAGGCAAGTACAATTGAAGGAAAGAATTATTTAATTCTATATTCCTAATGTTTTAGGAAAATGTCTCTTTTTAGGAGGAATTAGTAGGCTTGGTCCATATACCACTCTTCACAAAATAATGGGAGCCACCTAAGAATTTTTATCCTTTTGCAAAAAGTGGTGCTTTGTTTAGTTTTAAGTCCCATCACCTACTTGATATTGGTAAATAAGACAAGTAACCAAGCTTGTATACAAATTGTATTTGTTGCATTCTAAGCACCTCCTATGATTAATTTTCTCCATCCATGGATTATTGCTTATCCTTATTTGATAATTTTATAGGATATTTTAAATCCTTTTGTATACCATTTTCTCTAAATTAATGATATATTATGATTCTTATGTAAATTCTAAAAAATGATAATGTACGTAGATTTTATTTGTTTATTTGATGGGAAAAAATTATTAACTAAAATTTTAAGAAGGGCGTCCACTTCATTTATTGCCTAGGGTGCTCCTAACCTTTAATCTGGATCTGGTCACTTTGGTATTATTGCATCATTCATGTTTGTAATTTCTACTTTTTGAGATTTTGAATTTGATTGGATCTAAACTTGCTTTTAGTATACCTTGTTTGGAAATCATATCAACATTTTGTTATTAATTACATCTTGTTTGCTTTTGAACTTTACATAAGTGGTGAAATTTTTTTAATCATCTTATGCGTCAAACTATTGATTGATCAGACACTTAGGAATTACTCCATTTGATTGATTGGTTTACAAAAACTTTGTGTGATTGTGTCTCATTCATCATATTGACTTATCCATTTAGGACAATCACTTTGATCCATTGATTCTTTATCATTCATTATTCTTTGGTCATTAATTTGGCTTTGTGTTTTGAACTTGCATGATTGTTCCTTGTGCTTATCCATCTTATAAACTCATTTCTAGGACAATCCTTTGGGTCTTTGATCCTCTTGATCTTCTTGTTTTTGCCTAATTTCATGGTCATTTTTGAACATATCTTTCAAACCTTGGAAAAAACATTTCCTATTAAGCAACTTTTGCATCAATCAAACATTGGAAATATTTCCTTTGTATCCTTTATGTTGCTAAAAATTTGATCAATCCTTTGACATTTACGCCTCCAAAATTATTGTCCAAACCTTGTTGGATTATCAATCTTGAGTCATGATGATGTATGTTTTCCTTAGCTTCCATTTTGGAAAATCACACAAGCATCCTCATCTTTATGAATGTCTAGTTGGTTGTCGTTATCGCCCAAATCAACTTGAAACCTTCTTCACTTTGAAGAAGTTTGATCATACAATCTAGGTCTATAACTTTGAACCCAACACACTCGAATATGAATGATTATTGCAAGGTCCCTTATACATATGATAATAAGGAATCAAAGTTTCAACGTTCACATCAAAAGATGCCCATCATGACCAAACCTCGTTTGGTTCTTCGCACTAGAGAACCCATCAAGGTAACCTGTTCCCTATCTTCATCTCATAGTCGGTGGTATGGTTTGGACACTTCTGATCCAAATTATTATTTGGGTTCCCCCACTCTTCTTTTGATTCTAATCCAAACATTTCCTCTTCTTATGAGGATTTCAATCCAAATATTTCCTCCAATTCTTCTAATGATTCGGATCCAAGCTACTATTCAGATTCATCTAATTCGACTCCTAAGTCACGATTCTCCCATTCTTCGCAGGACCTCCTTCATCATACTTCTACCGAGATTCTTGAGTTTGTTGGAACATAATGATTAAGTGGTCTCGCCAGCTCTTAATTAATATGGGTCCATCACTAGTATATAGGTTAAATATTTAATAATATGAAATACTTTTCTATTATTAAATATTCATACCTAGGTAATATACATTAGGTAAGTATTTAATAATGTGAATAATTTATGTTTCTATTGATTAAATACACTCACCTAGGTATATGTGTCACCATTTTAGGTTGAAAAGGTGGGTGGGAGACATACACGATCACCTTATATAAAAAAGAGTTTAGGTCCTCATTTGATATATTCAAGAAATATATCAAAGCATGTGCAAATCAAGTGATTTGGTTTTACCCTTGGTAAATAGGGCTTTAAAGGAGGAGACAATCTTCTTGGATGTAAAACAAGTTCTCTGTTATGATCCTCATGTGTGGATTTCACTAACGCCTTGAGGTTTTGGTGTAACGGTTCGTTACATTTGGTATCAGAGCGACCACCTAGGTTCGAGTCCCGGCACGGGTAGCTACGTTGGCATTGCAGTGTTCGCTCGAGGCTCGTATAGGGTAGGGTGTGGTCCCACTATACGGGTACAAATCTAGCCGGGGTCCAGCTACGGAAGCGTGGTGGGATGTTATGATCCTCATGTGTGGATTTCACTAACACCTCGAGGTTTTGGTGTAATGGTTTGTTACATTCTCAAGTAAAAGGTTATTTTCAAAGTGGTTTTACCCTATTGGGGTTTTCCACTATAAATACTGTGTCACCTGTGTTATTTATTTCCTGTAAGTATTTATTTATTTATGTTATGATGTAATGTTTATTTAAATATTTATTGTAACATTATATAATATGTAAGTTGATTAAATCCGTATTTATTAGAATCCTCAAATTCTAACATGGTAACAAAGTGAGGTAAATTAAATAAATTAAGATAAAATGTTTTGTATTTTATTTATTTAATTTGTACGGGTTTTTTTAACCAACCTAGAAGGGTATTTAAAATAACCGGCCCCTTCTTTCCATTGTGCAACCTAAAAGTTTTTCTTTGTGAAGAATCAAGGTGAATTCATAGGTGGAAAATTTAGAAATTTCTTACCTTCCATGAAAACTTGTGTACAGGTAAGGGTAAAATATTTGAAATATTTTTTTCTATAGTTTTAATATGTGCAGGTTGAATTTTGTCAATGGTAAATGAAGGAGGAGACAAAGCTCCATCAAAATAGGATTTAAATTTTTCCATTGGAAGCGTGAAAAATGTTGTCTCCTCTGTAAATTCTAAGGTTTATGTAGAATTTAAAATTACATGGTCTGGTAAATGTTTTAAATCTTTTTTTCATGAGGGGCCCCGTAATAAGGGTTATATGTGTTTTTTTAAAGTATATATATATATATATATATATATATATATATATATATATATATATATATATATATATATATATATACTATAGTTTATAATTTTTTATAGACTATATGTTGTTTTTTATTTACATTATATAAACTATATACCTCTTTTTAAAAAGTGAATATATTTTTACATTATAAATTATAATAGGTTAATATAATGTATTAAAATATAACCTCCCTAATATTATACAAAAGAAGAAATTCTAGAATTTCACATTCTGGAAATACACAAGTTTTGACTCCATTAAATTTGATGGTCAAATGACCGTCATGACAGACCAAACATAAGGTAATATGATGGTCATTTAGACGTCAAATTTAAGCTCGTAGGTTCAGGAAACTTTCACTGTGTTAAAATTGACGATCAAATGACCGTCACGACAGACCAAAAATAAGTCATAATGATGGTCATTTAGACGTCAAATTTAAGCTGGCTGGATCTTTTTCTACATTATTTTTTTCAGAAATTTGAAGTTGTTTTGCATTCTTAGGGGTTTCTTCTTCACTTCTATATGGTCAGAATTTTTTTATATAAGTCTAGGGTATAATGCAAAGCCCTTTATATTGCGGGTTATTATTTTGATCATGGGAGGTTAATTAATATGCATTGTAATGACAAAATTAGTTATGATTAAATAGTTTATGTAGATCTATAAAATTTAGATCTGATTCTATTAAAAGTGTTGTTTTTTTATAAATATGTATCTAACTAACTCATTGTACATTATATATTATAATGGGACATGTTTTACGAGTTCGGGTAGAATATGGTGTCGAGCTATTTCTATCCTGGACAAAACCCAGATCTGAATGGAACCAACTACAACATTTGGAAGATCATGGTCAAATTAGAACTTATGGCGAGGAAAATATGGATAATTTTTTTGGATTTGAGGTTGGGCCTTGATCGTCAAACAACAACATGAATGCTTTCTCACAATGAATGCAAGACGCTCTTTCCATGATTCTGCAATGTGAGCGATGAGTACCTTCTACACATTGGTAATATCGAACATCCAAAAGAGGTATAGACGCTTGACTAGAATCCATGCATAAAGGTATGTGTTTATCTAAAATTATTAAATTAGTTTTAGAATTGCTTACAACTCCTCACGAAAGGAGATGAAAAATTAGTTAATTTCTTAGCCAAAATTAAAAGTATTAAAACACAATTAGATGGATGCAATTGTGATTTAATTGGTAAAAAATTAATCTACTTTATTATTTAGTTAAATATACATGAAAGATTTAGGAATTGTATTTCTATCTTGAACTTTAAATGTTAGAATAAAAATGATCTACTGATTTAAATACCTTGAGTTCACTTCTAATATAAGAAGCGCAAGTGATGATGAACTATGAATCTAAGGATAATGCCTCTCGGGCACTTCTTTCTCAAAATTCAAAGTTCAAATCTCACAAGCCCTTCTCAGATAAAAAATTTAGATTTAAATCTTCTTTTGATGATAAGAAAAGTTTTTCTTCTGATCAATTGCGTGTTAGATTTAGTGGTAAATGTCACAAATGTGTTAAATTTGGACATAGAAAGGAAGATTGCAAAACTAAGAAACCTATTCATAAAAATAAAAAATAAACAATTTCTTCTAAATACAATTTAAGGAAAAAGGATAGCTCTAATGATATTCCTAAAATTGTTTCATTATATCTTGTGTTGTATTCTTCTTCTAATTTTGAATGGATTCTAGATTCGGGTGTATCAAATCATATGATTTGGTGCTTCAAATTCTTTATTTGATGTTGTGAAAATCAATAAATGTGTGTATCTTGGTGATAACTCATCTTTAGAAGCAATAGAGAAAGGAAAAGTAAAATTTTCTAATGGTGTGTTGAATAATGTTTTATTTGTTCCTAAACTCAAAAATAACCTTTTATCATGTTCTCAATTAACTTATGATGGTTTGGGTATTCAAATTTTTAAAGAAACTTGGTATCAAGGATAATAATGATAATATAATAACTGAATGAATTCAAAGAAATGGTCTGCATATTTTTGATGATTTCTTTTACGCATCTGTTTTGTTTCTCAAAGTTTGAATAATTTAAAACTATGGCATGAAAGATTAGGACATGTTAACTATAAAAATTTATATGAAATGGCTAGATATAATCTTGTGAAAGGTTTGTCTGTGTTGTCTTATTCTCATGATGTGTGTGAAGGGTGTTTACACTCAAAATAAAGTGCTAAACCCTTTCACTCACATCTTGAAGAGAGTTCCTCTTCCACACTAGAATTTATTCATAGTGATGTTAGAGGACCTCTTGAAATAGCTTCATTAAATGGTTCTTTTTATGTTGTGACTTTCATTGATGATTTCACTAGGATGATTTGGTCATATTTTCTTAAAAATAAATCGATGTACTTAGGAAATTTAAGGAATTTAAAGTATCATTGAAAACTCTTCAAATTATAAAATTAAGAGATTTAGAATAGATAATGGGGGTGAATATGTTAGCAAAGCATTTGATTTTTTTAGTGATTGTGGTATTAAAAGGGAATTAACTTATCCTCATTCTCCCAAATCTAATGGTGTTGCAGAACGTAAGAATATGACTATTTTTGATATGGCTCGCACTATGCTTCATTCAGCTGGTCTTCCCAAATTTACGTGGGCAGAATAATGAACACAATAGTCTACATTCTAACTAGGGTTCCCACCAAAGCTATTCATCTTTCAACTCATTTAGAAAAATGGTTAAATCAAAAACCTGATATTTCTCATTTTAAATTTTTTGGTAGTCCTACTTCTTTATACATTCCTAAAAAGAAAAGAAAGAAACTTGATATGACTTATTTTTCTTATGTTTTCATTAGATATGGTATTAACACTACATGTCTAAGGATTTATGACCCTAAAAAGGGAAGTAACTGAAAACCACAATGTAGTTTTTGGAAAAATGTTTTTGTTCATTTGATAATGGTAAAGATGTTCCTAACTCTGTCAATATTTCTAATGATGGTTATGATTCTGATAATAAGAATATAGTAAATGGTCATGATGGTGTTTCTTGTGTTGATACTATAAATGCTTATGAATCTCCTAACTCCCTAGTTAAGAAACCAAAATGGGCTTAATCTATGTTAGAAAGTTCTAATCCTATTGATCTTACGAAAATGACCCAAAGCCATCATACGAACCATGTATTAATGACCTTGTATGAACTGAGCCGCAAAGATTTGAAAAAGATTCTCGGGATGAGAAGTGGATCAATGCAATGCAAGTTGAATATAATGCCCTAATTCAAAATCAAACATGGGAGTTGATTCTACCTCTAGAGAAAAGAAGTATTATAGGGTCTAAGTGGTTATACAAAGTAAAATATAATGCAGATGGTAGTATTGACAAACATAAAGCTAGACTTGTTGCTAGAGGTTTCACTCAGAAACATGGTATTGATTATGTTGATGCATTTTCCTTGTAGCTAAAATGAGTCCGTTAGGACCTTATTTACAATTTCTACTCATTTTGGGTGGGAAATCCACCAAATGGATGTGAAAAATACCTTTTTGAATGGTTATTTAAAATAAGAACTTTATATGTCTCAACCTAAAGGATTTGAAGAAAGCTGGTAAAAAAAAACCATGTTTGTAAATTGAAAAAATCCTTGTATGGTTTAAAGCAAGTTTGTGGAGCTTGGCATGTAAAACTTAATTCTTTCTTTAAATAGTTAGGATTTGTTAATTGTTCTTCTAACAAGGATCTATTCATTAAACAAGAAGGATAACATATTATCATTATTTGTATATATGTTGATGATTTTCTTATGACTAGTGATAATCCTGCTTTAAATTGTAGAATTAAAGAAAAAATGAAATGATTGATTTAGGTCTCTTACATCATTTTCTTGGCATGACTATATTTCAAGATAAAAATTCTATTATTGTTTCTCAAGCACAATATGCAACCAATGTACTGAAAAAGTTTAACATGATTGATTGTAAACCAATTTCTACTCCTATGGAAGTTGGCTGAAAAATTGATCCTAAACCTGTATGTGAAAAATTTGATCCTACTTTATATAGGCAATTAGTTGGTAGTTTGATTTATCTAACGATCACCACCCAGATATTTCCTATACAAAGAGGAATTTCTTCTAGGTTTATACAGGAACCTTATAGAGATAATTAGAATCTTGAAAAAGGATTCTTAGATATATTAAAGACACAATAAATTATGGGCTGCATTATACTAAGAATGAAAATGATAACTTATATGGATTTTTGATTCTAATCATGTTGATGATGTATTAGATAGAAAATCTACTTCTGGTTATGTGTTTAAATTTGGTGCAGGTGTCATTACTTGGTGTAGCAAAAAGTAGCCAACTGTTTCTATCTCTTCAACTGAAGCTGAGTATAGAAGTGCAATGGAAGCTACACTAAAGAGGTTCTTTGCACTAGAGGAACCCATCTGGGTAACTTTGTTCCCCACCTTCATCTCATAGTTGGTGGTATGGTTTGGAGACTTTTGATCTAAATTATTATTCGGGTCCCCTCACTCTTCTTCCGATTCTAATCCAAACATTTCCTCTTTCTCGAGGATTCTAATCCAAATATTTCTGTCATTCTTATGATGATTCAGATCCAAAATACTATTTAGATTCATTTGATTTAACTCCTAAGTCGCAGTTCTCCCCTTCTTCACATGACCTCCTTCATCATACTTCTCTTTGTGATTCTTGAGTCTGTTAGAACATAATGATTAAGTGGTGCAGCTAACCCTTAATTAATATGGGTCCATCACTATTATATAGGTTAACTACTTAATAGTATGAAATAATTTTCTATTATTAAATATTTATACCTAGGTAATATACATTAGGTAAGTATTTAATAATGTGAATCATTTATGTTTCTATTTATTAAATACACTCACCTAGGTATATGTGTCAACCATTTTAGGTTGAAAAGGTGGGGCGAGACATACCCGATCACCTTATATAAAAAGGACTTTAGGTCCTCATTTGATATATTCGGGAAATATATCAAAGGTGTGCAAATCAAGTGATTTGGTTTTACCCTTGGTAAATAGGGTTTCAAAGGAGGAGGTGATCTTAATGGATGTAAAATAAGTTCTCTGAAGTAAAAGGTTATTTTCAAAGTGGGTTTTACACTATTGGGGTTTTCCACTATAAATACTATGTCACCTGTGTTATTTATTTCATGTAAGTATTTATTTATGTTATGAGGTAATGTTTATTTAAATATTTATTGTAACATTATATAATATGTAAGTTGATTAAATTTGTATTTATTAGAATCCTAAAATTCTAACGAGTCCCCCCTTTCTTTGTGGGATCCTCTTCATCATCCATTTAATATGACTCTACGTCGCGGTCCTCCATTTCTTTGCAGGACTCCTTTTATCAGTCACCTTAATGACGTCTTCTTCCTTTGAAGATACGCATGACTCCAAATCCCTCTAATTAAACATCTACTACAATTCTTGAATCGCGGTCCTCTCTTTCTTCGCAAGACCCTTGTTATTATTCATCCAATGTGATTCTTGAATCACGGTCCTCCCCTTCTTCGTAGGACCTTATTCATCAATCACCCCCATGAAGTATTCCTTCTTTGAATATTTTGTGACTCAAATTCCTTCTAGTCAAATTTGAATCGACTCCTACGTCACAATCTGCAGACCTTGGACTTAATCATAATAGTTTACAGATGATATACCATCATATAGGTAGGTCCACACCGCCTTCTTCTACTCCCGAGACATCTAGCTCCACGTCTACTTCGTCCCCCATGTCACCTTCTTCTATCAATCATCATCAAACATCTTCTCAATATTTCACACCAGTTGGCCCTTTTTCATCCAATCAAACCCTCGTGGTCGATTGACAACCCATACCAATTGATTTCTTTCATAATTAAGGAGCGATCATGGCCTTTATAGGGGCACACAAAGATATCCCTCTAACAAAACTTTAGACTTGATGCATCCACGTATCATGAGGAAAAAAATTGATTCCTTTTATCAAAAATGGAGGAAGAGCCTTAGATCATGCAACTTGATCCTCCTCTTATTCTTCCATCTTCACATTCTTCATTACATGATGAAACTCTTAGGTCTTGCATTGATCCATGGCATATCTTATCATCACCCAATCACTCTTTGTCTATCACAATTCCTCAATCACAATCTCTTATGGGGTCAATGCCAAGTAGCACTTCATCTTCTTCTAGGTGTGGGTCACCTTCTAGCAGCCTTCCTATTCTATTTGTGGGACATTTTCAAGTATTCCACTATATTATATTCTTGGGGCACATCCAACTAGCCCCTTGTCTTCTATGTATGGGTCACCCCCAGGTAGTCCATCATCTTCTATTTTTGGGATACATCCTAGTAGCCCATCATCTTCTAGTTATGGGTTACGACCTAACATCCCTTCCCCTTCTATTTTGGGGCCACATATTAGTATCCATTCATCTTTTATCTCGTGGCTCATCTCCTGGTAGCCCATCTTATTCAATTCTTGGACCTGTATCCTTTTCATCCATCACATTATTATTCTAACAAAGATTTCAGAAATCCCACCGTCATTTCTCATATCAATTCTAAATGTCCACGTTCTCCTCCCACTTCTTAGGATCAGAAAAGTCAATCATTAGCTTATAAGAAACCCAAACATGTTCTTTATCAAGCTAAGATCAAAACTCCAAAGATATCCAAAGCTCCCAACAACTCAAACGATTATAAAATTCAAAATCAAATGTGATTCCAAAATGCACACCAATGTACCCATCAAGTATGGCACAAAGTGCAAAAACCTATGGATAGGGAACTCAAGCTATCACATACAAAACACATGTTTCAAAACAAATCACAATCATTTGTTGAGTGTGAACTCACCACAATCATCGAGATTGGGGATAATATCACTCTTGATAAAAAACGCACTTAGTCTCCCTTATCAAGGAAGTTGCACACATCATTGTTGGATCCTATCACGTAGAGTGACATTGTTGGTCCCAACTTCCAAAAAATCTAAAAAAATCATAAAATAGTTCAAAAATACAAAATAAATGAGAAAACATTAAAACATTACAAAAAAATCAAAGGTACAAAGATCAAACATTGCAATCAGGTATTACATACACATGGATATTCTTTCTTCCCTTTCTTTCATATTCCTCTGTAATTCATCCACCATTTTCATCCCTTCATGTTATTGTGGTTAGCCTATTTACATGCATTTTGTGACATTTATCTCTATGGTATCTATTTGACCTTGTTCTATTATCAGTTTGGTAAATTAAAGAATGAATGACCTCTTAGAGATCCTATCACAATTCTCATCTAATAAACTTGTTGTGAAGAACTTTTGGATGTATTTGTTGACACTAGCCAATGTCGTCATCACAATCACTTCCATATCCTTCCATCAAGCCATCAGTGATTCTTAACCCCTTGTCAAACAAGAGAGCTAAAATAAGTTTTGATAAACAAAACAAGAATCAAAATCAATCAATCAATGAAGCAAAAGCTACAAAGCAAAAACAAATTGATATATAACTCTCTCTTGGGGTATTTACAATAATCTTTACTAGGGCTATGGATGCATGACTGACAGTAAAGAAATGTTGTGATTAGAATCAAATGCATCTCTTTTGGGGCTATGGGCCTGATGGAAAACGAAGCAATGTACAAATATCCTTCCACAATCCATTCATAAATCACCTTTCAAACTAAATCATTCCTACACATTGGCTAGTGTCTTCACTTACTGTATATCAAATATTTCCTTCAAGAGGTAACTCATTTCCCCATGCACACATGGGATCTCGATGAGAAAACATGATTAGTATGTTACCAAGTGTTGTTTTTGGACCTTGTTCAAACTCATACTTTCGTGTGTCTTGTCTCATGATTTGTGACTTGGGATAGTCACTTTTTCATCGACCACCTTCTAAATCTTTTCATATCATCCTTTTTCTTTGAAAATTATTTAGAACATCCATGTGTATCAGATGTCCTCTTTGCCATGTTTACAAGAACTTTTGTCCCCTTTTAATAAGATAATTTTCTACTTCCTTTCTCTCATGTGTTTCTTGGCTAGCTTACTGCTGGGGCATACTTTATCCCTCATGATTGAACCTATTTTATATTGGCCTTGATCCTTCTACATGTGAATATTTTATCTTTGAATACTCCCACCTAATTTCTAGGGCATGTTACATCTTCACTTTCTTGTATGCATGGCATTTTACCCTTGTACATCCCATCTATCATTGGGGGCATCCACACTTCTTTGTCTTCCTGTACATAGCTTCAGAAAAATTCTAGAAAATCACAAAAACATTCAAATATGTTTCAAGAAAAATAAAAACAATAAAAATCATCCTACAAAATTTCACTCTTTGGTTCTCGCTTGTTCTTGTGTGCGACTCACAGATCATCTTGATCTACCTCCATTAAAAAAGTTGGTTTTCTTACTATGTCTATACTTTGGGGCACAACAAGTTGTTGGGTAATTTTTCATAGTGTACGATTAATTTTTGTAGGACCCAAGTGTCCTCCATTATTCCCCTTGCATGTATCCTTGCTTGGGGCACCACTTTTAGCCCTTGTCGTTAATTTACACATGTCTAGAATCAAAGCTCGATAACAAAAAAATTGCATTATGTTTCTTTGTTAGGTTAGCTTGTTTACTTTCTCATATTGCATTGCATTATGTATGTTGCGGGAGTTAGACATATTTTACTTTCTCGTATTGCATTGCATTTTGTATGTTGCATGGAGTAGGTATTTTCAGCAATGGACATTGGTTCTATTATGGATTTTCATGTCATTCTACACTTTTTCGTATGCTTACATTTTTAATAAGGACCAATGATGTAGATCTTTGGCAATATGATGATAAGAAAGTTATTTTAAATACACTGAATGCAAGCTAGCTCTTCCTAAGCCGTCTTCCTCCCTTTCTTCTATAATCAGTCTCCTATCAACATTATTCCTCTACTTCACTTAGGGCATCATGCCCCTTCCCATTATTCTATCTATTTCTCTCACCTTTTTTTATCGTTGATCACCTTCTTTCATCACCCCATCGACACTCGAGGGGCATCTCCCACTTCTACTAATTTTTCTGCTACCCCTTCAAAATTTTACATGTCTATTATCTTTGAAGTGACATCACTTACACCACCCCAAATAGGGAAAATCTAGACACCTATAATTTGGATCATGCAATTTAAATGCTTAAATTTCAATAATTATCCCCTTTCTTGAAAATTGATGACATATCATCAATATGACACATTTTCTCTTTTATCATCGTTAATTAACTACATTATGCTAGTTAATTGGACCTTCTATCTAGCAAAGATGACAATTAATGACCTTCCATTAATTAAACCCCTTTCTACCGAAATTATTAATTATCCTTAATTAATTAAGTTTCCTCCTCCATTAGATAAATAAAATTTCATTTATCTAATTTAAGACTTCTTATCCCCTAAATCATGCTAATTATCTTATAAGTTATCCTAATAGGCTCATCTCCTTATTAATTAATCACCTTTGATTAATTATATTCACCCCTAATTCTCACGGGTCACTAAAGGACAAATTAAAATCTCCTAAGGTTGACTCAACCCTCCCTAAACCTTCCTTATCCACAACTAACCCAACCTCTCTATTATCCCACATGTAAAGGGATGTAGAGATTGTTTTATCCATTGGGCTATATAGGAGTCCTCCTCCGACCTTTCTACTTAGACCTAAATGAGCATAGAGCCTAAGCTATAGCATTTTTATCATCTTAGAGCATTCTTCATTGGAGGAGCTAGCTATTTTCATTTCTTACATTCATTCTTCCAAGTTTGTTAAGTCAAATGGAGACATGTCAAATGGTGTTGTAGTCATGGATTGACAAGAATCCATTCTTTAAACCTTGGGATTCAAGCATACAACCAAACCATTTGATTGCTAAGGATATAAATAGGTTCATTTCATTAGCATTCAATTAGAGATAGAGGTTAATTTGTTTAGCATGTTAGTTTGAATCTTCATTTCATGTTCTAATGCAAATATGTTAATAGATTAGCTTTGCTTAAGCTCTAAGCATGATAGTATATTGATCTAGTTATCATTGTATTGAAGCTATTAGGTGTTAGATTTGATTTTACTTACATTGATAACTAATTATTGTACACACATTTATACATCTCTTGAAGATATTCAATGCTCATACAACATGAATTATTCAAGTCTTGATTTAGACATTGATCTTAACACATTGATTGATACATCTCTTGATTTGTCCACATTTCTCCCATCACATTACTTGACACATATCTTATTTTAGACATATTACTCTTAGCACTTTGATTGATACCTCTCTTTATTTAGACACATTGCGTATAAACATATTGATTGAGATAGTGTTTTAACACATTGATTAATACATCTCTTGATTTAAAATTTTATCATAGCACATTCCTTGATACACCTAATGTTTGTGATACAATAATTATAACACATTGTGAAATTCACATTGTTATTATTATTGACATATATTATAAAACAAATTATTTCTTGTAAAATAAATACTACTAACACTATATGAGTCTTCATCATAATGTTGTTTAATTTTCCATGTCTTATGGAAGGCCCAATGCGTCAAGTCTTATCATGTCATGTTATGAGTCCCGATGGATCCGTTGGGGTTGATTCATGTGTCTACTAGCATACTACTCTATAATTAATTATTATTCTCTTATTTATTTACCCCCATCAATTGATGTTTACGCTTACTTTGTTTTTCACCTATGAGATGACTTTACTACATGTGGTCTAATGATCATACTTGATACACATTTCTCATATAACCATTTTTAATTCTTACACATTATATGGTTCATAACTTTGATGATTTGATTATGTAATTTTTATGGCTAAAAATTTATCTTTTAATTTAAGTGATACATCAAAACATCCCTCATCTAAAAAATGAACATATTGTGGTCTCTTCAAGAAGTTCACACAAATCATGGCAAAGTACCACAAGGTAAAAAGGGTTATAATATTTATCACGATCACATACATATATTCAAGATATATTATATGTTTCATATCAAATTAGCATGGATTTGGTATGGTTGATCATTACACACTATAGATATCTATAATATCTACATGGTGTTGGGATGGTTCATAATTAAAATTTATAAGTTTATCATATTTTAATGAATTTGGGATGGTTCATCATTACACATTATAGAAATTTATCAAATTTGTATGGACTTGTGATGGTTCACCATTTCACATTATAGGTTCACACATAACATTTAGCATATTGGGATGGTTCATCATTATAAATTATAATTTTATAGAAGATTTATATGGGCTTAGCACACATTCACATATAAGATTCAGTCACATATATAATATTTAAATTATTATATCAACATGGATTATCACCATGGCCTATACAATGGTGACATAGCTTCCATAATGTCAAATTGTGATGTATCTACCTATTTCTCGATTGTTTATGTAGATACCTAGTGCTAAATGGTGTTATTTCTACCTAGTACTCAATGGTGAATTTTCTACCTTACACTTCATGGTGAATTAGCTTAGATCTAATTATTTATGGTTATATACCATCCAAATTCTTATTCTACGATGCGGGAACATCAATCTGGATAAGAAAACATTAGGTGTCTAGGTTCTTAGAATTTTAAATTTTTGTTTGTTTATAGTTTTTTCGCCCAAATCAAATTTGAAATTCTTAAACTAGGAATTGTAAATTTTGTATAGCTAGGTTGTTTTGGAGGGTTTAGGTGGTTAATTTTGGTGTCTTAAACATATTGACATGTCTTTAATTATTCTAAGAGGTGAACTTAAGGACAAAGTGGTCATAAGTTTTAAAATCATACTTTTCCTATGTTGTACACAAGAGTTCTAAACCATAAAAGTTGGTTCTTAAGAAAATATGAGAAAAAGGGATGAAGGATTCGAATGGGAGTTAGTTAGGGAGTCTTCTCAAGAGAAAAAGGTGTGAGAGATAGAATTGATGGTGTGAAAGAAGAAACAAGAAGAAAGCTCTATTTTGAGAGATAAGACATTCAAGAAACTTGTTTTCCACCTATGAAGTTCTGATAAAATGCATATTTTTATAGAAAATGTAAGTTTTTATATGTGTACATCTATGAGAAGAGGTTTTCATACTGTCCTTATGCTTCTAATGTGGAATTTGAAGTGAAAAATGCAATATTTCTTATAGTTTTTCATGACTATCTTATGCATGTCTAAAATTGCCTTTTCCTGGTAAGTATTTTAACATTTTGAAAGAAATTTCTTATTCTTCTTGTGCCTAACTTGTTAAGAAAGGTGGGGTGAGTCAGGACATACCTGTGGTTAATATTGGAAGGTGAGAAATTTCAAAATTTGCTTCTAAAGAGATCCCTAAAACCCTAGTTAGGGTTTAAACAAAAAAGGTGATTTGGAGACCCTAATCCTCATTTCAAAGTCTTAAAATTTGGAGGATAAAGCTTCTAAGCATCTTATTTTAATAGGTTTTAAAAATTTTATTAGTAGAAAATGCTCATGTTTTCCCTAGTTTGTGACAGTCCCTAAATAGGCTTGTAGGTGTCTTTAGAAGACCTAATCACAAAAATAATTCTAGTGAATTAGAGGGGCAAAACTAAATGAGAAGACTTGAAAATTTGTGTGAAGCAACTTTGGGAAAAAGGGTATTCAAAATAAGTTTTAGTTTTGTGATATTTATTGTGGTTTGTTCTACGGAAAATAAGACTTATCCTTTTAAAGGGTTCAAGCCAAGAAGCATAGTTGAAGCAAAACAAGGTATAAGACCAAATTTCAACCAATTCCTCTTTTATTTGCATCATTTGTGGTATCAGAGCAGGTTGATACCAGGAATCAAGAACAAGAAGTGAGATATAGAAGAAACGGTAAAATGTTACCTAGAAGAGTAGTGAGAGGAGGTGGTAGAGGAGGCATTCAAGTGGGAGATGCCATCCTGGAAGAGTTGAGAAATATGAGAGTCATTTTTGATGCAAGGTTAACAACAATGGAAGCTAATCAAAGAAGAGGAACCATAATAGGTGATGTGAGTGATAGGGAAGAAGAGCCACAAGCAGCCCCACACAGGGAGAGATAGAAGAGCAAAAGAAAGTGAAATTGATAGATTTCTTAAAGTGATTATAGGACAAGGATCAAAACCAAAGTTGGAAATTCCTACATATGTAGGTAGCCTTGATGGAGAAGAAATTATTGATTGGATAACTACTTTGGATAAGTATTTTGAGTATGAGAATGTGCTGAGGAGCATAAAGTGAAGTTTTCTTGTACCAGATTGAAAGGACATGCAACACTATGGTGGGAATTCATACAAGATGAAAGGATTAACAAGGGAAAAGAAGGATTAAGGCATGGGATAAAATGGTAGCAAATCTTCAAGGCCAAGTTTCTACCTAGTGATTATCAAACAAATTTGTATATGAAGCTACAAAATTTGAAACAAAAGGAAATGAGTGTTAAGGACTACACAGAAGAGTTCTACAAGTTAACAATTAGATCAGGGCATGTGGAAGAAGATGTGGAGAAGATAACCATGTATTTGAATGGGTTGAGATATAATATTCAAGATGAACTCAGTTTGGTAAGTCCAAGAACTCTAGAAGAATGTTACCAATATGCATTAAAAGTAGAGGTAAAAACTAAGTAGAAGGCAAAACCAAAAAAAAACAAAGGTAGAGGTAAGAGTATATAGGAAAGGACAAAAGGAGGAAGAATTTCATCACAAAGGACAAGTGGAGAAGCCATTAGTTCACAAGAACAAGCATCTACTTCAAGAGGTGGCTTTAGAGGAAGAATATTTTCTTATATAGGAGGATATATGCAAAGGGGAAGAGGAACTACAGGGTTCACAGGAAAATGCTTCAAATGTAATAAATTTTAGGACATGGGTTTGGGAATGCACAAAAGAACCTCAAGCTAGCAACTCAAGAATTGAAAATAGAAACTAGTTGGTTCAAGAAGAGGAAGAAAGTGTGGGTTCTCCATCTCATGTAGAAGAACCAGAGGTTGGTGAATCTTTTTTGATGAAGAGAGTGTTGATCAAACCACCCAAGGAGAAGGAACCTGCACAAAGGAAAACATTATTCAAGACAATATGCAAATCACAAGGTAAGTGTTGTAAAATTGGTGATTGATTCAGGTAGTACTGATAATTTGGTATCTTTGGAAATGGTAGAAAAAATTGGTTTGAAAATAATACCACATCCTACCCCTATAAAGTTTCTTGGATTCAAAAAGGGAAACAAGTTCTTGTGAGTGAACAATGTTGGGTAGATTTTCATATTGGAGGATATAAGGATAGAGTGTTGTGTGACATAATGCTATGGATGTTTTTCATGTACTTCTAGGAAGACCTTGGCAATATGATAGGAAAACTACTCATGATGGTAGGAAGAATGTTTATACTTTGTAAAAGGATGGTGTAAGTCACACTTTTCTGCCCTTAAGAGAAGAAGAACATGAGAAAGGAGTGGAATCAAGTGTAATGATGGTGAGTGAAAAAGAATTCTTAGCTGATATGAAAGAAGGAGAGATGGTTTTGGAGTGGTAATCAGACCTAGGACTATTATGAAAACCACTAAATTGCAAGAATTACCTCAAGAAGTTCAAGATATGTTGAAGGAATTTGTTGATATTGTAGTGGATGAGTTGCCAAATGAATTACCACTTATAAGAAGAATTATTCATCACATTGACTTCATTCCAGGAGAAAACTTGCCAAACAAATATGCCTACAAGATGACTCCTAAAGAGAATGTTGAGATCAAGAAGCAAATTCAAGAAATTTTGGATAAGGGGATGATCAAAGAGAGTCTTAGTCCATGTGCAGTACCTTTGTTTTTTAGTACCTAAAAAGGAGGAGATTGGAGAATGTGTACAAACTCCAGAGCAATCAATAAAATCACTATAAGGTACAAATTTCCATTGCCAAGAATTGAAGAATTGATGGATTGTTTGAGTGGTGCTGCTTATTTCTCTAAAATTGATCTTAAGAGTGGTTATTATCAGATAAGGATAAGAGAGGAGATGAATGGAAAACAACTTTCAAAACCAATGAAGGGATTTATGAGTGGCTTTTCATGCCATTTGGCTTAACAAATGCTCCTAGTACATTTATGAGACTTATGAATGAAGTTTTGAAACCATTCATTGGTAAGTTTGTTATTATATATTTGGATGACATTATGATTTATAGTGTAAGGAAAAAAAGAGCATTTCCATCATATTAGAGAGGTATTACAAAGACTACAAGAGGAGAAGTTGATGATTAATCTCAAGAAGAGTGTTTTTGAAGAAAAAGTTGGTTTATTTAGGATTTGTGGTCTCACATGGTGTGTTAAAGATGGATCAAGACAAAGTAAAAGCTATTGTTGAATGGCCAACTCCTAAAACAACATATGAGGTAAGAAGTTTCCATGGTTTGGCTAGTTTTTATAGGAAATTTATTAGAAATTTCAGTGGTATTTGTGCTCCCATTATTGATACAATTAGGGAGATAAGAAGAAGTTTGAATGGATTGACAAAGCTGATAAGAGTTTTCAATTTTTGAAGAAGAAAATTACAAAAGCAACAGTGTTAGCTCTTCCAGACTTCAATAAAGTATTTCAAGTAGAGTGTGATGAAAGTGGAGTGGCCATAGGAGTTGTCCTAAGTCAAGAGGGAAGACCTGTAACATATTTTAGTGAGAAGCTTAATGAAGCTAAAAATAAGTACTCAACTTATGACTTGGAATTCTATGTTATGGTCCAGGCCTTAAGGAAGTGGAGACACTATTTAATGCCTAAGGAATTTGTTATATACATAGATAATCAAGCACTACAGTTCATAACCAGCCAGCCTAAACTCAATCAGAGGCACATGAAGTGGGTGGAGTATTTGTAAAACTTCACATTTTGTTATAAAGCACAAGAAAGGCCAAACTAACAAGGTAGCATATGCACTGAGTAGAAGAGTGTTGTTGATAAAAGAAATTCAATTAGAAAGTGGAGGAATAGAGGCACTCAAAGGAGCTTTATGAGGATGATCCAACTTCAAAGAAGCATATAAAGCTTGTAAGTATCCTACCCTTCAAAACAAAGAGCCATGGTTGGATTATATGATACAAGATGACTTGTTATTTAAGGGAGTGCAATTATGTGTGCCAAGGAGTTCTATGAGGAAAATTTGATCAAGGAGAAGCATTGTGGGAGTTTAGCAGGTCATTTTGGTCTTGATAAGACCTTAACACAACTGAATACTCACTATTTTTGGCAAGAATGCAAGCAGATGTAAGAAAGTTTGTTGAAAGGTGTAAGGTATGTCAATTTCTAAAGGAAAGAACACTAATGCAAGTTTGTATCAGCCCTTACCAATGCCTAATAGACCATGGGATTCAATTAGTATGGATTTTGTATTAGGATTGCCAAGAACACAAGGTGGGTATGACTCAATTTTTGTAGTAGTGGAAAAGTTTTCTAAGATGGCTCATTTCATTCCATGCAATAAAACTAATGATGCTACTCATGTGGCTAATTTTTTCTTTAAAGAAGTGGTTAGACTCCATGGAATTCCAAGAAGTATTGTTTTAGATAGGGATACAAAATTCATAGGACACTTTTGGAGAACATTGTGGAAGAAGCTAGGAACAAATTAAACTTCATTTCAGCTTACCATCCTCAGATAGATGGGAAAACTGAGGTGGTGAATAGGAGTTTAGGGAACTTACTGAGATGTTTAACTAAGGACAGTCCTAAATAATGGGATTTAGTTCTTTCACAGGAAGAGTTTGTTTATAACAATTCACCTAACATGAGCACATGAATGAGTCCATTTCAAGTGGTATATGGAATGCATCCAAGAGGTATTTTTGAGTTGAGATACTTAGGAAGGATGGAAAAGAGAAGTGTTGATGGGGAAGAATTTTCCATTGCCATGCAAGAAATCCATGAACATGTGAAAAAGCAGTTAGAGAAGAATGTGAGAAAATACAAGCAACATGCTGATTTAAGAAGAAGAGAGGTCATTTTTCAAGTGGGAGACATGGTATTATCTCATCTTAGAAAGAAAATATTTCTAAAAGGTCTAGTACAACAAACTGAAAATGAAGAAAATTGGTCCTTGTAAGATCATTAGGAAGTTTTCTAATAATGCATATGAGCTAGAGTTGTCAGGGAATGTTGGAATTTATCCCATTTTCAATGTTGCAGATTTGTATCCCTTCAAAGATGGAGAAGAAGGTGATTGTATAGCTGGAGAGGAAGAAAAACAATCCAAGATTGGACAAAACAATTACCACAAGCATCTAAGAAGGAACTAGAGTCAATTTTGGATCAAAAGGTGACTAAAAGAACCAGAGGAAAGGAATATTATCAATATTTGGTGAAGTGGAAACATAATCCTATAGAGGATACCACTTGGATGACATGAGAATGACATCATCAATCTTGGTAGCACTGGAAGATCTCAAGAACATGAGTTCATGAGATAGTTTTTCTTGTCCTTGGGAGAATGATGCAAGAGCATCAACTTAGAAAAGAAAAACATAATCAAAATTTTGGTTTGAAGCATCTTAGGAGAGTTTTTATAGGGTGATAGAGGTGTTGGTAGGTGTCTAGGTTCTTGAAATTTTGAATTTTGGCTTGTTTATAGTTTTCCCGCCCAAATCAAATTTGAAATTCTTAAACTAGGAATTGGGAAATTTTGTATATCTAGGTTGTGTTTGGAGGGTCTAGGTGGTTAATTTTGGTGTCTTGAACATCTTGACATGTCTTTAATGACTTCTAAGATGTGAAATTAAGGACCAAGTGATCATAAGTCTTAAAATCATACTTTTCCTATGTTGTACACAAGAGTTCTAAACCATAAAAGTTGGTTCTTAAGAAAATATGAGAAAAAAGGGATGAAGGATTCGAATGGGAGTTAGTTAGGGAGTATTTTAAAGAGAAAAAAAATATGAGAGAAATAGAATTGATGGTGTGAAATAAGAAACAAGAAGATTTGTTTTGGAGAGATAAGACAATCAAGATACTTGTTTTCCAAAATGAAGTTCTAATAAAATGCATATTTTTGATGGAGAATGAAATTTTTATTGTGTGTACATCTATGATAAGAGGTTTTCATATTGTTATTATGATTCTATTGTGGAATTTGAAGTGAAAAATGTAATATTTATTCTATTTTCTCATGATTGGAGTGTGTATGTCTAAAAACTGCCATGATCTAGTAAGTAATTTAGCATTTTGAAAGATTTTTTCTTTTTTTTGTGCCTATCTTGTTAAGAAAGGTGAAGTGGGTTAGGAAAGTATTGTGGTTAATATTAGAAGGTGAGAAATAACAAAATTTTCTTCTAAGGAGTTTTTAATCCTTATTGGGTAGGCCTAAAACCCTAGTTAGGGTTTAAACAAAAAAAGGTTATTTGGAGACCCTAAACCTTGTTTCAAAGATTGAAATTTGGAGGAGAAATTCTGAGCATCTTATTTTAATAGATTTTAATTTTTTTATTAGTGTAAAATTCTCTTATTTTTCTAGTTTTTGACATTCCATAAACAAGATTGTAGGTGTCTTTAGGAAACCTAATTACAAAAATTGTTCTAGCGAATTGGAGGAGCAAAATAGAGAGTGAAGACTTTAAATTTTGTGTGAAGCACCTTTTGGATAAATGGTATCATAAATATGTTATATTTCTATGTGATTCCTTGTGGTTTATTCTAAATAATAAGGCTTATTCTTTTAAAGGGCTATAAGCCAAGAAGCCTAGTTCTAGAAAAACAAAGTAGAAGACCTAATTTCTAAGAAATTTCCTCTTGTTGTTTACATATTATCACATGATATATTCATGCATTCCCTTTTCTAAACACACGGGGGTAATTATGTGTAGTATTTTATTGATTTAATGACATTTACACACTTATTATTATTATTATTATTGGTAAATAGTTTTAAAGGGACTATACCCTATTACAAAAAGGGCTCAACAACCAAATATAGCTATAAAGGAACAACAAAAGAGGATCAAAATCTAGATAAAACACTATGTCCAATAGTAACCAAAAGATAGTTACAAGCAAGAAACAAAACAGAACATAAACTGCAACAATACAACACAAAAGCAACATAGAAACAACAAAAAGACCAAAAAAGAGCAGTGACTAAAACGATGCCCACCAACCCGAGTGAGTTTACTTCTTGGATGCTCTGTCGATTCTGGACTAGATAGTTTGCAGAGAAGGTGAACAATGCCAATGTGGTGATGTGCGTTGGGTCAGTTGCATTCAAGTTGCGAGATGGTCTGGCTTCTCTCTTTTTCATTCCCCCAAATAGTGCGGGATCCCACTAAGCATGGTAATGCTTCAAGAACATCCTTCTAAGAAGTCACTAATGGCATTGAAGATAGCCATGTTGTGATCATGCCTGTCTTTTGCTCTCCCCAATCTACTATCCAGAGAGTTCAATTTCTTATAAATGTCAGCAATCTGATCCTTCCCAATGTCATTATCATCATCAATTTTTCTTTTGCCTTTCTACTTGTCCATGCGCTGTAGGTCCTTCTTAAGCTGCTTCATCTCTTTCTCTAGAGACTCCAATCTATGAGGTATGTTATTCCCCTCCTGATGCAGGGCCATATCTATGCCAACATTGCTAATATACAATAAATTTTGCGCAACTTCTAGCTCTTTGGTGCTTCGCAAACCTGAGAAGAGTAAGGGGTGCCAGTTTTTGGAAGCTTAGGGTTCTTGGTCTTGGGTTTGGAAGAGGTGTCTAGTATGGGAGTGGGAGCAGTGGAGGTAGTGATGTGTGGATCGCTGGGAGTGGTCAAGAAGCCAGGGAATTTGGAGACACAAAGCTTATGGAGTAGGAAGATGAGGCCTTGGTGGAGAGGGATAGCACGAGAGTGCTTCTAGAAAGTCCAAAATGGAGTGTTGAAGGGAATTTAACAGGTAGTGCGGGAAGTAGACCGTAAATTGCCTTCTAAAATGATTAAGAAAGACTAGGTGCTTAACAAGGATAGTTTTGTATCACCCTTCTAGAGAAATATACCTAACCATCATATTTGTTACTTCATCAAATGGCTTGGGGATAGAACTTACCCTAATACCCACAGAAACAAATTCGAGCTCCTCTCCCTCATCAGAGAATTTCTTAGCCTCGGTGACCCTGTCAATCCTTTTGCTAAAAAAATGGTAACCCTCCAACTCGAGGCCTGTAGCCTCAACAATCAACTCTTCATTAATAGTAACACGGTGGCCACCATATTTCACCTTTCTATCCTTCTAGTCCATTACAAAATGAACTGAAATATTTTGATCGTGGCCCTGAATGCGTTCTATAAAATTGGAAATGCCGCCCTTGTGTAAGAGGTTCCATAGCTCCTCATTGTTCTTCTAGGCCGAGATCACTACAGGGCTCCAATTGGCACGAGGAACCTCCCATTTTCTTCTTCTCCCTACTATTCCTGCAAATTTTCTGCTCAAAACCCTCGTTTGAATCTTTTTCTTCCTTATGTCTGTCTCGGTTTTTAAGAACCCATCCACCTGTGTGAGGTTCATGGGCATTAATATGGCCGTAGTTAGGATGATAATTCTCACATGTGTGATCTTTCACCTCTGCTAAATCCCGCTCCATACCATTATTATTTCTACTCCACATTTGAATGCCCATATTTATCCACATTAATGCTATTATGTACCTCCTTAGGGATGTAATTTTCATTATCCCATATGGTTAGATTATTATTGATGCCAACATTGGCCAAGGTATCCGCAACCTTATTCCCCTCCCTATAAGTATGCCTAATGATGATATTCTTGAAATTTTGACAAATACTTATGGATTCCATAATAAAGTCCTTGATAGTCCGCTAGGAGGAGAAATTTGATTTAGGTGATTGATGATGTTTAGTGAATCTCCTTCCAAAATTAAGTTCTGTATATTATAATCTTTGGCAACCCTTAGCCCCCATAGAGCAGCTAGGGCTTCTGCATAATGATTTGTCTGAATCCCCATTTTACCAAGCATAAGCAACAACTAAACAACCTTTATGATCCCAAATTACACCTCCCCCCAAGAGCAAAACCAGGATTACCCTTGGAGGCACCATCAAAGTTTAGTTTATGCCAGTTAATCTCAGGAGGGATCCAATGAATCAGAGACCTATCAATGTTTGAGGTATTCCTAATCAAATTTGCAGCTCCTATCTTCTAGTTGGAAAGTATATATTCTTCATTCTCAAGATATTTCTTATTTTGGGAGGTTTGAATCTCCCAATATTATCTTTAATAGCATGACCAATCTTAACAAAGCTAAGCTTGCAATTATTTATTGTTTCTAAAAATGATATCATTCCTATCTTTCCAAATCCTCCAGATAATATGGGGCATGACTAGTTTCCAAAGTCTTCTCACAACACAATGCTTAAAAGGAGGATTCCATTGGATCCAAAACTAAATGAAATCCTTAGGCACAGTCTAGAAAACATTGAACTTGGAAAAGGCATAACTCTAGATCATTGAAGCATACTCACAAAGTGGACAAAAAGGTGCTTAATATCCTCGATTCTTTTTGCAAAGGTGACACCTATTAGGCATAATGAATCCTTTCTTCATCAGGTTGTCATTAGTAAGAATTCTTCCTCTGAGCACAAGCCAAAAGAAAAAGTTAATTTTAGGGGTTAGCTCAGTCATCCAAATCTTTCTCCAATTAAACTCACTCTGGATATTCTCAAAGTAAGAATTATATCTAGATTTAACCGTATAATCCCCATCTCTAGATTTGTACTAGAAAATTTCATCCTTGACTTCCAATTGATTCAAGGGGATGAGGTCTAGTTGCTCCTGAAGAGAGGACAACATGGAGTTCAATTCAATTCTATCCACCGAGAGCTATTTCCATCTCTTCTTATTTCCATCAATTTCCATGTAATCAATGACCTTAGTACCATATTTATGTTCAAGACTATCTTTGGCTGCACCAAATATGTCATTGAGGCTGAAATTAGACCAATTATCCCCCCAAAAATTGATGTCTCTGCCATTTCCCACTTTCCATCTACAACCTTGCTTGATAAAATTCCTGACTAGAATCAAGTTGTTCCAGAAAATGGAACCTTGGGGAAGTTGTTCATCATGAAGGAAAGAGAAAGCTATTTGTTGTTCAAGATATTTGGCCTTAATGAGATCAATCCATGGTTGTTCCTCCGAGAGCATTCTCCAACCCATTTTTGCAATTAAGGCCATATTCATTTTTCTTATATCTTTTATGCCCAATCCCCCAATCCTTTTAGGAGTGCACACTTGATCCCAGGAAACTAGGTGATATTTGAATTTTTCCTCCATTCCCTGCCATAAAAAGTGTTTTGAATCCTTTCAATTTTTTCTCTAAAGGCGAAGGAATGTTATAGAGAGACATAATGTAGATAGGTAGATTTTGAAGAGTGCTTTTGATAAGTAGACATTTACCAAGACTAGAAAGAATGGCCCCTTTCCATCCGGCCATTTTCTTTTGAAATCTTTCTAGACTTTGATTGAGACTTTTTTAGTACCAAGGGGGAGCCCCAAATAAGTAGTGGGAAGTAAATTGATTTTACACCCCAATATTTTAGCAATTCTATTTTGCCTTTCCAAAGGAGTGTTGAAAAAGAAAATTGAACTTTTATCAAAGTTGATCTCTTGTCCAGAAGTAGCCTCATAAAATTTTAGAATGGACTTGATCACCTTAGCTTCCAGGATAGATGCCACTAAAAGTAGGATAGTGTCATCCACAAATTGCTGATGAGAAGCCATTTGATTTGTAGAGGTAGGTTTAGTGCCTTTTAGAAGACCATCTTTAACAACTTTGGTAATAGTTCTGCTAAGGCTATCCGCCATAATAATGAAGAGAAGAGGGGATATAGGATCCCCTTGTCTTAATCCCCTACTATTGGTAAAGTACCCCCTGGTTCACCATTAACCACCACAGAGAATCTAGCAGTAGAAATGCAAGCCTTGATAATTCTTCTGAATTTGTTGAGAAAACCAAATTTGGCCAGAACCTTGTCAAGAAAAGACTAGGAGACTTTATCAAAGGATTTATTCATGTCAAGTTTAAGGACCATGCTTGCTTTTTTATTATTATCCATAGAATGAATAATCTCATGCACACTTCAATTTTTATATATTCTAATTTAATTTCTCTCTAGGAATTTAACACAAGTTTTTTTCCATGTGATTGCATATATTCACATTGTATTAGTATGGGGGATAACTCTTTAGTGTCACAGATCACCCTCCTATGATTGGTGTGAAAGGTGTGTGTTTAATTTTCCTTTTCTATTCAATCCAACACTTTTATTACTATATCTACCTAAATTTTTATCTTGTGGTATCGACAATAATACTATAAAATTATTCCAACATTATCCTATGTACACATTTATGGAGTACACTAATAACATCCTTCTCTATCCTCAAATCTAAGTCCACAAGATCATGACTTGATTTATTCTTCATCTTAGCTCCTCGTGAATGGGTTCACCTTATATAGAACACATATTCAAGAAATATACCATATATCTTATGTCTTTAATTCTATTCTAGTGTAATCATGGATGGGTTCATGGGCCTAGAATAGATTTTGCCAACAACTATATCCCATGACTAATAAACATGTCCCTTTTAGTTATAATTACCATATACTTAAATGAACACATTACCATATTCATCTTAGGGTTGTATGAGTGAGAAATAATTTAAAAGCAGTCACTTATATGAACACATGAATCTTACCTATTAGAGTCATCTAGGAGCCCATATCAAAATAACATATGAGAAAGAAGTTGAGCCAAACATTCAAGGATCACTATTTATAAAACTTAAAATAGAAATATTCAAATATAAACACATATATCATTACTACCCTAAATCTTGTCTATGTACTAAAAACAAGGAAAGTGTTATTGCTAAGTGTTGAGGGTTAAATTAGGACTATATCATAATTTACATTTTATAGCATCCACTCCACCATAGGAATTAGAGATATCCTTGTGGCTTTATCCCACTTCAGCATATTGGTATGTAGTGTAACACTCATCATTTCAGTGTGGGGATGTTGAGATCATTCCATCTCAAATCATACTAACCCCTTTTTTAAGGAAAAATGTGGAGAGCTAATTTTTGAAGTTAAAATAAATCACATACATGTATAATAGATTTAGCATAGAGATAGAGATATAATAATTATATCTAAATACATAGTTGGAGAAAGATTTTTAATGGATAAATGTGTAAAATATTCTAATTTAGGAAGTTATTCAAGTTTGTGAAGGTCTTTGCAACAACAATGGGAGTATCTCTAAGGTGTGGGAGCTTAACCCTTGAGATAAAACTCTAAAATAAGGTTGGATCCTTTTCTTAAATCTCTAGATTAACCACCACTCTAATCTAACTAAAAAATCTACAAAGTTAAGGGGAAAGAGTGCTGAAATTTGAAAATAATGGTGATACCTTTGGATTATGAAGGGACCATTCTCCTGAGATCAAGAAAAAGAGAAGAACACGATGATAAAGGGTAAAATAAGAGTCACAATCCACACTACATTCTAAAAACCTTTAATCCTCTGTATAAATGACACAATGGATTGAAATTATGCAGATATAATCCATACACATAATATAATAACATCAGAGAAAGGTAAGATACAATAACATAATCCAAAGGATAGATATGAATCACAATCAACTAGATATTATTGCTTAAGGAATACACAATATCTCATAGTCATTGAGAAGGTAGTGAATACATTACACAGTTCAACACGAGGGTTTGAACAAACTCAAAACACTCATAAACCAATTGGGTAGAGTTTATTTGCATTCAAGAAAGGATAGTTTCACTTATGAAACTCATTACATTTATATAAGAATAAGTGAGGATAAGGAATCTAAAAATGATATGGGATATGCTTAACATGTTTGAACCTTCCAAACTGCCGTAGAACTAACTCAAAAGGTAATCCCCCAATCTCATGATGATCCACACCCATGGGGGTGCCTTGGATTGCAAGAAAACCTTCAGATATTTTTATGTGGATGAAATCTAACTTAGATCAATGCATTTCCATGAAATTATGGGAGATAAATTAAGTGTGAGATTCCAAATGTCTGTTTTTGGTTATAATCATGCTTTGGATCAATGATAATAGATTATTTCTTGTTAAAAACCCATTCAAACCATTCTCTTCATTTTTTGGGGGTGTGAGGATAACATACCATCCAAGAAGCATCATGAGATAAAAGGAATCAAATAAAAGCATCTGTAATTGATTTGGGCATCAATCAATTGAGAAAATTATTCAAAAGGTTACCATTAAAATATCCCAACCATCTCCATGATTATTATCAAAAGTCATCATTGATTTAATTCCTCTAAAAATGCTTGCAATGAGACTTGTCTCTGTCAAATAGAGCTCTGTATCAAAAGATATGAGAAAAACATCAGTCCCTTGTTTGAGTCAAAAATCATATCCAAAAATAGTTGTGGGCCCAAAAATAGGTTATTTGATCACATTAATTTTATCATGATCCAAAACCACCTCCAATGTGTATTTCATCTCAATACCTTTCCAACAGATAAATTTTTCTTAATTTCATGGTCCCCACCAAAAGTTATGGCATTTTGAAGATTCTCGACAAAATCGAGAAAATCCTTTGTAGTGAAAAATTGAAATCCTTCATTGTGTAGACTTTGAAATCCTTCAAAGGGTGGACTTTAAAATCATTCATTGTGTTGACCCACTATTCTTCATAGTGCATATCCTCAATTTCTTCATGAAATTTTCCCTTTGTCTGATTTTGGACTCTTGTGGGTTTTTCACATTGTGATTCTTTCCATTGCTTTATCATGACCCAAAACCACCTCCAATGTATATTTCATTTCAATACCTTTCCAATGGTACCAATTTTTCTCAATTTTGTGGTCCCCATCAAAAGTTATGGCATTTTGAAGATTCTTGTCAAAATCAAGAAAATCCTTTGTAGTGCAGATTTTCAATTCCTTCATAGTGCATAATTTGAAATCCTTCATTATGCGAGACTTTGAAATCCTTCATAATGTGGAATTTAAAATCCTTCAAATCATATACTTTTAATTCTTTGAAGTCTTCTTGTTCAAATCCTTCATTGTGTAGATCCACTTTTCCTTCAATGTGTGGATTTTGTACTTGACACAAAATGGATATGCCTTTGACCATTTTGAGCGCAAAACCTTGGATCTAATCCACGTAAGAAATTTGAGCAAGTTTTTAGACCTCAAGGTATAAAGTGAATTAACAACACAAATCAAGGGCCTAACTCCTCATTTTTCAACTTGTTTCCCAAAAATAAGTAGGTTTCTTATTTTGGCAACATTCCTAGTGGCTCAAAGGGGCCATCTACCTACTACATGTTAGAACCGATTGTATTATGCATATATTTAGTAGAGAGTTATTATAAAATTCTAAAATATCCTTCTCTAATTTCGCACACTTGAACTTTCTCTACAAATAAATGTAATGGATCAAAAATTACTTTGTGCCCCAAAACGATTCTCAATTATGTGCCTTTGATACATTAACTCTTAGCCATTTTGAAAATAAATTGATAGTTAATCAAAAGAGAAACAAAAGGGGTATGAGTGAGTGTTTTTTTAGTATATAGATAAGGTGATTACAAGACTACAAGTGCCTATTCAAACATCGTTGAATTAAAAGATAAACATTGTAAACAATGAAATTTGAGAGATGTGACCATATTAACTCAAAGATGGTAACACAACCTCCAACAACAACTTCCTAGAAGTTTAGACTTGAAAAAATGGGAAATATAACTGAAAATAGAGATTAGGAGTAACAAACACCTATATTCTAAAAAATGAGGTCAAGAAGACACACAAAATTGACAAAAGGAAACAAAAAAGTGCAGTAAACATAAAATATTTATAGTTATGTACAAGGGGAATGCAACACTTAGAAATGAGGCTTGATAAAAATCCCATTCACTTTGGGATAGGCAATATTTAACCATCAATATTTTTGAAATTCAAAATAATTACTCTCCTTAATCCCCACAATCTGATAAGGATCACTCCAAATAGTATCAAACTTCTTATGTTTGCTTTAGGATTGGAGTGGTCTTCATCCCATTTTAGAACCAATTCTCCTTCTTTGAATTGTTGATGGCGGGATTTATTCTTGAACCACTTTTTCATAGCTTGTTGGTGATCTTGTAGTTTCTCTCTAGCTTCTTCCCTAATTTATTCTAACTTAACCAACTCAACAATCCTTATGGTTCTTACATCATGATGCTCTAATTCCAATTGATGAGCCAAATCCAGAGTTAGAAGTTCAAGTGAGATGGGCAACATATATTCTCTCCCATATACAAGAATGAATGAAGAGTTATCAATAAAATTCTTGGGTGTGATTCTATAGGACCAAATTTCTATTCGACCTTAGTATGACATTGCCTTTGATTGTATTCCATTGTTCTTTTCATGATTTTGGTAATTATTAGCACATACAATAAGGCCATTTCCTTAAGGATAATAGTTTGAATATGTTTTCAAGTAAATACCATACCTCAAGGAAAAATCAATCACTTTGGATCTAATGAAATCCTTGGCATTATCAGATATAAATCACACCTTTGATTGCTAAAGTTGATCTTCTTAGGTTTAATGTTTAATTAGTAATCTAAAGAGTAGAGAGTAGTATATATGCTAGGTTTTGATGTTTTTGTCAAAGTTTTGATACATGTATAGGATTAACTCTTGTTTAGCTCTTATCTCGTGGTGCATGGTTGAGTTAGTTAAGCTTTGCGGTTCTTTAGCCTCATTCCATATCTTTGCAACATTTCCTAGGAAGCGATAGAAGTGGTTTAGAGAGAACTAGGGAGGTTCTAAATGGTTAAAAGGAGGAATTCTTAGCTAATAAGAGAGATATTATCCCAATTAGATGATTATAGGAGGAATGCGACCAATAAGGTCACATAAATTGACATCCAAGAATGGAGTGAAGCATAGGTAATTAACGAAGTATCATCAATTTGAATGAATTGGAGGACATGCTAGGTGTAAGAATATTTTAGGTGTTTACATTTTCCCCTCTTTGGGATGGCGTAAGTGACGTCACTCCAAAGAAAGTAGACAAGCATAAACAAGAAGAAATTTTTGAAGGGATAGAAGAAAGATGAGTAGAATGAAGGATGCCCCCTCGATTGTCAATGGGGTGATGGAAGAACTCGATTGACAATCGAAAAGATGAAGGAAATAGAACAAAAGAAAGAATAGTGTGAAGAAAAGAAAGGGGATATAGAAGAAAAAGAGTATGAGAAAGGGGAATGAGATAACATCCATCCACTGCCTTTTAAACAACTTTATTTTTCATCATATTGCTAGTGATCTTCATCATTGGTCTTTATTAAAAAGAATGAACAAAAGTTTATTATGACATGAAAAATCCATATACAAAAAAATGGCCATTGCTAAAAACACCAACTCCATGCAACATACAAAATGCAATGCAATACGAGAAAGTAAAATATGCCTAACTCCATACAACATACATAATGTAATGTGATACGAGAAATTAAAAGATGCTCAGCTCCATACAACATACATAATGCAATGCAATATGAGAAATAAAACAAGCTAACCTAATAGAGAAACAAGTACAATGTTTTTGTTATCGAGCTTTAGTTCCAACCTATTCGAATTAACGACAAGGGTTAATGAAGGTGCCCCAAGCAAGGATACATGTGAGGGGAATAATGGAGGACACTTGGGTCCAAGGATAAAGCAATGTGCACTACGAAACAATGTGAGGAAAATGATAGTGCCCGTGAGTACAAACATAGTAAGCAACCTATCTTTGGTTGATGGAGGTAGATCAAGATGATCCACGAGTCACACATAAAAACAAGTGAGAACCAAAGAGAAACATTTTATAAGATGATTTATATTTTTTTGATGTTTCTTGAAACATATTTGAATGTTTTTGGATTTTGAAAGTTTTTTGAAGCTATGTACGGGAAGACAAGGAAGCGTGGATGCCCCTAGCGATAAATGGGATGTACAATGGCAAAAGGCCATGCGCATGAAAGAGAGGTGAAGATGTGAAAATTCCCCAATGATTAGGTGGGAGTATTCAATGGAAAACTCTTTATGCATTGATGATAAGTGGGAGATCAAGGCCAATATGAATAAGTTGAACATGTAAACTAATTAAGTGTTGGGAAGGAGTAAGTATGCCCCCACGTAAGATGGCCAAGAAGCACATGATAGAAAGGAAGTGAGAAGATTTTTTTTATGAAAGGGGACAAAGGTTTCTGAAAACAATGGCAAAAAGGTAATACCATACACATGGATGTTTTGAACAAAGTATAAGAACAATGTGAATGATATGAAAGTAGGTTACAAGCCTCGTAATAAAAAAGTGATTAGCGTAAGGCAAAAATAGTGAGGCGAGATATGTACTAAAGCAAGAGTTTGAACAAGGCCTAAAAGAAGAAACTTGGTAACATACTAATCCTGCTCACTCATAGAGATCCAATGTGTGAATGTGGAAATTAATTACCTCTTAAAGTGAATATTTAATAGGCAACAAATGAAGACAAACTAGCCAACGTGTAGGAATGATTTATTTTGATAGGTGATAGGTGATTTGTGAATGGAGGGTGGAAGGATAGTCATACATTTCTCCGCTGCCAGCCAGACATCCATAGTCCCGATGAAGATGTATTTGATTCTAATCGCAACATTTATCTACTTCAGTCAAGCATCCATAACCCCAATAGATATTATTGGAAATACCCCAAGAGAGAGTTATATATCAATTTGCTTTTGATTTTAGCTTTTGATTTTTTTTTATTGATTTTGATTCTTTTACTTTCTGAAAACTTATTTCAGCTCTCTTGCTTGATAAGGGGTTAAGAGCCACTACTGGCTTAATGAAAGGAGGTGGAAGTGATTGTGATGATGACATTGACTAGTGTCAACAAACATGTCCAAAATTTATTTGCAACAAGTTTATTAGATGTTGAATGTGAAAGGATCTTTAAGAGGTTAGTCGTTCTTTAATTTACCAAGGTGATGAAATACCAAGCTCAAACAGATACCATAGAGATAAATGTTGTAAAATGCATGCGAATAGGCTAACCATAATATCATTGAAGGGATGAAAATGGCAGGAAGACTTGAAGAAGAATAACAAGGAAGGGAAGAAAGAAACATCCATTTGTACACAATACCTGATTGCAATGTTTGATCTTTATACCTTTGATTTTGTTATGTTTTCTCATTTTTTTGTATTTTTGAATTGATTTGATTTTTAGATTTTTGATAGTTTTTGGAAAGGTGATAACAACAAAGTCACTCTGTGTGGTAAGATCCAAAAATAATGTTTGTGACTTCCTTAATAAGGGAGACTAGGTGTGTTTGTTTATCAAGAGTCATGTTATCCCGATCTCAATGATCGAGGTGGGCTCATACTAAACAAATGAATGTGAGCTATCCTGAAACAAGGATGGTTTATATGGGAGCTTGAATTCCTGATTCATAGGTTTATGCACTTTGTGCCATACTTGATGGTTGCACTGGTGTGTGTTCTTGAATCGTGCTTGATTTTTAAGCCTAAGATCATTTAATTTGTTATGAGATTTGAAGCTCTTAGAATTTTTGACCTAAGCTTGATTAAGAAACTATTTGGGTTTCTTATAAGATGATGTGTGACTTGTATGATCTCGAGAAGGAGAAGAAAATGAACGTGGATGTTTAGACCTGATGTGAGAAATGACAAAAGGTTTTCCAAAACCATTGATATAAGAAAGGTGTGATGGATGAAAAGGATAAAACCAAAGAATTGAAGAGGATGGGCTCTTAGGAGGTGAGCCACTAATAGAAGATGATGAATGACTGCTAGAATGCGAGACCCTAAGATGGAAGAAGTTGGGCTACGAGGACATGGCCCAAGAATAAAGGAAGATGATGAAGGGTTGTTAGGGTGTGGCCTCGGTATAGACAAGGAAGGACTACGAGAAGGGATCCCATAGATAAAGAGGAAGGGAAAATAGGACGTGGCCCAATAATAGAAGGTAATGGGCTACCAGGAGCTAAACCACAAGTAGAAAATGGAGGGATACTTGGGGGTGGATTCATTATAGAAGAAGATGATGGGCTACTCAGTGGTGACCCAAGGTGAGATTTTGATTGAGGAATGATGATAGATAATGAATGAGTTGGTAATGAGAAGATAGGCCACAGATCAATGCTAGACCCCGACATCTCATCATGCTCAGAAGAAGGTGAAGATGGAATGCCAGAAGAAGAGTCAAGTTCCATGACCTTAGGATTTTCCTTTACGTTATGATAAAAGGAATCAACTTCTTCCTCCCCATATGCAAGCGTATCAAGTTCTAGAAAGAATCCTTGTTTGCAATCCTCTAAAGGGATATCATCGTGTAGTCTAATTGTTCCTTCATTTTGAGAGAAATCAATCAGTAGAGGTTGTTGTTCTTTGGGTATAAGAGGTTGACTAGAAGAAATAGGCCCGATAAGTGGGGAATATTGATTGATATAAGAATATGAAGATGTTTGATGTTGTAGATGAGGGGAAGGCCTGACATTATCACCCCCATGAAGAGTTTTGATAGTGCTTTGAAAAGATATCTTAGCACATGGATTCTTTCTAATGGTTCGACGTGGTTGTAGACATTGATATTTAGAAGATGATTGAAGAAATGGTACAATATGGTTGAAAGGGCTTAAGGGCCAAATAAGGATTGACGTTGGTTTGATAGTAGAAGATGACTCAAGAGAGGAAGTAGGCTTGGAGGCCGGTGTATCATGAATGGACGATTTGGATCTGGACCTAGATCATTTTTCTAGAAGATGATGCAATGTAGGTTGGAAAGTAGGATTGCATAGAAATCCACTAAGTCTCGACATAGAGTCAGATTGGATGATTGACTAGATGGAATCGAGTCGTGGAACTCTTTGATGGAGGAAGATTTCGTCGAGATGACTAATGAAGGATGTCCGATGAAGAAAGGGAGGACCATGACTCAAGAAATGAATTATATGTTAGATCGATGAAATGTGGAGTCGCACGAGTCTTTAAAGGAGGATGATGTCATTGAGGTAATTTGGAATAAAAGTCCTATGAAGGAAGGGAGGGCCATGATTCAAAATTTTATCTAGGGGGTATCCGAAAAATATTTGGGATCTGAATCTTCAAAAGAAGAGTGGGAATCTAAATAGTAGTTTGGATCTGAATCAAAAGAAGAGTGGGGGAACTTGAATAATAATTTGGATTAGAAGCGTCCAAACCATACCACCAACTATGAGCTGAAGGTGGGGAACAAGGTACCCGAATGGGCCCTCTAGCGCGAAGAACCAAACGAGGCTTAGTCATAATGGGAATATTTTGATTTGAATTCCTAAACCTAGGTTCCATATTTTTGTAAGTGTGAGAAACCGTGCGATAGTCAGTCATTGTTGGCGTCATTTAGGTAAAAATTCCTAGACTTAACTACGTGATCAAATTCCTTCAAAGTGAATAGATTTTCATGTTGATTAGGGTAGCATAAGGGCAACCAACTAGACATCTCATAAATATGGAGATGCGTGCATGATTTTCCGAAGAAGGTCTAAGGAAAATAGACATCGTGATGACATGATCTCGATGAGATTAAAAAGGATTGTCCCTAGAACCTCAAAGCTTAACTAACTCAACCATGAACCATGAGATAAGAGATAAACAAGAGTTAATCCTATACATGCATCATAACTTTGACAAAAACATCAAAACCTAGCATATATACTACTCTCTACTCTTTAGATTACTAATTAAACATTAAACCTAAGAAGATCAACTTTAGCAATCAAAGGTGTGATTAGTTTTTATGGTTTTCAAGCTTTCAAGAATGGAGTCTCACCATTAATGGCTTCAAGGCCAATGGTTCTCTCCATATTACTCAAAACTTGGTTTAAGGATGCAAATGGAGGCTATTAGCTCAACAATGGAGGAAGGCAAGCTTTAGATCAAATGTCTAATTAGCTTAAAGCTAATACAAATGAGATCTCAAAGCTTTCTTAGGCTTGTTTTGGTTTTGTGTTATGTAAAGTTGTGTCTTTGAATGGGTAGGCTTAGCCTTGTATTTATAGTTTTCCAAATGGAAGAGTTTGAACTTTGGGTGCATGTGGGACTAAAGTCTAAAAATCACTTTAGGATTAGGATCTAAGTAGACATGCTTTAGACTAGTTAAGCTAGGATAAGGCTAGTTAAACTTGATTAGCATATTTTAGGTGTCTACATTTTCCCCTCTTTTGGGTGATGTAAGTGATGTCACTTCAAAGAAAGTAGACAAACATACGTAGAAAATTTTGAAGGGATAGAAGAAAAATGAGTAGAATGAAGGATGCCCCTCGATTGTTGATGGGGTGATAGAAGAACTCGATCAACGATTGAAAAGATGAAAGAAAGAGAATAGAAGAAAGAATAGTGTGAAGAAGAAGAAAAGGGATATAGAAGAAAAAGAGTATGAGGAAGGGGAAATGAGCTAACATCCATCCACTTCCTTTTAAACAACTTTATTTTTCATCATATTGCTAATGATCTTCATCATTGGTCCTTATTAAAAAGAATGAACAAAAGTGTAGTATGACATGAAAATCCATATACGAACAAATGTCCATTGCTAAAAACACCAACTCCATGCAACATACAAAATGAAATGCAATATGAGAAAGTAAAAGATGCTTAACTCCATGCAACATACATAATGCAATGCAATACGAGAAAGTAAACAAGATAAACTAACAGAGAAAAAAGTACAATATTTTTGTTATCGAGCTTCAGTTCCAACCTATTTGAATTAACGATAAGGGTTAATGACGATGCCCCAAGCAAGGATACATGTGAGGGGAATGATGAAGGACACTTGGGTCTAAGGATAAAGTAATGTGTATTATGAAACAGACTAGGTAAGCGATAGTGCCCAGTACAGGACATAGTAAGCGGCCTAGCTTTGGTTGATGGAGGTAGATCAAGATGATCCATGAGTTGCACACATGAACAAGTGAGAACCAAAGAGTGATGTTTTGTAGGATGATTTATATTGTTTTTAATGTTTCTTGAAACATATTTGAATATTTTTTTGATTTTGAAAGTTTTCTAAAGCTATGTATAGGAAGACAAGGAAGTGTGGATGCCCCCGGCAATAGGTGGGATGTACTGAGGAAAAAGGCCACGTGTATATGAGAAAAGTGAAGATGTGAAAAATGCCTCGACGATTAAGTGGGAGTATTCAAAGGAAAAATCTTCACGCATAGAATAAATACCCAAGGCCATTATGGATAGGTTCAACGTGATGATGAACGTAAACAATAAAGTGTTGGGAAGGAGCAAGGATTCCCCCAACGTAAGCTAGCCAAGAATCACATGATAGAAAGGAAGGAGAAGATTGTTTTTATGAAAGGGGACAAAGGTGTTTGAAAACAATGGAAAAAATGCAATACCATACACATGGATGTTTTGAATGAAGTAGAATAACGATATGAATGATATGAATGTAGCTTTAGAAGCCTCACGATGAAAAAGTGATTAGCTAAAGGCACAAATCATGATCGAGATACGAACTAGAGTAAGAGTCGAGAACAAGGTCCAAAAAAAAAGACACTTGGTAACATACTAGTATTTCTCACTCATAAAGATCCGGTGTGTGCATGTGGAAATTAATTACCTCTTGAAGTGAAGATTTAATAGGCAATAAATGAAGATAAACTAGCCAACATGTAGGAATGATTTATTTTGATAGGTGATAGGTGATTTGTGAATGGAGGATGGAAGGATAGCCATACATTGCTCCTTTGCCAGACCATACATCCATATCCCCAACAGATATGTATTTAATACTAATTAAAAATTTCTCTCTTGCCCGGTCAGTGTCCATAACCACGATAGAGATTATTAGAAATACCCCAAGAGAGAGTTATTTATCAATTTTGCTTTTGCTTTTAGCTTTTAGCTTTTGATTTTTTGATTGATTTTGATTATTTTACTTTTTGAAAACTTATTTCATCTCTCTTGCTTAAAAAGGGGTTAAGAATCACTGCTGGCTTGATGAAAGGAGGTGGAAGTGATTGTGATGATGACATTGTATAGTGTCAACAAATGTGTCCAAAATCTCTTCGCAACAATCTTATTAGATGTTGAATGTGATATTATATCTAAGAGGCGGTCGTTATTTAATTTACCAAGGTGATGAAAGACCAAGGTCAAACAGATACCATAGAGATAAATGTCACAAAATGCATGCGAATAGGCTAACCAAAATATCACCAAAGGGATGAAAATGGTAGGAAGACTTGCTAGAAGAATAGCAAGGAAGGGAAGAAAGAAACATCCATGTGTACGCAATACCTGATTGCAATGTTTGATCTTTGTACCTTTGATTTTGTTATGTTTTCTCAATTTTTGTATTTTTGAATTGATTTGATTTTTAGATTTTTGATAGTTTTTGGAAAGGTGGGAACAATAGAGTCACTCTGTGTGGTAAGATCCAACAACAATGTTTGCAACTTCCTTAATAAGGGAGACTAGGTGCGTTTGTTTATCAAGAGTCATGTTATCCCCGATCTCAATGATTGAGGTGAGATCATACTCAAAAAATGACTGTGATTTATCCTGAAACAAGGATTGTTCAGGTGGGAGCTTGAGTTCCTATTCATAGGTTTCTACACTTTGCACCATATTTGATGGGTGCATTGGCGTGCATTCTTGAATTGTGTTTGATTTTTAACCTTAAGATCATTTCATTTGTTAGGAGCTTTGGAGCTCTTGGAAGTTTTGATATGAGCTTGGTTAAGAAACTGTTTGGGTTTTTAATAAGTGAATCATGACTTGTCTCGATCTTGAGAAGTGGGAGAAGAATGAGAACATTTATGATTGATGATAGGAATGAGAGAAATAATGGTGGGTTTTCCTAGTCATTGGTAGAGGGATGAAGAGGATATGGTCCAAGAATTGAATATGATGGGCTACTAGAAGGTGATCCACTTATAGAAGATGATGAAGGGCTACTAGAATATGGCCCTAAGATGGAAGAATTTGGGCAATGAGGACATGGCCCAAGAATAGAAGAAGATGAAGAAGGGCTGCTAGGGTGTGGCCCAAGTATAGATGAGGAGGGACTATCGAGAGGGGTCCCATAGATAGAAGAGGAAGGGATACTAGGACGTGGCCTAAGAATAGAAGGTAATGGGCTACTAGGAGCTAAACCACAAGTAGAGAATAGAGGGCTACACGGGGTTTCTAGATAGAAGAAGAGGATGGGCTACTTAGTGGTGACCCAATGTGAGATTTTATTGAGGAATGATGATAGATAAGGAATGAGTTGGTAATGAGAAGATAGGCCATGGATCAATGCTAGACCCCAACATCTCATCATGCTCAGAAGAAGGTGAAGATGGAATAATGAGAAGAAGAATCAAGTTCCATGACCTTAGGCTTTTCATTTACATTTTGATAAAAGGAATCAACTTATTCCTCCCCATATGCAAGCGTATCAAGTTATAGAAAGAATCCTTGTTTTCAATCCTCTAAAGGGATATCATTGTGTAGTCTAATTGTTCCATCATCCAGAGAGAAATCAATCAATAGAGGTTATTGTTCTTTGACCATGGGAGGTTGACTAGAAGATACGGGTATGATAAGTGGGGAATATTGATTGACAAAAGAAGGTGAAGATGTTCGTTGATGTAGACGAGGGGAAGGGTTGACCTTATCACTCCCATGAAGAGTTTTGATAGTGCTTTGAAAATATATCTTCACACATGGATCCTTTCTAAGGGTTCGGCGTGGTTACTGAAAAATTGATCTTTAGAAGATGGATGAGGAAATGGTATGATATGGTTGAAAGGGATCAAGGGCAAAGAGGGATTGAATTTGGGTGATAGCGAAGAAGGCGACTCAAGAGATGATGTAGGCTTAGGGAAAGTGTCTCATGAATGGACGATTTAGATATGGACTTACGTCATTTTTCTAGAAGACGACGTAATGTAGGTTAGAAAGTAGGATTACATAGCCATCCATTAAGTTGTAACATATGAGTTGAATTGGATGATTGACTAGAGGGAATCTGAGTCATGGAACTCTTTGACGGAGGAAGGGATCGTCGAGGTGGTGATGAAGGAGGTCATGTGAAGAAAGGGAGGACCGTGACTTAAGAACCAAATTAAATGTTTGATCGCGAAAATTAGAGTCACACAATTATTCAAAGGAGGAAGACATTATTGATGTGATTGGGAATGAAGGTCCTTCGAAGAAAGGGAGGACCGTGATTCAAGATTTGATCTAGGGGTATCTAAATTATAGTTGGGATATGAATCTTCAAAAGAAGAGTGGGAATCTAAACAGTAGTTTGGATCTAAATTAGAAGAATAGTGGGGGAACCTGAATAATAATTTGGATCAGAAGCATCCAAACCATACCACTGACAATGAGTTGAAGGTGGGGAACATAGTACCCAAGTGGGCCCTCTAGCGTGAAGAACCAAATGAGGCGATTTGAGTCATAATGGACATCTTTTGATTTGAATTCCTAAACGTAGGTTCCGTATTGTATTAAGTGTGAGAAACCGCATAATAACTAGTAATTGTCGGTGTCGTTTGGGTATAAATGCCTAGAATTAACTAGTGTAATGGAACTCCTTCAAAGGAAGAAGGCTCCATGTCGATTTGGTAGCATAATGGAAATCCTGACTAGACATTGTGTAAGTATAGAGTTACGTGTGTGATTTTAAGAAGAATTTATAAGGAAAATGAACGTCATGATGACATGATCTCGATGAGATAAAAAAGGATTGTCCTATAAAACAAGTTTTCCGGATGAATAATCACAAGGAACAATCATGTAAGTGTGAAACACAAAGCTAATCAATAAGGAAATAATCCATATGTAAAATGTGTGTGTAAAATGATAGTTCGATGCAAATATGATCAACACAATGTTAATACTTACGTCAAGATCAAAATGAACAAGGCATAAATATTAACAAAGGGTAAATATGATTCCCACTTAAAGGATACTATGACCAGTTTAGAGACAAGCAAGGCCTAAATGTCAAAGGGAGAGGATTACAAATATAAGCTATGTACCCACACTAATTAGACACGTCTATTAAGCTTCACAAAGAAGCAAGATATTAGTGTCAAATTGGTACTAAAATGACATAAAATAAAGTAAGTGACACCTGTCAAGATTTGGAGCAATGTTCGAATTTAAACCAAGTCAAAGTATACTAAGGATGTGCTAAAATGTGTGCAATGTAACGCCACAATGTGGATACTTAGATCATGTTTATGAAAAACATGACGTAAGTATCTTAATTGTGTTGAGGTAATACAAACAAGGTAACACGTCAAAGGGGATCAAATGATGAACCAATCCTAACTATGAAGATGATCTTGAAATCAAGATCAAAGGACTATCAAAGATATGAAAATGTACTTACACACTTTAGACAGTTTAACAACCCAACCACAAACATGGATGGGCGTAAACAGACAAAAAAGTGGTGAACACTGTCTTTGATAAGACTCGCGAGGTATGATTCCTTCTCACCCTGACAATGGTTGGAGATAATGTAAGGGTATATATCAAAAGATGAAAATAAACTAAGCACCACTTGGGCAGAGTTTTCCTCGTCCGAAGGAGAGAATGAAACCAAGCTAAGTGAGACATCGTTTAATTTCATGATGAAAGGCACTTAGTTATAACTTACATGGGATCTTTTCCTTGTTCAAAAAATAAGGTTCAGAATCCAAGTAAGTTGTCACTTCGTGATGGCTTGACGTGACAACGGACTAACAAAGTGGGCTCCAAGACAGAATGGCTTCCCTAATAAGATCTCTCAACTAGGTGTCACAAGTTGTCTAAGAGCAAGCTCGATTTACCCAAAGAGTTGCATTGACTGATTTGGGAGTATCTCAGCTTTACTTTACCCCCTTCTAATACAATGAGCAACTAGTGCATTTAGTTGTACCATCACTGGGGTTGCGATACAGAAAAATTTGACTCTAACTTACAATGTAAAATCTAGTCAAGTGGGTAAGCGGAGTGCTTCCTATTTCATCCACGAGGTTACTCAGTGGTGGATTACTTTAGGGTTCCTAGAACCACCCCCATTGTTGTAGCTTAAGGAATTATGCCAAAGGGGTTATGTTCAGTTGAGTGGATAGGGATGTACCCTTTTTCCGAAACTTGCAATACAGATGTGAAGTGAAATGGTGTGTTTTTTATCTTGCTTAACTTAATGTGGTTTTAAGTAGCACACCATTTGGCAACCTGCATGAAAACACGTGTATTAGAAGGTTTTGTTTTTCTTGACTTCTCCTTTCTTTGACAAGTGTTAGGCCCTACATGCAAGGAGTTAGTAATTTTCCATCAAATAAGAAAGAGATTTTACACGTTGTTTTTGATTCCTAAGGTCACCAAAAAGGCATGAAGGAAGAGCATACACAACGTGAAAACCCTACTAAAATAAGCCTTTGTGAAAAATAATTCAAAAGGTAGAGTTCGTTTTAGCCAACTTTGAAAGATTAATCCAATTATTTAAATGTAAAGTAAGTGTTTTTAAAAGTGACAAGGAGGTTTTAGAAGTGTTTTTGATTCCCAAGATCACCTAGAAGGTGCGAGGGAAGAGCATACACACTTCGAAAATCCCCTTTTAACTAAGAAAATGAAACACTTAAACTACTTTAGTCAAATAAAACCAAAAAGAAACCTGCAATCACTTGTTAGAATATGAAAATAAGTTAGAAAACCAAGAAAAATAAGGAAATTCCAGAAATCTATTTTAGCAATTTTTCAACGGTTTTTAGTATTTTGCATTTTGAAGGTCTCGGGGCAATTTGGGAGTTTTACGATAGAGGTAATGATACCAAAGGTATATTACTTTTGGAACTTCCCTCGCAAAGTTCACTTTGTTCTATTTATGGCGCCTATTCAAACGAAAAAGCGAAGTCGATGGGTCAAAAGATATGACCAAAACTAGGAGCACTAAAAATCATATGAACAAATCTAGATCAAACAGAGATGCCTGCGCCCCCTTCAAGGTCTATATACACCATTTTAGGTGTGTACACTTGGGTTTGGGTGCCTACGCCCCTTTTTGTAAACCTAGCGAGATCCGTAGGGTGCCTACGCTACCTAAGAGATGCCTGTACTAGGATAAGTGTGTCTGCGCCAGAGAATAGGTGTCTACGCTAGGGAAGAAAAAATGGTAAAAACCATGACAGTGTGTGTGCCTTTGGTAGAGGATGCTTGCGCCATATAAAAAGGGTGTATGCGCTATGGTTTGGGCGTGTGCACACTTGGTAAAATTTTTGACAGAGGGCCGAGAATACACAGGGTGCTTGGCGGGTTTGGGTGCTTGCGCGCCTAGTAAAAATGACATGTTACAAGGTGTCTACACTAGCAAGAAGGGTATGTGTGCCATGATTTGGACGTGTGCTCTGACTTTAAGGTACCTATGCGTGATTTTGGGTGCCTACGCCTCTCTACTAAAAATGACAGTTTGAATACGCCTGCGTTGGTAGAAAGGTGTACGCACCCCTTCCTGAAAAACCACCAAAAAACACGAGAAAATGAAAATTTAAAAGTGTCAACAGGTTAGAAATTAGCCATTAAATGTAGTTTCTAGCATAAAATTAACAAAGAAGCATGAAAATGAGGGTTAACTACATAAAACCTAGCTAAAAGCTCAAGGAAAAATATTTAACCCTACAAAAAACATGTAAAAAGTTAGAAACTGAAATAAAAGCTTCAAAATGACCCCATTAATGGAGGATGGACTAAGTGTCCCACAGGCATGCCAAATGTATGCAATGAAAAATTTGCAAAGCTATGGAATGAGGTTAAAGAACCTCAAAGCTTAACTAACTCAACCATGCACCATGAGATAAGAGCTAAACAAGAGTTAATCCTATACATGCATCATAACTTTGACAAAAACATCAAAACCTAGCATATATACTACTCTCTACTCTTTAGATTACTAATTAAACATTAAACCTAAGAAGATCAACTTTAGCAATCAAAGGTGTGATTAGTTGTTTATTGTTTTCAAGATTTCAAGAATGGAGTCTCACCATTAATGGCTTCAAGGCCAATGGTTCTCTCCATATTACTCAAAACTTGGTTTAAGGATGCAAATGGAGGTGTTAGCTCAAGGTCAATGGAGGAGGTAAGCTTAAGATCAAATGTCTAATTAGCTTAAAGCTAATACAAATGAGATCTCAAAGCTTTCTTAGGCTTGTTTTGGTTTTGTGTTATGTAAAGTTGTGTCTTTGAATGGGTAGGCTTAGCCTTGTATTTATAGTTTTCCAAATGGAAGAGTTTGAACTTTGGGTGCATGTGGGACTAAAGTCTAAAAAGCACTTTAGGATTAGGAGCTAAGTAAACATGCTTTAGACTAGTTAAGCTAGGATTAGGCTAGTTAAACTTGATTAGCAAGTGATTAGAGACTCATTGAGAGTTGGGAGGAGTTTGGTTAATCATTTGTGACTGATAGATAGCCTAGGAAGCCAATAGAAGTGATCTAGAGAGAACTAGGGAGGTTCTGAATGGTCGAAAGGAGGAATGTCTAGCTAATAAGAGAGATATTAGCCCAATTAGATGATTATAGGAGGAATATGACCAAGAAGGTGTTGTAAATGGGCATCCAAGAATGGAGCGAAGCATAGGGAATTAACGAAGTATCATCAATTTGAATGAATTGGAGGAAATACTAGGTGTAAGCATATTTTAGGTGTCTACAGGGGACCCCAAACCTGGTCACAATTCCCTCTAGGAAGTCCACAATGATGTTCTCGTTGCTTCCTTTAGTGGGAAAAACTTCCAACCACCTTGTAAAGTAGTCTGTAGCAGTCAAAACCCAATGATGGCCAACACTTGAAGGAGGGTTCACCATACCAATGAAGTCTAAACCCCATTGAGAGAAAGGTTGATCAACAATGGGTTGAAGTGGAAGGGTTGCATTCCATTTTTCCAGTGAAGAACAAACATTCTTTGCAACTCCTTATCTAAAAAGTACTCATCCGTTAAGATCTTGGTTGCAGTAGTTTGAGGAGAAAAGTGCCCACCAATAAAGCATTCTTGAAACTCTTTTATTACCTTCTCAACTTTTTCAGGTTCTACACATATTAACATTGCACCATTAATGTTTCTCTTGAAAAGGAAACCTCAATCATCTCTGTGTTCCATTGAAAGTGTTGGGAATATTTCCAATGTGAAAGTATTCAACTGTATTTTGAAACCAATCATTTTCAACAATTCCCTCCACTGCAAATTCTACTAATTAGACATAAATTGATTATTGTGTGGGCCCTTCATCTTTAACCAAGTGTTACCCAATGCTCTACCTTTTATTATCTTGGTGTACTTTATTTTAGTTTTAAATTCCATGATTTTAGTAATTAAAGAACCTCTTATATCACTTATTTTAGTGTACATTATTTACTACTTAATACTTGGATGAGTAGAAAAGACTCGATCTTATTGTTAGAAACCAAGTGTTTAAACCTTTTTAGAGCTCTTAAAATAACAAAAGTTTTCTTTTCAACAAATTTGTATTTGAGCTCATATTTTTAAGTGTCTGACTTGTAAAAGCGATGGATTTTGTAATCCATGTTGAATTCATGGGTTAAGATGCCAACAATATTGTTGTCCCCTCCAAAGGCATATAAGATAAATTATTTTTCAAAATCAGGGTTGATGAGAGTGTGAGTTTGGGCTATAGTCTACTTAATCTTTTCAAAGCGTGCTTGGACTTTTATGTCCATTGGAAATTACATCCCTTCTTTAACATCAATTTTATGGGCCTTACCAAATCAACAAAGTTAGTGATGAACTTCCTTACAAAATTGATCCTCTCCAAGAATGGTTGTAATGTTTTTTGTTGGGGAAGAGATAAAGCCAAGATAATTATAATTCTATCTAGATCTATAGCCAAACCACTTTAGACACAACATGTCCCAAAAAATTTCTTGGGGGAAAACATAAATACATTTATTTGGATTTAAAGATATGACAAACTCCCTACATCTATTAAAAATAAATTTATGGTGCATTAGATGATATTATTATCTTTTAGAAAAAATAGTAATATCATCCAAGTAGATCAAATCAACTCTTTAAAAGCTAAATACATTTCCCTTTGAAAGGTAACACTAGCATTTCATAGTTCACAAGGCATTTTTCATAAGTAAATGATCCCCACTTGGTGGTGAAAGCTATTTTATATTGGTCAAACTCTTTGACAAGAATATAATTATAACCTGAGAACCCATCTAAAAGTGAAAACCTCTCATCCCCTACTACTGATTGTAAGATTTGTTCCATGGAAGGTAAAGGGTAATGATACTTGAGGAAGCTTTATTAAGGTCTTTGAAATCTACACACATCCTTATCTCTCCATTATTCTTCCTAACAAGGACGAGGTTTGCAACCCAAGAAGAGTGTTTGATGGGGAAGATAATTTTAGCTTCAATCAATTTGGTCAGCTCCTTTCTCATTAAAGGTTCAATCTTAGGATTAACTAGCCTTTGTTTTTGTCTCATTGGTTTGGTTTTAGGGGACAATTCAATGGTGTGTTGAATGATATTAGGATCATAGCCTTTAAGGTCATCATAAGACCATGCAAAAATGTCATCATATTCTTGGCATAATTAGATGAAATCAGATTGTTGCTTAGATGTACATACATTTCCAAGATTTTTTTGTGTTCTATCAAAGGTAGCCACATTTGATTTTCAAATTCCTCTTCTCCCCTTTATATTGATCATTTGGGGTGAACATGCTTTCTAAAGTGATTAAACCTTTGGGTAGCTTGTTATTCTTCAACTAAATGATTTGGTCACCATAACTTTCTTATAACCTTGGCTACAAAGCTAGAAAAACTGAACTTCTTTCCGAGCGAAGAGGAAATATTCTCATCATTGTCAAAAAATATACTAATGGCAGTCATTATTACAAACTTACTGGTCTGATTACCAGCTTGACATGTTGGTCTATAATGTTCATGATATCTTTGGAAGGATAAAATTGAGCTCCAATAAAATCCATCCTATCTACATCTACATTTTGTTCTCTTAGGAAATCTTGAAAATTGATGGCATCAAAATATTCAAGGAGGTCCCAAACTCTATGTTTATAGGCTTTGAGGAGAGGGTTCTTAGCTAGGAATTGTGACTTGACTTGTTGAAGAACTAGCTTAACATCCTAAAATATCATCAAATTCTTGAGCCATTTTCTTTTATCAATTATTAGCCCTTGAATTAGGGCTTCATATTCAACAACATTGTTAGTACAATTGAACTACATCATATGGGAAAATAATAACTTCTCTTCCTTTGGAGAAGATAAGACAACACCTGCACCAGCTCTAACTTTTCACTTTGAACCATCAAAAATATTTTCCATATTCCATCTGAGTCATTCTCTGATTTCAACAAGCTAGGGATAAATTGTCCTCATCCATTAGACAATATGTTCCAAGTCCAGTCTCCTCAAATGCCTCATAAGGATCAAAAATCCATATTTATTTGGCCCATTCATCCATTTGTTCATTAGGAACTTTAGCTCTCACTTCAAAAGGTTCAGGGTCAACTTTTTCTCCCTCAACTTTAGAGGTTATGGCACAATTCAACTTAGTGGGATTTGGATCATATGTTTCCACATGGAATTGAGTAATTGGATCATCCTTTATTATGATTCTAGTGTCATACCTAGTCTTAAGGCACATGTGAGACCAATCAAATGATAGATATCCCTCTACTTTAGCAGTAAAATCTCTAGAAAAACACAAAGCAAAGATAGGGGAAGGTCTATAATTGAAATATCTTGAGGGATAGTGATACTAGGGAAAGCATGTAGGGTTAGATTAAGGTTTTTATGACACTCATAGTTTTCACAATAGTACCATATAGCTAGAAAACACCTTTTTAACAAGGGTATAATTCAAGCCAAGTGTATTAGCAACTTTCTTGGGCATGACTGTGCTACTAGCCCCATAATCAATCATATAGTTATGGACCAAATATTTCCCAATGATTAATGATATGTAAAATGGAGGGGTTTAGGAGCACAACTTGTATCACTAATATTAGACTGATACAAATTGACTAGGGTTGGGCTTACCTCCTTTTGAGTTTTGGGAAGAAGCTTGAATTTCCTTAATCCTTCTTGTAGTAGATCCATTTATCTTATAATTTCCAAAGCATCCCATAGGGAGACATGAATATTTGTTCTCTTCATTTTCTCAACAATATCAAGGGGTGTTGTTGTAGGTCTTTGTGAATTGTTAGTATTTATAACCTTGTTTAGTTTCTCAATGATAGGATAATGCAGAACTAAAGACACCTTGTTTGTCTTAGGAAGGTGAGGTGAAACCTCTGCTGGTTTTGAGATTTCTCCTCTTGAGCTTGAGCTTGTCACCGATATCTAGATGCCTAAAATTTTATCTCAGTAAGTATTTTCTTTAATCTTGCATTATAAATAGACCTCACTTGTGGTTTTATGTTCCCTTAAATTAAATGGTGGCACAAAAATCTTCCTCTTTCCATTAAAATAGAATCTCACAAAAATTTTGAAGTAGATGATGATGACGGCTCATTCATTTGATTGGGTTACACAAAATAATTTTGAACTACAAGGCTTATGTCACTGCTCCATGAAAGAAAATGTTAGAATTATGGGGTTGGGAGAAAGGATAACACCACCTTATATATTCATCCATGTTGTTTTGTATAGGAAAATTACTCTATTCAGATTGGTAAGAGTTGAGTATGTCTAATTCCCATGCCTTGTAGGGATAATATGGTTTTAAGGTTGTGCTCTGGTGGGTTGGTAGGATGGGTTATATGGCTTCCAAGGCATTTAAGTGAAGGGGCTTGTTTCCTTTTCAAATTGGTAACTTAATTTTCCATATTCCTTAACATGACCTTAAACTCATCCAAATAATTAGTTGAGGTATTAGGATAGTTTGTAATGATTGTACAACAACATGTTGGGATTGGATTACAGAAGTTGGGGTTAGCTCTAGAAATAATGGCATCGGGGGTCTTGGAGCTAGATTACCATCTTGGATCAAGTTGTTATCAATTGAGATTTCAGTAGGAAGGTATACACCTCCCATAAATTAGATCATAAAAACAATGCCAGAATTAAGATTCCTTAGATAGTACAAGAAATTTGAATGTGAAGAAGGCCTTACCAAAAGTGGGATTCTATCCCATGACTTCTAGAATCTATAGTTAAAATCATATAGATTTTCAGTAGATTCCCTCTTAATTGTTGTTAGTTGCTCCATAAGTGACATGTGGTCACTCTTGTTTGAAAATTATCTCACTAAGCATTCTCCAAATTCATCCCATGTACAAATATAATTGGGAGGAATACTCCCATACCATGCTAGGGATTTTCCTTTCAAGGAAGCTACCAAGAATCTCACTACAACATTCATGTGGGTTATGTGATGAACTAAGAATAAATGGGTGGTATCTCTAAGATGATTATTAGGTTTAGAAAGTTTCTTAGTTGTGAAATAGGGAAGGCTTATAGGAGAAACACTTGGGAGGTCATTCCACACATTTATAGCTAGTGGGATATCGATATTAAAGGATGGAAAAATGATTCCTTGGATGAACAATGGTATTCAAGGGTTGAAGGTTTATTTGTAGGATTTGTGAATGAAAACTATGTGGGGGAGTGTAGAGTAACCTATTAGACTTAGGGGTTCTCTTAGATCTTTGTAAAGACCTACTCCTATGCATAATTTTAGGATACAATTGTAAGATCTCAACATATTATTTAACATCACTACTTATTGTGTTTATCCTTCTCATAAAAATAGGTTTAGAAACCAAATAAGAGATAAGACACCACCAAAACCTAGTTTTATTTTACAAGAACATTTAGGATAATACTAAGAAAACTCACAAGATGTAAACAAAATGGAAATAAAAGGTCCCACCAGCATACATTCATACAAAAATGTTGGCAGAGAGCTCTGTGCACCCTTATAATTTATGAATTTATCTGATTGTCTAAAGGCCTTTGCAATAATAATGGGAGTACTTATAAGGTGTGGGACCTTAACCCTTGAGATAAACCTCCAAAATAAGGCTATATTATTTCCAATTAGAATCTCTAGATTAACCAATACTCTAATCTTCCTAAAAAATATACAAAGTTAAGATGAAATAGTTTTAAAATTTGACAAGAATGGTGATGCACATTTAAAGTATGAATGGATCAATCTCCCTGAGATCAAGGAAAAAGGGAAGAACACATTGATAAAAGGGAAAATAAGAGTCATAAATTTACACACTACATTATAGCATGTTTTAAGCCTATATATAAATGACACAATAAAATGAAATAAGGTAGATATAATTAATACACATCATGATGACATAGAAATGTAAGATGCAACAACACAAGACAAAGGATATATATAAATCAAAATCAACTAGATATTATTGCTTAAGGAATACATAATCTTCCATAGCCATTAATAAGGAAGTGAATACATTACACAATTCAACACAAGGGTTTGCACATACTCATTAAGAACAATAAAAAAATTACATTCAAGAGAGGATAGTTTCACTTATGAAACCCATTACATTTATAGAATGAGAAGAGAGGATAAAGGAAAAGAAAGATTATGTGGGAGTTTTTAACTGCTTGACCATTTCAAACTACCCTAGAAATAGCTTAGAAGGTAATCCTCTAGTCTCATGATGATCCACACCCATGGGGTGCCTTATATTTCAAGATAACCTTTAGATATTTTTATGTTGATGAGATATAACTTAGATCAATAAATTTTTGATGAAATTATGGGAGATAGATAAAGAGTGAATTGCCAAATGTTTGTTTTTGGTCATAATCATGCTTTGAACCAATACTAATAGCTAATTTCTTGTTAAACAAACCATTCAACCCATTATCTTCATTGTTTTGGGTGAATGAGGATAATATACCATCGATAAGCATCATGAGAAAAAAATCAATTAAAAAAGAATCAGTATGGCGATTTGGGCATCAATCGATTGAGAAAATGAATCAAAATGACCTAAAATTCTATCATTAAAATCTCCCAAGTATCTCCATCATTCTTCTCAAAAGTTATCCTTGAGTGAATCCTTTTAAAAATTCTTCCAATGAGACTGGTCTCATGTCAAACAGAGCTCTAGATTAAAATATATGAGCAAAAAGCTAGTCTCGTGTTTGAGTCACAAAATCATATCCAAAAAAATTCGTGGGTCCCAAAATCGGTTATTTGATCATAAAAATGTTTTATCATGATCCATACCCACATACATTGTGTATTTCATCTCAATAACTTTCCAACAGTACCAAATTTGCTCAATTTCGTGGTCCCCATCAAAAGTTGTGGCATTTTGAAGATTCTCGTCGGAATCGAGAAAATCCTTTGTAGTATAGAATTTGAAATCCTTCATTGCATAGAATTTGAAATTCTTAAAAGTTTAGAATTTCAAATCCTTCATTATGTGGACCCATTTTTTCTTCACAATGAAGTTTTTCAATTTCTTCATGAAAATTTCCCTATGTGTGGCTTTTGGACTCTTGTTGGTTTTTCCCTTTATGATTTTTCCATTTATTTTTAATGACCCTAAACCACTTCCAAAGTTTATTTCATTTCAATACCTTTCCAATGGTACCATGTTTTCTCAATTTCGTGCCCCATCAAAAGTTATGGCATTTTGAAGATTCCCATAAACCGAGAAAATCCTTTGTAGAGTGGATATTCAATTTCTTCATAGTGTAGAATTTGAAATCCTTCATTTTGAAGAATTTTAAATCCTTAAAAGTGTGGATGTTCAAATCCTTCATTGTGCAAATCCAATGGTCTTCATAGTGTGTATTTTCAATTTACGCATGAAATTTTACCTTTGCACAAATTTTAGACTCTTATGTGTTTTTCCCTTCATGTTTTTTCCATTACTTTATCATGACCAGAAACCACCTCCAATGCATAGTTCATTTCAATACCTTTCCAAGATACCATTTTTGTCAATTCTGTGTTCTCCATCAAAATTTATGGCATTTTGAAGATTCCCGTCGGAATCAAGAAAATCCTTTGTAGTGCAGATTTTCAATTCCTTTATAGTACAGACTTTGAAATCCTTCATTGTGAAGACTTTGAAATCCTTCAAAGTGTGGAATTTCAATTCTTTGAAGTGTATATGTTCAAATTCATCATTGTGGGGCTATACTTTTCCTTCAATGTGTGGATTTTGTACGTGGTACTAAATGGTTATGTCTTTGACCATTTTGAACTACAAAACCACTGGATATGATCCACACAAGTAATTTGAAAAATTTTTTAGACCTCAAGGTGTAAAATGAGCGAATAACACCAATCAAGGTCCTAAGTCCTCATTTTTTCAACATGTTACCCAAAAATAAGTAGGGTGCTTATTTTGGAATAAGTTATAGAGAAAGATTTCATAACACTATAATAGGTGGCACATTCATCAATCCTAGGACACATTTGGTAGGAGAACCATTCCCCATACATACAAATCTTTCCTACACCAATTTCAATCTCCCATATTTCACGAGGTATATTTATGACACCCTACACAACATTTTCATCAATTCCTTATCATTTTCGCATGACATGGTCCAATTTGGGTGAATATGTTCCAAACCCCAACCCTAATTTCTATAGAAAACTTTCTATAAGTTGTGTTGCACAAAAATATCATCCTTATATAATTACATGGTTATCATTTCTATATTTACTATTATGAAATTATCTTATATACATATTACAATATGTTGATTAGATTAACCCTAGTTTTGATACTATAGGAGTCCCCTCTTTGATAATTAAATTAGTTGAACCATGTGAAGTGTTAGTCTCATAAAAAAGAAAATGTGATTGAAAATGTTCATTTTCATAATTAATTAAATTATCTTGAATTGATTAGAAGACTTGTAAGCATGGTAAATTTTTTTGTTTAAGAGAGGATATATCGAGATGTAATTACACAAATATTCATATGTACTTTTTGATGGAATGAAAGATTTTCAAATGTTACCCTAAGACCTTTATTAGTGACAAAATGAGACTAGAGTTCCTCATCTAATCTAAAATTATATTGTATAGATCCACTCGATGAAGAATAAAACAATCTTATCCACTATAGATCAATATTTTATGAAAACTATTAAATAATAGTCTATGTCATGCGTATAATTTCCAAGTGAAGAGGAAAAGTGTGTAAAATGAAGGAAATTCTAATTCACAAAACAAATGAAATTAGGAATTTTGAAAGTATGTGGGTAGGAATAGGTAAGGACCCTATAAGAAATAGTTAGAATTTGAATAATAACATATTTTATCCAAAATATATGCAAATGATTCTAAAGTTATATAATGGATTTGATTTTACATTTCAATTTATACGTGCATCATAGATAAGATTTGGCTGGTAGGTGGCTACTAGGTACCCCATTAGTGTGAATGTTATCATTTAGAAGTCTTATTTCACTTCTTAGCTCAAATATCAACATGTAAGAATCACCAAAAGTATAAAAATGGCATCATTATATGGAATGAAATCATCACTAATAGTAGAAATAACACTATCCTTGTAAGGCACGAAGCATCACTAGAAGTAGGGAAATTTGTATTTATATTTTCATTCATCCATTTCCCAAAGTTCCAAAGTAATAAGTATCATATTTAATCATTGATTTATCAGCTAAGTAAAAAAATCAATTATTATTACTTCGAGAGCATTAAGATTATATCTAGAAGAAGTAATATTTTCATCCATGCACACATAGTTTTCTAGTTGATGTAGTAATATATCAAATACATGGGCCATTATAGGATGATCGTGATTTGAAAAATAAGAGAGTAATAATTAAAACCCTAGAATGATAAAGAAAGTAAGTATAAACCTTAATTCTAGGGTAAAATTTACCCTGAATCCCTAAAAACAAGTCATACATCAAATTGTAACACTTTGGGAATGAAACCTTAATAGGTACAAAAGGAAACCCTAAGGTTGGTATTAAAAAAATGTAGATTCACCAAAAATAATTTGATTAAATTATACCAAAGAAGAATATAATAAAAAGAAACGATGATAATTTAGAAATTAAAATGTAATAGTCCTAATTAGATATAAATTATAAAATTAACAAAATAAAATAGTCCACTCATCTAAAAATAGGAAATGTGGTAAAGGCATGAGAAATCTAAAATAAATTAACCCAATTTGGCTTACAAATGGAAAAATAACATGTTCAAATTCCAAAAGGAAGGTAAACAAGTGTTTTTCAAGGGCTATAGAAAATATCGAGGCTTTGGAAATGCCTTTGTGGATGGGTTCATGAGTTTCAGATTGTTTCATATCTAATTCTTTCTATCTTGAATGTTTTCAACGCTAAACTTGTCTATGCAATACAAATCTATTTTGGGTTCTTTATAATGATGCTAGAATCTTTGGCATAGGTTTGCATGTGGTGGAAGTTTACACTTTATACCTATATTGTTGTACATACATGGGTGGGTGTTGGAATGCCTTGTATATATGCTTGACAAAAATCATGTTAAATAGGGGTTATTTTTCTAGATTGGAATTATGTCAACACACCCCATGATGATTGAGAGTTTCCTATTTACCAGTACTTTGAAGTGGGCTCAAAAATCACATAGTTTGTTGAAGTCTTATGATGACATGCAACTAGTAAATAAAATATGCAACTTAGAATGAAAACATGCCTTTGGGTTTGACACTTGGAAACATGAAATTTGAGACCTTATATACTTTAGAATTATGCTCTTGATTGATCTAGGGCCTCTCTTAGAAGATTTAGCAATGATATTCTCTTTGTGTATAACGATCTTCAAAGAGTTGAGTGATGCCCAAATTATGAAATAGCTTTAAGGGATATTGCTTAAATATGAGAAATTTCATTAGTTTCCCACCCAATACAACCATAAAAGCTTTCCTAGAATGGTTGTAACAAATCACCCATTTGAATTTATGCCCGTAATAGGAAAGGACGATGGAGTTGTAGAAGTTGGATGCATTCGGGTACATATATGTCCAATGGTTACAAAACCATCCTACATGCCCTATGACTCAAAATTGAAGTTGGTAGAGTGTATAAGAGTAAACGTTGACTCCCTATATAGTCTACAAGTGATATTGATAGTGTTAAACTCAAGAATGGGGACAACCTTGTGGATTAGAGGGTGTTTAGAATGAGGAAATATGCATGAATAAGGTCAAATATGAATTAATGGACCAAATGTCAAATAAGCTGCAAAAACGTGTTGTTGCCAAGTGCCTCAAACCAAATTTAGGGTCCCACACTTTCTTATGTGTCCATTTTTTCTATCTTTTGGTTTCTCTCTCTTCTTTTGCAGTTTCTTTCGTTCCTTCGTTTCACATTTTTGGTCGTTTTCAAGAAATTTAGAGGTATGATTGTTGTTAACTATAACAATACTACCAAATGTCAAAGAATAAGGTCAAATATGAATTAACGAGATCAAATGTCAAAGAAGGCGCAAAACGTGTTGTTCTTAAGTGCCTCAAACCAAATTTAGGGTACCACACTTCCTTGTGTGGCCATTTTTTTCATTCTTTTGGTTTTCTCTCTTGCCTTTTGCATTTTCTCTAGTTCCTCCGTTTCACATTTTTGGTCGATTTCGGAAATTTAGAAGTACGATTGTTGCTAACTAGAACAATACTACCATTTGGTCACCTTTTCTTTGTAGACACATTTTACAAAGAGTTTGGGTGCTCAATATTTTTCCTTTATTTGTTGGTATTTTTCACCCATTGTATGTCAACACGTGTACTAATAGGGTACTAATTTGAATTCAACATAAATTTACATAAGTACATTAGTGTATTTAGGGATAAAACACAAAGAATGAGTCGCATTGAAAATGCGAAGACAATAATCTTTCTATTTTGAAGCATCTGTCACGTCCATGTGCGACTTTAAACATAACTTCAAATTTTAGAGAAATATATAAAATTTATTAGTTGTTTACATTCTTTATTAATATAATGGTTGAGGCGCTTGTACTATACTAGACTCCCTGACGAGTTGCATTCATGTGCCATTTTAAGCTTGGTTTAAGCTTTAAAGAAGCATATAACACTTATTGCTTGTTGTCAATCAATGAAAATATAAGGGTTGGGACACTTGCGGTGCATTGGACTCCTTGTTGAATTACATCATATGTTGATTATTAGATTGTTCAAATTTGCATGAGCATGACAAATATTAAGTTTTTTTGGTGCTAATTTAGCATAGGCCCCAAAATATATTTGTTTTCCATAGCATTGGCTTTTTCCAAAAAGAGAACAATTCCTAAATAAATTTTGGAAAAACATGTGCAAGATTTTCAAAGACCTAAAACTAACAAATAGATTCATCAAATTTCATTTTTGAAATGCTAGTTCCATACTCAAAGAATTATAGTCGTACCGTTTCTGCATTAATATTATAGTTGTATTTACAGCAAATTGAAAGCATATACAATAACCCTAACTATCTCTAGCATTTTTAATTAATCTAATTTTATAATCTAAATCATCGAATAATCCGCATTCAATATGTTTTGATTAATATTTGAATTAAACTTAATTGGAAAGCAATGCACTAACTCTAGTGCATTTGTTTGTGTAAAACCACTTTCCTTTTGGACAAAAACAGAATTCGTTGCGTGTGGTTTTGTTCAAGGTGGCTATGGACTTCAAAGATATTTTATGACTATACAATTATTATCTTTTGAATTTAAGTACCATAAATCTAATTCGCGAAAATAATATAATGTGTGGAATACGTATAAAAATTGTATTTTCACAAAGCCAGACATACGTAGAATACAACGAAAGGCGGGCGGGGTGAGAATGAATTAGGTGTAATCACTGCTATAATTTACAGTTGTATATATTTTTTTAAAAATTACAACAGGAAGATGAAAAATCCTCCGCAGGAAAGAATCCACAACAATGGCGTAAGCAAGAAAGAATATTTCAGCGCGGAAGAAGCGCCATTGTTTTCCGTAAACTGGTCGGCAGCATTTAAGGAAACCAGAGCAGGATCAAAATTGGGATTAGGTCCATACAGAGCTTGGGCTCCATATACGTCGTCATAAGTGGGATTATGAAAACTATTAAATATAATAGTCTACGGCATGCTTATAATTTCCAAGTGAAGAGGCAAAGTGTGTAAAATGAAGGAAATTCTAATTTACAGAACAAGTGAAATTAGGAATTTTGAAAGTATGTGGGTAGGAAGAGGTAAGGACCCTATGAGAAATAGTTTAAATTTGAATAATAACATATTTTACCCAAAATATATGCAACACATTTTGAATTTATATAATGGATTTGATTTTACATTTCACTTTATATGTGCATTATAGATATGATTTGGTAAATAGGTGGCTACCGGGTACCACATTTGTGTGAATGTTATCATTTACAGTCTCATTTCTTCGCTTATCTCAAATATTGACATGTAAGAATCACCAAAAGTATAAACATGACATCATCATATGGAATGAAAGCATCACTAATAGTAGAAACAACACATGGAATAACACTATCATCATAAGGCGTAGAAGCATCACTAGAAGCATGCCAATTTGTATTTTTATTTTCATTCATCCATTTCCCAATTGTTCAAAATAGTAAGTATCATATTTAATCATTGATTTATCATCTAAGTAAAAAAATCAATTGTTATTACTTTGAGAGAGTTAAGATTATATCTAGAAGAAGAAGTAATATGGCTATTTTAAATTATATTAGGTGCGTAATCTTGACTTAAATCTCCACCAAAGGCATGTAAAGAGTAATATTCATAATACAAATCATTATTTCCATCCATGGGCACATAGTTTTCTAGTTGATGTAATAAGATATAAAATACATGGGCCATTATAGGATGATCATGGTTTGAAAAATAAAAAAGTAATAATTGTAACCCTAGAATGATAAAGAATGTAAGTATAAACCTTAATTCTAGGGTAAAATTTACCTGAATCCCTAGAAATAAGTCATACATCAAATTGTAACAGTGAGAATGAAACCTTAATAGGTCTAGAAGGAAACCCTAAGGTTGGTATTAACAAAGTGTAGATTCACCATAAATAATTTGATTAAATTATACCAAAGAAGAATAAAATCAAAAGGGAACAATGATAATTTAGAAATTAAAATGTAATAGTCCTAATTAGATCTAAATTATAAAATTCACAAAATAAAAGAGTTCACTCATCTAAAAATAGAAAAAGTGGTAAAGACATGAGAAATCTAAAATAAACTAAGCCAATTTGGCTTGCAAAAGGCAAAATAACATGCTCAAATTCCAAAAGGAAGCTAAACAAGTGTTTTTCAAGGACTATAAAATATCGGGTTTTGAAATGCACTATGGATGGGTTCATGAGTGTCGATTATTTCATATCTAAGTCTTTCTATCTTGAATGTTTTGGGGCTAAACTTATTTAGGCAATACAAATCCATTTTGGGTCGCTATGATGATGCTAGACTCGTTAGTGTCTACTGTTTGCATGTGGTGAAGTTTACACTTTATACCTATATTGTTGTAAATACATGAGTGGGTGTTGGAATGCCTTGCCTATATACTTGACTAAAAATCATGTTAAATAGGGGTTATATTTCTAGATTGGAATTATGTCAAGACACCCCATGATGATTGAGAGTTTCCTATTGACCACTACTTTGAAGAGGGCTCAAAATTCACGTAGTTTTGAAGTCTTATGATGACATGCAACAAGCTAGTAAATAAAATATGTAACTTAGAATGAAACCACCGCCTTTGGGTTTGACACGTAGCAACATGAAATTTGAGACCTTATATGCTTTAGAATTATGCTCTTGATTGATCTAGGCCAATCTTAGAAGATTTAGGAAAGATATTTTCTGTGTGTTGGAATGCCTTGCCTATATACTTGACCAAAAATCATGTTAAATAGGGGTTATATTTCTAGATTGGAATTATGTCAACACACCCCATGATGATTGAGAGTTTCCTATTTACCACTACTTTGAAGAGGGCTCAAAATTCACGTAGTTTTGAAGTCTTATAATGACATGCAACTAGTAAATAAAATATATAACGTAGAATGAAAACCCGCCTTTCTACATTAATATTATATTTGTATTTACAACAGATTGAATACATATACAATAACCCTAACTATCTCTAACATTTTTAATTAATCTAATTTTATAATCTAAATCATTGAATTATCTGCATTCAACATGTTTTGACTAATATTTGAATTAAACTTAATTGGAAAGCAATGCACTAACTCTAGTGCATTTGTTTGTGTAAAACCACTTTCCTCGTGGACAAAAACAGAATTCGTTGCGTGTGGTTTTGTTCAAGGTGGCTATGGACTTTAAAGATATTTTATGACTATACAATTATTATCTTTTGAATTTAAGTGCCATAAATCTAATTCGCGAAAATAATATAATGTTTGGAATACGTATAAAAATTGTATTTTCACAAACCGAGACATACCTACGTAGAATACAACGAAAGGCGGGCGTGGTGAGAATGAATTAGGTGTGATCACTGCTATAATTTACAGTTGTATATATTTTTTTAAAAAATTACAACAGGAAGATGAAAAATCCTCCGCAGGAAAGAATCCACAACAATGGCGTAAGCAAGAAAGAATGTTTCAGCGCCGAAGAAGCGCCATTGTTTTCCGTAAACTGGTCGGCAGCATTTAAGGAAACCAGAGCAGGATCAAAATTGGGATTAGGTCCATACAGAGCTTGGGCTCCATATACGTCGTCGTAAGTGAGGTCCACTTTTCTGGTGCGAGGAGCAATGGTAGGATACATAACAGTGCTCTTCAAAGCAGAGTGCCCTAACCCCAAAACATGCCCTATTTCATGCGTGGCAATCGATTCCAGATCGATCGCATACTCAACCGATTTATCCTCCTCCAAATTGAAGCTCCAGCGCTCCGCCGCGTCGAGATGCAGTCTTCCATTCTGGGGAGAAAAAGCATGGCCCAGGGTTCCCAGCGGCCCGTCGAAAGCTTGTCCGTCTCCATGGCTTCCACTGAAAAATCCGATTTTATGTCAGCAAAACTGAAATTTTTAGTTGCTTTAAACGTTACAGGAATAACCGCAGCCCATCTGTTAAACGCCCTGGAAAACACGGCCTTCACCTGAGATTCCTCGATTCCGGGGACTCGCTTACGGGAGAGAACGCGTATGTGAGCCTTCGCTTTCCCGGCGGCCATTTAGGGGTTCCGTTGAAAAAGAGTAGTGTTTTTCTGTGTGGTAATGGCTTCTGTTTCCGTGATTTGCAGAAAGCATGCTGGAATTGCCGTTGATAATATCTGGAACGCCGCACCTCGGGGTGATGATCTGCGTCAGGGTTTTCTCGTCGACGCTTCCGGTGACGGGAAGGCCGAAGCTGTGCTGGTAAAGCTTCACAGCGGCTTCCAGCTTCTCGTCGTAGCAATCCGTGGTGATGTTTTCGACGGCGAGATATCCGAAGGTGTGCAGGTATCGCTTCAAATATGTGACGCCTTTAAAGCTCTCGCCTTTGCTGGCATTGACGAGCCCCTTCAGAGCTGCCCAGGTTCCGCCTGATAAATCAATGGTAGGTTCCCTCTCTGGCTCTGGTTCCGCCTCTGGTTCTGGTGAAATGAAATTCGAGAGGCGCTCGGCTTCTGCAACCAGGAAAATTGAAATTAACAGTGTGAATGATGTGAACGCGAGGATTCTTAAGGGAATTCCATCCATGTCTTCCTTAACTAATTCATGGCAAACGGTATCGCAATTTGTTGGGGAGATTTTTATTTTTAACTGCTGCTTTATGGTTGCTGTTGACGGACTTCCAAACCGTCACGAAAAGACCCGTGGAATACTATACTTTGATGAAGAAACACGGCGTTGAACATTCCCGTCAACAGACGTGGTTCCGACGCCCATTTTACACTCTTGCAACGAAGAAATAATGCTCAAATTTGAACGTCTCCAAGGGAAGTCTAGCCTTTTGAATTTATGATTTATAAATATACGAAGGTTTTGATATAGATATTCATTTATTCATCAAATATAATTAATTATATATATAGTTCTTTTAACTATGGTAAGGATGTTAATATCCATGTAAAATAGTTGGTTTCAAATATGACAGAGATGTCAATATCTTTGTGAAATTGTTGGTTTCTCATTTTAAAAAAATACTATAAAATTATAAAGGGAATTCCTCAATATGAAGATGGAAAAAAGTTATTGTCATGAAAAAATGTGATCATCCTTTCTTCCTATTTAATCCCTCATATCACGATGTTCTTGATTATAATATTTAACACTCAATTTGTGTATGATTTTGGTGCTTCCATCAAGGTTACTAGGCTAGGATTACTAAGCCTTTAACTTTGTCTTACTCTTCATCCCTCTCATGTGTCACCTTCATCACCTCACACACCTCTACATTTTGCTTTCATTACTATAAATCCTTTTGTCATTATATTTCCATTCCTTTTCAATAAGCTTAAAAGCAAAGAATTTTGTGTTTTTGAAAGAGAAGTCACACGTTTGAATTCTATAGTGGTACGGCATGTACACGACGTATTTGCTTTCTTGACTCTATAGATTGCTTGTGTGTATGTTTGTTATTACATTACTTTGATCTCTCTTGGCCACTTTATAGATGGCTTATATATATATATATATATATATATATATATATATATATATATATATATATATTGTTTTATTTAAGTGGAGTACTAGGTGGTCTCATACATTAGCTTTGACTTTGTTATTCTAGGTGTTAGTTTGATCTATATCTCTCGATCACTTTATAGATGGCTTGCAAGTTTGTTTCTTTTTGCATTATTGTTTAACTTAATTAGAATACTTGTTTATTTTAAATAAATTTCACATTAAGGGTGTACACACCTAATTTTAGTCGGGACTACTTAATTACTTGCTCATTATTTCATTGTACCTTCAATTTTTTATTCAAGATGTTAGCGTGATCTCTCTCCCACTCTTCCCCCACTCTCCCTTCCCCTGCCCTCTTTCCATATCTCTCCCATGCTCTAAGAGATTATTCTACGAGGATCAAAACAAAATCTCGTGCACATTGACAAGGTTGCACTCCAACGGTGATGAGAAAACGCCAAGTAATTAGCAAGTAAAATCAAACAACGAGAAATCATGCATGGAAAAAATAGGTTTGCTCATTCTCATAGATCAAAAAAGAGGGTACATATGGGAGTGTTGTGTAACTCCCGTGCTTGGACAATCATTCCCTCCAAGAGGAAAAAGAGAAGCTACGATTCCTAAGATGGATATAACTCATATGACATCAATTATGCATATGACAACGACAAAATATGTCATATACATCATATAACTCCTATGAAATATGATCTCACCTAAGTGAGATGACTCACCATGTGAGGTGGACAAGACCCGAGTGATGACGAGGCAAGTCACATACACCAACACCCCCATTCATTGTAACTTAGGATGAGGCAAGGAAAACCAGACAAAGAAATGGGTCCCAGCAGCTACGCATGATGAGGTACCCAAGTACAATAAGGATCTTAAGTAATGGAGGAAAACCTAATTGGAAAAAAATTCACTTATAAGAGATAAAAGAATCCCTAAACAATTAAAAAAGATGCATTAAATGGGTCCCAACAATTAAATGCCTGATAAGGTACCCATGTACAAACTGTAATCTTTCTACAAAAATAATAGGAGAAGAAGAAAGTTATCCAACCTCCCAAAAAGATGAACCTGTCGAAAGCCACCTTGTACCATGTGAAGAAGAGGATCCGTGGAGTGACAAGGTGTTGTTCCTATTCAAGGAACAATACTCCATATGTGAGGTAGAGCGCCAACTACTTCATGAAGGGATGATGATTCAAGCAAAGATTAAGAAGGAAGGTCGAATGTCCTGTAACTTATAGAAGAAGGGTGTTCGATATCCGATCAGTCCTTAATCAAAGTGTGTACTTCTTAAAAATTTCATAGTGGATCAGAAGTAGTAGGCGGATCAAGAAATAACTTCTCAAGATGTGGAAGGTTATAAGTGGATGGTATAGGTGGGTGCCCTTCACTATGGAAATCCATTGTCTTTAGAAGAGAAGTCATCATCATCAAAAGTGTGCTTGAGCTCATAAATATCATCAAGTACAGGTGAATCGGATGAAGAATCTGAAGGAGGAACAAAGTCAGAGAAGGAATAAAGTCGAGTATGATGATCAAATAAACGAACTAAAATGATAGTGTCATTGTGTAGCTCTTTGACATATACAGAATCCAAAGTAACCCACATGCCCACACCAAGGTGAGTGATTTAATAAATTGATAGGAGATTAGTTATAAGTGATGTAATATTAAGAAGTTGTTAAATGTTCCACCATTCACTTACTGTAGTGCCCACCTTTTTCAGTGCTCTCATTTTGGTTGCATGTGACTCATTGTATCTATACTATTGTGATGACAAGGACAATATTACTTGTTTTGTTATTTTGATAGGACATTATCACATGACATTGTTTCTTGACATGGTTTTTTTGCTTTGATACATTGTTATGATATGACACTATTTAGGATATCGTATTGCGTAGCATTAGGATGCTAACACTTGATCACAAGTTGACTATGAGGCACACGATGCCATTGTGCATTTTCAGATATTATGTTGTGACGATGATATCATGTGTTATTATTGACATGTTTTGGTATTGATATTTGATCCGTATTTGATGTATGAAGATGAATATATTGTTTCATTCGAGTAGATGATTCACGTTGTCGATATATTTCTAGCTTAGCGTGGCTTATATGGATGTTGATTTCAATGCATATTATTATATCATATTTTATTATTATATTGGGAAGATATGAGGTTTGCCTTGAGTGTGCAGGTGATATGTATTCGATCATGGGAGAACGGGGTTCAAGCAATGCATCCCAATTAGCACAAAAGGCCCGTGAGGCCAAACCATTCCTTCTCTATTGATTTACAAAACCTTCTCATTGTGTTGTGCATTGTTTGTATATTGTATTTGGTTTATTATGTGATGGTTGGCTTACCTCTTACCTCTTACCTTTGTGATGTATGCTCATGTTGTATTGTTCTAAGTGTGTACCCTTATCCTCCTTTGGTTAATGCTAACTTGGTGTTTTATGCCATCTTTGGTGGTCCTTGGCATCTTTTGTGGTATGTGATGTTGTGTCTTGGTTAGGAGGGAGTAGGCCACCTAATCATGGATTAGGTGAGCCTAATTTCCCCTCTAAATGTCACATTTTTCCAAACTCGGATTTGGGAAAAATGTGCCATTTAGGAAGGGTAAATGGCAAGAAAAGGGCTTGATTTGCATTGAAAAGGGGCCCTAGCCCCCATCCCTATGGGGGTGGGCTATTTTCAATGCAAATGAGGCCCATTGGCCCATTTTCCCCTCCCACACACTCCAAATTTATGGAGTTTTGATTTTGGGAATGTTTATTGAAATTTGAATCTTCTCATGATTGCTTGGAGCCAAATTTATTTTCCCCAATTTTAATTTTATGGGGTAATTTTGTTGCATTTTGTTTTGATGTGGTTTTGGTGGAGGGTGAAATTTTTCACCCTCCCATTACTTGACTTATGTGGAATTATTTCCTTCTTAACCCCTCATATTGTTGAACCCTAAATATTGGATAAGTACACAAAGGTGTGTGCGCACGAGATCGGTAAATAGAAGGGCACTCAGGGAAAAGTGTGTAGGAAAAAGGGTTGAAGAAGGGTTTAAATGCAACCAGGGCACACGTGAAAGGCAGAACAAGGGTTTAAAGGACTTAGCCATATTTCGCATCATGGATTCACTTGAGGAAAAATGTGAGGACTCGACTAGGTGTGATAAATGGATAAGGTGCTATCCTGGAACCTTTGAGGCCAAGAAAAGGATATTCCATGTAGGGAATATTCCCAGAGGCATCATTACAATTAGTGGAGGGTTTTGTAAAGAGGATAAACATTTGCCAATGGAGGACCAGATTGACACTTGGTACGCGATTTGCTCGGGAGAGAAGTCACGACGGTGGGACGGTTATCCAATTTAAGGAAGTGCTTGGGACGAGGAACATACAGAGAGAGAGGCTAAGGGAAACAAAGAGAAGGAAGGTAACAAGGTGTTGTAGAAATGTTAGGAAATGCTAAGGGTTTGGAGCTCATGATGTTAGGGTTTAGAGTTCTTAGTGCTAGAGGGTTGTAAGGGATATCATTAAGTGTATGTATGGGTATTGGGGTCTGTAACAAGGGTTATAATGGGGAAAGTATAGTTAGGATCTCTGATAAGATTAGTTTGACAGGGTTGGATCTTTGTCATTTGATGTATATGGTCTAAGATGACCCTTTTGAATGTAGTATGGCTACTAGAGACTCTTTTTAAATCAATATACATGGATTTATTATGTACATCTTGTTTATGGGTGTAAACCCTCATATTATTTGGCTTGTCATGACTCAGATCTAGTTTCTTGTGCTTCATACAATGTTTATTTAGCTTTTGTGATGCATTGATGTGTAGATATGTTAGTTATATCTTCTGCCCTTTTGATGAGATGCATGTACTTATTTTTATGTAAATAATCCTCCATTAATGGTGTAAATCTCTTACAAAGCTCACATAAAGGAGTGGCTTGAGCACTTGCGTGTGCCTCGGGTGAGTGCTCAATGTATGCTTGGGGATATGTCGACATGCTTGAGGTTAGAAATAAGTATTGAGGGTAAAATAATGACTACATCTTGGTTCCGTTATTGGGACCTCTTTTGAAGCTATTGTGAGAGAAATGTGTAATGATGGAGCACTTGACCTTAGACAACGTCGAGACCTAGATTAAAAGCATGGAGGATGAGTTTTCTCAGAGGTTCAATACTGGATCTGATTTTGATGCATGAAAATGGGTGGAGGAAAACTGTATCATGAACTCTATGAGACATTCTTCTGTTATTTCCCAGTAGAGTTGTATGAATGGATATTAACATATGCATTAAGGACAAGTTAGTCTTTGTAGACCTCTTGTTTATACCCGGGAGGAATATTAGCGGTTGCATGATGCCGATTTGACCTGGACCCGTGTTGTTGATCACTGGTGGAGTAGAGTGCTAACTAGTTATACCCTGAAATATGCTATTTCTATGTATTATTTCCCAAAGATTACCAAGTTCGAGTTATTGAGGGAACCTAGAGGATCGTTCTTGCATGCTAGTCCATTGGCTATCAAGATCCTGGTCATTACTTTGAGTTTGGAAGCATTTCCCATGGCTGGCTAAACTCCTGCTAGACGTAAGGCGCATAAGCTGGCGTGGTAGAAGGATGGCTGACCTTGTAGTAGAAATGAAGAGAGGATAGGTGGCTCAAAAATGATGAAGCTCGGGAGAGGGAGTTGGCGAGATAACACGAAGTCAGTAGGAGTGATGGATTTATGGGGATAGACGTTATGGGAAGGATTTGAGGTTCATGTGGAGGACGTGGAACCTAAGAAGTCTGAGCTACCCCATCTTGGCAAGCGCGGAAGAGAAACCCCCTCGTTTTCTAAAGAGAGCTCATCATATGAAGAAAAGAGAAGAGTTGTAGGTGCGCATCTTAACCCGCACGACAACCATACCATTGCGCTTAGTTTTCCGAGTTCTTGAGATAAGTTTTGATAATCTAGTCGATATCGTATTTGTAGTCGAGCAACACCTAAGAGGTATAATTTTTCATTTGGTACATATATGACTACACAGTCATTTCTTGTGTTTGGGGGTATTTTGTCTGGAAAAACATTTGGACAAGGTGTGGGATCACAAGGTTTGAGTATTACATCTGGGAGTGGCGTGGGGAACACATTTGTGAGTGGTTTTCTATCACGACTATTGATACATAGTTTAGCATGATGGTGGGTCTGCAAGGCGCAACTGCGTTAGACCCCTTACCTACGACAAGAGGAGGATTTTGTGGATATGGAGGATTTGGCACTAGTGGGTCAGGTGGTGGTGGGAGGTAACATAGGAGGGAATCAAGGTCCTAGATCTGCAAACAAGGTCCACAACACCATCAATAGGTGTTTTATGATGTCACTCCACTTACCTGATTACAAGAGCGTTGAGGATGTTGTGGAACATGTACACAAGTGCGAGTTTCTATGGCGTGTAAAGGGAATCACTGCATCGGAGTGGAAAGCAAGTCAGTTTGTAACCATGTTGCAAGGACACGTACATAGTTGGTACAGGAAGTATGAACCACACCAAATAATGGTGGATTACATTACGCTGCGTAATGCCTTTTTGGTAGAGTTCCACATACCTGAGTTTGAATAGAAAAGTGTTAGTGCATTGAAGGAGATTTAATAAGGGATGGCAGAGAGTGTACGGGAGCATGACGTGCATTTCAAGACTCTACTATCTAAGTTATCTTATGAAATTCACCCTTCATAGCATGCTTAGTGGTTCGTCGGAGGATTGATCACACTATTCAGGAGGGTGCTTTTATAGATCCACATGAGGTCTTAGAGGCTACTTTGTGTGCTGAGGTAGTAGAAAAAATTGATACAAGAGTTAGTCTGTTCTTAGAAGCCAAATTATCTGTAATGAAAAAACAACTAGAGAAATTGTCTATGAACTCGGATCAAGAGACCTGCAGCGGGTTATGGTGTATGGATTGTGAGGTAGAAGGGAATACCAAGGAAAAGTTTCCTCAGAGATCGGTACGTACGATGATGGTAGACTGTGATATTTTCCATGGAGATCATGATGCAAGTAGGTGTCTGCTATTGCAGTGTGTGATCCGTAAGAATGTGTCTTGCTATTGAAAAATTTGTACCTCTACTACTCATGACACCAAGGATTATAGATTGATTGACTAAATACATGACATCATTGATACTAGTGTGTGCCAGACTAGTATTGTAAGTAGTTCCAAGGATGAGTGCCGTCATTACGAAGGGCACACGAGATGGAGGAGTCGTGGAAGAGGCTTTCACATAGTATTTATAGGCCATGACAACCGCGGAGGTGGAAGAAGTGAGTTCCCGCATGGAAATTTTTACAACTATGGGTCTATGGAACACTATAAGCGCGAATGTACCGATATCTTTGTAGTGCTCTTAGTGTGGAAAAAAACACAAGTATGAGGAATGCCTAGAATTTTTGAACACATGAGACAAAAGCAAAGGAAGGATAAGGGCATTGGGATGGTGAGCGTAAAGCATGCTAATCAATAGTGGATGCCAAGAATGGCACGTGAGTTAGAGTTAGAACCTATACTGGTGACGACGCGAGCTGAGGCTGCACACGCTAGGGAGATACCAAAGCAAAGGCCATTGATTACAAGAGAATAAGTGGTATATGGGAACTATCTAGACCCTATGCATTAGAAGGAAGTATATCAAGAGACCATGGACGTAATCGAAGTCTTCAAGGGGAAATTTAGTGTCTAAAATAGAAATCCAAGAAGTTAGAGTAGAAGAAGAGTGCTGAGGTCCCTTAGTCAGATATAAATGATGTCAGAGAAGTGTGTAAGATGTTGCACCAAGAGAATATCATTCCTCTTTTATGAGAATGGTTGAGAGATACAATACCAAGCACTTTGGAGGAGAGCGCGAGAGGAAGGTTTTGCATGATAATATACCTCCCCATAACCTTGACTATGATAAGGAGATTACATTAAATGCGAGTTGTTGATGCATGTATCTTAAGCAATATTCGATTGACACAGGCACATAAGTTAATGTTCTCACCCTAGATTTATGGAATCAAATGGGAAGGCCCCCATTATATCCATCTTCAAATGTGTTGTATATGACTAATAAGACAAAAGCAATTCCCATTGGTGTTTTAAAGGATGTTGCTATCACTATTCAAGGGGTGAAATTCACTGGAAACTTCGAAGTCTTGGTGCTTGTTGAGGTGGAAAATTTTCTAGCATTACTTGGTCACCCCCACAGCTATAAGAACAATATCGACTTACATTTCAATAAGGGGTGTTTAAGTTTTGAGAATAAGGAGAAACGTGCTATCATCCCTTTAACAGATGGAAAGTCAACGCCCTACACTGAACCCTTGGGAGAAGAAGACCTAGACATAATTTATGTACACACTATCAGGGACCTTGAGGTTGTGCAACCAAAAAAAGAAGGCATTATTCAGTGGCAAGACGCTCAATCTATAAGTGATACAACTAGTGTGGCATATGAAAATTGGGTGCACATAAGATATGAGTTAGTCGGAAGGTAGTTAAGAGGCTATGTTAAGAGAGTAACAAAGGCACGCTCGATCGAGCGCTGGGAGGAAAATAGTTGCCAAGTTACACTGGGGAGCCAACCTTGATGTTTTCTGTGAGAAATGGAGACCCAGTGGAGATGTGAGGTTGAAAGGAGAAGTATGCTTAGTTATACCTTTCTCAGGATGCAGCACATTGGTGGGTGACCCATCATGATAACCTTATAGAGTGGCACGAGGTGAGAATAATATTCTTTATTAGGTTTCTCTAAAGAAATGCACCTACTATTATACAATATTATCATGGGAAGGAACCCACCTCATTTCACGTCTAGGCATGTGAGAAGGCTTGGATGGAAGGTGCGGAATCCTTGTCACCTTATTTATGGGTGCATAAGCTTTACTCCACCTTACAAGGTTGTGCGCATGCATGGTACATTCACTCATAGCTGCACCGTCAGACAGAAACTGACAGGAGTTGATGGCTGATCTCCTTCAAGATTTCGAATATCAAAGTACTAAACCATTGGTGAATGAGGTGCTACAGGTTGTTAAGTGCCTAACTATGGGAGATAGTGCCATGGTGGAGGACAAAGTACTAGAGTTGTTGGGTGAACTTGGCTTGGAAGTGCGCTTTGATGAGGAAGAATCAGAGGAGGTACAACTTGAGCGCACATGCATGGAAAAAGAGAAAGGAAAATTGGTCTACGTGATAGATGGTGAAGAGGTGGAAAACTTGGATGTTAACCATACTTTGTGGGCACATGCGAGGTTATGGATAGTTGATGAGTAAGTGCACACCTACCATGAACCCCTAAAAACTAAGAAGGTTAACATTGGTTTGGAGGTGGAACCTAAGGAGGCTACTATTGGAGATTACTAGATAGAAAAGGAGGTTTCAAAGATCAATGAATTACACGAATTTCAAGATTTGTTTCCACACAGGTACCATGTGCTTAAAGGATTTCACCAATCCTTTGGAGAAATGAATATCAAGTTAAAGGAAGGTGCATGTCTAATTTAGAAGAGACCTTATCAAATTAACTCTGAATCTACACATCAAAGTCAAGGGGGAGATTAACAAGATGATCGCATTAGGCATCATTGAGGTTGTTGAAGAATCATAATGGATAAGTCAATGGTAATCAACATTAAGAAGGATGGAAGAATAAGGATTTTCATTGATTACAAGGATTCGAACGTGGTATGTTTCATTGACCCTTTTCCAACCCCCTTCACTAAGGAGATCCTAGAAGGAGTAATCAGTGTGAGATCTATTCTTTCACAGATGGATTCTCAGGATATCATCAAGTTAGAATTGTAAAGGAGGACAAGAAAAGAAAACTTTCACCACTTAATGGGGAAGTTTTTGCCTATATGGTCATGCCTTTTGGACTGAAGAATACACCTGCTATGTTTTTGTACATTGTAGTTCAGGTATTTCAGGACTTCATCCATAAGTTTCTTCAAGTCTACCTTGATGATTGGACAATTTATGGACTAGTAAAATACCATTGTGACAATCTACGGTTGATGTTTGAGAGATGCCGACAATTGAGTATATCTCTCAACATTAAGAAATGTGTTTTTGCTACTCCTTTTGGAACCCTATTGGGGCATATCATATGTAAGGAAGGCTTGCTGGTGGATCCTGCCAAAGTTTCCATTATTGTGGGATTGGGGGAACCTATCAGCTAGAGTGTGGTGCATGATTCCTTGGGCATACAGGGTACTACTAGAAGATTTATTAAGGGATATGCAAAGATCGTCGCACCATTAGATGGATTATTGAAGCACAAAAGTACATTTCATTGGGGAGAAGTGCAATAGATGGCATTTGATACATTGAATAATAGGCTTATCATTGCACCCATATTACACTTTCCTTCCTGGGATAAGCCATTCCATGTACATGTTGATGCCTCAAGGATGAAGCAATTGGAGCAGTGTTGGCACAACTTAGTGAGGGGACTGTTGATCACCCTTTTGTTTTGCAAGCTGGAAGTTGACACCAACAGAGAAAAACTATATGACTATCGAGCATGAGGCATTATCGATGATCTACGTCATTGGAAAAATTCAGCATCTATTGGAAACACCCTTTATATTCTACATGGACCACATGGCATTGAAGTACTTAGTAAACAATCCCGTTTTATAAGGGTGCATATGCAGGTGGGTCCTATTATTTCAAGAGTTTGAGTTTACGGTTGTTGTAAAATTGGGTAAGAGTAATTTGGGGCCTGACCATTTATCAAGGATAGAATCAGGAGAGGACGCGCAGAGAATTGAGGATACAATTCCAAATGCATAACTATTTAGACCGTAACGCTGCACCATTTGACTTGGAAGATATTGTATGTTTCTCAAAATGGGTGTGGCATCGGAGGGAATGAAGAGTTTGAAAAGAAAGCAATTAGCCATACACATTGTTCCCTACATGTTAATTGGTGGAGACTTATACAAGTTAGGCCATGATGAGATCTTATGCCGGTGCATGTTAGAGCATGAGCACACAGTAATCATGGAGGAAACACATGGCGGAATTGCAGGAGGAAATTATGGTGGAAATGCCACCGCGTAGAAGATTTTACTAGCATGTATTTGGTGGGAAAGAATTTACCAAGATTGTATCAATTATTGCAAGGCCTGTGACCACTGTCAGTGCCTTGGTAAACCAGGAAAAAGAGATGAAATGCCATTAAGATTGATTGTCAGTGGATAACCATTTGAGAAGTGGGCAATTGACTTTGTAGGCCCTATTTCTCCAGCCACGTGAAGGACAAGTTTGTGCTATATCATTACATGCATAGATTACCTTACAAGGTGGGTAGAAGTGGCACCTACAAGGTATTGCATGCAAATTGGCAATAACAACTAGGTTCTTGTGGGAAAATATAATCAACAGATATGGATGCCTGCTGAGCTTAACAAGTGATAGGGGTACTCATTTTTAAATGAGACAGTTAGAATCTTATTGGCAGAATTCATGGTGGCCCATCACAAGACTACCCCTTATCACCCACAAGCTAATGGGACTGTTGAGGCATTTAACAAAATTTTGAATCACACGTTAACCAAGATTTTTGATGTAGGAAGAAAGGATTGGGATGAAAAAGTTTCGATATGTTATGGTCATATCAGACCACTTATAAGAGACTGAACAAGGACACACCTTTTCAATTGGTGTTTGGTGTGGAAGTTGTGTTACCTATTGAATTCATGTTACCATTGCTGCATGCATATAGCACATGCAGGAGGGTTAGATGATGAACAAGCGCTTGAGGAGAGGATTGATAAGTTGATGCAGTTGGATGAGAGGCGGGCTATTACTCATTAGAGTCATAAAACAAAAAAAGATAGGAGGAAAGGCATGACATGATAGACACATCAAGAACAAGTAGTTTAAGGTTGGGCAAGATGGTTCTCTTATATGATTCTAAGTTTCGCACCATCCTGGGAAATTCAAAGTCCATTGGTTGGGCTCGTACATTATATCTTATATACTTGATTCAAGTGCTTTCCAGTTACAAACGCTGGATGGAACACGGTTTCGTCAAGCCATTTCAATGGGAGTAGGTTGAAGCCCTACTATAAATAAGTCTTCTTTGTGTTTGTAAATAAGGTAGTATTGCTAGTTAGCCTAGGATTTTCTTTGATGCAGTTTCCTTTCTTTGTGTTTCCCTTTCTTATTGCTTTGTTTTTTGCACATTTGTGCACTGGTAGCCACTTATTATTTTCAAAAAAATTCTATGCGCAGAGGACCATGCATCCATTTTTTTGTGGGGTGGAGTGATATGACAAGTGCTGGAAGCTATGGTTGTTGATGGCCCGGGTTGAAAAATCAAAAACACATGGATTGGAAGATCGTGCGTAGAAGAGGTGAACATAAGGGAAGGATGGTGTCAAAATAATTTATAGAAACCACATACAAGAATGAAAAGTGTAGGAATAACATGAGGTAGGCATTGTCAAGAACCAATATTAGGACATAGAGGAAGAATTCCTTTGCATGTATGATGCACGCATAAGGATATGTGGTTAGTAAGGGGTTTTTATACGCTTGAAGGTTCACGAAGTTTTTCACGTAGGTTTGAGCGCAGAGGAAAAACACTGAAGGTTGGCATTGGAAAAAGCTACCTTTATTGCAAAAGTATGTTGGTAGGTGGCATGTCATTTATTGCGGAGAAAAGAAAAAGTTATAAATAGAAGATCAGGGTGCATTATTTCCTACCTTGAATTTTAAGTTATCAAAGAGCTCTTCAAACTAGGACATCCTTGCGAAGAAGGTTTGAGAAGAGTTGTGAAGATTTGTGTGCATAGCTAGTTTTATCAAGTGAACCGAGTGGAAAGGAGTACACGGGTGTAAGCGGAGAAGGTTGTGTGGAAGAATCCCATGGGTGTTATGCCATCTTGTGGAAAAAGGGTTTTCCAGTTAGGGTTGCATAGCTAGGGCACGGGGTTTGAAGGAATTTTCGCAAAGGAGTGGAGCCACGAAGTTGAGTAGAGCCGGGGCCGGGAGAGAGAGGAATAAGTTTTAAGGACTGAAAAATAAATTCCAGCAAGGAAAGTATAAAATGTTTCACTGAAGAAGGAAAGGGCAAGGGAAAACAAGCCATTGCTACCAATTTTAATGAAGAATGGTACACGAAATTCACTACCCGGATAGCGTATTACTTGGTAAGGAATAGGTGTCTAATGTTAGAAAGATGGCCGTAAGTGATTACAACTATTGAGTGAGCACCACATAGAATGAAATGACCCTAGAAATGGTTCGCCCTATAGAGAAGAGGACACCAGATGGAATGCCTATCTATGATGACAAAGTGAAGGTGAAAATGGAGAAGGATGGGTTCTGCAACTCTACGAGTTTCCCTATTTCAGAAATCCTGAGTGACTATACCAATGGTTGATGTTGGGCGTGCATGAAGACCACTTCTTTTTTGTAGGTCAGAGAATACACATAAACCCCAGCTAATTTCTAAGTTCACCGGACTTATCTGCAAAGGAGAATCATCGACGATTATTTGGGAGACAAAGAAGTCATTAAGAATACTGTTGAGGCTTATGACTACAAGAAGGGTTCACGGTACTTCAAAATTTATGTAATTACTGATTTGGTGATGAGGATGGCCACATGCTTGGTCACAAAGCTGAATGGGAAAGAGATATAGACGCATATCAACAAGGCCTAGTTGAAGTATTCCGTAAGATCTCGGAGGGGACCATCTATAACCTCTCAGATTTTATTGTGGAGGAGATTATAAACACTACGTGTAGCAAAGAGAAGATAATGTTTGGTAATGTCCTCCTCACCATTGTATTTTTAGAGATTGGAGTGCCCGATGGGATGGATAAGTTTGTTTGGGAATACCCAAATGAGAACCCCTCCCCGCCAAGAGGTTTTAACTAGTATACTTGTGACACCATGATGGCCGCTCATAAGGCGCGCCTGGAAAAGTGGTATAAGTGGATGCACGATGCATTTGAGGATGAATGGAGAATACCCGAGTAATTTCCTTCACTAGTGCAAGGAGAGGCTGAGTTTGCCATATACCATCATTTTTGTATCGAAAGATTTACTTTGGTGGATGGCACCAAGAGTCCTTGGTGTAAGTTTCCTTTCTCCTTCACGGTGCGGTACTTCCAGCCGGGGTCAATCGATTCAAAGAGGCGAAGAAACCTAGGTTTGATCTAAGTATAGTAGATCAAGATCACCATGATATACGCAGGAAGTTAGTATACCCTAAGAAGTGTGCTTATGTGGAGAATTATGTTTCCCACGATGTGGACATGTTGAGACCAAGTAACCTTATGCATTACGGAGGAGGAAAATAACGAGGGTATATTTACACCTAAGGCCTAAGTATGAAAAAATTTCTTATATTGAAGATGATGTCTCCATTCCTGAAGACCCCACCACAAGGAAAAAGGTTGTGCCAAGGAGAAGAGAAAGAGGGGAGGCTCCTAAGAAAAAGGTGCCAAGTGCGCAGACAGGACAAATAGTTGGGGCATAGGATTCAGGCATAGGTACAAGTACTTACATTTGTTAGAAGAGGTCTCCCATTACAAAAGAATCGTTGTAGAAGGAAAGCTCCCTAGTAAAGGAAGAGTCACCCGAGAAAGAAGAAAGAGAGAAGCCCCTGAATTGGAGTCACTAGTAAGGAAGAAGTAGAGGGTGACAAAAGGGTCAAACTCAGGAGAAATAGAAAGCATGGAGGCTGATAAGGGTGATGAAGACGATGAAGAGTGTGGTGAGGCTTAGAATCATCCTGTACGATGTACATGAGTCAAAGGAAGAATGAAATGAAGAGAGGGATGAGAACAAGGAAGGTGCTCATGAAAAAAGGGGGAGTGAGGAAGTAGACATGAAAGATTAGAAGACCCCGACCAAGGAGAAAATGGATAACACTATAGAGAGGGAGGTGAAAAGTATTATCCAACAATTGGTGGAGCACGAAGTAGAGCGAAGCACCAAATAAGTGATGAAGGAAGATGAGGAGAGCATAGGTGTAGGAAAGGAGTATGGTAGCATGGGTGGAGACCCCACTTAGTAGTAAACTTCCTATGGCAGCACACACACAGTGGAAAGGTCACAATAACGACGACGAAGGAACACAATATGACTTATATTAAAGATCCAAGCAAGGTATCATGTATGCACTTCCAAAGCATCGTGCCCACCAACCAACTCCTCAATTGGTCTTCCTTTGATGAAAAGGGTGTGTACCCGTTCACGAGGAAGATGTTATTTTGGGATTTTGAGTCCACACCGATGAACCCGAGTTTGAGGTAAACCAAAGATGCATTGATGAAGATACCACATGCCAAGGAGTAAACCCTCTTGTAAATGCCCAAAATTGCAGAGATGAGAAAGTGTGAAACACGCTCAAAAAATTATCGGTGGAGGTGGAAGCAATACTCTTCAAAAAATGATAGAATAAGGGTCTTGGAGGAGGAGCTTGAGAAAATGAATAAGGAGATCATTGAGTGGGACAAGAAGATAAAATAGAAGGAATTGATCAACACGAAGTTGAGGTGTGAGATGAGGGATGAAAAGGTGAAGGTGCAAAAAATCCACAAGAAGATAGATGCCATTTTAGATGCCATCATCTTGAAACATCTGGACCTGGCCCCTCCCGAGTAGAAATACAAGTCAACCATGCACTGCTTAGAAGACTTGACCTGCATCCTCACCATGGAAAGGTGGCCACTCACATTAGAATCAATAGAGGAGGTGATGGAATGCCATAAGGAGGAGGAAAAGCTAAAGATTGGGGAGACAAGTGACTCGGTACTTTGAGCTCCTTGCCGTAGTAAAGAATGCTCACACAGATGGCCAAAGCCATGTATGAAAACTGTGCCAACAGAGACAAGGTAACAAGCATATTGGTTGCTACACATGAGGCAGATCTGAAATAATTTCAGGAAAAGAACAAAGGAAATAGGGTAGAGCGTGATAAGATCCTAGCTGAAGTTGAGAAGAAGTTGGAAGCAATTGAAACCTTGTAGGGTTTGATTAAGAATAAGCTAAAGGAACTATACCCCAATTCACTCGTAGGATGGATGCACTAGGCGATCTTAGCAAGCAGCTGGAAAGCATTGTAGATACGTTGAAAGCTAAGAGTGATGAACTAAGTTTTGATGAAGTAAGCACATTGGTGGGTGACCTACTTTAGCAGGTGCAGGGAGAAGTGGATGCCTGGGAGAAGATTGAGGCATCCGTAAAGGAGTTCCCACTCCTCATGAAACAATAGCATATTCTTCCATTCTTCCATTCTTTATTTATTTCAATTCCACTATTATTTATTCTTTGAAGAAGCAGGAAGTTCCCGAGGATGGAGAACACACGCAGGTGTGGGGTGATGTTGAACCCTAAATATTGGTTAAGTACTAAAAGGTGTGCATGTGCAGGATCAGTAAATAGAAGGGCACTCATGGAAAAGTGCATAGGAAAAAGGGTTTAAGAAGGGTTTAAGTGAAACCGGGCATGCACAAAAGGAAGAATAAGAGTTTAAAGGACTTGGCCAAATTTGGCATCATGGAGTCACGTGAGGAAAATGTGAGGACCCGACTAGGCATGATAAGTGGATAAGGTGTTAGCTTGGAACCTTAGAGGCCAAGAAAAGGATATTCCACGTAGGGAATATTCCCACATACATCATTATAGTTAGTGGAGGGTTTTGTAAAGAGGATAAGCATTCGCCAATGGAGGACCACATTGACACTTGACACACAATCTGCTCAAGAGAGAAGTCATGACAGTGGACGCTGATCCTATTTAAAGAAGTGCTTGGGATAGGAACATAGAGAGAGAGAGAGGAGAAGGGAAAAAGAGAAGGAAGGTAACAAGGTGTTGTAGAAATGTTAGGAAATGCTAAGGGTTTGGAGCTCATGATGTTAGGGTTTAGAGTTCTTAATGTTAGAGGGTTGTAAGGGATATCATTAAGCGTATGTATGGGTACTGGGGTCTGTAACAAGGGTTATAATGGGGAAAGTATGGTTAGGATCTTTGATAAGATTAGTTTTCAGGGTTGGATTTTTTTCATTAGATGTATATGGTTTGAGACGACCCTTTTGAATGTAGTATGACTACTATAGAATCTTTTAAATCAATATACATGGATTTATTCTATACATTGTGTTTATGGGTATAAACCCTCATATTAGTTGGATTTTCATGACTTAGATCTACTTTCTTGTGCTTCATACATTGTTTATTTATCTTTTGTGATGCATTCATGTGTATATATGTTAGTTATATCTTCTACCCTTTTGAGTAGATGTATGTAATTTTGTTTATGTAAATAAATCTCCATTAATGGTAGAACTCTCTTGCAAATATCACATAAAGGAGGGGCTCGATGCCCACGTGTGCCTTGGGTGAGTGCTCAACGTATGTTGGGTGATAGGCCAACGCACTTGGGGTTAGAAAGAAGTATTGAGGGTATAATAATGAGTACACATGTCATTAGTTAAGGGGTTATTTTTGAAAAGTTTTTGTGGTGGAAGAGCTTGGAGCTTGGAACAAGCATTTGGATTTCTTGGTGAACTTCTTGGTTGGATTGTGCTTGAGTGCAAGGTAGGATCTTGCACCCACTTTGTTTCCTATTTGAAATGGTCTTTGAAATTGTGTTATAAGTTGAATTATGCATATGAATGAGAAATGGATGTTGTTTATCTTATTTTTGTTGCTCCACCCACCCTTGAGGGGTGTGGGTTTTGGAGATGGATGGGAAGAGGGAGGAATTTCCTCCTTTACATTTTTATATGCTTGTTTAGCAAGCTTGAAAGAGTTTTTCTTTTTTTTTACTCCTACATTTGGCTTGTAGGTAGGGATGCATTTCCATTTGGTTTGGAAATCCATCCCTACCCTCAATGAAGGAAACCATAGGTTTGAAAATCCTTCTTGGGGAGATAACATTGAGAGAAGGGGAACAACTATGGAGTGATAAGGGGTGTTGAATCTATGGAGAGATAAGGTGGAAATATTTGTTGTTTGCATGGAGCTTTTGACTACAAAAACATGGAATTTTCATCCCCCTCTTCCCTATATTTGAAGCATGGTGCTTCTTGGCTAATTTCTTGGGTGAATATGTGTTTGATGTGATAAACCAAGTCTTGAATGTTGATTGTTGCATCTGAATTCTCCCTATGTGCTGGTTGGATGTGTTTCCTCTTCCCCATGGGCTTGGGGGGAGGCTAGCATGTCATCTTGATCTTCTTGGTGGCATGTAATGATGCCAAATGGTTGGGTGGTCAACTAGGATCATTCTTTTGTGATTTTAGAGGTTTTACCTTGCTATTTTGGAGCTAGATGGAGCCTATTTTGGAAGTTGCAGAGTTGTAGATCTGAAGTATATTTTTACTATGTTTGAGCCAAAAATTTGGCAGGTTGTCTCCTCTTGAGAGGAGGGCTTTTGTACTTGAATTTTTTACTTTGTTTCTTCATTATGGATTGATTATACATGTTTGTTATGGAAGAATTAGTTGAAGAGGTTTATCAATCCTCTCCATTAATAATTTCAATCCAGGGCTGGTGTCGATGGTTGTATGCATTAAGAGAAAAAAATCTTTGGAAAACAACTCCGTTAAACACAATCCAAACTTGCATAAAATAAATCACACATGCAGAAATGTAAAGGCACACTTGCAGAAATAAAGTTTGCATGAAGGAAACACACTTGCATAAATGAAATTGCTAAATTAAAATAAACAAAAGATAAATCAAACACCTACAGGTTCACAACAAAAATTGTACAGGAAAGAAAGATCACATAACATGAAATCAGAAATTTACAACAAAAGGAAAACTACAAAATAAAGAACTGAACATAAAACATTGAAAGAAAAGAACATAAAACATTGATCCTTCTTCCTTGGAATGAGTGGCCAGCTCATTCCTTGGAAGAGGACTTAATTCATACTTTCAAACTTAATTCAAAACCTATAGAACAATTTCACTCAGAAGATTAATGAGGAAGAACATATATATTATTCTTGGTAGTGGAAAAATTACATATAAGAGTGTGGGAGGTTGCATTTATAATTCATGCATCCAACAAACTCTTATTTTGAGAAATACAATCTGATCTTATCTTTATTCTAATCCTAACAACTAAGATCTCCATCTCCACAAAATATGGAGAGATATATTATTGGAGTCAAAGTCTTATCTCGCTATTTTAGGAAGATTTTCTCCCAAATCTTCTCCTTACTTTTTGGTAACAAGAATCAAAATGATTTTATTCTCCTACTTTATTGGAAGGAGGTTTTTCCTCAAAAATTACTTTGACCAAATACCTCTCCTAGATTTTCCATTTGACTTTGTTGTTTCTGATTGTGGAACTTTTGGTGCTCGTCTGATACACTTTTTCCTTGGACTACAGCTCACTAAAAGTTAGATTCCTTTTTATTGGTAAAACTTGTAGCAAATCTGAATGATTATTTTGTTAAACACATTTCTATGAAAAAAAACCTCTCTCATATTTTCCATTTGACTTTGTTGTTTCTAGCTGTGGAACTTTTAGTGCTCGTCTGATACACTTTTTCCTTGACTGCAGCTCACTAAAAGTTAGATTTATTTTTATTGGTAAAACCTGTAGAAAATATGAATGAGGTTTTTGTTAAACACATTTCTATGAACAAAACCTCTCTCAGATTTTCCATTTGAATTTTTTGTTTTTGGTGTGGAACTTTTAGTGCTCATCTGATACATTTTTTCCTTGGACTGTAGCTCACTAAAAGTTAGATTTCTCTTTATTGGTAAAACATGTAGCAAATATGAATGAAGTTTTGTTAAACACATTGCTATGAACAAAAAAATCTCTCATATTTTCCATTAGATTCTCTGATTATTCACAATTCCTCATTTTATGCAAGTTCCGAAACTAGAATTGCAAGTTCCGAACTAAAACTACCAGTTCGGAACTAAAACTGCAAGTTCTAGAGCTAACTCCAATTGTTCTAGAGCTAACTAAAAATAGATATAACTTTTGCACATGATCTTGGATTGAGATGATTCTTTTTTGAACTTGCATAATTTTTCGAGAGGAATCTGAATATGAAATCATATTTGAGTTTAGATATACTATCCATGATCAATTCCACTTTTTCCAGAACTAGCATTATCTTTCCTTTATGGCCTGCATACACAAGACTTTGCATATTTCCTAAATAATCAATAGGATTAGTAAAAAAATAGATAACAAAAGACTTCTAAAGAATGAACAAGATATATATCCTATATTCTATCTCAAGAAAACTATAAGTTCCAAGATTACATTTAAATCCACTTTCAAAGGTAACTTGGAAGGACAAAAAAATGGTAATTTATGATCAATTTATGGCCTCATCATTAGTTAGGTTCTTTGAAGGAAAGAGGGCCTAGGAGCCAGAATAGGAATTAAAACTAGAATAAAAAGGATCAGAATCCAAGTGTGACAATGAAGCCCAAAGTAGCCAAAAAATAGCTACCCCATCAAGACAAAAACAACAAAAACTCTGCAAAAAAGTAGCAAAGAGACCGCAAAAAAAAACAAAAAAAACATACAAGAGCAGCTAAAGCACCTACAACTACTTCTTGGCAGCTTTGTCGATGCTGGATTTGATGTTCTTCTAGGATTTGAACATTCCCAAAGTTGTCATGTGGGTAGCGTCAGTCTTATCCAGCTGATCAATGGTCCTTTTGCTTTCCTTATCATTGCCCCAAAGTGTTGCCGGAACTCCGCTGAGATTGGAGACACTTCGGACATGCTGCTCAATGAACTCTTCAATCACACTAAAAATGGCCATATTATAATCATGACGAGTTTTGGCCTTCCCTAAACGGGAGTCTAAGGAGTTCAACTTCTTGTAGATATCTTCAATCTGGTTGTTATCAATACCACCTCCTCCTCCTTCTTCCTCTTACCTTTCTATTTTTCCAAGTTCTTAACCTCATCCTTCAATAGCTTCATATCAGCTTCTAAGGCTTCCAACCTTTTTGTAGAGCTCTCCATATGCACATCCAGGGACTAGCACTGCTAATATTTAGGAGGTCATGTGTAATTTCAATTTCATGAGGACCCTTCCCCACAAGCAAGGGTATCGAGGTTAAGCCTTCTAGAGGACCTGGTGACCGGTCTGGCCGAGGTGGAAGTGAAGGGGGGGGAGAGCAAGTAGGGGGAATGGAAGATGAAGCTGGATGGCCGGAAGGGGGTGACAGCAGCGGTGGCGGGGGTAGAGAGTGGAGAAATGGGGCTAGCAGCAGTAGAACCTGGCAGAGGGGGAACTGAGCTAGGGGAGGAAGGGAGACCAGGATACCGAAGAAGACATAATTTATGCAGCAAGCAAAATAAGCCCCTGGTGTAAAGGAACCACCGGGTATGCTTTTGAAACTCCAAAATGGAGTGCTCAAGAGAGTTCAACAAATAATGGGGGAAACAAACCATGCGATTCCTGTGGAAGTGGTTGAGGAAGATAAGGTGCTTAGCAGGTACGGTGACAAACCTCCCTTCCAAAGAAATGAATCGTATCATCATGCGAGTAACCTCATCATAAGGCGGAGGGATCGAGCTAACAAGCAGGCCCGCGGTAACATGGATCAGCTTCTCAGATCCCTCCACAAATCTCCTCTCTTCAGCATCTCTGTCGACCCTTTTGTTAAAAAAATGGTAGCCCTCCATGCCAAGGCCGGTCGCTTCAGCAATAAGCTCCTCATTGACCAAGATCTTCTGCCCCCCATATTCCACAGTTCGCTCCTTCCAATCCTTCGCAAAATGCACATTGAGATGCTTTGATCATGGCCCTGAACCTTCTCCATGAAGTTGGTGATGCCACCCTTGCTGAGTATATTCCATAGCTCTACATTATCCTTCCAATCCAGGTCCGCACTAGGCTCAATTTGGCAAGGGGGACCCCCCATCTTCACCGTGCTTAACTGTTTGCAACAAATTCCAAAATCCTTGAGAGCGTTGAAGCCAGTCTACTTTTTACTGTTGTAATCCGCACAATGTTGAAAATGAGAGCCATTGCTCTTCCCACGAACATCCGCGTGCCTGCTGATCTGAGCCTGTGGAAGTTCACATGTGGGAATAACGGCCTTTTTGCTAGCCCACTCCCTATCATCAATTACATTATTACTGTCTTCGGTATCCGTGGAGCCTTGTATCCAAATTTTAGCAAGCACAGTGTTGCCCGCATGCGCGATTTTCATATCAATGTAACTCCACTTGAACTTCCCCATATACTTCACACTATCTTGATTATTCGACAAGATTTGCATAATCATAGTTTTTAAGTCAACACGTGTGGGAGTTTTATTGATACTGATCCACGCCCAATAATCATAACTCAACTCAAGAAATTGCGTGCGTATAGAAATCCACATGAATGCTATTTTGAAGCTGCTTAGGGATGCTATTGTTATCCCAAACAATGTGATTAACATTAATGCCATAATTAGCCAGTGCATCTGCCAATTTATTACCCTCCCAGTAAGTATGCATGATCCTGATGTTATTGAATGTTTGACAAATACTTATGGACTCTGAGATAAAATCCTTGATGCTCCAACTTGGAGATGAGCACTGTTTAAGGAGATTAATGATATTCAGGGAGTCCCCTTCAATAATGAGGTTCTGGATATTTTGAGTCTGGGCAATTCTCAGGCCCCATAAAGTAGATAATGCTTCGGAAAAATGATTGGTTTGAATTCCCATTTTCCCAGCATACGCAGCAATCAGACTACCTTTATGATCCCGTATCGCTCCTCCCCCTGCCGCAATCCCAGGGTTCCCCTTAGAGGCCCCATCAAAGTTCAACTTAAACCAATTAAAATCAGGAGGATGCCATTTAATCAAAGATCTATCAATGCTATTCCCGGGATTGCTACGGCTATTGATGGTTCCAATCTGCCAGTTGGATAAGATATATTCTTCATTCTCTGGATATCTCTTGTTCTTGGGGGGTTTAAATCTAGCAATGTTCTCTTTGATACCATTAGAAATTTTACCAATACTAAGTTTATAGTTTTGCTTCTTATTTCTGAAGATAATATCATTTCTATCCTTCCATATCCTCCAGATTAAATGAGGGATAACCAGCTTCCAGATCCTTTTGACAACACAATGCCTAAAGGGTGGGTTCCATTGAGTCCATAGCTGATTTAGATCCTTCGGCACCACCCAGAGAGCTTCAAATTTAGAGAGGGAAAAACTCCATATTCTAGTAGCATACTCACAATGAATGAACAGATGACTGATATCCTCAGAATCTTTCTTACAAAGATGACACCTATTAGGCATTATAAATCCTCTTCTCATCAGGTTGTCAGTGGTAAGAATCCTGCCTCTGATAGCCAGCCAAAGGAAAAAATTTATTTTAGGAGTTAATTCAGTCATCCAAATCTTATTCCAATTGAACTCTGTTTGACTACTGTGGAAGAAATTATTATATCCAGTTTTGACAGAGTAGTTCCCATCATTGGAATTATTCCATACCAGCTCATCCTTGGAATCCAGTTGACTTAAGGGAATAAGATCTAATTGATCTTGAAGGGAGGAAGTAATTTGCATCAGATCATCTCTCTCCACAGAAAGTTTTTTCCAATTCTTGCTGGTGCCATTTCCCTCAATATAGTCCTTGATTTTAATGCCATACTTGCTTACAAGACTGTCCTTAACAATCCCAAATCTATCCATGAGATTTCCATTAAACCAATTATCATCCCAAAAGTTTATGTCCCAACCATCCCCCACTTTCCATTTACTGCCCTGCTTAATGAAATTTCTGCTCTTAACCAGATTGTTCCAAAAGATGGAACCATAGGGGAGGTGCTCATCTTGCAGGAAAGAGTACACAGTTTGATGATTTAGGTATTTTGCTTTGATTAAATCAATCCAGGGTTGTTTCTCAGACAACATTCTCCAGCCCATTTTAGCAATGAGGGCCTCATTCATTTTCTCAATATCTTTTATACCCAGTCCTCCCATAAACTTTGGGTGCAAACCTTATCCCAAGCAACTAAGTGAAATTTGAACTTCTCTTCCATGCCTTGCCATAAAAAATTTTTTTTCTGAATCCTTTCAATCTTATCTCTGAAGGAAGAGGGGATCTTGTAGAGTGACATGACATAAATGGGCAGATTTTGAAGAGTACTTTTAATGAGCAGGCACTTACCAGCACTAGATAAAATGGCTCCTTTCCAACCAGCCATTTTTTTTTGGAATCTCTCCAATAAATCATCCCACACCTTGCTAGAGACTTTTCTAGTGCCGAGAGGAAGGCCCAAGTAAGTGGCTGGAAGCGCACTTATTTTACAACCCAAAATTTTAGCAATTTTAAGTTGCCTTTCCTCAGGAGTGTTGAAAAAGAAGATGGAGCTTTTATCATAATTGATCTCTTGCCCAGAAGTAGATTCGTAGAGCTGCAGTAAAGCCTTGGTAGCCTTGGCTTCAATGACTGATGCCAGAAGAAGGAGGATAGTATCATCCACAAATTGCTGATGGGAGACAGCTTGACTGATGGAAGTGGGCTTAGAGCCTTTTAAAAGACCATCATTAACTACTTTGTCAATTGTTCTACTAAGGCTATCAGCCAAAAGAATGAAGAGCAAGGGGGAGATAGGGTCCCCTTGCCTAAGCCCTCTGCTGCTAGTGAAAAAACCCACAAGCTCACCATTAACCACCACTGAGAATCTGGCCGTAGAGATACAAGCCTTAATAATTTTTCTAAATTTGTCCGGAAAACCAAATTTAGTTAAGACTTTGTCAAGGAATACCCAAGAGACCTTGTCAAAGGCTTTATTCATATCAAGCTTGAGGGCCATATTTGCCTTTTTATTATTTTCCATAGAATGTATGGTCTCATGAACCATAATCACTCCATCTTGTATAATCCTGCCTTTGATAAAGCCACTCTGTTGCCTTGAGATTAGATCATTCATAATGAGTTGAAGCCTAGTAGTAATAATTTTGGTAAAAATTCTATAGATGGCATTCACAAGGCTGATAGGTCTGAAGTCTTTGAAGTCTTTAGCATCCATTTTTTTGGGGGCCAACACAATGTGAGTGTTGTTTAGCTCTTTCAAAAGATTTCCCATTCTATAAAATTCATTCACCACTCTGAGAAGATCCTCCGAACAGATTTCCCAAAATTTCTGGAAAAAATTTATGGAGAACCCATCCGGACCAGGAGCCTTGTCACCCTCTAAAGCAAATACAACCTTTTGCAGCTCTTCAAGCGTGACCGCTTTGGTGATATTTCTAAATTTCTGTTCCTCAATTTTATCTTGGGGAATGGCCTCCAACATAAAAGAAATAGCTTCAGAATTGATGATATTCCTCTCCTCAAGAAGCTTTTTATAAAAATCTAGCGCTTCTTTCTTGATGCTATTGGGATCTTTTATGATATTTCCATTACTTTTAGATACTTAAGATCCTATTATAGGCTCTGTGCTTCAAAGTGGTCATATGAAAGAACTTCGTATTCCTGTCTCCCTCTTTAAGCCAAATAGCTCTAGATTTAAGTCTCCATAAAGATTCCTCTCTGCTGCAAATCGTATGCAACTCTGAAAGAATATTCTTTTCATTAGCTTCGTCTTCAGCCGATCTCCCCATAGTATCCATTTTTATTTCTAGATCCTGAAGTTTTTGTTTTAACTTCTTTTTATTATCAAACACATTGCCAAAAATGCTTTTATTCCAGATTTTGACTTGCTTTTTGACATTTTTGAGCTTTTGAACCAATCTAAATTGAGCAGTGCCTTCACCATTCCATCCCCACCATTCTTTTATCTTGTCATAGATATTGTCATGCTCCATCCACATCTTTTCAAATTTGAATGAGCTTCTGGTGGGTTTAGTCCAATTGAGAAAATTTAAAGCAATCGGATTGTGATCCGATCCAACTCTGGGCAAGGAAGAGAGGTGGAAGTCTTGACTGAGAATCCAGCTCGCTGAAATCAGTGCTCTATCCAATCTCACCTGGATAAACTCCTTTCCCAACCTTCTATTATTCCAAGTGTATTTATTTCCATGAAGATCCACATCTAAGAGATTATGTTCAGCAATAAAATCAGCAAAATCCTCCATACCTGTAGAAAAGCTGGAGATTCCTCCATACTTTTCACCTGGGTTTAGTGGAGAGTTGAAATCCCCCATAATAAGCCAGTTAGCTGAACAATGTTGGTTTCTAAATGTTTTAAGGTCAGCCCAAAGTTTTCTTCTTCCACTAACCGTATTAGGGGCATATATGTTAGAAAGGATCCATTCACCATTATTCTCAATAGCAATAAATTTGATTGCAAGATGATTAGTACTAGCATTGAGAACCGTACCAGTACAGATGCCTTTTATCCCAAAGAGTAGCCAGTCCTCTAGAAGCTCCCTGGGAGTCTACAACCGCCATTTAGAGTTATCCAGAAACTCTTTTTATTAGTTTCAAGGGCCTTAGCTTTCATCTTAGTTTCCTGTAGAATCAAAATACTAGGATTACTAGAATCCCGTAACTCCTTGATGATTCTCTGTTTGGAGTTTCCATTTAGGCCTCGGATGTTCCAAGAAATAATCTTCATTTGGAATGATTGGTAGTTGGAATTTCCTGATGGTTCAACGACGTTGAATGCCATCTGCAATGTCTCTCTCAATTCTCTTAGATCTAAGAGCCTTTTTAGAGGGCCTTCCTCTTTTTGTGCTTCCTCCAAAGTCAACTAGTCATCTTGCAGAAGATCTAGTTGTTCTGGATGTTGAGGTATCCCAGTTGTCTTTTTTCTTTTTCTTATCACTGTAGAGTGATTCTGGGATCATTTCAAATCCTTTCATTCTTTTTTTTTCTTTTTGAAATGATCTTTGTGAATCCAGAATCTGGATCCTCATCATCTTTGACAGGCGTAACTTCTCCCTCTTCACGCTCTTTCGAATCCCTGTCAGGTGTGTGTGTATCAGTTATTCTGTGTCTGTAGCAAGTAGGTGAAACCGTTGATCTATTGCTGGAGCAAGGAGGTATATCTGCAGATGATTTACCATCTCCCCTAGGAGTGCTTTTCTGCAAAGATTCTTTAAAAACCATATTGTCCTTGTTCGATGTTTCCTTAATGATGCACAGATGATTATCTATCTCGGCTTCCTTACTGCTCTGAAATTGATCATTAGGGACTATATTAATCTTCACAGAGCCTTCTTGCTCATTCACCACCATGGATACCTTTACAGGATTTTCCAAGTCCTCTTTGTTAGGTGCTTCAGGAAAAGCTGCTGCTGAGATTTTGGGACGCCAGACCAGATGTTTCCTTATTTGAGTTCTAAAACCCCTTTTTTCCCCTTTCTATTGAAATCCAACTCCTTCTGACTAGGGGCTTTGTCTTCATTCCGGCTATCCGTGTTAGGAACCCTACATTCCTTGCTCAGAACTGAGCCCTCCACAGGTTGTTCAGCTTCCATTGTAGAGATCTTCTTCTTGGAACAACTTTTGTCAGAGTGTCCTATGCGATGACAATGTTTACATCTCAAATGAAAAGTTTCAAACTCAATTTTTTGAGTCCATATCCCATATCTAGATTTCAAGATGATGTGCTCCGGTAACTCCTGTTCCATTTCAGAAAAGATGTAGAAATGAGCAAAAAAAGTCTGGATCTATTTCTCATGGGCCCATCCAGACCGATAGGAGCACCTAAGGATTTAGCAATATTTAGCAGAATTTCATCATCCCAAAAATGCAATGGTAGTCCAGGTAGCCTACACCAGATTGGGATGGTGTTTATATTTTCAGTATTAGGGTCAAATCCAGGATACCATTTTTTCAAAAAGAGGCCCATATTACCCAGCCACCAAGGTCCTCCCAGAAGCACCGATTCCAAATCCTCTTGCTGATTAAATTTTTCCAGAAAAAAACCTTTTGGCATGATGGTAATACTCAGGTCTCCCTTAGGTTTCCACTTTCTCAAAGCCCATTTTCTAATGAAATCAATATTAGGTCTAGAGCCAAGAAACTTACCAACAAGGGAGAGATTCACTTTGCTTAAAGCTCTATCAACACATCCATCTGGGACCCTCAGGTAGGTGGCACCCTCATTGTCCTTTTCCCACGTGAACTGGCCAGTATATTTTGGACCCACTTTGATGTTAGGGCTTTGAAGCATCTTATTCCAGGCCATAGGTGTGGATCCCAGCATTTCCACTTTTTCATTTTGCAGATTTACAACCGTCTGATTTTGGCCAGAGATCTGCCTCTCCTCAGCATTCTTAGGTTTAGCGCGCAGACATTCTGCAGCCAGAACTACAGAAACTACGCTGACAGTACCTCCATTGCTTTCTCCTTCGCTCGTACTCGTGCTTACAACCATCTGATTCTGGCAGAGATCAGCCTCTCCTCAGCAATTTTAAGCTTAGTGCGTAGACATTTGCAGCCGTAACCGCATGAAACCGTCTGTGACAAAGTATCTCCATTGCTTTCTCCATAGCAAGTAGTTAATTACTTGCTCATTATTTCATTGTACCTTCAATTTTGTATTCAAGGTGTTAGCGTGATCTCTCTCTCCGTCTCTCTCCCTCTTCCATCCTCTCTCCCTTCCCTCTCTCTCCCCCTCTCCCTCTCTCCATATCTTTCCCTGCTATAAGAGATTATTCTATGAGGATCAAAATGGAATCTCGTGCACATCAACAAGGTTGCACTCCAACGGTGATGAGAAGCATCCAAGTATTCAACAAATAAAACCGAACAACTAGAAATCATACATGGAAAAAATAAGTCTGCTCATTATCATAGATCAAAAAAAGGGTACATATGGGAGTGTTGTGTAACTCTCGTACTGGACAATCATTCCCTCCAAGAGGGAAAAGAAGAGTTACGATTCCCAAGATGGAATGTAACTCTATGATGCCAATTACACATATGAAAATGGAAGATTCTATGATCTTTTTTTTGTATGTCATATAATTCTTATGACCTATGATCTCACCTAAGTGAGATGACTCACCATGTGAGGTGGACAAGACCTCGAGTGATGACGATGCAAGTCACATACACCAACATGCTCTCCCCCTTTTCTCTCCCACAAAACCAATTTATAGATGGTTTGCATGCTTTTTATTTTGTATTATTGTTTTACTTAATTAGAGTAAATGTTTATTTTAAATAAATTTCTTATTAAGGGTGTAGAAACATAATTTTCTTATGAGACTAGTTAAATGCTAGGGTGCTAGTGTATTCACGTTTTTATTGATTCTTGGTGCAAACATGTTTATCGACTTCATGTTTCTCCTTGTTGTTCTCCATTTTTGCTTGTCTTACCCCAATTTTTTTGTTATCCAATTTTCTCTATAGTGCCCATGTTTATATGTATAGATACTTAAGTATGGACCTAAGACATTTGGAAATTAATCATTGGAATTAATCTTAGCCTATTAATCATTGTGCACTTAAATGGCCAATTCCTACACACACATTTCGTAGTCAACACTAATGACCACTAGGTTGCACTTGTTATCTATCATTGACCAACCAAAATCCTACTTTTAGAATATAGAACACATCTTCGGATGTCCTGAAACCATCTCTAATTAATAGATTACAACTTTTACTATCCCAAGATAAAGTTAGCCATGACAAAAAAAAGATGATTTAGTGAATGTATCTTAAGCCAACAAATTCATCTCCATATCTCTAGCAATCACTTTTTCAAATTCATAAGTTACCCTAGTCATCCTATTTTCAATTGATCAAGAAAACCTTTCACAATAGTCAATTGTAACAAAAATTCACATAATCAATTTGAAGGGCCTCTTTTCTCACATCCGTGGGGACCACTTAGGAGATTACAACAAAACATCCAATTTCCAATTCACTTTGTCAAGCATTTCAACCATCACCAAGTCTACACACATCTTACCCAACTACCTTCGGCCATTTTACAAATCTACTCACACCAAAGATCATTGTAAAATTTTAGAGGTCCTATTTGGGTATTCATTTCAAAACACTTCATGCGATATAAGTATTGCACACATATATTAGGAATGGAACTCAAGTATTTCTATATAGGCATTGCAGGGGCAATTTAACCAAACTAGACTAATCCATTTTTGGTCCTCAAGTAAAAAAGGAGGAGGAGGGCCCCTAATCTACTACATAACTATAATCACAAAATTTTAGTCATATAAATTTAAGCTATAAACATAGATGAACACAATTCTAGAGGTGAGATCTAAAAAAACTCTATAGAGGATAAATCCATCCATCTTGTATAAAGTTACCCTTTACATTAACCCTTCCATATTATTTGGAAAACGTAATGACACTTTGCACATCCTTTTTGTACATTTTCATAACATTGTCACTCTATCTCGGTTTGAAATTGATGTAATCTAGTATAACCCTAATCTATTATTTTTGTATTAATCTCACCTATGCTTATGCGATTTCCGTATATATGGATATGACTTAGGATATGCATGCTTAATTTTATTTATTTTATTACGATCTTATATCATATTTACATAAAGTAATATATCTTTATTAGATTGAACATTTTTTAATTAAAATATATGGTTTTGGACATTTTTCCATAACCATACTTGTATGGTTGTGGATCTTACTTTCATGGGTCTTTATCCCCCATGTTTACAAATTCCATGGGATTGTGTATCCTTTTTTCAACTTTCCCTCTTGTTGTGTGTTGGATTACATGAAAAAAGGGACTGATTTGAATTCGAGACATCTATAAATAGATGAGTTCATTTAAGACACTTATTCATACTTGATCAAGCTTTAAAAATATAAGGAACTTATTATTTCAAGAGAATCCTCATGCCAAAATAAAAATTCACGAATTTAGAGATCATTATAGCTATTTCTACTTGTTGTATCCATTTGAAATAATAAGGGTTTGTATACTTTCATACATCACATTGCTTTCTATCTTGCACAAGTATCGATTTCAAGACTTTTTCCTCAAAGGGGATCCGATTAAGGCATGTGCTAGAATCCAAAATCTTTTTTTCCACTTCAAATATGGTGATGTTGGATTAGGGTTTGGATAAAAAGAACAATTTCCCATTTATTCATGGAAAAATCAAGAAAAGTTGGATTTTCAAAGATAATGACTAAAGGACTTATGGTTTCTAACAAGTATTGTAAAATTAGTGAAAAATCAAGTATTATCATAGAAATCCCAATTATGTTATCCTTTCAATAATTTTTAATTATTCCAAGTATTTCCATATTTTTGTATGTTATAGATAAGTCCTGTTTAATGTAATTAGGTTTGTTTTCTAATTTATCTCTAAATTAAACCTACTTTCTAAATTAGATGTGGCTAGTTAATGCATTATTAGTTTAAAACCACTCCCCACATCTACATTTTGGCAAACATGATCAGTATAAAATGTGAAATGAACTTAAATTCCTAATGTTTCTTGTAGTGAGATATAATTACATTAAAAAGATAACCTTAGGGTTTGTACATTTTGTGTGAACCCGTATAACTTGTAACATACTCCATATAAGCTCTTGACTCGTGTTGAATAAAAGGATTTTCCTATGGTTTGGTTAATTTATTACAATATCTTAGGCCTATGAATTATGTTTGATATCAATTATGTATGGCTATTTAACATGTTATATATTTTATTCCATCCCAATTGATTATATATAATACTCTAACCAAAAGAGGTGCTAAGATGAAATTCCAATCCAATTGATCTTGCAGAAATTTCATTGATGCATCACAGGGTTTGCAAAAAAATGGTTACTCTCAATGAGGCTTGTCTTGACCCAAAAATCATACCAACCTCTCTTGATACTTCCATGGATTATTATGCTTTAAATGGTTCTCATGTTTCTAGTGAAGGTCAAAGTAGTAAAGTGAAATAGATTTCTCTAGATGATTAAGATAAAACCCTAGGCTTACTAGATCTTAGAAAACATCTGTTGAAGAATTCCTGTAAAATAGTTGATATATGTAGTGTGATATTAGATTTCAAATATAAATTCAAGATTAACAACCTACTAATAGGGAACTTATTGAAGATAAGTCCTATAGGGTGAACCATGTATATTTAAATTCTCATAATGATCAAGCACCTACAAAGACACCTCTTTTACCTTTGTATGTGTCCATTTCTCATATTTCTTCTAATATTGCTCATCCTCGTGATTCTCCTAGTGCTCATGAGTCTTTTTATATTTTTCCTCATGTAATTGATTCTCATGTGGCCTCTCAATGTTTTCTAATTCCTTCATTTGTTTCTTATATTTCTAAATTTTCTTAGTCTACTTCTATTTCTATTATTTAAGTTCCAAAATATTATACTACTCCCTCCCTTCCTTTTGAGATGACCATCATGATTAAAATTGTGTGTTGATTTCCAAATTAGATTAAGGAATCATCTCAAGGTTCGAAACTCCAAACGATAGGATCATTTCAAGTGAAATATCACTTTACCATTTTCTTATGATGTATTACTTATTCCTTATTAATATTTTTCGCCACTTTGATATTTGAATTATATACAATGGGAAAGATAACCACTTACCATCTTATGTCATTTTATACCTCTTGTTTATATTTTGTACATGATGATCGATTATTAACCAAATTATACCCTAGGAATTTGAAAGAATTTGTTTGACTAGTTTTATGCTCTACCAAAAACATTCATACATACCTTCATCACACTATTCAATGATTGTATTGCACATTTTTCAATCAATATTAGTAAGAAGGTCACCTTTACAAAAAGTATAAAACTAATACAAGGTGCCAACAATCCTATGAGTGCATATGGTTTTTTTCTTTAAGGTTATGGTCACTAAAATAACTCACACGTTTTTTTATTGATGGTAAAAGGTTTTTGACTATGATCCTACCAAGATACAAAAAGGCCATAGCCAAAATATAACAAGAAAGCACATAAACAAGAACACAACAAGGTCACAACTAATGAACAACAAAACAAGAATTAAAAAGGTCTAAACACCCATATAAAATAATAAAGGCAAAAGAGAACATTCTGGATCAAAACCAATCACCTACCGAGAAGCAACAAAACCACCGTAAAAGCACAACAACATCACAACAATACCGCATCCAAACTACTGCGAGAAGATCAACCAAAGCTTACAAGAGACAGAGCACCCAACCGATGTCCCTAATTTTTTTAGAGGTGCTTCTAATTCTAGGATAGTTCCTCCCTATATTTCTCTTTTTCTAACCACCTGAGTCCACAATTACTCGTTAGGGGTCTCTATAAAGAAATCCCCATTCAGACCCAAAAATTTAATATGATTTTTGAAGTAGGGGCCTTCCCAAACAATCAAAAATTACATCCATTTGTATTTATTATCCAATGAAATAAGAGTATAACTAATAAATAAGGTTCTTCTTCAACAATATCCTGATTCCCCATGAGACATTCCTCTTCAAAAAATTCATTCCATGTTGTTCCTCCTAATGTTGATCCAATTTTTCCCATCCTCAACCATAAAATGTTGGGTGGGATCACTTTTCTCATCTGAATATGATTGGACCATGACTTGGTCCTCTTCATTTTGGTCTTCTTCCTCCTCTACCTCTTCTTCCTCTTCCTCATCTTTAATATTATCCTCCTCATTATCTCGATGCAAACTCCAAATGAAGGCCTCCTCATTTTTGTCTTCTTGTTCTTCACCCAAAATTCCTCTTCCTCCTCCGGATGTTCTCCATCTTCCCCAACACTTTATTCCTAACATATATCTCTAAACCATTTCCTCCCTCCATTGGAATGTCTCCATCTTCTCTAGCTTCATCCTCTTGTAACATGGCCTATTTTCTAGGATCACCATTTTCTTTCATATTCTCAATGTCCGATCCCTTATGCCAAATGGATATTCTCTATACTTTCCTTTTATTCTTTTTCCTTCTCTTTTTATTTAGACAAGTCTAGGAGAAGTATCCTAATTTGGAACACATCTTACATTTAAGCTTGATTTGTTCAAGTACGACATTTTGGCACGAAGTTCCCAAATTTTAATGCAACAAGATTGAATCAGTAGAACTCTATCAAAAATGCATTCACACAAATTTTGGCATGCGTGAGTCTTGTTCGAGCTTTGGTGGCTCCATCAAAGGTGATGAGTGACCCAAAATATTTGGAAATCTCAATCAATATATCAACATCCCAAAACTCTAGAGGTAAACCAAGAAAACTGATCCATATAGGAATAACCCGATATATACGTTGTCGGATCAAAATATGGAGTCCATTTCATAAGAAATAAACCCATCTTTCCTAGAAACCAAGGACCATCAACCAAAGCATGAAAATAATCTTCATTATTATTAAACTGTATTAAGAAAAATCCCTTAGTCATGGTAGATATCTCCATAAACCCTTTTGGCATCCATTTTCTTGCGCCCATATTTTTATGATATCAATATCCTGGTCTAGGGCCAATGAACTTACCAATAAGTGCATGTTACAGATTTTGAGTGGATCTATTAACCATAGCATCTGGAATAATGAAATGTATCCCCTCCTCATCCACAAAATGTTTTGGGTCCTTAATCGCTGCTGCCAAACCATCTACAAGTATCACCTTGTTGCCCCAGTAAGATAGGAGCCCAAGAGGAGCTTGGAGAATCCTGTGAGAGAGTCCAAACTCTGAATCTTGGTCCCCATAGTCTTGATTTCCTACCCATCTCAGAAAATTCAAAAAGAGTTCCTACGCGGTTTCATAGCCTTCCTCATCATGAGCTTACTCATCTCTACACTTTCAACTCACAATTTTTTTTAATGTGAACTTATAAGACTAATTTCTCAAATCTTGTTCACCCTTATTAAGGATAAAGTAACATTCACCACCTACCAAAAATTCAATGAACTTTGTCAAAATTTTAGAGGCCAACATGCTCGAATATGGGGTCCATGCCCCCACCTCTAGTAGGAAAATTTTTAGCTAAAGGTACACTTCAATAGAAAAGCTAGTGATATTGATATCCAACCTAACCTTGAGGCAAAACTTGTGACAAACAAAGTATAAAAACTAGGTAGTAAAAATTAGTCTTATCATAACACTGATAATATAAACAACTCAAAAGGTTGAATTGAATCCCATATAATGTGTTATAATGATATCATGTGCATATGTGAGCACTAACCTATGGTTTTCCTAACATGGACTATATAATAAATTACATCTTACTTATGTTTCAATTTTCAAATTGTTTATTTTTTTGGGGGCCTCATAAATATCAAAGAATATTTTCTCTTCTTTATTTTAGTATAGTACCCAAAACCAAATGTTTTCCTTACTCATTTCGCAAACCTAGTTTCCCTATCAAGGTTTGGAGGAAGGTATTTCCCATTTTATTGCAACAAATAATAGAAATATGGTCAAGGTTTTCAAAACTCAAAATAAAGTATATAGGGTTTTGAATTATTTTTAGTATTATATAATAGTTTCTAAAAGTTATTGATAAATTTATATTTATGTCAATAAATGTGTGTTATGGTTCTAGCTGAGATGTTATGATTGGCCTAATTTTTATGGGTTTGTTTCTAGTTTTTTTCCTAATTATGTTAGGTATTTCTAATGCCTCAAAAATGATGACAACATGTGTATCATTATAGACCATATTCTTGAGTATTTTTCAACAATTTCAATTCTTGAAATTATTATATGCTCTTGTAATCTATTTACTTTTCTAGTTGGCTTTCATCTTTTAAATTATGTCTATATCGTCCTAATTATAATTAGATATGGTTACTTCAATTTATTATTACATAGAAACACTTGACATATAAATTTTGGTGAAACCATGCTTTGTTAAACACCCAACCATGTGGTTTCCCCTTTTAGTGAACCCATATTTCTTATAGCCTTATATATAATATTTCTTGTCTTTTGTCTCTTGGTATCAATATATTTTATTATCCTAGGGATTCAATTCTTTATTTGTTCCAAATATTTTATCCCTATCTATTGTGTGTGATATTGATTTCACAGATTATATCTACATGGTGTATCTTTTATGTCATCCAAATTTATTAGATCTTATACTATAACCAAAATAAGTGCTTTGTTAAAATTTCAATCTACTTAATCTTTAATGAACTCAATTTCATTAATTCTAGAGATTTTGTAAAAAATATCATGATTAATAGTATTGGTGGTATTTAAATTACCAACCCCTCCTATTAATTATAACTATATGAATATTTCTCAAATTTCTATTGAAGTTCAAAATAATAAAGGGAAATACTTGATTATAAATTATCAAGATATGGTCTAAGGCTTAGTTATCCTTTGAAAATATATCTTTAAAAATCCTCATGAATGGTTGACTTGTTGAATGTGTTACTACGGTCAATCTCAAACCCAAGGTAGAGACTAGTAGGATTTCTAAGGGACTAGAGACATTAGAAACATTTCCAACCCCGATGAACAATATATAGGATAAAACAAAAACATGGTGATCAAGTGTGAATACTATAAAGATTTTAATATATATGGATAAGTCTCTCAAGTTGGGAAAGGTGCGTACATCCCAATAGTAATCTTGCATCTTTTGTCAAATTATATCAATATTACAATGATATTTTTGCATGGATGTATGATGAACTAAAAGGATACAACAAAGGTATCATCTAACACATTGAATATCTCATGCAAAATTCCAAAGTAGTGAAAAAAATCAAGTACATTTTGATCATAAAATATAATCCCTTATGAGAATTGAGTTGGCAAATTTTAGTGAAGCTAACATCATCTTCTCCTTCAATAATTTCACTTAGGTTTCCAACACAGTCCTTGTGAGGAAGAAGAGTGGTGAAATATACATTTGTATGCTTCAAAAATTTAAATAAATTCTCTCTTAAGAATCGTTACCCTTTACCATCAATGGACCAAACCCTTTAATTAAGGAAAGAAGATCATTTTAGCACTTAAAACATATTATCGAAAAGAGTACAAAGTTTGGATTTTCCCTTAATCCTAAGGAGTCTATTTTGTATTTATATGAGGGAAAACCATTTTCATATGTTGTGTCAAATTAGGGTTTATTTATTGACCTAGAAAGGATCTCATCCATAATTACACACTATCTCTACCAGCACAAAATAAAACTTTTTAGTCCTTCCTAGGAAAACAAAATTCAAATAAATTTTTACCAATTTTACAGGCATGGTAAATCCTCACACTTATGTTGAAAATGGATAAGAATTAAAGGGTAGAAAATAATGAAAATAAGTATTTGAGTAGTTTAATAAATCCATTTCCAAAGCGCGAGTGCTAAAGAATACCAATTTGTGAAATATTTCATAAAAAATGATTTTAGAGGGGGAAACAATAGTATTTTGCTTTAACATGATAAAACAAAAAACCATAGAACATCTCATTGTATTTATAATTCATACACTCAAGGACTATGAGGAAAATTAAAATTTCATTGAGAATCAAACTTATGCAATGCTAAGGCCCTGAAGAAATTCAAATGTCTCATATTAAATACAAGATCAAGGTTTTTTGGTCATTCACCTAAGTGTGAAAGATTACAATAATATGGGAGGTGAGATTAGTGAAAACATATCTAATTGGATTACCAATATTATGGAACTTGATATTAATATTATGGAACTTAATTTTAAATTCAAATCCACCAAGTGAATAAGAAAAAGGTCTCTCTGCAAACACTTGTCATAATATTTGAAAATCTCCCAAGAAGTGATATGGCAATCATGGTAATGTTGTTAAAAAGGTTAGATGAAGTTATTTGAATTCAAAAAATGGTGATTTAATTGGAAATTGAAGAGTATACCATAGACCTAGATAAAACCAAAACTAAAATGTTGAATTCCAATACATCTCGTATGAACTTGTCAAAAACTCCTCTTCAAAAGGAACTTTTGATGGTGTATTGTTAAAATGCATTAAATTCGAGAAGGTATAAAAATTATGGAACTAGTTTCACAACGTGATTTGTATGGAGGATATGTAGAGAATTAAAATAAATTATTTAATATGATTAGAGTAGGATATTATTTTCCCAAAAAAATTGGATGCTTTCAAGTGGGTCAAAAATGCAAAACAGTCTATTATTCACAAAGAGAAAAATAAAGGTAATCATTCCATTACAAATAATCACTATGAATCATCTATTCTCTTGATAGGGATTGGAATTAATCAAAATTATCAACCCCCTTCTATGCCACAAGTACATACTAACTAACTACAATGATAATTTCACAAGATGGACTAAATATTACATTCAAAGAGGCCACCAAAGAGTTCATTATTGACTTCCTTGAAGGATTTATCACTAGATTTAGAGTTTCAACTATAGTGATTCCTAACAATTCTAAGGAATTCATAGGCACCATAACTACCTATTTTTCCCTTAAATATCACATATATTTGACTATCTTCTCCAAAAACTATGTTTGATAAAATTGGATTTTAGATTCCACTAATAAAAACCTGATTAGAATAACTAAGAAAGAACGTGGATAAGAACTAGATTCAATGGCCTATAAAGATGAAAGGGGCCTTATGGGATGATATAATCACTCTAAAAAATTAAATGTAAATTTTGCCTTCATGTTGGTATATGGTAGGAAGTTATACTTCCCTTTCGTTGGAGAATCTAGCCTTTGAACTAACACATTAAATGAAGATAGAGCATCATGATATTATGAAAATCAGATTGTTATATTTGACTAAATATAGATAAATTAAAACATAATTTTTGAATCCACCAACATATTTTCGGAAGAAATATGACATAAGGATATAGTCCTCAAGAGTTCAAATGAAGAAATCTAGTTCTAAAATGGGATGAAGATAAATAAAAGTCAATGAGACATGAAAAGTATGATACAATATAGTGGGCCTATCCAAATCATAAATTTAAATAAAATAATTCTATTGAGCTCTTAAATATATATGGAGCAAGGTTCATTTTAAGAAGAAGGTGGTAAAATGGAGGTGGAAAATCCTTGGCGATAATAGGTGGATCCACTTTCACGTAAAGGAAAATTTTCCATGTTTTTGAGAACTGAAATTTCACCTGTAAGCGTTGACACCTTGTTATCGCGTGATAGAAGGCTTGTTTTCATGCATCAATAATCCTTCCTAATGTGCGCGTAAGGCTTGTTGTCGAGCATCGGAAGGATTCTTGACATGTGATAGAAGGCTTGATGTCGTGCATCAGGAAGGATTCTTGACACAAGAAAGAGGGTTTGTTGTCGCGTGTCAAGAATCCTTCCGACACGCAACAACAAGCCTTCTTTTGTGCACTAAGAATCCTTCCGACGTGTGATAGTAAGTCTTCTATCACGCGTCAAGAATCCTTCATAACGCATACGGACGGCAAGCCTTCTCGCGTGCTTCAAAATACTTCGACGCGTGATAGCAAGCCTTCGTCGCGTGTCAAGAATCCTTCCTGACGTGCAACAAAAAGCCTTTTCCAACACGTTAGGAAGGATTCTTGACGTGTAACAGAAGGCTTGATGTCGTGCATCAGGAATTATTCTTGACGTGCAATAGAAGGCTTGTTGTCGCGCGTCAGGTAGGAATTGAAACCCTATTTTGTCCTATAAATACCCTCCCATAGGTCATTTTACGTTTACACTCTCCGGCTCCCAAAATTTCTCATTTACAGGAATCAATTTTAGGTACAATCAAGCTCAAGGAAAAGTACAATGGTGACTACAAGTGTAACCCAAGGCCAAGCTCAAGATCAAAATCAATCGGAGAATCTAGTTAATCGGAAGATACTCTACAGAATTTGTTATGCCCCCACATTCTGACAGTTTTGCAAATGAATTCAGAATATAAGGATTTGGTCGATGCATGTGATTTTTATGGGCTCATTAAAATTCCCCGGTTTGAAATAGATCATGATATTCTGAATTACCTACTCTCCTCTTATAATACAGAGGATAATCTATTTACGATCTGTGTGGACGACGGTTGTATGTTTCAATTCGGTGTTGATCCAGCTAATATTCATCGCTTAATAGGCCTTCTATACAAAAATTTACCTATTGTCACAACGAAAGAAACCCTGGTCAAAACCGATAAAAAGTACCTTGAATCGAATTTCAGTTTCCATGTTGATTGTATGTATAAATTGTTTTCAATTTTTATTTTATATTTTTAGTTTTCGATATTAATCTCTAATCTGTAATCTCTAACCTGTAATATTTTTTCGATATTAATTAAATTGTCTTTTTGGCTTTTTGCAGCTCATGTCAACAAATCAAGACGTGGTGTGGATACGCAAGGAATTACACACCACTTTCTTACTGCTATGATATCTTTCTTTCAAGCTAGAATTGTTTTGCAGGGATGGCAAACTGATATACCAAACTGGGCTATTGCATATATTCTTACAACTATCAGAAAGCAAAAATTTGATTGGTGCACGTTTTTATCAAATAAAATAAAAACTGATATTACAAATGCATCACTTTCCGAAAAACTAGTTATTCACTCCACAAACTATCTCCTTGGCCTTTATTACGAGGCTCTTTTTAATTTAAAAGACAAACCAATTCCTACTTGCACAGATGAGACAATGAAGAATTTGTCGATTCCATTTCAAGAACAACAGGTATAAGTTTGTATTTCAACATAAGACTAACATTATGTTCATCTGGAATCTAATTAATTATTGATTGTTTGCAGAAAATATTTTTGGAGGCCCTTCCACAAAAAAAATTTGCATCAAGAGGAAGAGGCCAACAACATGCTAAGGCATCGGCAAATTTGCAATCTGAAATGGAATTTCACTCATCTCCGAACCACCAAGCATTTGAATTTTTTAAATGCCAGAGACGTAATACCCTAACATTTACTATTTACAAATTCCCATTTTGTATTTTTAATTTACCATTTACCATATTGAATTCACATACAATCAATTATTGTTTGACATTGCAGGAACTTTGGACAATACCAGGGCTTCTCAAAGTCAACTGTCTTCACCAACTCACTCAGTTCAGTCGCATGCAATTGTCTCTTCTCAAATACTAAATGCAGTAATCCCAACAACACACACAGCTCAAACACAACCAACTACTACTCTAACATGACCACCTCAAGCTCCGTGAAGCATTACCCCTCAACAAGGTATGATATAATTGCTTAAATACAGTTTTTCATATTATTTTTCTTGCACTTTTCAAGACATTGCATTCCTTCACATTCTTTACAAACAACAACATCGCCACCTCCACCACTAAGATTCAAATTTCTAACCAGAGGATCAGGGAAAAAGAACATTGGTAAACACATGCCAATTCCTTTGGCCCCTAGTGGGACACTAAACATTGCCTCCTCATTTCAAATTCCAACCCTCTCTTGGTGGCTTGCCCAGCAACGGGCATATTAGTTTTAAATAATATAAATTTAGATGAAGATTACTTGGGCATTGATAGCAATGACCCATCAGGATTTTTTAATACACGTGAGATGATTCAAGGCTAGCAGGTATACTTCAATTTCAACTTTCATTACTTTTCATTTTAGATTTATTTATTTGAATATTGATTTATTTTATCGCAAATAGGATCAGGCCACCCAAAGGCAGAAACAAGTAGCAATTGATGATCAACCAGAAAGCCCCCATACCTCTCCAGCTACATCATCTTCTTCAAATATAGATGGTGAACAATTTCTACCATTTCCTTTAGAGAACTTAATTGGTAATGATTTTAAATCCCATCTCACGGAGTTTATTGTACCTCATATCAGTCAGTTTATAGAATGGGATAGACAACAGGCTAAAGTACTAATCAATGAAATAATAATTCGTTATGAAAATTATTGGCAAAGAGAAATTTTATACGCTACAGTCCAGATACAACCTACGAAGATCAATTCCTTACTTACCCAAGTAAGAGGTGGGACAGTCACATATAACAACAACTATAAAGATGATGTTTTGGATAAAGCATTAAACAAATTGGAAAATATTAGTGCTAAAGCCCAGGAATATTTTAACAAATGGTCTAAGGACAAGAATCTGGTAGCAATTGTGAATGCCGAAAGAGATAGAGCAATTGTAAGTATTATCACTTTGAAACAATATTTTTTGTTAATTTGACATTTTCTTATTTTAGTAATATGTTTAATTGAGATCACTTTTTTTTGTGCAGTTGAAATATGAAAATTTGAAGATTCAAGCAAAGGTGTTCCAAGTTCACTTGGAAAGCGCTAAGAATAGTTTATCCGCAACAAATAATTTGAAAGAAAATATTGTTTTAGTTAATAAAAAAACAATACACTAAATCAGATAATTAAAGAGCATGGCTTCGAACCAGGAATTTTATTCAAAGCCAAGGTAATTGCAAATCCCAGTTTGTTATCCCATGGAGATGCGACAAGGGAAGAACAAAGGATCGTAAATAGTCTAGATAGTACTGCAAAAGATATATTAGTTCGGGATTATTCAATCCATTAGGGAAAGGGTTATAGGAGGATAACCCATTGGGGAAAGGATTACAACTATAGGAGTGGAAGCCATTGGAGAAAGGGGTACACAAAATTGAGGGTTAAAAATTTTCATGATTGAGGGTTAAAACTTGAAAAATTGAAACTTTGAATTTGAAAGTTTGAAATACTTTATAATCTATATTTGAAAATTTGAAACTTGAGTTTGATGGTCATGATGTTTGAAAATTTGAAATAATTTATTATCTGGATTTGAAATTTGAAACTTGAATGTGATGGCGTTTGAAAATTTGAAATACTTTAAAATCTGGAATTTTATATCTTCTTATATATTATGTATAGAATTTCTAGATACATTCATTTGAATGTGATGGCATTATGATAATGTTTAATTGTTTTTTAAGAAAATCTGGAATGTGGTAGGACAGAGACATTTAAACCTTCTCAAAATCTTCTAATGGATATGATATGATGACATTAGAATGGATATAGATGATGATGAATGATGATAATGGATAATTGTTTTAAGAAAAATTGGAATGTTAAAATAGATATGGATGATGATAAATTGTGATGATAATGGATAAATAATTGATTTAAGAATAATTGGAGTGTGTTAGGAGTCTAGTACTTACATCTTCTTATCAGGTTTATCAAAATCTTCTTCTCTCTACTTGTCAATTGAACTAGGACTTACATCTTCTATGATGACATTAGATGTGGATGGAGACATTAAAACAGATGGATTATGATGAATTGAGTGGACATAGATTTTTAGCTTCAAGCACAATCATGGAATGTGGTAGGACAAAGACATTTAAACCTTCTCAAAATCTTCTTCTCTCTATTTTTAATGAATCAATTATATGATGACATTAGATGTGGATGATGACATTAGTTTCAAGTACAATAGTGGATGATGAATTGTATAATGGATAATTGTTTTAAGAAAAATTGGAATGTGTTATGATAGAAACATCTTAATATGGAAAAATCTTATCCAACAAAGTTTAAACACTTTATCAAAGAATTTTGCAAATACAAAAATAAATTAAACATAATTGTAAAAACTCAAGCAATGTCATATGATAGGGTTTAAGTTACCTCTTGTCTTTTAGATGGTTGTGACAAAGCATATGGAAGGAAAATGAGAAATCATCCTTCGTAGCGTGTTGCATGCTAGAAGACCTTCGATTCAAGAAAACTCAACACGAGAAATAGATTAGTATATAGATGGGTGAGTTGCCTAACATTGTCAGTCCCAAGAAGTGAGAGCTTCCTAGGATGGATGTCAACCCACATTTTCAAAAAAATAAATGAAATAATGATTGATTAGATTAACGAAGAAACAAAATATTAAAGAAAAATGCAAATGATAACATGTACATGTCTGGATAGTAGAAGTCTAGAAGAGTATAACAGTGGAAGAATATGCAGATCTGAACTCTGAATGTCTTGCAAATTAGTATGTGACAAATGCATGTAACAAATAGATTTTTAAAACAGAATTTTGTATTCGAAAATCCAAAATAGTAATTATATAAATTTTTTTTTATAAATAATTGTATTTAAAAATATGTAAATATATATACCTGTAACATCTTTAATAATAACAAGAGCTGAAACAAAATTTTGTAAAAATCCTCCTCAGTCAATATTTACATCTGTAGAGTTAATATGAAATTGAATAAATAACCACAGTCAATATTTGCATCTATAGAGTTAATAATTGAATAAATAACCATAGTCAAACAATAAAAGTAAGGTCAAGGAGATACCTATTTAAAGTTGAAACAATCCATTATCAATAGTTGATTCAAAGTCAATGTTCTCTTCTGTAGAGTGTGATGACACACCAATTCCAGTCTCATCGTTGGGAACAGTTGTACTTGTAGCTGTATTATTTACACCTCTTCTTTCAGAAAGGGAATTCCAATGCACAATTTCTCTGTCGAAAGGAATTTTTTGTATGAAGTAGCGAGAAACATAACACCTCGTAACTTTCCATATTTTTATCCAACTTATTTCTCGGTTTTTATTTTATAAATGATAAAGCACTAAAAACCATTTCGTCCTCCATAGACCACAAAATCATTGTTTGGCATAACTCGTATAATCTTAAATATTCACCGATGTCTTCTTGTAAGATAGTACTTTGATAGATTCCTCGCATGAGATCCTTGTAATAACACCACTCTTAGAAGGTTCGTCTAAATTTTATATTGGTTCCTCATTGTTGTTGCAAATTTTTTTGATTGAGACTTTAATAAATGAACATTCAATATACCTTTGATTTCCATACCCTTGACCTCTGAAGTCTTTGTGAAATGTTTCATTATTGTACCCATGTATTTATGGAAATGCTTTCTTACAAATTCTGCACGAGCCTCTTCAGTATTCCAAAAATTAGGATTCATCACACCCATTGCTTCAAGAATTTTATCTTTGGAGAAATGTTCTCTAATTTCAAATGATAAGGATTTTGAAAAAAATTAAGCTTTATTCTTGTTTCAACTATAACAGACTCAAAGAGATTACGTGTCATAGGAACATCTTCTTGTTCCGATCCTGTAATATCTCGATGTTTTCAAAAATTGTGCAGTGGTATGTCCCTCCCATTAACATTGATGTAGAGGTGATCGTGGATATTAAATCTCAAATAGTTACATTGGGGTTTTTAAGATCTAATAAAGCTTTCCAATTCTCAAAAACAAGTGTATCAAAACTATCTTGGGAACAGTACAAGACATCAATAATTTGATGTACTATTTTTCTCATCCGTATAAAATCCAAAATATAGATTAATCTCCCTTATGCATGCTTCATGAGTGTATTGATCTCCTGCAACATTGGAAGAATACCAACCAATGTAAGCAATGTCTCAAAATCAGTTAAACGGAACAACAAGTCCCTCGCCTGTCAACTTCATGACGATATTTGTGAATGAAACCAACCAATGAAGGATACTCCTCATGAACTTTGCATGCATGTTTATACAAAGAAATCCATCTCATCTCAACATGCTTCAGAAATTTTTGCCATCTGTAATTCCAATTACGAATTTATGGAACTCAAGAAATCGCTTTGGGTTGTTTTCCATATAGGCATGAAGTTCTCTTATAAGGTCTTCTACTTTAGCAACATTTTCATAGTTGTTTACCATTTTATACACTAAATTCATTCGTGAGCCATACAGTGAATTGCTAGCATATAAGGGGCCATTGTTGTTTGCAATCTAACACACAACCATGTACAATGACCCTACATGACTGATGCACCATCTGCTCCGATGCATACCAACTTTGTAGCAATTTCATAATCAGTCATTCTAACAATATCTTTCAAATGAGAAACAACTATTTTATGTAGGTTTTCGACATTACAATTTTTAACCATTTTCATAACACCCAGTAGATGAGGTGTCCTTCTATGATTTTCTAAATTATAGATATGGATACATACCCATGTAATGTTTTCGATTGTTGTCACTTCATCAATTTAAAGAGAGATAAACTTAGCTTTTTTTACATTCTCTTTCAAATATCCCTTCTCTATCATCGAAAGGCATTTTGCAATTTCCCATGCACTACTGTCATACCAATGAGCCTGAGGTACGTTGGACATTCCATTATATTGATATAAAACTTTGAAATTGAGGAAATCTGAAATCAGTCTTCCTTTCTTTAGTATGTGAAATAAAGTAGAGAACTGTATGAGTTTTGCATGCAGATTTGTTTGATTCATCTTACCAATTTGTGATGTGATCGTTCCTCCCTTTTCTATGAGATGTATACATTTTTTTTTCGTACTGCTTCGTACTCTATTGTGTATTTAACATGCATGCATTCTTTTTCAGTTTTCCACTTGTGTGTTTTGATTTTCTGGCCATCCTCCCCATTACAGTCAAATATTGTTTTCCACAATGTTTTTCTATAGTGTCCAACTTTAGTTGCATTTTTTGTTGCTTTCCCAATTTCCACATACATATTGTACATGTACATTCAGATGGGATCTCTTTTGGATTAGATGACTGTACAGAGTTCGATAAACGGAAATTTGGTAGCCCAATCGAACTTGTAAGTCCTCCCAATTGTCCACATATTCTTGTTTGTTTTCAATGTTTTACTTTTTTGAGTAGAATTCTAAGCAATATCACAATCACCTAGTTTCCTCTTTCATGAACCAGAATTTGAATTTGATTTTTGTGTTCCATTTTGTTGAGTATTTGTATGTGTGATATCTTGATGCACTCTGGTTGCACCCCAACAGGAATAATATCTTCTAGATCTGGCATCTCAACAGGTATATCTTCAAGATCTGGCATGGTATCATCATAGGTGTCATTTGGTTGATATTGTGCAGAATGCATGTCCACCTCGATATTACCTTCCACACAGTCATTACTTCGATTCTTTCGGTGGCATCTATATGGGTGCTAGTGGTTGCAGGTATCTGTAGCAACATAGTTTCCAAAATACTTGAACAGGACTTCTAAGATTTCTTACATACTTTTTGGGTTTTCCCATTCTGAGCACTAGCACCTTCCATTATTCTGAGTCACACGTCGATAAAAATGAGTTACGCGCGTCGATTATAATGAGTTGTGAATCAATGAATATCATTCTCACACGTCAAAAATAAGCCCTTTGTCACCTATCAGCAAATATTATTGTCGCATGTCAGAAAACACAATGAGTCATGTGTCAGATAAACTGATGTCGAGTGTCAGTAAAAAAACTAAGTCGTGCATCACCAAACTTAGTCCTGTCATGTGTCAGCAAATGTAATGAGTCATGTGTCAACAAAAAAACTCAATAATCAAATGATAAATTTTTACTGTGCTCTGGTGCTTAGAGTATGCAAGTTCACAACTTCATGGTATTGGTAAGGTACTAGTAGTCGGTGGTAGTATACTACCTGGCGAATCACCTAGGTTTTTATAGGAGATGTTTTCAAATGTAGGTGAAGCCGACCCCAAAAAATATATATATTGTAAATTTTAGGCGAACAGGACACTGACTTGCTCTGAAAAAATCACCTTTTCAAATTTTCCTAAAATGAAATTTTCACCATATTACGAATATTCGCCACTAAAATTATCCCACGATGTGGAGAACCAATTTTTATCCCAATCAATGGGATGTTTGTAAAACAATACCCCTACATGAATAATTCAAGAACCATGTACATAAGTAAATAGATCTTTTTTATGTCATTTTCCCCTAATATAGAGGCATCCTTTGTAGTTTGTAAATAACATCCAATTTTGGCTATGTTAAGGTATTAGACCTTGTTTTTTCTAATAAGACATGATTCATGTCATTCCCCTCATCTATAAGTCATCCATGTTTCCTTATAAGGTTTTTCCTACCAAATTGAAATTTTGAAAATTGAATTTATCTATAAGGTCTAAATGCTTTCTAAGGTGTAAATATTGTTGTTTTTTAATGAAATCCCATTGTAAACTTGAAAAATACCTAATGGCATCAAGAGAAATTATTGGTCATGTTAACCCATGTATAAACTCGTGCCATGAGTATCTTCCCCATCTTGATATAAGCAACAATATTTATCTTTTCTCTTTCAATATTCATGTTATTGAATAATAATAATCTTGTAACCTTCTAGAATGTGGCGTTATCTTGTAAGTCACAAGTTTATGAGTTATCAATGTATTTCATGATTCCATAAGTGTAGTTGATCATTGACAAGGATGAGGGAATGTTGAAGAAACCCGAATCCACCTGGTAATTCATTTTCTATCACAGAGACATCTAGATAAGTCAGCTAGTGAAACATTTTCTACTCATTATTTGTGAACCACAAAGTCCTAAAATGGTGGGGAAGGTCTATCGGGACTATAATTGGGTAGTTTTTATAAAGTATAGGATAGATCATATGTTTGATCATTTTTCTTAATAAATCCCCATTATCCACCTTGTATTTGTGAAACCTTGTTCTAGAACCAAAACACCGTAACCAACCCACAGTTAGAAAGTGAATTTTCTCTAAATATAGTATTTTTATTTTCTATAGAAAAACAAGGATTAAACCATGAGAAATTAATTGGATTGAGGGATTGAATACATTTTCATTCATCTAACCATTATAAAACTTATATTAAATTTTTATAGGCATGTTCTAGTTAGCATTGAGATTAATTACTACATGGCAATCAGAATAATTATGAATCTCTGAGTGATGTTATTTGATTCTCCATAGCAAAATAAAAAGGAACTTGGATAGTTTTTTGTGTATGTGGAAAAATGTATAGTTTTGAGATCATTATCCTACAATATATATAATTTCCACAATCTATAAACCCTTTTGATACACTATCTCAGATGTAGAATTTAATAGCTACTTAACATGGTTTATTATTTTTAGGGTTATCAGAGAGGTTGTACATAACGTAATGAAGGTTTAGAAAAGAGATTATCAGGTATGTTAAAGATATCATTGTCCAATCATACTTTATTCGTTTTAGAAACCCTATTTTGACCTTATGACACTCATTTTATAAACCATTGTCTATTTCTTGTCCTTTGGTAGAGTTGGGTAGTTGTTGTTAGTCATAGTGAGAGGAAACTAGAGTTATCGATAGAGTTTGAAATCTAAGATAGATTTAACTTGCATAAACTATCTTCATCAACCTAGTATTATTAGTCATATACAATATTGTGAAGGGTTGTATTAGAAACCTATGAAATTGAAAGGGCCTAATGTTCTATGGCATTACTTCTCGATCCTATAATAGTGATGGAATTACTTAAATGAGTTCTCAAATTTGTTAAAATATCTCATTGTCTTATTGTATGGCCTATAAGGACCATTTAAAGAGAAATATGGGCCACATTATATTGGTATTAGAGCGTCAAGTTTGGGATCTTAAAGAGAGAGAGGTTTGTGTGATAGCTCTAGAAGGTAATTTTTGAAATAGAAGTTTGCAAGAGGAAAGAGATAAGGAATTATGGCTAATAGAGTGGAAGTCACGGTAAGATCAATAAGGCCGAAGGAAGTGGTGGATAATTAGATGAAGTGATGAGAAAATTAAAAGTAGTGGAAAATTTTCAAAGGAGAGTTCCATTAGATAATTTCAAAGTGAGAGAAGAACTACATCATGAAGCACAAGAAAGAGTTAGACAAGAAATAATAGAGGAGAGGCTTTTGAAAGTAGTAATTGGAGTAGGATCCAGCCAAAGTTGGAATTTCTAGTATATTCAGGTAATTTGAATGTTGAAGAGTTGATTGATTAGTTGGATAAAATGGAGAAATATTTTGACTTTGAAGATAAGATAATAATAAGTTGAAGTTTACTTGCACCGATTGAAGGGACATGCATCCATTTAGTGGGACCATTTTCAAGCTTAGAGAGAGAGAGAGATCCAAGGCAAAGAGAAGATAAAATATTGGAATAGGATGGTTGTAAATTTGAAGGCTATATTCATCCCCTCTTATTATCAAACCATTTTGTTTAAGAGAGTATAAAACTTAAAGCAAAAAGAAATAAATGTGGACTATACAAAGGAGTTTTGAAAATTTTCAATCAATTTTTTTCATAAATAGAAATATGTAGAGAAGGTGGCTAGTTATTTGAATGGATTAATATTTAACATACAATATGAAATAAGTTTTCTAACTTTTATATTAGTCAAGGAAGCTTACCAATAAGCCCTTAAAGCATAGGAGAAGTTGAATAGAAGGAATACAAATCACTCTATAAGTAGAGGCAAAACTTTTAGACGTACGGGAGATCAAGGTGGAAGAAATCAATGGTAGAGTAACGAGGGAGAAGCTATCAAAAATTATCAGTGTAAAAAAATCATAATAGGAAACCAATATTTTAGAGGAATAGTCACATTTAGAAGAGGAAGAGGTAGAGAATTTTGGGGAATTTTTTTAAGTGTAACAAGTATGCGGGACATAGATCATTCATATTTCCAAATAATCCTCAAAGCGATCGTAGGATGATTAAAACTAGTAATCAATTGGTTCAAGGTGATGAAGAAAGTGTTGGTTCGACCTCTCATGTAAAAGAACAAAAACAGGGAGAACCATTGTCGATGAAAAGAGTGTTTCTAAAACCAAGCAAGGAGGTAAAGGAACCAACTCAAAGAAGAAATTTGTTCATAACTATGTACAAGTCCAAAGCTAAGTGTTATAAAATTGTCATTTATAGTGCAAGTACAATAATATTTTTCATTAGAGATGGTTGAAAATCTAGGATTAAGAAGATAAACATGTCCTAATCCTTATAAGATTTATTGGTTGCGAAAAGGACATCAAATATTGGTTAATAAGAAATTTTCAATTGAGTTTTAGATTGAAAACTATAAGGACGATGTCATTTGTGACATTATTCCCATGGATGTTTGTCATGTGTTACTTGGTAGACGTTGGTTGTATGGTAGAAAGGAAATACATGATGGGAGATATAATACTTACACCTTGGATAAATATAGCAAGAGGCACCCCTTGGCACCATAAAGGAATAGTAGTGAAGAATTTGACATCAATTCCGGAGTAATAATGATGGTTGATAAAGAGTTCTTACAGTAGGTAAGGAAGTAAGAATATAGTTTTGCATTGTTGCCTAATGAGAAGGTCAAATTAGGGTCAAGAGGAGATGAATGCTTGAGAGTATCAAGGGGAGATAAATGTTATAAACATGGTTGTGTGGAAGTTCTAAAAGGATATCAAAGACAAAACAATCAGGAATTGAAGGTTGAATCAAATGTAGAAGCACCTAGAAGGTTCTATGGCATGATAGAGAACAAGGTAATGTAAGTTAAGAAATTATGGTAGAGGGCTAATAAAGAAGTAGAGTAGGTAGAGATAAGTAAGTCTTCAAAAGTATGTGGAAATGGTTAAGTGGAGAAGAAGAATTTCAAAAGAGATCTAAGAAATAAATGTATGGGATGAGTAGTGAACTCATAAAGGAAGAAACAAAAAAGGTGCTTATGGAAGTACACAACATAAGAGAATAAAATCAAAGAAAAAATTCATCCACACTTTCACTAAAATCAAACTCAACATCAACACATGTGAACTCCACTTTATTATCCCAATCAAAATCAGATTTAATAGTATACAAATCAGCAACATGTGAATTACTTTCAAAATTTAAAGCCAAATAAAAATCATGGGAAAGAGTCAACGGATTTCTCTCTCTCAAATAATAATTAAAATCATTGTTGAAAGTACTACGATAAAATAGCATTTCACAATCTTGATTGGTTTCAAGTGTGTAGGAAAAAAATTCCAAAATTTCATAAATATGAGATTAAATGTCTAAATGTCTTCATCAAGATCTTTTCAATATTATAAAAATAAGAACAAGCTCTATTTTTTTCATACGGATCAAAAAATACATGTTTGAACTTATCCAAAGAGTTACAATACTAATCATTAAACTCATGAAACTAATTATAGGATTCTCCTTCCAATCTCTAAATGAATATCCTCATCACAAAACCTTGATTCTCTAAATCAAAATCATCAATCAAGTTAATAAAAAATATTAAGTGGCTCTCTCCCTTTATTGTACTTATTGTATTAAACTTAAGCAACACTCTCCTAATTGATTTGAGGAAAAAAGCTAGAAAATTATAAAAATAAGACACATTCACAGGTTAATTTATCTTATCAATAAAATAAATTCTATGAGTAAAAATACAAGATTTACAAGAGCAACCCATGGAACCACCACAACGCTACTCTAAATTCTAGATTTACAAAGCTAATATATTGATTACTAATTGGATGGGCACAATTGTTACCTAAACTGTAGAAAACCGAGAAATGGAATCCACCTATGTGTTATAACAAATGTGAATTGATCACACTCAATTAATGCACTAAAATATTTGAATAGTTGATCTTAATCCTCACCAAATATGAGTGATCCACTAGCTGGAATCGTTAGATAAAATGAGAGTGAATACAAATTGAATCCTTTTTTCCAAAGTTAAGCAATTGAAAATCAAAAAGTAAATGTTGAATACAAATAATACACACTCATGCGCCAAACAAAAATGGGAGTTGCCACTTCACAAAGAAGAATAAAATTGGAGATGTTATAAATAAAAATTTATCACAATGTAAGATGAAAGATCTTTACACAAAATATGTAACGTAGTGGAAAATAGCAAAAAACTAAAAATGACAAGATCAGAGCATATAATTTGCAACATTCGAATTAGAACACTCCTCGATAATGATTGCAATTTTTTGGAGCTGAAATCCACACCATATGGATTGGAGTGAAAAGAAACAAGATAGGTCATTGTAATAAATGTTATCATGATAAACCACAAAAATATGAGATGGGGTCTTCTCTCTACTCTTTTAGTTCTACAATTCCAAGGGATTGTCACTAACAATTCTCACACAAAATGCTTCAAAAATATATGAATAAATGTTACGATATAACAAGTGTAAAGTCGATGACTAAGCACCAAATTAAGTATCACTAGAAACTTAATCACACACTTGAACACTAAATACATATCATAATTTTTCTAATATAGAAATACAAATAATATTTATGACTTGCATGTTCACTATATCATAAGTTTAGACACATAGAAAGTAAACCTAACAAGTATGAAACCAAATTTACAAGTATGAAGATTTATGAAAATATACAAAATGAAAATGGAAATATCAAAGAGGAAAGTATAATACTCTTTATAAAATAGAGTGATTGATTAATTTTTTCTTATGTCATTGTCCATTTAGCTCACTATCTCTAAAGCTTAAGTAAAATATTCATAAATAACCAAAGCAATCATAAATTTACACAATTGTTGCAAATATCCTACAACTCGAGGAAAAATAACTCAATGTCTTACATATTGACTTTATTATTTATCAAAATATCATACTTCAAATTTTTAAATACAAAAATACAATGTTAAATTAATATAACTGAAATAGAACCCCAGAGACAACTTTTACAATTATTTGTTTCAGCAAGAATACACATCAAACTTTGACACTTTGTATAAAAATGAAACTTCTAATACCTAGAATGATTACACATAGATCCGAGTGACATCTTCCTTTTTATCCACTATCTCAATTGACACTAGAAAATCATATATAACTTTTTCTTGGACTTTAATTAAAACTCTTTGAGTTGTGAAAAATATATTAATGATAAAATGCTAAAAATGAGACAAATTACTCAAGAGAATGAAGCATCCAGTGAAAAATGGAAACTTAATTATGGCATCCACAAGATTCAATGGTTACAATTCACTTCTTAATTGGGAAATAACACTCCAAAGATAAGTACATAACACTTGATAATATTTGTGAATTCCCATACATGTGCAGCATTAGGAAATTTAGAGAGAGTGGTGGCATGTAGTAGAGAACTTGCATGTTCTAAAAATAACCAATCAAAATAATTCCTTGTGTACATTGAGATCACTCAAAACTCATAAAAGGTAGACAACAACATTTGGAAGAATATTGAAGCTAAAGAAAGGAGTGAAGAATTATTTGGAAGTGAAATTTATCCAATATACAACAAAGGAACCATGGAATTAAATCATAAATTACTCACAAAACATTACCCAAATCCTCCCTAAACTTTCCAACATCAGGGATCTCTCTAAAAATCTTTCCAAAGATGAATATGATTCTAAAGATGAATCTTTATGAAAACATTATGAACAAAATAAGAAATCTTTACAACTCTTGTTTGTTACTAAAATGCCCATTTTTTTACAAAAATTATCTTCACAACTAAAATTTGTTTCTTTTCATTCTATTACACCACATGAGGCCATGTGATTGTTCACATAAAATTTTACTTGTAATCACTCATAATCACTTTTTCATGATGTCCCAAGATCACTACATGGTCACAATATAATCCAATTTCACAAGAATGCCATAATAGTATAGCTCTCTTTCACAAACTATAGAATTTATTATTATTCTTATCTCTTCTATAAGAGCCCACACATCCAAGATCATACCACGAGGCATGATCTTGAAGCCCATTTATTCCTAGCTAGGAATAGTCACTTGTGTCATGATGTCTCGGGATCACTAAATGGTCACAATATAATACAAATTCACAAGATTGCCACAATATCATAGCTATCTTTCACAAAATCTATAGACTTTCTAATTATTCTTATCTCTTCTCTAATATCCCAAGAATCTAAGATCATACCATGAGGCATGATCTTGGAGCCCCCTTATTCCTAAAACTTTGTAAGTTTCTTAGTTCATATGACTCTCATCAAAATTAATAATCACACTAGCGCTGCAAGGTCCTCAATATTTTATCACCAAATTTACCTCACATTTCTTTACTTGTGCTCTTACATATATACACCTTCTCTACTCTTTCATTAGTGCAAGTGGGACTAATTCCCTAATGGAAATTAAAATCATAACACTTAAATAACACAATGGCATGCTTTACATTCATGCGCAAGATTTTCTCACTCAAATTACCTCATATAACCATCAAGGTTCCTGCATATATAAACACTTTTTCACTTCAAAATCCATTGATGTGGGATTAAAATATTAATCTTAAAAACCAATTCCACAATCCATCGGCCATAAACTCTATTTCATTGGCATTGACCATGGTCAATACTGATCGATTTATATTTTCCCTTATGTTGATGACATTAACCATGGTTGATGTCATTAGTTTTAATTTTGCCTTATATTTCCACACTTGTATATGTGTTTAAAATTTGATTGTGCATTGTGTTTTCTTGCATATTTTCCATGAAGAATTTGGTACACTCAATACTCAATAAATCAACACCATTATCTTCCCAATGCAATCATTCAAACCTATATAATTCAAAATACTGCTCCAAATCTTGTGAAGTGAATGCCTTTCCTTGTAGTTGAGTTCCCTTGAACTTAACCATGGCTTAAGATAATAAAAACTTACACCTAAAATTAAAAATCATTATGGCCATTATAAAGTATCTCCATACATTATATGATATGTGAACAAAATGAAAGGAAGGATTTTCCTGGCCCCGATCAATGGTGTCGGTGTGCGATGTCAAAAAACTTCCCAACCCATAGTGAAACCCAAGTTACAAGGATGGTAGTCATAAACAAAGGAATCTTGGAAGAGAGAGAAAATTACGCCACTCATACCCATTTTAAAAAATGAAGATGCTCAAACTTGATTCGAATGCCTCAAAATGTCATGGGACATTTTGGTGGCACCACTTTATATTAGAGTCCTTGTTTAAATGTATGAATAGGTGGAATATCTAGTTCATGATTATATTTCTCGTGTCTACCAAGTCCTTGTCCATTGTATCCAAAAAATTTAACATATTTTAATCCAAAACCATACTACTTAAATGTAGTTTGAGGAACACTAAGAGGTTTCGATGAAAAATTAGTCTTGAAACAATCGACTATCAGGAAGATCATTACCTTTATTATCGGTATATGATGAGTATTGAAGCACAAACTATAAGTGAGGTTTTCAATACTCTTGAGGAGTGTATTATAATTGATTAATCCAAGAATTTTAACAAGATTCCAAAAAAAAGTAGATTAGAGCTTAGGTGTTTGTTGATTTCTACATTCAATGTGAATGTCCTAAGCATAATAATTCTTTACTTTACCCAATATTATAAGTGTGCACTCATTCCATGGGTATGAATTACATATGAAGGACTTTAGTTCTTTACTTTACCCAATATCATAAGTGTGTATGCATGCTAAACTTAAACTAAGTTAATTAAATGAACCTAACACCAAGTAGATCCTAACTTAGTTAAATTCAAGAAAATACATCATGATAAAGTGGAAAAGGAAGCTAGTTAAACCACAAAATATGAATCTATACTAAGTGTAAACCTCCTTTTGATATTTTGATGTGCTTTGGATGTAGGTATTTCCTTATTGATCGAACGTAGACCACACATGATCAAGGATTTCTCAATCAAAGAGGAAGAGATCTCATCAAGTATGGCTTAATCGTCATTTTGATTCTTCACTTACTACTCTTTATCAAGTAGAAAGGGAGATATTTGACAAGCCTTCCAATAAGATGAAATGCTATACTCTAGTATGTTTTTCAAGGACATGGTGTAAGGTATGACAAGGTGTCAAAGGTGTAGATTGATAGGAGGTACTAGGTTTCTTATAGAGCTTTCCAATTTGGGAGAATCTTGCTGACCTAGTGAATGTGGGATAAAGTGGATGTAGAATTATAAAGGGATAAGTAGGATTAGAAGATATTAATTAGAGCTTAGCAACTCATGGGAGTTTGGGAAGGTTTAATTAATTAATTAGGATTAATTAATAATCCAAGTTAAGCTTATAGAAGTCATTTGGAGGTGTTTTGGAGGCAAATCAAGTATAATTTGAAGGGTTTGAGAGGGGATTTAACTAATAAGATGGTTTATTGATTAAATACGAGATTGAAAGATTAAATAAGTAATAATGTTTGATTAATTAGGTAAAGAGGATCTTGGTGATGAAGCAATGTTAATTGGCATCAAGATAAGGACAAGGTGGTTAATTAATGAGGTGTCATTAATTGAGTGAGACGAAGGGAATGTTAACTAATTAGTGTAAAATCGCTAATTAAAAAAATGGCGGTAGAGAAGACAATTAGTGAAATTTTAGTATTAAAATTGCATGGTCGAAATTAGTTGTCTACGTTTTCCCTCTTTGATGTGGTGTAGCACAAGCGACGTCACTTCAAAGATAGTAAACAACTTTATTTTATAGGGGTAGAAGAAAAATTAACATGATGGATGATGCCCCCTTAAGTGTCAATGGGGTGATAGAAGAGGTCAATTGACACTCGAAAAGAAGAGGAGAATGACCACGGTGGTAGAAAATCCCATTTCCTCGGTTGTGATTTGAACTTGGTTTGGTTGGACATTATTCAATTTGATTGATTTGTTGGAGTCCTTGCATGATGAGGATTATACAAGGCGGGGAGGGAGGGGGAAGAAACATGTTATTGTGAGAATTGTGTCTCAGTAGGTTAGAAAAAATAGAAAAGGTTAGTGAGAAGGAATGTTAGGTAGAACAAGGAATTAGTTAGAATGGGAAAAATGATAGATGATGGATGAAAATATCATAGCATAACTTACGTACCGTCTTGGCTCATAGGTACATTTTTATTTGATATAAGCATACAACAAAAGGGTAAAATGACATGAAAATCCATAATAATAATTTTTGTGCAATTTTAAAAAACTGACTCAAATAAAAATACATAAGCAATGCAATATGAGAAAGTAAACAAACAAGCAAAAAAACAAGCACAACTGAGAACACTTAAACAAGCAATTTTTAAGATAATTGTGCCAATATTTTTGTTATCCAACTTTAGTACCCAAATGTTTGAGTTATACAAAAAGGTTTAAAATGGTGCCCCAAACAATAATACATGCAAGGGATTGGATGGAGGACATATAATTCCCATGAATAGGGAAAATTTTAGTGGCTAATATTCATAATTTGGCTATTTCGGATTTTTGAAAGTTAGATTTGGCTATTTGGACACCATATGCACACCCTGGATTCACCAAAAATATTCATAAATGTTACTATTTCCCACTCACATATCCAAATGAATTCGAATATAAATATTTTTATAATTAATCACCTTTAAATCGAAAAAAACCCAATTTTAAAACATGTTTGGATCGCCATGAATTCTATGTGCCCTTAGATCACAATCGCCAACATTTTAGAGGAAAATTTGAAATTTGAATAAATTTTTCCACTGTGTGTGTGTGTGTGTGTGTGTGTGTGTGTGTGTGTGTGTGTGTGTGTGTGTGTGTGTGTGTGTGTGTGTGTGTGTGTGTGTGTGTGTGTGTGTGTGTGTGTGTGTGTGTGTGTGTGTGTGTATGATCAAATATACTAAAGGCACAAATTCAACTATCTATTCAATTTAAGGATTGTCTAATCTTAAAATATGTATGTATATATGTATATGTATGTGTGTGTTGATACAATCAAATATTCTAAAGGTGTTAATTCAAATTTATATTCAATTAAAGGATTATCTAGTCTTAAAGTGTAGTGTGTGTGTGTGTGTGTGTGTGTGTGTGTGTGTGTGTGTGTGTGTGTGTGTGTGTGTGTGTGTGTGTGTGTGTGTGTGTGTGTGTGTGTGTGTGTGTGTGTGTGTGTGTGTGTGTTGATATGATAAAATATACTAAAGGCACCAATTCAACTATCTATTCAATTAAAGGATTATCTAATCTTAAAATTAGAATATGGATTCTATTCTATGTGACATGATTTAATTAAGGAATTCTAAGGACCATTTAAGCCATAAAAATGTATTGTTTGCATGTTGATTTGAATTGGTTAAGCTAACAATCATTTTCAGCCTTGACAATGGATGTCTTTGTAATTTTTACTTTGGGAATCATCCCACATTTTCCAAGGAGTGAAATGCATGTGTATATATAGAAAAAATCTTTCCTAGCATGTTGAAGGAAAGGCTTCATGGGAAACCTTTTGAAAAAGTGTTGAAAAGTGTCAAAGTAAAGAAAGACTAAGGCAGGAGACTTCGGAGCTAGAATATCATAATATTTTGACATAGTGTAAGAGATCGATGGATGTGATATAATTCAAGTAGGATTCACGAGGAAGGATTGATATATACATGTGGCCAATAGATCAATGATCAAGGTTAAATCCTAGGAATGATTGGGGAAAATGGGTCCAAATTTCATAACTCAATAATTTTTCTTGGTTAAGTAAGGAATGTATATAAGGCACTTCATACCATCAATAGATTAGAAAAATTAAATCTAACCTGAAGAGGAAAATTGAAATTCACCAAAATATTTTTAAAATTACAAAATTAGGTAAGATTCACCTTTACATTTACAACCATTTTTATTGTTTTTTCAGTTTCACCATAGTCACGATAGTATTGTTTTTAAATTCTCCATACCAACGAATCTTGATTAAGTAAGATTCACCACCATTTCTATAAGTTTTTTTCATGGGTTCCTTAAAATTTTCACTACCCACAAAAAGAAAATGTGCACCATGAAACTTCCCGAGAAATGATATATGTCGGGAGGAAAGACATAGCAAGAAAATTAGCTTTGTTGATGAAATAAAATCACAATATGATCCACATGTCAAGCGCTAGAACAAGAAATCACTTGAGTAAGATGTTTTGTGGTATAGTTTCCAATTTTTAGTGTTTTTAAGTTTTACACTGTTTTTGGGTTTTGAGATTTTTGAATGTTTTTAAGTTTTCTATATTTTTTAAATGTTTGGGATTTTTAGATGTTTTACAAAACTATGTATAGAAGAACAAAGGTCAAGGTGCCCCAATGAGAGGTGAGAATATACAAGGGAAAATTGTGCACATATATACAAGAATAAGATAAGTCATATCAAGGCCAAGAGAGATAAGTTCAACAAGATGATGAACTCAAGCCAATGAAGAGCTAGGAAGGATAACATGCTGAGTGCAAGATTTTTAAGAAGAAAATGATAGAAAGAAGTACAAGATTATGTATTGAAAGGGGGAAAAGTTTCCTTCAGACATGGTAAAAAGGTAATTTATGCAAATGGATGTTCTCAATGAAGTAGAAGAAAGCTGTGAATGCTATGGATAAATATGAACAATGTAGCTAGAAGATTGGTGATGAAAAATTGACGAGCCAAAGGCACAAATTGTGAGACAAAATAGGGACTAAAGAAAGATTCTGAATAAGGTCCAAACAACACCTGGTAACATACTAGTCTTGTTTGCTCATCGAGATCCAGTGTGTGCATATAAAAACTTAAGTACTTATTGAAGTGAAGATTTGATAGGAAAATAAATGAAGACAAACTATCCCATGTGTAGGAATGATTGATGTGGATAGTTTATTTTTATTGAAGGGTGGAAGGAGAGCCATAGACTATTTTGTTGTCGACCACGTGTCCATAGCCCGATGGAGATATATTTGATTCTAGTCGCAGCATTTCTCTCTTAGCAGTGTCTATAGCCCCGATAAATATCTGGAAATACCATTATATATATATATATATATATATATATATATATATATATATATATATATATATATATATATTGCTTTGTTTTTTTATTTTGATTTTTTTGTTTTCGAAAATTGTTTTAGCTCTCTTGATTGTTTTGATAAGGGATTAATGATGCATGAGCATCATCATGGTACTTATGAATAACAATAAAATTTGAATAAGCCTTTAAAAGGCATTGAGCATGTATTAGGAGTTTGTCAAAGTTTTCCCTCCAAGTTTCTAGTTTTGAATATTTGAATTTGTGATGTAAATTCTCTTTGTACAAATGTAAAAGTAGAAATAGGAGTATTAGTCCAAAAAGGTGAATATGGATTGTGTTGGTACCCAAATTTGTTCTCCTTTTCAGTCTGAGTAGCATCAAAGATATGGCATGAAGCTTGAAGACAAATAGATCATGATGTATGTCGTTTTGTAGCCGGGGATGTGATCTAACTGGCACTCAGATTTGTGGAGAGATGGATAGCACTCAAATAGGACTTGATCTTGTCCTAACTGTTTTAGGTTGTGCCTTTCAACCAAGGTAAGAGGACCTATTTTGTAACCCTCAAATGGTGAAGGAGATGAATATATCCCTCAATTTGTGTAAATAGTATGAAGGGGCCTTGGGAAAATATGATCAACACTCCAAATATGACTTTCACAAGTTGTCACTTCCAGATTATGGAGATACTTTCAATGCAAGGCAAGGGTTACTGAAGACATTTTGAAATCCTGATCTATTCTGCATACTTTAGCAAATGGATTTTGATCTTCTGTGGGTATACATGTCAAAACAGGGGTAGTATGGGGTAGGATTAGTTATTTAGAATGATTTTTGGTGGGATATTGACAAGACAAACTTGACTATGCTAGATCTTTGACAACCTCTACAACATTTGAACAACTATCAGATAAAATGCTTCAAAACAGTCAGGATGTTCTTTCAACCAGAAGAGATACACAAATGGAGGCCCAAGTTTGCACTCTTCACACAATCTTTGAGACCTCAACACAAAAGCTTGAGTTAAAGGACTCAATTAAACATCAAAATCTCTGATCAAATCACGCCTAAGGTACCCCAAAGGCTTACAAGCAATCTTTGTCAACAAATGAAGGTGAAGTGATTTTAAACTACTTATTTTCAATGCCAGATGAAAGCTCTTCTGACAAATGAAATTGCAAATGCCACTAAACTATCAATAAGGATGAGATATGTGTGATTCCTAAAGATTTCAATGCAAGATTGCAACAAGAACAAGGAAAACTATTTGCAGACATTTAAACATGATAACAAACATCATATTTCCCAAAATAACATAGATTAATTCAAAAGCTTGTTAGATTCATCAACAGGGGAGAGTTTTAGGAACAATCTCAGAGTTGTGTGATGGCTATACACTTGTAACCAACTCAACATGAATGAAGATCTAACATAGAAGACATTAACTAGGTTTTTGGAGGGTTTCTTAGAAGATGAGCTTCTCTCAAAAATTTTCTCATGATTTTCAATTTCCCGACCTTTTGCATGTCTCAAAACATGCATTATATATCTCTTGTTTACATCAAGCCTTCTTTCCCAAGAAAATAATATGCCAAGCATCAAGTTTGTTACAAAATTCCATCATGATTCATGACAAGGATGTTTAACATATTTGCAACAAAAGTTGCTAGGTGTTTGAAAAAAGGTGAATCATTGAGGATTTTTGCATCATAGTTTCAACTGGGAGCACGTTTTTTCCTCCTTCTTTCATGCAGCATGCTCCTCTTTCATCATTTCACCTTTACACTTTCCAAATTTGCCTCTGCAACTTTTGGATCTGATGTTTTACGTTTTTGGATGGGTTAGGGAAAAAATTCATTTCAAAAACATCTATGATCTTCAAATTGATCCTCAAAACCAATTGCATTGGTCCTTGTAAGCACAAACGACATGAATTTTCAAAAAATTGATCAAAATTGATGCAAAAAAACACATTTCCACACTTCCTAGAGTAAAAATGGCGGCCAAACTGAAAAATGCACTGATTACCATTGATCTACCTTTCTCCCTTCAATCTGAGCCCTCCACGTGTCACAATGCGATTGGAAATGGGTTTGGGATCACTTTTTGACATTTTAACACTTTTGGAAAAATGTAAAAATTTGACATTTTCTCGCCCCTCCGCCCTTTGAAAATGAGCTTGACACGTGTCCCAATGTGGGTCCCAGTGGAATCGCGACTCGATTCTACACATTTCCACCTTTTTTGGAAAAAGGAAAATTTTCCAAAATATCCCCGCATCTCCACCTCATGAAAAGGGTCCGAAACATGTCCCAAAGTGGACCCCATTGGAATCGTGGACCGATTCTACACATTTCTACCTTTTTGGAAAAAGGAAAATTTTCAAACTTATCCCTGTGAACCCGCACCTCCGATTCTGTCCCAGGTTTCTTTTGACATGTGTGGTCCTCGATTTGTGGTGGGCTTGTGTTCCTCCTTTTGATTTCTTACCTTTATAGGATAAAAGCTAAATTTCCCACAAAGACCCGACGCTCCAGAATCCCTTCTTTTGATCTGAGCCATACACGTGGCTCAATCATGACCATTGATGGAGCTACGGCCTCATTTTGCAATTTTAACCCTTTATGCCAAAATGGGAAAAAATCTCAAGTTTCCCTAAGGCTCGAAGTTCCACCCTTTGATGACCCCTGCCACGTGTCCACCTCCTGCTTGCACTTTGGCGGACCCGTGACCCTTTTCACAACTTTTTTTCCCTTTCGCCAAAAAAAATTTTTCTAAGTCCTCTACCAGCCTTCCATCCCGCTTTTGATGAAAACATGACACGTGTCCACTCTCGATTCACCAAGGGCATGCGCTCCAATTTTTACCTTAACTCCTTTTCACCAAAGGAATATTTTGTTAAGTTCCGCCTTCGCAGCTCCACCCCCCATTGTTTTGACTTTTCTAAGCGCCACATATGAGAAGATGTTTGAGCTAAAATTTGATGGGAAAAGGACACCCATATGACATCAAAAAACATAGAAATTGCCAAGATGATGCCCTAGAATGTCAAAGATGAATTTGACGGGAAAATAACGCCCCATTCGACCATCAAAACATAGAAAATGCCAGGGATGCTCAAAATTGATTTTTCCTTCGTGGGTGAAGAAATTTTCGATCAAAGGACAAATGAAAAGTGATTCAAAGCAATTTACGACCATGGCAAGGGATTTTTGAGGGAAAATAAGTATAAAATGAACAATTTTGAGCTCAAAGGTGGGAAAACATGGGAAAATGGAAAAGGCATTTGAACAGGGAAAAATTAGGGCAAGGTAATGAGTTTACAAACAATCCAATGCACAAGAATGGAGCTACAAATTCACATCATCGATTTCATGAGGAAAAAACATTTCAGAGCACAAAGAGCAAAGGGGAAACATGGAAAAATGGTAGAGGATCAAAATGGGCACCAACATCGGCTCCTGCTTGGGGATGGGCACTCCTAGTGAGTGCCATAAGAACAAAAAGTAGACCAAGTGCCAAAATAATCCATTGGGAAAATGGAGTCATGAGCCAAAGCCACCAAAAAACCAGATGAGAAACCAAAAAATGGTTGCCACACACCAAGGAAAACCATGAACTGACAAAACACCAAAAACAGAGCAAAAGCCAAACACTATACACTATACAAGTGGTGCATACCTCAAATTTGGGGATTAATCCAAGAAATGCTTCAGATGCCTACCATTAATAGGTAGTTCAAGCAATTCCCCATCTAAGTCCTTGAGAAAAAGGTATTTTCACCAATTCTAATATCAATGGAGTAAGGGCCCATCCATAATGCATCAAATTTACCATGTTTTCCCTTATCTTCATTTCTACTATCCCACAACAAAACCAGATCTCCAACATTGAAACCCTAGGAGTGACCTTCTTGTCAAACAACCTCTTCAACTTCTCTCTAAATCTGACATGCCTTTGGTGTGATGCTCTTCTTTCTTCATCTAGCTCAACAATTTGATTAATCCTTGCTTCATATGGACTGACCTCTTGATCTTCAAGTTGTTGAACAAACTGAAATGAAGATAATTGCAGATGTAAGGGAAGCAGAGCTTGAGTTCCATACACCAACTCAAATGGGCTCTTACTAGTAGCTCTTTTGGTAGTGATTCTATCAGCCCAAATTACAAATTTTAGTTGTTCACCCCATTTTCTCTTGTTCAACTCCAAGGTTCTCCTAATGATCTTCAATAAGTTCTTATTGTTGGACTCAGCTTGTCCATTTCCTTGAGGGTTATAGTTTGAAGCATAAGTTCAGATTGGTTCCATACTCCTTGCACATTGCCATCAAGGGCTTAGCTCTGAAACACATGGCATTATCAACAAAAATCTTTACTGGCACACCAAATTTGCATATGATGTGATTCAACAAGAAGTCCATAACAACTTGGTGTGTTGCTTTCTTGGTGGGGATTGCTTCTACCCACTTGGTGAAGTAATCTATGGCTATAAGAATCCACTTATGTCCAGCACTAGAAGGGTCTGAGATCTCACCAATGAATTCTATTCCCCATTGTTTGAAAGGAGCCTCAATTGATACATGTTATAAAGGAAGGGAGCTGAAGCTTTCATTCTTCCAGAGAAATGTTGGCAGCTTTCACATTTTCTAACCAAAGCAGGGTTGCATCTTTGAAGAGAGTAGGCCACCAATAACCAGCTCTCAAAATTTTGTGTGTTGTAACCCTTCCAACAAAGTGTCCTCCACAAACTCCCCCATGGAAATTAGCAACTATTTTGGGAGCTTCATCTTTAGTTATACATTTCAAGAGGACACCTTTAGGGTTCTTCCAAGCCAGCCCAAAGTCAGTGATGATGTATTTTTGAGAAGCCATCTTGAGGGCTCTTTTCTATTTTTATTTAAATGATCAGGAAGCATAGGTGTCTGAGGTAAAATATTACATCCTTGTACCACTCAGAACTCACCAAATTCTCAAGAACATATTCCCTTTCTTCCTCTACTTCATTCACTTCAATTGTCTGTAGGTTGCTCTCAGCCATAAGCTTAGCCAAGCCCAAACCTCTTACCAACTTTTTGGTTTGGATGTCCATGTCATATTCTGCAGTTTGTTCACCCATCTACATATTTTTCTTGAGATCTCCATCTCTGATAAGATGTCTTTTACCATGGTGTGGGGAACATAAGCAACAACTTTTGAACTTAAGATATAAGGCCTGAAAACCTTTGTTTGCTTTCACTAAGGAAAATGCTTGTTTTTCCATGATTGTGTACTTTAACTCAGCAACTTGTAAAGCCTTGCTAAAGAAGGCAATAGGCCTCTCAGCCCCATCTTCATCCTTTTGCAGCAAAATAGATGCAATGGTATTTTCAGAAGCAAAGGAGAAGATTTGGAAAGGCTTCTTGTAATTTGGAGCTGCCAAGACAGGTGCATGTTTCAATGCTTCTTTGATTCCTTCAAAAGCCTAAATAGTAGCCTCCTCCCATTTGATAACTTGGTCTTTCTTTAACATGCATGTAATAGGAAGAGTCAATTCAGAAAAATTAGACACAAACCTTCTAATGAAATTGATCTACCCAAAGAAGGATTGGATGCCCTTCTTTGTTCTTGGAATTGGAACCTTGCTGATTGCTTCTACCCTCTCAGGGTCAATCATGACACTAGCCTTTGAAACAATATGACCAAGCAACTTGGCCTTTTGCACCCCAAAATGGCACTTCTTTGGATTGAAAGAGATTCCAAATTCTCTACATTTGATCAACATTCTTTCCAAGTGTTGCAAGTGATCTTTTCTGCTCCTTGAAAACATAGTCACATCATCTTGATAAACTGTAATGAAGTCATTTATGTAACCAGAAAAAGCAACATCCATTGCTCTTTGGAAGGTAGCTCCAGCATTCATGAGACCAAAAGGCATTCTTACATAAACATATGTTCCCAAGGAGTGGTAAAGGTAGTTTTAAATCTTTCTGACTCCTTGACAACAACTTGATTGTAGCAGAGAAACCATCCAAGGTGGACAACAATTCAGATCCAGTCACTAACTGCAGCATGTTTTCCATGTTTGGAAAAGGATAATTTTCCTTCAATGAAGCTCTATTTAGATTTCTAAAGTCTACACAAAGTCTGATATCTCCATTTTCTTTCATTTGGCACAAGGTTTGCAACCCAAGATGAATACCTTGTGGGTTGAATGATCCCTCCCTCCTTCAGTTTCTTCAATTCATCTTGCATTTTCATGGAGAGGAGTGGATTAATTGGCCTCGATTTTGTCTAAAGGGCTTGGCATTTGTTTCAAGAGGAATCTCATGCTGAAACAAGTCCTCTCTGTATGCTTTCAACTCTGAATAAGACCAAACAAGATAGTCTTGATATTTCTTCAATAGTTGAACATAGGATTGTTTTTCCTCTTTTTTAGATTGCTTGCCAAACCAAAATTTTCTTGGTTTATCATTAGTGCCCAAGTTATGCTCTTCCACATCCCTTGAGGCAGACATGTTTCTATTGATGATGCAATCAACATTGTTAAAATTTGACTCAAGTGCAACAAGACCTCTAGGAATGGTGTTAGTTTTCAATTGGATAATATCCTTTCCAAACAAAGTCTCTCTTCCTTCAGTCACACATACCATTGGTTCCCAATCAATATTATGATCTACAAACTCACCTTGATTTTGTAAGAACCTTTGCACTTGAGCATCATCATTAAACACTTGCCAATGCTTGATGTTGTCAGGGACAACTAGCCTAGTTAACACTTCAATATTGTACTCACAATAAGGTGAAATGCAGTGCAATTTCCAAATCTTGACCCCAACACTGCCAACTTGTCAGCAGCAACATTGAAACTTCTATCATGATGCACAATATTGAAGGAATCAAACATCTCAATTAGATCCCAAACTGCATGTTTGTATTGTTTCATCCGTTGATTTTTTGTAGCATACAATTTTCTTATTTGTTTGACAACTAGCTCTGAAGGAATGATGTCCTTGACACCATACTTCCATGCAATTCTTAGACCCAACAACAAGGCTTCATACTCAGCAATGTTGTTAGTACATTCAAAATTAATCTTGAAGGAAAAAACAAACTCTTCCAAGCTAGGAGAAATCATAATTATACTAGCACCATTTCCAAATTTGGAGCAAGCTCCATCAAATAGCAAGGTCCAAGAGGAACCTACCTATTCAAGGAACTTTGACTGATCCATCTTGTGCTCCTTACCATCAGCAAACCCAATAAAATTATCAACATCAACATCAGCAAATAATACTTCATAAGAAGCATTGTTTGGATCCTTAATTAGATGCAACATCTTCTTTCTCTCCATAGAGCTTGACAAGGCTGCCTTCAATGGGAATAGTGGAAAAAGACATATCCATTTGGACACTCCCTCCAACACTTGCAGCCCACTTTCTTGACAATAACATACCCCATTTGGCAAGGCAATCAACAATCACAACATCAATTTTAAATTCCTCCCAGGATAAGATGCAAGTTGCACCACCAAACCCTTCACACAACCAACTACCGGCACTTCTCTTGAGTCCATGGTAGTACACTTTCCATAGGTTGTTTTCACTTTGATATCAACTCATTCATGACTTCTAGAGGCATGACATTACATGATGCACCGGAATCAAACATACAATTGTGAAGTAGTCTATCCTTTATGATCAAAGTTGTAAAGAATGGATCAACATTCAATTGGGAATCAACCAAGGATGTCCCCAAGTATACCTCAGGTGTTTCTCCAAGATCCTCTAATGTTGGTGGTGTTTCAAGGTCTGCAATGATTTGAGGAGGAGTTTCAACAACGTTTACATTTCTGCTTGGGGTACTCTTCTCCTCTTTCAAATCCCTAGGTACTCAAATGCTCTCTTCTTGTGCTCAGGAATCCTAAGCAACTCAATGATTGGAACACTCACTTTGATTTGGCTCAATACTTGGGCTATGTCATAGGGAACATTCTTTGGCAAGGTAGCATTGGAAGGGAGACAACAAATAGATTCATTAGATGGAATGGATTCTTGGCAGCTTGGTCATGAGAGGACTGAAATTTTTGCTTGGGACAGCAGAGCTTTTGGTAGGTGTTTCTCTTCTAGGATCTTCTTTGGGAATACTTGTAAGCAAGGGTGTTTTAGGTTTGGCTTGAGGCCCAACTCCCTTAACAACCTTGCTCCTAGTGTTATACTCTTTCTCTTGAGCCACAACAACATTCATTAACAATTGTCTATCTTCCTCCGAAGGGATACCACCATCATACTTCTTAATCATCAAAGCTCTTAAGTATTCAAAGTCATTGTTAGGAATTTCAAAAGCTTGCACTACATCAACTTCAAGAGTATGAGAGGGAAGAAGGATTTGTACCCATTTGATGCAATCCCAAAAGGTTATAGTTGTCCTTGCACTTATTACCTCAGTTGATGTTGCTCCTTCTTGTGAGCTTGAAGAACACCCACCATGCAAATATCATCATCAGTACCATCATCATTATTAGCTTCACCATCTTTTTGGTCCACTTCACATGGAGGATGGGGTAGAAAACACCTATCACACCAATCAATATCAACAACTTCCTCAACAGTAGCAACCCTAGCGTAGTTAGGGGATCAGGTAACACTCTTCCTTCACGTGCTTGAGGATGTCTATTTGCAGACCCCATGGGTCCTTTCCCTCTATCATCTACCCTTTGATCACCCTAGGATGATTGGAAAATATGTCATGGTTTTGTGCTTTTTGTTGACCTTGTGAAGTCTGCCCAATTCCCTTCTCAGCTCTTTCCAACTTGTAGGAAATCTCTTTGACAGCCCCTGCCAAAGTTTTCACCACTTCCTCCAAGTCTACACTCTTGCTTGCTTGAGGCTTTTTAGGGTTTATCAACTTTACACCATCTCTCTTGAGAGGTTTCCTAATGGCCTTAATGTTATTTTCAATCTGCAGTGCCATGGTAAAGGCCTGCCTTAAATTGGTAGGGTTCTTGTCTCTTAGGTAATAGGTTGCCTTCTTATCAAATGCATCTACATATTTGATCAAGCATGACTGATCACATGGCCTCAAATTAATAGGAAGCCTTCTCAAAGTTTTGTTAAACCTTGTGTTGAAGTCATGAACTGATTCATTGGGGTTCTTCTTGATATTTTCAAATTTAGACAAGAGAAACCTAGGATCAGTCTTATCACCATATTGCAACCTAAATGCATTGTTCATTTCAGTCCATGAATCAATAGAATTATCAGGCAGAGCCTTGTACCAATCCCTTACATCCTCTTCTAGTGTATGAATGAACAATTTAATATACACATCTTCATGCTCAATCTCAAAGTCCTCCATCATGTTAACAAAAAGTTTGAGATGTTGATCACCTGTTATGGCATTATTCCCTTGGAACTTTGGCAATCTACTTCTAACATCTTAAGGGACAACATTAGGATAACCAACCATTCCCCTAAAATTTATAGGACCAAAGGTGTTAACAAAAAATGGAGGTCTAGGCTGAGCCATATTGTTTTGAGGTGGTGATCTTGGAGGAGAAATAGAATGATGAGGAGTGAGAGGTCTTTGGGGCTCAAGAATGTGGTTCACAAGATTGGTATTCTCTAGGTGCTGATTTTCTTGGAAAGTTTTACTAGAATTGAAACACACAGGTGTAGTTTGAAAAAGGAACTCACCAGGTACAAGCAAAAGGACCTTCACTAGTTGAAGTAAACAAGTTTATGAGAGGATTGCTTGAATCAGAATCACTGGAAGAAGAGTGATAATCCTCTACTAAAGGTTGATCTCTCTCACCAATGGATATTCCTTTTCTTGATGTCTGACCTTCAACAACCTTCCAAACTTTTCTTTCCTCTAAAACTGTCTTTCCAAATTCTTGAAATAACTTTCTACTTGGGTCCCTCCTGAAGAGAGATCTTCTTCCTTCCATTTTTGTAGAGATTAGCAACACCAAAAAACAAATGACAGAAAGCTAAGACACTGGTATTTATCAAGATCAAAACAACATGGAGTCGCCACTAAGGACTTTCACCCTAGTTGTGAAAATGCACTAAAATACTCTGTCAAATACCTATCAACACTGAAAATATTGCCAAACTTTATAGATCAGACCTTCCTTTTCTTGAATCTATCAACCACAAATGCAAATGAAGTGTAACTACTGTTGGAAACTGATAAAATTATAGACAAAGTTTGAAACCTTTGCATACACCTTACAAATATGAGTATAGAATGATGCTTTAACAATATATTTGCAGATAGAACTTGTAAGAGACATTACCAGGTTTGATATGCATTCAAATAACTCAAATATGTATGCACATGGATTAGATTGAACTAAGAAACTCCCCGAAAACATCGCCATTGGTGTTGGTACCCAAATTTGTTCTCCTTTTCAGTCTGAACAACATCAAAGATATGGCATGAAGCTTGAAGATAGATAGATCATGATGTATGTTGTTTTGTAGCCGAGGATGTGATCTAACTGGCACTCAATTTTTGGAGAGATGGATAGCACTCAAATAGGACTTGATCTTGTCCTAACTATTTTAGGTTGTGCCTTTCAACCAAGGTAAGAGGACCTATTTTGTAACCCTCAAATGGTGAAGGAGATGAAGATATCCCTCAATTTGTGCAAATAATATGAAGGGCCTTGGGAAAATATGATCAACACTCCAAATCTGACTTTCACAAGTTGTCACTTCCAGATTATGGAGATACTTTCAATGTAAGGCAAGGGTTATTGAAGACATTTTGAAATCTGATTTGTTATGCATACTTTAGCAAATGGATTTTGATCTTTTGTGGGTATACAAGTCAAAACATGGGTAGTATGGGGTAGGATTAGTTGTTTAGAATGATTTTTGGTGGGATATTGACAAGACAAACTTGACTATGCTAGATCTTTGACAACCTCTACAACATTTGAACAACTATCAGATAAAATGCTTCAAAACAATCAGGATGTTCTTTCAACCAGAAGAGATACACAAATGGAGGCCTGAGGTTTTACTCTTCACACAATATTTGAGACCTCAACACAAAATCTTGAGTTAAAGGACTCAATTAAACATCAAAATCTCTGATCAAATCATGCCTAAGGTACCCCCAAAGGCTTACAAGAAAATCTCATCAACAAATGAAGGTGAAGTGATTTTAAACTACTTATTTTCAATTCTAGATGAAAGCTCTTATACAAATGAAATTGCAAATGCCACTAAACTATCAATAAGGATGAGATCTGTGTGATTCCTAAAGATTTCAATGCAAGATTGCAACAAGAACAAGGAAAACTATTTGCAGACATTTAAACATGATAACAGACATCATATTGCCCAAAATAACATAGATTAATTCAAAAGCTTGTTAGATTCATCAACAGGGGAGAGTTTCAAGAACAATCTCAGAGCTGTGTGATGGCTATACACTTGTAACCAACTCAACATGAATGAAGATCTAACACAGAAGACATTAACTGGGTTTTTGGAGGGTTTCTTAGAAGATGAGCTTCTCTCAAAATTTTCTCGTGATTTTCAATTTCCCGACCCTTTGCATTTCTCAAAACATGCATTATATATCTCTTTTTACATCCAAGCCTTCTTTCCCAAGAAAATAATATGCCAAGCATCAAGTTTGTTACAAAATTCCATCATGATTTGTAAATAGGACGTTTAACATATTTGCAACAAAAGTTTCCAGGTGTTTCAAAAAAAGGTGAATCATTGAGGATTTTTGCATCATAGTTTCAACTGGGAGCACGTTTTTCCTCCTTTCATGCAGCATGCTCCTCTTTCATCATTTCACCTTTACACTTTCCAAATTTGCCTCTGCAACTTTTGGATCTGATGTTTTACATTTTTAGATGGGTTAGGGCAAAAATTCATTTCAAAAACATCTATGATCTTCAAATTGATCCTCAAAACCAATTGCATTGGTCCTTGTAGGCACAAATGACAATTTGCCAAAAATTTGATCAAAATCGATGCAAAAACACATTTCCACACTTCCTGGAGCAAAAATGGCGGCCAAACTGAAAAATGCATCAGTTACCATTGATCTACCTTTTTCCTTCAATTTGAGCCCTCCACATGTCACAATGCGATTGGAAATGGGTTTGGGATCACTTTTTGACATTTTAACACTTTTGGAAAAATGTAAAAATTTGACATTTTTCTCGCCCCTCCACCCTTTGAAAATGAGCTTGAACATGTGTCCCAATGTGGGTCCCAGTGGAATCGCGGATCGATTCTACACATTTCCACCTTTTTTGGAAAAAGGAAAATTTTCCAAAATATCCCCGCATCTCCACCTCATGAAAACGAGCCTGAAACATGTCCCAAAGTGGACCCCATTGGAATCGCGGACCAATTCTACACATTTCTACCTTTTTTGGAAAAAAGGAAAATTTTCAAACTTATCCCGTGGACCCGCACCTCCGATTCTGTCCTAGACACATGGCATTCGCTGATTGGTGGTGGGCTTGTGTTCCTCCTTTTGATTTCTTACCTTTATAGGATAAAATCTAAATTTCCCACAAAGACCCAATGCTCCAAAATCCCTTCTTTTGATCTAAGCCATACACGTGGCTCAATCGTGACCATTGATGGAGCTGTGACCTCATTTTGCAATTTTAACCCTTTATGCCAAAATGGGAAAAAATCTCAAGTTTCCCGAGGCTTGAAGTTCCGCCTCTGACCCTACCACATGTCCACTCCTGCTTGGCTTGGCGGACCTGTGGCCCTTTTCACAATTTTTTTCCCTTTCGCCAAAAAAAAATTTTTTTCTAAGTCCTCTGAGCCTTCCATCCCACTTTTGATGAAAACATGACACGTGTCCACCTCTGATTCACCAAGGGCCTGTGCTCCAATTTTTTACCTTAACTCCTTTTCACCAAAGGAAAATTTTCCACCGTGCCTCCGCAGCTCCGCCCCTCCACTATTTTGACTTTTCTAACTACCACGTATGAGAAGATGTTTGAGCTAAAATTTGATAGGAAAAGGACACCCGTATGATTGTCAAAAAACATAGAAATTACCAGTGATGCCCTAGAATGCCAAAGATGAATTTGACGAGAAAATAACACCTGTCTAACCGTCAAAACACAAAAAATGCCAGGGATGCCCAAAATTGATTTTTCCTTCGTGGGTGAAGAAATTTTTATCAAAGGACAAATGGAAAGTGATTCAAATCAATTTACGACCATGGAAAGGGATTTTTGAGGGAAAATAAGTATAAAATGAACAATTTCGAGCTCCAAAGGCCGGGAAAACATGGGAAAAAAGGTAGAGGCGTTTGAACGGGAAAAATTAGGGCAAGGTAATGAGTTTGCAAACAATCCAATGCACAAGAATGGAACTACAACTTCACATCATCGATTTCATGAGGAAATTTTTTGAGCATAAAGACTAAAGGGAAACATGGAAAAATTAAATGTCATATTTAACCAAAAAATTCCTTGAATTGTGCTTGTATAGTGGAGGGTATCTCTCAAAAATAGGAATTTTAGGCCTAGATAAGGACTACCACAGCTAAGTATAGCTAATTCAAGGGGAGAAAGGTTGAATTCTATCTAATGAGAATCATAATGTAATGTTTGAAGGAGAATAAATGAAGGGAAACTTATTATGGTCTATATTTCTGGTATATTTCTTGCATTTATTGAGTTTCATGCTATGATGTGTGATATCAAGGTTGTGTGAAGAAGAGATTCTCATAAAAGAAGGATGAAGTTTGGTCTTACATATTCTTGAAGTGGTTGCAATGTTTAACAATGATCCATTACTAACCTTTCTTGTTGCATGTTGAAGTACATTACAAAACAAGGGACTGAGATGGTAAAGGTAAGTTGCATTGGTCTAATGGCTTTTTTGACAAGTTTATAGATTTCATACATCTAAGGAACTTCAAAAATAATGTATGAATGCATGAATAAGGTAACACTATATTTCTTTATGAGCAAGACTCGGAGGATCCACCTTTGTGTTTGAGGGTTTGATCATCTAACCTAGTGCACTGTTCAAGCCTCTTCAATGGTGAAAACAATAGTAAATGGTTTTGATATCTTCCACTGCTAATTTAGACATGATGTAAATGTCCATGTATCCCTTGAGACCAATTTTTAGGCATTGGAAGCAATTATATAAAAATATAGAAGAACTTGTGCATATTTTGGGTGTGATCACATTGCACAGTTCAATTAAGCATAAGGTGAGTCAAGATCATGAATTTAGAACAATCATTTGGTCTCACTACTAAGATAAAATCCTTCATGATGTTAAGAAAAACCATCTTGCAAGATTATAAGCCTTGAATCAATCATCCATGGAATATATTGCAAAATCGAGGCTCTCGAGCTTAACTGTAGACTACAGTTGACTTGATGTTAAGTGCAGTCTTAGAAGCATCAAATCACCTCATTTTCTTATGAAACTTTGTACTAATAACAATTAGGGATTACACTAAGTGTTTCAATAAGAATCATTGCATTCTATTGGATAATTTCTCATATAATCATGACAGTTGGCTAGGAGGCTGGAAAACATAGTGAAAGGTATAATTTGGAGGCTTACATTACAAAGGAAGTACCAGAAATATGAAGAGATAGATAATGAAACTTTCCACACATCTTAAAATCCTTAATGGATGCCTAGAATTATCATTATTTCATGTTGAAACCCTCCATAAATGCTATAGTTCATGACAGTTTCCTTTATAGACCTAGTCAAGGGTTTCAAGAACCAAATACAAAAAGAGAAATACAGAGAGTTCTAGACCTAGCCAAGAAATAAAATTTTACGCACATGTGGACATAGGGGAAGGTGAAATAATGAATCTATCATAGTCCTCTGGGAACCTTTGCGAGTCAAGGTGCATGATGATTCCAAATAACATGATCTTAAGGGACTAGAGAGGACAATTTTGCTAAAGGATGAAAGAGAGTGGTTTGGGAGCTTGAAATGAGTTTGTATGAGTGATCTAACATTGTTGAGTATGTTATAGCATGATTTAAACTTCAAGAGACCTAAGGAAGACCTAAAATCCCAAGCATGCATGCTAGCACTATGGACTAAGGCAAGGAGCAAGTGCATGGAAGGTAAGTGTCAAAGAGAAAAGTGAATATCTTGTCATTTGAATAGTGGTAAGCTATTGTATGAATGTAGAAGACATTACAGGAGGTGTGTAGGCAAGAGAAAGGTGAAAATTTAGGGTAAGTCTATCATAAGCCTAGAAATTGCTTATTTGCATTCAAAAACTAGAGGTATAACAATGAAGGGAAGTCGAGTTAAGACTATGAATGAAATGTTTCCTTGATTGTGGATCAAAGTTTAGAAGAAAATGTAGATTTTGGAAAGCCAAACAAAGTAAATTGGAAAAATTTTTCATTCTTAATCCAATCTAGTCATTGAACAAGAACTCCATTTTGCCAAGTTTGAAAAATGTGATGAATTGCTCTCTTGAATGGCTGAGATAATGATGAGTAGTGAATGGGCCTACACCATGTGTTGTTATCGAGCTAGATAGGGCATCAGTTAAGAACCACTAATGGCTTGATGGAAGGATGTGGAAGTGATTGTGATGACGATATTGGCTAGTGTCAACAGATACACCCAAAGGTCTTCACAAAATTTTATTAAATGTATGATAGTGCGGGATCTCTAAGAGGTTAATCATTCTTTAATCGAAAAAAGTAATGAAATAACAAGGTCAAATGAGGAAAATAGAGATAAATTCCATGCAATGAGGGAAAATAGACTAACCAAAAGATCATTGAAGGGATGAAAATTATGGGTGATTTGCAGAGGAATGGAAAGAAAGGAAAGAACATCCATGTGTATGCAATACCTTATTGCGATGAAATGGATCAAAAAGATCCATGATAGGGTAGGAAGAATAGGATAGGATGGATTGGGAAGTTGGGACCAACAATTTCACTCCATGTGATAGGATCCAACAAAAATGTTTGTGATTTATTTGATGAGGGAGACTAGGAGTTTTTGCTTATCAAGAGTGATATTGTCTTTAATCTTGATGATCATGGTGAGATCATACTTGATAAGTGATTGTGACTTATCTTGCAATATGGATTTTGTATGTGGGAGCTTGAGTTCCCTATCCATAGATTTTTGCACTTTGCGTCATACTTGGCGTTTGCATTGTTGTGCATTTTTGAATCACGTTTGAGAATTGGATTTGTGGGTGTTGGATTTGCTTGGAGCTTTGGAGCTCCTCGGATTTTTTATTTTAGCTTGATGAATAAATTGTTTGTTATTCTTACAAGATAATGTGTGATTTTGTTGGTTCCAAGAATTATGGGAAGAAAGTGGATGTTTGGGATGGATGATAGGAGTGTTAGGGATGGTGGTGGGCTTGCCACAGTTGTGAACAAAGGGATGATATGATGGAAGAATAGGATGCAATCCAATGATTTATGGTAATGGGATAGTAGGAGGTGGCCCAAGGATTGATGGTAATGGGCTAAAAGGAGGTGGCCCAAGGATAAAAGGTCAAGGGCTAGGAAGTGGCCCAAGAATTGATGGTAATAAGCCGATAAGAGATGGCCCAAGGATTGAAGATAATGGACTAAGAGGAGGTATCCCATGGATTGATGATGATTGATGATATGTGATATGTAAGGAATATTTGGGTGATGAGAAGATAGGAGGGGATCAAGGATAAACCCGGTCATTTCACCATGTAATGGAAAATGGGATGATGGGAAGATAAAAGGAGGTCCTTGTTGGTCGATGATAGAGGGTTGATTTGAAGGAAGAGGTCCAACAAGTGTTTGGGATTTAGAAGTTGTGTGATGATGGAGATGATGGGATTGGGAGGTTTTGACCTTATTGTTTCCACAAAGGAACTTGCTAGTGCATTGAAAAGATATCTTGGCACATTTTTGCTTGTCAATTTTTCGATGTGGATGCAAACATAAAGAACTCTTTATTCATATAGAAAATGGATACATAAGGCCCTCATAGGAAAAGGCACCCTAAGGTGACCTTCAAATTTTACAAGTTTTTCTTTATGATAGGGTTAGAGGAAAGCATATAAGGCTTACCAATATAAAAGAGGCTACTTTAAGGATTTTTTAGTCAAAATACCGACTCTACTTGATTCCTCCTTGTTTCTCTCTAAGGGCTAAAAATTTCTCTCTTCTACTTATCATTTAAGAATATATAAAGTCATTTGCCTCTTTATTCATATTTTAAGGACCTCTTCTCACTCTATAGTTTTTCGAACTCTGGCTTCCCTAGCTACCTACCTTTTTTTCTTTTAATTTGTTTCTTTCAACTACCTCCTTTTTTCACTTTTAATTTGATAAGGCCTTGTTCTTATCTTTCTGGCTCCTACCCCCAATATTTTAAATACAGAGCTACCACTATGTAGTATTTAATTTGGATGTTTGACCTTCTTGATCTGGAATAAATATTTTGATCATTTATAGGAATCCATGCATCTACTCCTACTTGGTATCGCCGCCGAGTCCCTGGCCGTGAAGTTCTTTCTTCCTGCCACATGGAGGGCTCACGCTTGTTTAGGGTCCTTTTCCCTAGCCTTCTAACAAAAGTGCGCTAGATAGACACGTGGAGAGATTCCACTTAGCAGATGTATCTTTGACTCTTCAACTTGTTTGGGAGTGACTTTATCGAGCCTGGACATGTGGAAGGCTTCCGCGAGTTTGAGAACCCATTTTAAAATTCTATCTTTTGGGGTTGCTGATGAGACACGTGGAGATATTTCACAACCCTTTCCATACTTAGTCAATTTTGGCCTTGAGCGATCAAAAGAAGTGAGATTCAGGGAAACAAAAGATGCTCAATAAAAGAGTCTTAACAAAAGAATGTAATCAGTTTGGTGACTCACCAAGGGATTTCATGTTGGCCATGGAAGAATCGACATCCCACGCTTTTCCAAAAATAAAAAATGTGGCTAACAGAGGGCCACTTAGAGCTTCTACAAGGAAGCCTGGTATCCAAGCCATTCTTCTCTATTGGGTAAGTCCTTCTCTGCAAGGCTTGAAACACTTGGTCTAGCTCAATTATCTCCTTGTGGGAGAAACCCTGGAGGCTTTGCATTACTACATGCAAGTGAAATCTAATTGTATGATGGGATTGATGATGGCCTCGACCTCAGCAACACTGGAGTCCTCTTTCAAAGACTGGAAGATAGTCTTGTCCTTGGCGCTTAGTGAGAAAGAGCTATTGAATTTGGTATTTTGATAGAATAATAGACTCATCTGGGAAGGGAGAGGGGAAACCTAGCTTACTAATTCATTGATATTCTTCTTTCTTTCCTTCATTCCTTGGTGAAGTTGTGCCAAGAGATTTTGAAATTTGATAGAAGCTTTGTTACAACTCAAAATCTCATTGATCTTCACCACAATCAAACATTTATCAGTGATTCCTACATTCTGAAGAGTGGGGTCTAAGGCATCATAGAGTTTTGAATCAAAATATTTGACTCATGGACCTTGGCGGATAAGGCGTTGCTGATGGTGGAGACTACATTCTCTACCTTGGAGCACAATTCTGTGCATCGGATATAAATGAGTGTCGGGGCTAGATTTGTAGTAGTGGTGGCAATTTATCACAACATGAGGCATAAAATCCCTATACTAATGTTACAATCCCCACCTTCTGGGATTGTTGCCCCAATTTTTGGTCAAGTCCTTGACCATTTCTTTAGAATATTTTATCCTGGCCTGAAGGCTATTCTTTTCCTATGAGAGTGAATTGACTAGGGCCTCGGATGCAGTGAGCTTAGCTACTAGAGCCTTTCCTCTACTTGAGAAGCTATGAGGGCTTGCTTGGTTGACATGTCCTTCAACTCCTTCTTGAGCTGATCTACCTCTCTATCTTTGGCCTTAAGCTCATCCATACGGCCCGATGTTATAGCTTCTACTTTTCAAAGGTTGGATTTGCCTTCTTAAGTTGATTATTGAGTTTCAAGTAGTTAGTAGTGACTACCACCATTATTTCATTCATCAGCTTGACCCTATCCTGAGGCTAGAAATTCAGCAAGGTCCACCGATAGCACTAATTGAATAGTCATCAGGCTGCATCTACTCTGAGGCTTGGATACCTAAGGGACAAGGTGAGTGATGGTCAAGGAGCTCTGTTGATGGTCATATAAAGATCACACTGCTTGGTTAGAGTTGTCATCTCCTTCTTCCTTTGCTTTAATCTCCTCTGATCTGGGCCATCTTAGTGAACTCTTCTTGGCTCAAAAACTCGGAGGGAGAAGAGACCATTCCTCTACTGAATGGGAAACCAGGTGGAAGGCCATATGGAATAAGAGCTAGTGATTGGGATGTTGTAGTTACTAGAGAGTGAAGAAGGGGTGTGATCATGTGGGGAGAAACTTGGGATGGTGGTAGGGAGCTGTGGAAGTAGAGGTGTGCTAAGTGGAGGAAGAGTCTGAGATGGAGTGATAGACCGAAGGGTACTTTCCGAAGGGAAAGGTGGAGGGGGAGGCACTATGGAGAGAGAAGTCTCAGGTAGAGGTGGGGACATCATGGGGACTGTGAATGACTTTAGCTTCTTGTGGGCAGGATGGAAGGTGAGTCTCCTTCTATTGTTGATTTTGAGAGGTCGGGTGAGGGAAAATTGGTGAGTGAGTCTAAAGAGAAGCAGAAGAAAAAGGTGCATTTCTAGAATCCATTGTTGTGGAAGCTCGGAAGATTTCACGGTAGATCTGAGAGGTTTCTCAAAAGTGAGCACAACTATATCCTCACTGTCTGGATTGGAGTTATGCTCTGAGTCCCACTTATCTTCCCACATCTCATCATTGAGGATCTCTTCAAAGTTTTGTGTGGTCTGGAAAATTTCTATGTCTATATTTCCAGAAGGCCTCAATTTTTCTGGAGCTCCAGTCCTTTCTTTTTAAGGCCACTCAGAGTCCTTTTCCAATTGTTAGAGTAGGGTCAAATTTATATTTGACCTGGTGGAATGACTCCTAGCCCGGAGTTGGGATGTCCTAGAGTTCCATGAAGATATCAGGTGATTCAGCCTGGGGGCTTCACCATGAATCAAAAAATGGCCTCGGCTCATGCTTGCAAGAGTTGGAGATTCTATTTGTAGCTAGAGTAGTAGCCATTTTCCCATCTGGATCATACCTCCATGAATCCTTGATCAAGGTGAAGCCATAGGAGGCTAACTTCTATGTGAGAGATAATGGTCCACTCACCTTTTGAGTATGGTAACCCCTCCCCTACTAAATGGAAGCTCATAGACTACTTTCTTCTTTCGGGTCAATTTGACCTCAAGGTCTAGGATGACGAGCTTCCTGGTGACTTCTAGACCCGCAATCCGAGGCATGAGAACCCTCGGGAGCAGCATGAAGGATTCCCCTGAATCCATGGACCCAAATCATGGAATTGCCCTCTATGGAAAAGAAGTAATCATAGGTGTGCAATGGGTCGAGAAGATAGACCACACAGAGTCATTCATTCTGTTATTGATCCCTTCAAGGATCAATTTCTAGCAAGAGAGGCTCTACAAAAGCATTGAAAAATTCATACACATGTCTCGATGAATGGGACAGTATATGGGTCCATGTAGATACCGGGATAATATTTTGGAATTTACCTCCTCATCCCATAAGGTCAGAGTCATAAACTGACCGAAATATTGAGCATTTTGGTACAGGATGAGGTGGAAGAGAAAAGAAAAATACTTGAAGGTGGATGCCATCGAGAAATGTTGAGTTGCTCACAAATTGACCCCATGATGACCTCTGAAGTCAAATTTATATGTTTTTTTCTGGATAATGGTCCTCATTCGGAACAGTGCCGCCATCTACCAATCCTCAATGTCTTTATCAGAGTCTAGCCCAAAATAAAGGCCAACATAGAATAGGCATCTTGAGCATCAGTCATGAGGGATTTTAAGGGAATGGGGAAACTGGAATCCTGAACCATGCTGGTGTATGACTGCCTCAACTCCTTGTTGAGGAATGTGACCTTAGTTTGGCATAGGGCCCATACATTTCGAAGTTTAGCTATATTATAGAAACTAGTTGTTTGGTCATAGGTCAGGGCTAACATGTCCCTGATAGCCTATGGTGTAATTACCATGGCTATATTTTGGCCCTGGATTATATGGTTCTCTGATTTGAAACAGGCACATGCACATTTGTATGAGCTCTGGGCATGGGTGCGTAAGAGGAACCATATATTGGGTGAGAGTTGTGCTCAGATTCTAGAGCCGAATGACTTAGAATCTCCCAGAAGGTTGAACCTGACACATGTTGCTTCTCTCAAAGCTTTGGGCCTTTTTTTGAGACTAGGGTCGAAGATATCATCGGTTGGGTCACTGACCATAGAAGGATCACTATACCGAGACAATGGATTAGGGTATTTTAGCTTAGGTTGGTGTGGTCGAGGAGGAAGGGGTTTCCCTATGTAGGATTTTTTTCTAAACAGAGTTGGAGGTGGCCATGGTGTCTCTCTGAATCTAGAAAAAAAAACTGGAGCCTTTGGAGACTTTGATATTCATAGATTAATTCAAAAATCTTAATGCTTGGAATGACCCTGTCGAACATCTCGAGACACCTTAAATAACCATTTATACTTAAGGAGTAAAATCTCACACATACTTGGGGTCACTTCTTATAACATTCCCTTTGAGTGGGAGACCCAAGGCACCGAACTCGGTGCCTTTTGATAGATCTTGCATTGATTGTGGATCTCCTCATTAAGGAATGGGGCTTTACTCTTGATGATGACTCTAATAGGAGAAAAAGGCAAGTGTGCTTCCCTCAAAATTAAAAAAGAGACATGGAAGAGGTGGTGGGACACGTGGAAAAATGCCCAAAAAAGGGGAAGGCACAAATAAAAACCAAAAAGAAGGAAACAAATATATACATATGATACAATTTCGAGGACACTTACATGAAGGGTTTTAGGTGAATCCCATTTACTGGGATAGCAAAGGATCTCCCGCCATGGTTTCAAGTTCAAATGAGTTATGCTACTTACATGCATTGATTATGAAGGGACCATTCCACAAGGGGTGAATTTTCCATGATTACGGGCTTGGCTTCTCTTGCATCCCATTTCAAGATGGTGGTCTTGACTTGGAAATTTGGCTATGATGTCTTTTGATCGAACCATGTCTTGACTATTTGTTGGCGATTGATCATGTTTTCATGGGTGAGTTCACGCCTCTCTTGGAGTTCCACCAGCTTAGTGAGCCTTACTTAGCATCACTCCATTTTCCTCTACCTCGAGCCTTTTCAATAGTTGTAATGTAGGGATCTCAAAGAAATTGGCATCACAACACTTTTCCCATAGACTATTTCATATGGTGAAGCTTTCAAGATCTATTTTGGAGTGATCCGATTGGCCCATAAGGTTGTTTTAACATGCTCATGCCATAACCTTTTATGCTCATGTCCCATTCTTTTGATGAGTCTTATCAGATTCTTATTTGTAGACTCTATCAGACCATTTCCTTATGGGTAATAGTTAGAGGATGACTTTAGATATATCTCATGCTTGACCACAAAATCAAGATACTTTAGCCCCTAAGAAAGATTTGGCATTGTTAGATATAATGGTGTGGGGGGACCAAAATGAGTGGTGATATCCTGCAAGAGTCCTAGGATCACATTTTTAGTGGACTCCTTAAGTGGAACTGCCTCCGTCCACTGGGTGAAATAATCAGTTGCTGTGAGAATCCACGGTGCCTGACACTTGAAGTTGGGTTAACCATTCCAATGAAATCAAGACCCCATTTGTGAAGGGTTCCTCAATTAGGATGGGATTGAGGGGAAATGTCGTGTTTCTTGAAACCCACGTAAACTTGACAAACCTTGCATTTATTCATTTCTCCTGACTATCAGTGAACAGGCTTGGCCAAAAGTATCTGCTTGCAAGATCTTTATGGCTATGGTTTGGGCTGAAAAATTACCACCAAGTTCCCGTGATTAATTCCCTTAAGACTCTCTTGGCCTCTTCATCCTCCAGGCATCTTAACATTAACCCATTAAAATTCCTCTTAAAAAGGAAGTTTGTCAATCATAGTGAAATGAGTCCCTTGTTGTCTATAATATCTCCTCTTTTTCAGAGGGAGATGGCATGGGTACTCTCCGGTTTGCATAAAATGAATTCTATCAGAGACCCATCCCTTAGGCCTATCCTCTTGTAGGTACATTATCTCACCCGATTCACCATTCACCTCAGGGATAGGTTCTGTGTCAAATATTGACACAGTCCCTTGCCTCTCACAAGCTTCATGGGTTTTAACTCTATGTCGTACTCCAAGATCTTGGTTATCCAATTTTCCCTTTTTTAGTTATCTCACCCTCCATTATGTATTCTTTGACACTGGAGTGAGCCACCATGACCCAAATTTTGTTGTGCGTGACAAGGTGTCTGAACTTCTTCAGACCTTTAACTATGGTAGGCTTGCCTTTCCACAAAATTGTATCTTGTTTCATAGTCATGGAGATTTTTTGAAAAGAAAGTGATTGGGTGTTCCTCCCCTTGTCATTCTCCCTTTTGGGTTAGCACAGACGCTATGTTATTCTTTCCCCCATATACATACATTATGAAACTCTTTGAGAAGTCGGGATTGTGGAGCATGGGGGCGATGTCAATAGCCTCTTTTATCAATTCAAAGGATGATGACCTTCATCAATCCATTTGAAACCTAGGTCCTTTTTCAAGCATGAGAGTGATGGGTGGATAGTTCCCACAAAATTTGATATAAACCTTCTAAAAAGTTGATCTTTCCTAAGAAGGATTGAACAACCTTCTTGTTGACCGGAAAGGGAAGCTCCAAAATGGCCCTGACTCTCTCAGGATCAAGAAACTCCCTCCTTTGAGACAACATGTCCCAAGAGCTTTCCTTGGGGATTCAAAGATACATTTCTTTGGGTTCAGAGAGATTCCAAACTCTTGACATTTTTTAAACACGGCTTCTAAAGCATCAAAATGTTCTTCCGTTGTTTTAGTAAACATGGTAAGGTCATCAAGGTATATGAGGATTACCTTGTTTATCAATGCCCCAAATGTGGTATCCATGGCTCTTTGAAAAGTAGCCCCTACATTTGTGAGCCCAAAAGGCATTTTTGCATAGGTGAAGGTTCCCCACTTGGTTGTGAAGGTAGTCTTGTGTTGGTCCCTTTCCATGAGCCATATTTGGTTATAACCCAAAAAACCATCCAACAGAGAAAACATCTCGGAGCCACGACCATCTGTAAAATTTGTTCCATAGAGGGCAAGGGGTAATGGTCTTTTAGGGAGGCCTTATTTAGATCTCTGAAGTCTACGCAGAGTCATATTTCACCATTCTTCTTCCTCACTGGAACTAGGTTGGAGACCCACGTCATGTGTTTGATTGGAAAAATGATACGAGCCTCTAATAGTTTTCTTAATTCTTCCACCATGAGGGCTTCTACCTTAGGGTTCACAGGCCTTTTTTTTGATGCACATGCTTAGTCCCTTCTTCTAGGTCAATGGTGTGTTGGATAATGTCCTTATCATAACCATGTAGATCATCATATGTCTAGGCCATTACTTTATCATATTTGTGACATAAGGCCACAAGTATATCTCTTTCCTTTTGGGTCACCAACTTTCCAACTTTCAATCGTTTGTCCCTAGCTATTTCCAGCTCTACATAGTCTTCTTTTACCACCTCAAACCTTCTCAATCTGAACTAGCATCATCTGAGTTGAAAATATTTTCAAGAGTAATTAATCCTCTTGGGAGCTTGTTCATCTTTAGTTGTATTATTTGGTCCCCATATGCTTCTTCAATCTTGGGCTGGAGTTGATTTGTGAATTGATCTAGACTGTTGGAGGAAGTGTATGACTGTTGGTCATTATCAAACACCTACCAATGGTGGATGTTGTCAGGGATAGAGGGGTGAATGATCACTTTTATGGTATCTTTATTTTCAATTAGATCTTGGGTTGGGTCGAATTGAGACCCAATGGTAGCCATCTGTCAGCCTCCGTATTTTGATCACGGGAATTACCTTAATGTTGAAAGCTTCAAAATCATCTATTAAATCCCATACCCGGTGCCGATAGGATCTCATCCTTGGGTTCTTGGTGGTGGAAATATTTCTTACTTGTGTGACCACCAATTCGAATCACCAAATACTTTTAGCTTCTGATACCCTCCTTCCAGGTGGTGGATAAGTCATGCACCAAGGCTTCGTATTCTACCTCGTTACTAGTAAAGAGAACTAGAAACAAACTGATTGGAGTATCTTCCTACCAGCTGAGGATATGAGACAAACTCCAGCTCCGAGCCATTTTTTTCTCCTAGCCCCATAAAAATATAGAGTCCATATTGGAGGGTTACCGAGGGCTTGTCTCCCATGCATCACCTTCTCTTTCCACCTTTGGGATTATGGGGTTTTCATTGAAAATGATGTAAGTGCCCAAACCGGTTGAATCAAAGTTCCCAAAAGGATCTCCAGGGGAAAGATTAGATGGATGATCACTCTCTCTGAGGGTCTCCATCTTCTACGTATAGTTCTTCTTCTCTGGTGATCATAGCATGGGAGGCCTCAAAACCGGAAGGCACTTGGTCCATTATATGCTCCTTGGAGAGGGGTTATGACAAGACCTTCATCTTAGACCCATACTTGGTTGTAGGATTAAATGGGACCAATCCAAAGACATATACCCACCGATCTTAGTTATGAAATCTTGGGAGAGGAGAGCTAGAGCCAAAGAACCGGTGGGACATTAATCACCATGATATCTTGGCAAAACAGTTATATTCGGATAGGAATAGAGCTGTAATGGGAGTCCCTTGATAATCCCTATGGTTGGAACAGATTTCCCATCCAGTTGCATAACTCCCTTCTTCAAGGGTTCATACTGAATTCCTAAAGCATCTACAATTTCTGAGGCATGACAAGTAGTGCTTGCACCAGAATCTATCATGGAGTTATGTAATAACTTCTTACCTATAATAAGAGTTAAAAAGAAGGGGTTGGGCCTTGGTTTACTCACCTCTCCTTGTTGGTTCAACAATATGGATTCTGTGGGCACTCAAGTGCCTTTGACCCATCCTTTCGAGGGATCCACTAAGGTGAATCCTCTCCTAATTTTAGTGCTTCTTAGAGAAACTCCTTTTTCTTGGGAATACTTAGGAGATCCCACAAAGATGCATTGGCTGGCACCTTTTTAAGCTGTTGGACTATGTTGATGGGTCGACCAGTGATGGTTTAAGAGGTGGTTGATGCTTCATCCTTTCCTTATCAAGGTGACAAACTTCTTGATCTTGTATAGTTGATTTTGGAGCTTCCCTTACTATTGGTGATGGATATGTTCACGATGGTCGAGGTTCTTTATACACCTTATCGGTTGAACTTGAAGTTAGTGCATCTACTTCAATGATTCTCTTCTTGAAGTGGGTGTTGTAGTTAAACTGAACAGGTTTTGGAATAGACACCTCATTTATGAAGATGAACTCCTCCCCTTCTACCCAAGAGAAAAGGGCATGCTCTAGTGTGATCTCCACCTCTTGTTCTAGGGACATTCCTTGCATATGTGTAGTGAAAGTGGCACTTTGGGCTCCCTTGGACTGATGGGGTCTAGTTGTGTATGTGTCATAACCTTCTCTTGATCATTTTTTGGCTATCCTTAGTTACAAGTTCCTTGGGGAAGTCCTCGGCATATGAGAATTATTGCAAGGGAAGCACCAAGTGTTGGGCTCCTCGGCCAGATGGTTTTGTCGGGGATGATTTCTCTCCCACTATTGGGGAGCAATTGAAGTGGCATTGGTACAAGGACTATTTGATTTGATAGTTGGGTGGTCGATGGTCTCTAAGTATTCTAGTATGTAGAGGGATAAGCGGGTTGGCTACCTTGGAAATTTTGATAATTTTTCCTTGGATAAGTTTCTGATTCCTTTTAGGTTCACTATCTCATTAGAAAAACTTCTTAGGATATTTCTCATCTCATCCATCTTGGGAGAGGAAGATGAGGCTGTGGTGGTAGAAGTTGAAGTTGTAACCATAGGGGGTAACTATATAAGGATGTAGGGGTTTGGGTCGGGCTTGGTGTTTGTACTTGTGGAAGGGGGCTATCTCAAGATTTATCGGTAAAAGAGTTTGGGGGAGCTTCTAGCATCTATTAGATTATTCTCAGCTTGGACATAATGTTATAGGCATATGGAAAAGATTCCCCTCCTAATGATTGAATCATTACCAAAATATCTGAGTTTAGAGATTTTAAGTAAAAGACAATAGCCATACCTATAGGTGGTCTAGCCTAGGCAGAATCCTTTGCCAGGTTTTATGGAACCGGGTGTTAAAATCTATCATTAATTCTTACGGGCCCTTTTTAATGCCAATTAGTTGTTGTAGGAGTGATGACCGGTCTCCCTTCTTTTGAACCTTGTCACCAATACCCCCTAATTGGTCCCAAGTACCAATAGTATTAGGGGTTAAAGATGGTACCATTCAGGGCCCTTCCCTTAAAAGAGGTGGCCAAAAAACATAAGGTGACATCTTGCTCCCTTATATAATGTACTACACATATCTCTGCTACATCTTGGAGATGCTCCTCGGGGGTTTGAAATCCTCACCACTGAATTTGGGTAATGCTTTTAATGCATTGGCTGGAATAGGGTTCCATACCACCGGAGGCATGGGAAAAATGAGTGGGCTTCCTTGATCCCATGAAACAAATGGTCTTGGAGGTGGGGGCTGAAGGTGAGCCATAATGATAGGTCTGAGGGTCCTAGTTGACTATGTAAAAGGCCTACCTAGTGGAGGGGTTGAGAGAGTCCATTCTGGGGGATGGAGACCTCTGAACCTATCTTCCTCTTCTATGTCATGGAGGAGATAGCTACAAATAGTTGATTAGACCCTCTTCTCTTGCTCTCACCCTCGTTCACATTCATTTGTTCCTTCAAGTGGGTGGGTTGGACCCTTTACCAATTGGTAGATCTTTGATGATGTGAAATCTAGGTATTAATGTCCCACCGGGTGTGCCAGAAAATGTTGATGATGATCCTTGCAGATGAACCATCAGAGTCATAGGAAACCTTAGGTTGGTGAGACGTGTGCCCTAAGGTGACCTCCAAATTTTAAAGAAGTTGGCTCTTCTCTGTTGATTGGGATAGGGTTAGAGGAAAGCATGTAATGATTTAAAAATAAAGAGGTGATGTGCCAATCTAAAAGAGGGAAAGCTACATAATACTTTAAGGATTTTATCGAGGGTAGTTGAAGGGCTGCATAACATGATCTACTATTCCGATAACACAAGTCCGAGGAGAGTGAATGAAAATGATTTATAAATAGTAAATGAGATAGAGAAATTCTAAGGGCATTAAGCATGATGAATTTCTTGACTCATTTAGAACTACTTATCATAAAAGAACAAAGATTCAGAATATATAAAGTCCATTTGCATAGAATAAGAACTCTTTATTCATATAGAAAATGGATACATAAGGCCCTCAAAGGCACATATTACAATTTTCTTTTATGACAGAGGCTTACTGAGGCTAGATTTTACAAAATACCCGAACTCCTGGCTTCCCTTGATGTTTCTCTGCTAAAAACTTTTTCTCTTTTTTATTTTTTTTTTCCTCCTTTTAAGGACCTCTTCTCACTCTGTTACTTTCAGCTACCACCTTTTTTCTTTTAATTTGATAAGGCCTTGTTCTTATCTTTTTGGCTCCTACCCCAATATTTTAAACTGAGCCCCATATTTTAAATATTTGGATGTTTGACCTTCTTGATTTGGAATAAATATTTTGATCATTTATAGGAATTCATGCATCTACTCCTATGTATTGACCTTCTTGAAGTTCTTTCTTCCTACCACGTGGAGGGCTAAATATTTAGGGTCCTTTTTTAACTTGTTTGGGAGTGACTTTATTGAGCCTTGGACACATGGAAGGCTTCTACGAGTTTGAGAACCTGTTTTAAAATTCTATTTTTGGGGTTGCGCCGATGAGACACGTGGAGATATTTTGCAACCCTTTCCATACTTAGTCTATTTTGGCCTTGAGCGATCAAAAGAAGTGCGATTCGGGGCAACAAAAGATGCTCAATAAAAGATGTATGCATGCTAAACTTAAACTAAGTTAATTAAATGAACCTAACACCAAGTAGATCCTAACTTAGTTAAATTCAAGAAAATACATCATGATAAAGCGAGAAAAGAAAGTTAGTTAAACCACAAAATATGAATCTATACTAAGTGCAAACCTCCTTTTGATCTTTTGATGTGCTTTGGATGTAAATGTAGACCACGCACGATCAAGGATTTCTCAAGCAAAGAGGAAGAGATCTCATCAAGTATGGCTTAATTGTCATTTTGATTCTTCTCTTACTACTCTTTAGCAAGTAGAAAGGGGAGATTTAACAAGCCTTCCAATAACATGAAATGCTCTTCTCAAGTATAATGTTTTTCAAGGACATGGTGTAAGGTATGACAAGGTTTCAAAGGTGTAGATTGGTAGGAAGGTACTAGGTTTCTTATATAGCTTTCCAATTTGGGAGAAGCTTGCAACCTAGTGAATGTGGGATAAAGTGAATGTAGAATTAGAAAGGGATAAGTATGATTAGAAGAGATTAATTAGATATTAGAAACTCATGGGAGTTTGGGAAGGTTTAATTAATTAATAGGCCAAGTTAAGCTTATAGAAGCCATTTAGAGATGATTTGGAGGGAAATTAGTAGAATTTGAAGGGTTTAAGAGGGGGATTTAACCAATAAGAGGGTTTATTGATTAAATATGAGATTGAAATATTAATTAACTAATAATGGTTAATTAATTAATTAAAAGAGGATTTTAACTAACGAAACGATGTTAATTGGCATCCAAGATGGGGGACGAGGCTAGTTAATTAATGAAGTGTTGTTAATTGACCAAAACAAAGGGGAATGTTAGATAATTAGAGGAAAATCACTAATTATAATGAAATATCAGTAGAGAAGACAATTATTACAATTTTAGTATTAAAAATGTGCAATCGAAATTAGGTGTCTACATGTGTTTATTGATTTCTACATTCAATGTGAGTGTCCTAAGCATCATTAATTCATTAATTTACCTAATATCATAAGTGTGTACTCATTCCATGGGTATGACTTACATATGAAGCGAGGATAATTTTAGTGGCGAATATTCGTAATATGGCGAATATTCCATTTTTGAAAATTTTGAAAAGGCGAATTTTTTGGCACGGGCAGTGACCTGTTCGCCTAAAAATTACACTTTAATTTTTTTTAGGGGTCGGCTTCGCCTACCCCTTGAAAAATATCCCCTATATAAACCTATATTATTCGCCAGGTAGAACACTTCTACTTCACATTTTTCAACAATATGATATATCCCATATTATAGACGCGCGACAAGGGGGTAAGTTATTGATGCGCGACAAGGAGGGTTTGCAGACAAGGAGATACTGTAGATATTGACGCATAGTAGATGCATGACAAAGATTTTGTTGACGAGCGACATGGAGTTTTTTCGATGAGCAAGAAGAGGGCAGAGGTTGCAGACGCACGACATGATATTTGCTGTCGCGCGTCATTAAGGCCTATTGACGCGCGACATTAAGGCCTATTGACGCGCGTCACTAAGGCCTGTTGACGCGCGTCAATAGGCCTTAGTGACGCTGCGTCACTAAGGCCTTAATGTCGCGCGTCAATAGGCCTTAGTGACGCCGCGTCAATAGGCCTTAATGTCGCGCGTCAATAGGCCTTAGTGACGCGCGTCACTAAGGTCTGTTGACGCGCGTCACTAAGGCCTATTGACGCGCGTCACTAAGGCCTATTGACGCGCGACAAGGAGGTACAACAGATATTGACGCATACCAGACGCACGACAAAGAGTTTGTTGATGCGCGACAGAGATTTTTTGATGAGAAAGCAGAGGTCGGAGGCTGCAGACGCGCGACGGGAGATTTTGCTGTCGCGCGTCAAGTAAATGCAATGTCGCAGCGACACTAAGGTCTATTGACGCGCGACATTGCATTTACTTGACGCGCGACAGCAAAATCTCCCGTCGCGCGTCTGCAGCCTTCTGTCGCAGTGCTTGATAATCAGGCGAAATTTTTTCATACAACCCCCAAAAAATTCGCCTTCCCGTGAAACCGGTTCTGGGGATATTCGCCAGGTATTCTCCACCTCCGATTTCTAGGAGGTCTCTTAAAATGAACCACGATATGAAGGATTTTAGTGGGTTATGGTGTATTATAATGTGGTATAAAACTCTACGTAGTTTTGATTGTTGTGGAATACTTAAAAGGGGAATTTTCCATAGGATAAGTGTATACGATATCTTCATGGACATATTTAGCATATTTATGTAACATAGAGGAGACCACTTCTATAACATGAATCCAAGGTCTACCAAGTAGAAGATTGTAATTGAAGTCATCGAGGATTACTTGACATGTTATGGGAAGCATCTTAGGTCCAACAATTATATCAAATGTAACCTTCCCTAAAGCTTGTCTACTTACATTATCAAGGCATTTAATCTTCATAAGCTTGAATAAGTAGGATATATTTTCTTGATTCCTAGTGCATAAAGAAAGGTGATATTACAAATTTTTAATCATGATCCATTATCCACAATAACAAGCTAAAGTTTTGAACAGTAACTTCTTGAAGAGTCAAGTCTTCTCTTCTAAAGGAAATTTTATCTTTATTTCTCTTCACTGTGTTGACAATGGATGAGAAGTATGTTGGTTTTGTATTAGCTGATAAGTGACATCATGTAAGTCTACACTAGCAATCGCACACGAGTAGTACAATGTGAACGCCAAAAGGGAAAAATAGGGAGAGACAAAAATGGAGTAGAATAATAAAGAAAGAAGTGGAGGTGACTATTCGAAGGTACAAGAGTTGTTGGTAACTGGAAAGAAGCCCAGAAATGCATTAATATTGAAAACGTTTTTAGAAGGGGTATATGAAATTTGAGTGAATGTAAGTGATAAGACAATTTGGAAAATGTAGCGAGCCGATGTGGAGACCAAATAGAGGATCAATCGATTTGAAAAGTGAAGAAATCTTTTGTTTTTTGTTGTCGGCTCACTTGGAGGAAACATTGCAAGAATTTATATTTACAAAGAAATGAGAGCATATCAACCATGAGTTCTGAATGTAAGTGTTGGAGTATGCTAGACAAACGTATCTGAATAAACCATAGATGAAGGTCAAGGAATCAAAAGATGTTGTTGTACAACAAGAGAAAAGAGAAAAATAAAGATTCACAGTGCAAAAAAGGCATATTATATTTTAGAAATGAAGTCACATTGTTTATATTTGTATTCATGGTTTGAATTTGACATCGAGTTAGATGTTTTGTATGATTCTAACCATAAAATAGTTACAAATATTTGATTTGAATCTCTCATACAACTTAAATATTTAAAACATGGTCATCATTTTTTATATAGAGTTACATGTAAAATGTATTAATATACAACATGTTGAGAAGTGCAGAGTGTTGATTGGGGAGGGAGGAAGGGGATGGTTTTTTTTAAAGGGGGGGAACTGGTGGAGAGAACTTGGGTGTGCATCTTCATTTCTTTAGACCAGAAGTAGAGGGGCATGAGCCATTATTGAGTATTGCCTGAAAGAAGAAAGAGGTGAAAGGTAAAGATTTGTAAGGGAGGGGACTCTAGAGATAAATGTAAATAGAATACCATGTTTCTTGGTGTTTCCAATTTGAATAGTGGCCTTCTATAAAGTAAGGACGTTAGACTTGTGGATAGTTAAAGCCGAAGCCAATTTAATATGCATTTTTTTGCAGCTCCCTTTGAAAATTTGTGGCATTGGAATATGCAACAATTTGTTGGGATTCCAAGATGGCCAATATTGAGTACTCAATATTTTTCAAATTTTATGGCAGGAAAAGTGGTAGATCATGCGGTGGTATGGAAATGCCATAAATTAGTCCATCAAGTAATTTGTGTAATGGAGTGGGCAATTGGACAGATTCAACATTTTCAACATGTAGAGATTGTGATGGTCGACATGGTCATTGTTTTTCGCAAACGAGTTGGGCGAATCATTAAATATATGAATTTCATGTTGAGAGAGGTGTGAATAAGTGCAAGACATAAGGAATTCCAATCCTAAAAATGAGAAACATCATGAATGTAAAGAATTAGTTGGCGAAAGGAAACATATGTGTAGGTGCAATCTTATTGTCAAAAAGCTATTAGCAAGGAGACTAATGTATGAAATCCCCTCCAAAGGCTTGTGTCATATAAGTGGCTTGCATATAATGGAATGTCCATGACAGGCGGAAACAGGCCTACGTGACCAACTTGAAGGTTGGTCCCAAACCGAGTCAAATTGTTTGAAAGGAAATCATTGGTATGAAGTCCTGAACCCTTTTGCAAAGTTCCCTGGGATACCATGCTCGATATTGTGTCATGAGTACTATATGTGTTGCCCATCTGTAAAGCGTCAAAACCATGGATGGGAACTAAGGCATCGATGTTGGTAGCACACCAAGTGTACAACGTATTCATACATAAACTCACCCAACTCCAACAAAGAAAGAAGCAACACCTTACCAAGGCATGTCAATGAAAAATTCATCAAAAGAATGCCTAAAAATTTACATCTTTGATTAAATTTCTAAACATGTTTCTCACACATGACATGCACAACCCAAATGGATTCAAATATGATCTTTATAAAACAACCATGGGAGATGCATAGCCTATCTGAAAGCCCCCAATAGCTAAAATCATGCTTACCCCATCTATTACAAGACCATATGGATGTTTTTGTATGGGTTGTAAGACCCCAAAACCTATTTTTTTCTCTTAGCATTTCCATTATAATTAAGTTCTATCTCATTTGACCAATATTGACCTCTCATTAATGTTTAGATTAAAATCAATTCATATTGTTGAACATTTTAAAGGGAATTCTTTATTGGATTATCATGTTTGTGTTGTTGATGAGCCTATAAAAAATTGTTGACAATTGATCCCTTTCAATGCAACAAAACCATTACTTATGCACGGAAAATACGACTTGCTTAATAATCTATATTATAGATTGTATATGTGTAAAATATGTTGCGGAGCCTTAAGTTTATACCTTTGAGATGAATAGATAATCCAATAGTGGAATTCATGTTTACGTATTCATTCAAACTAGCGGTGATGTTAGTGGCTCGTATACTGATAATTGTGAGAAAAGCTCTTAACAATTTATAGCAAGATATTATTTTACATATAACATTATAAGGGCTTCTTACATTATAATGATTAAACAAGTCGATCATTCAAATTATGTCTCTGTATTCATGATAATTACATGACATCTGAGAAATTAAATTTGGATGACAACCCATATATTTTGCAGATAACATTTTAGTGATTTCTACCAAATGTTATTTTTATGTCCAATGTTATCTGTATTCGTTCATTTTAAGTTCAATTTATAGAGTGGACTAATTATAATTTAGTATAATATAACAAATGTCAAGAATTTATCTTCTTATTACAAAGCCATATAAATTATCATTTCACATTAAAAACTATTGACTCGGAGTTCTTGTCAAACAAAAGAGTGTTTTGAAGAGATTGACTCAGCTAAATTGGGTCACAAGCCATGTTGGTACTAATCGCAATAGCACAAAACAAAAAAATCTTTAAAAGCTAAAACTAACCTCACAAATATGTGAAAATATGTTGAAGATGTCACGTCACAAATATGTTGAAAATGAACTTAGCACAATCTCGTGAATGGCCATTGGCGACAAAGCTACAAAACTTAAACCAACAACAAAAGCATAAAAAGTGTATGTTATTTTCTCTCAATTATATTATGACGTGAGGGCATGTTGTTTTTTCACGGTGTGAGGGTTTTAGACGGGGTCTTTCCTTCCATAATATAGCTTTATCTCCCAAAAAAAGTGATCAAAAGCATAGTGAAACATGGTTTATATAAAGTTCGAGATATGTGATTTTTGAGGGTTAGAATTTGGCTTTGTTTTGCCCATCTGAACACCAAGGAGGAAAAAATTAGATCCGCAAATGAATGTAGTTTGTAAAAATTAGTCCTCTCTAAAACATAATATATTTAATCAACTTTTAAACTATAAATCAACAATAAATGTTTGATTTTATTATTTTGCGAGAAACTTAATGTTACCTTTTAAACCTAGAATGTGTGTTTAATCATGTGAAAGCATTGCTTCCAAAAACTATTTTGAAATCAAATTCCATTTACCATTTCCTCAAATATTAACATTATATGGACCAAACGTATACTAAGCTTGTACATAGAAAAGATGTAAGAATGAGAATATTCACAAATGTGTCACAATGCTTGTGTTGCTCACTTCATTTTGTTTCATTAGTGTTATACTTTTTTGCTCATTCGCAAATATTTTAAATGTACAATATTAATCTAACTAATATCCCACTTTATTCCTTCTCATACATGCATCACTTGTATTCGCACACATGGCAAAGCAATCAAGCATTTACTTCTAACAGGTGTCATGGTTTTTGCTTGCACACTCAACGCACTTTTTGTGTCGGTTGGATAGCTAGGTGGCGTCAACATCTTCCAATCCACTATTTGAACACCTGCTAAGAAAAAAATTACATATTCATTTGATTTCAGATCCAAAAAAAGTAAAATGACAAATTTTTCAAGCGGTGCATTAAACAAAAGAGAGTACATTAAAACCCCATATCTTCTGCAGATCCAAAAAAAGAAGAGTAGAACAAAATTTCCACCAAATATCACAAAATGTAGAACAAAATCCGTCCATGTAAATGAATTTTTTTGAAGAAATCACCTTTGTTCGAGCCTCTCTCGAAGTCGAGAAGAAGAACTATGGATGATATAAACAAAAATCGGGCAAACCAAAACCCAAAATGAAAAATGTAAAGACAATGGAAAATCAAAACCAATTTGAAAAACGTAAAGGCAATAGAACGTATTTTTCATGGAAAGAGATCACCAGTGATGATTTTATTTATCCACTAGATATCACATAATGTAGAACAAAATTTGTCCCTGTAAACTGAAAAACATTTTTGAGTAAATCACCTTTGTTCGAACCTGATCCGAAGTTAGAGAAGAAGAACTTTGGCTGATATAAGCAAAAAATCAGGGAAAACCAAAACCCAAAATGAAAAATGTAAAGGCAATGGAAAACCAAAACCAATTTGAAAAATGTAAAGGCAATGGAACATATTTTTCATGGAAAGAGATCACCGAGTGATGATTTTACTGGGGGGACCAGGTGGGTGCGGCAAAGCTACATTCAATAAATGACAGAACAAGTAATTTTTCAAGGCCCTCGTTTCTGATGGAGAAAAAACCCAAAAATAGTTTCAGACAACTATATCTAGATAAATTTAGGAACTTCAAAACAATTTCATAACCATACCGAGCTTACACAGGAAAAACCCCAATATGATTTCAGAAACAACATTTGTATTTTGAATAGAGAAAACCCCCAAAAAATTCAGAACCATACCGAGTCAATCATTTCCCCACCGCATGACCTGGATTCCCTGAATGTAAGCTTGGACGAATGCAAATCCTGGCGCTTGGCCGATTGCTCTGCATGGCAACATTTATTACCGGTTGTCGGGGTCCGTTTCCATAACGAAGAGTTGTCATTGATGTGAACTTCATTGGATCAAACCCGACTAGGGTTTCTCACGGTCAAATATGACTTAATGTTGTATCACAGGCAGTGCATTTATTGTCTTTGAATCCCCGCTTGAGTGTTGATCAGAGCTCGCAATATTCCCTTCGGTTGATGCTACCATCTTAGCAACACAAATCGCTTGATGAAACCCACACGTGATCGCATCATCCCGATCTTATGTCGATTCAAACCTGAGAACCAAAGCAGCAAATTCATGAAACAAAAAAACCAAATGCATAGTGATTAGGGTTTGGTTGGATTTAGGGTTTGAAGCACAATTGGTAGATGTGCTCAAACACGTGGACAGTCTCAAAACGATCGTGCTTCAATGTCAAATGCGTGTGTGATTTCGAGTCATTTGATCATCTCGCACCATGTCAAAAAGTGGAGGTTCATGTTCACTTAAAGACACGCCTTTCGGTGTAATAATAAATTTACATATAATTTTATTTTAATATCAACTAACCATATGAATGAACTTATGCAATCAAAAGCATCCAATATTCAACCCGAAAAAATAAAATATGCATTAATACACCACCTAGAAAATCTAAAAAATCTTTTTATGTATTGAATTCACTAGATTTTAATCATCAACCCTTTATTTGCAAGGATATTCTATTCCCCATTGTAATTGACTAAGGGATATGACTTCACATATTTAGCTAAATGACATAATTTACCGCTTAAAAAATAAACAAAGGAAACTCAAAATAATAGTTGCCCTCGTGGAATTTTGTGCTTTCCCTTTGGGAGTTTTGTGTTTGCCCTCGTGGTTTTTTTGTGGGACTGTGAGTTGTTCGGTCGCCTGCTTTTGCAACTCTCTTATATTATTAATATAATGGGTAGTTCTAATAGTAAAATAATGGAAGAGATTCATCATTTCCGATATCTCACATCTCTAATCTCATATCTTATGACAACACGTCAAATCAATATTTATAAGCATTGAAAATAGTTATAAATAATAATAATAATAATAATAATAATAATAATAATAATTAAAAAAAAAAACACAAAGGTGGAGTAATGTTTTGTGTCACTCAAAGAAACCAAATTTAAAGGTATGAACCAAAAATTTTAAGAACATTCAATAATATAGATACCAACAATAAAGCATTCAATTCCAAAAATGAAAAGAATCAAATTGAAGAGGCTTTGAGTATTTAGGTCGATAATTCTACTATGCACTTGGGATATATCTGATTGTTCAACTAAAATTAGCTTGAACCTAAATTGAAAAATAACAATTCCATAGAAATTGTAATAATAAAAAATATTTAAAATCCTATTAATTTTGACTATCACTTAAATATAAGTGTTAAACTATTACAAGGCTTACTCATGTTCGTATAGTTCCCACCCCAAATTTTCTTAATTCTAATCAGTAAATAGTGTTATGTTATTACTAATAAAATGATTGAGTGCTGATCATGGGGCGCTATTATTCTCGATGGACACTTAGCACAGACAAAAACCAAAACCCATTTGATAAAATGTGTTAGATAAGGCCAAAATAAACATATCTAATTGGTAGTCCTTTGTTGGAAACAACCCTGTTCCCACGAGCAAAACGAAGGGAAATAAAGAAGGAAATAAGTATCTTCCTACAGAAATTTGAACGAGACGGATAAATCTAAGTCGGTTGGCATCCCTATCTGAGTCATAATGACAGTCTCAGACTTGATCTGCCGCTGCCACCACTTGCAGTTTGTCCTTGTCCACACGCGGGTTGAAGAAGTGTTAAAGCAGGTAGACGCAAAGAAAGAAAATTTGAGGATGAAAGCGTTGTTGCTTGAAAACAGTTGCAGGTTCAAGAAAACCATTGTAGCTTGAAAACCGTTATTGCGTCCCTATATGTTGTCGCAGGTTCAAGAAAATTGGTGTTGCTTGAATAGTGTTATGGTCGCCTCTCGAGGACATATTTCATCATCCAGGTGCCACAATGCTCTGGTTGAACAGACGGGCAAATGTGTCATGCCATGACAACACCAAAACCACAGTAAACTTCACCGCGTTGGGAACTGACAATGGTGACTCTGCTATTCTCGACGCTGAAGGAAGGGTGCACCAGAGACCGACAAGAAAATGGAAGCGTGTAGCAAAAGGCCAGTACGAAAAACATAACAACCATGCCTGCCATGGGAAAAAAATCAAATACGCAATCCTTGCAAGCCTTGGGTGCTATCATCTGCTCTTTCCCATACTTGCAGGTCACGAGGCAATTTTCCATCCATTCATAGCAGGCTGCAGCATTATCTGCGCCATCATCCATTCAAAGCTAATTTACCGTGACCTTGGTAAACATGCCAAGACATGTGGTCTGCCCTCCGTTTCCGTCCATCTGATGATCTGCAAAATGTCAGAAATTGGAGGCTCAATTTAACTTATAGCACACCTTTCGGCGTAATAAATTATGTCCATGTAAGTATTTGACACTTAGCTCAATTATAGGATATAGATCATAGTGTGAGTGTTCTTAAGTTGGCCAACAAGGTCGTAATCTTAGTTACTTCTTACGTCGAAGGCGTTCCCCCTATGGTAAAGGACTTCCGGATGTTTCTGCAGCGATGTTAAATTTGACGGCCTCCTGGACGTTTTTCCAATGTGTTTTATTTTGATAGTTGTTTTGAAAATTTCCAGCTATTTTTAATAGTCGGTATTTTTAATTGTTTTGATGGGCGCTATTTCTAAAAGTAACTATTTTCAATGAATTGTATTGATAGCGTATTTGATTGTTTAAAAATACGTGAATGAGGTAGATTGAGACGGAAGATCACCCAGATTTGGTTACGGAAGATCACCCATTTACTGCTTTTACGTTCCATTGTAAGTTATCGTATGCTTTATTTTTTCCATTGGTATTTTACGCTTTTTTGGTTACACATTCTTCTAGATTGCTAATAACCTCCATGTGATAGTCCAATCCACAAAGCATGTCGAAACGTCTCTTTCACCATGCTAGCGATGGCAAGAGGTCCAAAAGTCTCGTAACTAGCAAGTGTAATCAATGTCAAAAAGGATGTAATTTTGTATAGGAATTTTTGTTGCCACTACGGCCTAGTCAAGACCTACCAGAATCTAGCTCAAGACCTACCAAGACTATAGCTCCTTCAATTGCAATCTCCGAGAAGTCCAAGGCAACAGGGATGTATCCCAGGAACATCATCTCTCAACTTTCAACCCTAGAAGGCCATAGATCCGGCACTGCATGATGTAAAAGATATAGATATGCAAATCATGTAGCGAGAGTTAAGATCTACAGGAGCGCAAATTATCGGTGAGGCATTCTACTTATCGGTGAGGCATTCTACGAAGTGGAAGCAAATATACTAATCTTGGGTGTCCACCATATAGTGTAGTTTTTCTTTGGTCTCCCCAATACAAGCCTCCAGAAAGCAAAGAAACAAGAGACATATAGTGCTCTTCCCAGACATAAAATTTGAGGAAAATTTGAAAAATTTTTTCGGAGTGGGTCGGTGTCCTGTCGCCTAAAATATATAGTATATTTTTTTTTTTGGGGGTCGGCTTCGCCTTCATTTGAAAACATCTCCTATAAAAACCTATGTGATTCGCGGGTAGTATACCTCAAGTAGCTTACCAAATTACCAATACTTGTGAAATTTGAACTCGCATACCCTTGAGCACCGAGAGATTCATATTTCTTGCTGACGCGCGACAAATGCGCAAAGTGTTGACGCGACGCGACAACAAGGCAATATTGACGCAGCGACAAGATCTCTGATCGACGCGCGACAAGAGAGACCGATCGACGCGCGACAAGAGTGCTCGACGCGCGACAAATCGAGACGTGTCTCGACGCGCGACCAGAGCTGTACTGACGCGCGACAAGAGCTATACTGACGCGCGACTTGGGCTACGAAGTGACGCGCGACAGAGGAAGGGTGGACGCGCGACTGAGGAAGGGTTGACGCGCGACCTCAGACAGTTCACGCGCGACAAGACCTCAGAGACTGGACAGAGTCGCTTCTTGGTTCTTTTGCTGACGCAGGACTCTTTTCAGAATAATGGAAGGTGCCAGCTCAAAGAATACGAATAACCTAAAAGTAAGTAAGAAATCTCAGAAATCACTCTTCAAGTATTTTGGAAACTCTGCGGATACAGATAATGTAAATACCAATCATATAGATGCCACCAAAAAGAATCAGAATACTGACTGTGTGGAAGGCATTATTGAGGTGGACATGCATTCTGCACAGTATCACAGTCAAACAAATGAAACCTACGATAATATGCCAGATCTTGAAGATATTGTTCCTGTTGGGGTGCAACCAGAAGTGCAGCTAGATATCACAGATACAAACACTCAGCAAAATGGAAGACAGAAATCAATATCAAACTCTGGTCCAAGAAAGAGGAAACCAGGTGATTGCGATATTGCTCAAAATTCTACTCAAAAAAGTAAAGCATTGAAAACAAACAAGAATATGTGGACCATTGGCAGGACATACAAGTTTGATTGGGCAGCTAAATTTCCATTTATTGAACCTGTACAATCATCTAATTCTGAAGAAATCCCATGTGAATGTACATGTACAATATGTACGTGGAAATTGGGAAAGCAACAAAAAATGCAACTGAAGCTGGACACAATAGAAAAACATTGTGGAAAACAATATTTAACTGTAACAGGGGCGGATGGCCAGAAAATCAAAACACATAGGTGGAAAACTGAAAAGGAGTGCATGCATGTCAGATACGCAGTGGAATATGAGGCAGAGCAGAAAAAACACAGACATCTGTTGGAAAAGGGAGGAACAATCACATCGCATATTGGTAAGATGAAAGAAACAAATCTACATGCAAAATTCATACAGTTCTCTACTCTTTTTCAAATACTTAAAAAAGGAAGGGCGATGTCAGATTTCCTTGATTTCAAAGTTTTGTATCAATTTAATGGAATGCTGAATGTACCTCAGTCTCATTGGTCTGAGAGTAGTGGATGGGAAATGGCAAAATGCCTCTCGATGATAGAGAAGGAAGATTTGAAAGAGAATGTAAAAAAAGCAAACTTTATCTCTCTTTCAATTGATGAAGTGACAGCAGTCGACAACACCGCATGGGTATGTATCCACATCTATACATTAGAAAATCATATAAGGACACCTCATCTGTTGGGTGTTATGAAAATGGTTGAAAACTGCAATGCTGAAAACCTATACAAAATAGTTGTTTCTCATTTGAAAGATGTTCTTTGGTAACTGATTATGAAATTGCTACGAAGTTAGTATGCGTTGGAGCAGATGGTGCATCTGTCATGCAGGGTCACCGAACAGGGCTCTGTGTTAGATTACAAACAACAGTGGCCCCATATATGCTACCAATTCACTGCATGGCTCACAGAATGAATTTAGCATATAAAATGGTAAGCAACCATGAAAATGTTGCTAAATTAGAAGACCTAATAAGAGAACTCCATGCCTATATGTCAAGCAGCCCAAAGCATTTTCTGGAGTTCCAAAAATTTGCAATTGGAATTACAGACGGCAAAAAACTTCTGAAGGATGTGGAGACTAGATGGATCTCTTTGTATGAACCAGCATGCAGAGTTCGTGAGGAGTATCCTTCATTGGTTGGTTTCATGCACAAATACCATCATGAAGTTGATAGGGCAAGGGACCTGTTGTTCCGCTTAACTGATTTGGAGACTTTGCTTACATTGGTTGGTATTCTTCCAATGTTAAAGGAGATCAATACACTGATGAAGCATGCACAGGGCAGATTGATCTATATCGTGGATTTTATACGGATGAGGAAAATGGTATGTCAAAGTCTTGATATATTGTACTGTTCCCAGGATAGTTTTGATGCACCTGTTTTTGAAAATTGGAGAGATTTATTAGATCTTAAAAATCCTAACACCTTTTTGAGATTTAATATCCACGATCACCTATGCATCTCTGTTAATGGGAGGGAAATACCAATGCACATCTTGCAAAGACGTCAAGATATTACAGGATCGGAACGAGAAGATGTTCCTGTGACACGTAATTTGTTTGAGTCTGTGATAGTTGAGACAAGAATAAAGCTTAAAAAAATTTCAGAAACCTTGTCATCAGAAATTAGGGAACGTTTCTGTAAAGATAAAATTCTGGAAGCAATGGGTGTGATGAATCCAAATTTTGGAATACAGAAGGTGGCCGTGCAGACTTTGTCAGTAAGCATTTCCATAAATCAATGGGTACAATAATGGAACAATTTACAAAACTTCAGAGCTCAAGGGTACGGAAATCAAAGGTATACTGAATGCCGATTTATTGAAGTTTCAGTCAACCAATTTTGCAACAACAATGAGGAACCAATATAAGAATTTAGATCAACCTTCTGAAAGTGGTGCTATTACAAGGCTGTGGCGAGGAATCTTTCAAAGTTCTATCTTACAAGAAGATATCAGTGAGTATTTTAGACTATATGAGTTATGCGCAGGACAATGATTTTGGGGTCTCTGTGGAGGATGAAAGGGTTTTCAAAGTGCATTGTCATTTATAAAATCAAAACCGAAACAGTTGGACAAAAATGGAAAGTTGCATGAGGTGTTACGTTTCTCGATACTCCCTCGAAACCTTTCCGTTTGACAGAGCAATTGCGCACTGGAATTCCCTTTGCGAAAGAAGAGGTGTAAATAATACAGCTACAAGTACAAATATTCCCAACCTTGAGAGTGTAATTGGCTCTTCGTCACATTCTACAGAAGACAACATCGACTTTGATGAAGTTTATTGATAATGGACTGTTTCAACTTTAAGTAGGTATCTTCTTTATCTATCTTTTATCTTTATCATTAAAGATGTTACAGGTCTATATACTAAAAATGTCAGGCAATTCACCCATCTATCTACTAATCCATTTCTCGTGTTGGATTTTTTTAAAACACAGATCTAGCTCATTACCAGTGGCAGTGATGATTTCAACTTTAAGTAGGTATCTTTTTCCCCTTAATCTTATTGTTAATTTGTTTATTACTATTCAATTTTTGACAGAGCAATTGCTCACTGGAATTCCCTTTGCGAAAAAAGAGGTGTAAATAATACAGCTACAGGTACAAATATTCCCAACCTTGAGAGTGTAATTGTCTCTTCGTCACATTCTACAGAAGACAACATCGACTTTGATGAAGCTATTGATAATGGACTGTTTCAACTTTAAGTAGGTATCTTCTTTATCTATCTTTTATCTTTATCTTTATCTTCATTAAAGATGTTTACAGGTCTATATACTAAAAATGTCAGGCAATTCACCCATCTATCTACTAATCCATTTCCCGTGTTGGATTTTTTTAAAACAAAGATCTATCTCATTACCAGTGGCAGTGATGATTTCAACTTTAAGCAGGTATCCTTTTCCCCTTAATCTTATTGTTTGTTACTATTCATTTTTTCAGCTCTGGTTATAATTAAAGATGTTATAGGTGTATGTATTTACATTTAGATAAATACAATCTTTTTATTTTTTGAAAACGTGGGTTGACATCCGTCCGAGGAAGTTACTTCTCGGGACTGACAATGTCAGGCAACTCACCCATCTATCTACTAATCAATTTTTTTTGTGTTGAATTTTTTAAGACAAAGATCTAGCACATTACAGGTGATGATTTCAATTTTAAATAGGTATCTTCTTCAACATAATCTTATTGTTTGTTACCTTATATTTTTTCAGCTCTTGTTATCGTTAAAGACGTTACAAGTCTAATTTTTTATATTAACATTTATTTAAAGATATTGTTGGTCTATATATTTAAAGATGTTGCTGGCACTTCTCAGGACTGACAATGTCAGGCAACTCACCCCTCCATCTACAATGTCATGTGAAACAAAGATCTAGCACGTTACCCTTGATGATTTCACAGCAATCTAATACGCAAGAGGTAAGGTAAACCCTAGCATATTTGCAATTATATTTAATTTCTTACCAGTGATGATTCTTTCTTGATTTCTTACATAAAATTCACATAAAATTCGGGATAAACAATACATTATACGATTTTAAATATAAGTCCACATAAAATTTCTCATCATCCATATATATCATATCATCACCATATCATTATCATATCCTCATTATCATCATCTATCATTAATTATCAATTATCATCATTCATCATCTACGTCCACATACAATTCATGACAATGCAAATAAACAAGAAACATAGATATAATTCATGATAATCACAATCTAATGCAATTAAAATTAAAGATTGTATGTAAATCCATATAATTAAATTCAAATACCATAGTACATATTCAATAGTAGAAGTTTTCAAATTCAATATTTAAAGTTTCCTCAATAATAAAAGTTTCTAGTTTTCAAAACCCTCTTTTTCTTTATCCAATTCTACTCTGCACTATTTCCCAAAGGCTTCTTCCACTGTGGCTGTACCTCTTTCCCCAACAACAGAAATCTCCATGCGACAGCAAATTTGGATCAGCTGCAGCGTATAAACTATCCCGTTGCCAATAATTTTCATAACGACTAATAATCTCATTGATAAGAACCTTAGCCCTTCTGTCCCATTCTATAAGCTGATTGATATGAGGAAGCATCTCCATCTTTCTCATCAACCCACACAATCTTTTTTGTGCTTGTCCAGATCTATGAAATACTCCTTGCCCTCTTTAGAGGTACTTGTGCCCAAACCCTGTATGGTCCAAGCAACAAGTGATACCTAATCAGCAAGTGAACAAAACCAGAACTCGAAAACATATAAAGAGGAAAACAAACTAGCATTACTTCTTACTATATGGTCCAGCTGGTTATCGATCCACTCAATGATTCTCTCCAAGCTTCATACTCAGGAATTGTGTAGAAAGATAACACATTTCCATTTTTGTGAGTTGCCTACATTAACATGTGCCGACATTAGACATGGAGATACAAAACATCTGGAGGCTTAGAAAACAAATATAAAAAGTCTCAAAACACAACCAAATATACAGGGGGAACATTTAAAGAAACTAAGAACCGCTATACAAAGATCATGTACCTGGTCTGTCATTATCATCAGATGGCCGTATCTTAAAGATTTAATGCTGTCATATATTTTATCTTCCTGTAGAACAAGGATTTTTTTTCTATTTACTATCTCTTTATTCTCCATTTGTTGGTGAGTGGTAGCTTCCCAAAAAATAGATATTCCTGCCACCTGATAGCATAAAGATAACTAAAATAACAAAAAATTAAATTGGAAAGTGATGTCGAAACATGTCACAGTACTACCAAATTCAATATTCACATTTCCCTGATTCATGGCACAAACACTTACAGCGACTGCAAGTGCCTTGGCTGAGTCACCCTCCGTTAATATTAAAGTACATTGATCAGAATTCTTCCCTCCTGCTTGATTTGCATCAAGTTTGGGAACATCATTTAATTTCCCCTTCTTGGTTCCATCAGTTTTCTTAAGATCTTTTTTTTGTTTAAACTTTTCCACTGCACTCATCAGGTCAAACAAAGTTACAAAGCTCATCTTAGACACTAGCATTGCAAAAATTACATGTACTCAGAAATGCTACATATTAGACACCACGCCTGGATATATGCGAAACAGTGAAAATTACTATAAATTTATAACAGCAAATTGTATCAGAATAAAAAATATGAATTAAAACGAATTATACTTACAATCAACATGGAAACCAAACGTTGATTCGAGAAAATTATTTTCTTCGACGAGTGTTGCCTTGGTTGTAACAATTGGTAAATTTTTGAACGGAAGGCCTGTAAACCGATGGATTTCATTTGCTTCGATACTGAATTGAAAAATTCGGCAGCGGTTCAGAGTCACATAAAAAATGCCGTCCTCTGAACTATAGGATGACAGAAGGTAATTCAAAATATCCGGATCTGTTTCGAAATGGGGCATATTAACGAGCCCTGTAAATTCACACGCATCCATTAAATATTTATCTACTGAAGACATCTTTAAAACAGTATGGATGTGAGGGCATAAGGAACATCGATTGAATTGGATTCTCTTGGTTTTTGTTACTGAACTTGCAGTTGGGAAGCATTGAGACCTGCAAAAATTCAAGAGCCGGAAGGTGAAAACGAGAAAATGACCGGTTGAAGGGTATTTATAGGCTAAATCGGGCGTCAAATGCCTCACTTGACGCGCGTCAAAGGTCCAAGATGACGCGCGACATTAGTACATACTGACGCGCGTCAATAGATGCCAGTGACGCGCGTGCGCGACGATAGATGCCATGACGCGTCAATAGAAGCGCTGACGTCGATAGAAAACGACGCGAAGAAGATGCGATGACGCGTCGATAGATGCCGATGACGCGCGTCGCGTCAATAGATGCCATTGACGCGCGTCAATAGATGCAATAGATGCGCGTCGATAGATCGATGACGCGCGATCGAAACAATTACGCCCATTGACGCGCGTCAATGATGTAAATTCTTTTACACGTCAGATAGATTCCTTCATGTCGTGCGTCGATCAAACAATTGACGGCGTTCCATTGACGCCGTAGAGTGATGAGTAAATTCTTTTGCAAAGAGGAAATTCCCTTCATGTTTGCAATGCAGCCAATTGAGATTAAGCCTTAAAATTTATCCCCAAACAAAGAAACAAACACGATTGATGTGTAAATTTTTATTTTCAATATTTGAGACACTTGATTTTATAGATTGTACTTCAAGAAGATCATGATTAATCAATTCAAGGCATAGAAATGGCGGAGCTTCAAGAAAATTGTCTTCAAACATACAGTTGAACATTGTATCTTCAGAAAAGGAAAACAAAACATGGTGGTAGCAGGAATCTACTAAAGGATCAAATATTTCAAGTTCATTCTTGTAACTAATACGATATGTAAACAACCTTATTGAGCTATGATCATATGCACCAACTTAAAAATTTGAAAAAAAAGACATTTTAATTCAACCACTCCAAGAAGCAGTCCCGAAGAGAATCCTATACAAATTTAACTTCTATGATTTATCTGGAGAAGGCACTGTATTTTTTCTTGGATGCTAAACAGAAAGGTTGTTAAATCTTATTAAATTTGGCAAGGTTAACCATGGCAATTCACCCATCTAAAATTTAATCCATTTCTCGTGTTGGTTTTTTTTGAAACACAGATATAGCTCATTACTAGTGGCAGTGATGATTTCAACTTTAAGGAGGACGGAGGTATCTTTTTCCCTTTAATTTTATTGTTTGTTACAATTGGTTAAATACAATATATTATTTTTTGAAAACGTGGGTTGACATCCGTCCGAGGAAGCTGTTATTTCTCGGGACTGACAATGTCAGGCAACTCACACATCTATCTACTAATCCATTTTTGTGTTGAATTTTATTAAGACAAAGATCTAGCACATTACCGGTGATGATTTCAATTTTAAATAGGTATCTTCTACAACATCATCTTATTGTTTGTTACTTTACATTTTTTCAACTATTGTTATCATTTATTTAAAGATATTGTTGGTCTATATATTTAAAGATGTTACTGGGACTTCTCAGGACTGACAATGTCAGATAACTCACCCCTCTGTCTACAATGTCAGGTAAAACAAAGATCTAGCACGTTACCCTTGATGATTTCACTGCAATCTAATACGCAAGAGGTAAGTTAAACCCTATCATATTTGCAATTATGTTTAATTTCTTTCCAGTGATGATTCTTTCTTGATTTCTTAGAATTATATTTAATTTATTATATATTAAACTATTAAGTTGAGTGAATTATAGATGCATACTTCATCTCAAATGGGGTCCACGTAATGGGATTATTCAGAGGATAAAAAAGATTGTAGCTAGAAGTATAGAGATTCAAATAGATTGATTGCATTTCACAAATCATTCATTAAAAAAACCTCTATCTAAATTATAATGTATTTTTTTTTAGAAATAGAAAAACATTGACATTCAATATAATGGAAAAACATATATAAGAAATTTATCGTCCCATTAGGTAGAATATATATACACTCAAAATTATTCCAACTTATAGACTCCCAGTTCTAATCCACAATACAGACTAATCTTCATGATAAAAACCTTATATGTTTTACATTAAACTTCAAAGTTCTGTATCGAGCTTGACCTATCTTTTAATCACATGGTTATTCCATCTTTGGTTAATCCACCCTCCATAGCCTCCATAATCTACTCTACACAAAACAATATCCATGATAACAAAACCATATCTTTTAAACCATTGTCTTGATTATTTCCCAAGCTCTAATTCTTGTGGCCTGGAATTTAACTATTTCATAATTGGCTAATCTAGCCTCTACATCAATGATTGTTTCCAGCAAAACGTTATTTTCTGATAAATGGTCTTGACTATTTTGGATGTCAAACAACATCTCTAGTGAAAGATTATGCACTAATATAGAGGTGAATCTCTTTAAAATAGAATTTTCCTACACCATAAGTCTATTAAGGAGAAATCCTAAATAGTAAAGATCTGTTTCAAAACTTAGTTGCTATTTTTTCCCAAAGACATAATTTTCAAGATAATTAAAGAAATTAAATTGATCATCATATTTCATCAACATCTATCATTGATTATCAATTCTCATCATTCATCATCTTTCATCATCATCTATCATTATCATCATTCATCATCTACGTCCACATATAATTCATGACAATGCAAGTAAACAAGAAACATACATATAATTCATGATAATCACCATCTAATCACCATATAATTAAATTCAAATAACATATTACATACTCAATAGTAGAAGTTTTGAAATTCAATATTTAAAGTTTAGTCAATAATAAAAGTTTCTAATTTTGCAAACCCTCTTTTTCTTTAGAAACTTCTACTCTACTCTCTTCCGCAACGGCTTCTTCCACTCTGGCTGCAGCTTCTTTCCCCAACACCAGAAATAACCCCTGAACTTATGAGATCTTCTGCAGCACTGTCCAGATTTTTTAAAATTCTTTCCTCTTGATTTGTTGCATCTCCATGCGACAGCAAATTTGGATCAGCAGCTGCTTTTTCTTTGAACAAGATGTCAGGGTCAAGACCATGCTCTTTAATTATCCGCTTTAGTGTATTGTTTTGTTTGTTAACCAAAACAATATTTTGCTTCATATTTTTTGCAGCGGATAAGCTGTTCTTTGCTGTTTCCAAGTGAACTTGCAAAACCTTCGCCTGACTCTTCAAATTTTCATATTTCAACTGCACAAAAAGAGTAATGTCAATTCAAAATATTAATGTAAATTCAAAATTTCAAATTAACAAAAACGATTGTTTGAATGTAATAGTACTTACAACCGCTCTATCTCTTTCGGCATTTGCGATTGATACCAAATCCTTGTCCTTTGACCATTTGTTAAAATATGCCTGGGCCTCGGCACTAATATTTTCCAATCTGTTTAGTGCCTTATCTAAAATGCCATCTTTATAGTCGTTGTTAAAAGTGACAGTCCCACATTTTGCTTGGGTAAGTAAGGAATCCATCTTCGCAGGTTGATTCTGGACTGCAGCGTATAAACTGTCCGTTGCCAATAATTTTCATAACGACTAATAATCTCATTGATAAGAACTTTGGCCCTTCTCTCCCATTCTATTAGCTGTTGGATTTGAGGAACAATAAACTCACTGACATGGGATTGACAATCATTACCAAGTAAGTTCTCCAAAGGATAAGGTGGAAACTCTTCACTATCTGATTCTGATGCAGACGATCTTGCTGGAGAAGTGTGGGGGCTTTCACCAAGATCAACTGCTATTTTCTGTCTTTGGGTGGGCTGATCCTGTTTTCGAAAAAATAAATCAAGATTTAGATAAATAAATTTAAATCAGAATGTAATTAAAAATTGTAAAGCATATTAAAATTGAAATTTGAAGTATACCTGCTGGCCTTGAATCATCTCGCGGGTATCGAAAAAACCAGTTGGGTCATTGCTATCAATGCCCAAATAATCTTCATCTAAATTTATATTGTTCAAAACAGATATGCCCGTTGCACTGGGCAAGCCACCAAGTGAGAGAGTTGGAATACGAAACGAGGAGTCAAGGTTTAGTGTCCCACTGGGGGCCGGAGCAAAAGTCATGCGTTTACCAATGGTCTTTTTCACTGTTCCTCTGGTTGGCATTTTAAAAATTAATGGTTGAGTTGGTGTCGCTGCCGTGGTTTGATCATGAATGACATGCGCTGTAAAGTACAAGAAAAAAAGAAAAATATTAGAACAATTCAAAAGTCAAAACTACGAAATTAAACGTACTATAGAAAAGTTGTACCTTGTTGTCGAGGGGTTGTTTTTCTCGGTGCTACGGGTGGCCTTGTAGGAGTTGTACTCAGTGGCTGTTCAGAAGATATCAATGCAGGCGAATGTATGGAGTGAGTTGGGGAAGAAGGTTCCAAAATCCCTGCAATTCATCAATATTAAATGTTAATTCATTTGGTTAAAATATAAATTGAAAAATAAATCTGCAACTTTGGAATTTGTAAATAATATATGAGAATGGATTACTTCTCTGGCGTTTAACGAGTTCAAACTGTTGAGGGTTTGGAGAGGAGTGAGCTTCCATTTCAGATTGGGAGTCCCCCGAAGCCTCTGCGTGTAGTTGGCCTCTTCCTCTCGACATCTTTTTTTTTCGGGGAATGGCTTCAAGATATCTTCTCTGCAAAACATTAAAATTTAAGATTTAATAAATGTGCACTGTAATGAAGAAAATTGTAATACAATTACAAACTAAATAGTTTATACCTGCTGTTCTTCAAATGGAACTGATAATTTCTTCAAAGCCTCATCAGAGCAAGTAGGAATTTCATTATGTTTTAAATTTAAAAGTGCCTCATAGTAGAAGCCGAGGAGATAGTTTGTTGAATATATGAAAGGTTTATCTGAGACTTTTGAATTGGCTATGTCAGTTCTTATTTTTTTCGATAGAAATGTGCACCAATCGAATTTTCGTTTTGTGATAGTGGCACAAATGTATGCAATGGCCCAATTTGGTATATCTGTTTGGCGACCCTGCAAAACAATTCTGGCTTGAAAAAATGAAATAAGTGCAGCAAGAAAGTGATGTGCAATTGATTGTGTATCTACACCACGCCTGGATTTATTGACATGGGCTGCAAATGCGAAACAGTGAAAATTACTATAAATTTATAACAGAATTGTATCAGAGTAAAAAACATATTAAAAAATATGAATTAAAATGAATTATACTTACAATCAAAATGGAAACCGTACGTTGATTCGAGAAATTTCTTGTCATCTTCCGTGAGTGTTGCCTTGGTTGTCACAGTTGGTAAATTTCTGATAGGAAGGCCCGTAAACCGATGTATGTCATTTGGTTCAATAGTGAACTGGAACATTTGGCCATCGTTCAGAGTAACATAAAATATACCGTCCTCTGAATTGTAGCATGACAGAAGGTAATTCAAAATATCAGGATCTGTTTCGAAATGGGGCATATTAACGAGCCCTGTAAATTCACACGCTTCCATTATAGCTGAATATTCTGAAGACATCTTTAAAGCCGTATGGATGTGAGGGCATAAGGGATTCCTGTAGGTGATCTTCGCAAATCGATTGAGTTGGATTGTCCTGATTTTCTTCCTGAACTTGCAATTGGGAAGCATGTGAAGTCGACATTATGGATTTTCTTCCTGAAATAGCGTCTTTGTCAAAGATTTAGACCTGCAAAAATTCGAGAACGGGAAAACGAAACGAGAAAATGAGCGGCACATGGCTATTTATAACCTAAATAGGGCGTCAATGTCCTCTATTGACGTGCGTCATTTGCTTATACTGACGCGTCACTAGCTTCAATTGACGCGCGTCATCTTGTTCGGTTGTCGCGCGTCATCTATTTCCTTTGTCGCGCGTCAATTGAATGTAGTGTCGCGCGTCAATTGAATGTAGTGTCGCGCGTCAATTGAATGTAGTGTCGCGTCAATGAATGTAGTCGTCGCGTCAATTGAATGTAGTGTCGCACGTCATTGAATTAGTGTCGCTGGCGTCATTTAATTACAGTGTCGCGCGTCATTTAATTACGATGTCGCGTCGATAGAGGCGATGTCGCGTCAATACGGCATTTAATCGTCGCGCGTCAATAGAGGACAACATCGCGTCATTTAATTACAGTGTCGCGCGTCATTTAATTACGATGTATGTCGCGCGTCAATAAACGATGTCGCGTCAAAGAGGCCATTTAACAATGTCGCGCTCGTCATATAATGCCAATATATAACAATGTCACGCGTCAAATTTGCCGCGTGACGCTGGCGAGATCTCTGTCGTAAAATGTCGCGCGTCATTACTTCTAGTGTCGCGCCAGTGTCGCGCGTCAGTACTAACTATTGTCGCGCCAGTGACGTGCGTCGTTACGGACTAGTGTTGTGCGCGCCGTCATTGATGGAACCTTGAAAAACTAGGCGAAATTTTTTTTTTTTATCAATATCAAATTCCCTTCGCTTGAAACTGGTTACGGGGATATTCGCGCTGTATTTTCCACCTTCAATTTTATAGGGGTGTCTTAATCTATTAAAATATTTCGACTCCAGGAGCCAAGGAAAGTTTTATTCAAATGATGTGTTGTCAAGATTATATTTTTAATAAAGTACATGTCATTAGTATTGATACATTGAAGCATTAAAGTTTTGAGGATTTTAGGGTGGTAGTAAAATTTGTGTAAGGATTACATGTGTAGATAGGAACACTAAGCTACTGTTACAGACAAAATTCCACATGTAGAGGGAATTATAAAAGGTGTGGTGTATTACCGGGAAAGTTTTCTAAATGAAAAGATGGAGGACATTGAGAGGCTAAATCATGGTTGCAAAGTGCCTCTACATCTTTGTATTTACAAATATATGTTCTCCTTTTGTTGCACTCTCTCATTCCTTTTTGTGTGCTCTTACATGGCGTACTTTGATTGATTCAAAGAACTCGAACCTCCCTCTCAAGAAGTCATGACCTCCTCTCGAGATCCCCGCACAACATAGAACTCGTTGTCTTAAAGAGAGTAATCAGATCCTGTAAGGATGACTCCGCTCAAATTTTTCCAACACCATGCCTAAAGAACAATCTTTATACCCTCATACTCTTCCATAATTGGGAATCATTTGCCTTGAAAAACTCATTGGTAGCCTCAATCAGACAGATGTATGAGATCCTTTGTACAATTCATACTTGTGAGTCTCTGACTAAAAGCAAGTTCCTAGAGTATAGAAGAATGAAGTAAACATGAAGCATGAGAACCCATTGAAGGCTTGTTGTTTTAAGATATTCTATAATTTTGCTTGGTAGTTAGAAGAGATAAAAACATGGCAGGGGCATGAATGAAACAAAAATGAAATTACATGGCAATATGGTCAAAGCACGAGTTCATCTATCTGTCAAAAACCAAGAAAGATATTAAAACAACAAATTTTGAAACATTTATGATACTGTCAGTTTGACTGTTTATCCTTCTACAACTTACTGTAAATATTTCTACCTCCCATAAATCTGGACAAGTGGTCTTTACCGTGTCTTTAAGAGGTCAAGTTTCTTCTTTGCCTTATGGAATGTTGTGAGTGCAGAAAATGATTGAAAAACAAGGTAGAAGTTTAGTTTTTCTCTAATAGCTCATTAAACTACTCTAATACCATTACCCTTATCTACCTCGGTGACAACTATATTCATATTGTCATTCAGCCTCTTTCAAGCAGACCATTCTTGTTTGGAGATATTACTCCTAAGACATTTAGCACACCTAAGTGCCAGCGTGCAGTCTTTCCTTATTTCTTATACTACATCAATGGGGAGAAATCTCACAACATCTTCAATACCAACCAAGAAATTCCACAACTTCATTCTTTTTTAAAGGTCCCTCAACTTCACACTTTTTCTTAGATTGGAATTCTTTCACGTGTATCTGAAACCAATGAAGCATATGAAATCATTAATAAGAAAAATATAATTGATCATCGATGGTCTCTGATTATGCAACCTGCCATTTGAAATATATATTTTACCCACTTTATTAGAGAAATATCTCACTGCCAGCTATGCACAAAGTGGAAGCTGCACTAATTTGAAAATAATAGGGTGTATATCATGATAATTTGTAACTAACAGAGTAGATTGAATGACAATTTTTTTTTTCTACTCCTAATCATATTGTGCTAATTAGGTGAATTTCAAGTTTATGGATGTAAACTAAATCTCAAAAACTAAATGGGAAAATATTATTTTTGTAGAGAAACCTTTGTGTAATTTCTTCTAAACCATAATAAAAAAATACAGTTTACTATCTTCTTATGTATGGCCTCTACTAATATACAGTTTTTAATAACTCTTTATAATCTTTTTGGTTTTGTTGTATTACAACTAAGAATGAAATTGAAAATATAGATTAATCTTAATGGAGGAGTCCCTCCTTTTGAATTCGCAGATACATTTAGTTTTATTAACTTCCTATTTCATTTTTTTGCAGGATATTTGTGATTCTCTTTCTTTGACGGTAAAGAAAAGAGTGTTGTCTCTAGACGAACTTCAGGTGGGTTTCAATATTGATTGAAGTATTTATTCAATTGTTCTATTTATTGCATGTTATGGACTAAAAATTATTATAGATAGTTTTCATGTTATTTGGTTTGGATTGTTCCATTTATATTTGTAGAAGCGAGACATGTTTGCGTAGAAAGCAATCACACCGCAATGCAGTACAACTCTCCTTGGGCCACGCAACCTACTTCTTCCTTCGCACATCAAGGTGATTGGAAAATAAAGTACCTCCCTTCCAAAACGATGATAGATTGAACAACCACAATCGAACAAGGATATACATATGGAGAGCAAATGTCAATTGCCAACCGGTACTTTCCCCGCCATACCGTTCTTAAGTATATTGCAAAATATGCTTCGAAAGTCAAGCAATGTTGAAACATATCTCCAAATGCTATCCATATTTTCAAGAGACGCAGACATGATTCTCCATCACATATCGCGATCCGTAAAATGCTCACAAGAAGCGTTGTTGAACATGACATAAGCGCACAAGAAACATGCCACATGCTGCAAAAATGCCACTTGTTATGTGCAGCCATCCATTTGTATCATTAAATGTTGGAAAAAATATTTTGAGATGTGTCATTGAAAGTGACGTCGATGCACAACAAACAACCGCTTTCTTGGAACACCTACTACTTATTCAAGTTGCTCGAGAGCCGAGATCGAGCTACAATGAAGAACCGTAAAGGTGATAAATGGAAAAAGTGACCAACACAAGTAATTGTTCGAGTCCACCCGAGATTTGTGGATGTCCCGCTTTCGAGAATCAACGCATATGACATTTCTCATTGGTTGAGAACTCCTATTATACAATCCTTTCGAGAAAATATTGTGTTTGAATTTGGTTCAACCCCACATGACATCAACGGTGCGTGGGACATGTACAAGCACAACTACTGGGCCGTGGCATGTTCTACGTCTTCACCGCAGACACGGGACTTACTACGGATGTTAGTTTTGACTCTAACCCCGATACGCAAAGATTCAACAAGAACCATTGCAAGAATGGCAGGTCTTCACACAACTTCACCCGAAAACAACACGGTCTGCAGTCTTGAAATGTTGGGAAACAAGATTTCAACATACACAATAATTGGACCATGCATGACGTTCCCATGATTTTTAGATAACCGGTTCATCATTCATCGAGAGAGAGAAGGGACACATTTACCAACAACATACATACCCCACCACCATCTTCCACACTTCCTTTGTCTCGTAACAACAAATAGCTCTTGATACCATACTACAACATTCAACAAACAAATCCCTTCTACCTCCACTAAAATTGATAATTCAAGGAATGGTGACACGGGAAAATCATTTCGATAAATAAAATATGGAATTCATTCCCAACATCAACCATATCTCCCTCACCTCTACTTGTGCTCGCCCTACCGGTGTTTCAAAGATTCAACATCTCTCGCATCCACAATCCACGCAATTATGCGTATTCCAATCAAAAATTGAATCCCCTTGAAGGTAGTGCATTATCATCTTTTCAAGAGTCACTGAAACATATAGAATATGTTCTTATTGATGAAATGAGTTTCATCGGACCAAAGTTGCATTACCTTTATTTGTTGTTGTAAAATTTGATAGATACAACGACCCATGTTGGGATCCCTCCAACCCGTTACATATTCCCATACCCCCTATTTCAAGAGGGAATCGAAGACAGTTGCCGATTAAAATGGCCTGGGGATTAACTATCCATAAGTTGCAGGGACTTACTTTGCATATAGAGCAACCATCGACATTGGAACCACTGAAAGGGTCTGACATTCACTTTCTCCAGAGTTCCCTCGCTTGCAAATCTGCGCATTTCACCTACTTTTTCATTCGAGAGATACTCAAATATGGCGCACGTACCAGCACTCAGAGCAAGAAGAAAGGAGGAAGCAAGACTACTATCACTCAACCCATCGTAAATACTATCCTCTGCTTTCATACAAGCACCTCCGCTACTACTATACTCAACACTTCTATCCAAAGCGACACGATCGTTCAAGGGATATCAAATGTAATCAAGTTTATTGAAACTAAAATTGCCCACTAAAGGCTACCACTCATGATATAAATACTGCAAACGTATACATGTCTCATTACGTGTACGTATACCTTCATTTATTTGATGTTTCCAAATATGATATGCAACTTTAAATGTACGAATCTATAACATAATTAAATGTACACATACAACATTACAATGTAATGTTTCAACTAAAGTCCTACACTACAACTATCAATCACACACATAATCAATTGTATAATAAATGTTTCTCCAACAAAACACCAACTGAACAACTGATGCACAACTAACAACATCAACTATAAAATTGATTAACTATCGAAAACGGTATCACAAGTAATCATGTATGAATATATAACAAGTTTGAAATGTAGAAACAACCTTCAAATTAAGTGGATCAACTATATTTCTACAATTACAACATCACTCAAACCCCTTAACAACATCAAGTACAAAAGTAATAACTATGCCTCTAAATCAAATAACATATACCATTTGGCGTTCACATCTCATGAAACACATGTGATTGCTAGTGTTATAACTATGAGTGATGGAGTAAGATTATGAGGGTTGTTTTGAACGTCCTACACTCAACCCTCTTCACCCCCTTAGTAATAGAATGTTTTGTGGTCTTCCCCTTTGATTTTTCATAACTCCTACATCCCAAGTTCCATCATATAAAATATAATTTTATGACGAGAATAAGGTGGAGTGTATTGGTGAATCCACCTTGATGTAGAAAGGGAGGGGGAGAAAATGGAATCATAAGTGATATATCCCTTTGGGTTTTTACATGAAGCATCTTAGATTTGATAGTAATACAATAAGTCAAACAAGATATATCACTAATGGAAGTCATGTTATCAATTGGAAAAGTGCCTATGGATAAATCGAGTGTATGCATGTATAACTATATTATGTTCCAAAGCATGATAAAATATTATAAGATAAAATAAACAAAAGGAACATGTAATCTTTGATAAACATACATGTACCAATCATAAGAATGTGCATGTCACCATATAGGAACTAGCATTTTTCTATGTAAATACTCTTATAGAATTATATGTCAAATATAAACAATTTATACCCATAGAATAGTATATACATGGGATGTATATAAGGGGAAAGGGTCAATGTAACCTTAACAATCTGTAGGCAACCCAAAATCATATCCTCCTAAGTGGGGAATAAAGGAAACCCTGGTAGTACTGAGGAAAATCTTTGTGGTTTGTGATCAATCAATATATGGGTGCACCAAATGTTTTAACAATTTTACACCAAAGAGAATAATTCAGATAATAATAATAAATGCCAAACTTAATCATAATTAAATTATGTTAAATATATTAAAAATGCATTCTAGCAAGTTGAAAATAGTACAAGGTAAATGAATGAATACTTTAACTTGATTCCACCAACCAAATAAATGTATGGTGGAATAAAAATTTGGAAATGGGCTCATAACACAATTGGCGGCATCCTTTGTGAATTTAATCATCTAGAAATTTTTTTCTAGGACAGGTTCGTGGGAGTTTGGTCAAGCTCGTGGTCGAAAGCATCTTCTACTAATGTTTTAATTCAAGTGTTTGATCTAGTTGAGTTCACAAACAAACCTTCTAAGAGCTACAAACTTATCTTCTTCTCTAATCAATCTACAAAATCTAGTATAGGTTCGCCTCTATTTAAAATTATGAATCCTAGCTCTAAAATTTTATGTTGATGTGTTACAATACAAAATTGATCTCTCCTTGTCTTGGAACACTAGAAAAATTAAACAACAAGACTCGATCAAATATTCCTAAGTTAGGGCCTAGACCGACCTCTCGCATACACCTTCATATGAGATTGTTGCCCTACATATCAAATAAAATAAAGTGTGGTTGAATCAAGTTTGATGTAGTTCTCCCAAGAGGAGTGAAATAATATCATTCCTTGTTCCTAAATGAGATGCAACTATGAAATCGATACTAACTTATAATGATCCCTTTCTTGGCACATGACATTTGGAAGCAGGTGACTTTGACCTTTGTACTTTGCATTTGGCTTGTGGATTCCTCTTGCTTTGTTATTAGAAGATTTAGGATAAGTGCATGCCTTTAAATAATTATCTCCATGTTTATTTATTGACTTGTAAAGCCTCTAGAATTTGTATATATATGAGAAATTTTATCAATTTCCCTCCCAAACCATGTTAAAAGTCATGACTAGGTCGACCTAAGAAAGATACACATTTTGAAAAATTGATCATTGGATGATAAGAGGTTAGGTTCATGGAGAGGAGGATAGGTTAGTGGATGAATCTATCCAAGGACGTTAGTTTTCCAAACAAATATGTCAGGAGCTACAAACATGAACCACAAGTCGAAATTTGGAACAAAAGATGGTTGATGTTTGTATAGGTGAAATGAGGTTCTTGTATGAATTGGAAGTGATCTTGATTGTCGAGATGTTGGAAAATGAGGTTGACATTATGGACATAAGGTAATCGGAAAGGTGGAAATATGTGTAAAAGGAGTTACATGTATGCTACCATCCAAATGTCTAAAAGGGGTAAAATTTGATGTTACCAAGTTCCTCAAACCAAGATTATAGTACTACACTATTATTGTTCATGTTTCTCAAGCTACTTTGATTGATTCTCACATTTTCAAGTTCTTCTACCTCAAAGTATTCCAATTCCTCAATTCACTTCTAATGGTATTTCTATTACTCATGATTCTTTTCAGTTAGATTCTATACCAAATATTTTTTATCTTAGCTTATTCTACTACCACTTAAGTTAAAAATGTTGAAACGGTCATTATGATGTCACTCATGTATTACAAAATTAGATTGAAGTGGTATCCCATAGGTCTCAAAAACCATGTAAAAGTGTCACTTCTAATCATATATTACTAACCCTTTCGTTTATGAAGTGTTTTCTTAGTCGTTCCCAACATATTTTGTGGCTCCAAAGTTTCAATAATATTATGGGAAAGAAGATTTGTCTCACCACCTAAGGTCATTTTACATCTCTTGCTTACACTTTGCACATCGTGATAAATTATTAACCAAGCTAATTCCTAGGATTTTGAAGGACTACAAACTTGATTGGCTCTATGTTTTACCTTGTAAGGCAATACATGTGTTTATCACATAAGTTAACAATTTAATTGCACATTTTTCAATTAGCATTACCATGAAATCCACCTTTGTAAAGATTGCTAAATTAGGATAAGGTGTCAATAAGACTATTAGTGAATATAAGCCTAGATCATATATTATACTTACCAAGATGACTTGCAAGTTTCCTAAGAATGAACTTTAGTTTGTTTTCACACATCTTCCTTACACATATTAAGGACAAAGAAGTTTTCAACACTTACCAATCTTTTGTGAACTTTATCGTATAGTTAGAAATATAGATATTGATATTTTTAGGCCAAAATGCTTAAATATGGGAATAGTGCCCCACCCTCTATTAGAGTAAAATTTCAAGATAAGGAAAACTTAAAGGCCAAAACTAGTGATAAAAATCTTCAATTTATACATAACATGAAGAGTGTGGTAAAATATATAGAATAGCCTAGAAACATGTTAGTTTTATCACAATAAAGAGGGTATAAACACTTCACAAGGTTAAGTGATATTCTATAGAAGGTGTTATAATGATCAATAGAATGTAACTTGATTACTTTACCTTCTATTAGATAATCAGCTCCATCAAAGCCTTTTCCTCGAGCCGTGACATTAGTGCTTACTTTGATTATCATAGAGTCTCAAGACGTCTTTCTAACATATGCATACTTTTGAAACATAAGATCGAAGACCTCATGAAAGTAATCAAATCCCAATAGAAGGAACAAACAACATATTAAATGAACTAATGGCTTAACCAAACCATCATCTAAAAATATTTATGAATCCTCTTCAAACCATGGTACCCAACCACAAGATGAATGTAATGTCAATATAATATATGAAAGGTACTAACCAACAACTTTAGTGCTCATCCACTTGAATTATTAATGTGGTCATTGTTGCTTCAACGAAGAGGAGCCTCCTCCCATTGTGTTTTATGAAAATGATATTCTCAATGATTCTTGTAGCAAGTCATTATGTCTACATGAAAATATAGCCACATATCCACGAAAAAATAGGGGTTATGATTGATAGTGGCTTAAGTACCATTGTATGCATAGAAAATATTATTAACATATTACAAAAAAGATTTAGCAGAAACTACCATTGTTATTATAGGATATGACAACATTATTAGGGAACCCCATGGTTGTATATGTTTGCCCATCATAGTGACTCAAAAGACCATCTTAGTTTGGTTTCATGTAGTGTCTAACAATAGTTCTTATGATGTGTTGATTGGACGACATTGGATTAATCAAATGAGGGAAATGTCATCTACTATAAATCAATGTTTAAGTTTATACATTAGGATCAAATTATTACCATACATAGAGATATTCCTTTTATCCCAATAGAGGTTCGAGGTGGAGGCCACGCCTCAAGTGCTACCAATGCGATCATCGATTATTGGGCATCAAGATAGTGAGAACCAAATTCCATTAATTAATAGCAAACCTACAAGGGTATTCCCTCTTATTGCATATTCATAAAGAATGCTACAAATGACCTTGTGTTTCAAGTTGGTATATAGATAAAGGATCATAACATTATGCATAGTAGTATAATAGAGAAACAAATGATGATAATGATGTTATCGGTGATTCATATTTTCTAGACTCATGGAGACTGTTCATTTTAATATTGTTCGAGATGATACATGTGTTACTCAATATATACAATATGATGAAAAGTTTCACAAGTATGATTATATAATACATTAGTTGCTTAACTAGCTCCTTGAGTATGATTTCAATCCTTCTCTATTGACTATACATAATTCCCTTGGTGTATACGATTTCCTTTGTTTTATCCTCTATTTAGATTTGTGTCCCAACTTTCTTTCTATGATTAGTTTCCTAGTGAAGATTTTACATTTTCTTCAACATAGCTTTTATTTACTTACCCATTTGGCTTCTTGCTTCTTCTCATGTTTGTTTGATACAACTTCGGTAAATTTTTGCTTTTATTTATTCTTGATGGCCCCTACCATTCCATTGATTTATCCCAAAACTAGCATTTTTATTTACCTTCATTACTTATTTGAGTTTTACAAGTTTTTATTTTCCCTTTAATTTCTTTCTCATATTACTTTCTTTTTTCTCATTTGATTTCAAGCCTCACACGTGTGATTTGGCTTATTGTATCCCATCCCAAAATCATATTTTACCTTTCACATGATGACAACAAAATTATGGGGGCACCACAACTCTAAGCACACATATTTCCAATATAAGTAATAGACCAGTAGGGAATCCTACTTATTCATTGTCTTTTATCTTTTTTACCTCCTTTGTGCTTGGTTGCTTAATTTCATTATTTGGTCCATTTCTTTCAAAATTCTTTTGTATATTATCATTATTTTCCAATTACACTATTACATGACCTACCTCACCATGTGTGTTCCTATAATGATTAGATTTTCAAGTCATTGTTATTCCTATGTTCTCATGGTTCTAATCATACATATATTAAGAAATAACCCTTGTTTGTACTTTATAATATTTATATTTGGTCCAATTAGAGGCATGTCACTTCTTACGTTATATTGACTATATCATGCCCATAATGGGGACATTTACCTTGATATGTTAGCTAACTATGGCATGCCCATGGAGGGTCCTTTATTCTTATATTCTTGGGTGAACCCATTCCTATGATTACATTATTTACATATTTCCTAAAAAAACATGTTAATCCTATATTTTCATTCATTATATATTGTAAATTAAAGGCAATTTGTTTCTATGTTTGCATGGGTTATATTTACCTACTTGGGGCATCTTTACTTTTTCCCTTTAAAGAACTATATCTTGCAGAATGGGCCTACTACACATGATTACATTGATTACACATTGCCCACATGGGGCTTTGCTTTCCTATGATTACATGCATTATATATCTCATGCTAACTTAGGCCATACTCCACTTGTGCTTACATTATTGTTGAGTTATGGAACTCAATTACTTCAAATTAGCATGCAATAGGAAACTTGCATGAAAATACATTAACCGGCATCGGTTATGGAGGGACCGACATCATTCACCTATGACCGCATCGGCCAGGCAAGAAGGAACTAACATCGATTAGGGCTAACCGACGTCGGTTACATGTGTGTGAGTGTTTTAATTAACTCACGGGAATTAGACCTAATTTTAGCATAAAAGCGGATCTATTGATTGTAATTGCATGGCTAAGTGCCCTAAGTTTGTATACGCATATATAAGCATCAAAACTAGGGTTTAGAAATAAGAATTGAAGAAGTTGATGATTATTGTGAGAGAGAATTCTTGGAGAAGAAAAAAAAACTTGAGAGAAAGAAAGTATTGTACATCTGAGAGGTGTGGAAGATTGTAAATCTTCATTGTATATCTTGTGAAATCTTTGGATAATATATTGGCTTGTTTCTTGGTAGACATAGCCCACATTGGGTGAACCATGTTAAATCTGGTGTTGATTTATATCTCTTGTTTTGTATATTTCTTCTAGTAGAATATCCATTTTTATTTGCATGTATGCTTAGATATGATATATTATTTGTACAATCGGTGTGCTAACCCCAACAACTAGTATCAGAGATTTGTTTGAGGGTTTTATGTGTTGACAGATTTACTCACAGAGGGTTTTCTAATTGAGTGGGAGTTATAGCAATGACATAAGAACAAAAACAAATATAAGGTAAAGAAGTTTGATGACCGAAATTATCAATTATGGAAGATGCAGATTGAGGATTATCTATATCAAAGAGATACATACTTACCGTTAGACAAAAAGTCCAAACCTACAAAGATGGTGATGAAGAATGGAAGATTCTTGTGAAAGGCTCTAGAATCTATAAGATTGAGTCTGGCAAAGATTTGTGGCTTCCAATATTACAAAAGCGACTTATATGGTAGAGTTAATGAAATTTCTTGTTAATTTATATGAAAACCCAAAGTGCTTCAAATAAAATTTATTTGATGAAGAAACTATTTAGTTCTAAGATGCATGAAAAGTGGATGCGCATCTAGTAATTTGAATGATTTCGATCTATTGTAAATCGGTTAAAATCGGTTCACATTTCGTTTGATGATGAAATAAAAGTACTTTTATTCTTATGCTCTTTCCTGATAATTGGGATAACTTGGCAATAGTTGTTAGTAATACAACATCTACAAATAATATTTTGAAGTTTGATGATATGGTTAGTATAATCTTGAAGGAAAAAAATCGCAGGAGAAAAGTACAGGAGGAATCATCTGGGATTGTTTTAAATGTAGAAAGAAAGGGCAAGCGAGAAGGAGAGATCCAAAAGTAAGAGTAATGGGAAATAAAAGTCAAGGGATAGCAGATATAAATCTAAAGGTAAGGGAATTACTTGTTGGAAATGTGGAAAGAAAATGACATGCAAAGAAAGATTGTTGGTCAAAGGATAAAGAGAACCAATATCAGGACAAAAATAAAGAGTCAAATAAGGAGGCAAATATTGCAGTAGAGATAATGCAAGATACTCTTATTCTTTCTTTGGATAATAGAATAGAATCTTGGGTTTTAGATTCGGGAGTTTTTTCCATGCAACTCATAATAAGGCTTATCTTAGAAATTATGTCCAGGACAATTTTGGGCATGTTTATTTGGGTCATGATGAACCTTGCGGTAGACATCTTGGTAAGGAAAAGTTCATCTAAAATTACGAATGTAAATACATGGGTATTGAAAGATGTGATGCATGTGCCAAGCCTCATGAAGAATCTTATTTTTGCATGGCAATTAGGTGAAGGTGGTTGCATGGTTACATTCACATTAGACTCTTGGAAAGTCATGAAGGGTGTTTTTGTTGTGGTAAGAGGTAAGAAGGTAGGAACGTTATATTTATCTACGTATTATCGATTCATTTTCTCGCATTATCTACTTGATTCAAATGCATGTATGTGGCATAATTGGTTGGGCCATATGAGTCAAAAAGGAATCACGAGATCCTAAAGGCTAAGGGTAAGTTATCATATTTGAAAGATTTTGATTTTGATTTCTGTGAGCATTGTGTCTTTGGAAAGTAAAGAGAGTGAGATTTCTCAAAGTTGGGGCAACTAAGAAGGAGCAAAAATGACGCTTGTGCACTCGGATGTGTGGGGACCGGCTCGAGATAGCTTCTCATGAAGGATTTCGAGTATTATGTAATTTCATTAATGATGCTACAAGAAAGGTATGAGTTTATTGTATTAAACATAAATATGATGTTTTGAAGACTTTTAAAAGATGGAAAGTACTTGTTGAGAATGAATCAAATTCAAAGTTAAAGTGTCTTAGATCGACAATAGTGATCAATATTGTAGTAAGGCTTTCAATGATTATTGTTGTTCAATGAATGAAATACGTAGAGAAATGATAGTTCAAGAACACCACAAGATAATGGTGTTGCAGAGAAAGTATGAACAGGACAATCATTAAACGTCTTTAGAAGTATAATGATACATTATGGATTGCCCTTGCATTTTTAGGCGAAACAATTGATACAACGGTTTGTTTGATTAATCGGGGGCCTTAAAGTTCACTAAATGGAGTAATACCAGAGAAAGCTTGGACCAGGAAAAGAGTTAGATCTTTCTTTTCTTAATTTTTGGTTTAGAAGTTTTTGTGCATATTGATAAAGAAAATAGGAAAAAGTTGGATGCAAAATCTAAAAGATACACTTTCATTGGTTATGGATTTAGTGATTTCGGATTCCGTTTTTAGGATTTAGAGAATTTTAAAATTATTAGGAGTCATGATATTAAATGAAATGAAAAGAGAATGTACAAAGATTAAATTTTGGTACCCAAGGACGAACTAATTGAGAAGTTTGTGAATGAAAATGAACTCTTAGATTTAAAATTAATCTTGACATGGTTACACGATGTCGGTGTCGATTAAGCCCCGACCGACATCAATCGCCAGACCAACTATCGATTCTGATAGAGCCAAACCGGCATCCGTTAGCGAACCGACGTCGATTACATTTGACCTCATCGATTTGGATACAAATGCCCAGGAGGTCTAGAATGAGCCTTCGGTGTCCCAAACTCTGTGAGGTCTTAAAGGGTAAGTAAACCTCCAAAAAGATTTACACCTTCTCTATTTTATTTATTATTGACTAATAATGGTGAACCAGAAAGCTTTGAAGAAGCGATGCAGGATAAGACCCATGTCTAGTGGGAGCATGGCATGGATGAGAAGATGGATTCCTTAGAACAAACCAAACTTGAGATTTGATTAAGTTGTCGGCAAGTAAGAGGACATTGCAGAAACAAGTGGGTTTACGGGATCAAGGAAGAAGAGGGTTAATAAAAGGTACAAGACAAGACTTGTAATAAAGGGATTTACACAGAAAAAGGTATTGACTTTAGTAAAATATTTTCTCTTATTGTGAAGATGACTTATATTTCGTAATGTATTGAGTTTAGTTGCACTGATAGAAGATTTACATTTACAAAGCAACTAGATGTGAAGACGACTTTCCTTCATGGTGATTTGGATGAAGAGATTTATATGCTGATAGGCACTTGGATATGAAGTCGGGGGTAAGAAGAAATTAGTGTGCGAGTTGAAAAAGAGCTTATATGGGCTCAAGCAAGCTCTCAGGCAATGGTACGTGAGGTTTGATAGTTTTATGCATGAACATGGTTACTTGAGATGTGGATCGACCATTGTGTTTATTTCAAAAGCTTGGAAATGAGAGCTATATTATTTTGTTCTTGTATGTGCATGATATGTTTATTGTAAAATTTAGTATGTAAAACATTGGTGAACTTAAGGGAAAGCTAGCTCACGTATTTGCTATGAAGGATTTAGGAGTTGCAAAAGAATCATTGACATACAAATACACAAAGATAGGAAGAAGAAGAAATTGTATTTGTCTCAAGAGGCTTATATCAATAAGGTGTTGGAAAGGTTTCATATGCAAGATTCAAAACTTGTAAGTACACCTATTGCAAGGACACTTCAAATTGAGCAAATATCAATGTCCATCATCACAAGAGGAGGTCAAATACATGACACGAGTTCCATATGCTTCAGCAGTTGGGAGTCTCGTGTATGTTATGGTTTGTACGGACCGGACATTGCACGTGCAATGGGAGTTGTGAGTAGATTTATGGCCAATCCGAGTAAAGAGCATTGGAAAGCAGTCTCGTGGATACTCAAGTATTTGAGAGGGACATCTAGCATGTTGTCATGATATGGAAGTTTGGATATTTATTTATGTGGCTACGTTAATTCGGATATGATTGGAGATATAGATGGTAGGAGGAGCACTACTAGATATATTTTCACAGTAAGCGAGACGACAATTAAGCTGGATTTCAAGATTGCAAAGGTTGTGGCTTTGTCTACTACAAGGCGAGTATGTTGCGATTACTGAGAGGCTAGCAAGGAAATGATATGGATAAGCGAGTTCATGGAAGAGTTGGGAAAGGAGCAAGATAATTGCAAATTGTTCAACGACAGTCAAAGTGCAATTCATTTAGCAAAGAATTCATTGTTTCATTCAAGAACGAAACACATTCAATTAAGGTACCACTTCATACGATAGGTATTGGAGGATGGGCGCTGAGATTGGAGAAGATCCATACGAGTGAAAACCTTGTGGATATGCTAACGAAGCTGTTAGCAAAAGAGTTGGAGCTACACTTTACTTTTGTTGGTCTTTGAGTTTGAGACTTGAAGAGGAAGAAATAAAGTTAAGGATCCAAGAATGACGTTGTACAGGTATAGTGTAGTAATTTATCTCCAAGTGGGAGATTGTTGAGTTATGGAGCTCAATTACTTCAGATTAGCATGCAATAGGAAACTTGCAGAAAAATATAGTAACCAACATCGGTTATGGAGGGACTAGCATCGGTCAGGCAAGGAGGAGCCGACATTGGTTAGGGCTAACTGGCGTCGATTACCTGTGTGTGAGTGTTTTAATTAACTCACGGGAATTAGATCTAATTTTAGCATAAAAGCATATCTATTGATTGTAATTGCATGGCTAAGTTCCTTAAGTTTGTATACGCCTATATAAGCATGAAAGCTAGGGTTTAGAAGTAAGAATTGAAGAAGTTGATGATTATTGTGAGAATAATTGTGAGAGAGAATTCTTGGAGAAAAAAAAAGCTTGAGAGAAAGAAAATATTGTACATATCCGAGAGGTGTGGAAGATTGTAAATTTTCATTATATATCTTGTGAAATCTTTGGATAATAGATTGGCTTATTTCTTGGTGGATGTAACCCACACTTGGTGAACCACATTAAATTTGGTGTTGATTTATCTCTTGTTTTGTATATTTCTTCTGGTAGAATATTCATTTTTATTTGTATGTATGCTTAGATCTAATATATTATATGTACAACCGGTGTGCTAACCCCAACAATTATGGGCATATCACACTTATGGTTGTGTGGATTATATCTCGAGGACCACATGGGGCATCCTACTATTGTACTTTATTGTTTACTCATGTTTACATGGCACAACATGCCTACTACATACATGCTCTCATGACAACATCTTACTATGTTTACATCAATAATTTATATTAATATCATACGCATGGTATGTGTAATCACTTTCTTTCAAAGATATGTGACTCGCACATTTATCATACACCTCAAAAAGGGGGATATACTCAAACTTATTTTATCTACATGTCTCTGGGACACCCTAATTATTTATCATTCACATGTTGGTTATCCAAGAAGTACACAACATTCTCCTATTGGTCTCAACACAAGACACTTATATTTTGAGTTATGAAATACAAAAGTATCTTCACAATTTTAGGCACAATCATGTGTATTCATTCTTAGTCTTCTTTCCAAAAATTTAGTTGTGTGATTATGGATTATGGATTTATATCCCAAGGCCATACACAAACGCGTGGATGTAGAAAGGTCGTCACAACTTTTCTATATCCCTATGATTATTTTACTTTGATATGTATACATGCACACACACCAAAGTGGGTCATTATGTAGAAATTGAATTGTGGTACATGGCTAGTTAATTGATTTGGTGCTAGTGCATTTATGTGTTTATTGATCATTGATCCAAATTAGGCTCCTATTGGTGTGTGCTCTTTGTGTTTTGTGCAACTTTCTAGACTTACATTTTTGTATTGTTCCTCGCAATTATGTCGACTTCCTACTCCTCTTTGTTCAACCATATTTGCTTCCCTTCCTCCAATTTTCTCTCTTCCCCATGTTTTCTTCATGTTTTACATTTTCTATAACTATATTTGTATGAATCCAATCGACAAGATTCTCGCCACTATGGTTCAAGTCACCTTTTCGATGGTCCTTTTGACCCTTGTTTAGTTCCCCCGAGGTTCCTTTCCCTCTTTTATCAACATTCCTAGCTCAAGTTTGCATGTGCTCCAATAGGGTCCCCTAATTTGAATTCAAGAAGTTTACAAATACATAATGGCATAAATGCATTGAGGACAATCACATTCACACAACTCGTTTATTGAAGTTCGAAAGAATTCAATTATTGTTAAAGATACTTGTGAAATAAAAAATAAAAATACAAGCATTTAAAACATCACATCTAACATTTACTACTTATTGGGACACTTACAATGCATAGGTCTCCCTATTGAAGTGCATTGTACGAATATACTCATTTTCAAATTGTTCAATAGTCTAAGGACCTAATAAATATTAAAGAAGCTCTACTCATCTCTAGTTTAGCACAAGTCCCAAAAACTAATGTTTTGTTTATTCATTTTGCACACCTAATTGCCCTTTTATGGTTTAAAGGTAAGAGAGCTATTTGCAATAAATTATAGAAAAAAACAAACAATATTTTCAAACTCAAACATAGACGAACAAGGTTATCAATTCAATTTCACTATATCGACAATTTGCATAACCATATTGCCATAATTACGAATGGGCCATTAAAGGAGTGCTACAATTGTGGTTAAGGTGTTCCTACTAGCTTGATTGTTTTAGTATGATTAGTCTTGCATTCTTTGCTTGTTTTCCGCTACATGTTTCTAACGACAACTCCAAATTTGTGGCAAAATGTGTCATTCTAACCTTAATTCTCAAGAAATTTTCAAACATAATTATCCTTTGTTCCTATAATCTATTTATTTTAGCAATTATGTTTCATTATCTAAGTCATATTTGTGTAGGCCTAATTACAATTAGATGTGAAAAGTTTGGTGGTTTATTACGGTAAAACCATTTTCCACATCTACATAAGTTCGGTGGCTTATTAGAGAAAATCACTTTCCACATCTACATAAGTTTGGTGGCTTATTAGGGGAAAACCACTTTCAACATCTAATCACAAACCCAAATGATATAAAAATAAATCACATCTGAGATAAATATATAGCTAATAATAATTCTTTAAAAACAATCAATTCAATCAATTGGACTAATTTTAAATGCAGCGATTATAAAATAAAGAGTCTCTACATACAATTTTTTGTGCACAACTTGGCACCCATTATCTAGGGATGAAAATATACCAAGATGGGCAAGGGAAACACGAACTTCTCCTTTATATAATAAAATGACACATCCATCCAAGCTGCCACTTGGTTGGGGAGAAAACTTTCCCGTTGATTTTCCAATATTTTATATTACACAAAGTTCCTCACAATTGGTAGTCATAACTATTGCATAACTACCTGCTCACCTTTGTGATATTATCCTATTTGTCTTTTTGTTTGTCGCATTTTCTTTTATTTAAAAAATGAGAATAGGCCAATACCAAAGTCCAGCCAAATATACCAACAAATTACTATGGTCAGGGAATTAAGAAACTACACACATGAAATCAACCAAAAAATTACAACGGTCAGTTGACACCTATAACAAGTGTGCAAAACACTAAAAATAAATGGAACAATGATAATAAACATGAAAAATTAGCATGTAAAGAAGCCATAACTAGATTGCATCAATATCCTTAGCCACATCTTCATTGAATCCAAAAGAAGACTATTACTTCATACCCTCTCTTATAGATAAGTTTTATTTAGAAGCACCTATGCACTTTACATGACTTATATCAAACCTTTAAATTAAACACCATTTGCATGTCATTTTTCTATTAACTCATTTTCACTAGAATATAAGCCGTAATTAAACTTGAAATGATAGTTCTAGGTGACATTTCTTTTCTTCCCCCTTTTTTTGGATCATCTAGAACCTTATTACATTGCACAGTTTTATCTAACCTTTACAATCTCTTCAAGTTTTATGAACCATGTTAAATATATCTTGTGCATTAACTTATAAACATGGTGACTCTACTAGTATGCCCCATTTGTGCTGAAAGAGGAACAAGCGGTTGTTTAATTCCATTTCTGGCTATAGGGGAAAAAGGAGTTAACAATTATTTGTATATAGAACCCATTAAGGCTTGAAGAGAAACGAATGCTTGTTAAGACTATTGTTGACTGAAAAAAGGGGTTTAGAACGCTAAAGCCCAAAAAGCAGTTTACACTTGAAACTCTTCCCGAATGAACTTGAATCGCAAATGACCATTCACTGCCACACCACCATACTTGTTTCAACCTCCCTGTGTCTGTTTCAGCCATTAATACTGCACAAGAGAAATGTGAATTCCAAATTGTTCGTTTCAGAGTGTAGGAAGAGAGACAGAGATTCTTCAGTAAAGAATTTCGAGCAATAGATGGACAGATTCTTCTTTGTTGAAGGCTGCAACAACAATAACATACTCCATGAAAAGTACGACTAACATGCTGTATTTTGTGGCTGAAACAAAATTGATTTATTTCTGACGTAGGTGCTGCCCTTCAGAGCCAATTTTGCCTGAAATAAGGCTGAATTTACGCCTGCTTTTAATTTATTCTGTTATTGGCTCATTTTTATGGAGACATTGAAGATATTTCCTCTCTAATTTTCTGTAGCAACTCCCCCAAATAGAGAATTTAATTGGTAGAAGTTTTCATTTGAAAGTTTATTTTCCCCTTATTCGAATAAGATTCATGCAGGTAAACAATGCACCAAGTGTGGCATCGTGCATCTCTCCCTTAAATCAACTTAGATACCTTGGAGTTTCACTCTTTTATCTCATTATTGTTCAATAACTTTGATAAAACAAAAATAAGGTGTCGTGTATCTTCAGAAAGCCTTAGAAATGTGTTGTTCCATGGTGTAACTTCTGATTCTGTTTTTAAATTTCATAATGTACTATACCATTGTGTAACTTTTGGTTCTAATTTTCAGTTCTATCTTTACCTCAGTTGTTATGTAAATCCAGAATTTCACTGTCAGGATCAGAAGGTGGCTAGCTGGCACTAGCATTTCTTGTTAAACACAGGTTTGCTATATCATTCAAAGATGAGTTTATGCATGTTGCAATTGTATAAGGTTTGTCATTAATTTGCCAAGGTTCTTGGTGTCTTTATGGGACGCCAAAATAGAAATAGATAAATTCAATTTAAGCGGGAATTCAGCTGTCCGATAAATTCAAGAAAATTGTTCACAAGAAAAAGTCAACGGTAAAGAGACAATTGTGAGTCCATCAATGAAGGTATCAATTGTTCATATCATAGTAGGAAAACTCGCCAAATCCAAAAAACTTGAGACCCCAAAAAAAACACTAAAAAACTCGCCAATATTCGGCCAATACAAGGGAATACTCGGCAACTTAAAAATACTCAAATTTCTTTAAAAAACATAAATTTTAAGCAACACATAGCTACAAAATGTATCAAATGAGCCCATAAAATGTTGGAGAAGTGTTTTCTATTAGATTTGAATACAAATACAATACAAAATCGCATCATCATGCGAATACGACAACTGGCTGATACTAGTCCCCACACTCGGCTGCGTCTCCACGCTCCTCCTAGAAGGCTGCGAATCTGGCTCGATCATGGAACTAGATGGTGGTGCTGGTGGCTCCTCTGCTGCATGTTGGAGATCACCTCCAAAGATGTCATCTAGTCCCATATCTCCTCGATGTGGCCTCAACTTTTTTGTGCGAAGCCGGAGATTGTATTGCACAAAAACCAAGTCATTGAGCCTTTTTGAGTCAATTTGTTGCGCTTCTTCGTGTAATTAGTTCGAGCACGGGAGAATACTCGTCGAGTTTTAAGCGAGTACTCGCCAAGTTTTGGAAAGCTATCAATATTTTTAAATACTAAAGGTGATCAAAGCTCATAATTCTTTGAGAAGATTGCAAGAAGTTGCTTGGTCCAAAAGGTGCAAAAATGGATTTTATGAAAATAAGAAAAATATTGCCATCAACTGCGTAGAGCTCGAGAAAATATGCACTTTTAGAGAAAACGGAGCCACGGAATGAAAGTTATGGCACATGCAAGTTTTTGCTGCTACATCTTCCCGGACCCTTTCCAAAAATGGCAAATTTTTTTCTATGCTTGTGTTTTCTTCACCAAAAATCCAAAAAAGGAAAGAAATGTTGTCTTTGGCGAGTTTTTGGCGAGTATTCCAACTATACTCGGCGAGTTTTTTTGCATTTTTGGCGAGTTTTCCTGCGAGTTACTCGTTTAGCATAATTTTTGGCGAGTTTTTCTAAACTCGCCGAGTTTTTGGCGAGTATTCTATCTATGGTTCATATTTGTCAATCAAAATAAAAATAAGACAGCAATCCTCTTGAATTAAAAAAACTCTCAATGAATATCTCATTTCAGTATCAATGGATGAGATCAAATAGTGACACTTTGTATAATTTTTTATGCAAGAGGAAAAAGAAAATCGGCAGTATATCAAAGAAGGTATCCATTGTTCAAATCTGTGATTCAAAATAAAAAGGCAGAAATCCTCTTGAAAAAAAAACTCTCAATGAATGTCTCATTTCAGCATTGTGAGATAAAATAGTGACACCATTGATATTTTTATGCACTACTTTTTGCCGATTGGCTTATCTATCACAAACTTTTTGAAATTAGATTCGCCGATCAGCAAATTTTCCACAGATTATAAACCAGGCTAAGATATAGAATGACCGTGATGTTATTAAATTTGCCACAATTTACATGTATTAATGGCAAATTCTACGTTTTAATAAACACTAGTTAAAAATTGTCGTCCCTTCATATTTTCCACAAGGGACACTTACATGTTACAAAGACACTGTGTAGGTGATAAAATGCAACACCATAAAAGATACGTCGAAAAGCTTTGACTGCGATTGAATTCTCAGCCCTTAATACTCACAAATGCAATTCTCACAACAAGTCTCATGAATGTTTTATTTCTTCGGTATTTTCAAGAGAAGATCTATTTGACAAGTATTCAATGAGACGTCGATCAAGCTCGAAATGTCGGGCAAGTAGACGCTACACAACAGAAAACAAGTGAGCTCACTGCAATATATACATGATAGTATTTGTTAAACAAGTTCAGCAAAGAAGACCACAAGAGTGTAAGAAAGCAACTAGATTCAATATGCAAGAAGGAGAGAAACGTACTCTACAAAATGAAAAATGATTTAAGTTGTACCACATTCATGCTTTTGCATGCTAGTCATTATTGAAAACAAAATTGATCCAAAAATGGATCTGAAAGTGCCCGATTTATGTAATTCTCTATTATAACTTGTAATATGCTCTCTCTCCCATGTAAATTGTAACATGAAAATGGTTGAGTCAGTTTGAAGGTGATCCGGACAGCTTCAAATGACAAGGCCAGAGAGTTCTGTTCTAAGAAGGAAGAGGCAGCAGTTACGCAGCAATTACGCAGCAGAAAAACAGCAGTTCCAAAAACATGAAGGTAAACAGTTGCAACGTTTCACCTTCCCTAATCAGCTCGTTTCACTTCTTCCTTCCTTGGCAGAGCAACAATAAATACAAGTGGGGAGGCACGTCCATGAGGGAGAAAAGATAGAGAAAAGAGGGAAAAGTGAGGAGAAGAGAAAAGAAGTGGTTTTGGGTGAATCCAAGTCTGAGTGTGAAGAGGAAAACATACTATGGTTATTTGAATACCATTGTTGTAGGCTGAGCAATAATTAGAGTCTGATTTAAGTCTGTTTCTCCTCTAGTAGTTGAGTTCTTCCTTGCTGAGAGTTGTAAACAAGTAGATACAAGTTAGAGAGGTCTGAATCTTTCATGAAGGCCACACAGTGGCAATAAACTTGTATTTTTGAGAGAATTGCATAGTGGAAGGGGAGTAATTGCTCACCCACTGGAGTTTTTTCCCAATTGGGTTTCTTCAAGATAAGTGCTCGTCTCTTTATCTCGTTTATTGATTTCCAGCTGAATGCGTGTTCGAATTGCATTTTATATTAAAAATTGAGCTCTATAAACAAAGGACACCCATTATCACCATTCACAGGATCTGTTATAGCTGTTTATAATCAGTTTACGGATCAAATTGGTATCAGAGCTGGTTTTCCTTTTTGCCATAAAAGGTTTTCCAACACTTTCTGCAAAATTTGAGTTAGTTTTTGTTCTTATGGTGCGTGGTTTGTGTGACTTGTGTTGCAGTTTTATGCCCAAGAATCAAGTGTTTGTGGGAAGGGTGACTTGGCTCCCTTGCAAGAAGATATCTCCACCAAGAAGTGGAAGAAATAAGTGAGAAGCATAAAACATTTTGATGATGAAGAGGCCCGTACAGCTGAAGAATAGTTCCGCAAGTTGGAGGAGGATGTTGCAAGTATTTCTCTTTCATGAGATGAATGTGGAGAGGCTAGACCATTGGCTAGCTCAGCTTGAGGTATACTTTGATTTACATAAAATTAATGAATGTCAGCAAATCTCATTTGCAAGGTTGAAGTTATCTAAACATGCATTAACTTGGTTTGAGAGTTATGTTCATTCTTTGGTTATGAAGAAGCTACCACCCCTTAGTAAGTGGGAGGAATTTAAAGTTTTGATTAAGAAACAATTTTATCCTAGTTATGAAGAGGAAAGATCTATTGTTTGGCAATATCTTAGTCAAGAACAAGGACAAAGTGTGTAGGATTATACCAATGTGTTTCGGAAGATGGTGGTGCAAATGGGTCAAGACACCCTTGATCGTGACATCTTGATGAAGTATGTTGGTGGATTGCATAGTCACTTGAGGAGGCCGGTGTTGCTAGCTAAGCCCAAGGATCTTGATGAGGCTTGTTCTCAAGCTCATTACCTTGAGATGGATGAGGACAAGGGTTCATTTACCTCTTCAGATGATGATAAGGAAGGTGAGTTGAATGCTACTTATTTTTCTAACAAAGAATGTGTAAAGTATTGTGGGCATGATGATATGGATAGTCATAACCAGCAATCTTTGAAGGATGTGGAAACCACATCAGGAACATGGAAAAGGTGGACATCAATCCACAGAGATGAAAATTTGTCTTAGTTGGTACCTCCATGCAAGAGGGGTTAAAGGAGTCTCCAGCAAAGTGTAGAGCAAGGCATGCCAACATGGATTGAGCATAGTTTCCTTGTTAAGGACAAGGTATGGCTGCACTTGAGCAAAGGAAGACTCAAAGGTAAAAACTAAGAGCTTAAGCCTCTTAGGATATGCTATTAAATTGGATATGGCTCCTCTTTATGGAATAATATTTTGTTTTGAATATTGCAAGCTTACGTTTCTTTTAAATCCTTCCATGCTCAACATTGAAGTAAAATCTTTTTTCTCCTAATGGCCAAAAGGAGTTGGATAAAGATGTTGTGTTGCAGTTGAAGGAAAGAGCGTTAAGAAGAGGAGAGCAAGCAGATGGGAGTTGGACTAAAATAAAACTTCCAAGCAGATCCAAATAGCATTTGATCAGGGATGGGGTTGCAAAGCAGCTCCGATGGAACGCTACACAACTTGATGGTTGAGTTTAGTAGATCTTCTTGAAAAGGTGGGCCAAGAAGTTCACAAGGCTGATAACTTCATTCAGCATATACACCTCCAGGTACAAAAGAGGTTCAAGAAGTGGGAAAAAAAATTCCTCACCATACGAGTTCCTAAGCTTTTGGGGACCAAAAGCCTCAAATTGAGGAGGCATGATCCAAAAATGGATCTGAAAGTGCCCAATTTATGTAATTCTCTATCTTAACTTGTAATATACTCTCTCTCCCATATAAATTGTAACATAATAAATGGTGAGTCGGTTTAAAGGTGATCCGGACGGCTTCAAATGACAAGGCCAGAGAGTTATGTTCTAAGAAGGGAGAGGCAGCAGTTACGTAGTAGAAACGCAGCAAAAAAACTGTAGTTTCGTAGCAGTTACAAAAAACATGAAGGTAAACAGTTGCAAACATTTCACCTTCCCTTATCAATTTGTTTCACTTGCTCCTTCCTTCCTTGGCAGAGTAACAATAAATACAAGTGGGGAGACACATCCATGAGGGAGAAAAGATAGAGAAAAGAGGGAAAAGAGAGGAGAAGAGAAAAGAAATGGTGTTGGGTGAATCCACGTTTGAATGAGAAGAAGAAAACAGACTATGGTTATTTGAATACCATTTTTGCAGGCTGAGCAATGTTTAGAGTCTGATTTAGGTCTGTTTCTCTTCTAGTAGTTGAGTTCTTCTTTGCTGAGAGTTGTAAACAAGTAGATACAAGTTAGAGAGGTCTGAATCTTTCTTGAAAGCCACACAGTGGCAGTAAACTTGTATTTTTGAGAGAATTGCATAGTGGAAGGGGAGTAATTGCTCACCCACTGGAGTTTTTTTCCCAATTGGGTTTCTCCCGGATAATTACTTGTCTCTTTATCTCTTGTTTATTGATTTTCAGCTGATTGTGTGTTCAAATTGCACTTTTATATTAAAACATGAACTCTATAAAGAAAGGACACCCATTATCACTATTCACAGGATCTGTTATATCTGTTTATAATCAGTTTACAGATCAAAAATGGTAGAACAAGTTTCTACAGTTAGAAAGAGAACAATATATAATGCAGCATTTGCTTTATTAAGTTAGTTTTGAAACATTAGCATGCTATAGAAGTACCTTGATTAGGATATGGGAACAGTAAAGTTGATCAAACTAAAGGAAGCTAAAACTAAAACAACAATTATAGTAATTATTTAATCTCCTCTTTAAACTTTTGCAAATTTAAAATCATTCACACATTCGTTGAAAAGCTGATTTTCTCTAAGAGAATTAGAAAGTGGAATGATAAATTTCATTGTAAAAAGGAAGCTTATAATCTCTTAAGATGAAGGCAAGTTGTTTTTGAAACCATTTCAGTGATTTTGAAGTAACATAACTTCCTTTGTTGATCCAAAAATGGATCTGAAAAGACCCAATTCTATGTATTCTCCTTATTGATACTTGCAGTGCATATTCTTGGCATGTTCTTTATTTTGGAGATGGTCTAGTCAGGCTGATGGTGATCCGGACACCTTCGAATGACATAAGAAGGCCATTGTTGTTCTGCATCTTCCAGACGCTCGGTTGCATCTTTCGAGACACCCAACCGCATCCTCCAGATGCCAAAATAGGAATACGAGAAATTGCAAATGCTTGGACTTCCCAAATCGGTTCATTTCGCCTTCCCCTCCATCCGTGGGCAGAGCAACTATAAATACAAGTTCAATTCTTCATTCTAGCAAGTGATTTTGAGTGAATTCAAGTGTGAGCAAAAAGGAGTTGGAGTTCTTTCTTGTTTTGTTCATTTAGAGTTGAGTTCTTCATTGTTGAGGATTGTAAGCAAGCAAATACAATTAGAAGGAGATTGAATCCTTCTTGAAGGCCAGTTTTTGGGGAAGCAATTTGCTTACCCAGCTGGAGTTTTTCCCACATTGGGTTTCTCCGAGATAAATCTTGTGTCTCCTTTGCCTTCCACCTCTCAATTTGCAGTTTTTTTGTGAATGTTTAAGTGCACATTATATTGGTTAAAAGCATGGGTTAAATTTGATGGCCGTTTAGACGTTTTTCGTGATTTTAGCCGTAAAATACTTGCAAATATTTGAAAAAACCGTCACATGCGACTTGCAAATTTTAAGGATGACCGTCATTTTTTATATAGATTTATAGATAAATTATACAAATATATATTTAAAATAGTTAAATATATATAGAATAATATTATATATATTTTATTAACATTATAAAAATAACACTATTTTGTATTTTTGAAGGGCAAAATTTAAAATTTACCGTCACTTAAAAATTGTTTGACAGGCATAGGTGGCCGTCAAATTTAACCCTTGGTTAAGAGGAACTTAGTCCATTATTCATCCATTATCACAACATAGGATCAATTTTTGTTTAAAAGAGACAATTAACGAATCAGATTGGTATCATAGCAATTAAGATCAAATTGTTTTTGTGTGGTTTAACTTATGTTGACATTTTCAGTTAGATGCCCCTTACCCGAAAGGGAAGTGAAAGCGGTGAAAGTATCCTCATTCCTTTTGAAGCAGAGATTTTTACCAGGAAGTGGAAGAAAAGGAATCCGAGACATGGCTCGTAGAGAAGATGCAGGTGAGACTGAAGAGGAATGTTTCTACAAGTTGGAGGCGGATGTGGCAAGTCTATCCAAAGATGTGGGCAATATTTCCTTGTCTATGGGGAAATTGGAGTCCATCATGGGATTGTCATGGAGAAGCTTGGTGTTCCAAAAGAGGCACTAGGAGACCATGAAGAAGAACCTCATGAGTATGAGGAAGAGCAGCCCGTGCCAACCTTACTCCTCCATTCAAAGCAGAGGCGAAGATATAAATTCAGCCTTATGATGGGGACATGAATGCCGAGAAGCTAGACCATTGGCTAGCTCAACTTGAGGTATATTTCAGTTTGCATCAAATCAATGAGAGTTAGTAGATTTCATTTGCAAGGTTAAAATTAATCAATCATGTTTTAACTTGGTTTGAAAGATATGTTCATTGTTGGTTGTTAAAAAGCTTCCTCCTATTACTAAGTGGGATGAAATTAAAAGCTAATAAAAAAGCAATTCTATCCTATTTGTTACGAGGAAGAGAGGTCTATGTATTGGCAATATCTCAAGCGAAGCAAGGCCAAAATGTGCAAGAGTACACCAGTGAGTTCCGGAAGAAAGTTGTCCAAATGGGTAAAGATGTAGTGGACCAGGACATTCTAATGAAGTATATCGGTGGACTCCATAACCACTTGAGGAGACCAATCCTCTTGGCCAAGCCGGCGGATGTAGATGAGGCTTGTTCTCAAGCTCACTATTTAGAGATGGACAAGAAAAAGAGTTCATCTACCTCTCAACCTGCTTTAGACAAACAAAGTGACATCAAAGAAAAAAGGGAAAGGTAAGCAGAATACTACTTCCATTAAGGATACTAAAGTTCATTGTGGTCCTTGTAATGTTGACACTCATTCCGAGGAAAATGTTGGAAGCTCCACCGGAATTACATCCCTTCAAGAATAAGAAGAATAAAAAGAAGGTCATGGCTCCCTCAAGGAGAGGAAGTATTTTGCAGCGAAGAGGTGGATGAGACAATGTGTTGTACCTCCGTCTCGTAGAGAGGTATGTTTGGGTAATAATAAGAATTTTCAAGAGAATGAACTTACTCAGCTCTTTCATATAAAAATTCAGTTGAAGAAAACCAAAGTGGATGCTCTTTTTGATACTTGTTCGCAAGCTAATTTGGTTAGTAAAGAGTTAGTTGATAGGCTGATGTTGGAAACTTACAATCATCCAAGTCCGTACTCATTGGGTTGGGTGAAGAAAGGCATAGACATCAAGGTTACCAAGAAATGCAAGATTACGTTTGGTATTGATAAAAATTCATTGATGAAGTTACTTTGGATGTTGTTCCTCTTGATGTGTGTGGTGTAGTGTTTGGCAATCCATACTTGTATACTAGGGATGCCATCTTCATTTCAGCCTTTGCAAGAGACTCAAAGATCTCTTTGGTAAGTGTCATGCAAGCCAGAAACTCATTAATGCTAGTGGGAGATTTTCATTGCTTCTTTTGAAGAATATTGATCAAAAACATGATCAAGTTTTTATCTACATGATCTCGGACCCCTATAGGCTTATTTTATTTATTGAGTTTTGCCGACAAGTTGTTCCTTTTACATAATCAATTTAAAATAAATGCAAGAATGTAATGACAATTGCACATGATTGATTATGGAGAAATATAACCTACGTCTTTGGGTTCTTATCGAACTGTTCCACTAGTAAAAATTGTAAGTACAATGTTATTTCTTACAATAAAACCTAATGGAATTTCCACTTGCCTAATAGTAGGTCGCTTCATCCTTTGAAGAACTTCGATGATTAGTGAATCATTCTCCACCTTCTTCGATGCCAAAGGAACTCGATCGGCCTTCCCAACGCTTACCGACATCCTTGAAGGGTTTTCATCACTCGGTCGATACTCCAAGAGGGGGGCATCCTCAAGTGAAAATATTGTGGCTCAATGGGCCTATTGGGTAGTGTGATACTCCCAATCACAAATATTTCATCTACTATTTCCTAAAAATAATAGGCCAATAAACAATATTTGCATATAGTAATTTTAGGATTTTAATATAGTTCACAAAACTATATTAAAATTACCCTAATACTATTTCTCACAAATCCCACAATTAAGCTTAGAAATAATAAGCTTTGGTCTTGGTGGTTTTTACAATGAAAGGGGTCCCCTATTTATACCCAAATGGGGCCCTAAAATAATGCACTTAAAATTTATCTAAAGGCTATTAATATCCTAGCCCGTAGCATTGTGGATGGGTTTACATCCCATATTGGGTGGCTTGCATAATTGAGTGGGTTATATCCCACATGGGGCAGCATTTAAGTTTTGATAAGGTTTTAATAAACCTTAGCCTCCCACCATTCACGTGGAACTTTCCACGCATGGGCCTTTGCCCCACCTCCTTCTCCTTTCCACGTGGATGCTTGCATATAAGGGTTGGCGGATTTATATGTTGGCCACTATGTTTGGAGTGGTGGTCGGTTGGTTTAATGCACCAGTTGTTGATCGAGCCATGTGTTGAACTATATGTCGAGTCCTTCGGTGTGATAAGCTCTTCGAGCTAGTGGAAATAATACCGAGCAAGGATAATAAACTCGGTCAATTCTCAAAACATTGCAAATTGAAATAACATAGTAACATGGTGAATAATTACCAATGTAATATAAAATTTGACCATATAATACTATGATATTCAAAATGAAATATGGCTAAGTGGTGGCAAGCCACATGGTGGCTTGAGGACCCACCACGTTGGCGATAATACCATAGTCCTCACGGCGGTCGGGCTCCTTCCAAAAAATGGTAACAAAAGTTGAGCTTTCTTCGTGGACACATTTAGCTATATCATTTTACGACCGTCGAAGACCAACGGTGAAAACCTCTTTGATTTTGCCAACGCATTTTTGCCACATGTGTCATAGTTGTTCATTGGTCCACTATTGACCTGTTGACCAGAGTTGACTTTCATTGACTAAACTTTGACCGGACATAACTAGAGCTCCCAATGTTCGTTTGTCGTGTTCTCATAGTCGATGGAAAGCTCTCGAAAAGATCTTCTGCACTGACACAATTTAGGGATGTTTAGGGAACTTTTGATATCAAAAATGATCCCCTGATCAAATATGCAAGCAAGGGAAGTTGTTTCATCTGAGACCACTTGTAGCATGGTTACTAACAAAGAGCATAAGCAAATGGAAGAGTTGGTTCGGCAGTTCAGGAAGACGTCTATGGGGCTACCCCGAATAGGCCAATTGAGCATGTGATATAGTTGTTACCCTATATCATGCTCTAGACTCAAGATTTTGGAAAAGTCCATGCAATATGCCTAGGAAGAGAAACAACATTGTAGTCTTTGTTTGAGCAAGCACACACTTCAGGGGTGGCTGGTCACTCAAAGTGTGACAACATAGAACTACATTGTTGAACACTTACATAGGTATGTTTATTGGCCAAACATGCAAATAGTAGTTTCTAACTTTATTAGGGGTTTTGTTTTATATAGTACAAGCAATCCTAGTAAAGGAGAGTTGGGGTTATGTATGCCATTATTAGTTCCTTCCCAACCATGGGTAAGTTTCTCCATGGATTTTATGGACAGTTTGCCTACTTCCAAAAAATGGTATGAGTATGTCTTTATGGTAGTAGATTGGTTTGGTAAAAAGTGTATTCACATTCCTTGCGAGAAGACCAATGATACAACGGAGTTGTTTGTTGCTAATGTGTGGGTTCATTTTGTTTTCCTAATTCTATTATGTCAGACAAGGACTCACGGTTCATTGGTAATTTTTGGTCTACCTTGTGGGAGAAGATGGATACTATGTTGAAAAGGTCTTTCATTTTTCATCCGCAAACTAATCATAAAACTTTATAGTGGTAAATCGTACCTTGGTCCAACTCTTGGAGAGGATACAACAGAAACATCCTAAGAATTGGGATGAGAATTTGGTATATATCCAACATTCTTATAACAGGGCAGTTCATGCTTCTACTAATAAGACTCCTTTTGAAACATGTTTTGGTTATTTTCCTAAGAGTGTGTTTGATGTTTTGTGATTACCATGTAGAGACAATGGGAAAGTGGATATGGAGACCCAAAAAGCTGAGAGATTCATTGAGAAAATTCAGCAAATACACCTCTAGGTACAGGAGAGGTTGACAAAGTCACAAGCCAAGTACAAAACACGACATGATCAACATAGGACTGAACATTCTTTCCTTGTTGGAGACAAGGTATGGTTGTACTTGAACAGAGAGAGGCTACAAGGAAAAACTAAGAAACTCAAGTCTCTTCGATATGGCCCATTGAAATTCTAGCGAGTGGGTAAGAATACATTTCACTTGGATTTGCCTCCTTATATGAAATGTATTCAGTTGTGAATGTTGAGAATCTCTGTCTCTTCGAGCCCTCCATGTTAGATCGGGAAGAAGAGGGATTGTTTCTACCATCTATTGAGGATCTTGCTCTGGACAGTCAGTTAGAATTGGAGGAAGATGTAATATTGCAGCGAAAGAGTGGACAACACAAAAGGAGTGCAAGACAAGTGGTTGATTGGGTTGAAAGGTCAATTTCTACCAAGGCCAAGTGGTATTCCAGAGAAGATGTGGGGAAGAAATTTCCTCACCTCATCAATCCTTGAAGCTTTTAAGGACTTAAAAGCCTCAAATTAGGGAGGTATGATCCAAAAATGGATCTGAAAAGACCCAATTCTATGTATTCTCTTTATTGATACTTGTAAAGTGCATATTATTGGCATGTTCTTTATTGGGGAAATGGTTTAGTTAGGTTGATGGTGATCCGGATACCTTCGAATGACATAAAGAGATCATTGGTGTTTACACCATCCACACGCCCGGTTGCATCTTCCAGACGTTGACTACATCCTCCATACGCCCGGTTGCACCATCCTCCGGATGCCTCGCCCAACGCATCCTCCAAACACTGGTTGAGCCTCTTCGACACTCGACTACATCCTCCAGACGCCAAAATAGAAATACGAGCAGTTGCAAATACTTGGACTTCCCAGATCGGTTCGTTTCAGCCTTCCCCTCCATCCGTGGGTAGAGTCAACTATAAATACAAGTTCAATTCTTCATTCTAGCAAGTGATTTTGAGTGAATTCAAGTGTGAGAAAAAAAGGAGAACTTGGAGTTCTTTCTTGTTTTGTTCATTTAGAGCTGAGTTCTTCATTGTTGAGGATTGTAAGCAAGCAAATACAATTAGAAGGAGATTGAATCCTTCTTGAAGGCCAATTTTGGGTAGTAGCTTTGTATTTTGGAGAATTACATAGTGAAAGGGAAGCAATTTGCTTACCCACTGGAGTTTTTCCCACATTGGGTTTCTCCAAGATAAATCTTGTGTCTCCTTTGCCTTCTACCTCTCAATTTGCAGTATTTTGTGAATGTTTAAGTGCACATTATATTGGTTAAAAGGAACTTAGTCAATTATTCATCCATTATCACAACATAGGATCTGTTTTTGTTTAAAAGAGGCAGTTTACAGATCATTTGTTCATATTGCAAATATAGTGGACTACAAAGATGAATTACTTTGTGCATACTGCTGCTATTGTGGATTAAGGAGGACAAGTTACAACATGCACAGAAATATTCCTTTATGATCCATGACATACACAATCCATGGCATACAAGAATTCCTAGGAAAAAGAAAATGAAAAGAAGCATGATAAAAGTGTGACCTAATTGCTTTGATCAGTGCCTTATCAATTGGACTAACATGTGACTGATATATTCACAGCAGAATGGAATAAGTCCTGAAGGACTTCATGCAAGACCTACACATTTCTATATAAACATGCACAAAATAGCAGAAAATAAATGTGTTTAGCGTAAATGCATTATTTTCATATTAGCTCCAAAATCACAGGGAATTTTTTCATGCAATGAGACTATAAGAAATAACAATACACTACTGAAATTGGACCATAACTCATAGCGCAAGATTAAGACAAGGATTTTTTGAAACTTTTCAACAAGCTTTCCTACATGTCCTGCTTGTGCTCCATGACCAATTTCTAACCCAATGTAAGCTGCAATAAGACCTAGAGCATTAGTTTCCACAAATTGAATGCTCCCTATGTATTCTAGCCTTTCTCAGCAATTTGAATTTCCCTTACAATCAGAATACTACAGACCACCATGAAAGACAACCTACAAGCAACTGAAGAAAAAGAGGAAAAATGAAAGACACAAGAATACAACAATTCAGCCAAGGCCAAAAAGATCAGAATGAAGGCAAAGCTTCAATCAGTATATAGAATTGCTCCCTGAGTGTTTTCTGAGAGTGGAAGAATAACATCCTGAAGGAATAAGGAGAGCATCTTTGTGTAATGGAAGAATTCATCACCACATGGCACTTGATAAGAGCATCTCAGCACAAATATCCGATGGCAATGTTTAACCAAATTGGAGAAGGGCACAAAATATCTGCATTCAGCAATATAAGATCCAGAGACACTTGGCAAATGGATAGAAATCATTTCGCCATCACAACCAGGCAAGGAGTCATCACTAGAACATTCTACACCTTCGAGAACATGTGCACTTGATAAACATCATCCTCGGATGAAGGAAAATCTGTTTTAACAACTCAAGTGATCATTGCATGAATATTTTCACCATGAGTGTGCAAACACTGAAAACTTAGATATGAACAAGTTCTTAGTTTTTCATTAAATTCTCACAGATTCTCCATCAATGCATAGCCCTCTAAATGAGCCTTCCAATGCATCAACCAGAATAAAAACGGACATTCAATGCAAAAGATATGGGGAAAAAAGAATCCTAACCTTGCGCTTTGAAATACTAGCCTGTGCACAATAGATTTTAAAAATGATTTTTTTACTAATTATTTGGTTGTTCTTTAATCCCCATCATTGCCAGGTAAATGAAGTTTGTGCCAGGAAATCTTGAATCTCTAAACACTAAACATGTCCTTTTATATTCCACGAAAGTCTAGCTTCCCTCTTAAATTTGGGTCAAGTATCACTAAAATGCACTCTTCTAAATATGTATGACTACCTCAAACCCTTTGTCTTCCACACTTGTATCCTCGTAAGGAAGAAGCAAACCTTTGAGTCCCCCACTGTCTCGAGAGGTTCCTCCTCTTGTCCCATCTCGCATGTTCTATTTACAAATAATGTCTACTCTAATTATTCATCCAATCAAAGATATATATGATGGTGACGTCTCTTGTAACAATCAAATGACACAAAGGGGTCTCCAATGTCAATGTCAAATTCAATGCCTGCCCCTCTATGCATAGGCACACTTCTTGGTCCTGTCATGGGAAGGTAAGGTGTTGCCCATGAAATAAGTAAGAACCAAGCATAGCCAATGGTTACTCTTGAAGCATGCACAATGTGAAGAACAGAGAATAATGAGTAACTCTACAGGAATATTATCCCATATGTATTGCATAGAATACTATTTTGATGTCTAAATATAAAAGCACACCTATTATGTGATGACAAGCACAAGGCAAGGCTACACATAGGGGCCGTGAAGGTATAACTTTGCACCAATGCAGCCACTCATCAGTTTCTCTTTTATTTTGATGTTTGTTTCCAAGTAAACTGTGTCCATCTTGACCCATATGAACCATACTCTCAATAATATCGCATGTTCGATTTATAAACAACATCTCTAATTATTCATCCAATCACAGATATATATGATTGAGACGTCTCTTTTAACAATCAAATGGCACAAAGAGGTCTCCAATGTCAATGTCAAATTTGATGCCTACCCGTCTGCTGCATACACACACTTCTTGGAACTGACATGAGAAGGTAAGGTATTGGCCATGATATAAGTAAGAAGCAAGCATAGCCAATAGTTACTATTGAAGCATGCACAATGTGAAGAACAGAGAATGATGAGTAACTCTACACGAGTATTATCCAATATGTATTGCATTGAAGACTATTTTGATCTCTAAATATAAAAGCACGCCTATTATGTGAGGACAAGCACAAGGCAAGGCTACACACAAGAGCCATGAAGGTATTATTTTGCACCAATGCAGCCACTCATCAGTTTATCTTTTATTTTGATGTTTGTTTCCAAGTAAATAGTGTCCATCTTGACCGTATGAACCATGCTCTCAATAATAACACACCATCACAATAACAAGTGGAGCTCGATACCCATATCTTCTTTTTCACATAATCTAGTGCTCACGAGGTTGTCACCCATGGAATAGTCTAAGTTTATAATTCAAATTCATCACAATGGCTCCAATATTAACCATGGTAAATATTGGCACCAATACATTGCATTAGACTTGGTGTGTTGATCAATATTGCACATCATTGAGCGGCCTAGCAACTATCAAGGAAGCTCTACTTTTCTCTAGTGTAACATATGTCCCAAAACAAATGCTTTTTTACCATTCTGCAGACCTAGTTGCCCAATTAGCATTTTGAAGGAGATCAAATTCTGAGAGATCTGCAAAGAATTCGATAAATACCAGTGGTGTTTTTAGAGCCTTGTACCTGACGAACATAGTTCTCATATTAGATTTTTACTACATGACAATTTCTAGAAACATCACTTGATAGCTTCAAGAGAGAAAAATAACAGTCCCAAAAGAGTGCATTGCGATCTTGAGAGAGTGACTTCTGGGTTCTCATTGTTTGGTTCTAAAAACCCTAATTTTGTTGTCTATTCTCGACCATTATTTCAAGATTTCTGTGAAATTAGATATTCTTCTTAAACCTGGTCTTGTCAATTCTTATGCTGGAAATAGTTAAGCAACTAAGTCTGATTTCATTGTTTTTGGTATAATTAGATTTAATTGCACATTTATGGGTAGATGTGTTGCAGATTTTTATGTAAAACCACTTTCCTATACAACATTTTGGTGAACTCGTGTTGTTGTGCATGTTTTATAGCCTTCTGTGGTTAGATCTTGCTTCAAATTGTGACAGGGCTGTTTTTTTCAATTTGTTAGTCCTAGCTATTGTTTGTTACATTGCTTGTATATTGTTCAAACTCCAGGATCTTTACATGCTATATATGTCTAATGTCATCCAAAGTAATTAGATCCAAAATCCCAATTAGGAGTGCTTGGATAAATTTTAGCCTATTGTTCTGTTGAAATTATTTTGGTTAATCCTAGAGCTTGTTTGAGAAAGAAAATGGATGTAAATGATGTTAATGTTGTTCTTGAAGTTGTGGTTTCTCTTTCCAATGATGTGCCTTTGAATGAAAAAGTTGTGAAAGGTTCTAAATTATTATTGCATGTGCAACTTAGTCATGGTAAACAAATTTGCTTAGATGAACAAGATAGGGCTAAGATCTTGCACATTTTAGACGCCTTATGAAACACCCTAATGATATAGGAGAGTTGATGAACGCTTAAAAATGTTCAATGTAATCAAAAGCCTCAAGTTGGCACTATGATCAACGATATAGCATATAATGTGAACAATGGAAATTTGAATACAAACAATGTAGATCAAACACTTAGGGAGCACCTTCTATGCCTAATAATGTGATCATTTCTCAAATTTATTATGAAATAATTTCTACTCGTGTTTCTCATATTGTTTCTCCTCAAATTCTTCCCCTTCCTCAAGATGTTTCTATTACTTCTTAGCATGTTTCTATTGCTTCTCAAATTCCTTCAAATATGTCTATGCTTCTCAAACTCTTTCCAATATGCATACCTCTCGTATTCTTCAACAATCTCTCTCATAATGTCTCTCCAATTACTTCCAATATTACTCATGCTTCTTGTTTTCTTGATGCTTCTCCTTCTACTTCTATACCAACTCCTCGAATGACTACTATGATGAACGTTGTGTGACTTACAAAATCAAATTAAGGTGTTATCCTAAAGGTCTCAAAAGTCAAGTACTAGGGTTATTTCCAATCATAGTTGGAAAACTTGCCAAGTGCCCAAATACTCGCGAAATTTTTTAAAAACGAGTAAATTTTGAATATACTCACCGCCAAGTAAGTGGCGTGTTTTGTGACAATGCTCGCCACAAGTATTGAGCGAGATAATCCCAGTGTATACATAAAATAAATATTTATGCATAAGTTTACATTTAGATATAGACATTTACTTTCTTATAACTTATCTTTAATGTATATACTTCCAGGATGTTTGGGAGTGGTTTCCTACTCTGACTAGGAGCTATAATGCAAATACTAGGTTTTGGAGGGTCCTATCAAATTTCAGACATAGTCGGGTTTCAAGATTTCGGGGACGTATGAAGATAGTATGAAGGAATACACATGTATAACAAAAATATTATATGGAGATCTCTCCTAAAATGCCACAAGTTGTTGATTGTTTCACAATACAATCCTTAGGACGTGCACTCGTGGGTGCAAGTGAGATAGTCAATTTACATTTACTCTATTTGAATTCAAATCTAATAGAAGACACTTCCCCAACATTTTACAAACTCAAAAGATACATTTTGTAACTATATTTTGTTTAGAATTTTTTAAATAAATTTACGTATTTTTAAGTTGTTGAATATTGCCAAGTTTTTAGGGTATTTGCCAAGTCGGAAAAAAATTGGTTTACCGAATATTTTCCGAGTCCAAGTATGCAAACTATGCTTCCAATGATATTTTTCTTAAGCCATTGGCTTATGAAGTACTTGCTTTTCCTTTTCCAATAGAATTGTTAGCTCTAAATTTTGAATCATTAAATGGAAAAGGAAACCCTTCTCGCCATATTAGATAATTTTATGTCTCTTGCTTAGAATTTTCTCACAATGACGAATTATTAACAAGCTATTTCACATAACCTTGAAGGGCTATGTGATTGATTGGTTTTACGCCTTAACATGTGGGTTTGTGCATGCTTTTACAACTTTAATTGATTTTCTTACTCATTTTACAATCAACTTTAGCATGAAAGTTGTTATTGCACTAATTGCCCAAATCAAACAAGGATCCGATAACACTATTATTGAGTATGTTCTTAGATTAACATGAATCATCAGCTGTCTAATGGTGAACTTTCTCAAAGCCTACTTCCACCTATTAAAGACAAAGCGTTTTTCAACATTTTCCACTCTTTCAACGAGCTTGATCATGTCGTTGGAAACTTTGAAAGCAAGCTTTTAGATGCCAATATGCTTAAATATGGGACTAATGCCCCTACCTCTAGTGGAGCCAATTTTCAAAGTAAAAAAAAACTTCAAGGTCAAAAGTAATGAAAATGTCTTTCAACTTAGAAGAATGAGGCCAAGAATGTAGTGAATGTTGTGGAGCAACCAATTAACGAGAATAGTATTGTCCCTCAAAGGGAGTGTAGGAAGTTTACATGGTTGAGTGAAATTCAATTAAAGGTTTTGGAAAGAATAATTGAATGTAACGTGATTGCTTTACCTCCTATTAGAAAATTGGATCCTTCAAGGCCGTTTCCCAAGAATTATGATGCTCGTGCATTCTATGATTATTGTAGTCACAATACATTCCGCAAATAGATGCATTACATTGAAACATAAAATCCATGACTTTATTGATAGTAATTGAATTCAAGTGAGAGGAACCAATTGTACTATGAATAAGTCGGTGGCTCAACCAAATCACAATTTGCAAATCTTCACCAATTCTCTCCAAATTTATGGTGCACAATCAAAAGATTAAAGCAATTGTCATAAGTCAGATCAAAGAGAACCACCAAAAGCATCTATTGCTTATCCACTTCATGAATTCATCGGTTGGTTAGAGATGCACGAAGAGGAGCCTCCTTAAATTTTATTTTATGATAATCAGATTATAGATAATATCTTTTACAATAGACCACTATTTATTCGAACTTTTATAGGTGAGCATCCACAAGAAATATATGAAGTAATGATTGACAATAGCACAAGTATTAATATTTGCACATATAAATTTCTTAAGCCTTAGCCTATGTCGGAGAGATTTAGTGGGTGTCACGCTGATTATAATAGGATATGATGGATTTACTAGAAACCACTTTATTGTAGGGGAGTGGAACCAATAGTTGTCATAACTGAGTTAGCGCCTACGTGGCAATTAAATGGTGCCACGTTAGCACTTGAAAATTCTCCCATAGTTGAGTCAGCATGTATTTAATATATATTTTTCGTTTCATGTGTTTATTTGGAGGGAAAGTCACCTTTTGAATTGATTTAAAATAACAAATTTGAAATGCACTAAAAAGGGTTAGACCTAAACTTGTGCACTAGGTGTCTAAAAGTTGGGCATATGATGTGTCACTTTGTGATTGGCTACTTTACACCCTTGTTGGGTACAAGTTGTACAATAGTATGTAATTTGTATTACTTTTCATTAAAATTTGCTCAAGTTTTGGGTATTCCCCCTCAAGTACCCACCCAAGTGGTGTACCCGCCCAAGTATTGGGTCCTCTCCCTAGTTTTTACATCTATGGGTCCTATGAAAATGGATCTTATGCTTTTTTGCTCGAAAGGACACGGATAAATCAAATGAGAGAAACTCTATCAAATTTACACCAATGTTTTAAAAAAAAATCATGAGGATCGAGTTATTACAATTCACAACAATGTTCATTAACTTCCATAGCAATTTAAATATGAGGTCTTACCTAAAGAAATATCAAAGCAACATTCAATGATTATAGCTCAAACAAGTGGAGCATATGGTTCAAGAATCTAATATGATGCCTACAAGGACATGCTTATCACAAACTCTTACTTCGTAACACCAATAGCAACGCCCGAGAAAGATCTCAATTTTCCAACTAATATTCAAGTAAAGGATCATACTATTATGTACAAAGGTACAATAGATGACAATGGTGTTGCCAATGACAATAACAATGTGGTATCTTTCTTCGACTTGTTGGAACCTCGACATCTTGATTTTACTCCAAATGATAAATGGGCTTGAACTTGTATCAAATAAGATGATGCTTCCCTTGAGTGTGATTATATCATTGGTTAGTTTTATTTACTTAACCACTTATTTTTGCAATCGAACCAACTTTGTTTTTTGTACATGGTTTCCTTTTTGTTTTTTGTTTCTATTTTTAGATGTGTTTCTTCCTTTCATCTTTTGTTTTGTTTTCCTTCCCTCTTGCTATATTTGGTTTGGAGCTTTTGGAATTTGTCTTCCTTCCCTAGCTTTCTTTAGTATTTGTTTGTCCACTTGGGATTTTGTTTCCTCTCATGTTTTATACTTTATATGTTGTTTATCATTGATAATTCGTTATTTCATTGATTCTTTTTTTCTCCGGCATCAGCGTTTTGTTTTCCTTTTGTATTTATTGGCTTCACAGGATTGTTGTATATTCCTATGGAGTTCTTTTCTTTCACAAGTTATTTTCTTTTTCTTTCCTTTGCTCATAATTTAGCTTGCTTTGTCCCATCTCAAAAGCCAACACTATCTTCCACATGATGATAGCACATTTATGTTGGCGTCATTCCTCTAAGCAAACAAAATTTTGATGGACGTGGTAGGTAAGTAGGGATCCCCCTCTTTCCTTTTTTCTTGATTTTCTTTACATGGTGGACTGATTTCATTGATTGTTTCATGTCTTGTGAAGGTTTTTGAAATCATTTGCATAGTAATTGTTTGTTTTGATGTATTGGACATCTACAAGACCCATCAACCAAGAAAGAATTGAAGCAAATTCATAAGGAGATGCATATGCTATTACCTAGGATGCATCTCCGGTATAGGAGACAAGTACGGAAATGTACTCTGTGCCTGAAAATATTCAACGTCTCCTTGATGTTTCTTATAACCCTAACCCTACCACCAAAGAATGGTCAATTTTTTTAAGAATCCTAAAACATGTTTTGAATTATAAAAAGAGAATGTTTTGATTTCATTATCACGAAGTATTAAAGGGAGATGAATTTCGATTTGTAAAGGCCCGAGAAGACGGATTTCAATATGCATACATATTTTGAATTGCAACGAGAAGGGCTTCGATTTTGCAAAGAGAAGGGCTTCGATTTCAAAGAGGACTTTGAACCAAGTAACTTCAAAATCTTCAACTATCGTGATTGAATCGTTAGGCTTTTTATTATCGAATAATAGCATATTGTCATTCAAATGCTACGCCATTTCATAATTGTTTAACAATGAAATGCCATAGCATTTGAATTACATTGTTGTTTTTCAAACATAATACTATAAAATATTAAACTTCTACGCTTATCATTTTTTACTTTATAATTTTAATTTTGGTTTAAAATGGCCCTTGCATTTATCTTATTGTATCAATTTCCTTGAATTCAAAGGAGAATTGTTTATCACTATAAATATTGTTAACAAGAAAGGGACCCTAAGTTTTTGACTCAATAACTTGATTGAAGAAGCGGTGTATCAACAAAAACTTTTGGACTATTTCCTTCAAACAGGTCCTATGGAAAATACTATTATGCTATAGAGAGATAAATCATCCGCTTGAAGGATACAAAAATTTTGGCAAAATTTTTGATTGGTGTTGATTTATTTCTAGGTTAACCTACCTTGAGTAGGGTTTTGAGATTTGCAAATCAGATCTGAATATTTTGGGTGTTTGGCTAAATTCTCTTGTTCAGTCTACTGCAATTAAAGTCAGATCTGAATATTTTGGGTGTTTGGCTAAATTCTCTTGTTTGTGGTTTGAACCCTTGAAAGGGTCCTTACTAATAAGACAATTTCTAATAAGAAGGTGAGGAAGAGGGGACTTAATGAGACTCCCATGTGAGGATGACATTGATGCTCCTATGGAAAATATTGTTATAAATGAAGTGTTCATTCCTTCATCTTATTTTGTGGTGAAGTACATCAAAAGTGTTATTGGTGAGTGCATAAGAAACAATGGGAAAAGGATCGAATGTTAACACTCTAAAATCAACTTTCCACCGAGAAAATTGAAGAAATGGGATATGACTCGATGACTAAGCAAAATTGCATAAGCTCTTGCTAACGTTTTGTTAGGTGAATTCTGCACTAATTTTGCAACCATTGATAAAATTGAATGTTGTTTTGGACTCTCTAAAAGATTAAAAACAAATTTGAGGTGCGTAATGCTCAATCTAGTTTGTTGGCCTACCTAGCAAAAAAAGCTCATGCCACCTTTATGGCCTTAATTGGGTCCCCAAGATATCTATGATACTTGTCTTATTGATCTTCGGGCTACACAGTGTATTTGAAGAAAAATCCTACTTCTTCCGGATGATACAACCTTGACCAATTTCACTAAAGGTAAAACCCCCTCCTTCTCGGCTCGAAGCACTTACCTACTCACATCGATAATGTAGGACAGATTCAAATTCTTGTGCTGAAGTGGGTTTTCTTTAAAAATGGTACTAGAAGGTATTAGCATTATTCGGGAGTATTCTCGGCAAGGAAATAAGCCCTTTCCTCTTTAAGGTTATGCATGTCACTGGACTTCTTTCTTCCTTCCCGCATATTGGGGTGACATTCAAGGACTGTCTAAAGTCCATTTCCTAATGGATGTTGTTGTTGTTGTTGTTGGATCTTGCAAGACTATGTTGGATGTTTGTTAGGTTATTATGTTAGCTTTCCAATTGTGTCTACTTTTCTGCTATTCTTGCCAGATTGTTAAAGCCCTCCTTAAAATGAGACATTGCTGTTTTTTTGCTCTTCTGAAACCCTGTCAGTTGTTATAATTTATCGACATTGGTTCTTTACTGTTATTTTAATTCTTGACCACTTCAATCATTGTAATTTATCGATTGGTCGTTTTGTGGGGTGAGGCCCCTTTTATCCCTCATTTGATCTATCGAAAATATATATATATATATAATCATAGAAAGTTGTACAGAGAAAAAATATATTTTATAATATTTTTGTATATATATTTGTTATAAAAAAATTATTTCGGATTAATATGAAGTATCATTCAAAATAAAAATAAAACAATGTTCCACAGAACGCGCCCTCCCCTCTTCCCGCCCCACTTGAAACTAATGTTCCTGGGAACAGGGACTTCCCGAAGACTTGGGAAAGACTAGGTGATGTCCCTCCACATCCCCCCACCACCACCAGCTCATAAGGGATGTCCCCAATCTGTGAAGTGTCCCCAAACCATCCGGGGACAGTTTGGGGACTTAAGGACGTCTCCGAGACTTTGCAAAGTCCATCGACCATTCCTAAAACCTCCAATCGTTCCCAATAGCAAAACGCGCAGCTGCATTTTTTAAAATTAAAAACACATTTTTTAAGATGTTTGTGCCCTCAACCCTAACAGTTAATGGGCCCCGCCAACACTTTAAGCACTCCAAAAAACTATAAATGAACCTCACATCCTCACTCCAAATCACAAAAACATTTTGCAAGGCAGCAAGTGCACGACGGAGAGCACGAGTGACAGCAAGTATAACAATGAGAGCAAGGTGAGAAAGAGTGAGAGCAAGCAAGGCTGCAAGAGTGAGAGGTTGAGAGCATTAACAAGAGGGAGAGCCAAGTTTGAAGAGCAAGTGTCAAGTCTTCATTGATCAATTGTTCAAGTTTCAACACATTCATCAAGTCGGAAGCTCTCAAGCCTTCAAGGTAAGCCATGGCCCTTCATCATTTGGCATTTTGCTATTTTCATTGTTCAATTTTAAATTTTTGGATTTGCAATATTTCATTTTGATAAATATTTTTTAATTTTGTTAATCATTAAAATTTGTCAAACAAACCTTCTCCGCACTAACAAACCTTTGAACCTTTCTTACACTATATTCTAATCATTTCTTCTTTTTATATGGTTTAGGTTCGCTATCAGTCGGGGCTCAACAATGTAAAGCTACTTTGGGGTCACTGTGTTCATTCAGTAAAGAGTAGTAGAGAACAACAGCTACCATATGCATCCATACTGAACAAACCTAGAACACATGAATGCAAAGTAGAATATAATGATTGGAAATATGGATTGCATTGTCAATCTATACGAGCAAAGTGGTACCACTTAGGGAAGGATAAGTGAAACACCTTGTAGGTGTACATCCAAAACCACAATAGAGTTCCTTAACTAAGTAATTATCACGTATTTAGCTTGAAGCACCCCAAAATTACCTACATCTAAACATGAAGGATCCCAACAAAGATGCTAACACCTTTCAGGCCGAGAAAGAGACTATAAATATGCCATCCCCTTCACTTTTTCTGGTTTTGAGATTTCTAATTACAAAATGAGGTTCTTTGTATTTAAGATAATATGATAATTATAGTATGATGATTTCAAATTTCATAATATATAGAATTTTGATTTTAAAGTCACGCGTGGATATAATGTTACCATATGACTGCACATATGTGTGTGCACTAGAATCTGACATGAACACAGAAAAAATTTTAGAAGATGTGAGATGTTACAGTCAAGCTTCATCTCACATGCTGTAGGTAATATGCCTGATTCCCATAAACAAAAGAACCAAATTTTTCCTTAAAAGAGTCACTGTTGCTAAAGAACTGAATATCATGTTCAAAATAATGATAATTCAATTATATTATGGGGAAAAGAAATGTCGTAAGAAACGTAAAGAATTCTCCACTATTTGTAAAGGCAGAAAGTGTGTTTTTTTGTTTTTCTTGTGTTTCTATAACTTTGGATCATAATATAATACAAAACTTTATGCTTGAACATATTCTAATTTTTAGTGATTTCTTTAACAAAAGATTTTGTTATGGTGGCTGCAGGTTGGAATTTTCTCATATTGTGTGTTTCTCATAGAAAGATACAGCATTTATATCATTAATGAGAAATAACAGATACATCAGCAGAAATGTTGCTAGAGAAAAATCAAAAGACTAAAAGAGCTACTTTCCTTTTAATACCAAAAGAAAGACTTTCCCAGAGAAATTCAAGGAAATACTAGATAGTTACTTCATATGAACAAACCTTGTTAATAGTTGAAGTCTTTGCTTTTGCCACAAAATCCATCTCTGGAATACGAGATACTTCAACAGCATTCTCAAATAAAATATAAGTTGGAAGTTGTCCCATATTAGCTGCCCAGTTGCACAACACATTAAACATAATGCATGGTAAACAATAGATATATAAGTCACCTATAATTGCGCAGAGAATAACCAAGGTATCACACATTGTAGTTACTGAACACTTTCGTGTTAGAAAGAAATTTATCATTATTGAATAGTGTTCTAAATTTAATTTATGAAATTATACATTCACGATTTTAAGGTGGCAAGCCTTGCACATAAAAGGAATTAAAAAATCCATTAGTTTCATACCGCCTAGTGTAATTCCAAACTTGGAAGCAGCATTGGGGAAGCGACCCAAATCCACCAACCCAAACGAGAGATTCTTTGATGGGTACCTGATATCCATTGTTGCAACATATGATAACTTAATGCAGAGAGTAGCAAGCGGAAAAGGTAGCTTCTGAGACAATTAGTTAAACTGACTTATGACAAAACAGAAAAAAGTACTAGCTAAAATCAACAATCTGCTTCTGAAATTAAAACCGTCAAACTATAAACTGTATGTACAGCCCTTATTCCAAAGAAAAATATGAAACATGACATCATACAGATGAACATAATTGAGGTGGATTTGCAATCATTTCCTCGTGACATACATCAAGGAAAGATTTGAGAGAACTTGACTTGCTTGAACACAACGGGATGACCACAGAGCTCGAAATTCCACCTGCATAAATAATTGACTTCATTTTTCACACCATTAATGTAATGCATCCAATCGTTTTAAGTTTTAACATCATAAATTATATAAGAAAAAACATTAAGATGTTAACTATTCTCATAAAAATCGGGCAATCAGGCAGCCCTTATTACAGACGAGCCTTGAATATAACAATGGGTTCATAAACAATAAGGGACAGTCTACAATGCCCAATCAACTAAAATGATTTCAAGCACAATTGGCCATGACCTTCCTACAGAATTCCATAAGTGAACCTTTTGAAGAATCAAAGTTAAAATTTACTTGAACTGAAGTATCACTTTTAAGTATTCAGTAAGGTACTCAGAGTTATCAATTACAACTATCATACAAACATCTTGTGTCAGACAGACGAGTTCAAAGGGGTATATGAGAGCCAGAAGGTGGTGGATTTTAAAGGAAAAATTCAATAACTGATATGCCCCCAAAATTAAGGCTGTTATAGCTTGCCACTGTAGCATAATTAACAAGCAAAAGTCCTTTGAGAAAGCTATTAATGGACAATCAGAATCTGAAACAAAAACGCCATTTTGTGACACTAGCACCAAGACAGCAGTTTCTGCAAAAGATCCCAGTCTAACCATTGGTTGGAAAGTATTAAATATAGGGAAAAGAAATTCAAGCTTCTAAAGCAACAACAATTATATCCGGGGATGCTGAGGTCTAACCAGACCTTGGTTAAGGTTTTCCTGCAAGCACTGGTTAAAACTGGAAACTGGTCCTGTGAGCAAATGCAGAGCAGAAACAGACCATTGCAATGGTTTGGATTTTATGGGCCACTCTCCAGATGAATAAGTGCCAACAGGCATAGAGTGCTTTAGATAATAGAAGCACCTATCAGTCTGCATCCAGTAAAAACTCAAGCTTGTTTGAGGGTTTTTAATAAGTCATCTGGAATCACTTTAGGTCGTACAACAGGGATTGTGGATCACAAAGCCGGGGGGGTGGGTGTGGAGGGGACATTTCATCATCTGAATAATGAACTATTAGGGGATATCTATCCTTGCCGGTTACACTTCACAATGCTCCTGATTAACACAAAGTTGGCAATCAATTCTTTGTTCTGTTGAATCTGAGACCCTGTTTCCTGAAGAAATCTGAATCTATTCCATCGGCAGAATAAATGTTGCCGAGTGGAGAGGGGTAAAGTATAATGTAAATTTAATTCCCATTCTGAACTCAAACACACAGACAACAATGTGACCTAAACTGCACCATCCCAACAAAATTGTGACACGAGATGGTTATCCTGCCATGTTGTTTGTGCAAATTTTTCTTCAAAATCTATTTTTGATCTGCATATCCCTTAGACACTAATCTGGCTCTGTGTCTAATTATTAATCCACAAGACAAATACTTGGTCCAATAAGCCCAATCACACCCAAGTGTTTCTTAGTTCAATAAATATCAGTTTCTAGATATCATTTTCCAAGATTAGTTGTATTCAATCTTCATGGCTTCATGCATTGAGGGTTTCTATCCAACATCATACAATGAAGGGTGACACGGTTGTCTTTAGTGAATAACTTACATAAACTTTCTATGCAAACCTGGTTTTTGCACCAGTATCAAGACCTTGGTTTTGTCCAAACAGATTTGAGTCTTTTGATGTTTGCAAGAATTAACCTATAAGCTTTTATGTTGTCGGGCTTTCACCTTCAATGATTGGCTTATCTTGATGCAAACAGCACGTTCCCATTTCAACCATATTACCTCCTCCACAATCTTCATTTGTTCAATTTCGGCACTTATAGATGGCACTACTTGTTCTTCTCTACTTCCAGTTCAACTGGCTAATTTATCTTGCAGGACAACATGTTCCTATCAATTAGTTTTTTTAAACAGATCAACAAAATCTACAAGTTTTAGATGTTTTGTTGTATCACGGCAGCTACATTTTTTGATTTTTCTATAAAAAGGATAAAACATAACACTAGACAATATATAGCTATGTTGCCAGGAAAGTATGGAAACATGTATGAAACGCCCCGGAAATGCTATGGACGTCTCCGGAAACAACCCCAGCATTTCCGGGGACGTTTCATGGCTTATGTATTATAAGGAAGAGTTTATTCCAGTTTGTTGTTGTGTTACTTCACTCAATCTTTTCAAATATAGCCTATATTTCTGCTCAGAGAATTTTCCAAACCCAGGAATAAGTTACAGTGTGCTCAGTTGTAAAGTCTTATAACATTAAAACTATACTAACAAGGAGGCACATTAAACAAGCCTAAAGATAGTTTGGGTCAGAATAGTAATCCAAAGAAAGTAGGAAGAATCTACTACAAAACTAAGAAATGCCAAGCTAGAAAGTAGGTTTTGACTCAGTATATTACTGCTCCTTAGAATAGAATTTTCCATTGGAATCCTCAATCAAATGAATACAATGAAGCAGGTTACAACTATAATTTTTGAAACATGGATGCATGACAGATGATTATGAGGAAAATCTAGATGATATATTCTATAATCTAGATTATAATCATGTACACATGTAACATTGAAATTGTGACCATGTTGAATGATGAATCTTTAGAACTTCAATGAATACAAAATATTGAGTGCTTTATCTCTTATGGTCCATGGACTAAAATTTTGAAAATGAGTATAGACGTTTCCATAACGTTTCATACCCAAGGTTTTTTTTTTAAATTGGTGTTTCTACATTTCAGACCCGTAACACTGTACCCATAGTTCACATAATCGTATTCGGCAAATATTTGGCAAACCCAAAAAAATTGACTCGCAAGCAACATAAATTTTGGCAAATATATAGCTATGCAAAATATATCAAATGAGTCTGTAAAATGTTAGGGAAGTGGTTTTTAGTAGATTTGAATACAAATACAACACAAAATTGTATCATCATGCGAATACAATAGCCAACTGATAAGTGTTATGAATTTATGATGATTGCCATTCAAAATTATCATCATAAATTGCATATCTATGCAAGTTACAATTTACAATAATTTACATTTTCCTCTTCCCCGTTCTAGAGAAATATCAGCATGATGCCTTTATAAGACAAAAACTGCATTTTTCAGCATTAAACCTGTGTTTTTCCCGTTTTCTGTGTTAAACCTGTGAATGGACAAATTTTAGGGTCAAACTCAGCGAATATTGGCAAATTTTTGCCAAATATTCACCTGTGATAAATGGCGAGTTTTATCGGCGAATATTTGCCCAAGCAAAATTTTGGCACTAGTACTCACCAAATAGGCAAACTATGCATGTACCCCTTTCCTAGTAATATAGATATATATACATATATATATATAGGCACACACACATAGAGAGAGAGAGAGAAGCATAGCAATATTTCAGTTTATTATGCTCAGGTCCATATTATATTTACTGTCAGCTAACTGTTAAATACCTCCTAACAATGAACTAACTCATAATTACCATCTCGTAACCAAGGATAATATGACCATTAGATGTATTTTAACGCTCTCTCCTTTATAGTCACATAAGAGACTACACCAAGCTTATCTCTAAACTTGATCAATTTATCAGATCCAAGAGGTTCCATCAAGAATTCAGGTGTTTGCTCTTAACTTACAATATTGCAGTTTAAGTTCTTCTCTTTCAACTAGTAGTCGAATGAAATGAAAATACACTTAGGCAGGTGTTTTGCATGCATGGAATACAGTATCATTAACCATCTTTAAAACACTTTAATTTTCACACTGAAGGAAAAAAAAAATCCTTTTAGCCACCCGCAAATCAGCAAGAAAACTCCCTAACAAAACTGCTTCACAAGCTGCAACTAAAGCAGTTTTATACTCTGCTTTAGTTGATGAAAGATTAGTTGTTTTCTGTTTGTTGCTAATCCACAAAACAACGCATGTTTCCTAACTAAAAGCATATCTAGTTGTTGACTTTCTATCATATATGGATCTTGACCAATCAGAATCGATAAATTCAACCAGCTGAAAATTATCAATAAAACCATACCAAAATCACTAATCAAGCATACCTGCACAAACCACAGGATTCATCCTTTATCTCCTTTCAGTAATCAAAATTAGTTCACTCGTGAACCTATAAATGTAGATGACAATATAGATAACAGAGAGCTTTCTGGCTGTAAGATATATCAAGTTGTTTGCCAACTTTTGAAAATGTTGATGGTGATGATTCGAGCTTTTCTTGAATAACTATTATCTGAATAGAATGTACAAAGAACGGATGAAGAGTAACCGGAATGCACACATTATCATTGTGTGTTCATCATTTTATTATGTGAAGATGGTTACAAAGTGATTGAAGTAGTTTCAACCATTTATTAGTTAATATTTAACTAATATTAAACTAACATTAATAAATAAGTCTTATATTTCAATACCCCCTCTTAAGGCTTATAGAACATATTGACAAAATATTTAAATAACAAAACCAACCAAGGCCACACATTCTTCATAAGTTTTCCCCTTTGAAAACAATGCTTTGACCAGGTAGAACTCCATCAAGTTGCCTCCTTGACCCTCATAAAGGTGTAGTTCCCAAGCTGAATTCCCGAGTTCTCAAATTCCACCTCCCCAAACTCCCAAATTATAGAATCTCCCGAATTGTTGGACAACCATCCATACTGAGCTACTCCCACAAAGTGCTCCATCAAGTTGTCTCATGACCCTCGTAAGGGTAAATTCCCAAGATTCACAGACTCCCGAACTATTTGGACAGCCATCCATGCCGAAGTTTTACCTACATTGGATTCCTTCATGTCTTCAAAGTGTTGGGATTCTTTTAAAATACACATTCTCTATTAGTGAGTTCATCAATTTCAGCATCCGGTGAATTTTCAACAATGGCTTCATTTGGTTTGTCTTAGAATTTTCCCTTCATCTTTTTCCTTACAATCTTATCCATCTCTTCTTGAAAAATGGACACATTCTTTATCATTGTCTCCAAGAGTTATATCTTTGGCTTGTCACAAAATTCAAGATTCACAATCCATTCACGGCCAAATAAAAGGCCCTTAAACAATTTCCTCTTGTCACATACAACAGTTTTATTGTGTTCGGGATTGTAATACAAAAAGATGTTCTCGTGCCCTTGATATTGGAAGAATACAACTGAAAATGTGCCCCAGTTCGTCAACAATAGACAAGATTTTGGTGCCCTTTGGAATCCAAAAATCACTATTATAAGTTTTGACCTTGATGATTGTAATTTACCCCTTTCCTTCACAAAATTGTTGTCCCGATTTCTAGACAGAGTTTCATGTTTTAATGATTTGCGACTTTGTGCCTTGCTGCAATGGCACAGAAATGGCAATTGGAATTGCGATTTAGACAGGCTTTTGTGTGTCCTTTGAAACCCTTCAAAACTTGCCAGATTCATGCCCTTTTTCGACTGATTTTCTATTATTTTCAGCACTTGTAATGGCAGAAATGCAATTCACAACTAGTAAATGTCATGGTATTCGCGACTGGTAAATCATCTGAAATCCTTCATGGCTTTCATTTTTCGTGCCCTTTTTCGAACTGTAATACGACTGTGTGCCCTATGACTGGTAATTTCTGAGATTCGCGGCAGAAATGGAGTCTTTGAATTCACAAATCAGGTTCCTTCCCTGCGAACCCTTGCAGGCCCTCACGATCAGGTGTTTATCCTGAATTTATTCAATTTTTGGACCATGGCCATGACTGTATTCTGTCAAACATGATTGTGTTTTATCCAAACTGCGTGCTAGCTTTCTTTTTTGATGTAAACTTCAATTTGAGGCCCTTGAATTGACTTGAACTTCTTCCCTTCTCTTTCTCCTTGCTTGCCGCACTCGATACCAATGTTAGAATATGTGGAGAGAGAAAGAATAAAGAAAGATTAGAATGTACAAAGAATGGATGAAGAGAAACTAGAATGCACACATTATCATTGTGTGTCCGTCATTTTATTATGTGAAAGATGGTTACAAAGTGGTTGAAGTAGTTTCAACCGTTTATTAGTTAATATTTAACTAATATTAAACTAACACTAATAAATAAGCCTTATATTTTAATAGTGAATAGAGGAAGAATGAAGAGAAACCGAATGCACACATCGTAGATTGTGTGTCCGTCATTTTAACATGCAAGAGATAGTTACAAAATGGTTGAGGTGGTTACAACCAAACATTAGTTAATACATAGCTAATAGTGACATAATTATAAAAGATAAGCCTTATATTCTATTAGTGTGAAGCTCGGTCACCACATTCGTTGATTTTAAGGTGAAATTGCGAAATTCACTGAATCTCACGTTGTCACAGGGAATTCATTAAAATTGGTGATTTAATTCACACCAACCTAAACCAAGTTAAAAATCTAAAAATGATGACTGTAAGGTTGCTTTGCTTTAGCCGTTATGTTTATATACCAATTTGAATGCCTATGTGATTAGTTTGAAGTTTTGAATGCCAGTTTGTGTGAGTGAGTGCGAGCAATGTGAAGTTTTGGGGTTTCAACAACTGCATGATATATTCACTGGTCACGAATCACTGGTGTGGACTCGCAGAACGCCAACTAACAGCCGTCACCAATCACCACAACCTACAGGTACATCTCGACTCTTAAACCTTAATACTCCATATTATTGAAAATATATAGAGTTTAAGTTTAGGTTTAGTAATGTTTAGTTTTCAAAGAAATATTAATTTACAAATAAAAATTATAGTTTTAGTTTTAGGTTTTATTAAACCTTAAATGTTTTGCTTTTTTAATATATATATATATATATATATATATATATATATATATATATATTAATTTATATACAAGATAATATATATCAATTTATATGTGTGTGTGTGTGAAATGTGAAATTACAAGTGTATTTTTCTTAGTCAAATTTAATCACAAATTTTATCTCTATTTTTTTAGCAACGAATTTTATACTCTACAAATTTGAATGCGGTGACTAAGGTGTAAAGCAATGGTTACAGCCAATCAGATTGTGGTCATCTTTGTTGTTGGAGCAAAGGTCTCATCATAATTGATACGCTCTTGCTGGGAAACCCCATTTGTCACCAACTTTGCCTTGTACCAGTATTTTTCTTGTACAACATATTCACAAAATTATATATATTATATATATATGAAATGTGAAATAACAAATGTATTTCTCTTAGTCGAATTTAACCATCTTTGTTGTTGGACCAAAGGTCTCATCATAATTGATATCCTCTTGCTGGGAAATCCAATTTGTTACCAACTTTGCCTAGTACCAATATTTTTTCTTGTACACCAATTCACACCCAATGGAATTTTGGTGGTAATTCTGCAAGAACCCATGTTTTTTTTTCTTCACCAAGGAATCATATTCCACCTACATAGATTTTTGTCAATTCTATCTTTCCTTGGCTTCATCATATGTATTATGTTTAAATGCACTACTATCCATTAAAGAAAAATGACAAAATGCTGAATCATCATAGAAATTGAGAGTGTCATTGGCCTTACCTTGTCTAGTAAGCCTTCCACCTTATGTACCTTGTGAAACCTCACCTCTTTTGGCTCTTTTGATGATGTAATGGTACCATTTGGGCCTATTCTTTACTAGAACAACTTGCTGGCCTGATCTATCAACATATTCAACATAAGGCATTTTGGCCATGGAATCAGCCCAACCATCATCTAGTGGCACCTACAGATTACACTGCACACAACCCTGAACCTCCTTTTCTGTTTCGTGTGCCGTTTAATTAGTCTCCAACAATTATAGAGACTTTGATGTACACTGAAAAAGACTAGCACTTTCATCTATCATTACCTCTCTACTGGTTGTCGCCTTATTAATAGAGATACCAATCAATTTATATGCCTCTGAATGCTCGCCATAACCAACATAAGGCATTTTTGTACATTTGTTTTCTAACTTACTTCTTTTATATTCCTAAATTAGGACAAGCATTTGCAGCAAAGATTCAGAGATCACTTACCTTTGGTTTCCTTCCGGTCCAAGCTCCAGCTGAAGTGCCTTGAGTGCCTTTGAAGGAGTCTTGTTTAGCAAATAAATAAAAATATGGACAGCTCGGCTCAATACTTTTTGGAATTTCCATTCCTTTCAACATGCTTCGCATTATGTCCACAATTCTCCTATTCCTCTCTACCACATCATTTTATTGAGGCATGTATGGTATTTGATGGTGTCCTATGTGTCCCACCTTGTAGAAATAAGGAGCTTATTGGAAGTAAATTCACACAAATAGTCAAATCTGAAAGTGAAAAACACCACGGGCCCAAGATGTATGTCTGGAGGGCAACTGTGTGCATGGGGATGAGCAGGAAAGGTTGTAGAATACATAGGAAGAGTTAAACATGATAACTAACCAAACACATTTGAATGCGGAAGACTTATTGCAGAATAGTGCAAGTTTTATTCAGATAAAAAGAATAGGGAATAGAACAAACGTGTGCAGATTTTAGTAAGGCTAGTAATAACGATTCTTGTGATCAACAAGAGGAGACATTTCCTTAGTTGATTTGCCTTGACTAGAACAAGATTCAAAAGAGTAGGGGAATTACCAGGGCATGCAAGCATTCATCACCATCTGATATGTGGTTGTCTGCTCGCTACCCTCTGGGTCGAATGTTTGCATATGATTACAAAGAAGCCAGTTACAACAGAAGATGCTAACAAGAAGGAACAGTTACAAAATGGTTCATCTTCTTGGCCAAGTGACTGTTGGTCTTCTAGCACACAAAGTGTTCAAAATGCTTGAACATGGTGCAAAAGTGGAGAGTACCACCCCATCTATTGCGTGGCAGCAGGAGGCTGACACATGTGCATTGAAGGCGGATGTCATGTGTAGGATTGTGGTGGTGTGCAGCATGCTGCAAGGCAAGGCGCCAACATCTCAAATTGTTGTGAGGTTGTTATGTGCTAAGAGGAGTTGCGCGGCATTGTGATCAGTTGTGAATGTTGTGAGATGTTGCACAGTACTACAAGAAGCTACGAGATGCAGTGCACCAACGTAACGCAAGGCACCAAGTGAAGAATGTGTTGTCAATTGGTATGGAGATGTGCAGCAGGCTGCGTGGTGTGAGTTAGTGCTGCAAAATATTGCAAGTCCATGTCTGTGGCGCGAGATCCATAAAATTGAGGAGCACAAAGTCCTAAGGAAGAGTATGGATGCTTGCATGACTTCAAGGTGTTGTGAGACTAACTATGAGGCTGCCCATGGATCATTTGCCCTTTCTTGAGAAGCAATGGTCCCCATTGCTTCCTCAGCAAGCTATGAGGACTGAAACAAGAGATGCTAAAGGTCATACCACTTAGCTCGATCAGCTTATTGCCCTGCTTTGACCGATTGAAATGACTAATGCGTGCCTTGTTGGGTGTGAATTGTTACACTTTGATAATTTGATCCTTCAAAGTATTGTTAGCAAGTGTTTGGGATCCAACTCAGAATGGTGTTGATTCACAGCTTGGCTCAAGTAAGTGGGAAAATATGGTCTCCAAGAAGCTCCACATTTAATATTGAATGAAGATCCAAGTATGGTAGTAGATCAAGAAAAAGGCACTCACACCAAGCTGGGCAAAATGGCATAAGGAACATAGTGCAAAGACTTGATCTTTCAAGTGTGGACCCTTGAATTGTTATTTATGAAGATGCAACCAGACCTTATCGCCAACCTTTAATTTATGAGATGTGCAATGTGTGTCATGTTACATTTTGTATTTCGGATATTGGCACAAGAGTATCTGTTAAACCTACTAGTCAACAAATGGTGCGTGTTGAAGAAACTTTTGTGCCTAATCCGCTTATTGTTCTTGTGTGCGCAACTCCATGTTGGATGGCGCATCACAAAAGGACATGTTTGGAATGGATTATGCCCCATATAACTATGAAGAGTTTTATTGTAGGCCTGTTGAATGTATAGCAAATGATCATCCCAAGTTCATGTGTCATGTCCCTTTTGGAGACTAGCAGAATTGAAGACCTTAACCCATTCTTCCTCCCCGTGGGTTCAAGGAAAGAACCAAGGGGAAGACTTGGATGACATTTTCTAAATAGATATTTTCATTATTATCATGCATTCCTATTGGGAAGCCAAGTGCTCCAATAGAAGAACTCCTTTAATTAGAATTTAAAGTGTTTTGAGCTTGTAGGCTCCAAATACAAATCAGATAACTAAAAGGTACCTATTATAAGGTCAGCCATAAGTTATCATGTAGCACCCCTTATTGTTATAAAAGGAGGTTGTTTGGCCATTTGATGGATATGTTGAATCTCATTAATTCTTTTTGGGTAAAGGTTGTACCTTTCTCTCTCTCTCATCAAGGAAAACCCTTGAAAACCCTTCAAGGATAGTGGAACTTGTCTTGGGGAAGAAAACCCTCAAGCAAGGATATTTGGAATTATTGAATATATCAAGGAATTTGGAGATGATATCTTTCTATCTAGCCCTAGGCGACTTGTATCATGAGCATGTTGGATATGTTTTGATGGATGTATGGTATGATTTCTTGTATGGATGAACTTATACTAATTATTAAAGGTGAAAGCAATCATTTCCTTGCATGTTTGAGCCACTAATTCATTATTTCCAAGAGGGGTGAATTGCTTGTAGGTCAGATTTGGCATGTTTGAGTGGATGTTTGGGCAAGTTGAGTTGATATTTGCATTCTTCATATTTTTAAACCCCAAGATCCCAAGTTTCATGAATTTTGGAGCTTCCTAGGTAAAGTTATGAATTTTTAAAGTAACTCTGCAGACAAGGGTTTATAGAAATTCATATCTTCAATTCTAGGGCACTAAAAATCAATTTTCCTTCATATTTTGATTGTTGGTAATTAATCAGAATTTTTGAGCTTGATTGGGCATATTTTCAACAAGTTTAGGGCATCCAAAAGTGAGTGGGAGTTCCCAAAACAAGTTGCTGCCCTAGGAAGGGAAAAATTGCAGGTTTCCATGTGCATTTTCAGTCATATCCAACTATCGGAAGTCTGATTACAGCCATCTAAAAATTAGTTTCAGTCATTTCTCATTTAGCCCTAGCTATTTCCGGAAGTCCCCCCAAAAGGGACATTACAGTCAACAGATTGGGTGTGTTGAAGAAACTTTTATGCCTTGTCTACTTATTGTTCCTGTGTGCGCGACTCCATGTTGGATGGTGCATCGCAAAAGGACATGTTTGGAATGGATTATGCTTATTAGAACTATGAAGAGCTTTATTGTAGGCCTATTGAATGTATAGCAAATGATCATCCCAAGTACATGGATGCACAACATTACAATTTCACAAAGAAATGGACAAGTGTGTGGCTGACAACTTCCATTTGTCTATCTGTTTGTGGATGAAATGTCATCATACTAGTCTAGTTGTGTGTGCATCATATCCCACAATGCTTGACATAAATGACTTACAAAGCACAGTTCATGATCAAACATAACGAAGGTTGTGAGTCCAAAGTGTACCCAAACAGACTAAACAAAGAAAGGCGTGGTTTCTTGTATGTCATGCTCTATTTGCAAGAAACCATGATGGCCATCTTTGAAAACCTATCCACTACAATGAACACAGTCATTATGGTGCTTCCTCATAGGCAGTCCAATCATGAAATCCATGCTAATAGATTCTCATCTATCCTGGATGGAACCAAAAAAGGTATATAAAGTACTAGCTTCCTATTTGTGGGCTTCATAATACAGCAAGGAATGCAAGACTTGTTGTGGCGCTCCATGTTTGTGCACATGTGAGGCTAGTAGAAGTGTTGTTGAAGCACTACCAATGTCTTGGTAATGTTGAAATGTCATGCGGTTTTGGCATAGTGTGCCTCCCATATGAGTCTTTGCAAGGTGCACCACCAAGGAGATAGAGATGTTCGAGCTTTTAGAGAAGCTTGTCGGACATGTAAAATTCATGAGCCTGTTTAGCTTGTGTGAGAGCGTTAAAGGTGTTTGTGAAGTCTTTATCAGAATGAGTAGAGATACACCCAGTCTATGAAGTAGTGGTCACGCAAAGCACTTGTAATGGTGGTTGGTTGAGGCAACCTATTGTCTTTTCCCCTTATGTTTGACCACCGATAAAACTTCTGCAAATAGGTTATCCATTTCAAGTAACACATGTTTTCCAACTTGTTCTATGTATCTAAGAATTAGAGCAACTTATGATCAAAGGGATAGTCATCTCCTTACCCAAGATGTAAGGCGACATTGCTTGATTGCTTGAACGAATGTCTAAACACGGTGTTGAATTATGTCATTGAATGTTTCTAACTGATATGTGACAAGATGTCCATGTTGTGTGAGGAATGTGTTGGGTGCATAGTCCAATGCATCGATTTGAATCTCAAAGGGTTGAACAATGTCAAGGATTTACAAAATAGGTGATGCGCTGAGGCATTGTTTGAACTCCTCAAAGGCATATTGTTGTGTGGGAGTCCAGCTAAAAGTTTCTTAGGTGCACATGATTGGGTTGAGAAACCATGATACATAAAAGAACACAAGGACAAAACTATAGTAGAAGTTAGCAAGTCCAAGAAAACTCCTCAATTATGTTTCATAGAGGATTGTTAAAGGTCCCTCACCCATATTTGAGGATTTGTATTGAGTAAATGTGGCATTGATGATGTAGGCCGAACATTGGATTTGCGTAGTGTTGAATGTTCAATTGACTAAGTTGGCTTGCAACAAGATGCACGAGATGTTTTCCACTACTCCTCCCAGGCCTTATTGTGTAAATAACCATGTCATCCAAGTAGATGATGATGGAGTTAGTGAACAGCCGAAGCATGTCATTCATTAGGCACATGAATGTTGCTTATGTGCTGGTCAAGAAGAACGTCAAAACCAAACACTCATACAATCCTTCAGCTAAGGAGCACAAAATCCCAAGGAAGTGTATGGAGGGCTAGCACAATTGTGAGGTGCGACGAGGCTTTGTGAGGTCTGGTGTGTACGAATCATAAAGACTATTGGTTTTCTACATTAGCCTTAAAATAAACTCCTCAAAAACATCTTTCTATTATAACAAGCAACAAACAAGAAAAATGTGGCACCATAGATGAAATTCACATTCAAGGACCTCAAATGTCACCATGCACCATTTCCAAACACCACTTTGCTCTCCAAGCCTTGAGTTTTTTACGCACTACACAAACTTCATTGTCTCTCGCAACTAGCATTCCACAAGAGCGCTCCCCGATATCTAACTAAAGCACCCTAGAACATCTTGAGGAGGGGAGACGAGAACAAAAGTTGTGCTTCCTGCCCTAAAGGTTCCCTCTTCTTCAAGCATTGATGCACTCTACCTTTAGGTCAAATGGTGGTACTCTCCCGTGAAGTACCCTCCTCCCAAAAAACCCAACCCTCCACATCAATCCAATTTTCTCACTTTTGGTTGTTTCTTTAGTTTTCATGTCTTGGTAACAAGAGCTCTGATTTTGATTTTGATTTTGTAACCACATCAAAAGAGTCTTCCAGACACAACCAAAGCAACTACGTCACTTTGTGCTACATTCTCAATGCCCAAATTCTTCATTGTTTACCCAAAGTGACTAAAAAAAAGATTCAGATCTAGATTTCAGCACCTTTGAATTACGTCCGAATGTCAAGTGGATCATTCTAAAATGTCATTTTCTTATATCTTGTATCGTTGATTTTAGCATTTCCACAGCTCTACACATACCTGTGCCATGTCCTCACTAACAGCACAGTATCTAACCTTGTATTATTTTCTACAAACACCAAAAACCATCGTTACAAGTTCGGCCGGATTTGTATGAAACCGGTTTGAACCGTATTTTTTGAAGCAACCGAATAAATGTGGTTCGGTTCGGCCAATATTTTGCGTAAGAAAAAAAATTTCCTTTTTTGGCAAAAAAAAAAATTTGGATCACAAGGATAGAAAAAAATTGCCATTTTTGGAAAGGGTCCGGGAAGATGTAGCAACAAAAACTTGCATGTGCCATAACTTTCATTTTGTGGCTCCGTTTCAGGTGTCGTCTTCTCTAAAAGTGTATATTTTCTCGAGCTCTACGCATTGATGGCAATATTTTTCTTATTTTCATAAAATCCATTTTTGCACCTTTTTGGACCAAGCAACTTCTTGCAATCTTTTGAAAGAATCATTATGATGATGATGATTATGGTAGATGGATGCTTTTTTGTATGATTTGTCTATATATAATGATATAAGTATACAATAATATAAATTTATAATAATATAAGTATATATATTCCGAACCGGATTTTTCCGTATTTTTTCGAATTTTTTCGAGAACTCCGTATTTTCGGATTTTTTTGCCCTTCCGAATTTAATCGGATTTCCGAACCTGGTAACTATGCCAAAACAAGTATTTCATATTGGTCCATGTGATTACCAACACCAAAGCAAAATAAAATATATTATTGTTCTCATTTGCATATTTGGAAACCACCAAAGCATATATATCATCTTCATCAGCATGTTCAACTTTATTGGTCTGATTATTATTTGACTTGGATTCTTTCTTCTTATTTCCTTGTCAGATTCCCTTACTACAATCTTTTGTTAGCTGAACCATCTTACCACAAAAGTAATTCATTGCATTCATTTCTAGTTGGAATTATCTGTGGTAGATGTCTCAGCCGGTCATTTTCCTTTTGGAAGTTGCGACTGCATCTTCTTTCGCTCACTGACCTTGGCAATTAGGGCACTCTCCAAAGACTCTTTGAACTGTTGCATCCATCGGTCTTTCAATAATTGCTTCTTATACAGTGTATCGAATGTGACATGAGCATCCTCAGAAGTATTATTAAAAGTTTCAACAATCAAAAGGAGGAAGGATTCTAAGAGTGATCTCAATCAGGTCCTCTTCTTTGGTATGTGGGGCATCAAATATTGCATCGGACTTCAAACCTATTTTTACTGTATGCAGGACACACTGTATTTTCACCACCATAACAGACTCCAAACACATTTTTACAGTAAGCAAGATATCATATATTGCATCAGCATAATATACTGCTTAGAGCAGTTTCCTACAAACTTTAACAATACCGTTTGAAGAGCTATTTCTGAAATGTTGGCCATCTCTTCAGAACTGTCACTCAGATCATATACAGAGCAACTCTCTCACGCAGATCAAACTCATGTTCCCTTCTGTTCAGTACACACAATCTCTATCATTCATGCTTGTTGCCATATTCAGATGTAGAGGCTGTTTGCACTCTATTGTTTAAAAACAAAACACAATTCTATTTCCTTTTGTATTCTGACTTTGTCTCTCATCTCTCATATCCAAATACACCTAAACCGTAGACTCTGTCCTTCCTGTCTTCCTCAGATCTGCAATCTCGAACTCTGACTTCAGCCTGTAACCCAAGAGACTCATTGCTTTGGCCTCAGATACCATAAAGGAAGAACAAAACATAACACAATGCACAATATAGAGAGGAGAGGGAGCAATAGTTCATCTTATCAAACTCAGGTCTGCATTACATTTAGTGCTCATCATCAACTTAGATTTGTAACCATCAACTACTACCTAATTTTTAAGTTTCAACTAAATGATAACTACAAACCAACACAAAATTGTTATAACCAAGTGAAATATGACCCTTACATATTTTTATAATACTTTCTTCCAATTTCTTCTCTTCTACATTAAGCATGCAGTACATCAAAAACTAAAACATTTTTGACTCAGAGTTTCGGCCCGTAAGAGTTCTATTCAGTATATAGATTGTCAATCCACAGTATCAGCCTAAAAATCATCCAACACATCTTTATCCTATAACATAATCCTAATGTTTCTTTGATAGTTGAATTCTTTATATTAACACTGCTGAGAGAAATGTACCATAATTTTTGCCAAAAATAAGAAAGTCACTTAGTTGTACTCACCTCCATTGTCACCATGTATGTCTTTATCTATTTACCCAGCTAGTTTTTAGCTTCAGCCAACTAGTTTTTAGCTTTGGCATTGACTTGTTTAAGTTTCTTCAACCCTTCTAGCTTGTTCTTTGAAAGGACCACCTATATATTTCTATCAATCATAATAAGTGTCATAAAAGATCTTGCATCACCATAATGACCCTACCTTGTTTTTGCAAACAGGTCATTATCTACTTATCCAGGTTTGCCTTTTTCTCTTCATTGAATTTAAAAATTACTATATCCATTTGCTCGCCTTGCACATACCTCAGAACTGCTCTTGACAATCAGAATTAACAATAGAGTCAGGGAGATGGGTCAACAGGGGGGATGACTCAGTCAGGAAACGGAGGAGACCATTGTATCAAATCTGTTATTAAGAAAATCAAAAAAAAAAGTGTAACCAAAGCAGACAAATATCTTTGTAACCATGTCATAATGTCTTCCACAAGGAATAAAAACAATTCCATGTGCCAAAAAAAACCAATGGAGTTTCCTACCCTAAGAGGGTTTCTCCGCACTAAGAACTATATGCATGTTCCTTTCTGTTCAATATTTCATGTATTTGTCTCTCATACACTCAGAAAATTAAGAACTCTGAACTATTATAATATTCTATGTAATTTTAGAGAGATGTGTTTGGTGATTCGTGTTTATTCATAGAATTTAGCCATTACAGGTCAGATTCTGTAAGAGGACTATCAAGTCTGTATACCTTAATTATATTAGAAGAAAAGTAGTAGTACCCGATCAAAGGAGAACTTTTTTCCATTCGTAACAGTGGCGAGGAAACTGTGGACTTTGTTATTCATCTTAAGAAAGAAAAATTGAAGAACTAGAAACACCGACAACACAAAATTTGAACCCAGATTCTCTTGAATGGAAGCCAAATTTCTGCCTAACCTGCTATGTTCACAAACGCCATGCCAGTGATGGTAGAATAAGAAGAAAAGCCAACTAGAGAGCGGAGTTTCAACATGAGGAGCCATTAGATCAGAAGGAAGCATCCTAAAGGCATGCTAAAGGATATTCTTCAGGAGTGTACTTTATTATTCCTTCTTTGAAAGTAGAGACCATATAAGGAGCAATCAGATGCAGAGAAACTCAACAACTTATCGTGACAACTTGAACTGTACTTTGCAGCCATGAGTTCTATGTCTAACCATATAAAACTCTCTTTTCATTTGTTCGATTCAAGATGGCTGGACACACTCTTGTTTGGTGGGAAAGCTATATGCAATTTCAAAAAGCAAGCAAGAAGTAGCCCATTTAGAAAAGGTATGCATTTAAGTAACTATTCAAAACACAGTTCTATCCTTTAGGGTACAAACAAAAGCAACTGCTCAAGTAACAAAAGTTCTGACAGATGCAAGAAAAAGGATTCAACATTACACCTATGAATTCCGGAAGCAAGCTGCAAAATAGATCCTAGAGACCCAGGACTGCTTGTGAAGAACCTTGGAGTTCTGCATAGTCATTTACATGAAGAGTTGGTTCTGTTCAATGTGAAGAGTATTGATGATGCTGGCAAGAATGGCTTGTAGCAATAACATGTCAACTTCCAAGAGGAATTTTCCAACAAGAAGCAAAAGAAAGGTAAAGGAAAAAGAATATAACTTCTCTGCAGAAGAATAATTAATCATTACAATCAGAATCACTATTATATCGCCATTCATTCAGTAGCCATGAAAATTAATACTTCTATGCAGAAGAATAAATAATCATTACAACCAGTATCACTATTACATCGCCATTCATACAGTAGCCAAGTGTTGGAAGTTACATCCAGGATGTCACCTTCAGAATAAAAACTAGAAGGCATAACTAAAGAAGAGTACAACATCTAAGATAGACGGGCCAGAAGTAGAGTGCAATTTAGAACCAGACAAGAAGCTAATGGCCCTTGATGCAGATGAGGTCATCAGTACAACAACAAAATTTGGAAGAGGAATGGGAGAGACCCTTTCATATTAAAAATTTAAAATCCAAATAAAGAAGACCAAGGTAAATGCCTTGCTTGATTCCAATAATTAGAAGAACTTGATATCAAAGGCATTGACGGAGAAACTTGGCCTCAACACCCAGAAGCTTTGAAAGTTACACCGACTATATTGCTTGCACAAAGACACTAAGCTGCAAGCATGAAAAAAATTCTGTCAGGATGGACTAAGCAATGCAAATTTGATTTTCATAATAGTTGAGTGCATAAGTGAAATGGAGTGTGATTTAGGGCCACTCAATGTTTGTGAAGTTGTTTTGGAAGTCTCTATCACGGGATAGAGGAACTGCACCACAGATGGAAATTGTGGTATTTCCAATTGACAAAAATAAAACCTATGGCATCCAATTGGGACACAACTGACAATTGGCCTTCATTCAACTGCAGCAAGATTGGAAATTACATACGGCTGCATCATCAAAATAGAAATCGAAGCAGTGTAATGAAATCCTCAGAACTAGGGTCATAGTTACATTTCTCTTCATCACGAAGATCAATATTTCTTGTATAAATTAGAAATAAGATTATTATAGGAAAATATTTACAGACATTTACTTATTCTTAATTGCTCTATCGAATAAATGCATTTTCTTTTACTTTTCACTCTTCTTGTATATAATTAATAGAGTTATAACCATAATGGTAGGATTGTTCCTATTTCCCAAATAATGATAAATTATGATATAAGTTGTAATTTATAATTAAATCCACAATGTTTTACACTTAACATTTGTATATACACAAGATATATTTTTATACAAATAAAATAAATCGACAATTTCAACATGCATTATACAAATCTTATAGTAATGTATTTCCATTAAAATATAGAGCATTATATAGCCTATAATGTGGTTATGTATTTGTTATTCGGTTGGTAACTGTTCAACCAAACTGTAACCACCTCTTCCTATATAATAAACGTTGTCACACTTGTTTGAGTGTGCATTCAGCCTTCTCTGAATTCTTTCTTCTCTTTGCATATGCTAACATTGGTATCAGAGCGGTCGGTTCGCAGTTCGAGGAAGCCTTTTCAAGAGGCACGAACTGGAAGTTTGGGGAAGCCCTAGTAGGGCACAAACTGAAGAAGTTATTCCATCGCTTATTGCAGAAGATTCACGAGAAGGAAGACAGTCCTCCATTCGCAGCAGGAGAAAAGCAAATCCAGTCATTTTTGCACAAAATCGTGGGTAGATCGAAGGCAGCGTTCGTACCAGTCGAGGCTGTGGGCAAATCTACAGTTCGACGAGGGCAAACAGTCACATTTTGGAAAAGTTGTGGTTCGAAGACCCTCAGTCAATAACCCGTCGCAAATCGTGTGAAGGAAAGGGCACGAGTCGTGGGCAAAGCAAATACGTTGCAAAGCAAATCCACAGTAGACGGCGGCAAAGTCGTGGAAAGGAAAACGTGAACAGTTTGACGCAGTGGCAGAAAATAACAGTCGAGGGCAGAATAATATCACAGTCACAGGCAAAGTTGTGAAGGAGGGCAGCACAGTCACTAGCAGCAAGCAAATCGTGATTATGAGCAGTCGAATGAACATTTGAGGGCAGAACAAAGGAAAAACGTGAAGTCGTGTGCCTTGGTAAGTAATAATATTTTTAATATATGCAAATATAGTTCGAAGGCAGTTCAGGGGTGATTTGCATGTGAGTAATTAATTTAATAATATTTGCTGGAGTAAGTCACATATTATTTTATTATTTCCGTTACTTTGGAATAATAAAATGGCAAATATTTCACACTTGACTTTGCCGGAAACACAAAAATTAATGGGCACTAATTTCAATGTATGGAGCCATAAAATTTTAACGCTTGTAGAATTTTGTGATTGTGATAAAATAATCACGGGTAGTGAAAGTCGACCAATGACAAACTTTGCGGATTATGACAAACGTCATAAGGAAGCGTTATTGCTCCTCAAGTTATCGGTGTCGGATGATATGATACCGGAAGTGCGGAATGCTATTGTAGCTAGCATGTTGTGGGCCAATCTGAGGGATAAATATCAGATGTCAAAAAGAGTCGGGTTTTATACCTGAAGAATATGTTCTTTTCGTAAAGTTACAAGAAGGTGGATCATTGTCTGAGCACCTACTTCGGATGAAAGACCTCTCGAGACCAGTTATCTTCCATCAACAAAAAGGTGGACAACGATGATATGGTGGCTCTGGTTTTGAACAACTTATCTTCTTCGTATGAGTCATTTGTGGAGGCACTCCATTTAATGGCTGAAAGTCAAACACTCACGTTTGACAAGGTGAGTTCCTACTATTGCAAAAGGAGCAGAGACAAATTCAAGCAGAATCTAATTGTGACCAATCAAGAGAGTGCTCTTGTCACTCAATCAAAAGGAAAGTGGAGACGTCATTCTGGTGAGTCATCCACTCGGTATCAGGTCACATGCTATTATTGTCACAAGGTTGGGCACCTTAAGAAGGATTGTTCGGAAGCGAAATATGATCTTTCACAACAAAACAAAAAGCCATGTGATGAGGAACATGTGGCAGCAGTTGCAAAAGAACGGATTCGGATGACGGGCATGCTCTTTATTGTCTTACGACATCATGCTCGCATGACAGTGGTACTAGTTGTTGGATCATTGACTCTGGTGCGTCCGCACACTTTTCATGTCGCAGGGACTGGTATGTTTCATTTCTATGCAAATATATGTTTTGAATAATAGTACTAGCGAGATGGTGAATCACTTGCAGTAGAAGGGATAGGAGATATATGCATTGTATTGAATAATGCTCATAAACTGTTGATATGGAATGTTAGATATGTACCTTATTTACAAAAGAATCTTCTATCTATTTGTCAATTAATTGAAAATCCCAATATTTCAATGGATTTCTGGGAAGAAGTGTGATTGTCTGTGGGAAGAAGTGTGCCCTTGTATTGGGCAAGGTGGCCAATATCGGCTTGTTGATCCTACTACGATCAACATGAATGCATGTGTGGAGGACAACTCCACCATACAGGATGTGCAGGAGGCTGCAATGCCTTGGGAGGAAGCCATTCCTCACAGATCTGTTGACTTGGATACAATCAACCTACATGCACCTATTGTGGAGGGAGTATCCACTATACCAGATGTACGGGAGGCGGACATGCCTTGGGAGGATGGATTTCCTCATTCTGAAGAACAGTTTGTTGTGGATGGAGACTCCACTATTCTAGATGCATTGACGGTGCATGGTGAGATGGCATGCCAAGCCACTCACTCAGAGGTACTTGCTCGAAGGACAGTAGAGCATGAACAGTTTGCTCATTGTGTTGTGAAAGATATTTCCCAATAGAGGGGGATAAATGAGCAAATAGATGAGGAGTTGGTTCTCACTCCTACTACTATGGAGATGGTTATTTCTCCCATTGTTGAGACGGATGAGATGAAGATGGTTATTTCTCCTACTATTGCGGAGTTGGTTCTAACTCCTACTGCACAGATGGTCACATTTCTCTTATTGAGAAAGTTGGATGAGCACTACATGGTGTTGCAAGGACATGATCGAGGTGACTTCGATTGTAGGATAACTGAGTCTCTGTATAGACTCCATGGGCTACACAAGCCTGGAACAGATTTTTCAATCCACCTCTCCGAGGTTTTGATTTCAGCACTTTGGAGATGGGGCTGACACTCTCAACCATTGATGATTCATCACTGGTCAATGAATCATGTAACAAAGAACTAGTGGACCACTTGCCATATCTTTTGTTCACACGACCAAATTTTTGTTTTGCGGTTCTTCTCCATTCAACAACCGCAACACAACAATGGACTGTTGATTTCAAAGTACAACCTATGGCACAGTTTGTAAATCTAATGACTAAACATATGGGCTTTAGGACATTTGTAAAATTTCGAGACAAACTTGGTCTTGTTTCCGGTTTAGTCATTAAGAGGGGTATTAAAATATAGAGCATTATATAGCCTATAATGTGGTTATGTATTTGTTATTCGGTTGGTAACTGTTCAACCGAACTGTAACCACCTCTTCCTATTTAATAAACGTTGTCACACGTGTTTGAGTGTGCATTCAGCCTTCTCTGAATTCTTTCTTCTCTTTGCATATGCTAACAATTTCTACATGTTGAATTAAAAACTGAAAAAAATATATAGAAATAGAGAGCATATTTTCTTTAAGCGTGTTGGTCTAAATGTTTTCTTATAAATTTCTGGATGGAACCAATCTTTATAGAAAATATCTAACTTTTGCAAGGTTACCACATCCCGTTTGTCTTGAATATTAGTAGTTGGTAACTATGGTTGCGGTCCGTGACAAAGAGGCCTTCCACATGCAAAGGGATGGAATTTTTCCAAAGCGTTAGTCAAATGCGGTTTCTTATGGTTAACATCCAATTGGTTTTTCACATAGTTAACTAAGTCTCGGGGATGGGGGACAAGAGGACGGGGTTTCAAAAAGGCAAAATAATTCCCAAATTTTGGGGGCGGCAGGGGGACAGCTATGAAAATAGTACATAAATAGTAATATTTGAACTGTATTTGATGTATTTTAGGTACTTTCAATATTAGAATTTAATGTTCTTGGTAAAAAATAAAAGCTTTTAAAAGTAAAAACATCATAACAGTTTTGAAAGATTTTTTAAAAATAGGGACGTCCCCTCCAAGTTGAAGCGTTTGGGATGTCTGAGACGTCACCAAAATCTAGTGGATACGTCCCCATGTAACACTGGACAACTTTTTCATAAGTAGGAAGAAAACCCCAAGAGTGGCCTTATAGAGCATTGAAGAATATGTTGTAGTGCTCGAGGACATGAAGAAAGTTCTCTCTGTTAAAAAAACAGTTTAAATGGTGAATGAGAAAATTAATAGCCCTGACTTTTAAAATGGCTATGCAATTTGAGGAGATGAAATGATTGGCTTTTAAAATGGAGGGCAAAGATAACAAGGATAGGTCTGCTATGTGAAAGACCCATGTGAAAAACCAGGGTGTATGTAAATCCATTGTGTGTGTGTGTTGAATTTGGGAATATGACCAAACAATTTTTTTTTAAATACAAAAATCTGGGGTCTCATTGCTCCCTCAGCGAAATGAAATAAATAAAAATAGTGTTCTCCGTCCTCAGAAAAAAGGGATAACAAGGAGATGGTTGAAGGTTAAGCCTCTCGTTTGAAGTGTGTAATAAGGCACATGCATAGAGTTAAATTCATGCTATGTCTTTACTTAAACTCAATCTGGCTTAGTATATGTTCACTTAAGTCTTTCTTTACGAAACTCTCAATTTTGAAAGATGGGACTACTATACAGTGTTTGTATAAATTACAAGGGACACTTTAAAGGAAGGTTTACTCAAATCATCAAGTATATCCATCGTCATATTGAAGGTCAAGGAAGCTGATGGCTACCTGTTCCACACCATAGATAAGATACGTCAAAGAATCTACTGCACAACAACTTTGATTTTTCCCATGACGCTTAAAATGTCTATTTTCCTAATAGAAACATAATATTAAACTAAAACTACCAGAAAAAAGTATGATGCTTACAATTATATGTGAACCTTATTTACATTCAACGTCAAAAATAATATATTAGACACTCCAATGATATCAATATTAAAAGCATATAGGATTGGATGAACAAACCAGCCATAACTGTGAGGTGCTCCCGTCAGTTAGGATAGACTCTAACTGTAGCGGGGTCAAATATATGGTGTTCCCTAAGAAATACAAGAAAAGCATTAGCTGGCATTTTCTTATACAACATTTCACTTGCTTCAATGTTAGTTTTCAATAATTTTCTAAAATATATAAAATTGTTGCAGAGCTCTACTTGCAAAAAGAAATACTTCAATACAATGAATACATATTTACACAACCAAATTCCAAAATATTGGATGAAGAATTGATTTATTACTAAGCAGTAAATGAGCTATAAACACAAAGATAATGTCTGTAATAGATAGATTTGATTCATTTCGCAACATGTTTTGCAACAATCATAGGAAAACCGGATGGATTATTGTCTTCATTTGAAAAAGAACATATTTTGAGTATCTCTATCTTTGACAGAACCTCAAGACTATGTACAAATTCAATTGAATCAGTGGACTTGAAAAATCATGCATACCCTCAATCAAAACAACCATTAGAACAAAGCAAAAGAACAAATTATTGTGTTTTTTTATTATTCGTTCATGAGTCATAACTACTCGGTAACTATTTATAACAAAAATGAGCCATCTGCAGATACCTTCTGCTACACCCTTAGTATTATAGCTTATATTGGATATGTGTCGACTTAAAGCCACATAATCCCTTGTCTTGTCATATGTCATTCATTTGTGCTTTCATCTTCTTAGTAGGTCGGCCTAGGTGATGGCCATAGTATAGGAAGGGTATATATAGGAGGTAGTAAGGAGTTGTTAATCATCATATTGAGCACTTGAGTCTTATTACATGGTTTGGAGGTTGCCCCCTCGAAGTGGCTAAGTCATTATACTTTCATATTGTGATCATTCATCTATCTTGGTGTTCTTTGGTGTTCTATTTCTGCTGATATTCAGATCTAAGTAATTTCATTACAAGTGGTATCAAAGCTTCAATCTAGCCAAATTTGGGTCAAAACCCTAATTTTGAAGATTGGCTATATCTTTAAAATAATGGTGATTTTTTTGCAATTTTTAACTGAAGTTGTGAAATCAGTCAAGTAAGTTTCTCCCAAAATTTTAAGATTTGTGGACTTATTTTTTGCAAGTTATATCCATTTTAGGTTTTTCATAAATTCGCTCCATAGGCTTCTATTTGTGGAATTTTTCTAAGTTTCTTATATTTTGGAAAGCTTGCCAAAAATATCTGGCTTTGTTCCTTGTGTCTTTGTCTATTCGGCTTAAATCCATCTATAATATGAAACCCTAAGTCGAAACCCCAAACCCTATATCATGACAAGGAGATCAACTTAAGGCCAAGTGAAGGGTCGAGCCACCCTAGGAATGACTCCAAATAAGGAAGATATGGATTTTGAATCCTCATCTTCTAGGGTATCGAAATGGTCAACCAACTTCAAAACAAGGTAAACAACATGGTGAATAGGGATGACCTCAACACTGTGCAAGTCTAGTTTGGTAATCAATTGAACTTAATAAAGGAGGAAATGAGGACATATTTTGACAATGGGTTAACCATAGTGAAGGGTGAAATAAAAATGGAGATTGAATCAATGCGGAAGGAGATGATGAACACTCTTTCAAGCATGAAGACTAGCATGTATTCCCATTCAAGTCACATGGGTTCCTCAAGCAATGCACACCCAGATCCAAATCACACCAACCAAGGAGGATCCTCTGCACAACCTGGTGGATCTTCTAGCCAATGGCGTAACATTATTTCAAAAGTGGAAATGTGCAAGTTCAATGGGAATGATCCGATCACCTAGATCAACCAAATGGAGAATTTTTTAACCTACATCAAGTTCCAAATAGGCAGAAGGTGGTAATGGCATCCTTGTATCTGGAACCAGAACATTTAACTTGGTATTGTTGGTTGTGCACTCAAAAGAAGAAGGCAACCTTTAAGACTCATCAAGGCCATTATGAATTTCTAGTGATGCCTTTTGGCCTTACTAATGCACCATCCACATTTCAAAGTTTGATGAATTTTGTATTTCAACCATTCCTACGGAAGTTTGTCTTGGTATTTTTGATGATATCCTAATCTACAACAAATCATGGGAGGAACACTTACATCATGTAAATAAGGTCTTGGAAGCTCTAGAGAAACATCAATTGTATGCAAAGCCTTTAAAGTGTTATTTTGGGGTAAAGGAAGTGGAATACTTAGGCCATATTGTCTCTCATGAAGGTGTCAAGGTGGACCCTCACAAGATCAAGGCCATGGTGGAATGGGAAGTTCCCATAACCCTCAAGAATTTGTGAGGTTTCTTAGGGCTCACAAGGTACTATCGCAGATTTGTAAAGAACTATGGCAATATAGTAGCACCACTCACAACATTATTGAAGAAAGACTCCTTTCATTGGAATGAGGAAGCTTCCAAAGCATTTGAAAAATTGAAGGAGGCGATGTGCACCACCCGGTGCTAGCAACCCCAGATTTCTCCAAGACCTTCATCGTTGAATGTGATGCTTGAAAGGGGATAGGTGCAGTTCTCATGCAAGAAGGACACCCCATAGCATTTGAGAGTCATCAACTAAAAGGACATGAATTTGTTGAAGCCACCTATGAGAAGGAAATGATGGCAATCTTGCATGCAGTCAAACAATGGAGACCATATCCGATGGGTAGACACTTGAAGGTAAAGACAGATCATGATAGTCTAAAATACTTATTGGAGCAACAAATATCTTCTGAAAAGCAACAAAAATGGGTCACAAAGATGTTGGGTTATGACTTTGAGATCATTTATAAGAAAGGGAAAGAAAATGTGGTCACTAATGCACTATCTAGGAGGGATGAGTCCACAGAAGCATTGTTATGTGCCATCTCTATATTGAAGGCAGATTGGGTAGACCAGGCAAGGGAAAAATGAAAACAAGATGCAGAGACCCACATTGTCATTCAGAATCTCTAGCATGATCCAAGTAGATCTGAAAATTTTATATGGAAGGGTGATACATTGTGGTATAAGGGCAGGTTATACATGTGCAAGAACTCTACACTTAAAAAATCAGGGTCTTTCAAAGCTTCATTCTTCTTCACTAGGTGGTCGTTCTAGGTTCTTGATAACTTATCATAGAGTTAAACAAGATTTCTTTTGGGAAGGGTTAAAAGGAGATGTTCAAAAATTTGTGGCAAAATGTTTGGTGTGCCAGCATAATAAGGGTGAGACCATTAAGACACCAAGTCTCCTACAACCTTTGTCTATTCCTAGTCAAAGATGGGAAAAGGTCTCTATGGATTTCATCACAGGATTACCAAAATCAGAAGGGAAAAGCGTAATCATGGTCGTGGTAGATAGACTTACAAAGTATGCTCATTTTTGTGCCTTGTCTCATCGTTTCATACCTGTAAAGTACAATTGCCATCTCTTTTATGGATATTGTTCAAAAGCTCCATGGCACACCCAAAATTATAGTCAGTGATCGTGACCCTATATTTACTAGCATTTTTGGACTGATTTGTTCTCTTTTGTGGGTACCCAATTGGCTCAGAGTTCATCTTATCAACACTTTGATGGGAAAAGCGAGGTGGTAAACAAATGTTTGGAGGGTATATTTGATGTTTTACTTCGGATGAACAAGAACAATGGGTGCAACAATTGCCACTCGCATAATGGTGGTATAATACTTCATTCCATGCCTCACCCAAAATGTCTCCATTTTTGGCACTATATGGGTACCATCCTCCATCACTCATCTCTAGCTTGAAGGTTAAACCTAAAGTGAGAGCAATCGAAGATCACATTCAACACCAACATGAGGTACTCTCTAGCCTTAGAGAGAATTTGGCAATGACACAAAACCATATGAAGCAACAGTTGATCAACACGTAGTGAGCGGCACTTTGAAGTAGGAGACTCTATTTTTGTATTACTACGGCCATATAAACATTTGTCCTTAAAATAACAAAAGAAGGATAATAAGTTTGCACCTAAATACTATGGTCCTTACCAAGTTTTGCAGAAAATTGGTAGTGTGGCATACAAGTTGGAGCTCCCTCAAACAACTAAAACACATTCGGTATCCCATGTTTCTTGCTTGAAGAAGGTCATTACACGAAGGTTTTAACCCAATCAATGCTACTTGAGTTGGACGAGGAGGAAAGGACCATATTGGAACTCAAGGGATCCTTGACACACACCAAAAGGCTAAAGACAAGAGTCATTATTGAGTATCTGATCAAGTGGAAGAAGATCTGGACAATGAAGATGCAACATGGGAAGATGAAGCATTTCTGTAGCAACATCCAAGATTGCCAACATTGGGGACAATGTTGCTTCGAAGGGGAGGGGCATGCTACGCCTTAGTCTTATAGCTTATATTGGATATGTATGGCCGACTTGTGGCTTACATAATCCCTTGTCTTGTCATATGTCATTCATTTATGCTTTCATATGCTTAGTAGGTCGGCCTAGGTGATGGCCATAGTATAGGAAGGGTATATATAGGAGGTAGTAAGGAGTTAATCATCATATTGAGCACTTGAGTCTTATTGCATGGTTTGGAGGTTTCCCCCTCAAAGTGGCTAAGTCATTATACTTTCATATTGTGATCATTCATCTCTATCTTGGTGTTCTTTGGTGTTCTATTTCTGATGATATTCAGATCTAAGTAATTTCATTACACCTTCTGTATGTTAGCGTACTTTGATTCATAGATTTAAAACTCAACGAAAATCAGTCAAATGATATATCAAACACAATACCCACAAGCTGCGTAATGACCTGAAAACCAAGAGTTTCGACTTGCTAAAAACCACTAAAACTCAGCGAATCCATGCAAAAACTTGGATACCTCGCTTAAAAATGTCCCACGCAAAAATACATCAATTTTATCCAAAACTCAGATTTTATTCTCTGCCAAAGTGAATTTTTTCATCTCATAGTTGTTTCGAGGTGATTAACGGTGGTTTCCATCGTCTCTAAAGGATTTTCACAAAGTGATTTGATCAAGAAGGGGTCTTTATTTAGTTTGCTTATTGAATTCTTTTCCATTTTGGATGCCACAGGTTTGATTTTTTTGCTTTTATTGTTAGTATTCCACTTCTTCCTTTGATAGCCACTAGCAACTAGGGTTTTAGTCTAAAACACTTTCTACTTTTTGCATTCAATTTGCAGTAGCGTGCATCCAACTCCAAGAATGGCATCAACATCCGGTTCAATTATCCACGGTAATCCTAACTCTGATGGCCCTTCCGGGAAGCATTGTGAACAAGCTGCAAAGGCCATCATGTCATATGCAATTATTGTGGGTTTAAAATGTGTGGAGGCTTCAAATGCCTCAAATATCACCTCATGTAAATCGCAGATAAAGATGTGTAATTGTGCAAACAATTGCCGAGGTCAAGGAGAGATGATTGCTTACCTTGCACCTTATGTGGGAAAAAAAGGAAAGAAAGAGGAAAGTTGAGGCAATTGCAGCGCTAGTGAATAGCAAGATAGTGAGGGATAACTCCAATGAGTATGACATGGGAGCCTCTTCTATTGCCCCAACTCCAAGTTGTCAAGGGTAGAGCTCGCTTTATTGAAGATAGTTTGAGTACACATGGAGATTGACGAGGTTTTTTTTGTTCCTCAAAATAATCCTGGGTCACAACCTACACTCAAAATGTTGGAACCAAAATTGCATAATGAAGCAAGAGTAGCTACTGAGAAAAATTTTGGTATTACAACATTCCACTCAATGTGGCAAAAAGTCCATATTAGGATAATTTGGTAAATGCATTGATCGTTGTTGGGAAGGGGTTCAAGGCTCCTACCCATGATTTGAGTGGCCCATAGTTGGAGGATGTCATCCAAAATACACAAGCTATAATAGATGAGAAAACAAAAAATATTTCAAAAAGGGTTGTAGCATTTTGTTTGGTGTGTGGATGGATGGGAAAACGTGGATTGATTAACTTTTTATTGGCTTCAAGTGGGCAGTCATTCCTAAAATCAATTGATGCCTCTCACCAAGTGAAAAATGCAAACACTTTGTGTAATATGTTGAATGAGGTGGTAATGGAAGTGAGTGGATAATGTCGTCAAGTTGTTAGACAATGCGGCAAAGCATGTGTAGCCAACAAGGAGATTACTTGACGAGAGGCACCCTACAATCCTTTGGACACCTTGCACAATCCATCGCATTGATCTCCTACTTAAGGACATAGGACAGATGACATGGGTGAAAAATGTGGTTGAAGGGGCAAGAAATGTCACAAAGTTCACCTACAATCACCCTTGGATGCAAAGGTTGATTTGAGAGCACGCCAATGGAAAGAAGCTTGTCCAAGCTACAGTCACATGATTTGTCACAAACTTCATCACATTGAGTGTCTCTTTGTAGTCTCACTAACATCTCTTAAGAAAATATTTGTGAGTAATGGTTGCGATCTCCTAGGCAAGGAAGGCCGAAGGGAAGGCTAACGGGGAAAGGGTTATAAAGATCGTTTTTGATGGTCTGTTTATGCACACATATCTAAAATCCTAAAGGTAGAATCAAATATTTTTATTTATCATTTATTTTTATAATTTTTTAGGTTCAAATTTCTCTTAATTTTGAGTTTAAAATTGTGCATTATTTTGTTTTAGATGTCAAATCCTTTAGAGTTATTCGCTTGGTGGATGGTGAAAAACACCCAATTAAGTCATTTTTATGAGGCCATGGATGTGGTTGAAGAGGCCATAAATGATTATGAGAAAAATAAAATAAAATACAAACCCACTTCGCACATAATTGATTGCAGATTGCACAATGAGTTCCATCGACATATACATGCAAGGGCCTACAACTTGAACCTCATGTTTTTGTATTCCAATTCATTCAAGGTCAATAAGAGGTTATGGATGGTCTAAACACATGCATAGAGAGGTTGATCCCTAACATAGACATTAGAAATGCTATTCTTAAAGAGTTGTAAATTTATAAGAGTGTTGTAGGGAGATTCTTTTCTCTCAAACATGCATTTGAAGGAGAAACACCCTATAGCCGGTAAAAACAAATTGAGTCATTTGTTTTTAGTCTTGTTACTCGTAGATACTAGACTTCTTTGTTTAATTCCAAGCCTAGTTGACTTACAAAATTATAAAAAAATTTAATGTTCTATTTGTAGATTTGTGGTGGGAAGATTGTGGGCAAGTACACCAAATCTCTAGCCATGTGAATTTTGTGCCAGCCGTGTGGCTCTTTTTGGGCATAAAAGTAATCGGAGCATGTTTAAAGTTGTACACACAAAGAAGCACAACGAGTTAACAACACCTCAATGACCTTGTTTTTGTGCTATATAATATGTCTTTGCATGAGACAAGTGGAGCGGCAAGTGAGTCATGATGCAATTGACTTGAATGACATTGATCCATGTGTCGACTAGATCGTTGAGCACGAGGATCTAGATGAACAATCCACAATTACCAAGAAGGATATCACAAGGTTGGAGAGGGAAGCAAAGGAAGTGATAGCATCAAGGGCAACAAAGGCATCAAACGCTACACGGTTGGTGAGAATACGAGATGATATTGTTGCGGATGTTGTAGAGGAGGAATCTTCACCTTTGTCTTCCAAAGGGCGGAAAACTAGGTGTTGGACATGATATTCATTTTGACATTAACATATTTTGGTGCATTGATGACTAGTCTATGACTCGAGTATGTACTTTGTACTTTGTACTTTTTGGGGTTTAAAACTAAGCATCGTATTCTTTTTTGGTCAAAAATTAATAGAAAATATACTTGTGTTCTCTACATTCATTTCTCATGTCATTTAAGAGAGTTTAGTTGTAATTTAAGTTATTTTATGAATTTATATATTTCCTTAAGTAGTTATAAAGTTCACGAGTAATTTCCAAGTCCCAAGTCCAAATCAAAATTTTGTGTTGCCAAACAATTGCCAAGTACAAGTTTTTAAACTAAGCTTTGCTTAATTCCATTGATTTTGGCTCACTCAAAGCCATATATGGAATAAGATTCTTAGAAATAGTATAAGTAAATAAATCTTGCAAAAGCATGCGAAAGAATTAAACAATGCTCATTTACCATAATAACTCCTAATTGTTTACATGAATTTGGGGAGTCGATGGTAAGTTCCATTCATTCTATACTTTATTTATTTATATATCTCCTACATTTCCAATAAAAATAGTCGGTAGCCTAATGGTGAGATTGATAATGTTTTAGGCTACCCACTAAGTCCGATTCCTCGAGGTGTGTTCCGAAATGACTGGGTCAAGTTAAAGTCCTTGGTAATTTTGACATGATTAGTACATTGTGGTCACGCAAACTAAGATAAATGTAAGCGATTGAGCTCATGAACACCAGATCCTAATTTCATAAGCAATCCGGATGTAACTCAACAACGCTTGCAAAAGTAGGCAATGTGTGAAGCTATTACACAAAAAAACTTCCTAGGAAAGCACTTCCCAATGGAAGTAATCAATAAAAGACAATCTTGCAATTGTGACAAGAGGACCATACGGTATTCTATCTAGAAGAAAAAAAGATACGATCGAAGAATTTTCTCTCATTTTGTTTCAAGGAATATTCACGTAGATAATGAGCTCAAGAGTGGACGAAGGTGTGGTATAAGAGATATTAGGAAAATGGATTTATACCCCTGGACATTACGAGCAATCGAGTGTGACACATTAGCATGAACCTATGTGTTTTCTTGTTTTGTTCTATTTTCCCGAGTTAACAATAGATCTTTGTAATGCCCCAATTCGAGCAGTTGGCCTAGGAGGTTTTTCATTAGTCTTAGCCTTGGTCATACCCAAGGGGCTAAAGACTTTAGAGGCTATTGGGTATTCCACCTTGCTTATTTGTTATATTTTTGCGTTGGCATGGGTGTTAAGTGGCTTGGTGGGGGCAAACGTTATGTTTTATCATTATGGGGGTGACTAATAACACTTTAATGTTATATTCTTTCGTTGGGGTCACTTATGTCCCTATGGCGACTTGGGGGAAGAAAAGTAACTTTAAGTTACTTTATTATTTGGTGGTCCTTCCTAGAAAAGGTCAACTTAGGTTTCTTGGGCCACAAGTTGTTTGGGGAAATTATAAAAGGAGATTGGGAGGAGAAAGAGAGGTCATTCTTGCATACACACTTATGATTTCCTTTGAGCAATTGTTGTTTGCTTTTTCTAGCTTGTGGAGTAAAATCCCACAGAACCCTAGCTAGCAGGGCATTCTTCGGTGGTGGAAGATCCACCCTAGCTTGTCAATTTGGAACTAATTCAGGGCTGATTTTCAGAGATCAATTTCAGGGTTTTTAGAGAAGGGTTTTGGTGGAATTTTGGGCTTTTTGGTGGAGAAAAATCAAGGGTTTCCGAATCTGTTTTATTGCAGCGATTAGAGCAGGTTTGGTGCCACTTCTAGAGGAATTTTGGAGGGTTTGTGGTCTCTTTCCAAGTGGAGCAACCCATTTTGGGATTTTACAGTGCTTTTTGGAGGGTTTTCAGTGTGTTTTTTCAAGGACTAGCGATTGGGTTTTCATTCATATTATTAATAGATGTTATTTCCAAAATTTCATAATTTTATCATATGTATTTGAGAAGATATGGATTTTTAAGGTTTTCTAGCTGTCTAGGGTTTTCTGTAATTTTCTGGCAGTCATATATGATCCAAAAATTCCAAAAATATTGTTCTAGGGTTCTTTATTATCATAGCAAGCTTCCTGCAAATTTTCATGTGTTTTGGGCAAATATTTTGAGAAAATTAAATAAAAATCAGTTCACTGCCCTAGCTGAGTATTTATGGCAAAAATCAGATTTTCTACTTGCTGCAATTTATCTATAATTTGTGTTTTTGAGTGGTATCCCACAAGCGATATTTCAATCTCAACCATGCAGCTACCATTTTTATTGGATAAGTTCACAAAAAGGGACACCAGCCCCACTAATAACATAATAAGAACATAAAGCTTCTATGAGCAACAAAAAGAAAAGAAGATGGTAGCCACCCATCAGAAAGGAGATATAATCCTTTTGCACCATGTCAAGTCTGGCACCATGACAGTAGGACCATGTTCCATCTGTAGTCCTGCAAAATCTTTGCATTGAGAGTTGAGGAAAAAAAAGAAGAGGGGTTGATGCAAATCTTGGAGAAAATTGCATCAATTTTTCTTCCTGCACAAGTTTGTCAGCAGCAACTTCTTTCAGCAGCCTCCAAACATTTTCCAGCCTGCTCATGAGGCTGAATTCCAGTTGGTACATTCCTTTGTGAATGGCGAGAGTGTTATTAGATCCGAGTAAAACGGTCTGCAAGCCCAATGAGTTTCACCACCTTAAGAGTGTCAAGTCTCAGAGTTGATTAGCCAGGCTCTTTCATGGCCTTAAGTACACATCTTCTGAACAAGAATTGGGCCCTGAACAAAAAAATATCTGCTCATTTCAACAGATTTTCATCTTTGATGCCCTGCAACAATGCAGATAACAGATACTTCCATTGCTTAGATACCCTTATATCCAACTTTGACATTGTAAGCACTTAACTTGGAACCTGTCCAGATCAGTCTATCTTCTTTTGTTATAACACGAAATGCTCGTAGCAGACCTTTAAGTTCCTTGACTTCAGAGAGAAAATGAGAAGGGGTGTGAAAGTCATTCCAGCCATGTTTGGAAGCATTTAAGTGGTCTCCCACTTTATCATTAAATCTGCCCAGCCATGATGCAAGAGCATCAAGCATGTAAATAGCAAATTTTTGGCTTTCTTGTAATTTTGGCTTGAAATAGGTTTTAAGGGTCCTTTTCAGTATTTTGGTATGGATCCCAACTCATTTGGGTCCCTCCTTTTGTGTAATAAGGCAAATGTAGAGTTTCCCTCCAAAATTGCCATTTCAAATGTTTAAATTTCTAGTTTGTTGTTAGGTGGTCTAAGTCTTATGTGTGGAGTCTTATAGTGATGTTAAGGACCTAAATGGTCATGTGAAATGTAAATAATGTGTCCTCACTTAACCAAGGGAGTTAATCAGGTGTTGGTCAGTTTTACCTTGGTTAAGTTTCTAATACCTAATTGTAACTTCCTCCTTTATGGTCTTGAAAGGAGTCATTTGAATAGAGTTGGAGAGAAGGATTTTAGAAGGGAGGAATCGAGTTTTAGGAAGGAATAAGAGCCTTGAAGGCTCACGAAAGCCTGTAATGCAACTATGAAGAACTCATATAGACAGGTTTCTTGCAATTATGCAATGTAAATTTGAAGACAATATACATTTTCCAAGGAGGAGGAGGTTATTGCATGTCAATTCTTAAAGTGTTGAGATGGATACCATAGTTACGAGGGGACGCGTCCCCCAAATTTGACACGTTCGGAACGGAGAGACGAAGGAGGACATGGGTAGCCTTCAAGGCTGGAAGCTGTGAATGCGCTATTCCACGTTTCCCTTTTTTTTTTTGGGAAACATCCTGGGGACGTCTAAAAATGTTGGGAAATGTCTTGGGGACGGGGAAACGTGGGGGGGATGTCCAGACATCCCCAACGCATTTATTTCCTTTTTTGGCATTTCTTTCCTTTTTTGGATTTTTGGATTTTTGGTGAAAAAACACAAGCATAGAATAAAATTTTCCATTTTTGGAAAGGGTCCAGAAGATGTAGCTACAAAAACTTGCATGTGCCATAACTTCATTCTGTGGCTCCGTTTCAAGTGTCGTTTTCTCTAAAAGTGCATATTTTCTCGAGCTCTACGCATTGATGGCAATATTTTTCTTATTTTCATAAAATCAATTTTTGCACCTTTTTGGACCAAGCAACTTCTTGCAATCTTCTGAAAGAATCATGAGTATTAAGGAATGTATTTGATGTTTATGAGTTCAAGTTTCACCTTATTTAAATCTCAAATGGTTTTATTTCAGCTTATTTATATAATTTAGTCACTATATCTTTATATTTTAAATATTTATATATTTTTTAATTAGCCATCCCCCGCTGTCCCCAAAATTTAGAAATTTTTTGCCGTCCGGAAACCCCGTCCCCCGTCTCAAGTAACTATGATGGATACAGGCTTGGAGTAATAAGAACCCTTATTTCAATGTAACTAAGTGACATTTATGCTCTAGAATAAGTGAAAAACTCAAGAGTAGTGAATACTGTACATAAGAGTTTATTTCATGGTTTCTTGCATGATTTATGACCAGACATATTTGACAGGGTTCTCTACATCTTATGGTGATTGAATGATTTGAAACTATGTGTGAATGCATGCTTAGGAAGACCCTATAGAAGATTTATTGATAGAAAGGTTTAAAACCTAAAAATTCAGAAAACAAAGTCTTGAAATGACTGGTAAAGTGGTATTTAGATGGAGTTAAACAAACCTGTAAAGCAATCTACTCTTGAAAGGCAATTGGGAAGGTGAATAAGGTTCTGCAGAGGAAAATGGAGCTTTGACAGAGTTTAGAAACCATAAAAACAAAAATAAACCAAATATGTATGCTCTCGGGTCTGCATAACCCTGTCCTAGGGTTTGAGAGCAAGAAACAAAGATAACTTGAATTTTAACCAGTGGAAATAAACCAAACTTGGTGGTCGGGACAAATGAATGTTAATAAAGGTGTGGCTAAAGTTTCAGGAGCAAGTATAATGTTTTGAGGGCAATAGTTATAAAACACAGTCACTACCCTATTGCTTTAACAGTCCCTGTGCAAGTTCAACAAGAAAAACGTTCTAGAGTCCCACTTTCATGAAATAAGAAGATGTGTCATGATGTTTGCATATGTTTAATCGTTTGTGAAGCTAAGAAGGACGCTCTAGGAGTTCAGAAAATAAAGTTTTCTTTGACAGTCTTGGTACCCAACCCTATAACCAGTCATAAGAGCTTGAGAATGAGAAGTGAGTAAATCTCAAAAGCAACCTAGGAAACTGATAGAACTTGGTGATCATGTTAATAGAGGTCTAAAGAAGGTGAGGATAGGGTTTAAGAAGGAAATCTTGGGTTATTAGAGCAAAAAGTCAGGAAACACAGTCAAAAACCTCCTAGTACATTGACCAAGGACTAGTTTAGAAGAGCCATTGAACTTATATCATCATTCTCTGGAGGAAGACATATTCTAGATGATGCATCATAATGGAACATAGGTGTTGAATATCAGAGAGAGCTTAGTACACTAGTCAAGGAATTGTAAATGGAGTTATTTATGGCAGAACTACAAGTATGAACAATAGCAACAGAGGACAAGAAAGTCAAGATGTTGTGACTTGGTGCATGTATAGGGTATAAGACCTACAAGAATTGAATGAAGGTATTGTAAGGTGCTTAAAGTGGTTGATCCATGTGGAGGCATTATATCCTTGAAAACTCTGTTTTACAGACCTAGAGGACTAGTTAAGACCTGTGACAGTGTAATTGAAGGACTTCCATTGTGAGTTTGAGTATGGAATTTGGTGGAGAGTTGTAATCCCATAAAGGGTATTTGAAAAGGTGATTAGTTCCTCATGATCCTTTGTAGACAGTCCAGAACAATAAGTTTTGTTAGAAAACAGGGCTACTAGAAATAGGCCTAATTGTGAACAGTGACCAGTGATTTGAAGGGGTTGCTTTGAGTTGCAGAGTCTGAGATTTAACATGGCGTAGGAACTCCATAATGGGTACTCAAAAAGGTAAACAGTTTTTATCAAAGCCCAGGAAGTCTCTCTAAACAATAGGATTTGCATGAAATCAGGGCTTGCAAGAAGGAAAGTTAGGTAAGGAAGCAAAACAAGAGTTTCTTAAATTTCTGTGTCGAATGAGCACAGCAATCTTGAAGGTAGAATAAGGTCTTGCATGTTATATGAAAGTAAGGCAGGCCATTGACGAAGTAATGTGGTAGTTGAAACATCTTTCAAATGTGAGAAACGTGATCATTATTCTTAGAAATAGTTTGAGAGTTACATGATTTGGTCTCTTGTTTGATGCTAACTTGTTCATTGACAAAACTTTGTATGGTGAAAGTGATTTGCTCTGCATCAAGCCACCAAACTTGTAGTTCTTCAAATTGGTTGAAAACATTAAGTGGTTGAGGGTAGACATGCTTCAATCCAGAACTTTACCATGATACATTTCCGACATTCCATCTGAGTATGAGCTTGAGAATCATGATGGCTTGTTCCAAGGACAACACTCCAGAGAGCCTTTCCTCAGTGTACAGTCTGCAAACAAATTTCGCTCCAAGGGGCCAAGCCATCCACTAACAAAATCCCATCTTAAGAGAGGTAGTTTCTTCTCCTCCCCAAATTCACTCCACAAAAATTCAGTTGAAAAGACCTTATTGCCTTTTAAAATTAGGAGTTTTGGATAACAACCATCATGTAAATTAGCATAGCTTGCAAACAAGAATATAGTAGCCGAAGTCCACTTGCTAAGGTTAGCTGCTTACCTTTCCAACCTTTTAATTTTCTTAAAACTCTGTCCTCTAGATTTTTCCAAACACTAGTAGTATTTTTCCCATCAAACAGAGGTATCCCCGGATAAGTGCAGGGCAGAAGACCAAGATTTATATCCAACTCCCCGCGGATTGCAGTTTGAGCATACTTATTAGTATTAAAGATAAAGATTCTGGATTTGTCCTTATTTAATATTGACATTTTACCCAAGGCTCTCTAATATAACTCTAGAGCTTTCTTCAACTCTTTTAGCTTTTTTGATAGTCACCATCCCTGCCAGGTCCGTACCATCTGCAAATTGTAGATGAGTGATTTTCGTAGAATTATCAGTGACAGGTATACCATTGAGTCTTCATTGTGCCTTGAGGTGTGACAACCACCTGCCTAGAGCAACAACAATAATTATGGAAAGACAAGGACAGTGGATCCCCCAGCCTTAAACCTCTTTAAGTTTCAAAGATACTTACAACCTCACTGTTGATAAGGACGGAATATTTTGGGGCGCTGATGCAACTATAAAAACAGTCCCGCCATCCTTTACTAGAACCAAATTTCTCTAATCTTTTCATCAGAAAACCCCAGTTTAATCTACATATCAAAGGCTATGTTTTTATAATTCACAAAATAAAATTACAAGAAAGGTCTAAAAAAGGAAAAAAAAACTGTACAGATGGGAGAGCACAATGAAGATTTACACTCTCTTTCTAACTTTCTAGCATCCTAAATCAACAAAAATCCTTTGGCCAACAACTGCATACATACCTCGCCTTTCCACATGTGACAGAAATCAGACAGAGCAAACCTCATTTGCAAAAACATACTTGCACCTGAGTTTCCACAGAATAAACAATTCGGAGACTCGTAAACCAATGCCAAATACTCCTAACTCTAAGAGAGTCTCTAATAATAGATCTGGAATCACCAAACAGAGCTGCCCACAAATGCAAATTCCACTGGTTACCTAAGAAATTGGCCCATTCATACCAATATTCATCTTAAATTGATTGTCCAATGGAATGAGGCTCTGGATCTCCAATATAGCTGGCCAATCAGCAAAAGAAAGGGAAAACTCATGGGCCAAGGAACGCCAGTCCTTCCAAGAATGGGAGTTGACATCCCACAAGTCTCCCCAAAGAAAATCCTCTTCTTATGAGGCTTCCAAACCAGAAAGCAGGGGAAACCAGCAATACATGTGTCTTTAAGCTTCCAGTCCCAAATATAGGATTTTTCACCAAATCCCACCCCAAACCTCTCCTGACATCATCCACCAGATCAATCTAGCAAATTTTCTCCAAGTTGTTCAGATACTCTTGAGAATGAAAGACCCTGTTATTTGAAAATTCTAGCGACTAGAAATAACATCACATAACCCTGGTCCTCTAACCTTTCATGTATGTTGCACAGTAAGAAGTATGTGCCCCAACAAAATCTGCCAGGGAGAGGATACCTCTAGACAACAGATCAACCATTAGGCAGCAAGAATACAACCCTGAGTCGCCACATCAATTAACCCAAGCCCACCCTCCCCTTGGGCATAATACAAACATCCCATGGAACCATAGGAAGGCCTTGAGCACCACCAAACTTGGCCCATAAATAGGACCTCAATAACTGCTCAAGCCAGTGGAACTGAGTCTTGGAGGGCAGCCAACAAGAGACATAATAAACATGAGAGGCCTGGAGGATTCTGCTCAACACTGTCAACTTTCCTGCAAAAGGAAGATCCTTATTTTGACAAATGAGAAGTTTCTGTTGCAAACATTGTAGGACCCAGTCCCACGTAGTCACCGATGAGAGATCATACCCAAAAGGTATACCAAGATATCTCATAATCACTCCAAGACGGACAAAAACCACTCAGTTAGAATCCAATATGGAGGATCGTCCAAGTCAATCAACCAAAAATCAATTTTGTTATCTCTGACAATAGCTCCAGAAGCCTCGCAAAAATGGATAGAGAATTACGGGCTTCTTCCACCAAATCTTTGTCCGCGGATAGAAAGAAGCAAGCCATCAACAAAGTGGTTATTGAGCATCTTAAACATCAGGCATAGACACCCCTAATCATGTCATGAAAACAGACAGTTTCAAAAATATCCCAACACGTTAGTTGTAAGAACATAATGATAGGGCACCAAACGGCAACCTTGCCTTAGAACGGTAAGAGCAATGTGGGGAAAGGGCATTATTAACAGAGACAAAGGATGAGGCATAAGAGAAAAGCATGGTCACCATCCCCACAAAGCATTGTCCAAACCCAAGGCAAGTAAGCATCTCGGTGATGAAGGGCCAATCAATCCAATCATAAGCTTTTTCGAAATAGATTTTTAGAAAGAAATCCTTTTAACTAGTCTCACTAGCCCAATCCATGGCCTCCCAAGAGGAAGGAACTGTATCCAAGATGAAATGCCCTAAACGAAGCCGATTTGCTCCCTTTGAACAATCCTACTAGCAACTCCTCTTACCTGAAACGCAACCTTCTTAGCAAGGATCTAGTAGGCAACACTCAGTAAAGTAATGGGACGCCATCCCCCTACACAATCCTTAGTTATTGATTCAAGAACCAACTTTATCAAACCCTAGTTAAGAAACTCAGTCAGAGAACTAGAAGAAAAGGCTTCAACTGCCAAGTAACAAAAATCTTCTCCAACAGTATCCCACATCTCTTTATAGAAGTCGCGAGCAAACCATCAATCCCGGGAATCACATTTTGCATTGATGAGAGGGTCAAAAATAATTGTTCTTTGGAAAGATAATGTCTAACTTAATACAATCACTACCAGAAACTTTACAAGGGATCACCTGGTGGCACGCATTCCTGGAAACCACCAAAGAGTCAAAAAAAGTAAAGGGGAGAAGACGTTCTAAAAGTGAAGTTTGGATATATCTCTAATCTCTTCCTGGTTCTCTTCCATCGAGCCATTAGGTCTACGAAAAACAAGGACCTTCTCTGCAACACATTCCTCTTTAACTAATCAAAAAGGACTTGAACCCTCATCTCCCTCCCGGTTCCACTTTAAACAGGCTTGAATCCAAGCACCTCTAGAAATATACTCCTCCACCCCCACGCACCACTCCCTTCAAACAAGATACCTCCTCCTACATAACAACATTATGGAGATCTCCCTCAAGGCCATGTTGGCCATCTCCAAATCATGCTTGACCTCACGGTGTTCAATTTGTTGTGCCAAGAAATCAAACAACCCTAACCTCTTATAAACTTCAAAATTCTCCAAATAGCGACCTCACACCATAACAACCAACTTTTATCACTATGGGGACGTGGGCGAGATTCCAAACACAATGTACAAGAGCTCAGAAATAAGGGAACTTCAAATGCAAAATGTTCAGCTATTGAAAAATAACAGTCTGAAAAGGAAGATCCAAACTATAGCCCCAATTAAAACCTCCTTTGGACGAACATGCATAGAAAATAAAATATCTTCCCGCGGACCATACATATGATCAATCTTGGCTTGTACATTGATTTTATCTTTTCTAAAATTGGACTGTGTACCATCCCCTTGTATTGAAACCTTTCGCCCCAAATTAGGGTCAAAAAGCTGAAGCAAAATCTTGCACCTAAACCACGCAATCTTCTCTACACCACAAACAATATAACCCACACCAACATCTCGATCCCCTTCCCACTGGACCATGTTAAATTCACAACCTACAATCCAAAATGCATCAGGTGAAGAGGAAGCCATCCAATCTCCTCAAGCGTACACGCCAAACCAACGTTAGGAGCATAAACCAAATAAAAACCAATAAGTCTATTTTAAAGCAATAGCATAATCCAAACACATCTACAGCCCACAAAAAGGTCTATAAATAGGGGAGATACCTAACACTACTCTGCCTCCACCTTGAGTGCGATCAGAAGGCCAAAAAGGACCATCCCAACAATAATTCATTCAATGAAGAAGCTCAAAACCAGCAGATTTAGCTTATTTAAGTAAAACCAAATCCAACTTTTTTCTGCAACACTCCACGAACAAACCGTTTTTCATCTTGGGATGGCCATCCCCTCTAACATTCCAAGAAAGAAGAGTGAACTTCATTCAAGGAATTGAGAGCTACCAAGCGAACATAGCATGTTGCATATCACTAAAGCTTAGACATCTTTTTCTGGAGAGTGAGTGATGGCTTCCTTGAATGATTTCGTTTGAGGGATTGGGCTCACTATTCTATCCTGCAAAGACACATGAGCTAGAGAAGACATTTACATTCATTTGTGAGATTTAGCCTCCAACCATTATCCATGTCCTAACCATGAGATGCCTCACTATATTTTGAATTGGATTCTGATTCATCTCCTATCAATTTTAACTGAACTCTCAAGGGAAGTGTTAACAGTCCCACTGACAGCTGCCTTAATCCCCTTATCCATCTCAACTGAACCAACATCCAACTTACCCCAAGCCCCAAGCTTAGGAGAGGCACCAACACCTTAATTCTTAGAGGCATTTGTCATTGGTCTCTAAAGAGGGCAGTCACATATAAGGTGATCCTGCGCCTTGCAAGCAAAGAAAGCATTAGGGAGATTGACATGCTTAACCTTTTGCTGGTAGATTCCTTCCACTGTCATGATGGAAATGAATTGAGGCAGTTTCCTTTTGTAATCAACTTCTACACAAACCCACGGATTAGCTCAAAATGAGTTCAATCTACAATCTAGTATTAATGCCTTACTGAAATGATTGGCGAACAAATCAACAAACAGGAAAAGGTCAGTTAGGAGGGCAGAAAACTCCAGCCAAAGAGGATCGTGTGTTTTCCCTTGATCTTTGGGTTAAAATATGCCCTCCACAATTGGACATACGCAAGTAAGCCAGCTAGGTTCCATGTTTCAAACTGTAAAACATGATGTGCAACAATGTCAGAGTTGAACAGAAGACAAACATACTTAGACCCTAGGCCCCAAAATGAGTTCAATCAAATCCCCTTGGCCTCCCGGTTCAATAAACACCACTTAATGAACACTTCATCGGGCATCCGGCTTTAAAAGAACGTAATAACTCCTCTACACTACAGGTTTTATCTTCCTCCGCATACTCTTTATTACAAGTTAGCATAAAATTGAAATCGTCGTCATCTTGCATAAGAGGGTCATGGGCGACCTCTATATCAAGGTTCTTCATATCAACAAAATCTAGCTAAGAGAGTGATTTTTGCTTTGGCTAGTTGATTCAAATTTTCAAGTAGTAGGGTCGCGCTATAATTGGCACAACTAAAGCCCAAAACCCTAGTCACATTACTACCATCCCACGCAACCGGATGATCTCGATCGAAACTTGAAAAGTAATCACGGATGGAGGCTCCTATGATTGAATCTGTGTCCCTGTATTATCAAGAATTTGTTTCAAACAATCATTCAAGACATACCTTATCGGCTTCAACAACATCAGTATTTCTTCCACATGGGGTATCTTTTGTTTCTTAATAAGACTTGGATCCTTGGCATCTAGAGGTATAAACTCCGAGATGCCCAACCTTGGAACTGTTCAACAATGATCTTCTATAGACGTGCCCTTCCTCTTCAACATGTCGAAGAATCATTCTCCCTCTCTATTTGAGAAGTAGCCATGGCACGACCCTCTTTCTTCTAACCATGGTTCAAGGCCATTCTAATCAACAAAGACACGAAATCACCTACTCGACAATCAATCTAGGGGCTTGGGAAAATTTCCTAAATTGTTATCTAAAAATTATAAGACTCCCTTCAACCCTAAATAAGGTACCTTGACTATAAAAGGCAAACTCCTTATTGACCTTGATGATTCCATCATAGGATTACTAATTCTAGGGCATTCAATATCATGAATACTAATATTGACATTGGGTGTAAAGAAGTTGCAAATCATCGTATAAGAATCATAATGTATGCGCTTATCTAGGATTACATAGTATATGGATGGGGTGTTTATGATATAGTGTCTATTGAGGGAACAAAGAAGGATTGAAAATCAAGGAAAAACATATGCAATCCTGGGAGATATAGAGCCATAAAGAAGTTTCTCCTTTGCTTGCATTCTTGAAATTGTTTGACAAGGATAAAAGAAATCAGCTCACCCTAGTTAAAGCGGTTCTCCATTCACTAGAATATCATGCAACAAAGGAACCCATTGCAAGTCCACAAGCTCATTTTTATCTTTTCCCCATTATTGATTCAATAACACCATGGCATCTCTTCTAGGAACCCTAAACAAACAAACAAAATGAGAATTTGGGTCCAAATTATTTTTCCACCCTTCATGATTAGATGACCAATCCTTTACAACTTTGTACACATTGTTTTTGTATACCACTCAATTAATCCATCTAGAGTTATAATTGAAATTGGGTTTAGGAAACTTCATCATTTTCTAATTGCAAAACCAATGAAGTCCGCTACAATCCTCCCGGTCAGAGCATGGAGCTTACCATTTTTATCCTCATAGTGTTGGCATATATCAAGAATAATCTTTGGCCACAAAAGAAACCTCTAGTTTAGCAGCTGCTCTATGCAAAAGCAAAGCCCTAATCTTCCACGTGTCTTCATCTTTCTCATCGAATCCTCCATATTGTCGGTTGGTTTCCTTGCATCTCTAAAATAGAAGAATAGATCATTATAATTTCCGTAATAAACACACATTTGAATAGTGAATATTGTATCTTTAATCTCTTTGCCAATTGCTTATTGATTTTTTTTGACAACATTCCAAGATAAGCTCTAGTATGATGAATGCACCAGTTTCTCACCGTAAACTCGCTAAAACAATATCAATGAAAAGCTAAGAAAAACTCTTTAATCTCAACAAGCATGATGAGGAACATGATGGTAAGTTCCATGTATACATACATAAACGGATTTTCCTGGAATGACAAGCATAACCTCTCGCATTTAATGTTTGAAAACATTACTTTTGGCATTACTCCAAATGCATCACCCAAGATTCATAGTTTAAAGAAATCAAAACAAACAAGATGCACAAACCAAAATGACGGTGCAAAGACCGAACAAAAATGATGGTGTTTATGATATAGCATTGATCGAGGAAACAAAGAGGGATTGAAAGTCAAGCAAAAACAAATGCAATCTATGAGATATGAAGCATATAAAGAAGTTTCCTCGTTGCTTGCATTCTTGAAACTATTTGATAAGGTTTTTAGAAATCAACTCACCCTAGTTAGGCGGTTGTCCATTCGCTAGAGTATCATGCAACAAAGGAACCCAAAACATGTCCACGACTCGGTTATATCTTTGCCCCACGACTCGATTTAACAACACCCTAGCAGACTCCGATGGGATCACGAACAAAAGACCATGATAAAATTTTGATTTGACTTGTGTAGTGCCCACCTTTTTCAGTATTCTCATTTTGGTGAGAGCGACTCATTGTATCTAGACTATCATGATGACAAGGACATTATTGCTTATTTTGTTGTTTTGATGGGACATTATCACATGATATTGTTGCTCAACAAGGATATTATTGCTTTAGTACATTGTTTAGACATGACAATATTCATGATATCGTATTGCTAGCATTAGGATGCTAACTCTTGTTCACAAGTTGACTATGAGGCACACGATGTCATTGTTCATTTATCAAATATTATGTTATGACGATGATATCATGAGTTATTATAGACATGCTTTTGTATTGATATTGGATCCATATTTGATGTATGATGTTATATTGTTTCATTCAGTGGATGATTCATGATTTTGATATATTGTTAGTTTAGCATGGCTTGTATGGATGTTGATTTCGATGCATATGATAGTGTCGTATTTTGTTATCATATTGGGTGGATATGAGGTTTGCATTAAGTGTGCAGTGTGACAGAAATTGATCATGAGAATAATGTGGGATTCGGGAACACACGCCGCTTAGCACAAAAAGGCCTAATGGCCAAACCTCTTCTTCTTCTTATCGATTATGACATCCCTTTCTCATGTTGTGTCTTGTCGTGTTGGTTTGCTTTGATTTGGAAATTGTGAACCTAACCTTTCCCTCCATCATGGTGATGAGTTATTGTTATGCTTAGCTACTTGTTAATTTCTTATGTTCCCTTGGTTTATTGCTTGCTAATGTTAAATGTTACCCCTTTCCATGTGGTTCTAACATCTACTTTTGGTTTTGGGATGATGTGTTGGGTTAGGTGGAATTAGGCCACCTAATCATGGATTAGGTGAGCCTAATTGCCCCTCCTAAATGCCACATTTTTTCCAAACTCGGATTTGGGAAAAATGTGTCATTTAGGAAGGTGTATATAAGAAAAGGACCTCATTTACATGGAAAAGAGGCCCTAACCCCCATCCCTATGGGTGGGTGGGCTCTTTTCAATGCAAATGAGGCCCATTGGCTCATTTTTCCACTCACCACACACTTCATATTATGGGAACTTTGATTTTGGGAATGTATGGGATTTTGGGAAATCCTCTCATGATTGCTTTGGGCTAATTTTGAATTTTCCCTCATTTTATTTTGGTGCAATTTTGTGGATACTTGATTGGTTTGGGTTTTGGTGGAGGGTGACATTTGTCACCCTCCCATTGCTTGTCTTGGGTAGCTTCTTTCCTTTTTAACCCCTCACTTCCATGGAGATGGGGTTCTTTTGCTTGGAGAATTTTGGAAAAGCTTGGAAGCTTGGTGGAGACTTGAACTCTTTTGGAAAGCATTCTTGGATTTGGCTTGTGGAATACAAGGTAGGATCTTGTATACTTATGTTTTCACTTGATTTTACCTTGCATGTTTGTGTATGGTTAATTGTGGAAAATGCATATTGTGTTGTTTTCATTGTTGCTCCACCCACCCTTGAGGGGTGTGGGTTTTGGGAGATTGTATGGGAAGAGGGAGGAATTTTCTCCTCTCTATTTGGGAACCCTCCTACATTTGGTTTGTAGGTAGGGATGGATTTCCATTTGGGTTGGAAATTCATCCCTACCCTCAAGAAGGAAACTTTAAAGTTTGAAAAGCCTTCTTGGGGGAGTTTTGGAGAGATAAGGGGAGATTTGGAGAGATAAGGAGTTGGTAAAAACATGGAGAGATAAGGGATTTTATGGTTGTTTTGGCATGGTTATATGGAACATGAATTTGGGATTCCCATCCCCTCTTCCCAAAGCTAGAAGCATGGAGCTTCTTAGCAAGTTTTCTTGTTTGCATTGTGTGTTTGAAAGGTTTTCAAATGAAGTTAAAATGTGTTGTGTGCATCCAAATCTTTCATATGTGCTAAGTGAAGTGTGTTGCCTCTTTCCCATGGGCTTGGGGGAAGGCTAACATGCCACCTTGGACTCCTTGGTGGCATGTAATGATGCCAATTGGTTGGGTGGTCAACTAAGAATCTTTCTTGTGATTTGAAGAACCTTTGCATTGTTATTTGGGAGCTAAATGGAGTGGCCTAGATGTTGCAGATTTGGAGTTACAATATTGTTGTGTTTTTGAGCCAAAAAATTGGCATGTTGTCTCCTCTTGTGAGGAGGGCTTGTTGTACTTGCATTTTATCATATTCTTTCAGTATGAGATGGATAAATTATTCTGTTATAATTGATTAAGACATGTAAATTGAATGGTTGAAATTGTTGTTGTAATTGCAAAGTTTACTCAAGTTGCAAGTTATAAAATATATCCTTTGAAGTTTTGAACTGTGTATTCTTCCTTTGGAATGAAGAATTTAACTAAGGAAACTATATGCTTTCAGTTCTGTTGTTTATTGCCTTTGCATGTGTGGAAAAATTTTGTTGTTGGAATGTTAAATAAATCTTCCATGCTTAAGATATTCTCCTCTTACTCTGAATTTTAATCCTACACTTTTATTGTAAATCTAGTTTTAAAATCAGCAAGATATCCTTGTTTATAAACCTGGAAATAATTCCTCTTTGTGTATATTTATCTGCTGCAATTATATTTCAAGGAAATCATCTTCTCCTATTTAGATTTTTGTTTGTTTATTACATAGCCTTGTTTGTGTTTTTCAAGAAAATATATATATATATATATAACTGATTTACTATAATGCCTTTGTACTTGAGCAAGTTAGTAAAACTTAGTTTGAATCTTAGTATCCAGAATGAATCCAAAATTTACTATCTTTGTGATGAATCAAATAAATTGACCATCTCTCTAATTATTATATATATATATAGATCTTTAAAACAAAGTATGAATAAAAATGGTTTAAGAATAGAAATGAGTTTGTATTTCCCGAATGGCAAAATAGAGTAGATGTTTTATAAAAAAATATGTAATGTGAGGGGGTGGGACGGTTGTCCCACCCGTCCCCACACTTTGAAACCCCACCAATGGAGGGTTGTGGCATGGGCCACAGCCCTCCCCATTTAATGTTGCCCGGCCATTGGCCTCCCCATCTCAAAGGTCATTCGGCCTATATATGTGCATAGTCACCCCTTTGTTTTGGGCTCTCTCTACTTGTGCTGCCACTCTATTAACTAGTAAAATATATATATATATAAAGGAAAATATATATATATATACAAAGGCATCCGATAAAATGAATCTCTAGCTCTATATAAAATAAATAAGACTTATCATAATCTTGCTGGGCATGGGCTTTTAATAAAAAAAATAAATAAACCCATATACAAGTGCAGATCTATATGATCTGCCCTGGAAGATGAATGAGAAACTTGATCTTTAAACCTTGAGTACTTGAACTCTTTTCTTGATTTCTTCATTCCTGCAAAAAAAAATAGAGAGACCCGAATGGAGAAGGAGAAGAAATGAAATAAAACTTAGGTTTTTCAAAAATATATCCTCACCGTTTGGTTTTGGGGTAGATTTAATCCTACGGTGGAGATTAAACTCGATCAAAGGGTTGTGATTAGATGTGCATACAACTTAAGTGATATCATTGTTTTAATTTTATTATGATGTGTTAATATGGTTCTTTTAATTAGTAACTTCAGATTATTTTTGGGTGAGTTTTACTAGATGGGTAAACTTAATTTAAATGGCTTAAATTTATATAATTAACCTAGCTTAGGTTTGTGTAATTCCCTTAGCGAGATAATTAAGTTAAATCTTTTATTAACTTCATGAGTTATTATTCAAGGGCATGGGCCCATTTTGGAGACAAAATAGGACCCACCACCATGATGATTATATTGACTTTCCATGCAAAGCCCTTGAACGTTTGAAACAATTTAACTCACCGAACTTTAAACACTTAAACTTGCCATCATTTCCACGCGATAAGTTATATCGCAAGTGGAGTTTTATCATGCCATCATCACGATAGGTTTATCGTCGATGTTGATTAAATTTATTGTATTAATTGTTTAACTCATGGGCGGCGCCACGCCCAACTCTTCATCCCTTAGTTTGTGATTGTCATTGTAGTCACGGCGCGAAAGAGACATAATCCTCCTTGTCTTTCACGAGGCGGTTTGGTGTCGCCTCACCATTCGTTGCAACTTAGTCATCTTCTTTATTAGGGTAATTATAAGCACCAAAGAAATTTAAAATATAATAATATATATATATATATATATATATATATAACCACCTTTGTTTGCTTTTCTCATTTGTTCGGTATATTGGGTTGTCATTTTTATCGCATCGAACTCATGCTAAGTGAGGCACGACAACTGAATATTCCACCTTTCAAGATTAATCGACCAATCCTTTAGCACTTCATACATATGGTTCTTTAGATACAGTCATTAATCCATTTAGCATTACAATTGAATTAGGATTGGGAAGCTTCAGCATTTCACTAATAGCAAAACCCGTTAGGTCCACTAATTTACTATCACCCAAAGCATGGAGCTTACCATTTCTCTCCTCACAATATTGACAACTTGGCATACATAAGGAATAAGCTCCAAACACAGAAAAAACTCTGGTTTAGAAGCTGCTTTAAGCAAAAACAAAGCCCTAATCTTCTACACCACTTCATATTTCTTATCAAAATCCTCCAAAATGTCGTTTAATTTCTTTGCATCTCTAAAATAGAAGAATAGATCATTATAATTTATTTGACTACACACTGGGGAGTGAATATTGCATCTTTAATCTCTTTACCAACTACCTACTGAATTTCTTTTGCACCATTCCAAGGTAACCTCTCGATATGATGAATTCATTAGTTTCTCATGGTAGCTCACCGACATTATGAAAGGCTAAGCAAATCTCTTTAATCTCAACAAGCATAATGTGGGAGATAATGATGGATTTCATGTATACATCCATCATAATGATGGATTTCATTTATACATCCATCAACTATTTTCCCTCAGACAAGCATTGCCTCAAGCACTTAATATTTTAGAAATCTTTACTTATGGCATTACTTCAAATGCATCCCGAGATTCATAATCATAATTTTAATTTAAATCAATCAAAACAAACAAGGTGTACACGCCTAAATGACAGCAGTAAAGACTACATAGGATTAAGACGTGTGTCTTAATTTCGTCCACTCAAACCATTGGGAGAACAAACTAAGAGATAAACATACCAAACAATACACCACAAACATAGAGAACACAAGTTACCAACACATCATCTCGCTTACCCATGGAAATCCAAGCGAATGAACCAGAATAAGTCCCCAGAGTGAAAGAGCCTAGGAAAAAACACTTGTCATGCAATCCTAAACTCAAGAGTTAGAGATAAAATAGTGAAAAAAAAAACGTTGAAAACCATGAGGATAACATAAGTTGCATGATCTCGTTGCATGGGAGCTACATGATAACTAGAGGAAAACCAAAGAAATGAGAAAGAGATTGTGAACAAGGTGGTGACGGTTGTCACCTTCTCTTTAACAATAAACTTGAAATCCAAATTCAACAAGAAAACTCTTAATAACCCTATGAGATGAGGTTTCACTACATTATATGCACTCCCTAACCTAGGGAAACAAGACTCAAACACAACAAAAAAACTAAAAAGGAAATAAACCGAGGGATTCAAACACGGAAACCTAACGAGGTTGTTAACTCCCATTTACCAAGGGAACATATCAAAATAAAGCAAGGATATGGATCAAGCACCACCTTCATGTTATTTCAAGACCTTGATTTTAAAAGCATTAGTCACAGATGTTTTTGGGAAATTGGGTGTGTTGGTGAAAACATAATTGATGGTGAATACAAATATTTATTCTACTAGAGCCTCCTCCATAGACTATCCTTCTTGGCACACATTCTTTGTAGAAGTTTAGAGCCAGAGAATTTCTCATTGCTTCATTAGCTTGGAGCCCCCGAGAAGGCTCTGAAGTTTACACAAGAATATCACACTGAAGTCAAAGATTTAGAATATAGACTATAATAAAATAATACATGACATGGAAAGAAGAGCGATTATAGCTAGTGCTGAAAATTCACTGAGATGTTGAAATAGATGAACTCATTGATAGAGAATGTGTATTTTAAAAGAATTGGAGAAAGCAAGAACGAGGATCATGTGGGATAATGCGCACATCAACCAAGTTGCACTTCGAACAACGGATGACAAAGTTCCATGAGGAAACAAGCATTCAACCATGAAATGTGCATGCAAAGAAAAAGTCTCGCTCATATTCTCATAGATCGAAAAAAGGGGTACAAATAGGAGTGTTGTGTAACTCCCAATGCATGACAATCATACCTCCTCAAGTGGAGAAGAGGAGTTACATTCCTAAAATGGAAAGTAACTCCTGTATGACGCACACTGACGCATATGATGAAATCTATCATACCCCCTAAGACACCTAAGACCTATGACCAACAAGAATCCCAACACTATGAAGGCGTGATGGGATTCCGGTGTAAAAATTCGGCATGGATGGTTGTCCGTTAGTTCAAGAGTCTATAAATCTCGGAAATTTACCCTTACGAGTGTCATGAGACAACTTCATGGAGCTTGTGTATGGCTCAATATGGATGGTTGTCCAACAATTCGGGAGATTCTATAATTCAGGAGTTCGGGGAGGTGGAATATGGGAACTCATGAACTACACCTTTACATGTAATATCCCTAAAAATAATTTCTAACAGATCTAGATATTTTTGTTAAACCCTAGGGCAGCAGTATTAAAAATCTAACTTTTATAACAGCAACGATAATCTGATTTTTATATAAAAACAACAAACCATAATGCGTGAAAACAGTCTTTTATTTATTGAATATGAACCAACTACAATAAAAATACCAATGTCTGAATACAATTGTTTGGCGTTGAACCTGGTGAACACTTGCACTTCAATTGTCACTGACCCCGAAATGGAATTGCCCAGCTGAGAAGTGAGGGATTATGTCCTCAAATTTGTGTGTAAAGGAGGGTTTTTGTCTTCTATTACGAAAGCGATGCGAAGCTATTTGCAAACAAAGAAAATAATTGATGAATTTCCAAGATGTCTTTACAATGATCCCCAAATCTGCCTTTATAACTTCCCTTCCTTCTTCCAGCGGCGCCCTTAAGTTTTACATACTCCCAAAACAATTAAAATAATGACTTTATTCCCCTCAAGTTGGCGCCCCATCCTAATAATAGGAATATGCAAAATTAAAGGCTTGATCTTCACTTCATCCTAAAAATAGGATCTGTTCCTCATGCAGCCCATTCTATACTTGGCGCCCCCATTATAGAATGTTTTATTTAATTAGAAACTTTGATTGTTCCGCCTAATAATAGAAGTACATCTTTTTATTATTATTTTATTCTATTTCAGCTATTTAAATATAATTTAAGTGTCCCTTTTCCAAATAAAATATAAAAATACCCTTGGACCACTTAATTAATTTATTTTCCCTCTTTTAATCACCCCTTAGCCTACGGAAAATAATAAAAATAGGCTTCAGGTATCCAAAATTAATTAATTCTGAAAAAGTGCTTTACATTACAAGGCTCAAGGAGGCAGCTTGATAGAGTTCTACCTAGTCAAAGCATTGTTTTCAAATGTGTGGTCTTGTTTGGTTATGTTATTTTAATCCTTTGTCGGTATGTTCTATAGAGTAAGCCTTAAGAGGGGATGTTAAAATGTAAGGCTTATGTATTAACGCGTTATATAATATTAGTTAAAGTGCTAACTAATAAATGGTTGAAACTACTTCAACCACTTTGCAACCATCTTTCACATAATAAAATGATGGACACGCAATGATAATGTGTGCATTCGGTTTCTCTGCATCCGTTCTTTGTGCATTATATTCTTACTTTATTCTTTCTCTCTCTTCATATTCTAACATATATAAGTATTTAGATGGTCACCTATTGATGTTATTCTCTTAGCAATGCATGTCTTATTGATGAAATTGCATTATAGGAATAAAAACTTTCCGTTCATCATTTTCCTTCAAGCTATTTGTATGATATTCTTGCATCTGAATCATATTACTTAAATGATTGATGACATTGAAACTCAAGGTGATAGTTTCATTTTATGGTTTGATGAGCGTAGGGCCTGAATGGTATTTAAATAAGAGCTGAAAGAATAGTTCTCGTCTTACACAAATTTCATAAAAATGTGGTTGTGAATCTAAAGGTTGAGATGTGTGTCTTTCCTTGCTATAGGCTTGTTTGAATTAGTAAATATATCCACTTTAATTACTAAAGTGATTCTCTTCCTTTCACTTTGTTTTACTTAAAACTAAAATTCACAACTAATTAATTATATAGGTTGTGTTGAGTTGATTATAAGTCTTTCCTTCTTTGTTTTGTGGATTTGTGAAGTGCAGGCTTCATTTTTATACTCTGTCTTGCACCATTTGTGGTGCAATTGAACCTTTCCTAGACCAATTCACAGCTCTCTGTTCTGCAATTTCATAGCTTTTTAAAAGTAAGATTTTCAGCTTCGAGCGAGACTTCCTAGCAACTACTTGTCAATTCAATTTGCACTCTTTCTAACTCTCACCTTTCTTAGAGTGTTTCGCACCTTTTTGCAGCTCTAAAAATCTGCTATGGTAATTGAGTGTGAATCACATTTACTACAATAAATTTAAACAATAAGTTTACATTTTATATTCTTATGTAAACTTATACTTTGAATTTATTTTAGTAAATAATAAAACATAAGAAACCAAGGTCAATTTGCACCTACTCGATGTGTTCCCAGACCTCTCAGAATCAATGTTTGGAACACAGCTTTTTAAAATTCAATCTGGTCAGTACTTGGACTAATTTCAAGATTTTGGTATTCAACCTAAGATTCTAAAGAGTGCAACTTACACATTCGGTATATTTTCAAGCAAATGAATAATTATTTCCTAGGTTTTCAGGCACTCCTGATTGATTGGTGATGCATCGAGAAGCCCAGGTTGAACCGAAATTGAAGTTGGTGAACATGGCCTCTCAGAGTCGGTGAGAACTGCAAGTGTAATCACTTATGAACACTTGCAAGAGTATACGATGCATTATCTAAGCGTAAATGTGATGTTTATCTGTATTGTTCTTGAAGAAACATTTAGTTCGTGTTTTGTTTAGATTTAAGTGTGCTTTTGGCCAATGCCACAAGCATATATAGAATAGAGATGAGGAGTCCGTATATGATGGAAATATGGAAAAAAAAAAAACTTTTGCCAACGTTGTGAGGAAGAACTAGTGGGACAAATGAAGGGAAATCAGCCTTGAAATTCAGAAATTTTCACAAACAACAAAAAAACATAATGAAAACAATACCACAACAATGAAGGTATGTTATGTATTTTCAGACTATCTTAGTAACCGATATTGGAATCATGTGTACTAGTTCCTCAAAGACATGTTGTTATGGATGATGCTAATCAAGAATTAAAGTTGTTTTCTCAATTGAAAAGAAATTTATTCAATTAATTTACAACCTGTGTTTTTTACAAATAAATAACCTGCTCGATCTGGCTCAAAACCTATCAGATTCTGATTTTTCAGGAATAGCAAATCCAGTCCATTCCGATCCTGATATTTTTATGAAGTTTTCTCTTTTTTAAATTAAAATTTCATCTCTTCGAACTTAAATTGTAGAGGTTAGAGTTGTGATAATGGGGGAGCAAAGGAGCAATAAGCAGATGTGCGAAGAGTGGGGAAAGCAAATATGGATTTCTGCAAAGAAAATGGCAGGTCCAACTACTCTCGTTTTGATCGTGGGCACAATAAACAAACTTTTCTCCCCTCAGGCAAGTATGCATGGATGAATCAGGATCTTAATACAAGATCTGTGGAGGCAGCAAATAATTATGAGGTCCAGCTATGTGCAGGAATATCAATGAGGATTGGAGAAATCATGACTAGAATTGCAGAGGAAACACCTAACATTACAATCCTACAAAGTGAGTTGGATTTGATCAATGGTAATCTCTTTAAGAGAGTGTCTATTTGTAAATTTATCGGAGCTTGGCCAGCATACAGGGAATTGAAATTTTAGATTGGGCAGAACTGGAAAGATTGACCTTGACTGAGAATTCAATGGATGTCAAAGGGTTTCTTCCAGCTTACCTTAGAATTGGCAGATGGCACGGTACGAACTCTCACTGGTGGCACTTGGTTTTCTAAAAGTGTTGCAGCCTATACATGAGATATCGGTCACCCTTGTTAAATCCATTGGAAGAGCTTATCTTGAAGGTTCCACTATGGATCACCTCCCAAATTTTGGAGCAAAGAGATTCTCGGGGATATTGTTGAAAGAATTAGGTAGCCAATTTGCCTGTATCAGTCTACAAGAGAACAAGAGCTCTCAACCTACACTAGGATTTGTGTCAATGTCAATCTAGATGAACCTATTTGACAAGCGATTCAGCTCTATTTTTCTTCTGGCACGTGGAAACAAAAGTTAGACTATTAATGCCTCCCCTTCAAATGTTATGGATGTTGGAGAGTAGGGGACAAGGATAATTCATGTAATGCCCTGGCCAAACAATCCAAGAAGAAACGCCTGGAGGTATCATGTGAGATCAGGAAGTTAAGAGGTGGACACCTAAGGAATCAGCTCCTGAACATCAAAAGGCACTTAGATGGAGAAATACTGGGAAATTCTTTATGAAAGGAAGACATGATGATGAAAAGGAAAAACTGCAATCAAGCCCCCAATTCATAAGATGGTAGATTCAACACCACACTTGGGTGCGATAGCCAATGGACTAGTAGAGGAGGATATCCAAACTTATCAAAGAAGCAGCAAGGATGGGCTTTTAGGAAGCTGCGAAAACATCTCTTGGTGTGGGGCAGCCGCCACTAGCACCTATCCAAAGGCAAGAATCGAGCATTGATGGAAATAAAGAAAATATTGAGGAGGAGGTCCTAATGAGCATAATGGGCAAAAATTCCCTTATTCTGAGGACAGTAAAACAGTTCAAAAGAGGATGGGGGAAGGAAAGGCTCCACTCCAAGATTTAAATATTATGGGTATTTGAAAGGAGGATCAACTCGATGCAATCAAAAACTTCATCGATCTGTTAGAAAGATTCCAACTTTGCCTGCCACAAGATCTCAACCTAATACAAGTTCACAGGCTACACGAGGCAGAAAGCCACTGGCTCAGAAATTACAAGCAGAATCTCAAGTAGCTGTGGAAAAAGGGAGCCAGAGGACCTTAGAGACCTTGTATTATGTGGAAGGGAATCACCCTCCAACAAAGGCGCCATGAAAATCCTAAGCTGGAATGTCAGGGGACTAAACTCCACCTGCTTCTATTTTCCAAGTATTGTAAAACTAAAGACTGAATCCATCAAATTTTAATTTGACATATGGGGTGGTGAGAAGGGTCAATACAGGAGAGGATTCACTTTGATAGGGGAAAGGTGAATCTATATGGCATCATGAAAACATAAGTGAGATGATACATGGTCCGAATGGAAATGAATTGGGTGTTGGAGAGGACCAAAATGGCAAATTTCACTTCCAAAGTAATATTGTTGACTAGTTTCTATAGAGGTAAGATCTTTTCCTTCAAATATTTTTATGCTTTGTCCATTCCATACACTCCAATAAATAAATCCTTGAAGGAAAGGTGAAAGAAGATTTAAATGGTATGAATCTGAATGAGGTGTTGGCCAATCAAAGAGGAGGCTCCGGATTGAAATTTGGGAGGTCCATGTAGAGTGAAGAAGATGAGCAAGAGTCTGACATATTTGTTGTGCAAAATCACATTGGATAATTAGGTGGAGTGATGGTTTAGTGGCTTGCTCACAATTAGCACATCGTGTTGATCCTAGTATACCTCTGACTTTTGAGTGTGTCAGTTGTGAGAATTCTACCATGGAAGAGGATCCATATGAAGGCTTTGATCACTGGCCATGACTTCACAGCCCATAACCCACTCGAGTAATTTTGTCCATAATACAGAAATAAGTTTCCTTGACCATGCATTGTCCTGCTTAGTCTTTGCCTGGATGCAGAATACCATTATGCTTGTCAGTAATGATGTAACATTGCTTGAACTGAGATGAGGTATTCTACTTCTCGCGTGAAGTAATGTTGTAGGAGAATATCAAGAACATGTTCCATACAAAACAACGACTCACTCAGACCAGCTCTCCCACCAAGCACCAAGCACCACTGCTGTTGACATTAACAAAACTCCTTCAAACTCTGCAAAGCGACAAGAAAAAATGGTGGCAAGAGTTTTGCACACGTATTTTTCTTTGAACTCCTTCAAACTCTGCTTCTGCCTTGCATCAAACACTCTGCCAGAGCCTCCTACGAATGCCAAGGTTTTCGTTTTAGGTTTTTATTTGCTTTTTTTTTTTAATACTAAACTGGGTGAACCGTATTGAATATATTCGGACACCCTTAAAAATCTGGACTGGACCTGAATTTGGACCAGATCCGGCCGAACCTGGTAACTATGGAAAAAGACTAAGCACTTTAAAAATCAGTTTCCACAAAGATTAGTGGCATTTATTTATTGTGATATGACAAAATACACACAAAAAAAGCTCAATACTCAACACACACTACAGTATATTTTATTCATCTCATAGAGATATATATACAATTAACATCTTCTACTTTGTAAGAGGTGCTCCTATCATTCTCCACACATCCCTCTACCCTTCCTATCTACATTCTATTCTATCTAACAAGCATTCTTAGGATAGATTAACAACCACTAACAAATAGGACTAGCAAAATATCTAAATATGTGATAATCTAAACTAAAAACCCAGCAATCCCTCCTATTACATATACTTCAAAGACCAGTAGAGAATCAACATCATATGTGAATTGGACACACCCACAGTTCATCGTACTTACAAATAGTAGCGGGAATGGCCACATTACACCTACAACTGATGAATAAGAACAATCCCCTCATTCATCAAGAAACACCAAATTAGTATGAATTAGGAGGCACAGAAAAGTTGATACACACCTATGTGAACACGGACAAACGTGATGGTTCACAACAACAAACAACTCTGCAGTAGTGGGAGTTCTCCTCACTATGCTCATCCTTAGATGGGACTGCACCTCACCTCAACTGCTCCTCTCGTTGGACTGGGCCTCACCAAAAACTACAGAACACCAGTATAAGGACTGGGTCCTCACTCCACTTTCTCAGTGGAAGCTGATCTCATTGATCGTCTTGTGTGCAGCTGAAGTACAGTCTTTGTCATCACCACCACTGATGATCACTCTCTTCGGCTTTGTAGTGATTTTGCATCTGGATCACTACCAAAGCAATAAACCAGTCTCCAGCTTGTAGCAAGCTCAAGACAGAAGATTATCCTCCATCTGTGGTCTTCCAACCTCATCTAAAACTTGACTCAGCTATCCAAGTCGATCCCCATGGTCTTGTGGACCACAGACTGCTACATGGCGCTCCAACAGTTTCAGCATCGGTATTTATTGTACATGTCTTGATTATGAGAATGGGATTCACCCCCAATCAAAAAGCCTTTATGGGTGTGAGGTAGTACTGACAATGCATACATATACAAAAATAGGTTTTTAGACACATACAAACAAATTTTGGTGTATATTTTTCAGTAGAACAATTATATCTTACAAACCATAAGACATTAGACGAAATCCTTTTGTCAAAAAGTTTATACTACAGTTTGACATATAGAGGAAACATTTCAACAAAAACTGCCACTTGGTTAAAAATTGTGAATTAACTACAAGTTTTGGGCCAATATGCAAGCAAAATACAATTCTACAATAACTTAGTCAATTCTAGACCTATAGGAGTTGTACATAAACGCTTTTGGGTGATGCTTAAAAAATATATTTGAGATAAACTGGCAAATGTTTGTAAAGACATTTGACCCGAGGAAAGAGATCGCATTAATATGATTTGAAGCATTTTCTGGGAAAAACAATTCATTTTGGAGAACAGTTGCAGCAGGAACAAATTGCTCTGGGTGGATGTTCAAGAAAAGTATTACGTACCTACTAGCAAATATTTGGCAGAAGACTCTTCCCAGAAGTGGACATACAAATTTATTTCAATTTAACGATAATATGAGGAAATATTAAAAAAATATTCTAAAGTTTATAAACATTACAATGATAACAAAGTTTTATGAAATTAATAAACTTAGAAGATGATAGTTACCCTCAATTTTCATATTGTTAGAACTTTATATTGAATTTCTTATGGGCTGTAGTTCTGCACTTTGCATAAGCGCTAGCTCTTATGCACCTTTCTTGTGATGCACCTCTCCACAACCTTTTCAATGCTCCCGTATTCTTTCATTTTTTTAACCATATCAGCTTCCAACACCATTCTTCCCTTGCTACTTTGCTGTCACTCTCACAAACACTATATCTCTTCAAACTTCTTTTCATATGGACATCTCTTCTACTTAAATGACCCTACTGTTGTTTTTATTAATTCATTTACTACGAGCCGCTGTACTGAATTTTAGGAAACAACATTCACACCAAATACAACCTCCAAGATCAGAAATCTGTTCAATCTTTACCCATTTACAACAGAATGTCTAATGCCTAATGCTCAAAACATGGACTGTTCATTGAAGATGAACATTCTTTCTCCTCAGGCACCTTTCACAACTCTTCGTAGTACCCACCATTTGCTAAAATATCAAATAAATACAAGCACCAGAGATGTCAAAAACTCTAAAATAAAATGTCAGTGCCTCACTGCACTACTGCAGTCCTACATGCAACAAACTCTTCAATCACACAAAAATAATCATTTCGCGCAAGACTTCACATCATCAAACATGAGGTAAATATATGTTAAAAAGACATTGGACTCTCTAGCCTTTCACATGTTCTCAGATATTTAATCTGATGATTCTGATCTAGAAAACTAGATTCAAATCACACAACAGTAAAATAGTCACAAACTTATGGCTACTAAAACTAATCAAAAATTTTACACAGGAGGCTTTCATTAATGGTGGAAACCACCAAACGGTAATGTTTCCCCTTAATCAATCAGAACAATCCTCCTCCCATCACAGATTCTCGCCGCTCTGACCCAAACTTTCTCTGATACCAAATGCAATAATTTGGTCATGGTATGACAAAATACACAAAATAATAACACTTGACACACACTACACTATATTTTATCCATTTGATGGGGATATATATACAATAAACATCTGCTACTTTAAAGGAGGCAGTCTTATCAATCTCCTTTCATCCCTTTACCCTTCCTATCTATACTCTATTCTACATAAAAAAATAAACTTGGGATATTAACAACCACTAACAAATAGAACTAGTTAATACCTAATTACCATACATATACTATATGTGATAATCTAATCTAAAAACCCAACAAATATGCTCACATTTTCATATAGCTCATTCCAAGCATTTCATGAGCTAGAAAAACAACTTATCTTACAAGTCGGACAATTTTTGCAAAGTACCATGTTGCACAGAACTGCCTCAAGGCCCCGTACCAGTGTTTAGACATTTTCAGTACAGAAACACCGCCGGCATGTCACATAATCCCAAGACTTCCAGTACGGAAACAGTCCCGCTGAAACGCGTCACAGGGTCTGAGTCTTCCAATATGGAAATGGCTCCGCCAAAACATCACACAATATCGGGTCTGTAACTAAAAGCGGTACAGAAATGACTTTGTCGTTTCTAGTACATAGAAAACCTGGGACATTTCCATCCCGTTTTTGACAACACAAGTCACCATAAAAGTGCAAAAACTGCAAAAACCTAAAAGCAAACTCTAAATTTGCAAAACACACTTCCTAAAACTATAAACTATATAATATTATAAACACACCTTTGGCCTTTTACAAAACATGCTCTTATTCCATGTTGATGTAAATGTGAAATTTTGAGTATGTTGAATGTTCTGAACTTTCACGAATACTGTATTTTTAAAGAGTTTAATCCTTTATTCACTAAAAATGAGTATCGCACATGCATATGTGTGTGTTAGTGCATTTTTTTAATAATATATCATACGGATGTTTCTGTGCCATTTCATACCCAAGGGTATTTTGAAAATCAGTGTTTCCACGTTTAGGACCCATTTTTGTTTCCGTTTCCTAGTAACATAGCTTACATATTACAAGTCACTCGGCAAATGTTATCAACCAAGGATATCACATCGAACCCCTTAATATGTAGAATTATTTTCCTACACAGCATAGTCCCATCATCTTTAATTATACATCCCATTAAAGATTTGTGACTCTCAAATTTACTTCCAAAGCTCTGCAATTAAGAAAAGACAGGTTAGCAAAAGGCTTCAGTTTTTGCTTCAAGGCTGAGAGACTGATTTCAGATTCATAAAGTGGTATACAAATGATCAGTAAACATGCTACTTGTCTCCAAATTTGATAAAAACAATTGCCACTGAAAACATTGGTGGTTCAATAAATATTGTAGTTAATCAATTACCCTAATCGCATTATGCAACAACATATCGAGATTGATTTTCCAAAGGGATCCCACTTTGAGAAAAAAGTAAATATTGCAAAAGAATTTATTCCATATTGAATATTAAAAATGATAAGCTCTTGCAAAAAAAGATGGTGTATTAGAATAGTGCACCCCATACCTTGCCCACTGTAAGGCGGTTGCTGACACAACAAAAATATAACTGTGACAACACAAACTACAGATTAGAAACAAATACCAGAAATTACCAACAAGAATTCACAAAAGCGGTGTAATCATTTATCTAGTCAGTATAAATGTTCTATCTAGACCAAACACAAGGCAGAAACTAGTAAAAACATCAGGTGATTAAAAACAAGAAAATTGCACTGATTCAACCACTAGCATTTAGTCCAAATCTTGCTGTCTTTAGCCTTCAACAAGGAAACCCCTAAAGCCATCAATAACCAGAAGATTATCCTAAAATATAATGAATCCAAGCGGTCATTAAATTCTCACATGATTGCTCTCAATAATGACTGAAAAACTTGCATAGCCTCACTGCACATTCCAGTCGCGTTTCATGCACAAACTCTTTTTATAGAGACTGTTTCTGGGAAAATATTCATACCTACTCTTATTAATTATTAATTTTTATCCATTATTAATTTTTCTGTTGCATAGCCTCCATTATTAATTTTTTTATCCATTGAATACCCAACTTTCTAAAATTCTACCCATGGGCTGGGAGTGTGTAGTTTGCATGTAAATTTAACGTAATGTATAAATTTGTTTTGAATTTAAAATTGATAATTATTATTAATTTATATTTTTAATTATAATCTGGATTATTATATATTAAATATAATATATATGGCCTATCCAACCATATCCATATCAAAGGGCGTTAAAAACTAGTATCCGTATCGATACCGTATCCAAATCCATGCAATCTGCTTATACATTTTTAATGCTCCGTATGTGGTGTCCCAACTGATTCTATAATGTCCCCAAATGGACATTTTTCAACCCCAAACGGATTTGAGGCAAATCCCACACCCAAATACAGATTATAGAAGATATATCAAATATTTTATAATGCAGATCTGATTTTTATACATAAATGGCGACTTGGCTAGAGTATGAGACTCATCCAAAACAGAAGATAAATCACTATATTTTTACCATAAACTGATCAGCTGAATTTATTATGCCCTATGTTGCACAGAAACGGAAACGGAAACATGTACGAAACGCGGAAATGGCAATTTTCAAAAAACCTTGGATACGAAACGTTACGGGAAACGTCTGTACAATATATTATTAAAATATATATGTGTGTGTGTGTGCATAGTACTCATTTTAAAATTGTACTCCATACACCATAAGTGATAAGAATAACTGATAAAACACTCAAAATATTTTGTATTCATTGAAATTATACATTATTATCATGTATACTTATCTCTAGGAGACTAGGACGTTTCGAAGGAGTTTCCGTTTCCGAAACGTTTCGGAAACGGAAACGGGGGGGCCCTAGGCGTTTCTGCAGTACAGAGATTATGCCAAAACACAAGAACAATACCAAATTTGGGACCCAAAAAGAGGCTGAAATAATTTATTAAAAATCTGCAAATACTTGCCTTCAGACACAGCTGTAAATATGATATTTTTGAGCCAAAATCCCCTCCAAAAAGGTTGATTTGGATGACTAAAAATCTGCAACTAGAACAGCAACCCAGATCTGATTTTTAGCAGCCCAAAATACCTCCAAACAATCCTCTATGCAAGTCGCACCACCTAGAACAAGCTGGAAACAAAGAAGAGATGCAGCAACAAATTCCCTCCTTCAAACCCTTGTCCAAATCTGCAAACTTCAAACCTCAATATCGATGGAAAACTACTAGAAAACATAAATAAATCCATGATCCACACTGAAAACCCTTGTATGGAGAATCCTCTCAACTAGAAGTAGAGTTTTCGTTCCTCTTCTAGATCTCTTAGAGGGTTTTCGTCCTCAAGAGATTATCTCTAAGGGTTTTCATCCTTGGAAGATATTTTGTAAAGCCGTCAAGCTCAGACAAAAATCAGAATTTTATAAAATGAAAAGTGATCCTCTCTCAAGCAAGTCGACTTGCTTTTATGATGAAATTTGGCTTAGTAGCCACTCACAACCACCAATCATCTTCCATTGCTTGCATTTAATTCTTTTTTGGTCTTGTCCCCTCTCCAACATGGGTTGCATTTTCTCCTGGGGGATATAATAAATATAAAGTGACTTGTCCTTTTTTCTTATTTTTACTCTATCACTTTATTTTTCTTTCCTTCTTTTAATTTGACTTATTCATTAATAAATTAATATAAAGTGCTTATAATATTATTTTATATTGCACTTTTATAATTAATTCATTATGATAAGTTTCCCTTTCTATCACCCTTTAGCCGTCGGGAAACAAAATTGGGCTAAAGGTCTTCCACTGATTATTTTAAGAAGTGGGACATTTCAGTCCTCCCTTCCCCAATTGCTTTCCTCAAGCAATTCCAAACTTGTTTGTCCACTTGCCATGTGCAAGAGACAATACATACTATAGTGTTCCAAAATTCGGGCTCCTATACCTGTCAAATGAGATAGATCTTGCCACCATATACCGCTCTCATGATGATCATATACACAAATTTGCATCAAAGGTATCACATACTTTATATTGCAGATTTCATCCTCTAACTCATCATTTTTCTCAAGAGGAAAATAAATTTGAATATGCAGTAATAGATATGACATTATCTCACTCATTCCATACCTTGTGATGTCATCACGATCTATAATGGGCTGAATTCCCTCATGATATAACTGCTGCAATAAACAAGATGACATGCCTTTTTCTTCACCATCCTCATCTGTGCAATCTGCCCTCCTTGGAAAGAACTTTCCATGCTCTTGGCTGCCACAATTTGAGGAATACCATTCCTCATGCCTTGCAAAACAACTTCCTTGTCTTGCACTTTGAACTTCAACTCCATAGTCTGATAATTTTGGATGATTAATAGAAATATAATGTTCAAATTACAATGCCAAGCTATTATACTCATACTCCAAGATATATCCTTGGAATTCCAACAACAAATTAAAGAAGAGAAAGAGCATATCTCTGCAATTATCCATCTAGTGATTGCAAGTGAAGGATCTTTTCAATCTGTTTCGCTTCTCTGGAGGCCATGTCAAAGGTAAAGGGCCAAAGTTGATCAAATTATTATGATCCAACGCCCAATTTGCTAAAGCATCTGCCACTTTGTTCTGATCTCTAGGTACATGTTGATATATGATGGTCTGAAATTGTCTAGCTATAACCTTAATATTATCCTGAATTCTAGCAATAAGCCAATTATTGGATATATGTTGCTCTTGAGCTGACAGAAGGTTAACAATAACCTTAGAATCAGATTCACTATAATACTAAGACATCCCAGTTTAGTTGCCTCCAGAAGAGCTCGCTGGATAGCCAAGATTTCAGCCACATTATTGGTGCAATGTCCCAATTGATGAGCGAAAAAAAGAGGGGAGTTCCCAAAGAATCATGTGCTATCCCTCCCATATTGGTAGGGACCCGGATTGCCTCTAGCTGCTCCATCGAGTATTTAATTTAACAAAGCCAAACGGAGGTGGTTTCCATTTTCTCAAAACAAAAGGGCATCAAAGGTTTAGAACAAGACTTTGTCTGTAATTTGATTTCCCCAAATTAAGTTTTTGTAATAAAACTTTCCACTTTCAGTGTTGGAGAGGGAATTTTCAAATTATGCACCATAGTTTCCACAATATTACTTGAGTTAGTTCCTTGACATACCAACTGTCTCTACTTTCTGATTTGAAAATACGTCTATTTCTCTCTTTCCATACATTCCACAACATAAGAGAGATAGCAATCCAAATTCCTTTGTTAAAGTCTTGAGTATCAATGACTGAGTGTTTCCAACCTCTAAGAGTATCCACTAGATTCATAGAGGAGTTCCAAGTAACAGATAGCCAATCAGCTAAGATATTCCATAGAGACGTAACAAAAGGGCATTGAAGAAAAAGGTGGATCAGAGTTTCATCTGCTTCTTTACATAAAGGACACCAAAAGGGTCCGACCATCCCTCGTTTCATCAAATTGTCTCCAGTAAGAATCCTCCTATAGTAATAAAAGCCAAATAAAGAATCTAACTTTAGGCCACAAAGTAGGTTGTCAGAGATCAACAAAGATGTCCTTCCAAGGGTGTGGCTGAGTAACTATCAAAGCACTATATCCTTCAGCTACAAAGTACTTTCCTTCCGAAGATTTTCCCCATGCAAGGGTATCAAGTTCTAGAGGTGATAGGAAGGATCTATTCTGCAGGAGGGTTTGAAAAAAGTGAATTTGACCATTAGACAAGTTGACCTGCCACAAAGATGGAGAGATCCATTCAATCCCCGAGACGATGATTGTATATAATGGCTCACCTTTTCCTTTCCTTTACTGTGAAGAGTATTCATAATATTTCTAAAATCCGGATACTGTTCAATCAAAGGTGGGTGTCCATCCCACGAATCAGTCCAGAAGTTAGCCTGATCACCTTTCCCAATTTTCCAAAAAAATGTTTTTAATGATTTCTTCACCTATTTTGAGGACTGATAGAATCGAGAACCCCGAGAAGGTAAAGAATGTCGAATTAGTTCATGCGGCAACATTCCTTCCGCATACTTTGCTCTAATATTAATGCCCCATAGCTGATACGGATTTTGCAAAGCAATCTCCAATATAACTTTGCAACCAAAGCTTTATTATTCTGCACACTGGATCTAAAACCCAATCCCCCTCTTTTTTTGGCAAACATAAAGTTTTCCATTTCACAAGATGCCATTTCCGAACCTGTTGAGTTCATGTCCATAAGAATTTTTGACTAATGGAATCAAGTTGATGTAAAACTTTTGCAGGAATATTCAAAAGAGAAGCAAAATAGATAGGAATAGCTTGTAACACAGCTTTAATCAGAGTTATTGTCCCCCAGAAGTTAACCATCTATGAGTCCAGTTACTAAATTTGAAGAATCTTTAGAGTAACCAACTCTAGTCAATTAACCTTTTAGAATCTAATGGGACACCCAAGTATTTTAGAGGTAACGTGCCCTTCTAAAATCCTAATTTTGCCAAAATATCTGCTCTAACCTAGGAGAGCAATGGAAGAAGATGATTTTTGATTTTTGCTATTTATATCTTGACCAGTGGCCTTTGAAAAGAGCTCCAAGTTATTGTGGATTTGATTAGCTTCTTTTAAAGATGCTTCCCCCATGATGGAAGAATCATCTACAAACTGCAAATGGGACAAAGGGTCCACCTGTGTAGCCAGTTTGATACCCCTCAACTTCTTCTGGATTCTTGTTCTGGAAAACAGTCTACCAAAAGATTCAACAACTATTATGAAAAGAAATGGAGATAAAGGATCTCCCTGTCTTATACCTCGGGAAGCAAAAATCTAGTTAGGAACTCCATTAACCAAAATTGAATAAGAAACCGAAGAAATACATGCTTGTATCCACTGAACCCAAAGGGGAGAAAACCCAAACCTGCAAGAGGATGTCCATAAGGAGAGACCAACTTACCTTATCATAAGCTTTAGACAAATCCAGTCTCAAAAACATAGCTGGTTTTTTTTTAATGTCCATGGAATGGAGGGCTTCCTGAGCCAAAACAATATCATCGTAGATTTGTCTACGAGGTACAAAGCCCCCTTGTTCAGAGATATTACTTTATAAATGATAGTTTTCAACCTTTCAGCTATGACTTTGGTAATTATTTTATAGAGCATGTTGCATAAAGCAATGGGGCGATATTCCGCAAGGGTAGAAGCCTCTTCTTTCTTAGGGAACCAAAGCAATATAGGTTTGATTAATGACTTTGAGAACAGTCTTCGCTTGTTTGCATTCTTCCACCACTTCCAAAGATCATTTTGATAATGTCCCAAAATTCTGATAGAATTCTATCGGAAAACCATCAGTCCTGGTGTTTTCCTTTTTCATAGCCCATACAACTGTTTGGAGTTCCTTTTCTAAAACCGGCTGCAAAAGAAAAGTATTGTCCTCCTCACTAACCAAGGTGGGAATGATATTAAGCAATAGTTGTTGAGCATTTCCATCCAGATTAGTAGCAGCAAAGATCCCAGAAAAGTACTGTATTGCTAATTGTTGAATATCTTCCTGTGATATAGCCCAAGTTCCATCCCCTTTTCCAAGTAAGCAATGTGATTATGAGAACGGTGAGCTAAGAGAGATTTATGGAAAAAGAGGTGTTTTTATCTCCCTCTTTCAGCCATTTAATTTTGGACTTCTGTTTCCAGAAGATTTCTTCTCTTAATTCCCATTCCGTCAATTCTTGCTTAAGAAAGATTTCCTTTGTTTGCAATTCTTTTGAGTACCCTTGCATTCTTACTTGATGAGACACCTCCTGTAAAGTTTCCAAGATTTCACGTTTTTTCCCATGGACATTCCCAAAATCAGATTTATTCCACTTCTTGAGTTGGTTAGTAATATGTTGCAATCTTCTAGTGAAGCAAAACATTTTGGTACCATGCCTGGGTTGGCCCTCCTTCCACCATTTCTCAATTAAAGAAGGAAGATGTTCGTCTCTCAACCACATCAATTGAAATCTAAAGGGAGCTCTGAACGGTTTTGATTTTCCAATTCCAATAAAACCGCCAATGATCAGATCTAAATTGTCTAGAACATTAGTAATCGGAATAATGCTGCTTTCTAACCATTCTTCCTAAAATTAAAAATTTGTCCAACCTTTCCAGATATACAATTCTCACCCACTCTTTTGTTGGACCATGTCATTAGTCCATTTTGGGTTTGAATATCAACCAAATTCATCTTTTGTATAAAATCCAACATGTTAACAACAAAGGCATCAAGGGTAGAATTCCCTCCTGTTTCTCATGAGAGAATAAAATTGTATTGAAATCTCCCCTATAATGACTGGTATTCCAGAATGAGCTGCAACAATATCATAAATAATCTTCCACTGGGCTTTTTGCTTCCACCTGAACCGGAGCATAGATGTTCAATAATAAAGTAATGTGGTTTTCAGGAACATATCTAACCACCATATAGAGAACACCCTGATGTCCTCCACTATCTATATAATGAACCTGTTGAGGATCCCATATGCATGCCATGCCTCCAGAAGCTCCATGTGAACTTAAAGAGACAACTTGAAGTTTTTTCTAAATGTTAGGAGTCACTGCTGCCATAAAATCTATAGATGCTTTAGTCTCCTGAAGAAATATCATGTGAGGGTGATGTTGGTTCAAAATACGCTTTACTTCATTAACTTTAGAGGGGCTACCTTTTAGCCCTCGAACATTCCAAGTGATCAACTTCATTGTGGGGTTTGTTCAAAAATTGTAGCCAAATCCCCTACTTTACCATTACCAATTAATTGTTGCCCTGTTTTCTGAATATGAAGTTGGTTAGATTTTCTTCCCGCTCTCAAAGTAGAGTCCATACACAACTTTTTCTGCTTTTCTTGTTGAATTCCTGAGGGGTCACTCTCTAGAAGGTGGTTCTCAACAGGGGGTATATCTGCAGAAGAAGGCAATAAAGGTAAAATATGACCTTGACCATTTCCCAATTCCAAACCCACTTCTTCCTTCCTTTGTTCCTCTATGAGTTTGTGTTTCCTTTGATAACTTTTCATTTCTCCCGAATGTGCTTGTTGAGATGAAGATTTTCCTAGACATCGATTGGGATGGAATGGATTTTCTGACCACTTGAGGTGGATTAGGGATTTGGGTTTCGGGAGTTGGGTTTCCATAATTCTTCCATGTCTTCTTTTGATTGTAAGGCTGCAAATCTGTTTGTATTATTCTGCTGCAATTTTTTCTGTGTTTTTTTCTTTAAATGTCTTTCTTTTCGGCGGGGCCACAAAATCCTCAGAACTATGTGGTTCCTTATTTTGTTCTTTTATCCGCTGCGGACAATCTTTGACAAGGTGGCCATATTCATGACACAATCGACATCTGAAAGGAATGTTCTCATAATCAATCTGTTGTTCCCATTTATCTTCCCAACTTCCAATAGAATTTTAGCAGGCAAAGGTTGATTCATGTCCATGTATACACACATCCGAGCATAGACCATTTGCTCCATTTTGATTGAAGAGTCCGCTGCTCTAACAAATTTGCCTATAGAATTTCCAATATCCTAGAAAACCACTAGATTCCAAAATTCAACGGGTAATCCAAAAAGTTGAATCCAGACAGGAACAACCAATGGGAGTTCCTCTTCAGCTTTGAATAAAGGTTGTCATTGTTTCATGAACAGACCTGCTCTCCTAAAAAACCATGGACCCCCTTGGAAGATATATTCCTTTTCAAAGCATAATTCGCAAAAACAACCAAGAAATAATTGTTAGGATAGACAGAAACAGTATACTCACCTGGAATATTCCATGTTTTCCGGGCCCAATCCTTGAAAGCATACAGAGATGGTTTAAACCCCAAAAAATGAACTATAAGGGCTTTGTCTTCTAGTTCTCGAATATTAGCTTAAACGTCTAACGCCGCAATTTTTATAACTAGAGTACCATCCGCAACTTTCATACAGCCTACTGGAGTTTTCCTAGGATCTTCTTTTACTAATCGGAATGGATGATTCGCACCAGGAGTGAAGGAAAAAGACTGGTCGCGGGGTCCACGAATAGCATCTCGAAATGATAAGCAAGAGGGTTCTCCTTTCTCAAAAGAGTGAACTTTAGAGGGCTCCATTCAAAGTAATCACGATCCTTCTTCCACGAAGGACAAATAAATGAAACCGAGGCACAAAGGAAATACTCGCCATAGGGATCATGATAGAAAACAAAAACCGCAAGAAGTAACCAATGGACAAAGGAAAAAACGTGAGGCACAAAGGATAAAAACAACAACAGAGATGATAACAGTGAGTCTCGTAGGGAAAAAACACCAATGACGGAATTAACAATGTCACGAAGGACAAAAGACCAGCGATGGAAATCACAAAACCCAATCTTGACCCTTAGGAATCGAGATGTGGGACAGGAACCAATAAAGAGGACTGAAAAATCAAAAACGATAACCAGAGAGACGTATTGGGAATCACGATTTGGTTCAACTTGATAATCCCTTAGTTAAAACATGCACTAACATATTCAAATACCACGCAGCCTTTATCAAAATACACCTCTCCAAAGCAATATCATAGGCACGACCTTTGGATCAGCATTATCTTCATCATCGAAATTGCCTCGGTGTAGTGGATAGATCCCTTACCTTGGCAACAATGATTGGGTGTCCATGGGTCCTTACAATGGAAGCACAATTTCTTTCTTCTTAACTCATTCCTTGCCTCTATTTCTTGGATGTTTCTCTCCCATTCCTTTGCCTTTCCTTGCTTCCCACTAACTGCTGCCCCTTGCTTATCATGTTGAGTTGTTATTGGCTGCTCAAATGAACTCATTTGCTGCCCCAAAGGTGTTGTTCGCTACTGTCCAAACTGCAAATTTTTACTCTTACCCACTGTAAATTCCAAATTTAGTGACCTTTTGATGGCATCTTGAAGAGATGGAGGCTCAAAAGCCTTCACCAAGCCCTAAGAGGTTCGGTCAAGCCCTCCATGAACAAAACAACTAACCTTCTTTCACTAATATCTGAAACCATGACTGCTAATTTCTGAAAATCAGCAACATACCTTTCTACTGATGCTTCTTGTTTGAGTTGTGCCAACTCCCTGAAATGCACTTCTAGATCTTTCTGTCAAATCTTTCTATTAGCCTTTGACTGAACTCTTCAAGAGTGGAAATGGAACCATGTCCTTGTGTCACTAGACCATGATACCACCATTCGTGAGCCACACCTTCTAAATGCAAGGTGACAAATTTGAGGGCCTCTTCCTCATACATAGGATTTAATGACAAATAAGTATCTAATTTTTGCAACCAGGCCCTAGCAGAACATTTATCCATACCATCATATGTAGGAAGAGTAATCTTACCCAATCGATGTTGGATATCTTTCCTTGGCTCTTGTGGATGACTCACCTTCTTCCAAGGTCCTTCGCTTCTCCTTAGTTGTCAAAAGTCCCTGAATGAAAGCAGCTCTCTTGTGTTGCGATTCAATGATGCATACTCTTCTCCATATAAATCCATTTCCTCAACAAATCCATGTGCTTGTGGTTGTTCTCCCTCCTCTTGTGGCTAAGTTCTTTGAAGGAAATTAACACAAAAGAATTTAGAGGGGTTTTTACTTGAGACTTTTTCTACATGATAAGTAGAACAGCTTCCTTCACCTTGACTTCCTTGAGAGTTTTGTCATGTAGTGCTTAGCCCATGTATGGATCTACTCAAATCAGCAATGGCTCCTACAAAGGAGTCTCTTAGATCTCTGTGTGCTTCCATCAAACGATTTTGCATCTCTCTCTCTGCTACCCCTAGTGAATATCTCATTCATATAGCTCAACTCATCGATGGTGGATTTCTCTATTATCCATTGTTACCTAAGTCTCGGGGACGGGGGACAGGGGTATGGAGGGACGGGGTTTCCGGGACGCCAAAAAAAATTCTAAATTTTGGGGACGGCTTTTAAAATAATACATAAAAATTAATATTTCAATATTTTAACTTTTTCCAATGACATTTAGGGATTTAAACTATATTTAATGTATTTTAGGTACTTTCAAGATTGTAATTTTATGTTCTTGGTAAAAATAACATCTTTTTAAAAGTAAAAACATCATAAAACTTTTAAAGGATTTAAAAAATGGGGACGTCCCCTCCAAATCCCCAAGTCCCCAAACCATTAGGACGTCACCAAATCTAGGGGAAGCGTCCCCGCATAACACTACTATTATCCATATCTCCCTTTTCTCGGAGTTCTTCTTGAGTAGTGATATCTAAAACCCTCTTCACCTCTGTCCATGCAAAATTGATTTCTTCTTCACAATCGGGAGGATACACCGCTCTAATACCACTGTAATGTCCCCAATTGGACATTTTTCAACCCCAAACGGATTTGAGGCAAATCCCACACCCAAATACAGATTATAGAAGATATATCAAATATTTATAATGCAGATCTGATTTTTATACATAAATGGCGACTTGGCTAGAGTATGAGACTCATCCAAAACAGAAGATAAATCACTATATTTTTACTCTAAACTGATCAGCTGAATTTATTATGCCAAAACACAAGAACAATACCAAATTTGGGACCCAAAAGGAGGCTGAAATAATTTATTAAAAATCTGCAAATACTTGCCTTCAGACACAGCTGTAAATATGATATTTTTGAGCCAAAATCACAAAAAGATTTGGATGACTAAAAATCTGCAACTAGAACAGCAACCCAGATCTGATTTTTAGCAGCTCAAAATACCTCCAAACAATCTTCTATGCAAGTCACACCACCTAGAACAAGCTGGAAACAAAGAAGAGATGCAACAACAAATTCCCTCCTTCAAACCCTTGTCCAAATCTACAAACTTCAGTCCTCAATACTGCTGGAAAACTACTAGAAAACATAAATAAATCCTTGATCCGCAATGGAAACCCCTGTATGGAGAATCCTCTCAACTAGAAGAAGAGTTTTTGTTCCTCTTCTAGATCTCTTAGAGGGTTTTCATCCTCAAGAGATTATCTCTAAGGGTTTTCATCCTTAGAAAATATTTTGTAAAGCCCTCAAGCTCAGACAAAAATCATAATTTTATAAAATGAAAAGTGATGCCTCTCACAAGCAAGTCGACTTGCTTTTATAATGAAATTTGGCTTAGTAGCCACCCACAACCACCAATCATCTTCCATTGCTTGCATTTAATTATTTTTGTCTTGTCCCCTCTCCAACATGGGTCACATTTTCTCCTAGGGGAAATAATAAATATAAAATGACTTTTCCTTTTTTCTTATTTTTACTTTATCACTTTATCTTTTTCTTTTCTTTTTTAATTTGACTTTATCATTAATAAATTAATATAAAGTGCTTATAATATTATTTTATATTGCACTTTTATAATTAATTCATTATGATAAGTTTCTCTTTCTATCACCCTTTAGCCGTCGGGAAACTGAATTGGGCTAAAGGTCTTCGATTGATTATTTTAGGAAGTGGGACATTTCGTATTGCCAAGATCCATTTTGGGGCCACCTTTGGAAACAAATTGTAAAATTTTATTTTATAATCGATTTGAGTAGTCCCTTTACTTCTTGCTTTCATTTTTAAATTTTCATAGCCTTTTGATCAAAGACATGCTTTAATAAAAGATTTTTTTGAGCTTTGAGGGTTTGGTGGCCTCGACACTTGGGGTCCCGCTAATAAACCCTCTTGATTTCAATCATTTTCTTTTAAACCTCCAAATTCAAAATTGTGGAGGTCAAAACTCTCTTCTCTAGAAAATGTTTAAAACCTTAATGTGTTTGGACATTTCAGGGCTGGGTTTGTAGTTTAATATCCCACAAATCATTGCTAGTGGTCTTATCGCCTCAACGCTTTGCTTCTTGGCCTTCACTTTGATTTTAAATTTTACTATTTCATCCTTTCACTTTTTAACCACCCTAGGTCCACTTATCGGGACTTGTCCCTTCAAATTTTCATCATCCTTTTAAGCCTTTTAACATTCACCAGCACACACCAGGTACTTTGTGCCCATTTCACCCCATTTCTTCTTTCGCCATTCACTAATCCGACAAACCATATCCCGCTGCTTTTGAGACAAACCTTGTTTTCATCGGGCATCATAAAGAAGAGCCTTATAAATCGAAACTATAAAACTTCTCATTAAAATTTCACTCCTAACGCCTGAATTTCCTAGCACAGGCCCGTTTCTAATGAATATCATTTCAGAGCTCCAGCCATCAAGGAAACCAATTTCAGAACTCATTTAAACCATCATCATTTAGAACACCAACATTTAAAACCGCTCAAACATTAATGAGCCTCCATTATTATTATTTTTAATGAAACAAGCCTCAAACCATTTAACCATACTTCCCAATAAAATCAATGATGATAAATATTTTTAAGCCAAAAATGTGGACAAATGTCAGCTTGAGAGCACTGCATTTGAAGCTCCAAACGCAAGGGCATTTATGGGAACTGCAGACTCAGGCATGTCCAGTTCAAAGAGTGATATCTTAAAGAAAATGGCTCCAAGGAACGATGCCACAAGTCTCCTATGCAATATGGTGGGAAGCATGTGAATGTTCAAAGGAAGAAAGGCAATCGATGAGAATAAAAGCAAAGATTATATAAGCTTTTGGTAAAATCACTTCATACATTTACAGCCTCGGAATCACCATTTTCCAGTTCCTTTGTGAAACTGGAAGAATTTCAGTGCTTCTCTTTGATTGAAAAATTTAAGTTCACAACTCTGTAAACGCGTGCGGACAAAGAAGAATTTAAGTTCACAGTTTTGGTGTAGAGCCAACTTCATTTGAGGAGTAAAATCCCACAAGGCTTCCCCAATATATAGGGGGTTTCCTTTTGTTTTAGATCTATTTTGAGTCATGCATTGTTTGATCTGTTCGTCTTTTTATTGATTTGTAGATATAGGCATGTGCTTGAAAGCATATGGAGGCTTCATATCTCCTTCAAGGCCCCAAGGGCATCTCTAACCCCATTTGGCCTCAAGACCCTTCACACTTTTACAAGACTCAAGGCCTTCTTAAGCCCGATTTGACCTCTATGGGCCTCTTCTCTCCCTATTCTACCCTTAAGGGCATCTAAAAAAGCTACTTTTCTTGCTTGTGTGCACTCCTTTGCATCTAAACCCTTCAACAAATTGGTTGTGGCCATACAAAAAGAAAACAGATAAATACCATTTGCAACAAGAAAAAAATAGATTTTTTTCATTTATATTAAATGTTGTTGTTTTTGTTGACACTCAGACAAAATCAAACATGTTTGATCCGGTGGGTTCCAAAAAGTTTGGTCCAAACCGAACATTACCTAGGCTCAGTTGAACATGTTAACTATGATGACAAGTGACCATGATAGCATTGCAAGCAAAACAGCCCAGTGGATGGGTAAGGCATAAAAAAAAGGCAATTTTTTTAACATCTAAGATTTTTCCAGCAAACATCACCAATGTTGTACCCCGATTTGAGCCACCCCAAATTGTTTAACAACCACCTACCTCATTCTAGGTACACTTTATTAATTGAATGGTTATGGTCAAATGGAAAGTTTAAATGTCATTGACATAAAGTTTATTTTGACTTTTGTTTAAATTATAAGACATGGGGTAAAATATGAAGTCCCTCGGTGCCTTTGATTTCTATTGAATACCCACTTAAGTTGCTGAAATCGCTGCCCCTTGTCCCCCATACAAATCTGGTATGTACTCGAACCAAGTACAGATATGGTTCAACCTCAAATTCACCCGGGTATGCCTGAGATGATCTAGGTGCCCACAAGTTTTTGCCTATTTATTAATTTATTTATTTTATTCATTGACTTTAACTGAGGAAAAATAAATAAACATTAAACACAAAAGAAACCCTAAAAGTTGTTAAAACTCAAAAACAAAATACAAAACAACACTTGCCTCTCATTTTACAAAAAGCAAAACAGAAAACAGCCTGCTTAACTCTTGAGACTAAAGTTGACTCGCATGCGATTCTCTTGAGACGACTAGTGAAGGTGCAAGAGGTACTTTACAACATGGCTATCAACAAACTTTGGACTGTATGGATGCACTTGCACTAAAACACTAAGAGGGTCCAGAAAGTGAATATGTTGCTCCTAGATAACAGGTGGTGGGCTCTTGTAGATTACCTGCTTAGTTTCATCGAGTGCATCATGAGTATGATCCAATTTGCTGACACATATCAGCCATGTTTAGGAGAGATCTATGATGGCATAGACTCAATGATTAAGAAGATAAATACCATTATAGATGCAAAAGAGCAAGATCATTAGGAAACTTTTTTTTCAAACAAGAGCAAACATATCTCATTGAGTGGTGGAACAAAATGGACACCCCACTGCATCTCCTTTGACTTTCTATTATCTCTTAGATACTACAACATTGGGATCCTTTCCTTGCCCATGAGGGTGCTACCATACAAGGATGTTTTAGTTGGTTAAGGGTATAAGATGGCATTCACTAGGCTCTTTCCTAAACCTAGTGTGTAAGACATTTGTGGGCGAGTTTGGGAATTTTGTAGCCTCCCAAGTTACATCCTTAGCACTCTTCAAGACAAGTACAAATATGCTCATATGCGGTGGTACCTCCATGGCCAAGGATTCATGCAATTACAACCTCTTGCAATCAAAATCTTATCACATATAACATTCTTAATTTTTAACTCTTTCTTTTTGTTTTAAGTTTGAGTTTTTCTTTTATAAATAAAATTAGGTATTGACTTTACGTCAATAGATTGTGAGTTTATCTTTATCTGAGCAGAAGTGAAGTGCATACACCTTTCTCCACTCAGTTACGCACAACAAGCTGGCAGCAAAAAAGGCCAAGGAATTGGTCTTTGTGCATTACAACTTGCGCCTTCTATCACATAGGCAAGCGGAGTACAACGAACATGTGATGAAGCATTGGGATGTAGACCCAAAGCATGCTAACTTGGATGCTTCCATTGCCTACCTTTGCTACTCGACATGGTGACTTCTTTCTCTTTTGCAAGACCCACATAGCATAACTAGTGGGAGTATTAGTGGCAGCACTTTTGCTTGTGGTTCTAATGAAACACATAATGATATTCATGTTGATGCCCTCAATGAAGAGTAATATGACGAAGAATACTAACTTCAAATTAAACAATAAAATTTATTGTGACATTTGGCATTCAATTAGCATTATTAATTCATCAATAGTGTTTTAGGGTTATTATATTTATTCTATACATACTATGTGGCTAATTCCTATTTATTAGTCTAGAATGATATATATACACACACATATATATACTAATATATATACATACATACATGCATACATATACATATACATACATATATATATATATATATATATATACATATACATATATACATATATATATACATATATATACACACATATATATTTTGTAAGGTCGTACCTAGTGCCCAAAAAATTATCGTATTAGAACCCATAACCAAAACGACCAGTAACTTAGGTCACTTTAAATTATAGGATGTCCATTGTGTGTAACATTTTTGAGTAGTAGTCATGTGCTCATATTAATATGAGCCACCTTTGTTTTAGGAGGGATATGTCTTGAGTCCAGTAAACTTAAGAGTTAGGTTTAGCAACACGATGTGATTGGTAAGTTCACACATTTGAAAATCAATGACAAGGCCTAATGCAAACTTCCATTAATTGAACTTGTATGAGTAGGTTTATTATGAATATGGATCAATTATATTGCACCTCAAGGATGATTCCCTAGTCATGTAGAGTTATTTGCCTGGCCAAAATATTATTAATTCTTGTTTCCACAGATTAAGTGATCTTTTGTTCAATTGAATCTTTTCATGCATTTACTAGCCTGACTGAGTAATTTGTGGTGAGCTTAAAAAGGTTACCAGAGGTAACCTAGCAGTTTACATGTGCCTTTGTTATGGTGGTCTATCGCTGCCCAATATCATTCTTGGAAGGTTTCCCATTTGATATAAAATTAGTATGACACTAGTCAAACGAGAGGATAACCAGCCCATACAGTGATTCATTATTCATGTTTTCACAGATTTAGTGAATGTGTATAGCACTGGAGGGAATATGTAGCCCATTAATGTTTAATGGATCCTTTTGGTCCTACATTAGTATGGAAACAAGCCTCTATATGCCTTTACATGGAGCTGGCACAAAGGTTCAAGGTTGATAGTTATCTCTCTCCTTTACTGATGAAAGGATATGTGCTTGATTTCATATGCTTCTTTCTTATTTTGTGGGCGGACATAAAAATCGGAATTGCATTTTTCTGAGTGACAGAGCCTATAGCAGGTAAGATCTGGTGGCCTGTTGGACCTGTAGCTTCTTTGCAGAGCACAGCAGGGGGCTATGAGAGAATATGACTAAGATTATGCAAGAAATTCAAATGCAGTAATTTGTGAATCTTCATACCACTTTTTTGCATAGTATTTGTTTGTCTTCATCTAAAATAAGCTCAATTGATAACTGTTAGCATTCCTTTAACAAGTAGGATGCTGACAGATTTATGTTTGGCATGAGCACCTCTGGTAAGGAAACCTCTATGGAATGCACAATTCAGTCTATTTTGGAGTTGCCAGGACAAAACATACACACTGCATATGATAAGTTTTAAAAATATACTATATTTGCCCCTTAACCCTTTGATGTGCTCAAAGGATAGCTAGGGTTAAGTGTCCTGGTCAATAAAACTATCCTTGCAAGGTATCAAGTGAATGCCCTTCTGTCTTGGGCCCCTGTTGGCTAAGGCCAGGGTTGTACACATCAAATTGTGATGCGACTTTCCATAGATTAAATAGCTTTGCACGGTTGGTTTAACATTTGGTCTCTCAGTATTTGTGTCAAACACAGGGAAACAATGTACTATATAGCTTGGACCTTGATGGAATGTTATATTATGGTCATGTGCTCTCTAGAGCTCCAGGTATAACATCCTGTATACTAAACCAGCAACGACTTGCATATGTCATAAAAATGACATGCTTGCAGCATAGTTTTGTGTTTTGCCACAGTCCTAAATAATACACACAGATCAGGCCAAGAAGCAGTTAAAATGAGATGCAACAATAGAGATGTTTTTAAATAACTCAAAAGAACAATGCATTCTGTCACCAATGTTATTACTAAGAACTTAATAGATACTTATAGTCAAGCACTTTTAAGGCGGAAAGAAGGTACCTATAAAGACAACCACGTACCAAACAGCCAAACGGCGATCCAATATGGATGCAAGCATTATTAGAAATCCCTGCAACCCAGACACCTAAACATCAGATGCTTTGTTTAAGGAGCTAAAGGTAGAACTATGATAAACAAAATGAACTATATTTACAACTTAGTACTAGAAATGTTCTTGTGAAGCATTATGTGCATGACTACTTGTTCAAAATTGCCCCATTACGCATAACTCAAAGGCTTTAACAACCATACAAATGAACAGAATCAATGAATTCCAACTTGTCAGCAAGCCAAGATTTCAGATGCAGTGGACAAGCACAATATGCTCGTCCAAGTATGGTAAAATCACAATGGATCACTCACTGTACCTTTGCATAAAGCATGATATCAGCTATGAAGGACTCCCAAGTTTCGCTTTTAACCATCTGAATGATAACAAAAAAAGTCAGAATCAAACACGGGCAAGCTATCTGGATTCAACAGCATTGATCGTCCAAGAAAAACATAGCAGATCTATGAACTTCTTTGACATAAAGCACAGAAGATGCTAGACTCATCAAAACATTTCACAAATGCATCCAATATGACACATTTATCTGCATATTTTGGAAAGGTAATCAATTGAGGCTTCAAAATTACAAACACCAGAATTTACCAATGTGGAAATGTAAAACAGTGGGTTTTGAGTAGTTCACACATCAGAAGAAAAGAAAATTGAGAGTGTAGAGCATAATTTGGTCATCATTGTGAATGCCACTATAAGACAAGAATGAATACACAAATGTCATTATATGTCTACGATCTGATGTAGACAAAATAAGATGTCACTATATTACTTATGATGTGATGTACCCAATTTTTGAGTTAACTAATTTTTTAGTCATGAGGGTGGCAGATATCATGACTATTGAGACCAACCATTGCAACTACCACTCCTCCTTTCTATATGTGTGAGTTCTCATGAGTTGAGGAAGGATATCCACTGTGTCTATGGATAGATCATATATGAGTCAGGCCTGCATTTGGAAACCGTGCAGCGTGTACATTATGTTCGTATATATTAATGAAGGCATTTCATTTCACAATTTACTGTCATCTCTAATGATGTGATGATGACCATGCATACACCATTGTAGATAGATTTCTGTTGCATTGCATACCTACAGAGAGCCTATGATATTCAAAAAAAAAATCTCCCAATACAAAATTTTCAATATGCCAAAACTTACACAAAAGGCACAGACCACAACTAAGACCTTGCAATAATGAGTCTCCAAATTCTATTGCAAACCACAACTGAGCAGTGCATTCGATAGATTCACTTATCATGTCAATTAATAATGTGTTACATTTAATTTAAGTTTATTTTATGAATTTCAAATATTTTTTAAAGTAGTCATAAAGTTGCCGATTAATGTCGATAAATTGCCATTCCCAATTTCTGAGTCAAATTTTGGCCTGCCGAGTAATTCTTGATAATGATTTTTTGAACAATCAAAGTCAAGATTAAAAGAGAAAAAGATACAGTAATGATATGCGTCCTAAATCATGATAATGATGAAAAGTAACTAAACTCAGAGTTCTCGATCTTATGCACAAACGCTTACCAAAAATGTTGACCCCTAATGGTATACTAACACAATAGAGTAAGCAATAGGTCTTAAATTATAACTAAATTTCTGGACTAGTCTTGTATATTATTCTTCAAAATGGTCCCCACCTAAGCTAACATATGCAAGACTCAAGCAAAACTCCTAAAAAAATCATTTGTCTACTTTAAAGGGCAAAAAGAGATTTGTAATAATAAAATGGAAGACATTATGATTTCCAAAGACAAGTTGCAGCCCTCTATGCTGAATCAATAGTGTGGGTTGTAAAAGGTGATAAATACAAGAATTTCCAAAGGAATCTGAATATCTCTAGCAGTCCCCACTCAATGGCCTTTCTTAAATGTCATTGTTGCCTTTCAAGTTCAAATGCATCTTCGATATTATGAACATTTGGCCATTATAGGAACAATGCAAACCTCATAAAATGGCTAAGCTACGAACTAAGGTATGGGTATGCTGCAAGTCCAGCCTCCATCTCGTGCACAGATTTGTTTATTGGTTGCTTTGGGCAACATCCATGGATTACCAAAATGTTGCCCTAAAAAGGCAGCAATGCCCTCCTTGATTTCTATGATGAATGGCAGGAGGTAAAATGCATATTCAAAGTGAAGAAATTTGACAAGATTATCAGTATTGACATCAAATAAAATGTTCCTACTGTTTTGCTCAAGAAATTGAATAACAACAATTAGTAAAATCTAAAACTAGGAAGGGAGGAGTGCTAAAACCAATTGAAATTATTTTGGCTCTACTACTTCCCATGTATATAAGTTTCCTATAACCATCACGACTCATCCTTGACAAGAATCATTATAAGTGGTGCAATTGAAATGCTTCTATACACAAGTGTAAGCAAAAACTATTGCTGATTTGAAAAGCTCCATGGAAAATGAAAAATATTTTTTGCTTGACATTTTTTGCACTAGGGCTTACCATTAAAGATGCGTATCTAAGAATTAAGGACCATATAAGAGACACCCTTTTATGCATAAGATGAAATGAAAATCCATTTCCTTGGTTTTGCCCCTCGTCAAGTCTACTTGAGCCTTTTTAAGAACACTTGAGATGACCATCTGACTTCTTTAGCATTGAAATCTTAACTTTCTCTATGATGCTGAGCTTTTTCCTGTTCCATTCTATAAGGCATATCAATATTAGGGTCTTGTGTATTATGCCACAATTTAAAATAAAGCGACAATTGGCATTATCCAAGACAGACTGCTTCTGATTTTACTAACCAAATGAGAATGAATAGACCTCTTGCTTCATGCAGATTAGAGAACATAGGGAAGAGACCTAACATGAGATGGACCACGTGCAAAAACATTTAGACTGTTGGACACTCTGAGCAAAGTCCCCTCATATGGAAAGGGGTGGGATCTAGCTCCCTTTCTGACCTTCGGAGTGCTGTGAGAGTGAGAGGTAACCATGGTCATAGTAGTGGACCTACTTCTACACCTTGACCTAAAAAAATCCAATCTCCTAAGTTGTGGAAATTCATTTTGGTACTTGCGATGGCAATGATGAAGTGGTTTAGGTGATTAACCTTTCTCCCACCAATCAATACTCTTAACTCTTTGATAGATGCTGGTATCGTAACTTAGTGACGCTTATGAGGGTAGTTGGCCCGAATCCATATCTACACTAAAATGGTGCAATTTTCAGTTCAGAACTTGAAAAATTTTAGCGACATTATTCACGTGATACTAAAATCGAAACAACTTTAATACAGTATTCTTACTTCTACAGCCAGGAAAAGCAGAACTTACTTCAACTTCTAACTGTTAAAACTAAAATTAAACATTGATATCTAGATAACCGTTTGGGGTTTTAGGGTTACATCAAAATCTGCCACGAAAGGGGCCAAATTAAGAAGAAGCCTATTATTTACGGCAAAATTGTCAATGATACATAATAAGACAGTAAACAAACCTTTATTGCCACCAAAACTCCAAATGTCAACAGAGCTTGGATTTCCTACATTGTAAAAGATGTGATAATTAGTTTAAGATTCCAAACAAAGTAATTCATGTGTCCGTGCGAATTTAGTTTTTGAAATTTCAAAAAAAAAAAAAAATCTATCTGATCAGGTGTGCGTGTGATTTAACTCATTCAATGTAAAGTGAAAAGATAAATGAAGGAGCACTTACCCGACGAAGAAGATGATGAGAAAATTCGAGCGACAGCCATTGCGATGCAGAATGACGAAGGACGACATAAGAAAAGAAAGCGAGGGCGTGGAATGCATAGAATGGTTGTGTGACCAGCGTATTCAGCCATGGGAATACATGTTGTTGCTGCTCCGTCATTTTTCTCTCTTTTTTTTGGCACCAAAACCAGATGCAAATATTTGAATACCACCGAATAAACAAATTCAATCCCACTTACAACTTAGAAGTTCGGGAAATATATTTACTTTGCATCGTGGTTCGTACAACTTAAAAGTTCAAAAGAATTTTATTTTTTCGGTGCTCCTGTTTTTTAAGCAGGAATCTCATGCCTGAACAGGTATCCGCCCATTCTTAGGCTTAGATGTCAAGGTTTGAGCGGTATCCCTTATTACGATATCTGTGGATCTTTGTCTCATCGAGAATTGAAATCTGGTGAGTTTTTTTGTGAGCCAAATAACTTCACCAATGGCCAACTCAGTTTGATAAAGTTTAAAAGAATTTTCCTTCATATATGTATAGAATATTTACTCTAATAAGAGGTACATTAATATGGTTAATTAATAATTTTACAAAAAAATTGGATGTAATTAATAAAAATAGTTATAATAGTTACCATTTCCCTTTATAATTTATAACAACATGAAACTAAGACATTTTAGATGAATATTTCACATACTTGATATGTCAAAGATCATGATCTTGAATTGTGTATGTCCTCAACTCAAAAAGAGAGTTATATATACGGGGTTAAATTTGACACCCGTTTAGATGTTTTTAGTGATTTTAGTTGTAAAATGCTTGCAAATATTTGTAATAAACGTCACATATGACTTACATATTTAACATTTGACCGTCAATTTTTTATATAGATTTATATATAAATTATAAAATATATATTAATACATATTAAAAATAATTAAATAAATATGGAATGGTTGGTATAAATAACATTGTTTTGTATTTTCAAAGGCGATGTTGGAAAATTACCGTCATCCAAAAATTGTTTGACAGGAATAAGTTGCTGTCAAATTTAACCCCTAATAGGTATTTACTATTTACCCTTATTATTGCCTTTGTAGTCCAATTTGTATTCAACAAAACTCAAATTTATATGGGGCATTTAATGGGCTAGTTTTTATTGGGAAAAAAATGTTCTATATTGAGGGTGATTGGAATTATTTTTGTAGTGAAATATGAGTACAAGTCATGAGCACAAGAGAAGGGAAAAATTCAATAAGAAGTTGAAGATTCTTGATCTTTAGTTTCATTTGTCGCCAAGGTAATCTAACTCATATTTAGTAAATTCAAGATTTCAAAAATCGAATCGGGACCTTCCATTAAGGAAGAGCTTAAATAGTCCCCTGTGAGTTGGGATTAATTAATTGTTAAAAGGCATCCATTGTTTAGCACTTTTTGGTGTTTTCAACGTTGAGATTCAATCCATTCAACTTAATCTGTAAGGGTTGTTTGCATGAGGCCTTTCATTAACATAATGGAAGACTCAAACATTCACATTGACCTATTGATCCCTTTACCATGATAAAGCTTAAACATGGACTCTCTTAATACATTTAATTATTAGATGAGGCGATTGAAAACAATTGTAATTCATTATAGATAACCTACAACAGATTGTTTTGTATAGAAAATATGTATTTTATTATTTGTATAATTTATTTTTCTTTTTAATAAATGGGCAATACATTTATTTTGGGAGATGTCGTAGATTATAGGAAACATCTTCAACGAAAAGTCTTAGGAATATTAATTTAGTGCTCCATTATAGTTTGTAAGTGAGTTGTTTGATTGTTGACTGAACTCGCATAAATAAATGTAGGGAGATTTGATAATTAATTAGTTTCCTATATTCTAAGGAAAGTAAAGCCTATATATAAAACTATTGTATTATATGAAAAACAACTAAAATTATTCTTGTGTGTCATACCTTTCAAAAAAAAAAATAGTTGAGTTAGAATCTTGCGAGATGCAAAAAACAAAAAAGTGATTGTCTGAGTTGAGAAATGCAAGGATTTGGGTCTTTAAAGAATGGATAACTAAAGGTCTACATTGTAGAAGAGTCTCGCTTCTATAATTAATAGAGGCGATTGACACATTTCTAAAAGATATCGAAGCATCCATCATTGATGAGGAACTTTTAGTAGAGCTGAAAATCTTCTTGGAAGGACTATTATTGCAAATAATGCAAACTTGACTAACTTTTGTGTAGAGACTTATGAACTTCAATCTTCCACGGTGATAATTTTCACATATAAATAAACTATCTCGCATTAGTTATTTTCAAATATTTACATGTACCAATGTTTACATTTTTCAAATACACTTATGTTTATATATTTAAATACACCGAATAAATATTGTCTACAAATACTTTTATATAGAGAGAAATCTAAATACAATTATTACTGAGTATTTATTATGTTTCCATATATAATCGTGTTTTTGTTTAATACGGATATATGGATCAAATTTTGGTTTATTTTTCATTTAAATATAGATATTGGAATGCGAGTAATCATTTTATTTGTATAATGGTTAATTGATTTTCTCTTTACAATAGATTTTCTTACATTTACATATCAAGATTTATACAAATATTTACAATAGAATAAATAAAACAAAATTAAACTAATAAATAAACAATATATTAGTATTACTTTTCTAAAATCTATATATATTTAAGTAATATTTTAAAAAATAGAATTAAAGTTATTTTTAAATAATATATTAATATTATTTTTCTAAAAATTAAATTTCTATTAAATTGTAGAAATCGTCAATTTTACATAAAATACATAATTCAATTGTAATTGGTTTAATGTCACATTGGTAATAATTACAAATGTCTTGTAATGAGATTGTTTTCCCCTCCAAATTTTTTTGACAAATGTTTGTTATTCGTATTATTTTTATTTTTTTTTATGACCATTTATCTAGTGAACACCATTTTTTCTTTTGATAAACATAATTGTTGATGTTACCTTTATTTCCTATCGAGTGTTTTGTAACAATTGAGTACAATTGCTAGTTATAACTTCTATTTAAGATTGGTATTTTTTAGAATTTTATGGTGGTTGGTAGATAGACTTCTATTATTAAGTTAATTCTTCTTAAAATCTCTCTCTCTCTCTCTCTCTCTATGTACTTGTCTAAAAGAAAAAAGTGGTCGATTTTTAATTAAAAGATCCATGAAAATGAGATTTTAGGATATGAATACAACTACAAAGGGGGAGTACTTAACAACTATGAAGATCATTTTTCCCTACAAGTACCTTAAAGAGAAGAGGACTCAAGAAAAGATATAAAATAATAAAATATCTTTTTAAATGAGTTCCCAACAAAATTGACATGAGTATAGCCATTATATAAAAAAATGTTAGAAGCCGAGAAACTAGGTGAATTATTGTGTTGGTTTATTCTATTTTGAGGGTATGATGATATTATTTGCAAACTTTGGACCAACACCACCAATTTCATCATGTCAATAGAGTTGTTTCCTACTTGGTTGTGATCGTATGGCATTTCGGTTATGGGTGGGAAAACACATACCATAATTGGAGACAATGGAACATGGTGGACCTGATGGAGAAAATGGCTATGAATCACAAGCCATTCAAGATCATCTATTTCTCGATATCCATTTTGGTTCAAGTACGTATTTTACAAAATAGAAAGATCGAGAAAAGAAAAACATTATTATTTTGAAGCTTCATGTCGAGATGGAAAATTGTTTAAATATTTGTGAGATTTGTAAATGCTTCATTTGATAATGATAGTTAGCACAAAGACAACATGTGAATCAAGGTGATCAACATTGAAGATAATGTGGACAAAGTGATTATAGCCATGTGTTTTAACAAGTGATTTTAGGATATTAGGGATGCCACCAATGTATTCAGGGATAATTGTAAAGACAGTTGATGTCTACATATCGTGGAAGTTTTCAAACTAGTTTTAATAATTGATTATTTGCATTCGGAGGATAAAATATATGATCACTTATGTAATAAATATTATCTAACGTAATGAAATTTTGAAATTAATATCTTTTGAAATGGAATTGCATGTATTTTGTATTTTTAATTTGAAACAAAATATTTCTAAAAATGTTATTGGCCCATATATTCAAACTTTTTCACTATAAGTTATTTGTTATACATAATGTGTTTTTATGTATTTAATTTTCAAGATATATTATTATAGGTTAACTTTCTTGGAAACAAATGTTTGGATAGTTTGTTATGAAACCTTTTATCATTGGTCATCGACGCACTTAATTACACGGTCTTTATCTATTGTTGGAATAGTGAAAATCCCTAATGATGATAACTTTCATTTCTAGATTAAATGATGAATCCAAGTCCAATTTCCTTGCTTTCCACTTGTTTGTGTGACTTAGTTTACTTTGCTTCTTAGTTTCCTAGCCTTGCATGCTTTTTGTAAATGTTTTCTCCCCCTTTTCCCTTAGTTTTTACCTTAAGTTACGAAACCACCCCAACGGTTGCAGTAACCACAGGGTCCGCCTTGAGTGGCATTTATGAGTAACATTCCGTCTACGCATGCATCGACAGCCCATGCGCATTAACCCAAGACTTTAACAATGTGTTCTGTACGCATGTTGTTTCTTCCCAAGTTGATTTCTCGCATGTTTCTTGACCAAATCAATTGTCTTTGAGCTTGTTAGATGCGTATAGACTTCTTCTTCTTCACTTACTATTCTTAGTAAGTTAACTACCCCTTCCTATGGTGATTTGGCACTTCTTGGTTGCCAAGTGTGTTGCACCATTTCCTACCAACTTTCTATAAAAACCAAGCTTTTCTCGAAGCATTGGTTAGAGTCTCTTGAATTGGAATTACATCATTATGCTATCGAAATCTTGCCAAGAAGCACACAAGCAAACACAGAGCCTTTGCATTGTTACTCTCTTGCTGCATTGCTACCAAATTGCTTGCAAACCAGCTAGCTCCAACACTTCTACATCTCATTCTATATACCAACCAACAAAACTTCCTGGATAACATTGGATACTTCATTGGAAAATAAGTTGAGGGGATCAAAAACACACAACCGACATTAGAAATTGTCATGTTCTACATTTCCAGGTTGGAGGTGTATTTAAATTCCTAGAAGCTTTATTTCAATAGTTAGATTTCAATTTGTAATCAATTCAAACATTTGTTTTAAGGAAAGTAGAATTCATAGATTAGTTTCATTTCCTGTAAGTAGCTTCCATTGAAAAATTATTCTTAGCTCATCCTATGGATTTGTCTGGGAAGGATTTGGAGGAAGTTCTTATGCACAGAGTATTTTATTTCTTCATTGTCAAATCACCTATAGCTTTTGTTTTAATTCATTAGCTAGATTGTACATGCATGGGGAAAAGCTTCCTTGAAAGCTTCTCCATGCTTATCCTTGTGGATCTGCAAGGGAAGTAAGTTTGAATAATTTTATGTTTCGTGCATTGTGTTGAGTTTCTTCAAAGTAAAAAGCATTTGTAGGAATTTTAGTGTTTTACTAGGGGATTTTGGGAAGAATTTCTTCTGAGAAGCTTTTAAATCTTCATGTGATTATGAGGTGGAAATCCACAATTACAAATTAGAAGAAAACCTCTATTTTAATTAGATTAGATTTAATTCACTCTGTAATAGGGAAAATCAACATTGGCTACTTTACTATTTAGTTTATTTCATTTTAGAGTAGAAGTAGTTTTTGTTTAATTAGAAGTAATTTCATTGTCTGTGTAACTTTTGTTTATTTAATTCAAAACCTAGAAAATCCTCAAAAACATAGATTAGAATAGTTAGATTTATTTATTTGTCTTATTCCCTTTCATATTAAAAAGTCTCTGAAAATACAAAAACAAATAGATTATATTAACTTCATTGTTTCAATTAATTAGTTTCATTTTTTTAATCAATTAGTTTCATTTCCTTAAATTAATTAGTTGCATGTAGATTTAATTAAATTAAAGGAGAGTAATCAACTTTATTTAATTTAAATTTATTTGCATTCTTTGTTTAAATTAGGAACATAGATTTAATTAGATGGAATTAACACAAACTCCCTACGTTTCCTTAGTGGCTTAGGTTACCTAGAACATTAGCCTTAGCCCCTTTCATATTCTTTGTATGTTTTGTTTATTTCCATAGATCATTTGTTTCATGTCCACATGACCATCCAAGGCCCAAGACAACCAAGACAAAGAGTGTGTGATCCAAGAATACCGCAACCAAACATTGTTACACAATTGACCGATATTGACCAAGGCCTTAGACAACTCATTTTTAGACCACTCATGTCTCACCTAACATCATACAACAAATGATTGATTGTTTTGAACGACAAGGCAAATAATGCCAACGAGTTCGGGAAACCACCGACTAGTAGAGACTACGATTGTCCTTTCTCCATCCTTCGTCTCATATTCATGACCCTCTCTAGAGAGCATTATATGAGAGATGAAGGATGATTTCCCGTGTCCCACAACCCACTAGAGTTTTATTTGGCCCAACTAACATTGATAGAAAAAATCGTGCGACCATTATCCTTGATTGTTCCATTTCACCCGAAAGCAGTCAAAGCATGCATTCATTGCCCTTAACAAGCAAATACCTATTGTGCCTATTGAGGACATTCATTTGCCTTTATTTATCTCATAGCCACTTTCCACTTAATCCACTTATCCTTCTTTATCCATTCCATATCCTTTTATCTATTTAATTGCGGTTTTCCTAGTAACGACCTCGGGAGGTCGCATGCGCCTTGAGTCATGTGTTGATTCTTAGGCATACAGTCATCTTAAAGTATTGGTTTCTTCCTAAACTCTTTCAAGTAACACTGAGGGATATCAATAAAAAAACTATCTTGAATGGTATTTTTTTACAAGTGTGAGTGAATCACAATAATCAAAGTATTAATGACCCACTTATATTAGTTATATTTAAACTTGATGGTTTTTTTTTTTTTACCCTCCATCACCTAAATTTAATGAACATCAAATGTAATGAGTATCAAATGTACCATTACTAATTTAACTTTATTAAGATCATTAACAAATGAATGTGTGTTTAAAAATAAGAAATGATATCTCTACATCGACCCCAACACAATGGGAACAATTTGCATGTTCAATTACACATAATTTACCATTACCTCATTGCTCTTTTTTATAAAGGTGGTGTGTTTATGAGAAAATACCCATATGTTGTAGTGATGTCCTTATTAGATTAGGGATTTTACATTTCATTTGCAATACATGTCATGAAAGGTAAACCTTATATTTTCATAAAATAATGTGCATATTCCCTAATCCATATATGTTTGTAGTTAGACCATGTCAAATTTTGTGATAGTTATTTTGTTAAATTCACTTGCATGGTGTTTTTGAAGTATGTTAATTTTTTTGTGACAATCGTGTCATAAAACTAGATTGAATGGTGTTCTCGAAATACATAAATTTTTATAACATTGTGTTGTAAAATCTAATCAAATCGTGTTCTTGAATTGCATCAAATTATATGAGATTTTTGATATATAACGAAATTAAATGGTAATTTCGAAATGCATCAATTTTGTGACAATTGTGTTGTAAAATTCAACTTAAGGGTGTGTTTGAAGTACATAAAATTTTGTGACATTTGTGGTGTAAAATTTAAATAAATGGTATTTGTTATCCATATTTCACCCCCACGCAAAATATTGGATCGCCATGACCCAATGCGAGAAGAGAAAGAAAAACCTCTCACAGCAAATTCATGTCTTAAATCTATTTGGTAGACTTGGGTAAAATAAAAAGGAAAAATTCAAATTTTGAACCCGAGTCAAGCCAAAGCAGGAGTCGGAGACAAAAGGTGAAGCCATCACCCGCCAACAAAAGGGTGCCACGTGTCCAAGCGGGAATCGGAGGAAAGGGAAAAGATAAATTCAGACCCATGAGTCTAATTTTTGCTCCAAAAGGGAGCCCATTTTTCAAACTATTTTCCCTGTCCATTCATACGGACCTGATACAAACTTCGAAGGGGTATATCTTTCGGCTCAAGGCTCGAAATATTACAAATCTAATGCCGTTGGAAAGATCTCGGCCTCACCAACCAAATGGAGGAAACGTCTTCAAGCCTTCAATACGGGATCCATCTCTGTCTCAACAACTAGATCGGATTTGATCTATTTTTCGCGTTTCCTCTTCCTTAAGGCGTCAAACCAAGGATTGATGCAGTAGAAAGCAGATTTGGAAGGCGATTTTATCATAAGTATTAACAATGGTGGTTGAGTTTCAACGTGCTTTCCCGCTCTCTCTCTTTCTCTCTCGATCGAATCTATAAATATAGAGGGGCAATATTCATTGTAAAATTTGTTCATTCTTCTTCCATGCCCCCCCTCTTCTTTTATTCCCGGGTTGAAAATGGAGTTTAAGCCTCCTCCCTTGGCTTTGTAATGTCATTTTCTTGCCTCTTTCCCATTAATGGTGTACTGTGTGAACTCCTAGAGCAATAAAATATGTTTTCGTGATGTGTTTTGTCCATCCTTTGCTTATTTTATTGTCTCTCCTCGCCTCTCATCATTGTAGGGTATAATGTGCATATTCTAAGGTTTGTTGCAGGTCCTGGGAGATGTGTTTAATGGGTTTTGAAGTGGTGTTCTATGTGAAATCTATCTCTGGTCTATGGTGCATCTTGTCCACCCTCTCCTCTGCTCACCTCTCTCCACTTCAGGCAGCTGAGATTGTGATCAACACTTCCCTTTTCTTGGTGTTATCACCTCGTAGTGTAGGATTTCCCTTTTCATGCTCTCTCTCTCTCCTTGGTCCCTTGGAATTGTTAGATTAGGAGTAGATAGTCGCATTTCCTTCCTTAGAAGTAGTTTAGTGCTAGGATTAGGAAGAAGAAGCCAACTTTCTCCAGAGGGCCATCTCAAGTCTGCAAGTCCCATAGCTTGAGAGATGGTCCCATGTTATGCAAATCACACCAAATGACCTTGCCTTAGAAAAGTAGATCCATAACTCATTTGGGGGTGCTGTGATTTCGCATTAAAGTGTTCTCATAGCACAATTATAAATTTTGTGACATGTTTTATGTTGTAAATTGAATATTGTTCTTGGAGTATACCATATTTTTCACATTTGTGTAAAAACTAATTGAATGGTATTTTCAAAGTATATTAAAATCTATATTAGTTATGTTGTGAAACACAATAGAACAATTTTTTCCAAGTACATCAAATTTTGTCTTTTTTGTGTTGTAAAACTCAATTAAATGGTGTTCTTATAGTACATTAAATTTTGTGATAGTTATGTTTTCAATTTAATTGAATGGTGTTCTCAAAGAACAACAAATTTTGTCACAATTGTGTTATAAAGCCCAAGTGAATTGTATTCTCGTTTATGAAACTTATGTTGTAAAAACCAACTAAATGGTGTTCTTGAAGTACATCAAAAATTGTCACATTTTTTCATAAACTCAAATGAATTGTGTTTTTAGAGTACATCAATATATGTGTGATAGTTTTGTTTTGAAACTAAATTGAATGATGTTTTTGGAGGATGTCGAATGTCGTGATAGTTGTGTTGTATAGATCAATTGAATGGTGTTTTCAACTTACATCAAATTTTGTGATAGTTGTAAATTATAAAACTCAAATGAATGATGTATTTATAGTCCCTCAATTTTGGGATACTTGTGTTATAAAATAGTTGATTGAATTTTTTATAATACATCTAATTTTGTGAAAGTTATGTTGTAAAACACAAATGAAAGGTATTTTTAGAGTGCACCAAATTTTTGTGACATTTGTATTGTAAAAATCAATTAAATGGGCTTCATTCACAAGTTTATGTGAATCCATTGAGAACCAAGGATTTAATTATCCACTTGCGATTATTATATTTAAGTAATTTTCAATGGGGACTTTTATTCACATAGATGTACAAAGAAAGTTAAATATATCTTTAAGTGTAATGAATGTCAAATGTGTTGTTAATGATCTAGATTTAACAAGCTCATTGATGGTTAAAATTTATGTCTTGAAAAAACCAAGAAAATATTTTATATATTATAACGATGTCATTCGATCAACGAATGGAAATTTGGAGTACACATATTTTGTGAAAATTGTGTTATAGAACTCAATTGAGTGGTGTGTTCAGAAAACATCAAAAATTTGACACTCATGTAGTAAAACTCAATTGAATGGTGTTATTTGAGCTCAATTTTTTTGGGGTGCTCATGTTTTAAATTTCAATTAAATTTTGTTTTAAGAGCACATCAAATTTTCAGACACTTTAGTTGTAAAGATCAATTGAATAATGTTATAAGAGTGCACAAAATTTTGTGATAGTTATATTGTAAAACATAATTGAATAGTTTTTTTAAAATACTTCAAATTTTGTGTTAGTTGTGTTCTAAAACTCACTTTAAAGTGGTGTTTTCTTAAACATATCAAGTATTTTAACAATTGTGTTGTAAAACACAATTAAATGAACTTTACCTATAAGTGTAATTGAATCCCAAGAATCAAAATATGAATCACCCACTTCCACTCATCATATTTAAGTGATGTTCACTTGGGGTATCCCATCTAATAAATTTAAATCTAAAGCACTCCAAACCATTTAGGACTATTGAAACCAAGTCAAAAGCATCTCAAACTCAAATCAAGCATTGTTAAGTATCTACTTATTGAAAGGGCACTTCAAATGGTTTCAATTCTAGAAATATCTACCCACAAGCATTCCAATTTGGCACTCTATTCAACACTCACAAAGTGTAAATTCTATCTATAGTTGTGATCACTATTGGTTTTGAGTCATGTGGAACAAACGAGCAAAGACATCGAGCAACTAAAAGAACAAATGAGCGATAAAAAGGGTGATATAAAGAAGAATAATAAATAAATATTGAATTTTTATGGAAACCTTCTAGTGTCATGTGTTGGGATGGAAGGATTCAAAATTTGGGGAACTTATATAAAACTCTGTAGGTCGTAGGATGATGCCCTCATATTTTGTATTCTAGGTCGCACTCTTTCTAGAGTACCACTAGTTGGAATCACTATACAATCGAGGTAGTTTTCAATATGAAAGGTTATTGGTAAAATGGACATGGATCATTTATGCACAAAAAGAATCTTCTAATCATTATTAGCACATTGGAAATATTAATGTGTCATTTTGGCAAAGATGGTATTGGGATGGGCTATGCGAGTTGTTTTACTAACAATGCCTATTTCATTAATTTGGTTTTAGCGAATTCATATTTGAGAGAGATATTGGTGGAGATGACTTTTTATATAATATTATGTGATATGTTGATATGATGCCTTAGATGTAAATATTCTTTTAGAAAGAATATGTGAAGACAGCTAAAATTACGCACATGCTTTTTTTTGCTTAAAATGCCATCCTCGCATTGTCTTCATATAATGGTGCTTGAAAACCATTGATTTGGATAGTAGAATATTGAAGGTATCAAAAACTCTCCTAGTAAATAAATTTTAAATAATTGACATTAAAAACTCCTATAATTCTCAATTAGTTTCTTTTTTTAAATCCATAGACAATAATAAAAACATAACTCACATTTCAAAGTATCTTGAAAATCCAATAATTCTCATTAAACCTTTTTATTTTATGTTATTTTCTCTAAGGATTGGTTTTTGATAATGCTTACCAGCCAAAAAAATCATGATTTTGTGCTCTAGGAAAAAAATTGGATCGTTTGCATGTTAACATTTTGTCATTTAAAAAAAATTTATGTTGAGAAAATAATATAAGCAATTTAATAGCGTAAATTGGACAAATCAAAAGAATCATTCTATGTCATGATCATGTAACTAATTTACAACATATTTAGAGTTTATAATGGTCATTTCAAAGTCATTTTTAAGTTAGTCATATTTCCCTAGTAAAACCGACACATGATTATAACCATTTCTATTAAAATAAAAAGATGCTCTATAACCTAGTAATCAAGTGGATTTGTGTGTTGGTTCATTATATTTTAATGGTTGGCATTATTCTTTGCAAAATTTGCACCAACACCAACAATTTGGCATAGATGCCCCCATCCTTCCACACCATGCATACGTGGCCAACACTTCAACACTTAGTTTTTTTATAAAAAAAAAACAGTTGAAAAACAAAGTGTTTTTTTCAACATTCTTGTAAAAATTCGTACAGTTGCTTCCATGATTTGCACTAAAGACCTATGCATTAACAACGCGTAAATGCCCATCATTTCTGATATTGTTTGCCACATGCCATTACATCATTCGAAACCTATTCATTTAAATAATTTTTTTCCCATGATTTGAGAGGTGATGGTGTGTCCCACACATGCATTTGTATGCATGTGGTGTATGGTGCATTTGTGTTTTTTTATGGGCATACATTTTAAGCGGTATATTCTATTGGGAGAATACCTTCCACCCTTTCATCATGCCAACATAGTTGTTTCCTACTTGGTTGTGATCCCATGGCATTTCTGTTAAATGGGTGGAAAATAGGGGCCATAATTGGAGATAATGGAATATGGAGGGCCTGATGGAAAATATGGTTATTTATCATAGACTAGTGAAGATCATTTGTATATGTTTTCCATTTCACGTGTAATTTACAAATTAGAAAGATGAAAAAAATATTACTTTAAAGCTTCATGTCACGATGGACAATTATTTAAATATTTGTTAGATGTGTAGATGCTTCTTTTCATGATGGTAGTTAGCTCTGAGGGTAATATGTGAATCAAGGTGATCAATGTCAAAGTTAATGTGGACAATGATAATACATAGCCCTATGTTTGATGAGCAATTTTAGGAGATCATGGAGGCCATCAATGTATTCAAGGGATAGTCATAACACAATTGATGCCTACATATCAATCTGAAGTTTCCAAATATAGTTTTAATAATTGATTATTCACTTTGTGGTAGATAAAATACATGATCACCCAATTGATATGATATGTAATAAATACTCTTTAATGTAATCAAAAATTGAAATGAATATAATTTCAAATTGAACTATATGTATTTTTTTTTTTTAATTTAAAACAAAATATTTCCAAAAATGTTATTGGCTCATATATTCAAACTCTTTCGCTAGAAGTTATTTATCATATATAATATATATTTAATTTTCAAGATATATTATTATAAGGCTAATTTCATTGAAAACAAATGCTTGGATGGTTGATAGAAAAACTCTATTAAATAGTATTTATTTACAAATGTAAGTGGATCACAAGAATCAAAGTATTAATGAACCACCTATAATCGTTATATTTAAACTTGATGATTTTTGGAACCCTTCATTCACCTAAATTTAATGAACGTCTAATGTAGGTTAATTAAATGTAATGAATACCGAATGTATCATTACTAATTTAGCTTTGATAAGATCAGTAACATGTGAGTTGCACGTTTAAAAAATAAGAAAGGATCTCTCTACTTTCTCCCAAACATAATGGAACCCAATTTCATGTTCAATTACATAAATAATCAAGGAGTGTCTCATTTCCCTTATTTATAAAGGTGGTGTGTTTATGAGAAATTATCATATGTTGCAGTGGTGTCCTTATTATATTTTGGGATTGTATACTTGTATTTGTAAAACATTTTTGTTAAACTCTAAACCTTATATATTTCCATAAAATAATGCACATATTTCTTCATTCATATATGTTTACAATCAGACCATGTCAAATTTTGGGTTAGTTTTTTTTTGTAAAACTCAAATACATGGAGTTTTTGAAGCACATCAAGTTTTGTGACAGTTGTGTCATAAAACTAGTTGAATGATGCTCTCGAAGTACATAGTTTTTTGTAATGATTGCGTTGTAAAATTAATTGAATTTTGTTCTGGGTACATCAAATTTTACGACATTTTTGTTGTAAAACTCAATTGAATGGTGTTCTTGAAATACATCAATTTTTGTGACAATTATGTTGTAACACTTAATCGAATAGTGTTTTTAAGTACATCAAAATTTGTGATAGTTGTGTTGTAAAATTTGAATGAATGGTGTTATCGTATAATTTTTTTGGCATGTTTTACGTTGTAAATTGAATGTTATTCTTGGAGCACCCCATATTTTGTCACATTTGTGTAAAAAACCTCAATTGAATGGTGTTTTGAAGTATATATTATTTTATGCCAATTTGTTGTGCAACACAATAGAATAGTGTTTTCAAATTCATCAATTTTTTCATTATTGTGTGGTGGAACTCAATTAAATGGCGTTCTTAAAGTACATATTTTGTGATGGTTTGTTTTAAATTTAATTGAGCGATGTTTTGAAGTACGTAATATTTTTGATAGTTGTGTTCTAAATCATGATTGAATGGAGTTCCCATAGGACAACCAATATTGTCACAATTGTGTTATAAATCCCAAGTGAATGGTGTTCTCTGTTTCTAATACTTGTGTTGTAAAAATAAATTGAATTTATTGAAATACATCAAATTGTGTAACAATTTTTCCATAAAATTCAATTGAATGTGTTTAAGAGTACATCAATATATATGTGATATTCGTGTCATAAAAATCAATTGAATAATGTTTTGGAGGATGTCAAATGTTGTGACAGATTGTTTTGTGTAACTCAATTGAATGTTATTTTCAAATTACATCAAATTTTGTAATAGTTGTGTTGTAAAAATAATTGAATGGCAATTTCAAAGTACATTAAATTTAGTGATAATTGTAAATTGTAAAACTCAAATGAATAGTGTTTTCAAATTTCCTAAAATTTTGGGATACTTTTGTCATAAACACTTGATTGAATTTAGTTTTAACAATACATCTAATTTTGTGAAAAATGTTTTTCAAAACACAAATGAATAGTATTTTTAGATTACATCAAATTTTGTCACATTTGTATTATAAACCTTAATTGAATGGGCTTCATTCACAATTTCATGTGAATCCATTTAGAATCAAGGAATGCATGTTCCACTTGTGTTCATTATATTTAAGTGTTTTTCAGTGTGGACTTCTATTCACTTAGGTGTAAAGAATATCAAATACACTATTAAGTGTAATGAATGTCAAGCATGTTGATAATTCTCCATCTTTAACAATATTATCGGTGATAAAATTGTGTGATTGAAAGATACTTAAGAAAATATTGTATATAGTATAATGGTGTCATTCAATCAATGAATGGTAATTTTGAAGTACATTATATTTTGTGAAAATTGTGTCATTAAATTGAATTGAATGGTGTGTTTAGAAAACATTAAATTTTTGACACTTACGTAGTAGAACTCAAAGTGGAATGGTGTTTTTGGAGTACAACAAAAAATTTGACACTTGGGAACTGTAAATTTCTATTGAATTTTGTTTTTAAGGTACATCTATTTTTCAAACACTTTTGTTGTAACATCAAATTTTGTGATAGTTGTGTTGTAAAACATAATTGAATAGTTTTTTTAAATACATCAAAAAATTTCATTGTTGTATTCTAAAACTCACTCGAGTGGTGTTTTCATAAATATATCAAGTTTTTTTTACAATTGTGTTGTAAAACTCAATTAAATGAAATTATTCATAACTAGAATTGAATACCAAGAAGCAAAATATGAATGACCCATTTACACTCATCATATTTAAGTGACGTTTAAGTGTGGATTTCCATCTAATAAATTTAAATCTAAAGCACTCCAAACTATGTTAAGAGTATTCCAAGCCAAGTCAAGAGCATCTCAAATTAAAACAAACATTATCAAGTATTTACTTATTAGAAGGGCCATTTAAAGGGTTTCAATTCTAGAAATATCTACTTATAAGCAATCTACTTTGGTATTCTACTTTAACACGTTATTCAACACTCACAAAGGGTAAATTATATGTATAGTTGCACCCTTATTGGTGTTAAGGCATATGGAACAAATAAGTGGTACATAGAGTAAAGCTAAGAATAAATGAGTAGTAGAAAGGGCTATAAGAATTAGAAGAATAATCAATGGATATTTAATTTTTATGGTAACCTTTCATTGTCATGTGTTGGGATGGAAGGATTAAAAATTTGAGGTGCTTTTGTATAACTTTTTAGGCCACATGATGATGTGCGCTCCTATGTTTTATTCAGGCAACAATCCTTCCGAGCACTAAAGAACTAAAATCATTGTATAATTAGTTAGTTTTCAATTTGAAAGGTTATTGGCAGAATAGGCATGGACCATTTGTGCATAAAAATAATTTTCTAATCATTCAACACACATTGGAAATTTTACTACGGTGTTTTAGCCAAGATGGTATTAGGATGGGTTGTGTGAATTATTGTATTGTGCAATGCTTGTTTCATTAATTCAATTTTAACAAATCGGCATGGCTTGTGCAAATTGTTATATTGGAATTATTCGTGATGCTTGTTTCATTAATTTAATTTTAGCAAATCCATATTTGAGAGAGATATTGGTGGAGAGGACATTCGACATAATGTTATGTGATATGTTGGTATGATGCCTCAAATGTAAATCTTCTTTCATAAAGAAAATGCGGATATGTCGTTAAAATTATATCCATGCTCTTTTTTTGCATAATGTCATCAAACAATATCTTAACATGATAAGGCTTGCATAAATGTCAATTTGGATATTGATATTAAAAGTATAAAAACTCTCATAGGAAATGAATTCAACCTAATTGACATTGAAAGAATACAATAAATCGAAAAAGTTTATTTTTGAAATCCACATAAAATAATAAAAACATAAATCACATTTTTTCATATTTTTATGCTCTGGAAAAAATGTGGATCATTCACTGTAAATATTTTTCAACATAATAAAAGTTTGGTTTTATGCTTAGAAAATAATGTAAACAATTATGTAGCATAAATTAGACAAAACAAGAGAATCATTATATGTCATAGTCACCTAACTACCTTGTAGCATGCTTAGAGCATGGTCCCATTTGAGAGCTCTTGCTCCTATTTATTTGGGAAATATGGTCCCATGCAAAAAAAAAAATTATCGTTGCTGCTAAAACCCAACAAAATCCACAAATTTCTCATGGTATAACTTAGGAGAGGATTTCCAGCCCCATTGAAAGCATTAGGGGCACAAAAATAAATCTCCGCTTAAGATTTTTAGGGAGATTTTTGACACTTGGCATTTAGTTTAAGCTTCCCTCTCAATTTTCCATCCAAAAATTTATTTGATTCATGGAACCCTATTTTTGCTAGTGCTAAAGCTTCCTATTTTATCTCTACATAGAGAAAAAAAATCATGGGACCCTATTAATGCTAAAATATCCTATTTTTTCTCTCCCTCACCGCTCAATTTTTTAGCTTTCCCCTTGCATGGGACCATGCTCTTAGAGTTCATAATGGTCATTTAAAAGTCATTTTTTTGTTATTCGGATATAAGGGTATTTTTAAAATTATATATAATTGTGCATTCCTCTTTCACGGGGAAAAGAATGATCTAATATATGAAATCAAATGTGTCATCTAGGCGAGAATTTAGAATCGTTGCGAAAAAAGGGGCGATAGTTAATGTGCGATATTTTTCCTTCCCTTATGGGGACGAACAAGATTAAAGACCTCACCTACTTGGCCTTAAAGAAAATTTTCAGATTTGGTGGAAAATTTGGGGACAGGATTATGATATTGGAGGATGTTTTCTCTTATTTTTCGAATAACAATCCTAATTCATTTATTAGTAGCTTATTTTATTGAATTTTAGGTTTATATTTTAATTTTTCATATGATTTCATGCACTAAATGGGATTTAAATTAAATGGCCATTTATGTATTTTAAACATTTTTTTCAATATTGTCCTTCAAATTTTGGACAAGAGTACTCCTTTTACAATAGTAAAACAAAATAGCAACCTTTGATTTGTTTAAACACATTTGAATATATATTTAGGTCTATATGGTATGTAGATATGTATTAAAAAATGTTGATTATATAAATCTAATAATTGAAAGAAATTGATAAATACTATTTTTTTAGGTGAGACACGAGTTTAAATATTTTGTATATCTTAAAATTAACAAAAATTTAGAAGTATATGAATTTTTATGTATTATTGTTTTATAAAAATTAAGTAAATGTGTACCTATCGGCCTTCCAAAATTACCTACGAGATGATGTTGCTAGTGTTTAAGTTGTCTCAAATGACCACCAAGGATAGTTACCATAGTAACATAAAGACTTTCTTAAGGGAACCACTTAGTACACAAATATCCTAATAATTTTTAGTAGAGGAGGATTGCTAAATTTAATCCACCAATTTAAGCTTCACCCATTAACATTTTTAGTATGTTTCTTCATGCTCGGTTGGTAGGAAAAATTTATAAGCTCCAACACTCTCAGGAAGAAAAGGTATAAGATATCCTTAAAGACACGCACCCTTGCGCACCCATCTCACAACGTTGATGTATATTACAAAATTATAATATTTACAAGTTTTTCTTGTTCAAATGTTTCTTCTTGCTTCATTTTCCTTTCTTGCACTTATTAAATGATTTCCTTTTACTTTTTCCCACACAAATTTTATTGTCTAAGTTAGATAAAAATTAATTTAAATGTTCCCTATGATTCTTTAGGATTGAAATTAAAGGTCGTTAGTTTATTATATATGTAACGGGTTTATTATCCCTTTGAAGGTAGGAATATTGTCTCCACATTAACAATTACACATTTGCATTGTTTTTAATCAAATTGTCCATTTGTATTTAAATGGAATTACACATTTGCATTGTTTTCAATCAAATTGTCCATTTGTATTTAAATGGGGCAAAACTAAAGTTTCATGTTTTGATTTTTTTATTTTGGCAAGATTTTATTGGTCATCCCCTTTATTTGTCACTTTGTTGAGGGGAAAAGTTGATGTCTTGTTACCCATTTAATGCATTTATTGTGTTCGATGCATGTTTGGTCGAATTTGTGTGGCTTGAAGGTTGGATATGTTTCTTGGTTTGAGAGTGTCCAGGTTTCCCGTGCCATTTTCATCAACCTCGTTTGGGAGATAAACCAATCTAAAGAACATCGAGGTGAAAATATTTTGCCATAACTTTTGCACAAAAAATGTTTGCAATAAATTTTTGTTTGCCAAGATATATGTTTTACGTTTTGATTCTTTGTGATGGATTTTGTTTGCATTTACTTAATCTGTGCTCTCCCTTTTATTGAGTAGTGATTTTAGTTGTGTAATTTTTCAAGACTTCATTTTACTACTGCGTCCTCAAGATTTGAAGATTGTTGGCCTCACGAGCAAACATAGAAATCAAAAGTAGAGCCCGAAAACTATAAAATTAAATCAAAATCTTGACATTCGTTGTAGAGGTTGTTGATTGTGATGTTAACTCCAACTAATTATTTTTTTTAACAGATTGGGACACTCTATTAGATGGTATAGGGTATTTTATAAAACAATATTGTCCTCTACTAGCGATAGATCAGAATTCTAAACAAAGAGATTCTCTTATATTTAAGAGAGTATAACTGATGAAAAAAATACAAGCAGGGTGTGCAACGCTCTAAGCGAGCTAGTTTGTAAATAAGGTGGTGGTTTAAGAGGGTCGAACATAGACAACCACCGCATGCATGTATCGCATAAGAAGAGGAAAAGATAATTGACACGACAACCTAGATACTTGCCTATGTTTCTCTCTACATCGGCAAAACTTTTAGTCCATGGAATGCTTCAAGTAAGTAGCACTTTTACATGTTTTAATTAGTTTGCATTCCCTGTCTAAGCAGCCTTAGTGGCACTTAGATCACCATTGCCTCCTAGAATATGTATAACCAGTTTAGCGTGTCCTCGAGCCTTTGAGAAATATCAAAACAGTTTACAAAATTCAAAGACTATTGAAAACTGACAAAACGCTTAGCAGATGCTACAGTTCTTTTAATAAATAGCAGCGACTTATGGGTAAGAAAATTATTATAAGCTCTCTCCTTCAATGAGACACTGACATAAGTATAGATGGGTATCGAACCCAGAAGGGAAAACTCTTGCTAAATCACATGCATTGTGCCAAACACATATCTAACATACTCTAAATCCAGATAACAAACCTAGAACTTCAGAAAAAAGAAACAAAACACTAAAAAAGGCACAGAGTCGTTACTTTTTCTTTTTTGTCTTGTGATGGACAAGAATAGCAACACCGAATGTTCCCCTGCTAATCTGCTCCATCATCTCATATTGCTCCATTGTCTTCAAATCTCTCCCAACGCTTCCGCAAAGGCACCCAAGAAACACTCAAACAAAACGCATCACTTTCTGCATATCTATTATCTGATCTAAATTTTTTGTGGCATTAAAAGCTTCAAACATATGTTCATTGAAGTCCACAAAATGTCAATTAATCTGCATGTCATTATCTTCATCATAATGACCTCCCGATCCACTCCAACACCAATTATTCAGCTCCCAATATGCCTTCCAAAAATGCAACAAATAAGCGACCTGCGATTTGCTTCAACCTGCACTTTGTTTCAACGCCCCAAAATCCATTCACTGTTTGTGTACCTACTAGAGACATCAATTACCACATTGAATGCTATGACAAATGCAAGACAAGGAATGTGGTGTTTCTCTGATAGAAAACATAAGCATATCAAATCTGAAATTTCCACTGAGATAATTTTCCGTTGAGAATAAAACGGTAGACCTCCCATTCTCTGGATAAAAAATTCTTATTGGTTTTGGATAACATCTTCTTTTTCTGAGTTCGGAAAAATATACCGAACCATTGTTGATCATCAGAAAAGACCCTGCTCCAGGGAATAATTCATATTATTTATAAAGAAATTAAGTACACAACTAACTTTCTTTTTGCTACGAAAATAATTTATTCCCTTCAGTTAGAAGAAAAACACGAGCACAATAAAAACACGGGGAAGTCTGCTAGTCCAGATCCCTCCTCGGAATGGAAATCTTGTGAAATCACCAACTAGTACAGAATCATGCAATTAACGGAAAACCTATATGTTGTAGTTTTTTATGTAAGCAGTGATGCAAAATGAGCGAAGTTTGTACCTAAGATCTGCCATGCGAGACCCTATCATCCCCAATACCATCAATGACACAAAATGGATTCATGAGCCATTGTTCTGCAAAAATATATGGACTACATTGAGCCAACTAATGATGCACATCTATTATCCCTTCATTTATCAATTGAAACATGGAGGAGCAGCTTATGCGATCAACTTCAGTAGGTAGGTCTTGTTAGAGTACTAACAAACAACGCCATTGTAATGACAACCTTTACAATTTAGTTTGCTAGCTTCGTCGCCATGAATTTGACCCTCATTCCTGCGTAGGTACGTTGCTCAATATATTTGTATTTCATTCATCTGGGAATACCATAAAACTATTCACTTTCTTCATACTTGGCTTTCCCAAAAACCAATACAAAACATACCAGCTATTGCAACTTGGCAAGGACTTGTGGTGAGCATGGCCATGTTCCATGACCCAAACATTATAGAGGAAGATGACTTTTACCTACAATGGCTATGCCTATTTTTCAAAATAGAAATTCAATTGTGGCATTCACACCCATTTCAAGTTTTTAAGGTTTATTCCACTGATCCACCACCATTACAAGCATACAATCTTATACGTCTTTCACTTCGGAGTTCATTTTCATTATGAACTCTTGACTGAAAAATTTGAGTTCATATCTGAACCATTTGTTGCATATACATATGGAATGCCCTCCACTCACTCAAATACACAAATGAAAAACAAATCTTTATAAAAATACATCAAGCATTGTCAATGATGCAAAGAATCAACATCAACATTGTCTCCTAGTTCACTCAAAAATATATACGAAAAAATACACAGTAAACAACTAAATCAGCTCACAATCTTATACATCTTCGGCAGACGAAAGGATATTCTCATACCAAACTCTTTCTTTGAAAAAGCATATTTTATGTCTGCACCATTTGTTGTTCAAACATGTGACATTTCCTCCACTAAATCACTCAAACAACAAGAAAACAAACCTCTACGTACACACACATCACAACATAAAGCAATGCAAACCAACAATGTCCAAATTATCTCTTCAAATGCTGAAAAAAACTATATGGAAGCATACACAGAAACAACAAAATTAGGCCAATGCATAGCTTAATTCCACGCTTTGAATGAATGACACATTGATTCATACATGCCAAATTTATAAGCAGCTCTATTTCAAGTTCAACTGGCATCTTTTATAGATGCAAAGAAAGAAAACATATCTCAAATCGACATCCATGAAAACAATGCCGGACATAAGAAAATTTGTTGTGCATGCTCAACATGCTTATTAAATGGCAAGATGTCGAATTGGCATGCCCACACCACATCAATTGATTCTAATGCACTCGCATATTGCAATTCTTTCATATCTTGAAGAACGACTTGTATTTCTTCACCTTGCATTTCTCATATAAGGCAATGTAATCATAAACGGCCTCGGTTCACGTTAAAGGAAACAATTATAAATGTCCCAAAAATATTTATATAATCCAACAAGCATTGCCAAGATATCCGTAAGACACAAAAATAATTGTCGTGGCACTTAAATGTCGCCTATAATACAAAAAACCATACTATTCGGGGAATGTATGCCCGATAATCACTATGACAACTCTCAAACAATTATATGCGACAACATTATATCGCATGCACGACATAAAACTAAATCATGATTGGGATCAAACACTTTTTGTGGAGGAAAACTTCAAAGAAAAATCGAGAATTACACAAACACATCCCTTAGAAAGGAGTTCTTTTGATGAAGATATTGATGATGTGGATGCACATGACACACTAATTCAAGATTTACATACCCCTCAGCTATTCATTGTTTTAAAGACAAGATGATATAAATCACTCCTTCAGAGGCCTTTACACCACTGGGTATTTTTCAAGAAAAATTTCAGAGGAGATGAATTTCCCAACACTATTTTTTGGTCAACCCCATGATGAAACTACCACAAAAACAATATCATATCAGAAAATAGTGCAATGGGAGTTGCTGCATTCAGATCGCAAATTTGCTTATCACATAACCAATATTTTTTTAAAGTTGGTGACATTGCATTTGGGTTAGAATCAGAAAGGGACAACTAAAAGGTCGAACACTAACTACAAAAGATGTCAAATTCAAACCAAATCTTGAAAAAATCCTTAAGTCTAATATCGACTACATTGATTTAAAAAAATCACATCTCCCAAATTATATGCAACAAACAAGAAAAAAATCCATTTGTCGTGATTCATCAACTAGGTCCACCAAAATTTTATGCCACATTCTCAAGTGTTGAACATTATTGGTTGCCTCTTACCACATCCTTACGAAATTATACAATCGTTATCACCATACAATTCCTTGAGACAAGCTCGACACTCTGCTGATTTTAATGACTCTAAATTTTACGTGAAAAATGATTTAATAATATGCACTCGTTATTACAAACATAGATGAATGTGTTAAAGCAATTGCTTTGCAAGACAAGTCCTTCTTTGGAGAAATACATGATTTCTTTTAGATCATGAAATTCCTAAACATAGGAAACACTCATAGCCATTGGCTGATATGGACAAAAAATGCACCCATCTTTGGAGATAATGCCAATGAGACTATAGAGTCCTTTGTTGATGAGTACATAACATGTAACATTGATTTATTCCCTTTGTATATAGCTAAAATGCAATCCCATCACACATACAAAGTTGTAAAAAAACATTCCAAGTGTAGTTACAATTTCCTCCAACCACCAATGAAGTACACAAAAATACTTGAACCATGCAAAGAATCAAAAAAATCTGCAATTGCACATGCACATTCTATTTTCTCCGTTCTTAAAAGTACATGTTACGAAAATTGGATTACACGTGATATGTTCCTTCAAGAACTAGGATTGGATGAAATCATCTACATAGAAACAATATGAACAAAACTTAAATAGTCAACGTTGCTCTTGAAAAGAAAACCAACACATACATGGAATAACAACTTTTCCAAAAAAATGCCCATGGTCTGGCAAGCAAATACTAATGCTCAATATGTGATTAATGCATATGCAACAACAACTTATTGTTGCTCGTACATGACAAAAATCAACTATACAATGACAAATGCATTTACTAGAATTCACTCTGAACATCAAACGATGCATGTTGATGCCATTCAAATGACTCAGATCATTGGCAATGCAATCTTGAATACACATCAAATGTCTGCACAACATGCAACCCACATAGTGTTTTCCATTCCTCTAAACAATACATCACACAAATGTGTTTTCATAAACACTTCCAATCCCGAAGACCATACATTCATTCTAAAGCCTTCGACTATACTTCAATAGGAGCGATGAGTCTAAAAATATCATTTTTCGATCTATCATAGATCACTACATACATAAGCGCTCTCATTCATTGGACTCCATTTGCCTCATTGATTTTGTTTCCATTTACAACAATGATAAAAAAATACAGCCTCGAAACAAGCCAAGGATCATGCGGTTTGTCAACTACAATAAGCATCTTGACATTGACAACTATTGTCATGAAATACTTTTGCTTTACATTCCATTTACAAACAATGAAGAGACACTCAAAACCGGTTTTGCAACTTGGAAAGATGCATATACATTTCACCAAAACACCATACATGCCAATGAATCCAGATTTTGCTATGCTATCAATACAAAATGGGGCGATATGGAAACAAAAATTTAGGATCTCCAATCAGCTATGAAAAGCTCCAACAATACGACATCATTGAATAAACAAGAACTATGCCCTTTCAAAACCTATGACATAGAGCATGATTTTCCTTTCCAAAATCCTCAACAACATTCGGCCTCTACAAAAAAAACATTTGAACTAGGAAAACACTCGTGCATTGAGGACAACAAAACATATTTCAAAAAAATGCAACTTCTCAAAAAAAAACAATTCAAGCATTATGAAAGACATCTCTTTTAAGAAAAATAAAGATAACTCCAATTTACCTTTTCTAAGCGAAGGCTGCTAAATAGGGAAAATCTTTATTGAAAATTTGATATTTGAAACGTTGGTCCATATTTATTAGACTTCCATGAGCAAGTGACCCCTTGAAAATCAAAGGCTTGATCTTGGCTTTCACGGGAAAGGTTACTTACAATGTTGGTGGAATAACACTTCATTCGGCTTTCCTTTTGCCTTTCAATCGATCGAACTACAACCACCGAAAAATGAACGATTGGATTCCTTAGCCAAACATTATGACAAATTGCAACTTATTCGATAGAGAAGATTTCCTTGGTTGGCAATCAACTTCTATACTTCATAGACAAGCGACTTCATCAAATAAAACACATGCCCACAACTTGCTTTAATGACATTGACATGATCTTTTGCGGGGACTTCTACCAAGCACAACTAGTCAATGATTGTCTCATATTTAACAGCCCCAAAATATCAAGAGAGATAATTGGCTACGACTTTTGGAATAGAAATGTCAAGATTTTTGAGTTAACTGAAACCATGCATCAAAAAGACCCTTCTTTTGTCTTTGTGCTCGACAAAATTTACATTGGAACAAATTCTCGAATGGTCTTGCTTTCCTCGACAACTCATGTATTCGACTATTGGTTGTTGATCCAACATTATTATTCGTATTCTACAAAAACTTGAATGTTCTCAAACATAATAACGCAATGCTTGCTCTCGCTCCAGGTGAGAAAATTGTTATCTACTCTATAGACCAACAGAAACGTTGTCGAAGAAATGCAAGCATACTAAAAACTATAAAATTTCAACCCAAATAGAGCTTAAACAAAACATTATTGTCAAACTTTTCACTGGGAAGTACGACATTCAACAATACAGATTGGTTAATGGCTCCAATAGAGTTTTTAAAGCATACACAACAACACTTGACTTTGATTTCACATGGATAAATTCAATGACCCGTACATAGGGCAGCAACAAAGATCTAAATACTTGCAGTGTCTACACCTCAATCGAACTCAACTAGGTCCTAATTCTTCATGTCGCTAGACCCTTGCATAGAACATCGTATAAGAGACTTGTCACAATACGAAAACAATTCTCAAAGTAGATTTGTTGCGCAGCACAATACGAGCCCAAGGTCTTACCTTAGATATAGTTTCTTTTAGTCCTCTTGGGGTGTCTACACATGGTTTGGCATATACAGCTCTATCATGTGTCAAAACCATTACCAACCTATACTTGTTATCCCCACTCACAAAAAAAAATCAACATTAAACAAGTTATTACTACAGAAATGGCTAGGCTCCAAAGCGAAGCTAAATGGGATCTTCAACATGACTTTTCCTCTATTGATTTGTCTTCCTCTATTCTAATTGCATCACTAAATACTCTAAAGTCTCCATGCTCATAGAGAAGACATCCTCTATGACCATGATTTAATGCAATCTCACATTTTGTGTTTGCAAGAAACTCATATTCCTTATCCAATTCCAACTAACTTTTTTGGCGGATACCAATGCTTTTCTGCACACCATGTACATGGGCTCGTAATTTTCATTACAAACAATATATCTTTCCTGCAAAAAATACACTTTGAAAGCACAAATGTAGAGTCACTTGTCACAAACATATTATTGCATGAGCAACACATAACGATTATAAATGTCTACACAACACCGAATGCAAATCTCAAAAACATCTTCGCATGGTTCTAGAAAATGTCTTCCATTATATTGATGTAAATATCCCTAGTTACATTTTTGGAGATTTTAACGTTGATATGCATAAACAAACCAAACAAAATGTTGTTTTCAACATTTATACAAAAAAACAATTTCAGCTTCTACATTCAACAGCCAAGTGTATTCACAAAAAACATCATCGACCATATATTGTCAAACACAAAATAACACACCTGCGAAGCATATGAATAATTTGCATATTGGAGTGACCACCCGAAAAAAATTCCCTCTTTAAAAACACCCACCGCAAAGCAATGCGCAATAGTAGTGCACATAACTCATTATATTTATTACACACGTGGAACAACTAGTTTGTTTCTTTTCTTTTTTCAATAGACATCCACTAAGAAGAAAACACGTACTTTAAATACTTTGCAGATTTTCTCAAAGAACAAATAAATGGAACAATCAACTATGAACAAGGAGATTGTCAACAACGATCTTTTACATGAGCCCTTTAAAGCAGATCTTGTCTTTCTTTCACTTCTTTAATTTGTTCTCCCAATGCATTTCTTTTGTTTTGAAATTCGATCTTTTAATTAAACACTTCTAATACGCTTCTAATTAAAGGATCGAAAGAGACATGTTGACATTTGTGTAGGCAAACCAAGCAATTGTATTTGAAGGTGACATCTTGGTTGTCTATGGGCCAACACATGCAAGCAACATTTCCCCTCCTAAAGTTGAAATCCTCCATGTTAATCTAGTTGATGAAAAAGGACAAATGACCATTACTTTGAACATGAGCAACAACTTTGTTCACAAATTTGCAACAAACATCATTATCGGCTACGGTTTGCATGTTACGAGGTTCGATGTCAAAGAAAAAACAAAGTATGAAAGAGGCGATCTAAGTTGTTCCCCTAGCCTGTGATTAACCACCATAATGGAGTACATTCCCACATTTTGTGAATCTCGGAGATTGACACCAAACATGACAATATAAGACCTCGTGGATTCAACTAGAACATTCTCTCGTCGGATCATTTCTTTATAAATTTGATAGGAATCCATCACACCAACGACCAATTCACACTCCATGTCAAAGACTCCGACACTAACAATGGAAAAGCAATAGTAAACACACTTTCCCTAATCTCTTTAACATATATTGTCTCCCATATTATTCCCTACAATTATAATCAAACATGGTTCTTCTTTGTATCAGGTACATTTGGGAAATTTTCATGTTCTACTATGTCATACATTAAGAGACAATGATTGCAGCTAGGAACATGCCGCTCCTTTTCAAAAAAATTCGTTGCTAGACAAAGACCAAAGGGTTCGCATGTTTGTACGTGTGGGCATTCATCCTTCATCAACCCTTTAAATGATGAACCTACTAAAACATATTTACAATCTCTCATAAACACAAACATAGAGGCATGTACTTATCACTTTCATGTTCTTTAATGCCTTGACTTCAATGTTTTTTCACCTTCAACTCTCCATCATTATCATTACATCCCTCTAACAATCTCATCTCCCCCTTGTGCAGATTCATCGACGTCCTTCATGCAAAGAACATATATATTTATCCTTTTCAAGCCTTTTGTGTAGAATGTGACCATCTCACCGAACCGGATCCTGACGAAATAATTTTTTCCCTTTTCTCAAAATGCCATTTGCTAAAACCATACTAGTTTAAACACATGCTCCAATGCACTTTGCAAACCAAATATGGCTCCATTCACTACACCCTACGCCAACCACTGCTGGGAACAATCTTCCCTCGCCTATCTCAGAATACAATATGAAGAATATCAAAATGACATCTCCAAAACTGTATTTGTTCTCTGTCAACTCAAAATCAAGGGTACATTCACTTTGACAATTGACAACTCCATTTCCACAATCAAACAAACCTAGTTTTCTTCCTTTTTTGGTGAGCATTTCACTCTACTAATTGTACTTGATATAATTTAATTTATATATTTGTTTTTTTCAACATAGTCAACTCCGTTGTTTTAGGTTCCTCACTCAATTTTGCATGTCATGCATCTAAATCCTCTGACAACTTCTATAATCGGCTTCCGAAAGAGCGGGCACACTTCAACATTATACTACATGTTTTTGTAAAAAAATAATAATGTTTTTTCCTTCATCGGATCTCTGCAACAAAAAACAAATATTTGACTTTGTTATGCATTGTTTGTAGTAGATTGGATACATCAATCTTGAAAAACATGTTATCTGCTATATAAATTTTCCTTGCTTTCGTAACACCTTTTTGTAATGTTATTACTTTAAACTACTTCTCTTTCACATGAATTATAATTCAAAAAAACTTTGGTGATTATTTATCTCTTTTTTTCTCAACTTGAATTACAAATGAGTTCTTTAATTTATTATGGATGTTTGAAATATTAACACTCAAGGTTATGGAAATTTTGTGTTGTTTTGTTATTGCTTCAACTTTTATAACAACTAGAGGAGTTCTTGCTAACAACTACATTATGTACGGAACAAGAACCTTTTCACAATACAAAAATTCCATAAGTTGATTCATTAATTTCAAATGTTACCCATGCTTGGAAGGATTGCTTTTGTTTGCATACTTCAACACTTCTGAAAAAAGGTTCCACACTTGCATCCTTTGTTTCCCCCTATATTATCCCCCACAACACACATAGCTCCTTCCTCTATACCTTTCCCATTATGTGATCCCGTGCTTGCAATATGTCACGAAACTTGGTGTTTGAGTTTTGAACTTCGTGAGAAATCAGAATTCCTTTGCTTTCATGACCAATTGGACTCAACCGCTACAAAATAAGAGTTCACTTCTTTGACTAAATTCAAAAACACTTTTTCACCATATACAAATCTTCTTAAATAACCACCTTTGGATTTGCACACCATAGTTTTAATTCATTACAAAAGGCTTTCCCACGCACCCTTCTCTCTATCTGCAAAATCAAATTGAATGTTTCTAACATGTTTGGCTTATTGATTCGACGACACCATCACCTTTGGAACAAAAATTACTGCACAAAAACATAGAGCACAACCCTCTTGCACAACACAAAACATCATCATCGTACAGGATTTTCCATATCATGGCCTTGTTACATATGCAATGGGTTTTTCTCTTTTCTGTGCAAATCAAGAGCACAACACATATTCTTGTTTTCTCATGTAGATTTTACTTTTGGGATACTTTACGTAACAACTCGTACTTAATTTTTAATGATTATAGATACTTGGTTGACTTTCATTTTTAAAGGCATTATAAAAACTTTCTTTATCGTGTAAAATGCATATAAACATACAATGAAGATTTAGAAGATACATAAATAACACAACTTTTCTCATATTCCAACTATAATAGAAAACAAGCCAACTTGTCATTAATAGCTTCTACAAAATTCATGGCTTTATTTATTATGATTCTCCTTCCTAGTTATATTTTCTACCTTATAAGCTCTACTTTCGATGTTTTGGTCAATAGATTTTAACGTCACTCTTTCAAATTCTAAAATATAGTTTTTTTGTGAATCACATTATGTTAAAGTGTGTGTTGATTGTGTAAATATTGTGCAAAAACTAGATACTTATCGAATGAAGGCTTATAGCTTGGTGTCAAGTCAACTTTTATCTACACTCAACTTTATTGTTCTCTTTCTTCCAACCTCATAATTATTACATATGTTTAAAGGTGGTTGATAAAAGCATAAAATGATACTTAAATCAAACTTCAAATTTGCTAGAGTCTATTTGTAGATTTAATCTTGCTCGAAAGTGATATTTTTAGAGTTTGCTTGATCTTTGTATTTGATGTTCCTCATGTCCAACTTATTCTCTAATGCCTTTATAAGTTAATTGTTTTATCTTTGCATTTGTCATTATTGACATACACTTATAACCAATGTTGGTCTTTAAATATTTCATTTGTGAATTTTAAATTATTCTTTAACTTTCGATATCGTGTAACTTTTTCTACACCAAACAACAAATTGCTCCAAAATATTGTTTTTGTAAATTACAATTTGTTCCCTATCAACATGTCCATTTCACCTTTCGGTGCAATTTCTAGTTGTGTTGTATTTATATAATGTGATATTCTATTTAATAAGAGATAACAACAAATAATGAAATGCAAAACATATATATAATTTAAACCATAGAAGGGAAAAATATTAGAGCATATCATATGAATTATTACCTTAATCAACAAAACATTTAGGCATATATGTAATTTGATCTCTACATTAGAAAGAACATAGTAGAAGTGACTATAAATAGTAGTATCTAGGAAACACCTAAAAACACAAGCAAAATGAAAGTCATGTATAGACAACAATGACATTCGGGGAGGTGGTGGATCATACTTGGGAGAAAGGGCACCAAACCATGGGGATCTCCCGAGGTCAAATTAGGTGTATCATGATTCCCCGACTAGATGGAAGAGAAACATGATTCCCTATCTAGGTTGTACAAATCCAATCAACGTAACACCACGGCATGTGCCGTAAGACAACAACCAATAAGAAGGTTTAACACTAGACTTGCATATGAGTTGGCGGTAAAACTTTATATATATATATATATATATATATATATATATATATATATATATATATATATATATATATATATATATTAGTGTGTGTGTGTGCGCGTGTGTATGTGTGTGTATTAATCAATAAAGTATTAAAAATAATATGGTTAAAATAAAGGGGTGATCATTTTGTATTCATGGCTTAGTTTGTATGGTAGTAAAGACACAACTCGAAACAAAAAAACATGTCTTAAAATCTATAAATCGATAGTATCAAGATGACAAGTCAAAAACCAACATTACTATGAAAATTATCCACATGAAATAACATTGCTAGGAAAGGTAGCACATCTTACTTTGGAATAAATGACACTCTAAAAAGAAGGCTATCTTGATTTAGGATCAAGACAACTCACCCATAATGAGCGTGAGAATTATCACCTGTAGAGGTAGAGTCCCAAGATTCCCCATCAAGGTGGTGGACACATAACCACCATAGATTTAACACCCTAATAGAAAAGGCTACCTAAATGTTCCAAAGGAAAACTTTCCATGAGGAGGTGGGATTCTATCTCTCCCAGTAAGGAAGAGGGGTTGATAAACAACCACAAGTAGATGAGGAAAAATGGTGTGAGAGTAACTTCACCTATGCCTAATAGTGGAAGGACAACTCAACATTGATAGATCAGGTGGAACTTTGGTCAAGGTGCACATGCCACTCCTATAATAATTGAAAAGCTATTATAGGTGTTAAAACTTAAGATCCACCTTCTCATCTTATTGCTCGATCTATAAACAAACAAAATATATAACATATCTTTCAACTAAAAATTATTACATGAGATAAAATCATTCTGAAAAGAGCATAATTTCCAACTTTCCTAAGCTAAAATAAAATAATAGCTCTAAAAAAGTACATTAAAATGTTATGTATGACATCCAATGAAAATTATCCCCAGAGAAACTCGTTCTCCTATTTATGGGATTTGGATGGTAGGGATGGAACAAGGTATGGATCCATTTCTTGGAATCTCTAGCTCGAATTCTAAAAAAGATGTTTGAATATTTCACATTAAGGACAAGCTAGGCATTTTGGGTTAAGGGTTCCAACATTTTATAGTCTCTCTTTGATAAAAAGACATTAATGAACAAGACACCAAAGTATACGGAAATTTTGGGCTCAACGCTAGAATTCCAAACTTAATTAAGGAAATTAAGCAAAATTTAGGTCAAAGATTTGAAGTTACCTTGAGTATTGAGTTTGATAAGAGCTAGTGAGAAAGGACTCATTAACGGTATAGAAATCAAGGAGATTAATTTTTGAAAGTCATGACACAATTCCATTGTTATTCCCTTCACTAATCAATGAAGTTATAACCCTAATTTTTATAACATAAGATCTAACGAAACTCCTAAATTTTAAAAAAGGTAGATACAATGATATTAATTCTTATTTTCTTTAAATGTCTAGCCACATAATCAAGTCCCTTTTGGAAGTAAAATCTTTGATACTAGTGATACCTATCTTGAATAATCAAAGGGCTTTAATACCATGATTTTTAGCAAAAGGGATGTAACTAGCAGATAGTGATGAGAGACCACCAAATATTGTGGTCTTTAAGGAAAACCCATATCTAAACCCATCACAAACCCATTTGAGGTAAGGTTTAATAGCTTTAAAATATTTTAGTTATTTTGGCCATCAATTTTCCCTAATTCTCAACCGTAGAGTAGAGGTGGCATATAAGATATGTATACGATGTTTTTCTATCAAGTTTTGTTGTAGGGAGCTCGTGTAGATTCATTATATCTTAACACGAAATGGGCCAAGGAGTATTATGAATTTGAACCTTATGACACAATGTAGAGAGAATTTGGTTTGGGAAATTATTGTATCTATGAAGAAGAATTCATAGTCCCATTTAACATAAAGAGGAAGATGATGCTTCTAGTTTATGGAAAATGTTCTTTGATGGATCTAGAAGCATAAATGGGGGTAGGTGTAGTTTTAGCCTCTCGATGGGAAAGAAGTTCTTATTTTCTCACCGGTCATAGTTTTCATGCTCCAACAATGTAGCGGAATATGAGGCCTTGATTCATGGATTGTTATTGGCAGAGAAAAGGCATATTAAGGCCTTACAAGTGTTTGGAGATATTGAACTAATTTTTCATCAAGTCAAAATAATATGTGCTTATAAGAATAAGATTTTAAAAGCTTATAGACACAAGGTATGGGATCTTATTGAAAACTTTGATTCCATCAACTTACAAGTGGTGCCAAGGAAGTTGAATGCATAAGCAGATCATATGGTGGCTATTGGATCAAAATTCTCTCCATTTGAGGACCTTATCTACTATAATAAACAACATGTTAAGATGGTAGTAAGACCATGAATTCTAGATAATGAAGTCAGGTGGCATGTTTTTTTAAAGTTGATTAGAAAATTGTCCAATTCATCTAGAATGAGGCAAAGTTTTTATTAAACTTGCAACCTAAATTACAAGCAAGATATGGTGAGAAAATAATCTAGCTAAGGACAACTAAATTTCCTAAAGGACCGACACCACTATAAGATATCTTCAGTCCCAATGATGAACTAAGAGGGGAAAGAAAGAATATGATAAAGCAAAGGAGGAATACTACCAGCTAATCACCATCTCACAAGACATAGTTTTATTTTTGGAAACGTATGTAATGAATTTGCAAGAAAAGATTTTATTTCCTTGTGTCATAAAGTTAATGATGTCTTCTCTTGGAGTTATGAATATCTTAAAGGATTTGATCCAAATATTGCCCAACATGTTATAGATCTTGACCCCAATCTTTAAAAAATTAGAGAAAGGTAAAGACTTTTCAATCCCAAAATAGAGCCCTTGTGAGAAAAGAATTATCCAAACTCATTAAAGATAAAATCATATTCCCATCAAGTATTCCTCTTGGGTTGCTAATTTAGTCCATGTTAGGAATAAGAATGGAGAAATCAGGTTATGTGTGGATTTCAAAGATTTGAATAGAGCCTCCTTAAAGGATCATTATCCTTTACCCTCAATGGACCAAATTCTACAAATAATGGTAGGAGTTGAAAGGTTCTCTCTTTTAGATGGTTATTCTAACTTCAACCAAATCAAAGTTAAGGAGGAGGATCAACATAAGACAACCTTTACAACCAAATGGGGAACATATACCTATGAAAATATGCCATTTGGTCTAACTAATGCAGGTGCTACTTTCTAAAGAGCCATGAATATTGCATTCAAGGGATACATTAAAAGTTTTTTTCTCGTCTACTTGGATGATATCACGGTTTCATTCTAGAGAGGGTGAAGATCATATGATACATCTTGAGAAAGTGTTTGAAATATGTAGAGAGTTTGGAGTATCCCTCAACCCAAAGAAATACATCTTTGTGGTTCCGTAGGGAAGACTTTTGGGTCATGTTGTCTCAAAAGAAGGTATTTTTATTGACCTAGAAAGGATTTCAGCCATTCTCTCTCTCTCATTTCCAGCTCACAAGAAAGCATTACAATATTTCCTTGGAAAGATTAATTTTGTTAGGAGGTTCATTCCTAACTTTGTAGGACTTGTCAAGCCCATCACCTTAATGCTCAAGAAGGATGTGACTTTCAAATGGACCAAGGAAGGAAAGGAAATATTTGTAAACATCAAGCAATCAATTTCTTAAATTCCCACTCTCATCAACCCAAATTATTCAAAGGACTTCATCATATATGCCTATGAGATCGAAGCTATTATTTTTGTGGTGTTGGCCTTAATGAGTGATAAAGGTTTGGAATAACCAATGGCCTTCTTCAATCAGACACTAAAGGATTATGAGTTGAAATACAATCATGTGGAGAAACAAGTTTTTTTCATCATGAGAGCTCTTAATAAATTCAAGTGTATGCTCACAACCAACCGCATTAAGGTATTAGTCTCCCATCCTAGTGTGAGAGACTTCATTATGGGAGCTAAGATCAGTGAAAAGAGAGTTGGATGGGTGACAAAAATCATGGAATATGATGTGACTATCAAGGCCACCAAGTTGGTTAGAGGAAGAGCATTGTGTGAGAAGTTGGCTATTGATGCTGGAAATAATCAAGAAAACTCCTATCTCTTGGAGGAAGAGCAAGAACATTCCTTTATGGATCCGCCTAGTGACAATAGTTGGATAAATAATATGGCTAAACTCTTATCTACCAGGGAATATCCTCCAAGTTTGAGTAAATATAAAAGGTGACATTTAAGATTATAGTCCATTTCTTATGCATTAATAGGTGGAGTTTTAAAAGAAACAACCTAGATGGTGTATTACGAAGGTGCATTGAAGGAGAACAAGTTAACAAGACCTTGCAGAACTTCATAATGGCTTCTGTGGAGGACATTTCTCTCTACAAAGGCTAAAATAGTCAAAATCTTGAAAGCAAGATACTTTTGGCCCACATTGTTCGTGGATTCTCATCAATGGGTTAGAAAGTGCAAGGAGTGTGATTTTTTCAAAGTGGTAAGAAGAATATGGCATCCCTCCCATTCATCCTATCTAAGCGAGATAAACCCTTTTCTCAACAGAACTCAAATTTATTGGCATGATCAATCTAGTGTCAAGCGGGTCACAAATGGGCCCTAACGGTGATTGATTACTTCATCGGGGGACAAAGGTTGTGGCACTCAAGGAAGCAACTAAATCAACTATCCTTGATTTCCTAGAAGATATTGTAACAAGGTTTAGGATTCCCCAAACTATCATTTCTGATAATGTTAAGGCCTTCTTAGGCTACAAAATTTCTAAGCTTCGGGCTCTTAAGATTTATGACACCTAACTCGAAGACTTCTTCTAATTATTACCCTCGAGGTAATGGCTTAGTTTAGTCTACTAATAAGAACCTAATCAGAAAAATGAAAAGGAGAATGGATATAAATTTGAGATAGTGGCATATGACATAGATTAAAAAAATTCTCTTTAGGGTGACAAGATCACACCAAAAAGAGTGATTGACAACTCTCTTTCAATCTGTGTATATGGTAGATATGCCAAGCTTCCATTATCTCTAGAGTTGCGTTCTTTAGAGTTGGTGTGTCAATTAGAATTAGATGGTGAGAATGAAAGAACAATAAAAATGGAGGAATTATTCAAACTTGAAGAATTAAGGTAATCCACCATGATTAAATCATAAGAACATCGGATGTCAACCAAACAATGGTTTGACAAGAAATCCAAAACATAGGCTTTCAAAATAGGATATTTGGTTATGAAATGGGATGAAGACATAGCTAAACTAGGGTGACACTATGAGTTTGATGCATGTTGGACTGGGCCATGTGTCATTATTACTCGTAAGTAGGCTAACTCTTTTGAGTTATCTAAGTTAGATGGGGAGGCACTTCAAATCCTAGTAAAGGGATCTATCTTAAACCTTCCTATTAGGTTTGTTTTGTTAGAGTAGGTATTTACCTTAGCTCATGTTCACCTAGGTACTTTATTTACCTTTATTGTATTTATCCTCACCCACTTATGTGTGTGGATATTTCTTTTATCTTATTTAGATATTAGGAGATATTATATAGTTGTTAGGTATAGTTCTTTCCTTGATCTATGGTATTGACTAAATCCTTGATGTCTAGTTCTCTCCTAAATCTATGGTCTTGACTAGTTCTTTGATGACTAGTTATTTCCTTGATTTATGGTTTGATCTACGACCTTGACTGGTTCTTCGATTGTTATTCCTTGTTTATTTAAGCACGGCCCATTCTTAATGTATTGCATTGAGTTCCATAATAATATATGCTATTGTTGCTCATTTGTTTGCAAAGGTTTTATGTAAAGTTATTCTGGCGAATTGCTTTCATATTATTGATCGTGGTGTTTGATTAGCATATGTGTTCTTGGCTTGGTATGATCTAGTTATCATTCCTTTCGGTTTCATTGTATCATATAAATAGTTGTTTTGTTTTCCTTTTCCTTGTTATTGTTGGAGGGTTCCTCTGTTATGTGTTTTGATAAGCGATTGAATGCATTTTCCCTTGATCCTTGTGGTGATCTCTTAAATAAGTGCTTTGTTGCACAAGTGTGGGTTCCATTTGTTTGCTTGATTAGAGGCCACGAAACAAAATAAAGTCTAAAAGCCACGCCATGAAATATACTCCATGGAATGGAGCAAGTTATTTCAAAGTCAAATCTCAAGAAGTATGCTAACTCCATGCCCAATGGATATGGGCTATTGATCAACTCTTATAGCAGGTTGGTGTTCCTTGAAATTTGCCAAATTATTTTCCAAAATAATACCCTTTTATTTGGACAACTTCATTCAAGTCATAAAGCGACGTGGCTTACAGAAAAACTCCTACGAAGGAAGTTATAGTATTATGTGAAAATAAAAAATTTAGTGTTTCATGATATTAAAGGAGCGTAGTGTTCATGGACTTGAAAAATCTTTGTGTTTCATGGAGTTTGTAAATTTTGCACAATGAAAGTAAAGTTCGTAGAGAAAAAGATACAAAACATAAAAAGGGTTTGTGCGACACACAGTGAAACACGAGAGGTAATAAAATGCACGTGGTACAAACCACAATACAAGGCAATGAAATCTACATACCAAAAGAGTGCAATACAATAAAAATTCTATGGAATATAAAGGACTCCATGGGAACGCAGTGTACTCTATGGGAGGAAGAAGATCGGGTTGTGGTCGGTGAAAATAATTTTGGAGTTAGTATGTCATTTTGCGGATCAAGGCGGAAGTAAAATACAAAGTCGTGGGTCATCAAAGGTTCATCAACAAGGAAAAATATGTGGAAGACAAAATCAAGGTGTCGGAACATCATAATTCCATAAAGCACAACAAATCACCACCAAATTCAATTCAAGTTCTCAACAAATCCCACAACTAATATTTAATAATGAATGACATCATCCTCCTGCACTTATGATCTAATGGTGTGTAATTGAAGCAAAATGAGGCACCCATGCAGTCTATGAGATCAATGGTGATTGGTCCACGATGCGGGGAGGGTGGTTGAATTCATTGATCATTTGATGTGATCGTTTCCCTCTCCTTATCTCCTTCAAAATTCTATATATGTAAGTTTGAAAACACATGCAAAGGGTTCACATTTTTCTACTAAGTCTAAGAGATCTTCCCTTTTGAGCTCGAATCTTTTAATCACTGAGACCTCTCTGTGAAGCGCTTGTGAAGATTTAACGTGAATATTTCTATCCTATTGTTCTCATTCGGTCTTATTTTGTTTATTTATTCTAGAGTTCTATGCACATTGTCTTGGGTCTTTGCATGTATTTTCATATCTCGTGCCTTTGGATCCATAATCAATCCTTATTCTATTTTGGTGCATCACCTCTCTTTATTTCAACATTTCCCTCTTTTAACCTTGGTCCCTTGGAATACTTAGGATAGGATTAGATAGTTGTAGTGTAGTGTTGGTTAGTTATTCATAGTCAGCTAAGATAGAAAGAAGTCAGCCTTCTCTAGAGATTGACCTCAAAGGCGCCATTATCCCACACTTTAGAGGTATTTCCATGTTTCACTAAGGTGTTGAGCCTAGTTTCAACAAAAGTGCAATCTCGGGAAAAAACAGTTTAAGCCAAGGTGGTTGGTAAAAGGATGTGGAAATTTTATTTTTATGAAACAAGATAAACCGAGAGTTTTGAGCAATTCCTTGTATAATAATGACGAGGTTTATGATGGAATATTTTATTGTCGGGATTCTTATGTATTTCAAACATTTTGGTTCTAAAGGGGTTTCACAAAGTTGAGTGGCTGCCCCCTGTAACCAACTCTCCAAGTTGTTTTGAAACCCGCTTTACAAATCATCCCAAGAATGTTTTAATGTGGATTAAAGTTTTCGCAAAGATTGTTATACAATAGTGATCGAGTCTCAATGGTTTAAAAGTAGGTGAGAGGTTTAGAGACACTTTTACATGTAACTCTAAAACAATATTTAGCACATTTAAAGGATTGTTGTAATAAGTTGGGGAGGTTTGTTTTCCCACCATTTTCCTTCCCAATTGGAGGCCCAACTCATAAATTACCTACACGATTATGTTTGACTAAGTTTTAATATGTTCATGGTTAGGTTATTTAAAACACCAACCATCTGAGGTGTTATTTGCATTTAATAGACTTGATAAAAGGTTTGTTTTAAAGGTGTTCACACATAGGTTTCTTGATAATAAATGGTTTGAAATATCCATTCTTAATTAACGTTCTAGTCTTCCTCAATACCAAGAGTGTAAGAAATGAATGACACAACAAATAGAGGGAAAAAACCATTCCTTGTTCAAAGACAAGATAATTGAGAAGGGGTTCTTATAGGGCGCTAACGGTAAAAGCACGCATAAAGCGGCGTGGCTCTTTATGGTCCCACCACCAACCCAAATGACCAAACAAAATCGTTAAACATGACCTTGAGTGCCCTTTTCTATTAGCATCCATTACGTGTCGCCGTGGGACCCCAAGGCATCATATATTGGCATGTTGTCTTGTTCCACCGTGGCAATGGATGACACATTAATGATGAACACATCATCATTGTTTGAAATTAGTAGCATTGTGGGAATCATAACATTTGTGAAGCCAACGTTTTTATCCCCCTCCTCGATGTAGTAAATAAGAAATTAAACTCATTTGCCCACGCCATTGCTCTCGGTTATTTTGCAAAAACCCGAGCAAACCAAAACTACCTGGAGGTTTCCATTTCTTTGTGTTCGTTCTTACAAACCTATCATCTGTTGGTGCCATGAATCACACGTATATTACGTGAGCACTTGAGTGGCTGAAATCAATAAGTATTTAATCTTTCCTCTCTTCTTTTTACAAGTTATTACTTTATGGGTTCGTGATTTATACAGTATGAGTTATGTAGTAGTAGTGAAATTGAATGTCCCCACCTTGTTTTGACTCGGAAAGTGAAAAATTAACTATCTCTATCGCCTTACTTCTTTTTCCATTTGTACCATCTGTCCTCAAAGATAAAATCTTCTTAGAAATGTGTCGTGTGAACTGATGCAAAATCGCAAGAGAAGTCTTAATCGATACCTGAAGTTGTAAATACAAGTGTTCTTCGTCCAAAGCAATCAGAGGCACTTCCTTGGTGGGATAAAACTATGGATACCTAAAGATGAAAATACCTAGTTGAGGGATAAAATACCTAAAGATGAAGCCGTGATATCTTGCTTTACCTTGCTCTTCCTCAACCTCCATATTTACCTTCATGAAGCCAGTATATCTTAATGATTCTCAAGGGCCATACTGCTCGCATGATTACGTAAGGAATGACCATAAAGAACATGTCCCCGCCTTCTCACCGAAAAAATTAACCATTTTGATTGTTATAAGTAAGGTTTTGGAATCATAGGGGAAGCCTGAACATAATGAACATAAATTAAATACAATGTTCTCCTTCTTCTCCCCTCTTAAGACTACAATTACTACATGCAAGACTAGAGTAGGAAGTACTCTATTCTACCCGAATTGAGCTTTGTTTTCAGTTATCTATTCTACATCATTTTCCTTGCCTTAGTTGTATAAGTAAAAAGATTGACATGAGAAATATTTGACAAAATGCGTAGAAAAAATGTTCAATGCAAATATGATTACCTCATTTTCTATGTCGGGTTGTAAAGGCATTTTTTGTTAGATGTTGTCATTTGCAAATACCCTTGTGTAGACACCCTAAAAATGCATACATATTTCTATCATGCTTCTAACTAATTAGAATTAATTAAATAAATTCTATTTTACCACAATACACCCCTTTGAAATTAATTAAATTAATTCTATTGCCTAAGTTATATTTCTACCCTTTGGAATTAAATAATTTAATTCTAACACACCTTTTGAATTAATTAAATTAATTCCTAACACCTTATAGCTAATATAATTAAACACTTAATTATTTAAATGGTTAATTATCTTCTCACAATTAAATACTAATTAAATTAGTTATTTAATTCCACTATTCCAATCAACTACACTTGAACTACACTTCCCCTATCCATTTGGACTCCACTTCTAGATTCCTATAAGTGTGGGGGCAATTGGATACACAATTCAATTCCGGATGTAACTTCTTCCATTCCAAATGTCTATTGCCCCTGTAAATCTACAACTACCAATTGCCAAATATACTTTCTAACCTGAGTGATTCAACCACTAACTTGGAGCTTAGTTAATCTTTCATCCACCTTTCATGGCTTTACCCTCAGCTATAAAAGCAAGCCATTTCCTTTGTAAATCTATCCTTGGAGCTTTGAGAACATTGCATCCAACTTCTGCTAATTTGACATCTACATCCTTGTGAAATCTGCTCGTAGCATTTGCAAATCACATTGGAGAAGTAATATCAAAGAGCATCCGCAATCCAATCTTCAACAAGATCAAACAAGTTTTAAAGCTTTACTGATCTTACTTGAGGTTTAAAGACATCTATAGTGAAGGTATTATCTGTGTTTTTTATTTATTTTCCTTTTTGTCTGTAATTTTCATTGTTTACATTCTAAAGCAGGCCTGGTGGGACAACAAAATAAAATTGTTGAAACTCTAAAAACAATTTTCTACTTATCTTTAAAGCAGTATTACTCCACAATAGCACTTTAAAGAGGGAAAATGTGACAGCTAAAAATATATGATATTTATATTCACTAGGTATTAGATAAAGAACTAATTAAATTAATTGTTCAAATGTTGAAAGATTCATCCCAAGGAATTAATTAAATTAATGTCGATGCCATAAGTGAATATTTAGAATTAATTAAATTAATTCTATTTATAAATCATATTCCTACATTTTAGAATTAATAATTTAATTTTTTTTGAATTAATGAAAAAATTAATTCCTACACCCTTTAGCTAATATAATTAAACATTTATTTGTTTAAATGATTAATTATCTCCTGACTTATTTAATAAGTAAATACTAATTAAATTTAGTCATTTAATTCCACCTATTCCAGTCAACTACACTTCTCTATCCCACTTGGACTCCACTTCTAGATTCCTAAAAGTGTGGGGCAATTGGATTTATGCACATTCAAATGCGGATGTAACTTCTTAAAGTTATTCCAAATGTCCATTGCCCCTGTAAATCTACAACTACCAATTGCCAAGTCTACTTGCTAACAGGTAATTCAACCATTAACTCTGGAGCTCAGTCGATGTCAAATCCACATTCCAAATGGCTCTAACCTTAGTTGTAAAAGTAAACCATTTCCTTTTGTAAATCCATATGTGGAGCTTTGAGCAAATTACATCCAACTTCTGCCAATTTGACATCCGCATCCTTGTGAAATTTGCTTGTAACATAGATGTGAAACCCAAGAGAAGTAATATCAAAGAGCATCCACAATTCAATCTTTCAGGAATATCAAACAAGCTTAAAATTCTACGATCTTACTTGAGGTTTGTAAGATATCTCTGATGAAGGTATAATTTTTGTTTCATTTATTTATCTTATGTATTTGAATTTTTTGTTTACATTTTACATTATTTTTATTTTTTAGTGGGACGCTCCACATTTTTTTCTTTAATTTTGGTTAATAATTTAGGAATCATGATTTAACTTTTTCTGTGTTTTTTGTCTTCATTTAACCTTGCTATCAAAATTTTAGGTTCTCAGGTGAAGTACAAAAGCTAAAAAAGTAAAAAAAACAACTGTCAGGCTGTTTTTAACACGTTTAAACTTTTCACTGAGATCACTAGCATAACCCATCTTACGGAAGCCATAAATTTTTTCTCTAAACTCAAAACGGATCTTTTTTTTTTACGAAAAGGTCTCGAGAAGATCTATGCAATGGAAAATAATTTTATGATTTGAACTTATAGAAAATTTATGGTTTCATTTCTCCTAACACTTGTCATTTTTTTTTTTAAAATTGTAGTATTTTATAAATTTTTATTTGTTTTTGTTTAAACATAACAACCTCACGTATGTTCTTTCCTCACACTTTCAAAGTGATCTTGGAAATCAAAAACATGATCGTTTCTATTTGTTTTAGAATTATTTTATTTTATTTTTTAATCAAAGTTTTTTCATGTGTATGCTCTTTCCTCGTGCTTTTAAGTGATCTTGGAAATCAAAAGCGTGAACTTGCTTCTATCATCTTGTCAACTTTACCTACCTCAGGAGAAAATTATAATCTTTTTTTGTAGGACCCGCTCTCAAGAAGGTTGATAAAACACTAAAACTACTAACTGCAAGTTGCCTTTGATCGTGAGCTAAGAAAACTACTAATACTTTATGTGTAGGGAATCTCTTTAAACAAGATAAAATGAATATTTCTACACACTGTATTTGTATTTGCGGTTTAATAAGGATATTAAAAATGTCATAATTGTGGGAAGTATCTTGGCATAAGCCATAAAAATCATTGTGAGGATTACCACAGGAACCCCAAAGTAGTCGGCACATTGAGGGAACTAGCTGATGAAACGGGTACCCCATCCCAATTGACTAGTACACCTTATGAGATTAGAGTCATGGATATATCCTTAGTGGAAACCCCAATACGATTCATTCTTAGAAAGATCTTTGCTTAGGGTTTCAAAGGGGGTAAAGTAAAGTCTGAAACTAGCAATAACACCACGTTCGTGTCGGGTATATTGTTGACACCTAGTTGAGAGAGCCACCCAGGAAGCCAAACACTATCCAAGCCAATCTAAGGTAGAGGCCAAAACAAACCAAAACAAAAAATTCTTTTTTTTTCATTATTTTCCTCTTTTTATCCTTTTCATGAAGTAGTAGTTCCACACTTCATTTTCATCTTCTCATTTCGTATCTTTCATATTTTCCAAACACTCATTATTTGGATTCATCTTTCACATTCATACCTCTTCGTAGTTTCCAAATACTCCTTATTTGGATCCACTTTTGTCTCATTTCACCTCTTTACACATGATTCTAAGTCTTAAGTCTCGGACACCCATATATGAACTTGAGCACTTTCATCCTTATTCATCTAAGTCTTGACATCGTGATACTCGCTTTATCACGGTCAAGCACCTTTGTGATCACTTTGGTCCTTCATATTTCTAAGTCTTAAGTTTGACATCACATTGTTGAGCTTTAAGCATTTCATCCATCTTGCGTCATCACAATTTAACATTCACTTTTTGAATTTTTGACATCTTCACCACTTCTTCACTCTTCTCTTTTAAAGCATTCACTTTTCTCTACCTTGAGATCCTTGACCAATCACTTTCCTTCGTCTCTCACATTCACTTTGTTGAGATTTGAGCTTTCCATCATCATATTTTCACCTCTCTATTTCAACATTCACTTTTTCATTATTTGAGTATCATCCTTTCATTATTTAGTCTCCTCTCTTAACACTCATCATGTTAAGAGTTGAGCACTTTCATCATCTTTCTAGGTCTCCTCTCTTAGCACACATCTTGTTAAGATTTGAGCACTCTCACCATCTTTCTAGTCTCCTCTCTTAACACCCATTTTGTTAAGAGTTGAGCATACTAACCTTGTCAAAGTCTCATCCCCTTTGTACATTCACTTTGTCAAAGGTTTGAGCACATCACTTAACTCATACAATCATCCTCCCATCTTAGCATTTCTTTTTCTAAGAGTTCCATAATCAGACTTTCACTTTCCAAGCTTCTTCTCTTCATCCACCTTGACATTCACATTGTTAAGGGTCGAATCTAACAAAACCTTTCCTCTTCATCCATCTTAGCATTCACGTTGTTAAGGGTCAAACCAACCAAATCTTTTCAATCTTGCTTCCATCTTAGCATTCACGTTGTTAAGGGTCACATTGTTCAATCGTTTCTTCCCCTCTTCCATTCTAGCATTCACTTTGCTAGAGGTTGAGTTCATCAATATTTTCCCCTCTTCCATCTTAGCATTCACTTTGCTAAGGGTTGAGTTCTTCATCGCACCATTCTTCACTCTCCCCCATTTTTCATTACAATGGTGGATTCACACAACCCATCATTTGCTCAAGAATGGAAAATGATGAAAGACACTATTCGGGTATGAAAAAACAATAAATAAAACAATTTAACTTTGATTAATTGCTGTCCCTACCTTTTGCATGGACATCTTATGCACACCCTTTCCAAAATATTTTGAGATGCCCCAATTTTCTAAATATAAGGGCAAAACCATGATCCTAGAAAGCATATCAAATAATTTTCCATCGCATGCCACGAAGTGGCATATAACGATATCTTTCTCTTGTGCCTTTTCCTAGAAGTCTAGGAGGAAAAGCTTTGGATTGGTTCTTACACCTTCAAAGGGATCTATCACCACCTTCATAGACCTCTTAGAGAATTTCATCAAACATTTCTCTTTCAACCTTGACTCTGAAGTCACCTTGACTCAAAGAGAAAAAATCCCTCATTGCTAAAAGGCTTGATCAAGCCTCATTCTCGACCATGGGGTAATGAAATACTAAAATCATAACTACTAGCACTCATCATGATAAATATTGGTATGTTAATCACAACCACAATGTCATCAATGATGGTGTCATGGATAATCAAAATGTGCATAACATACATGAACAATCAATAAAAAATCCAATCATACAACCTAGAAGACACCACTCCACGCAAAGTTAAACGTCAGTTTACACCCCTTAGGAGAAAGTCTCTCTAGTGTCTTTCATCAACTAAAAGAGGCTAAGATGATAAGATATCCAATCACAATGCCCTTTCCTGAAGGGGAACTCGAATCCATATTGGTACAAACCTACAATACCTATTGTGATTTTCATCGCATTGATGGCCATCCCATAGATAAATGTGTGATTTAAGAATTATGTCCAAGACTTAATTGACGATGGAGAGATATTTATAAAGTTCAACGAAAAAGCTATCACAATGAGACACGTCAACTACCACAACTTCTCGAGAAGATTTGAACATTTTCCAACATCATGTACATTCTAACAATCAATGAGATCATGATGACGAAAGTCGAGTATCTCTCAATCAAAACCAATCCATTTCTTCTACATATTTTCTTTCCTTTATCCAAACAGACATTGAACTGTTTTTGAACAACAATCTTCTAACATCAAATGAGAGCTTGATTTACTTCAAGACTCTCTTTCAACCCTTGATATAACTTTAGACACTACAAAAGAGGGTCCATCATCAAACACCATTGAGATTGATTCTATTATTCCACTATCAACTCTTATGCTTGACATCTCTAGTCTTATTGTCGAAACACAACCACAAAAAGTTTGGACACTTGTAACAACGCAACCTTACATGTCCGTAATGCCTCAAATGATCACTCTTGTAGGAATCTCATCAATGATGACCCTTACATGTCAAGACATCTACATGTGTACACTCCATGAGTTATGTATACCTAGGAATATCCTTATACAACCTTTTCAAGCTTTAATTGCAAATATTTCATCAAATCAACTAATCCACAACCTCGATGGAGAAACATTGAATATTTCTCTCTACGACCTATAAGGAGCCTTGGGTGTACATCTAGGATCAATCCATTCTTCCCTATCATTCTTTCACTCACGGATTAATGTTAAATCTCAACATAATGTCCACATGATGACAATCTTCCTCTAACATCACATAGGTATTTGATCCATCAAAGATTTATCCAATCACACATCCTTTGACTTGGACCTTGTCCACCCAAGTCTCATAAATCAGGACTCATGAATCTTAGGATTCTCTCATTTGACTTGAAATTTGTCTACCCAAGTTTCGTAAATCGAACTACTTCTATCTCCCATTCATTAAAAATTTTGATTCCTCCTTTGACTTGGACCTTTTTACCCAAGTCTCATAAATAGGACTACTTCCATCTATAATTCATCAAAAAATTTTGATCATCTCCTTTGACTTGGATCTCATCCACCCAAATCTCGTAATTCAAGACCATTCCATTTTCATAAACATGGACCTCTTTCTTGATGAGTCCATTTCAATATCTCTCGTTCTCAAACTTAGAAAAAATAAAAACATAAAAGATAAAAAAAACCATATTAAACCTTTGCTTAAAGCATTGTTTGAAAATAAAAAGAAAAAAGAAAGTGCAAATAACATTAAACATTCCATCTATTGGTAGATATCTTAATCATACCATTATCATATCTTCTCATTCTTCACCTATCGACACATGTTAAACTTGTTCCTCTTGGGCATTGTGTGTCTCATCCCTATTATGGTTTCTACCATTTCAAATATTTTTACCTATGGTTTTTTCTGAAGCTTATTGATGGAAACTCCTCCTTTTAAACAATCTCTCTCTTTAACATAAAGCACTAAACTTCTTTACCTAGACCTTTTGATCATCCATTTTAGTCTACGGTGTTGAACCCTTGCGTCCTACTAGTCGTATGTAGTTGAGACTTGGGGAAAAATGTTCCTTCCCAACAAGCACACTATCGACATACAAGGAAAATTTCAATCTAAATACAAAAACATCAATCAATAAATCACTACACTTTTCGTCCTTCACAATCTTCAATGATGAGCCCATACTTCTCACTAGTAGTATGAGATTGGGAACAGGGGCAGTGTGTTTACTCGCCTACATTTTGTCTTTGGTGTTGAGCCCTTGTCTCTTCCTACTGGTGACATGGGGTAACATATGGGGGTCCTTCACAAAAATAAATCAACCAACAAATAAATCCTTTAGAATAAAAAATGCTTAATCAAAAACATCCCAAGAAGTAATTTAGTTGCTCATGTTAAAGAGAGACAACAATTCCTTCAACCAGATTTTTCCAATCAATAGGCCATCTATGGATCTAAGTCTAGTCAAAACCTATAAAGTGGAATCATCTTGGAATCGATCAGATAATCTTGACTAAAGATGAGTTACATTCTTCTTACATGGATCATTGTTACACCTTATGTCTTAGCATTTAATATTTTCACTTTCATATCATTATTCACCTCATTCTCACGTCCTTCTTGGCTCTCGGTGATGAGCCCTCACATCTTCCTAGTTGCATGGAGTCACGAGTGGAGTGAGACATCCTATCAATACATCATCTACATTTCGCCAATGGAATGGAATGCTTCTAATTGTTTGCACTTGTGTTCACTTCACATATGAGGCCCTTTTATCGAGTCAAAAATACAAAAACATTTTTAAAATGTTCAAAAACTCAAAAACATTCAAATATGTTTTCAAAAATACAAAAACATTCAAATATGTTTCAAAAAATCAAAAACATTCAAATATGTTTTCAAAATCCAAAAACATTCAAATATGTTTTCAAAAATACAAACATGTTCAAATATGTTTCACAAAATACAAAAAAATCAAATATGTTTTCAAACACTCAAATATTAAAATATGTTTTGAAAAATACAAAAACAATATAAAATTGTTCCAAACTCCAAAAACAATATAAAATTGTTCCAAAATAAAAAAACAATATAAAACTATCAAAAACAAAACATTCAGAAAATGTTTGACCAACTTTCAACAACTGGTAGCATAGTTCAATTTTTTTCCATTTACGACACTCCTCGTAATCATTCTAGATTATCTTTCACTAATCATTTTTCTTATTCGTGGTGTATATCTATGCTCGTCACAATCATTTATCGTTTCGCAATATAACTTTTCTTGGGGCACACTTGGATTAAATCCAATACAGATCAAACTTCAATGGGATCCGACAAGAATATCTTTTAGAGTCTTTACTCATTACTCCACTCTTGGCGCGATTCGGTCCTCTCGTGTTCTAAGATATCACTCGGGGAATTCATATCTATCTATCTCTTCAACGTGGAACATATTTGGAATGTCATTAGACGTCATTACTACAAATTGTGTTGTAATGTTTGATTTTCAACTAATTTAACAAAAATTAACTAGAGTATAAATTTCTTTGTTAAATTTCATATGTATCTTTATAACACGTATACATGACAATAAAGTATAGAAATGACTTAAGAAAATAAGAAAAGTAAGTAAAACCCTAAGTGTAATGAAGAGTTAGAACACTTAGTTGATTTCACAATAATCCCGACAGTGTGCGAAGGTGGAAGATGGCGGAAAAATGCCGTCGCAGGACCTATGGCCCGAGACCGAGAAAAGTGCAAGAGTGCAAGAGGAGCATGGACCGGGGGTGCTGGGTGTTAGGATCTCTTCTAGGTGTTGGGGTCTACGCAAGAGGTCCAAAGATGAATTTTTAGGGTTGTTGGATGATCTAGAACCTTTGTTGTTTGTTACTAGATGGTCACACTATGATTGTCGGTGTCATTGATAGCCTATAATAAAGAGTTCACCTATAAAACCCTAAAAAGAACATCAAATCCTAAAAAAGAAGTAAAATGAGGGGTCGAGTGTCCTTAGTTGTCAAACAAGTGATCTTATGACTAAGCATTTTACTACATCTCAAACCTAATGTAGTTATGTGCGTGTGCGAAAGCGTGCCCTAGGTGGCTCTTGTGCGTGTTACACTTGATAGCGAGCAAAGTAGCTAGATGTAAAAATATGTAATAGATGTGTGCATGAAATAAAATGAACTTCCCTCCTATGCGTGTGATGTAGAAAACTAGCCCTTATCCCTTGTATGAAGCTAGATGGATGCAAATATGCTCTTAGATGCTTGTGAGATGCAACCTTAGGTGTCGATATTAGATGCTTAGAGCTTGGTCCTTTAATTTGATCCCATAACATTGTATTTATATGATTTCCTTGTTTGAATTTTGTAATTGATCACTAAAATGCCAACCCCTAAGAGATAAGGATGCCCAATGGCTAGAAAGGACCCAAAAATGAGTAAGATAAAAAGAGGTCTAGGGCACCTAGAGGGGATGAGAGCAGCTAGGCAGCGGCGACATTCCGGCAAGGCGGTGGTGTCAGAGGCAAAAATGTGAAATGTGAAGGGTCAGACTGGGTAGTGAGGTTTGTAAGGTCAAAAGGGAGACTATAAGGGAACCTAAGAGGCCAAGTATAGTGATCAATTAGTACTTTTCTCCCTTAGAAAACATATAAGTGCAATGCATGTGATTAGGACCTAGAAATGTACCCAAGTGCGTGATTTTTATCTCCATTTGCCCCTACTTTATGTTGGTGAGCGAAAGCTCGGTAACATAAAGTACATAGAGATGCATACCTAATAATAATGCAGATCGATGTAGAAGAGTTTTTTGAGACAAGAAAAACACAGAGTGATAAAAAGTGAAGCGTGGAAACTATTAAAGAGGAAGTAAAAAGAAAAGTGATGATGATGACCCTAGGGCGAGAAAGTGTATGTGTAGATGTCGCATTATACCTGTTGTTAGTGATGTGCTTGTTGTTTATTGTTGTGTGTTGATGTTGAATGTTGACTACCACTTACCATAAGGACAAACCTACAAAAGAGAAGAACAAACAAGTAGCCAAATATGCGTATATAGAAAAGTGTACGCAATATATGTAAAAAGTGTGTAAAATGTTGTAATTTAGAATAAGGAACATGTGCACTGATCCGTGATGAGTGAAAGTGATAGAAAGGATCCTAAATATGTCGATGAAGAGTGAGTTTTTCGGGTGATCTCACGCCAAGCATGTTGAATGTCAATTTTTTGGGCAATCTTACACCATTGAAAAAGTAGTGTAGGGAGAAAGGTCTAGTGTTATTCTCTATCCTTTGACTACTTCCTAAAGTAAGAACACCACTACAGATGGTGAGTACGAACCTGATCCACTGTGAATAGTTGTGATCAAACATGATTGTCAAGTGCGAAGGAAATTTCACCCGGTGAAATCCTTTGTGACAATGTTGAAAATTATGTTGAACTAAAAACTCGTGTGTTTATCCCTCATCTCGTGCACCCAGAAGGGACATAAGCACCTAGGTGCCTAAGTCTAATTTTGGGTGCTAGTGTTTGTGTTGAAGTAAGGACCCAAGTCGACTTTGAACCTTGTCTAGGTCTCTGTAGACCATGTTGTACTATATTATGTTGTGATCAGTAATTATTGAATGGGGTGACTGATTCACCCAATAGATGCCCCCTCATTTGGGGTGCATGCGACGTCGCTATAAGAATGCGACCCAAAAGAGGACCCCATGTTGAAGTGATATTGGTATGTAGGAGGGAGTGTGCTTGGTAAAGACCAAGGCACACACAAACAATGGCTATAAGACAAGTGTTAGTGCAAACAAGCATGTATATAGAAAACAATGTAAGCTACCAAGAAAGAAGAAAATGTAGACTAGAAAAGTGGGTTATAAACATGGGACATCACTCACGATGTCATGCAAGACAATCGAGGCCACAATGGCTGAAAGCATACAATGTGCACACAAGACAAATCATAGGGAAAAGCCTGCAAACAATGGAAAACAAGAGTAAGCAAACATCAAATAACCATGGTGGCAAATAGGTCCTATAAGGAAAATGTTGCACATGAAGCACCCGTTAGCATGTTAGAAAAATATAAAGTATGTCAAAGTATGTATAATCCAATATAGTAGTGTGTTATGTACAATAATGAAATAATAACACCTGAAATGTGTACGAATGTGGATGCCCCCAAGAGCCACTATGGGACTGGTATGTGGTACTACACCAAGCATCCATCTTTAGATGTATCGGTCTGTGTAGTTTATGTGATCACAACTAGAAATAAAGTGAACACATATGTGTATGATAAAGATAATGACATACAATATATATATCTAGCATGTGTAATAAAGTGTACATGTAAGCATAAACGAGTAAGAACTATGTGCAACCAAGATATGCAACATGTTGTGGATGAGATGGAATGGAATGCAATATGAGTGTGATAGGGCAGCGTGCCCCTTGAGTACAAATGTAAGCATGAGTGGAAGTAGGTTCATTTATACAAGACCCTCGTGATCAATAATGAACCGTATAGCAAGATTGTGTCAGTCGAAAAACGGTTTGAATGGTGTTGTTGTAACCAAAAGAGCACAAAGCGTAGAATAAATAGATGATGAAGCATTGTGTGTGATTGTAAAGAGAGAGGTGAGCGAAATGCTAGAAAAAATGATGAGGAAGACCAGGCATGATGATGTAGCTTAAAGCATGGATCATAGAATGTGTGAATAAGATTTGAAGAAGAGTGATTATGAAGTTGTAGTGCAAGACGTAGAGATGGTGAGGTTCAATTCTGATTTAGACCCTTAACAGTCAGTATGAACCTTGAGACTAGAGTGTGTCATCGAGTAGTGTGTGTTATAAAGGTTTGATCATGATGCATAGAGTGTAGAATAGAATAACATGATGCGTGAGTAGAATATGCTAGAAAGATGTAGATCTGTTGTAGCAGGGTGCGAAATGAGGAAGATGCATGTGAAATGGGCCAAGTGTGAAGATGTGTAATGTGCAGCACAAAATGTATAGATTGTGTAAGTGTGGAAAGCGCAAAGTGCATATGATGCATAGTAGAAGTAGGAAGATGATGTCGAAGATGTGGATAGTGTAAAATATGTAAAATGTGTAGTAGTAAAGTGTGTAGAATGTGTAGGTGTAGAAAGCACAAAGTGTGTATGATGTGTAATAGATGCAAGGAGAGGATGTAGGAAGCACACAACATGTATGATGTGTAGGAAGAAGAAGATGTCGTAGATGTGAAATGTGTAGTGTGTGAGGTTCATGTATATAGTATGCCCTCAACAATCAAGTGTGAACCTTAACACAAGAGTGTGTCATAGGGTAATGACGATACAAGTGTATCAAGATGTGTAAGAAAACTCAAAAATGTGAAATATAGAGAGTATTGGTAGAAAATGATAACCACCTAGTGATCTTTAGAAGGGGAGGAGAGTAAGCGTGATGCCCCCATGTATATAAGTGATGGAGATCTATTCGATAACGCTAAGTGGATAAATATAAGGAGTAGTTTTCTTGACAAAAGTGATTGTACATAGAAGTGGAGATTGTGGAGGGACATTGCACGGTGGTGGATTATTTGATAACATTGTGGAAGATTTGAGTGGAGGCCAGGTTGAACTAAGCTTTAGAGGAGGTTGCTTAGATTGACTTGGTAATATCATTGACAAATTAGTAGGAGGAGGTGATGGAGAATGAACCTTGAGAGGTGATTGCTTAGTTTGACTTGGTAATGTCACCGAGAAATTGAGTAGAGGAGTTGGGCCAGGACCTTAAGAGGAGGTTGCATAGTTTGAGTGGGTTGAATAGGTGGCACTTGATTGACCAATGAAGGCACATTAGAAGTGGTGATATCAAAACCCTAAAATATACATCAAATCTTTAAAAAGAAAGTTGTAAAATGAGGGGTCGGAGTGTCTTCAACCTGCCACAATGGTGGACTTACAGCTGTTGAGCGTTGCACTACATCTCAGACCCAATGTAGTTCTATGTGCTTGTGTGTGTAATAGTTCTCCTAGGTCTCCCTTGTGCCAATGACGCCAAGATAGCAGGAAATAACTAGATAAAAATGTAAATGTGTGGATGGAATAGAATAAACTCCCCTTCCTATGCAAAGTGTGTATGCATAGTAATAGCCCAAATGCAATCCCTTGCTCTATGTAGATAGCTAGCCCTTGATAAGAATAGTCGCCCATATAATGGTATGTATGTTGTGTTTATATAGGGATATCTTGCTCAGATTTTAACATTAATGATCCTACATGTCGACTAGTACCTCAAGAGATGAGAGGGAAAATTAAAAATACCGACCTCAAATGTAAAAAAACAAACATAAAGAGGAAAGGGGCACTCATGATGGACAGGAGCACACAGTGCTATTATCTAGACTCTAAGCGCTAGTGTTTAGAGACAAGTGATGACAAATGAGTGATAAGCCTCGTGACAAGGATCCTGGACACCGATTTAGAATTATGTGTGTATGAGTGACAAGTGTGTAAGACAAACAACAATAAAGACCAACAAGACAAAAATGGACTATGGAATGGGTCATCAATGAATACTTTTCTTACGCAATATCCATATATAAAACAACATACTTGATGACGGTATAATAATAGTAGTAAGTGCATGATTTTGTGTCTACATTTTCCCCCACTTTATGTTGGTGAGAAAAGCTCGGTAACATAAAGTAGATATAGATGCATACCTGAGAAGTTTGGAGAATTCCATGTCACTGAAGTACATGAAGAGTGTAATAGAAGTATGTGTCAAGTGAGAACATATAATGTGGTGAACCATGGGTCAATGTGTTGATCCATGTGGTGTAATGAGGGACGTGCGGCTACCTTTATGAGAAACACTAAGCGAAATAAATGATGTTGATTAAGGATTGATTGGAGATTGGGTGATTTTGTCGTTAATGGATATGTAATGGGGAAGGGAGTGATCAATTCCCAACCTAATTGTGCATGTGTATGTGTGAAAAACTAAGGATTTGGGCGTCCTACCACCAGAGGAAGGGTGTAGGGAGAGAATTCTAGTGTCTCTCCAACTTTAACCACATCCTCAAAATATCTAGCCCACTAGATGGACACATATCAATTTTTTTTTATTTTGGATCCAATTTTTGATCAAACGTGATAACCCATATAGGAGTAGTATAGGAAAGGCAATGACGTCTCATTGCCCCCACTCCATGGGTGCCGCTGAAATGTATTGCTTCCATGTTAGGTCATCTGGAAGCAACCGCAAAATGTAAAGTAATTTCCCATGTTAGGTCATTTGGGAACACGATGATGTAACTCCCAAGTTAGGTCATCTGGGAGGATAAATGCATTGTGTAATGTCGATTTGATGAATGTGTTGGTGAAATTTGTATTGTTGTGAGTTGAATGTGTGTGATTTATTGATTGGTTGATTAATCATGGAGAGATTTTATGTGTGTTGCCCCAGAGTTAGGTCATTAGGGGAATCACTAAAGAATGATGTGACATGTTGTAAGGTGTATGACAGGTATTCGATAATGGTAGATTTTGAGTGTAGATCGATTGCACAGTGGTGAAAAAGGGGATTATAGGATGACCCCAATTGTATGCCCCCTTTCGGTGAAAGAGGGAGTGATGATGAGAATGAACACTAAGCCGAAAGTAATTGTGTAATGATGATAGATGGATATCACAAAAGGTTATGTATATTGAGTGTAAATGATGGTGAATAGGAATATAATGTGTGTGAAATGTGTATGTTATGGTAGTAGGCAGAATTCTAAAGAGAATGTCGTAAATGAGACAAAAATCGAGTAGGTATGCTCAAGATATGATCGAAACCGTGTGATGTGAATTAGTTGAGAGAATGAATGCGATGAATGACCATAGTAAAGTGAATAATGGAAAGTTACTATAAATAGTAGTGTAAAAAGTGAATAAGAAACTCATTTGTCTTTTGTCACGAGTGTGATAGTGAGCTTTGAGTGTGTGAGGATGCCACAAGTTAGAGCAACGTGACTAAGTTGATTCGAGATGGTGGTGATGACTATGGCGTTGTGTACGATGACGGAGTTGGTAAGCATGATTTTTTTCAAAAAATGTGGTGATAGTAGTCATTTTGAATGATTTTTGAAATTTGTATTTTTGATTTTCTCAGTGTTTTGGACTTGGACAAGAGCGGTGAAGGCATTAATGAGCTTTAGGACAAGAGCATCTAAACATGGGCACTAGGTGTCCTACTTTGGGTGCCCCACCCTGCTTTGGTGCCCATGTCCAGAGAGTGTGAGTTGAGTCTAGAGTGATGTAAATGTGAAAGTTAGTGTGTGTTGATGTTGTAGGTGAGTATGTTTTTATATGGATGATGCTCTAATGTTGTGTTTGTTGTTTTTTTTGTGGTGTGTAGAGGGATATCCATTCGAGAGAGTTTTGTGGAGGCCATCATTTGAGTACATTGCTCAGATTGGGGTTGTTGGACAATGAGTGGGAGGTTCAGACCATGACTAATTACGATACATAGCGAGGATAATAGATGTGCCCCATAATATGCCTATGCTTACAACTCTATGCGAGAGGTGGTGTTCAAATACATGTACTTTTTGGTTACCTACAAGGGAGGTGATAGTCACACTAGAGGATGTGTATCGCATACTGTGATTACCTATTATTGGTGAGAGGGTACAAGTTATGGCAATGGATGATATGTAGAGATAGATGAGGGTTGTTAGGTAGTATTTTTGGGGACTCGAGTTCCTACTAAGGCCCATATTAGCCTAGATGCTATTATGAGATCAGGGGTTTCGTGATTGGAAGTTTATTGTTGTGGTGATAGTGTCGTCGATTGACAGTGGAGGGTGGTGGTGTAGGCATCTTATATAAGATGCATGATATATGTTGTCGGATAGAGGAGGAGAGCACTAGGTATGCCTAGGCATGATGTGTATTGGCCCATTTGTATAGGGATTTGTATAGGTTCACACAAGAGGAGCATGGGGGTGGTATTGGAGCTACGACATTGTTGCATGTATGTCCTATGAGTATATTGCAAAGTATTGAGGTCATTTGGTGGGCCCACAAAGAGAGTGGGCTAGAATAGATATATTATAGGTAGGTGGGTTTGTGTATGAGGGTAGGAAGATGGACACAGATACTTATAGAGCTATGTTAGATCGTATGGGGTTGGAGGCCATACGAGACTACGGAGAATGGCCAGAGGATTTAGTAGAGCTACGATGTGTACATCGTACTATGTGGTTAAAGGATTGGTTTCCAAGGGTGCTAGAGTTATTTCAAGTTGAGTGCATATCATGATAGTTTGGCATGGCCAGGATGTGCCCCCAGAGCCATATGTATGGGTTAGAGCTATTAGGGCACCGAGGAGGGTTAGAGAAAGATTAGGTCCCACAGTAGGGGTAGTTAGTACCTCCTAGGGTCGGATGAGGCAGATGTAGTGATAAAGTCAATAGATGTAAACGATGTGGAGTATACAGAGGCATACCATGCATGGTGGGCCTCACATCGAGTGGGTATTTTTGTTTCTAGTTTTGGAAGATGTGGCGAGATTACCACCAAGAGGAGGAGAGGGGGCACACCTGCCCTGATGGAGTAGTAATGGCGATAGTAAATGAGCGTGAGTATTTGTATAGTTATGTTGTACAATTTGTTATTTGATTATGTAATGGTCATTATTGTCTAATGTGTTGTTCTTATGGTTGTAGGGGATGCATATTGGTCATTGATTATGGACACATATATACGTACATTAACATAGAATGTGCTTCTTGACATACTCACGGTGGAGGCATGTTAGAGCGTGTAGATGATATTGTGGGTGAGCATGCCCATTTGTTTGAGTTAGTGGTGATAGCAACAACGATGTGTGCTTTGTTGTTGAGCAAGAGTTGATGAAGCGTGAGAGAGGATGATGAGCTAGAGAGGCGATGGGTGGTGGTCCTCTAACACAAGATGTATTTTCTCATTTTGTTGAGTTATAGAGTCACTTTGTAGAGTAGTGAAAGATGAATACCCTATTGCAGAGACAAATAGAGAGATATAGGGGCCGTGATCAATGACGTAGGGTGAGTAGCGAGGCTTCTAGTTCTAGAGCTCTTGCATTGGCAGATAGTGATAATGATGATAATTTGATATATTTTGATGTATTGATGTAGGGAGTTCCCCCTAGCGATAGGATTTTTTGTAACTATGATTTTGATTGAGATATATATGGACCATTGGCATATGTTATTATATTTGGTGTTTATTGATTATGTGATGTGATGATTTGGTGTTAATGTATGATGTGTTGATTATTGTTATTATATTTGATGTGTGATATTGTGATGATTGGGATCCGTATGTTAATATATGATGTGTTGATGATTGTCGTTATATTGGATGTTTTGATATTGTGAATATTGTGTTGTTAATTTGATTTTGCAATGTATAGTTGTTGATGATGATATAGTGCATATGATGATAGATAATGTATGTGTAATAGTCGAAATGATGAAAAGTGCATTGTGTATATGAATAATATTGATGTGAAAAGGTACGATCGTAATAGTGTAGTGAAACATGTGTTAGTATGATGAAGGGAGGATAATAGTGATGCCCCAAGTGTATGGATGATAAGGTTCATTTATATAATACCCTCATCAGTCAAGAATGGTAAAGTAAAGCAAGAGTACATCATCACGAAATGATTTGAAATTATGTCTTTGGATGAATCAATAAATAACATGAAGAGAGGTTATTATTGTAATAGATCCCTCAACAGTCATGTAAGAACTGTAAGAACATGAGTGTGTCATTGAGGGGGTAAGGTGATAGAAATCACCTACCAAAGACCAAGCCAAGCCGGCGTGAAGCGGTGGAAGCATGTGGAATGAAAGTAGCATGAGTGTATGAGCTGAATTGAATGTCATGTGGAGTGGTGCCAATGATGGGTGAACCAACGGTGGGAAGCACAAATGTGGAGGGTGAGGAAGCCAATGTGCGGTGTATGATACAACAAAGCATGACATGGAGATGAGATGGAGAGCGCGCATGAGTAATGACATGTGGCGGTGGATGGACAATGACCTTAGAACTAGCTAAAGGAGATAACTCAACCAGAGTAATAATGTGCCTACGAGGGAGTGGAGATATAGACTGCTCACATGAGCGAGAGCCAAAGGAAATGATGCCCTTATCTTCTAATTATTACAAACGATCATGAAGGGCATAACATTCATTGTCCCTATGGCCATTGATATGGTGATAATTACAATAAGGTTTATCATGCAGACATTGTAAGCAATGTGGTGGATGGTTTTGATTAGAAGGTAAGTAGATAAAACACTGGTTAAGTAATGTACATGCAACACATCACAAGATCTAGTGTATTGATAAAAATTTAACAATTCCCATGTGAGATAGGAGGAGGATTCTAATGCGTAGCCTCACATGGAGCAAAAGATAGAGGATGTGTAGGTAATGGAGTAGTATGAACATGTGTTGAGTTGGAGGAGATGGAGACTATGTAGGATGCTCAACAAGATGGGAGCGGAGAAGAACTAGATGATGTAGTAGTAGTGGTAATAGGAGGAGGACCTATAACATGTGTAGCAATGAGATCTTGTTCTAAGTCAATGACTCTATAACATAAAAGTGTGAATGATTCACATGTGTCATATTGCAATCATTGTTTTAAGGGAGGAATCAAACTACGACAGAAGATAAATTGTTTCTCTAAGTCAATAGGCTAGAAGACTAGTTGGTGCATGCAAGCATTGAATCGTAAGATTTAATCAATGATAGGTTCTATTTTGCCCTGATGTAAGGTAGGTAGATGATCATATGTGACTTTAGGGCCATTGTTGACTATGAATTGACGAAGAAAATCTTCTTCCATATCGCAATAAGTACTAATAGATCTAAATGGTAGATGTTTGTACCATTGGAGAGTGTCATCTATGAGACTATGGTAAAAGGATTTAAGTAATAATCAATCATTGGAATATGAAGCCATAGCCATACGATAATTTTGAGATGCAAGTATGGATTTCCAATACCATCAAAACATGAAAATGTAGGCATAACAAAATCCTTAGGAAATGTTAAGTTGTGAATATTTTTGGGAATAGGATTGCCATGCAATGAATTATTATCAATGGAAGCATAATAAGCCTTGCTTTCTAATGTGAGAGATTGGAATTGAGATTGTAAGTGACCAACAACATGCATGAGGGACAAGATATCATGTGAAGGAATAACAAAGGATGGAAATAATGTGTTAAGCAGTTACAACTTGCCATTATGAGTAATCATAGGAATATCAAGAGGAGATATAGGAGATTCAATGCTAAGGGCACACTAGATGTTGGTGCCGAAGAAGTAATAGGTAGTGAAGGACATAGAGTGTCCATAGAATTAGTAGGACTAACATCAAAAACATTTGTGGGAGATGGAGACAAGACAACAAGTGGAGATGGACCAATAAGAAGAGATGAACTAATAGGAGGAGATGAATTAATAAAAGGATATGACCCCTACATGTTATTAGATACAACCTTTAAGATGATGATAGTGGAGTGGGGGACTCACACTCAACAGTATGCAAATAAGTGGAATCATGACTATCAAGTGTGTCATTGAAATCAAACAAACATTCAGATAGAAGAATATCGTTAAGTGTATCATCAACATTAAATAAAGTAGTAGGAGCACTAGCATTTTCGAAACATGAGAGGCATGAGATGTAGCTAAAGTATCATCGTGACTAGTATGAGAATCATCAAGCACATGTTTATTATTATCAAGACCAAACATGAAATTAATAATATCATCATCAATTTTTCATTAGAAATTCCGAAGGAGGGGTGCAACTAATTGTATAACAAGGTGTACAATGAGTAAATCTCATCGAATCGAAACAATGTCAATAGTAGAATTATCAAATCTAGTAGGTACATGGCATTCATTAGCTAAGAGTTGTTGTTGAGTATCATCCAGAAAGAGTAACATCACGATATAGGGCAGCAAGCTCAACTATGGTTGCCTCATCATAGATAGGATTGACACTCACATGAGGCATGACTAGCTGAGAAGGTGAAGAGCTATCCTTAGCCATTAGGGTTTTGTAGTGGATCCTAGGGAAAATAGTTCTAATCTACGGGTTCACCAAAATGATTTAATAAAATCTGAATATTTTATTTAAATCTAAATGTATAGCTATGATATAAATGATATACAATAAAATATGAATGTTAAACAATTTATTTGATTTTATCAATGAAAGGAAATAAGAAGGATAAGGTACTTACCTTGATATTTGCTTACCTCGCAGTGATCTAGGACTGAATTGTGTGATGAAACAAAATAACAAGTCATTGTAATGAACCACGAGAAAAATGCCGTAGAGGTGAAACCGGGTGAACTAAGGTTCCGGAGAGGGATGGGGGCACCCATGGGTGCCCTGGTCTACGAAGAGGTCGATACCTAGTTTCGATATGGTCTGTTAGGGTTTGACACTCATTCACCTTTTTCACGTGTATGTTGCACTTGGATTGCCAAGGTACCTGTAAACTTGCAATGAAGAAAGCACCTACAAAACCCTCAAATAGACATCAAATCCTAAAAAGGAAGATACAAAACAAGGGGTCATAATGTCCTCAACCGCTACAATGGTGGACTTACAACTGAGCATTACACTACATCTCATACCCAATGTAAAAATGTGTGCTTGTGTGTGCAATAGTGCTCTAGGTCACCCTCACGCCAATGATACTAAGATAATGGGCAATAGTTAGATAAACATGTAAATGTGTGTATAGAATAGAATAGACTCCCCTTCTTATGCAATGTGTATGTAGAGTAATAGCCCAAATGTAGTCCCTTGCTTTATGTAGATAGCTAGCCCTTGATAATAATAGTCTTCCCATATAATGGTATGTATGTTGTGTTTATATAGGGATCTCTTGTTTGAATTTCAACACTAATGACCCGACATGCCGACTAGTACCTTGAGAGATGAGAAGGAAAACTAAAAATACTGACCTCAAATGTCAAAAACAAAACAAAACATAAAGAGGACAGGGGCACCCAGGATGGATAGGAGTGCACGATGTTACTTTCTAGACACGAGTCCTAGTATCAGAGACAAGTTCACGACAAATGAGTGATAACTGACAAACAGGGATCCTGAGACCTGACCAAAACTATGTGTATGAGTGACAAGTGTGTAAAACAAACAATATTAAAGATGAACAAGGAAAACAGAGATAGACTATGAAATGGGTCATCAATGAATACTCTTCTTACGCAAGATCCATATATGAAACAACATACTTGATGGTATAATAATAGTAGCAAGTGTGTGATTTTGTGTCTATAGAAGGGAACCTAAGAGGCCAAGTATAGTGATTAATTAGTACCTTTCTTCCTTAGAAAACATATAAGTGCAATGCATGTGATTAAGACCTAGAAATATACCTAAGTGCATGATTTTGTGTCTACATCAACATCGTGATGATGCTTTTGCTTCTTTTAGTTTGTTATTTTATTGCACTTTGTTTGCTTGCATTATAAACCAATTGCAAGGAAAAAATTTGCATCTTAGTTCACATATAACTTTGGTGTGGTTCCTTCTTATTCATATTGGGTTTGTTTGACATGCTTGTTTTATGGTTTTTAGCATCATCATTGTCCATAATAAATCTGGTGTAACAAAAACACCGCTCCTTTTCTTTGCATCAAGTTTTTCTAAAAACTTTGTAAAACCATAAAAAAATCATATATTCAAAAATTCAAAAAAATCGGAAAAATTACAAAACTTCGAACAAACACTCACTTCTCACGAAATCATACATTTGAAAACCCTTGGCATGAATCTTTCTACATTTCAGCATAATCTTGATAGAGTCATGCTCTTATTTACTACCATAGTGATCATTCCGATCTTACGACTATCACAAACAAATTGTTTCCTTCGCGATATAACCCGCCGAGGCAATTTCTCTCGAGATCATTTATAAATTGCATCCAACAAGAGTGTCATGAGGAGTATCTTTACTCCACTCTTTAGTCTAATCCTATTCCCACCTTGGAGCATTTGCATCTACATACTCATTCATTGTGGCATGCATTAGGGGCATAGTTGATTGTCTTCTTTTCAATGTTGTGTTACATTTCTAATGTTTACTTCTTAACCAATTGCAAGTAGTGTGACAAAATCTTGGTTTTTTTATAACCACGATGCTTGCACTCGCTATGTTCATATTGAGATTTTTTCCATTTTCTCTTTTCTTTGTTGTGTGTGTGTGTTTGTTTATGCACATCTGGGTTAACCATCTTGATTCTTTCGTAATCTTGGTGACGATCCTATTGTGCAACAATAAAATAAAGGTTGCTCTTATATATTTAAACTCATGCTACGAGCACATTCCTTCTTATTCTTCCCCTCCTTGGCCAAAATTCCTTTGTTTATTCCTATCAGCGGTCATCCACCACCCTTACCGCATCATCCATTCGCTTGAGGGGGCATTCCTCTACTATCCTGCTCGTTAGGGAATCCAAATGCTTCACCACTTTCTTCTTACTAATATGCATGCATCTACTATCTTTAAAACACTATTACTTCACAATAACACTTTAAAGAGGGGAAAATGTAGACACCTAAAAATACATACATATTTATATCCCGCTTATATCCAATTAGAATTAATTAATTTAATTTTATCTTGTCATGGTACACCTTTAGAATTAATTAAATTAATGCTACTACACCCTTCAGCCTAATGTAATTAAACATTTATTTATTTGAATGGTTAATTATCTCCTCATAATTAAATACTAATTAAATTTAGTTATTTAATTCCACCTATTTCGATTAACCACGCTTCACTACCCCACTTGGACTCCACTTCTAGATTCCTATAAATGAGGGGGCTATGGAGTTGACGTGTAATTCAAATGCCAGATGTAACCTGTTATTCCAAATGTCTATTGCCCCTGTAAATCTGCAACTACCAATTTCCAAGTCTACTTGCTAACTTGAGTGATTCAACCATTAACATGGAGCTTAGTCAATCTTTCATCCACCTTTCATGGCTCTACCCTCAACTATAAAAGCAAGCCATTTCCTTTGTAAATCCATCCTGGAGCTTTGAGCAAATTGCATCCAACTTTTGTCAATTTGACATCCGCATCCTTGTGAAATTTGCTTGTAGCATCTGCAAATCCCTTTGGAAAAGTAATATCAAAGAGCATCCACAATCCAATCTTCAACAAGATCAAACAAGTTTAAAAGCTTCTATAATCTTACTTGAGGTTTGCAAGAGATCTATAATGAAGGTATAATATGTTTTTATTTATTTATCTTCTATTGTATGTGATTTTCCTTGTTTAATTCCACCCATTTCGATCCTAACTACACTTGAACTAGGTCACTTTATCCCACTTGGACTCCACTTCTAGATTCTTAGAAGTGTGGGGGCAATTTAAATTAATTCCTCTACTATCCTACTCGTTGGGGCATCCAAATGCTTCATCACTTTTTGCTTGTTGATTTGCACATGTCTACTATCTTTAAAGCACTATTACTTCTCAATAGCACTTTAAAGAGGGCAAATGTAGACACCCTAAAAATACATACATATTCTTATCTGCTTCTATCCAATTAGAATTAATTAAATTAATTCTATCTTATTACAATACACCCCTTTAGAATTAATTAAATTAATTCCACCATTTAAATACACCATTTTAGAATTAATTAAATTAATTCTATTATCTAAATCATATTCCTACCCTTTAGAATTAAATAATTTAATTCTACCATGCTCTTGGAATTAATTAAATTAATTCCTACACCCTTCTATCTAATATAATTAAACATTTATTTATTTAAATGGTTAATTATCTTCTACAAATTAAATACCAATTAAACTAATTTAACTCCAATTAAACTAATTTAATTCTACCATGTTCTTGGAATTAATTAAATTAATTCCTAATACCTTCTAGCTAAAATAAGTAGATATTTATTTATTTAAATGGTTAATTATCTCCTCAAAATTAAATACTAAATAAATGTAGTTATTTAATTCGCCTATTCAATCAACTACACTTGAACTACACTTCCTATCCCAATTGGATTGTACATGCAATTCAAATGTCGGATGTAACTTCCGTTATTCCAAATGTCCATTGCCCTCAGAATCATCTGAACTACCCATTGCAAGTCTACTTGTTAGCGGGTGATTCAACCATTAATCTAGAGCTTAGTCAATGTCAAATCCACCTTTCATGGCTCTACCCTCAGCTATAAAAGCAAACCATTTCCTTTGTAAATTCATCCCTGGAGCTTTGAGCAAATTGCATCCAACTTCTGCCAATTTGACATTTCGCATCCTTGTGAAATCGACTTAATAATAGAATTAATTCTAAAGGGTAGGAATATGACTTAGATAATATAATTAATTTAATTAATTCTAAACGAGTGTATTTAAATAGCAAAATTAATTTAGTTAATTCAAAGGGGTGTACTTATGACAAGATAGAATTAATTTAATTAATTATAATTAGATAAAAGCGGGATATAAATATGTATGTATTTTATGGGTGTCCACACCTTATATATATGTATGTGAGATGCACAAGAACTATTTGATAAAATGCCTCAGAAGCATTTTAAGTCGTGGACTGCGAATATGAACAAAATGGATTTTCTGTAGATGTTCTCAAACTCTTTACAATTAAGGTCTCGCTTTACAATTAACTTCTCTCCTTTTACATGCATAAATATAGTCTCAGAAGGAGTTTTCATTTGTCATGGTTCTTCGGCTTGCAAATATGATTACCTACTCTTATGGCTTGCCTTTGTTACTCTCACCGTGACCGACATTTCTCTCATTTCTATTTTGTCTTTATCGCATAAACTTTTGATTTTTAGGTGGTAAATTTATAAAAAAGAGGATTTAGAAAATTTATGTTATTTATTATCAATTTTACACTATAAATTCTTAAATCACGAACACTTCCAAGAATTTATCTTCAACAACTAATTCTTTTTTCATTTTTAAGCATCATTTGGAATGTTTTTGGAGTTAGTAGAAGATCACCGATAATGTAATTTTTGATTTTATCATTAACGATTAACCACCATTTTTCTAAATCGAAAGTTGTTACCTTGCACTACTCGCTTCCACGAGTTCAATTGCTTATTCTAACTTTTATAATAGATTCTATGCAGTGTGAAAACCTTAAAGTGTGAGAGTCTTTTAGATTTTATGATGTTCTACTAAAAATTGAACATCAAAGCGTGGCGATCTTCTCCAAGCATAGAAAAGTTATTGATTGGCTACCATAACTAACTATATAAAATAACACAAAGAGGATATCTACTTTTGTTAAAACCAATGGAGGAATAGTTATGGCAACATCATCTCAGATGTTATTGCAATCCTCCTTGGGAGTGCAAAAGAGGATTGAAGGTGTCCATGAGTTGATGTCTGTCCATTGTTAAACAAGCTATCCACACACAAACCAGGTACTTGCAACTCTGGGAGATTCATCTTACTTTCCATGATAATGAATAGGTGGAGAAGGAACAATGTGATTGAAATGTCAGATTGAAAAACTACATAGGCCTCCACCTCTATCTCTTGATGATGCTTTATATATTTCACTGTTGGATTAGTTTATGCATCTCTAGTAGGAGAAGACATGGTTACAGGCCCATATGGATGTGTTTAGGGAGTGAGAGTGGTAGGGTCAAGTGCGTTCACACTCTCAAGATAATTTGAGTAAATGATTAATTGTGTACATGTTTTCTAATGAGTTTGCACTTTGTTGGCTCTTTTTTTTGAATCGTCTAATTATATATGTAACCTATGGATCATCAAATATATATATATATATATATAGAATATTTACATTTTCTCTTGATTCTTATACCTATTGATATTTAGTATATGTGTATATCAATTTGAGACAATATTATACAATGGTTCGCGATTATGTAATTGACCTCTTCATAATTACTTTATAATTTTATAATGGGGTCTCTTGCATGTTGTTTTATTCATATTACACAATGATTAACTCTTGCTTGTGTAATGTGTCACTTTCTTACTCTCTTAAACACGTGTAATCATATAAAATAGAATCTAGTACATTTGATTCTTAATGCATTTGCACTATTTTGCCTTGGTGTATTTTCTCTTTCTCAAAATTCTCATGTTATAATTGCTTTGTCATAGTGGAATATAATTCTTCAACTAAAAGAGGTAATATTCTCTCTTTGTGAACTTTCTTAAATGTAATAAGATTTATTTGCATAGTAGTTTCTTTTTCTCTATGGGAAATAATTGATCATTCATATTATTTATTTATTTCTCTTTATCAAGAAGGATATTTATTGATTGATCTTGCTCTATAGTCTTATATGTTACTTTACTTGGTTTCTCTTTCTTAGGGATATTGGATACTTTCTCTGATAAATGGTTTCCATTTTTCAATGTGTATTTTTATAGGATTAGGATTGCATGAAGATTGATCTTGTTTATGGGAAACCATTTGGTCATTGCATACAAAATTAATGCAATCATTGGGGATGTCAATAGTCACTTCCATTTGTGTGAACCACTACTTTTTCAAGAGGGAATTATATTCCTCATTGTTAGACAATACTTAAAATGTAGTATATGTAACTTTGGGTCCCACTACAATATGCATATTTATTTGTCCAAGATGAATTTTATAAGGTATAGAATGTTGTAACTCATGTGTGTCATAACCTAGTTTCTTAATTAGACTTAGGCTATGTGTGTTATTTGTTTTCTCCCTATCAGTTATCTCCTTATTATGACTTTCACTATTGAGTGATGCTCGTGTAAAAAAGGGATCAACTCACTTTTTATTATGTAATACCTTGATCAAAGGATCCTCTTTTACTAAATGTAGTGTATTGGTTATTTTTTTCTTAGGTGGATTATGTACTAGCTCTTAAAAATTATTATGATCTTTTGGTGCCTATGTTCTTTATCCTTTGTCTCTTCATTGTGTGTAACACTCTAACAAGTTAGATGTCAGATATGATCATGTAAAGTCCATCTCTTTTAAGGTCTTGTCAATTAATGTGATGATAGTTGTAAAATGATCATCCTTGATGTTGTATCAAGTGGTGTTGTGTTCTATATCATGTGGTACATAAAATAATGAGCTTCGTATGAGGAAACTTGTAAAGGAAATTAGTAGGTGTATTGATGTCCATGAGTTGATGTCTATCCATTAGCTGAACAAGCTATCCACACACAAACCAAGTACTTACAACTATGGGAGATTCATCATAGTTTCATGATTAATGTGTTCATGCACTCCATCACCTTTTCTATGAACATGCAATATACAAACACTTCTGTAATGCCAACTTCTATAGGTTTTTCTAATCAATTTTTGGGAAGCTCTCCTTGCCTCTTGCATTTAACATTTTGGTAAAAGAAAAATATATAAATATATTGTTTCTTGCTATATGTGATAATGCAGACGATAATGTAGCTATATTGTATCAATAATTTGTATTACATTCAAACATAGTGGCTTTTGAGAAACGAATGTTTGATCATTGCTTGTGATAAGAAAAGGTACATAGAGAAAGTGAACAAAGATGAATACAGAAAAAGGAGTCTTAATGGATTTTTGTTCATAGATGACGTTTCCTTTCCTCTATATGGCATTGTGTTGTATGTTCTATCCAAATATTGGTAAATTATATGTCCATAGACATTAGACATCTTCCAAAGGTATGAAAACATTTCACAAGTATCGTATACAAATTCCTTCAATCTAAGTTTTACATTTCTAATATCTTCCTTTTTTTTCAGATTTATGATGGATGACCCAGAAGGAGTCCTAGAAGAAATATTTGTTGCATTAGAGCACATTGTAAGCAATATTAATTTTTGGAAATGAATGGGAATTTCATAGCTCGGTTCAATTTGTTTGTTATTAATGTTTTTTATCAATTCATATAGGAGAAAGAAATTGGTAGTCAATCATCATTACGTGTGTGCCCTGAGTTTGGACGATTTCCTCGTCATAACCAAGTTCTAAGACGCTATCAGACGATCGTCCACCAGTGGGGGTGGGATTCACATTGGGTCTAGATATGTAATTTTATTGTGGTTTTATCTCTTGCATATGGAAAATGTTAATTCATTCATTTCTTTCTTAAAAACATACACATTTACCATATCAAATATATTTGATGTAGAGATCACACACATTGAAGAAGACAACAAGTAAGAATTAACCAAAACTTTGCAAAAATATCATGTACTTGGCAAATGAAACACTTTCCTTAGCCTAGATGGCTCTCAAATTGGTAAAATCTGGTATTTTTAGTTCATCTAACCTATTTTTATCAAGGCACAATGTCTATAAGTCCTAATCCATGCAAAATCACCATTCACATTGATGAAAAACTAAGAGAACTTCAATCTTATTTACTTCCTCCAAATTGCCCTTCCTAGTTCTCAAGAACAATGCTCTTTAGGGGTTCATGTTTGGAAACATCTACAAACACCCAAAACAAAATGAAACCACTTCCAGATAAACTCTTGGCCTCTTATGGTGTGTGCCACATTTCTTGACCGAATTTGATGCAAAGATCAACAACAAACTCAACAAATATCAATTGTTAGCACAATCTCTAAGCCAAAACATTAAAAAAATGCAAATTTTACCTTACTTAAGAAACTTGAAATGGCTCCCAACACCCAAAATGTGGCAAATGATTGAATCAAGAGTTAAATTCTCTTTAGACCTGTTAGATATCACCAAGCCAACATGATAGGCCACTTCATAAAGTTTCATTACACCATTCATCACCATTTCCATTGTAGACCTCTCATTTTGCTATCGGCCTCAAAAATGACAAATTTTAATAAAAAGTACAAAATAAAAAGATTTATTATTCACGGCAAGATATTTGGAACCCATTTAGCTCGTTCGGTGTGTCTATAAATTTTCATCAACTAATTTTATCCTGCGAATTTATTCTCATTCTACCATTTTTGACTTAGGTATTTACATACAAGTCTCTGTGTTTGGGAGAATCCACCAACTTTCATGAAAATCTGATTGATGTTTTGGATACCCATTATCCTCCTCGTACTTCATGCAAAATTTCATGATCTAACTTCACCCACAACTCCTCTACCACCAACTTCCTCCTTTCCATTAGGTCACCTTAAGGTCTTGCTAGGGTTGTAGACCACCGACTATGGTTTTATCACTTCTTTTGTATTTAAACCTTTTTAACACATTTATCCACCTATTCACACTCGTTCAAGGACCTTCACATAGTTCATTCACTTTCTTGTCATCATTTTGCTCTTTTTTCAACTTTTGGCCTTCTTCGACTTCTTGTTATAACATCCAATGTGTCCCTTAAACATTGTTTCAACCTTACTTTGACTTTTCGATCTTCTATTATCTCACTCACAATCATCTCTTTTCCCTTTAGATCTTCTTGTTGTCATTTTATTGTATTCAACTATTCATCTTTTGAATCCCTTTTCCTCGTACCTCTATGTAGCCTTTCCTAGGTTCCCGATTGTCTTAAAATAGAATGATATTTTCTTTTCGTAGTTTAACAGTTTTTAAGGAGCCTTCATTCCTCCCTTAGGATATCTTCTCACCTTATCAACATTTCCTTATCACATTTTCCAACCTTTCCTATAAGTTTGCTTCACAAACCCTTGTACACTTCAACTTCACAGGCTGTCACACACATTGTCTTAGTGGTGTACATCAACTTGTTTTCAATCTCTAACATCAATACATGAGTTCCCACTGGTTATTTTTGGGTCTTAGGACCTAAAACTATTCTCCCACCATCTTAATGAGTCATAGACCTCCATCAAGGATTGTTTAGGTTTATGCAAACAATAATGTCACCTTTTCATATCTTTCTCACTCTTTGTGTACCATCAGTCTTAGGATTGTGTTTACAACCTTTCAACTAGTAAATCATCTTGAAACTATCTTGATACTTTTTTATCACTGAAACTCACCCCAACCTTCTTGTTATCCAACTTGTCATGAGTTATAGAAAACTTTCCTTAGCCTTTAAACCTCCAAACCCTGGAACAGGGTACCACAGTTAGAGAGAGGGTTTTATGTTTGTTTTCTTTATTTAGTCTTTGTTCACACTTCTGCAAGGTTCTCCTCTATACAAAACACTTCTATGTAATCCCCATACCATCTCAAGCCTCTAGAAACATGCTCAAACCATAATATTTCTCAAAGCTCCCATTTCAATAAAAAGATAATCCATACACAAATTTTAAAGATAGTTTCCACTTTTTTTTTGAGTTCTTGGCCATGCATTCTCCACGATTTGGACCTCTAAAAGGCTTATTAGTGATTAGAAACTCACCTTGATGGATTGTAGCAAATGTATCTTTGTTTCTCCTTGATGAAACAAGTTATAATTCATATATCCTTCTTTAAAAACCCTATCATACCAAGATCCCATATTCTAGGTGTCTTAATCTTTTATTCACAAAAGTCTTAATCATATGAATGACCTCACAAATATAGATGGATATTATGCATATTCATTTACTTCCACAATCTAATTCCTTACCACTTATTCAACGACACAACAAACCCTTACCTCATTCACTTAGTCCCTTAAACTTGTACACGATTGGTGTATCTCACTAATCGCCTCCTTAGAGCACATTAATGATCTCTTGGTGGTTGTACAGTTCTTCTAAACCTGAGATAACATTCATTCAACATTCATACATGAGAATCATTCATACATCCTTGATATTCAATGCATAACATTCAAAACACATCCTCATACACAATTTTTCCATTCTAAGAAGCTTTTATTTGATCAAAACATGAAAGTTACAAAGCTCCATGAGCCATAGGGCTCTATATTTTGCACCTAGGTCTCAAATCACTCCCTACAGGCATACTAGTCCCTAATGTCAAGAAAATAAAGAGTTTTAAGAATTTTCTAAACTCAATATCTTACAAATATGTTTATATAAATTGTCTAGATGGTGTCTACAAACTACTTACGCTTGCTTACATTGATTGTTTTAGGATAAACAATGTTCTACATCGCCACCATTCATTTCTCGATATCCCATAAAGGAATGTGGGTGGGCATTTGATTATTTCCCAAACACGATACAAAGGGGATCAACACAAGTAAGCTTTGACAAAATTCCTTCTTTGTTCAATTTTCATGTTCATATGTGCTTCTCGTTTTATGTTTGTTTTTGGTTGACATGTATTTGTTGACCACTTTTGTAGGATGTGGAAGAGCTAAAAAAAAGGTGAGGAGAGTGGTAATGTTGATCAAGATGATTTTGTACCTATAAATGTATGTTTTGAATGTACTTGTTTTTTTCCATTCTCATGTATCCATATGTTATTCATTTTATATAATTTTTCATTCACATGGTTACTTTGACCACTATGGTAGTAGGTTAAGGGCGGGGACAAGGTGAGGAGGACATTAACAATCCTACTACTGATGTTGACATTGACATGGATAATGAAGATGACATTGATTGGCTTCAGATACCTCTCATTTCGATCCCGACAAGAAGGGACCAAAACCGGTAAGCACACTTCGATATTTTCACAGATGATTATGTATTCTAGTTGATTTAATAACATTTTAAGGCTTCTAACCTCATGATTCCTTCTTTGATGACAGTTTTCGGGTGAGTATAAGATTTTTGACATGGGTATTGGTAAACGAGATACCTACAACTATTTTCTTTACACATGCACCACATTTTCTAATGATGGAAGTCATTTATTTGGGTCACTAGATAGATTCAAATCTCATCACCAGCATAAGATTCATAATAGACCTCCTATTCCTAAGATACCACCATGTTGTCTAGGCATTGGAAAAATAAAGCTAAGGGGAAGGGCCTACACATAGAAGCAAATACAACAAAGGACAATAGACCGGCTTATAAAAATTCGAGTATTAACAAGAGCTATAGGCTTAGAAGGAACATGGATAGCAAAGAAAATGTCTCAAAAGTTTCTAATGAGAATGACAAATCCTTAGAGGCTATCAATCAATAGATGTGTGCATATGATTCTCTAAAGAGGTGAGCATATTGCCCAAAAATGGAGGAAGAGAGGAAAAGAGTGGAAGGAGGTGGAATAGGCAACTACGAACATCAGGTGAGATGCAAAGTGCTGAAATTTTTACATGTCCTAAAATATAAGGTCATTTTTAATGAGTAATAACTTAATTGTATCCACAACAACCATCATCGGAAAATGATATACCCGATCCTAACACCCATGCAGGTGAGGATGACAACCTTACATCGAAGGAGTACCTTTCACGGAAGGGAATAGGTTTGTCATGGGGAAAAAAAAAAAAAAGGTGGGAATGAAATGCTTCAAGTAAGCAAGCTTAATTAATTTGTCATGTACATATTGCTAATGTAATTCTTTTTAACACTTATGTGGTTGTAATATTGGTTATTGGTTCTATATAGGGGAATGTTATGCATGAAAGCACCATAGCCAATAGGTTGTTGTAGAGTCACTGATGACGTTGGAAATGACGATGACACTTCATTTGCAAAGGTGTCTAACATGATTATTTTTCTTAATCCACACAAGCCTATGATTTTCATGTTGGTGATAATGTTTGGTTGTACACCGATGGTTATATGGTGCACAAAGGACGTATTATCTCTACCGAGTGGGGATTCCTTTCCCAAGGTGTGTCAACCCAAATAATTGTTTTGTGGTTAACATTCAGAGGGCTATGTATCCAGAATTCTTGGAGCGCTCGCACTTTGGTAAGAATAAGAAAATACATTATAAACAATTTACATAAAGATACATTTGTGTTCATAGAGTATATGGGCGTCTATTCCTCTACAACCAATGTACACAACTCATCAAAGGTGTGCATATCATTTTCATTAGCTTAAGTATTTCATAAACTCTTATGTATTTTCATCTAACGATGTTATATATCTTGTAATTTTCTTTTAGGATTGGGACGAACAAGAGGTGACATCAAAACATTGTGACCTATTTCTTTGCGGTATGAGGTACTTTGTATGTAGCCAACTAAAATATTTTTCTTGATGTATGTGTCATATTTTTGTTGTTTGACCACTTTCGTTGACATTGAAATTTTCAAATGTAGATGTCTTCATGGGAGGTCAAGAAATCCCCACATTCATTGCTTAGTCAAATTCATGTTCTTCTCCTTCATAAGGAGTTTCCTTGCCATGCCTTGAATATGGATATTACATGGCCATGATGTTTCAATGTGTACTCGGACATGATATTTATGATATAAAACGAAACAAAAAAATGTGCACATGATGTTTGAAAATAATGTAATGATACAAATTAGTTGCACACGATGGTTCAATATATTCTTGCATATATTATTTATGATGTGTAATGATAAATTTAACTTGTACATGATGTTCCCATGTTTGTGCTTCATTTACACAATGCATTCCATAACAAGTGTTTTATTTATGCACATTGTAAGCAATGTTATGGTGTTCAATCCCTTGCAATTAATGAGGTTGGGTAATGCTTTTGATGATTACATGATGCATAGATGTTGACATGTATGTAATTTTTCATGATGTGGTGTATGAGATGCTACATTTGTTGACATGTAATGGTTTCCACGTGCAATCGATCAAGTTGACATATTTAAGTTTTTATTTATTAAATATTACAAATGTTCAGTGATCATGTTCACATGTTCCCTATTTTTGTGTGACAATATTTCGTGGGGAATGGTGCATCATGTGATTGGTTTGTTTTCCATCCACTTCTCTCACTTTTTGTCTTTATGTATTTAGGAAGCTCACTCATCACTTCAAAGGATCAATGATGACTACAAACCATGCGTCTTGAGAAAGAAGAAGAGGGTAGCCGAGGAGGGCTGCAATAATTCCACAAACCTAATGGAGATTGATGGAGGTAGGGAGTCATGCTTTTGTGTCTTATTCTTCTACATGATGTACATATAGTATTTTGATTTGAATGCATGGATTATGCAATAGTTCATCATCTCTTAATTCACATTTCCTTGTATATTTTCAAGGGTGGCTATGAATGTTCTTGAGAAGGAAATTGGTGAAAGCATGTGTGAAATGGAAATTTCTTCTTACGAGGATGATATTTGAGCACAATGTGTCAGAGGCGGAACATTTGGATTTGACACTCTCATTGGCATGTGTACAAATTGGATCACTCACGAGAGGAGTTTTTGTTTAACATTATTGAAATTACAAGGATAACCAGTGGCAGATTGGAAAATGTCATAGCTAAGAAGAACATTGTCTTGAAGACTCTCACTGTGGTGAGAACGATGAGTTACACAATACAATTCATGCGCTTAGGGGTGATAATTTGGAACTTGGAAAAAGTGTTTTCCTACAAACTTCCAATACATACAAAAGCTCTTTGTTACTATATGGGAGACATATTGAAGGACCTAAACATCGAGTATAATGGCATGAATGGTGTACATGAAGAAGAGTTACAACATTGGAAGATGGAGTTTGAGAAGTTGTGTGGATAAGTTTGACAATTGACTATGGGTGGTTGTGGCATTTCTAAGAGGACACATTTTTAGCGAAAAAGTTTAGTTGTTTAGTTTGTTGAAGTGAAACCAAAATGTATTGGGATGCATGAAATAAAACATTTTATACTACTAGAACATAATAAAGTTTATATGATTTTACGAAGGCATGTAATATCAAACGTGCACAATTTCTATACTTCTATGTGTTTGCTTCTATTTTCAATAAAAAAATAAAGCGTGGACTAAATGATTGTTGTATTTATTTTTATTGTGATTATCTTTGTGGTGGAACTATATAGCATAACAATAGACATTGCTTTTCCTGGTTGAACATTATACCATGTCCGTTATCTACTTTCCCTATTTCATGCACTTATATGTGTGAAAAATGAAGATGCTATCTATTTGCCATGTTTCATGCACTTTTCAGTGGCTGAAGGTTGTTGTATTTATAAGACATTGTCTCAATTTGAGTCTTCATATGCATTACGTGCCTTCTCTAGCACTACTATAATTCTCATGATACATTATGGGCTTTCTCCTATAGTTTACAATGCTCCACTAGCTTTCCTTATTATGGGTTACTTTCTTAATCGACATGCTTGATTGTTGCATTTACTTGTATAGTCATCTCATTTATTGGCATTCAAAATATTTCTATTCCTAATTAGTTATGGGTCATATACTTTCCATTTTTTTCTTGTTCTTAGGTGCATTCTTGCATCGTGGTCCTTTCACATTCCAAGCCCCCATCTAGCTATACTTATATTTTCATTTTCAATAAAAATAAAGTGTGGACTAAATGTTTGTTGTATTTATTTGTTATTATCATTATATTCTTTACATAGAACCTTTAAACTCCTACATTGTCTTTGAAGAATTACATTTGATGTTCTAATATCAACATATATATGGGTGAATGAAGACAATATTTCAATTTTAAACAACTACAATTACATATAAGAACCATGACTTAAAGGTGGATAAATTTATCTAGGAATAAAGGAATTGATTCACAATATCGAGGTTCATGAACTCATAAGATTATAATGCTTCATGATACCAAAGACATAAAGCTTCCAATGACAATCTTATTTTTCTTAAATTTTCCACATTAACGAGGTTTGGATTTTGTATTTCCTTTAAAATGAAACCCCAAAGCAACTTCAACCATTTATATTTGAAGTTCTAATATCGACATATATACCGATCAAAAATAGATCAATTATATGATACATATAAATGACAATGAGGAAAACAAATAAAAGCAAGGATACTCGAGGTTTATTGATAAGTGATTATAATCTCAAGATTGAGAAGAAATAATAAATAGTTGAATCTAACATCAAATTGAGAGGACTTTGTAAGTTTTATGGTCTTTCCATGATGAAAAAATACCATAAAACATGAAAGAAATTGTAGCATTGATGCATTCAACAACGAATATTTTCCTTTCTACATAATGAGCTAATTTACAATTTAACAAATTTATATATGAAGGTTCCACTTTCTTCCCATCAGATCAAAAGAACCACGAACATCATCCTATATCATCATCAAGCCCAATAAGCTCAATTTGAATGAGAAAACAACAAACTAGAAAGTCACAAGGTCATTCAACCCACCACTCTTAACAAAAGAAGATAACTCATTCCAATAACTAAAAAAAATGTTAACAACAATATTAATTAATACAAGCATCAAGACATTTAAGCTTTCATTAGATTTACAAACACAAGATTTTATTTGAAGACTTATTCCCATCGATCAAAAAACCTAGAACATCTTGTACTTGACCATATCATTCCATGTAGTTCTATGTAAATAGTGAAATATAATCAAATTGTGTTATAACTTATGTTGATGGAGCTTTGGAAGGCCATTAGACAGTTTTTGAGATCCAACTGCCATACAAGGAACATAAAATTTGTTGCAAAATCATTTTTTAGCAATGTCAAACCTAAGGAAAGCTGTTACCATTGATGTAATGAATCAAAGTAAATGAATGTAACTTGCTGAAAAACATATCACTTGAATAGTTAAAAAGAATGTCCCCATTGGGGAGGTTTGAAACATTGAATGTGCATTTAGCTTGGAATGAATCTCTTTCAGTTTCAAAAATTATGGCAATTCAAAGAGCATATTCCACCATGTAAACAAGAAGTTTGGAACTTGTTGCTATGGAAATATTTACAATATCCAATTAAAGGGTGATATGTTGTTCATAATTATATAAGGTTTACACTCCAAATATAAAAATAGAATAATAATGACCACTTAAATGCATATTAAAAATCACAAATTCTTTCCAACTTGTCAAAAGCTTAGAAAGCTCTGTTTAGCTAGTTTTAAACTACTATCTAACCTAGAATGACCCTCAAATACATCTTATGAATCATGTAAAAATTCCATAGCCTCAACATAAATATATATGCCTCAACAGAAATATGCACTCATCAACATAAATATGCACTAATTCTCATTGGATGTCACAAACAAAATCAAGTTCATAAGACAAGTGAATGGATTCAATGGATTAACATCAGGGACACATTTAAGATGTAATATCTCCATTATTTATGTCTCTATCACGTTTGGCTGCCCTATGTAGATCCTCATTCCACATTTGTCATTTGTGATTCTTAGGGGATTTGGAAACAAGGCTTTCTCTTATGACATGGTATGTTGTCTTCTTCGATTCATCAATTCTATGAGGTCATTTTATCTACGAAGGGTATTTCTGCGACCATCTTGCACTTGTTGGAAAGGTTGAGCCATTGGGTGTTGCAACCCAAGTGTATTTGATAATTCCCTACTCTTGACCTTGTTGTAAACATTTGCCATACACTTCTCTAAGAAATATAGTGTCTGTATTGTGTTGTTGAGGATTCTTTGTGAGGCAATTCTCAAATATATCAAAGCTCTCCTTCAGAGACTTCTAGTTCATCCTTTATGCCAGAAAACAAAGCATGATCTATTAATACAAAAAAACATCATGTTACAAATGCCCTGACAAGTAAAATGGCAAATGATTACAAGTGAAATGATGACTTACATTATCATCTATATGTACATCCGATGAGTCTCCAATATCCATTTGAGCTTCGCTTTCATTTGCATTTTCCGGTCCATTTTCCATGCCCTATGTTATTAAAATAAATGATGTCATATTCGAAATAATGATCTAAGTATAAATGAAGGGTCAGGTCGAGGTTTTGCCTTACACTATTAACATCAGACGAGCCTAGGTTGTCCATTAGCATCATTTTTCATTTTCATTTTTTGGACCACTTTGCACAACATGTGTATTGAAAACAAATCAACCACTTGAGATTGGGAATTAAAATGAAGAAAATTGAAGAGGAAAAAACTATACATTCACATATGAATCATTGTTGTTGATGGAGTAGTTAAGGTTAGGAAATATATATTAGTTCGTACTTTATTGTGTTAGTAATTAAATATTAGAATAATCATGAAAGTGATATTCTCATGGAATAATATTTCACTCGGTGGCGTCTACTTTGAAGATGTCCTTGCTAGAAAGTGTCAAATTCTAACGGCTCCAATATTTACTATCTTGCCGGATTTTAGATATTTTAAAGGTTGCCGGATTTTAGATATTTTTCTACAGTCTTAGATATTTACTATCCTAGATATTTGATTTTGATTTTATTCTTCATAAAGTAAATTCTATAGTTTACTATTTGGAAAATAATATTGGTCATATATCTTGTTCAAAGTTTTTGAGATTCAAAAGTTTTCTGATTTTGATTTTATTCTTCATAAAGTAAATTCTATAGTTTACTTTTTGGAAAATAATATTGGTCATATATTTTGTTCAAAATTTTTGAGATTCGAAAGTTTTAATAGATAAATGTCCAGTGTTTGACCAAATGATGAAACCTGATTTAGTTTGGCGACTATCATAATTGTGTCTTACAAAAATATGGACAATAGCAAAATAAGAGCTTTGCAACAACATATAGACATCCAGGCAATATCAACGCGAAATACAACTCAAATAAACTAAATATTGCTACTATCTCGGGCGTAATTTGCAACTCATTTGCAATTGCTAGTTTATTATAAATGAGTTGTTAAAACAACTCATATTATTAGATAGTGTATTGTTATGAGAGTAACAATTACACCTTGTTAAGAGATTAGTTGGTTAAACAATCTCCATGATTATAGGAATATATTTCCTATAAATTTGTATGAGAGAAATATAGATAAGCTTTACATTATTGTGTCATATTCTTGCATAAATCTTGTTCTTCTACTTTATTTGGTATCAGAGCGATCTAAGAATCATGAGAGTCTGAAATAATGTTATTTCCTGGTGGAATGCATTTAACATTGGCAGACTTCCATTCCTCCTTGGCACTAGTCCATAAGAGCATTCAAACTTGAATGTGTGAGTTTAGATTACAACCAATTCATCATAGGCCTGTTGACAGTGATCTATTCCATGTAAAGGCATTGCAAGAATCGGTTTTCCTTATTTGACATCCAGTTGCTGAGAGTGGCAACAAAGAGCTTATACGCCAGCTGTACTTTGGAGTTGGATATCTTTACAAAGGCATTTAGCTGACTCATTCCTACCATGTCGTATCCCTTCATGCGCATGTATTTGTGCAAATCTACTTATCTCAGCTATGGTCATTGAGTGATAGGTGTTCGTAAAACACTTACTGTACCGATTTATTGGCAAATGATATCCTCAATCTCTTTGTCTATTCTTTACAGTTGTCTCAAACACTGGTCTGTTGTGGCCCGTGCATTTCATATTTCACTGCGAGCCATCTTTGATCTGGAACGACTCACCATACATTGCATACATATTTTCATTATTCTCCCAGCAAATTGCATATCGACTTGGCCAAGTTAGACGTTCTCACAACGTTTCGTAGTCTTGCCCTTCATAGCTGTCAGCTTGACTCCATATTCATCTCCACCACGTGCATATATTCCTCCAAATCAATCTTCACATGTACATGCCATTGAAAAATTATGCTAAGGTGTGAAGTTTTAATGAAAAGTTGAGCTTTGTGCTTTGTTTTTGGTCTAGGTAGTCATTATTAAAACTTTAGTGTCAAGTTCCATAAAGACATCGTTTGTTATGTAATCCTATTTGATTTGTCAGTGATCTTAGTTACAGTTTATTGCTTTTAACTGTCATGCAACATGATACTCTCATGTTTGGTCTGCAGAACACGTCATTCACATGAAATTTTATTTTTCCAAAGTCTTTCTTTGTCCTCTTAGTCTTAAAAAAAATCATTTCTGAGTCATTACTTTTGTTCATTGTCCATTAGTCTCTCGTTATAAAATGTGTATGCACTATTTTGTTGTGTCATCAAAAGTGTTGTTAGAAATTTTATTTTTTATTTATGTCTCCATCTCACAATGAAAGTCCCATTAGAAAGTGAAGATCCAGGATGTAGTTAATGAATAAAAATCTTTGGAGGATAGTAGATGGAAAAAAACCAACACCTACTGATTCCTTAGACTAAATTGGCAAAATGGGAAATGAGAGACGACAAAGCCAAAGCCATTATTGGTCTTGCTCTCTTAGATACTGAGCTACACTATGTTGATCTCAAGAAATCATCTCACGAAATGTGGGAAAACTTGAACAAAACCTTTTGTGCTAAAGCGGTGAACATAAAATTTTCTCTCAAATTTGGTTGTTCAAGTTAAAATGAGTGAAGGAGCTACAATGTCCAGTCATATTAATGATTTACGGTCTCTCCTCTGAAAGTTGGCAGAAGTAAAAGCTCTAGTAGAAGATGAAGATGCAAAAGCTATTCTGTTGAATAGTTTGCCTCCCAAATACAGTAATGTTGTCTTCACACTTGGTTAGATGCCTTCGACTTATCGAATATATGATATTAGCTCTTCTAGCTAAGGAAAAATGGACCAAAGAAGATGTAGAATAAGAAACAACAATGTATGTAAAAAGGAAGTACAATTTTTTCTAAATATAAAGAAGAAAGAGAATGTTTCTACTATAAGAAAAAGGGACATACAACTTCATTTTTTTAGAGTTCGAGCTCAAGATATACTTAGTGGAAAACTCAAAGGAATCGAGGCCAATATCATTACTGAAGAAGGATCAGAGAACGAGGAAGAACAAGTAAACGAAGAACAGCGGCTTTGAAGACTTCTTATGACTAAAGCATGAAATTGGAGGATATGCAGAGGCATCGGAGGTGGAGGTCATTTAAACAACCTCTCATCTATCGCCAACGATGGGGCAACCTTCATTTGTGGTGACATATGTGTAGTGTGAGTATGTGCTTTCTGTTGTGTTCTGTTTGTAGTGTTCGATAAGTGGAAATTTCACATTGAGGGGGGAACATGATCCCAATGTTCCATTTCCTATTTTCAGTTTGTGTGTATGAGCAACAATTTATCCTATGTTATTCCCTACAAGTGAGATGTGATGAGGGTTGAGAATAGTACTTGGCATACCATGATGTGGTTCTAGGTAAACCACTTGAAAACTTTCATTTGTGGTAAATCAATGAATTCATGCAAAACCACCATTATTGGTTGTTGGTAATCCATTCACAAAACCATCACCATGTGGTTTATGGTAAACCAATTGCAAAACCACCATTCTCGATTTTGGTCAACCGTTTGCAAAACCATCCACGAGGTTTGTGATCATCCAAGTGAAAATCACGGATTCATGTGCGGGTCAAGTACAAAGGAAGGTTTTCCCCATGTTCGCACTAAGGGGGGAATGTTAGGAAATATATATTAGTGCGTACTTTATTGTGTTAGTAATTAAATATTAGAATAATTACGAAAGTGATTATTCTCATGTAAACAATATTTTATTATAAATGAGTTGTTAAAACAACTCATATTATTAGATAATCTTTGATGTTATTATAAGAGTCACAATTACAGCTTGTTAAGAGATTAGTTGGTTAAACAATCTCCATGATTATAGGAATATATTTCCTATAAATTTGATATTCTTGGGAATAGAGAAATATAAATAAGCTTTACATTATTGTTTCATATTCTTGCATAGATCTTATTCTTCTGGACTTTATTAACACCATCCCCGTGTTGTGAATCCCATCGACTCTTCGTCTCTCTCACATCATCCCCACCTTAATTACATGTTTACATGTGTAGGATTAATCTGAAAAATTACACATTGACGTCAAGTGGCGTTGCACTATACACCCGATAATGAAATGTATCATCATTATGGTTTTGAACCCATGTAATACTACCATCGGTTGTGTGAAAGGTGACATGATATTCTGGAATTTGCAAAGCCTTAACCCATGAAATATTTTCAATATTTTCAACTTTAAAGTTCCTGTAAAAATGTTGTCTTTGGTCATTTTAGCCATCGATAGTATTTCTAAACACTTGTGGTTAGTTGGTGTAATGAACAATCTGCCCTTCGATGTGCATCAACAATGCGTAATTGTACTCAATAAACAATTTTTTAGATGTGAATGATATGATTCTATGGTTGTGTTGGTTTCTTGCCCAACATGTTTGAGGGTATGAAACACCTTAACTACATTGCAACCTTATGGAGCCAATGCTCCTCCCAATATTCAACAAATTTGAGTTACGTGTAACGATACTTATCTATGAACTTTATGGCCTCTCTATTATCCATCTCTTCATCAATACATATGTGCATAATGTATCCAAGTTCACTGAATATCTCTCACCTCACATCATCTTCTCTCACTTTGGCTATCAAATTTTTCAACCATGCACGTTGTACATGCCAACTACATAAGTATACCTCACAGTTAAATGTTTTCATGCATAAGACAAGCTAGTAAGATTTTACAACATAATCATTATAATTATGTTGTGCCTATGCAATGTAATCAACACCTACCTTATTGCTTTGATCTCTGCTCTGCATCATCTACCATGAAGGCGTTTATTTTCCATTCAATATTTTTCAAGTGTACTCTTTTCCAAAGTAACTACATCCATTGGGTGATGTCACTAGCACATGACCTAGACATAATTACTCATGCCACATGAAGCCCTTGGTGTTTGGAATCAAACACCAACAACATGTACAATTGAAACTGCATAAAAATATGTAACAAAATTCAACTTCTATGTTCGATAAATGAAGTATCAACTACTAGTATTGCTAGTATTCAAAGCATACTTTCATTCCATTTGTTCCAAACATTGAATCCATGGCTAATAAACTATCGTTTCCATATCTCAACAACCAATCCAACTGAAGTGGGAGTTGGATGCCCAATATGAATGGGATTTGTCCATCCTCATCAGTACCTTCATTATTATATCCCTGATAGAAAAACCACTTCTCGGGATTTTCTAGAGTCCACTCTTGAACACTTTCTACATCATTGGGGTTAAACACATATTGCAACTCCTTAATTCGGCATTCTCTATTAAATATGTAATCTCTACATAAGAAATCATCTCATTTTGTTTTCCATTCAACAATGTGATCTTCTCGTGCACCGTCTCATGGTGCCTAAGGTGGATAGCATCGGAAGACAATCCCAACAAAAGCAACCTATGAACCCACTCATTAAGTTGTGGGCTAATAAAAGGGGCAAAAAAACATTTTTTCCCTTTGAAATGTTCATATTCCTGGCCATGGCAATGATTTCCTTCACTATTAACATGTTCTACATGATTGTAGGTGAGCAATACTTGATCAAGTCTATTGACCATTCTCGAGTGTTGAAATGACACTGACAACCACAACTAATATGATTTCGGCCCGGTCGATTGCCTTTTCCTTTCTTTGTGGCAACGAGGACTTGTCTTGTGGCAAGGCATCAATTTTTGGAAGGGGCTAGACCATAAGGAAATGACATGAAAACATGGCTTATTGACTAAAATAAGGTCCGTGACCTCAACAAGCAAAATTGCAATTATATACCTTTGTCACACACTTTGCATCGGTTCTTGGAGGTATTTACAAAACCACCCCACGTGCCTAGGAGTATTTTGAAGGTTGTTTCAACCAACATAATGAGTATGCTTCATGTGGCCACGAGTCTCACTTTCCATGAATTCCTTGTCTTGACACATTGAGGCGAGGTAGAGTGTCAAAGCCTCACTAAAAGTAATTATGCACCCGATGATTAAAAGCAGATCCAATTATTTTATTTATTTTATTATTTATATATTTTCATTTAAAATTTATTATTATTATTATTATAAAATTGCACGTAAGAATAATAATATGATCACGGTTTAGGTACTTGCGGTAAAAAAATTTGCCCGAGTGGTATAAAGGTGAACACAATTTTGAACCAAACACACAAGATGAACCCCAAATGTCGACCGACAAATGACATGAGAGTGTTTACTCTGTCGTTTAATAATCAATGACCCCCTCGTAACATAATCCAACACTAAAATTGTCCCAAAATGATTGGCGAGGAGTTTATGACTTACTTTGCCCCTTCTCGAAAGCAGAGAGATTCAAATTAGTTAGTTCCACAATTTTCCCGCAACTAAACACACCGACCGATTTTGAAGATTGATACGCTGCGCGTGCGTTTCACAAACAAATTACCCCCATCTTCATTGATTACGCATAACAAAATGGGGCACTACAACTTTTGTCATACATCCTTCATGTAGTCTTCTCCCCTCTCTCCTTAGAGCAATTCACACAAATGACGCATAGTCCACATGTGACTCGCCACGAGAAAGAAGAGGATAGTAGATGGTAGGTGAGGGATATGAGTTATTGAGAATTTCAACTGGGTTGACCATCTCACTTGGCTTCATCGTTTTTATTCCCTTCGAATATAATCATGTCATGCTGCGCCTCATACCACATGCGCCATGCTTTATTACAAATATAGATTACATTGTTCTTTAGGATTGCAAATATGATTACTGCTTATTCTCGGCTTGCCTTTGTTATTCTCAACGTGACCGACATTTCTATCATTTCTATTTTGTCTTTCAACTGCATAAACTTTCAATTTTTCAGTGGTAAATTTATAAAAAAAGAGGATTTAGAAAGTTTATGTTATTTATTATCATTTTTACACTATAAATTCTTAAATCACGAACACTTTCAAGATTTAATCTTCAACAACTAATACTTTTTCATTTTTAGCATCATTTGGAATGTTTTGTGGAGTCGTGGAAGATTGCGATAATGTAATTTTCGATTTTATCATTAACGATTAACCACTTTTTTCCATATTTGAAAGTTGTTACCTTACTCGCTTCCATGAGTTCAATTGCTTATTGTAACTTCTAAAATAGATTATATGCAATGTGAAAACCTTAAAGTGTGGTAGTCTTTTAGATTCTATGATGTTCCACTAAAATTTGAACATCAAAGCGTGGTAGTCTTCTCCAAGCATAGAAAAATTATTGATTGGCTACCATAACTAACTATATAAAATAATACAAAGAGGATATCTACTTTTGTTAAAACCAATGGAGGAATAGCTATGGTAACATCATCTCAGATGTTATTGTAGTCCTCCTTGGGAATGCAAAAGAGGATTGAAGGTGTCCATGAGTTAGGGTTTATCCATTGGTTGAACAAGTTGTCCACATACAAACCAGTACTTTGACTTTGGGAGATTCATCTTACTTTCCATGATAATGAATAGGTGGAAAAGGAATAATGTGATTGAAATGTTAGATTGAAATAATTGTGTACATGTTTTGTAATGAGTTTGCACTGTTGGTTCTTTTTTTTGAATCATCTAATTATATATGTAACCTATAGATCATCAAATATATCTATAGAATATTTACATTTTCTCTTGATTCTTACACCTATTGATATTTAGTATATGTGTATGTCCAATTTGAGACAATATTATATAATGGTTCATGATTATGTAATTGACCTCTTCATAATTACTTTATAATTTTATAATGGGGTCTCTTGCATATTGTTTTATTCATATGACACAATGATTAACTCTTGCTTGTGTGATGTGTCACTTTCTTACTCTCTTAAACACATGTAATCATATAAAAGAGAATCTCGTACATGTGGTTCTTAATTCATTTGCACTATTTTTTGTTTTTGTATTTTCTCTTTCTCAAATTTCTCATGTTATACTTGCTTTGTCATAGTAGAATAAAATTCCTCAACTAAAAGAGGTAATATTCTCTCTTTGTGAACTTTCTCAAATGTAATAAGATTTATTTGTAGTAGTTTCTTTTTCTTTATGGGAACTAATTGATCATTCATAGTATTCATTGATTTCTCTTTATCAAGAAGGATATTTATTGATTGATCTTGCTCTATAGTCTTATATGTTACTTTACTTGGTTTCTCTTTCTTAGGGATATTGGATACTTTCTTTGATAAATGGTTTCCATTTTTCAATGTGAATTTTTATAGGATTAGGATTGCATGAAGATTGATCTTGTTTATATGGGAAACCATTTGGTCATTACATACAAAATTAATGCAATCATTGGGGATGTCAATAGTCACTTCCATTTGTGTGAACCACTACTTTTTCAACAGGGCATTATATTCCTCATTGTTAGACAATACTTGAACTGTAGTATATGTAACGTTGGGTCCCACTGCAATATGCATATTTATTTGTCCTTATGAATTTTATAAGGTATAGAATGTTGTAACTCATGTTGGTCATAACCTAGTTTCTTAATTAGACCTAGGCTATGTGTGTTATCTATTTTCTCCCTATCATTTATCTCCTTATTATGACTTTCACTATTGAGTGATGCTCGTGTAAAAAAGGGACCAACTCAATTTTATTATGTAATACCTTGATCAAAGGAGCCTCTTTTACTAAATGCGGTGTATTGATTATTTTATTTTTCTTAGGTGGATTATGTACTAGCTCTTAAAAATTATTATGATCTTTTGGTGCCTATGTTCTTTATCCTTTGTCTCTTCATTATGTGTAACACTCTAACAAGTTAGATGTATGGCATATGATCATTTAAAGTCATATCTTTTAAGGTCATGTCAATTAATGTGATGATAGTTGTAAAATGATCATCCTTGATGTTGTATCAAGTGGTGTTGTGGTCTATATCATGTGGTACATAAAATAACGAGCTTCGTATAGGAAACTTGTTAAAGGAAATTAGTAGGTGTATTGATTCCATGAGTTGATGTTTGTCCATTGGCAAGAACAAGCTATCCACACACAAACTAGGTACTTGTAACTCTGGGAGATTCATCTTAGTTTCCATGATTAATGTACTCATGCACTCCATCACCTTTTCTATGAACATAAAATATACAAACACTTTCGTAATGCCCACTTTTATAGGTTTATTTAATCAAATTTTTGGAAGCTCTCCTTTCTTGCATTTAACATTTTGGTAAAAGAAAAAATATATAAATATATTGTTTCGCTATTATATTATGATAATAGATGATAATCTAGCTATATTATATCAAGAATTTTTATTAAATTCAAACATAGTGGCTTTTGAGAAATGAATGTTTGATCATTGTTTGTGATGAGAAAAGGTACATAGAGAAAGTAAACAAAGATGAATACAAAAAAATGAATCTTGATGGCTTTTTTTGTTCATAGCCGACATTTCCTTTCCTCTATATGACATTGTGTTATATGTTCTATCCAAATATTAGTGAATTATATGTCCATAGACATTAGACATCTTCCAAAGGTATGAAAACATTTCACAAGTATCGTATACCAATTCCTTCAATCTAAGTTTTACATGTTTGTAATGTCTTCCCTTTTTTTAAGATTTACGATGGATGACCCTTAGAAGGAGTCTAGAAGAAATATTTGCTGAGTTGGAGCACATTGTAAGCAATATTATTTTTGGAAATGAATGGAATTTCATAGCTCGGTTCAATTTGTTTTCTACTAATTTTTTTAATCAATTCGTATAGGAGAAAGAAATCGGTAGCCAATCATCATTACATGTGTGCCCTGAGTTTGGATGTTTTCCTCAATGCATAACCAAGTTCCTAAGAGGCTATCAAATGGTGCATCCACCAGTGGGGGTGGGATTCACATTGGGTCTAGACATGTAATTTTATTGTGGTTTTCTCTCTCTTACATATGGAAAATGTTAATTCACTCATTTATTTCTTAAAATCATACACATTTGACCATGTTGGATCTATTTGATGTAGAGATCATACACATTCAATAAAAGACAACAAGTTAGAATTAACCAAAACTTTGCAAAATTGTCATGTAATTGGAGAAGGAAACACTTTCCTTGGCCTAGATGGCTCTCAAACTGGCAAAAATTGGTCTTTTTAGTTCATCTAACCTATTTCTATCAAGGCACCATGTCTATAAGTCCTATTCCATGCAAAATCACCATTCACATTGATGAAAAACTAAGAGAACTTCAATACTTATTTACTTCCTCCAAACTGCCCTTCCTAGTTATCAAGAATAATGTTCTTCAAGGGTTCATGTTTGGAAACATCTACAAACACCCAAAACAAAATGAAACCACTTCCAAATACCCTTTTGGCCTCTTAAGGTGTGTGTCACATTTCTTGACCCAAATCTAATGTAGAGATCAAAACAAATTCAACAAATATTAATTGTTAACACAATATCTAAGCCAAAACATCCAAAAACATGCATTTTTACATTACTTAAGAAGCCTGAAATGGATCCCAACACCCAAAATGCACCAAATGATTGAATCAAGAGTTAAATTCTCTTTAGACTCTTTAGATACCACCTAAATTCAACATGATAGACCACTCATAAAGTTTCATTACACCATTCATCACCATTTCCATCAGTAGACATCTCATTTGCTACTAGCCCTAAAAATGACAAATTTTATGAAAAGTACAAAATACAAAGATTTATTATTCATTTGTAAGATTTTTGGAACCCATTTAGCTCCTTTAGGTGTCTACAAAGTTTCATCAACTAATTTTTATCCCGTGAAATTTATTCTCATCTACCATTTTTTGACTTGGGTCACTCAACTAACCCTATTACATACAAGTCTTTGTGTTTGGGAGAATCCACCAACTTTCATGAAAATTTGATTGATGTTTTGGATACCCATTATCCTCCTTATGATTCATGCAAACTTTCATGATCTAACTTCACACAACTCCTCTACCACCAACTTCCTCCTTTACTAGGTCGCCTTAAGGTCTTGCTAGGGTTTTAGACCACTAACTAGGGTTTTATCACTTCTTCTGTCATTAAATCTTTTTAACACATTTATCCACCTATTCACACTCATTCAAGACATTCACATAGTTCAATTTCTTAAGTCATCATTTTGCTCTTTTTTTCAACTTTGGGCCTTCTTTCACTCTTGTTTATAGATCCAAATGTGTCCCTTAAACTTTGTTTCGCGCGTTCCTTGACTTTTTGAGGTTCTATTATCTCACTCACAATCATCTCACTACCCTTTTACCATCTTCTTGTTACCATTTTATTGCATTCCCACTATTCATCTTTTGAATCACTTTTCCTCATACCTCGTATAGCCTTTCCTAGGTTCTCGATTGTCTTAAAAACAGGAATGATATTGTATTTTCTTAGTTTAATGGTTTTTAAGGACTCTTCATTCCTCCTTAGGATCTCTTCTCACCTTATCAACATTTCCTCATCACATTTTCCAACCTTTCCTATAATTTTGCTTCACAAACCCTTATACACTTCAACTTCACGACTGTCACAATTTGTCTTAGTGGATTGTACATCAACTTGTTTTCACTCTCTAACATCCAATACATGAGTTCTCACTTAGTTATTTGAGGTTCTTAGCACCTAAACCTATTCTCCTATCATCTAAATGATTCAGACACCTCCATCAAATCATTGTTTAGGTTTATGCAAACAATAATGTAACCTTTTCATATCCTTCTCAATATGTACCATTAGTCTTAGGACTGTGTTTGCAACCTTTCAACTAGTAAATCATCTCGAAACCTATTCGATACTTTTTTAATCACTAAAACTCACCCCAAACTTTCTTGTTATCTAACTTATCATGAGTTATATTAAACTTTCCTTAGACCTTAAACCTCTACAAACCATGGAATAAAGTACCACAGTTAGAGAGAGGGTTTTATGTTTGTTTTCTTTATTTAGTTTTTTTCAACTTTCTGCAAGGTTCCTATCCACACAAAACACTTATATGGACTCCCCATACCATCTCAAGCCTCTAACAACATGCTCAAACCATAAGATTACTCAAAATCTCCCATTTCAATAAAAATACAGTCCTTACACAAATTTTAAAGATAGTTTCCACTTTTTTGAGTTCTTGATCATGCATTCCCTGATTTGGACCTCTAGAAGGCTAATTAGTGATTACAAACTCACCTTCATGGATTGTAGAAAATGTATCTTTGTTTCTCCTTGATGAAACAAGTTATAATTCCTCTATCCTTCTTTCAAAACCTTGTCATATCGAGATCATATTCTAGGTGTCTTAATCTTTTATTCACAAAGTCTTAATCATATGACTGACCTCACAAATATAGATGGATATTATACAATTCATCCTTCACATAAGATTCATTTACTTCCACAATCTAATTCCTTACCACTTATTCAATGATGCAACAAACCCTTACCTCATCCACTCAGTCCCTCAAACTTGCACACGATTGTTTTATCTTACTAATCACCTCCTTAGAGCACATTAATGATCTCTTGGTGGTTGTAAAATTCTTCTAAACCTAAGATAACATTCATTCAACATTCATACATGAGAATCATTCATACATACTTGATATTCAATGCATAACATTCAAAACACATCCTCATACACAGTTTTTCCATTCCAAGAAGCTTTTATTTGATCAAAACATGAAAGTTACAAAGCTCCATGAGCCATAGGGCTCTGTATTTTGCACCTATGTCTCAAATCACTCCCTACATGCATACAATCCCTAATATCAAGAAAATAGAGAGTTTTAAGAATTTTCCAAACTCAATATCTTACAAATATGTTTATATATTGTTTAGATTGTGTCTACAAACTACTTACACTTGCTTACATTGATTGTTTTAGGATAAACAATGTTTTATTTGATTATTTCCCAAACATGGTTGTGAGGGGTCAACACAAGTAAAGCTTTGGCAAAACTCCTTCTTTGTTCAATTGTCATGTTCATATGCTTCTCATTTTATATTTGTTTTTGGTTGACATGTATTTGTTGACCACTTTGGTAGGATGTGGAAGAGCCAAACAAGGCTGAGGAGGGTGGTAATGTTGGTCAAGATGAGTTTGTACCCACAAATGTATGTTTTGGTTGTACTTATTTTTTGTTCCATTCTCATGTATCCATACGTTATTCATTTTATATAATTTTACATTCACATGGTTACTTTGACCACTTGGTAAGTAGGAGGAGGGGAAGGAAAAGGATGAGGAGGATGTTAACAATCCTACTACTATTGATGTTGACATTGACATGGATGATGAAGATGATGTTGATTGGCTTCCACATACCTCGCATTCCGATCCCGAGGAGGAGGTACCGAAACCGGTAAGCACACTTTGATATTTTCAAAGATGATTGTGTATTCTAGTTGATTTAATAACATTTTTAAGGCTTATAACCTCATGATTCCTTCTTTGATGACAATTTTGTGGGTGAGTACAAGATTTTCAACATGGGTATTGGTAAACAAGATACCCACAACTATTTTCTTTACCCATGCACCACATTTTCTAATGATACATCCATTTGGGTCACTAGACGACTCAACTCTCATCGGCATAAGATTCATGGTAGACCACCTATTCCTAGGAGACCTCCAGGTCATCTAGGTAGTGGGAAAATAAAGCCAAGGGGAAGGGCCTACACATTAAAAAAACACAATAGAGGACAATAGACCGACTTGTAAAAAATCAAGTATTAAGCAAGAGCATAGGCTAGAAGGAACATGGATGGCCAAAGAAAATGTCTCAAAGTTTCTAATATGAGTAAGAAAGCCTTAAAGGCTATCAATCAATAGATGCATGCATATGATTCTCCTCAAAACATTGTCCAGAAGAAGGGAAGTGTCAATAAAGAGGTGAGCATATTGCCAAAAAATGGAGGAAGAGAGGAGGAGGGTGGAAGGAGGTGGTATAGGAAACTACGAACATCAGGTGAGATGCAAAGTGTTGAAATTTTTACATGTCCTAAAATATAAGGTCATTTTTTAATGACTAACAACTTAATTGTATCCACAACAACCATCATTAAAAAATGATATACCTGATCCTAACACCCATTGTAGTGAGGATGAAACCTTACATTGAAGGAGTACCTTTCACGGAAAGGGAATAAGGGTTGTCATGGGGAAAAAAAGAAAAAAAGTGGGGATGAGATGCTTTAGGTAAGCAAGCTTAATTAATTTGTCCATGCATATTACTAATGTACTTTTTTAAACACTTATGTGGTTTTAATATTGGTTATCGCCTATGTAGGGGAATGTTGTGCATGAAGCACCACAGCCAGAGTGGTTGTTGTAGAGTTGATGATGATGATGGAAATGATGATGATGGTTCATTCATCCACACAGATGTCTAACAATGATTATTTTTCTCAATCCACACAGGCCTATGATTTTCATATGGTGTGAAAATGTTTGGTTGTACGCCGATGGTTATATGGCTGCCAAAGGACATTGTCTCTACTGAGTGGGGATTCCTTTCCAAGGTGTGCCAACCCCAAAGAATTGTTATGTGGTGTGAACATTTGAAGGGATATGTATCCAGAATTTCAGAGAGTTTGCCCTTTGGTAAGAATAAGAAAGATACACTGCAAAACAATTTACATAAAGATACATTATGGTTCATGGAGTATATGAGTGTTGATTCCTCCACAACCAATGTACAAGACTCATCAAAGGTGTACATATCATTTTAGTTAGCTTTGTATTTTGTAAAATCTTCATATTTTCATCTAATTATGTTATATATCTTGTAATTTCCTTTTAGGATCGGGATGAATAGGAGGTGACAAAAGTAGTGTGACCTATTTCTTGGTAGTATGAGGTACTTTGTATGTAGCGAACTAAAATGTTTTTCTTGATGTATGTGTCATATTTTTATTTTGACCACTTTACTAACATTGAAAATTTCAAATGCAGATGTCTTCATGGGAGGTCAAGGAATCCCCACATTCATTGCTTAGTCAAATTCATGTTCTTCTCCTTCATAAGGAGTTTCCTTGCCATGCCTTGAACATGGATATTACATGGCCATGATGTTTCAATATGTACTTGGACATGATATTTATGATATAAAACGAAACAAAAAATTTGCACATGATGTTTGAAAATATGTAATGATACAAATTACTTGCACATGATGGTTCAATATATACTTGCATATATTATTTATGATGCGTAATGATAGATTTAACTTGTACATGATGTTCCCATGTATGTGCTTCATTTACACACTGTATTCCTAACAAGTGTTTTATTTATGCACATTGTAAGTAATGTTGCAGTGTTCAATCCCTTGTAATTAATGAGGTTGCCTAAGGCTTTTGATGATTAAATGATGCATAGATGTTGACATGTATGTAGTTTTTCATGATGCAATGTATGAGATGTTATGTTGTTGACATGTAATGGTTTCCACATGCAATCAATCATGTTGACATATTTAAGTTTTATTTATTAAATATTACAAATGTTCAAGTGATCGTGTTCACATGTTCCTATTTTTTTTGTGACAATATTTCATGGGGAATGGTGCATCATGTGACTGGTTTGTTTTCCCTCCACTTCTCTCACTTTTTGTCTTTATGTATTCAAGAAGCTCACTCATCACTTCAAAGGATCAATGATGACTATTGACCATGCGTCGAGAAAGAAGAAGAGGGTGGTCGAGGAGGGCTGCAACAATTCCACAAACCCAACAAAGATTGATGGAGGTAGGGAGTCATGATTTTGTGTCTTATTCTTCTACATGATGTACATATAGTATTTTGATTTGAATGCATGGATTATGCAATAGTTCACCATCTCCTAATTCACATTTCCTTGTATATTTTAGGGGTGGCTGTGAATGTTGATGAGAAGGAAATTGGTGAAAACATGTGTGAAATGGAAGATCTTCTTGTGAGGATGATATTTGAGCACAATGTCTTTGGAGGTGGAACATTTGGCTTTGAGACTCTCATTGACACGTGTACAAATTGGATCACTCACTAGGGAGAAGGATTTTTTGTCCAACATTATTGAAATTGCAAGGAAAACCAGTGACATATTGGAAACTGTCATAGTTGAGAAGAACAGTGTCTTGGAGACTCTCACTGTGGAGAATGAATGAGTTACATAATACAATTTGTGCACTTAGGGGTGAGAAGTTGGAACTTGAAAAAGTGTGTTGCCCTACAAACTTCCAATGCGTACACAAAAGCACTTTGTGACTGTAGGGAGACATAGTGAAGGCCCTAAACATCAAGTATGATGGCATGAGTGGTGTCTATGAAGAAGAGATACAACACTAGAAGATAGAGTTTGAGAAGCTATGTGGGAAATTTCGATGGCTGACTATGGGTGGTTGTGGCATTTCTAAGAGGACACACCATGTTTAGTGAAAAAAGTTTAGTTGTTTAGTTGGTTGAAGTGAAACCAAAATGTATTGGGATGTATGAAATAAAACAATTTTTATATTGTTGGAACATAATAAAGTTTATATGATTTTATGAAAGCATGTAATATCAAACGTAACATAATTTTCTATACTTCTATGTGTTTGCTTCTATTTTCAATAAAAATAAAGCATGGACTAAATGTTTGTTGTATTTATTTGTTATTGTCATTGTCTTTGTGGTGGAATTGGATAGAATAACAATAGACATTGCTTTTCCTAGTTGAACATTATACCATGTCCATTATCTACTTTCCCTATTTCATGCACTTATATGTGTGAAAAATAAAGATGTTATATGTTTTCCATGTTTCATGCACTTTTCAGTGGCTAAAGGTTGTTGTATTTATAAGCCATTGTCTCAATTTGAGTCTTCATATGCATTACATGCCTTCTCTAAGCACTACTACAATTCTCATGATACATTATGAGATTTCTCCTACAATTTACAATGCTCCACTAGCTTTCTTATTATGGATTACTTTCTTAATTGACATGCTTGATTGTTGCATTTAGTTGTATAATCATCTCGTTTATTGGCATTCCAAATATTTCTATTCCTAATTAGTTATGGGTCATATACTCTCTCCAATTTTTTCTTGTTCTTAGGTACATTCTTGCATCTATGGTCCTTTCACATTCCAAGCCCCCATCTAGCTATACTTCTATGTGTTTGCTTCTATTTTCAATAAAAAATAAAGTGTGGACTAAATGTTTGTTGTATTTCTTTGTTATTATCATTATATTCTTTGCACCTAGAACCTTTGAACTTCCATTATCTTTGAATCTTTACATTTGAAGTTCTAATGTCGGTGAACATATATACTGATCAAAAATAGTATTTCAATTTTATAGTTACATATATGAACCATGGCTTAAAGGTGGACATTAACGTAGGTAAGTTAGTTCTTTTGCCAAAATTTCCCTATAAACCTTCCGAACTTAAATTTATCCTTGAAGATTTATATTTGGATAATTCTTTTATGAAGTACACCTAACATCGACATATATAGAAAAAAGCTACTTATTTATTTTGTAGGAATACAAGAATTGATTTGAAGATCTGAGAATTAATTTGTATGAACTCATAAGATTATAGTGCTTCATGATATTCCAATGACAATATTATTTTTCTTAAATTTCCCACACGATCTTTGGATTTTGTACTTTCCTTAAAAATTGCAAACCCCAAAGTAACTTCACCATTAGCTTGTCAATACAAGAATATATTTGTATGTACAAATGCAATGAGGAAAACAAACAAGAGCAACGATACTCGTTTATTGATAAGTGCTTATAATCTCCAGATTGAGAAGAAATAATATATAGCTGAATCAAACATCATATTGAGAGGATCTGTGTAAGTTTCAATTGTCTTCTCCATGATGAAAAAAATACCATAAAACATGATGGTAGAAACTTGTCCATCATAAATTATGATAAAACAAGACCTTATCTATTATACATAATACATACACAAACTGTGGCATTGATGCATTCAACAACCAATTTTTTCTTTCTACATAATGAGCTAATTTATAATTTAAAAATCTATATTTGAAGGTTCCACTTTCTTCCAATCAAATCAAAAGAACCATGAACATCATCCTCATCATCATCAAGCCCAATAAGCTCAGCTGAATGGGAAAACAACAAACTAGAAAGTCACTAAAGGTCATCCAACCCACCACTCTTAGCTTGAAGATAGCTCATTCCAATTACTCAAAATATATTAACAACAATATTAATTAATACAAGCATCAGGACATTTAAGCTTTCATTAGATTGCAACACAGGATTATGTCTACTTATTTGTGAAAATTGGCCTGGAAAGTTTATTAACCATTCATTAGCCATGTGTTTTTTATGACATATAAAAATTATCCTTTATAAATTATGTTGATTTTTGGAAGGCCATTAGAAAGTTTTATTTGGATATTGGATTTGGGTTATAAAACTTCATTAGTCTTTTTCCAATGTAGACCTACAAGGATTGTTAGTTGCTTAATGAAAAAGTTGGCTTCTTTATATGCTTGAAAAACATAATTTTTTTGGTCTTAAAAAATGTCATATTTACTTCTTACTAGTTTTTGAAACACCATTTGCTTTGATTTAATGAATGCCATTATTTAAAAATTGCCATATTTAGTAGTGTCAGAATTTATTATGGAAAATCATACATATATAACAATTAAAAATGTTGTTTGACTTGGTATAAGGTTTACATGTATATATAGTACACATGTACTTAAATGCATATTATATGGAGTTCACAAAGAAAAGAAAAAATGTGACTATTTAGTCTCAACTAAAAATTCCTCAAATATATCTATATATTCCTCAACAAAAATATTCACTCATCAACATAAATATGTACTAATTCTCATTGGATGTTACATATACAAAATCCAAGTTGCAAGACAAGTGAATGGATTCAATGGATTAGCATCATAGGGACACATTTAAGATGTAAGTATCTCCATTATTTCATCTCTGTCACATTTGGCTGCCCTATGTAGATCCTCATTCCACATTTTTTGTTTGTGATTCTTTGGGGATTTGGAAACAAGATTTCTCTTGTGACATGGTACGTTTATTCTTTAATTCATCAACAATATGAGGTCCTTTTCTCTATAAAGGGTGTTTCTGACCGACCATCTTGCACTTGTTGGAAAGGTTGAGCCATTGGGTGTTGCAACCCAAGTGTATTTGATAATTCCCTACTATTGACCTTGTTGTAAACATCTACCATACACTTCTCTAAGAAATATAGTGTCCATGTTGTTTTTTTATTGTGAGGAAATTCTCAAATACCTCATGAGATCTCTCCTTTAGATGCTTCTAGTTCATCTCTATCCCATCAAACATGATCTATTAATACAAGAAAAACATCATGTTACAAATGCCTGACAAGTAAAATGGAAAATGATTACAAGTGGAATGATGACTTACATTATCATCTATATGTACATCAGGTGAGTCTCCAATATCCATTGAGCTTCTCTTTCATTTACATTTTCCGGTCCATTTTCCATGCCCTGTGTTATTAAAATAAATGATGTCATATTCCAAAGAATAATGATCGAATATTGAAATATATGGAAATAAATCCGCGAGCCATATGTCAAGGTTGATAAGCATACTTTAAATGAACTTTGCACATCATTGTATTGAAACTGGAGTTTCAACCACTTGAGATTATTAAAAAACATGAAGAGGAAAAGCCTATACATTCACATATGAATCATCAATTTCATTTTCATTTATTAGTGACCACTTTTCATAGCCTAGTAATTAAATATTGAAAAACAAATCAACCACTTAATATTTTATTATAAACGAGTTGTTAAAACAAATTGAAGAATTGTTAAGAGGAAAAACTATACCTTCACAAGAGATTATCATTGTTAAACAATCTCATGAATAGGAATATATTTCCTATAAATTTGTATGTTTCGAATGAGAAATACCATAAGACTTTCATTATTGTGTCATATTCTTGCATCATCCCCACCTTAATTACATGTTTACAAGTGTAGGATTAGACTAAAAAATGGACAACTACACATTAACATTAGTGGTGTTGCACTATACACTGATACTCCCGATAATGTATCATCTTTTAGATTTTGCACCATGCATATATATGTCTATCGTCGTGTGAAAGGTGACATGATAGTATGGAATTTACAAAGCCTTAACCCATGAAATATTTTCAATATTTTCAACTTTAAAGTTCTGTAAAAATGTTGTCTTTGCTCATTTGTAGCCACCAATAGTATATGTAAACACTTGTGGTTAGTTGGTGTACTAACAAATCCACCCTTGATGTGCAAGAATGCGAATTGTACTCAAGAAACAATTTTTTAGATGTGAATGATATGATTCTATGGATGCGTTGGTTTCTTTCCCAACATGTTTGAGGGTATGAAAACACCTCGACCACATTACAACCCTATGGAGCCAATGCTCCTCCCAATATTCAACAAATTTGGGCTACGTGCAATGATACTTCTCTATGAACTTTATGGCCTCCCTATTAGCCATCTCTTCATCAATACATTTGTGCATAATGTATCCAAGTTCATTGAACATCTCTTGCCTCACATCATCTTCTCTCACTTTGGCTATCAAATTCTTCAACCATGCACGTTGTACATGCCAGTTGCATAAGTACACCTCACAGTCAAATGTTTCCCTACATAAGACAAACTAGTAAGACTTTACAACATAATCATTATAATTGTGTTGTGCCTATATAACATAATCAACACCTACCTTATTTCTTTGATCTCTCACTCCCACGTCATCTACCATGAAGGTGTTTATTTTCCATTCAATATTTTTCAAGTGTACTCTTTGTTGAAGTAACTACATCCATTGGTGATGTCACTAGCACACGACCTAGACATAATTACCCATGCCACAGGAAGCCCTTGGTGTTTGGAATCAAACACCAACAACATGTACGAATTGAAACTACATGAAAATATGTAACAAAAGTCAACTTCTATGTTTGATAAATGAAGTATCAACTACTAGTATTGCTAGTATTCAAAGCATACCTTCATTCCATTCATTCCAAACATTGAATCCATGGCTAATAAACTATTGTTTCCATATCTCAACAACCAATCCAACTGAAGTGGGAGTTGGATGCCTAATATGAATGAGATTTGTCCATCTTCATCAAGTACCTTCATTATTATATATCATCGTTTTGTTTGCCATTCAACAATGTGATCTTCTCATGCACCATCTCATGGTGCTTAAGGTGGATAACATCGAGAAGACAATCCTAATAAAAGCAACCTATGAACCTACTCATTAAGTAACTAATAAAAGGCGAAAAACATTTTCCCATTTGAAATGTTCATATTCTGGCCATGGCAATGATTTCCTTCACTATTAACACGTTCTACATGATTATAGGTTAGTAATACTTGATCAGGTCTATTGACCATTCTCGAGTGTTGAAATGACATGACCACAACTAATATGATTTCGGCTCGGCCCGATCGATTGCCTTTTCCTTTCTTTGTGACGAGGACTTGTCTTGTGCAAGGCATCAATTTTGGAAGGGGCTAGTCCATAAGGAAATGACATGAAAACATGGCTTATTGACTAAAATAAGGTCCGTGACGTCAACAAGCAAAATTGCGGTTATATACCTCAGTGGCGCCTTTGCATCGGTTTCTTTGGAGGTATTTACAAAACTAACCTTGCGTGCACACAGGAGTATTTTGAAGGATGTTTGACCAACATAATGAGTATGCTTCATGTGACCATGGGTCTCACTTCTTGTGAATTCCCTTGTCTTGACACATTGAGGCGGGTAGAGTGTCCACCACTCACTAAAAGTAATTATGCACCCGATGATTAAAATGATCCAATTATTTTATTTATTTTTTTATTTATATATTTTTGTTTAAAATTTGTTATTATTATTATAAAATTGCACTCAAGAATAAAATATGATCACGGTTTAGGATACTTGCGGTTAAAATTTCGACTAGGGTATAAAGGTGAACATGAGTTTGAACCAAACACACAAGATGAACCCCTAATGTCGATTGACGAATGACAAGGTGTTTCTTGCATCGTTTAATAACCAATGACCCCCTCATAACATGATCCGACACTAAAATTGTCCCAAAATGATTGGCGAGGAGTTTATGACTTACTTTGCCCCTTCTCGAGCAAGAGAAATTCAAATTAGTTAGTTCCACAATTTTCCTGCAACTAAACACACATTGACCAATTTTGAAGATTCTTATGAGCGTCGTTTCACAAAAAAGTTACCTGCATCTTCATCAATTATGCGTAACAAAATGGGGCACTACAAATTTTGTCATACGTCCTTCACGTAGTCTACTCTCCCTCTCTCCTTAGAGCAATTCACACAAATGACACATAGTCCACATGTGACGCGTGCACAAGAAAGAAAAGGATAGTAGATGGTAGGCGAGGATCGAGTTATTTTGAATTTCAATCTGGGTTGACCATCTCCCTTAGCTTCATCATTTTCATTCCCTTCGAATCTAATCATGTCGTGCTTGCCTCATACCACACGCGACATGCTTTATTACAAATATAGATCGAGGTGCAAATTTGTAAGCCTTTTGTTAACGAAATTGTCATTATTTATTTTTGAATTCCTCAAAATGTCGTCACTTTTCTTCATGAATCAACATAATCGCAAGAAACAAAAGCAAACTTGAAATGAAGAATATTCATATGTCTACTACCTTATGAAAAATGTTTGTCAAACAAGGTTCTGACCCGACACAACAATTCACAAATCTTGATGTCTAACATTGCACCAAACAACTACAAATATTGGAGGTAGTGAATGGCAAGGCCCTGTTATTATGACATTGTATACCTTAAATACACTCCCTTGGTGGCTGTGCATTTTAGTTACCTTTGTGCCCCATTTCTCCACTAGCTTGACATTTGAAACTCCCTCCACTTGTAGATAATTGCTCTCACTAAAGAAACATCTTGTTCCACTTCCCAATTCATTGTTATCCCATAGGCATCTCCATTGCACCCTTGCCTACAATTGTTATATATTTACCTATCTATAAAAATCATGCTTACTTTTAGGATAAAAATTGGCAAATTGTAAGAGAGTTGGGGAAAACTCAAAGGTTGAAAGATAAGTCATGTTCCTAGAGAGCTCAAGAAAGTGGTGGATGAATTAATTAATTGAGCTCCTCATAACCACAATCTCATTTGTTAGGGTGTTCTAGAAAATTTTATTTCTACTCGAGAGGTGTGGTCTATAAAATTTTAATTTCTGAGCGTGCTTTTGTATGTATATTTTCATTTCTCTATATTATAAAATTTCTCCAGTTTTTTTTTTCCTCCAAAAAAGCGCTTACATTTTATCCTCGGACCCCAAGTATTAATTAAAAAAAAAAATCTAAAAAAAAATAATATAAAAGTATTTTATGGCATAAAATACACGAAAAACGTGTAAACGACCGTCAATTTTAAATACTGGCTTACGGCGATTGCATATTATTGGAAAAGGAGGTAAAATTTGTGTTGTTTGCAGTGTCGCTCGCGTTGGAAAATTTTCGTCTAGGGTTGCAGCGCTGTTCCAGTTTCAGGTTTATTGTTTTAACCGGGGTTTACTTTTCAATTATTTTCTCCGTGTTTGCAGTCTTCTTTCGATTATTTTCTCTCCAGTTCTGAGTTCTGTCGAGGAATGGGTTCTCTTAAGTTTTGTCGAGGAATGGATAGAAATAACACCTGTTCTGATTCTTTTGCTCTATTATTAACTTGGCTTCTGTTTTGTTAAAATCCTTTGCTATTGCAGGCATATCATAGCAATAGCAGGGATATCATAGCAATAGCAATGGCACAGTACGATCTAACATCGAAAATAGCACCACAGTTAGACAGGCACTTGGTATTTCCTCTGTTGGAATTCCTGCAGGAGAAGCAGCTGTACCCAGACGATCAAATACTCAAGTCCAAGATTGAGCTGCTCAGTAAGACAAACATGGTCGACTATGCAATGGACATTCACAAGAGCCTCTACCGTACCGAAGACGTTCCACAAGGTACACTTGATTCTTATTTCCTTTCTTATCATATGAAAACTCGAGAAAAAGTAATGCAATTTATTAAACCCTGAAAACCCTAGAAACAGTAATGAAATTTTATTAAACTCTGAAAACCCTAATGATTTAACATAAGGCGATGGTGTAATGGTAACTGGGGCCCGGGGGCACTCATAAGAGTGCGACGCAGGTTCATATCCATCTCACTCCAGCAAGGTCGCCTTAAATCTTGTGGCCAGGGCAAACTTCTTGTGGAAATAAATTAAAATTCAACATGAAACGGCGATCACTGGGTGACAATATTAAGAGGATTTTACTATGGGCTGATTGATTGTAGAGTGCATATCAGGAAAAATAGGAAAAAAATGTGATGATTCCAAAATGAGAACACAGGCTTAGCATGATTTTCTTAATTGTTTGCAGAAATGACAGATCGGCGTGTTGAAGTAGTTGCAAGGCTCAAGTCCTTGGAAGAAATGGCAGCGCCACTCATTGGTTTTCTTCAGAACCCTTCACTTGTTCAGGAGCTTCGTTCTGACAAACAGTACAATCTGCAGATGCTCAATGATCGCTATCAGGTTGGATGCTCATCACTGTTTATTTATTCTTTACTTCATCATTCATCCTGATCCATGCTTAGCTTCATGATATACCAAGTTGTCTACTTCTAAGTTCTATATACAATTCCTTTGACAGGTATATGAGCATAACAAGTATGCATTAATTTTGTAAATTTCCTTATCCATGTCATATCTCTTCGATTGGTACATTGTCTATCCATTCAGATAAAAATATTTTACTCCCAGTGGCCACCCCCATTCTAAGAGTTTGTTAGAATTCTCAATTCTGTCTATTGGCTGTTTAACCTATTTCACTATTCTACATTCTTGGCATTAGTGCATTCATTAGTATTCGAGTAACTCTTTTGAAGGTCTTGTTTTGTAGCTTTGTTTATCCTTTTTTCAATTATGACACAAAATAAATGTTGTAATTTTGTTTAAATATCTGTTTATACAAATTGATCTGCATTCATTGAGCAGATTGGACCTGATCAGATAGAGGCGTTATACCAATATGCTAAGTTTCAGTTTGAGTGTGGTAACTACTCTGGGGCAGCAGATTACCTATATCAATATCGTGCTTTATGTACAAACAGTGACAGAAATCTTAGTGCCTTGTGGGGGAAGCTTGCAGCAGAGATTCTGATGCAAAATTGGGATGTTGCCCTTGAGGAACTTAATCGCCTGAAAGAGATCATTGATTCCAAGGTTTATAAAGATTGCTGTCTATTTATGCATGCTTTGTTTTGTACATGATCATTTGCTGTTTCTAATTTTGTGTTTGGGGATCACAGAACTATGCATCGCCCTTAAATCAACTGCAGAATCGAACATGGTTGATGCATTGGAGTCTTTTTATATTTTTCAATCACGAGAATGGCAGAAATGGCATTATCGACCTCTTTTTCCAAGAGAGGTTGGTGCGACTCTTTCAACTTATATCTTAGGGTTTCAATTACTAGTTGTACTAATAAGAATTTTCTTTTCTGTAAAATATATGTCAATCATTTCAAAATAATTGTGTTATGCATTTTGTATTGTATAAGGAAGATATTCATTTAATCATCCTCTGGACAAGGAACCGATCAGAGGGGGTAACCTTTTACCGTCTTTTATCATAAAAGCATTTTTAAGCATTGAATTGAAGGGGATTTTTTTTAGAACTTTTTTCTTTTATGAATTTTGATTTTTATGGTACTAGGTATTGCTTTTTGAATATTATGTATTGACCTTATTTATGCCTTGTGTTTCAGCTTGAAATGATATTTTCCCTGATGTACCATGAGTTAATAAGCGTTTTTTTAAAAAAGAGGGAAATGCATATTGCATTCGTATGGCATGTTTTTTGTTAATTATTTGGATTTCATAATTGTTGTATATCAGCATTTTGCAACAAATAAGTGATTTTATATTAATTGAATTTCATTATTTGAACGTGGGGTGAGGGACACTTTTTTGGTGGATTATTACCATTTCTTTTTCCAAGAAGGAAAATATGTTTTTGGAAAAGGGTAAAAGTGGGGGTTTTGGAAGGACCCACATCCTTATTCAAATGGTCCTTAAGGCAAAATAAAGCATTGAAGAAGGACGTGAAAGAAGTGATGCCCACGGGCAACAAAGGACAAAGGCCACAAAGGCACAAACAAGAAGAGAACAAAAAGAGAGGCATTTATTCTATTTTACCCATGGCTGCGGAAAAATAAATAAATTATACAAGAGGATCTTGAACATGGATAAAAGTAATCTCATTTTAACGGGAAAGAGAAATTCCTTTCGGATTTTTCTATTAAGAATGGCCAGATCATCACTCCTATTAGGATCTGAATTTTCATCATGTAGATAGAAAAGTTGGAAATTTGGGAGCTCGAATAAATTATTTGGAGGACTCCCAAGTTTCCAATTTTTTGAAACTCCAAGAATATGTTTTTAGAACAATCAGAAGTCCTTCCTCGAAGGGAGTGTCACCACAACTAGCGAAGTTCTACCTTCCTGATCCAAGCCATTTTATTAAATAGTGAGTCTCACCTTTGGTTGCTGAGTTTTTACCCTTTTTTCATCTAAAACATGTTCTTCACGAGGAAAAACCTCCATTCCTAGCAAGAATAGGAATTTGGTTCATCCCCAACAAGTCGAGATTGAATGTCATTATTGTAAGAAAAGAGGTTGGGATGGTAAGCCCTTCCACCAAGAATTTTTCCTTAAACAATATAGCCTAATTCACTTTCTGACATGCAGAAGCTAGATGCCCTAGGCCAAAACGTTATAAAGATGCATCAAACTTTGAAGGCAAGAAAGGGGCAAGCCTTCATAGTCCGATAGTTTGGGAGGTTGTGATCCAAACCCGATCCACGAAACTTTGAGATCAATGAAAACAAGTAGATCAAGATGGATGGTATCCAAATCCATTCGGAGATCACACATATTTGGGAGTGTGAGGTGGAATTCGGGTAGAGTCAACCCGAACTTTTGGAATCGATGGATAAAAACTTACCCAAAGCATTGCCTATATCAATCAAACATTCCTCCCCCCAAAACTGCAGTAGGAGATGAGGTAAACAAATCCAGACAGGCTTGACGTTGAATGCAGCAGTAAGAGGATTGAAGGTCGAAAACCACGGTTTCATCAGCAAGTGATGATTTTGTAGTTCCCAAAGCTTGGAGACAACCCATGATGTATTCCGGTTTTCTCTTCAATCATTCTTCACACATTTATCGGTTTATTCTCTCTATCTTTAATCAGAACTGAAAATCACAATAAAGGGGTCCCTATTTTGCACAAGGTAAATGTCAACCTGAAGGGATTTATTTTTAGAACTTTTTTCTTTACAAGAAGATTGCTTTTTGAATATTATGTATTGACCTTGTTATGCCTTGGTTCAAAGAAATCCATGAGTGAAGTAGTGGCAGTTTCAAAGGGGAGAGGCCGTTGAAGCGGCATATCAAACCTTGGATTTGGAGAAAAATCCTCTAACTCTAACATGCGATTCTACAAAGGAAACCGATTGGATTTAAGGATTTGGCAGCAGAAAGAGGTTTAGAAGTGGAAGAACCAGAAAAAGCAGCAAGAAGAAACAATGCTTCATAGAGGCGGAATGATTTGGCCAAGGACCCTCCTTTCAAAAGGTCCAGATCCAAAACTCTGAAGCGTGAAAGAAGTGATACAGAATGCAATAACAAAGGACGGTATGCCGATACGACAAATTTTTAAAAATCTTGAAACATGCACGCAGGTACGCTTTTGGTACGCTTTATATATATATTTATATGTGTGTATATAAATATATAAATATGTATATAAATTATAAATTTAAATGAAGCATTTGCATATTTTATTGAAATTTAATTCTTTTTTTTCTATTACATTGCATATCACTTATTAGGAAATTTATTATTTCTCTATCACAGTTATTTATCTTAGTGACTGTGATAAGATTCAATGAGTTTTGATTGTTCATGGTGACCTTCCTTGATCCACTCAGCACGATAGTATTGTTTGACATATTTCCTGAAACATCATAACTAAGCAGGAAAAATATGGATCCAAGCTGGCAGGTGGGATGATTTCGAGCATCGGGAGAATACTTCACGAACCGAGTTTTGGAAAGCTATCCAGTATTTTTAATTACTAATCTGTCTACAGGCGATCAAAGCTCATGATTCTTTCAGAAGATTGCAAGAAGTTGCTTGGTCCAAAAAGGTGCAAAAATGGATTTTATGAAAATAAGAAAAATATTGCCATCATAGGTGCGTAGAGCCAAGATCCAAAACTTTGAGAGAAAATATACACTTTTAGAGAAAACGACACTTGAAACGGAGTCCCACAGAATGAAAGTTATGGCACATGCAATCAATTTTGCAGTGGGAGATGGTACATCTTCCCGGACCCTTTCCAAAAAGGCGGAAATTTTTTTCATCAGCTTGTGATTTTTTCCACTTGGAGAGGAAAATCCTATCTTTAAAAGGAAAAAATTGCCAAAAAGAAAAGGGAAATGTCAACCTTTAGGCAAGAGAGGATGCGGGTATCAAAGAAATCCACAAGTGAAGTAGGGCACAGGCCAGAGGCGGTTTGTAAGCAAAGCATATCAAACCTTGGTATGAGAAAAAAACGATAACCCGACTCTCCAAAGGAAACCAAGGTGAGTACGTTTGGCAGCAGAAAGAGCGTTTAGAAGTCGAAGAAGCAGAAGCCGCAGCAGCCTGAAACAGCACTTCATAGAGGCTGAATGATCACGGGGCCTTAGGCCTTCCCAGACAGTCTAGATCCAAAACTGGAACAGCAGGCAACGAACGGCATGCAGACCCATCGCAGCCAAACTGGAGACCACCTCTGCTACAAGCCACACCACCAGAGACCTGAGCTGCCAAAGATCCAGAGCCACCACCGGAAGGAACGCCATCGCTGGTTTTAGCAGGGATTTTGGAAAGGACGCGGGGAAAGAGCCACGGTTAGGGTTCTCAGAGAGAGGTTCAATTAGGTTTTTTTAAGAGGGAAACTATGTTGTTAAGCAGGAAAGAGGATAATTATAATGTACAAAGCCCTAGAGTTCCAATTCAAATCTTCATCCCAAACATAGTTCCAAAATGTGGCGATTACAGTGCTGCATCAGATGAAATATGACATGATTACAAAATTTCTTGAGATATACAGAATTCCTGTCTGTCAGGCTGATATCTGGCCTCAAACAGCAGCCAAAATTTACAAAAATTTCTGAACAGCCAGTACAACAAAACTTATATACCCAACAGTCAGTACAGGAAACTATTTGATACCTACTAAGAACTCTTATTCCTTTTTGAGGACTTAACTACAGAGAATTAGTACGGACATTGAACCTACCTCACAGCCAATAAAAAGTGATATAAACCAAGGTGGCCAGAGAGAATTAAGCGCTTGGATGGTTTTACTCACTGACAAATCCTGAAGTTATTTCAGAGCAAAGAGGTAGCTACTCACACACAGATTCTTCTGCATGGCAAGTGCATCCAATTTTCCACCTGGCAGCCATGAGAAATCGAATAAGATTTAAGGGTTGACATGCCTAATTAGTTCCCAATTTTTTCTGTAATCATCATTGCATTCTGAAAAGGCAGCTATTTATTTTTAGGGTCTAAGGACCCTGTTTTTGGTTATCTTCTCAGTTCCAATATCATTTTGTCATTGTCAAGGAGCTTTAAAGCTCAATAGGATTAAGACCCACATTATTATCCAGTGTCAACCAAGATCAGGTTAACCACTTCTGCAGAATCCTGCTCCTTTTAGCATGAAGAAATTTGATTATCGTTAGAAAGGATTGGATGGACTAGACATTCTTTACCAAAAACAATAATATCTGATTGTTGAAGGGGTTTTTACTTCTTTTAGCCCAAACAGACTAGAGCTGGAGTTTGTTTCTATATTAATATCTATGAGGCATCCTTTTACTTTCAATATGCCAAGCTTTATTGCTAATAATCCGGATGCATAAATAGTCTAAGTAATTGCCTAGGCTCATTGCATACCAGAAATACATATTCGATATTCCCCAAGTGTTCACAACATACTCCCCCTGTACCAGCAACTTCAGGACTGTTGCTGCAGAGAGATTTTGGTCATCTCATCAAAATTAATATTCAAACTGTTCCCGTGGAAAGATTTCAAACCTTCTGTGTCTCTTGATTTCCGAACTTAATTTGGGGTATATCCGCTTTCCTATCATGAATGATTTGGAATTTATCTTGTTTCTGCATAAATAGTGTAAGTGCCTGATTGCATACCAAAAGTACGTATTCCATATATGATCACAACACACTCCTCCAGTACCGGCAACTTCAGGACTACCCTGAACACCTCATCAAAATTATTGTTCAAACTGTTCCTGAGGGGAATGCAAACCTCTTGCACGTCTTGATTTTTAAAACTATAATTTGAGGTATATTGGTTTAACTCTGATGAATTATTTGGCATTTATCATGTTTGTCAAAATATTGCATTTGAAGTTTTAATATTTGTTCCTAATCTAATTTCAGGTGTCTTCTTGTCTTTAGGTATTTGAATGCTATTCAGACAAATGGACACCATCTCCTTCGATATGTTGCTACTGCAGTGATCGTTAATAAAAGGAGGAGAAACATGCTAAAGGAGTTGATTAAAGTTATTCAACAAGAGCAATATGCATATAAAGATCCCATCACAGAATTTATGGAATGCTTGTATGTAAACTATGATTTTGAAGGTGCACAGAAAAAACTCATTGAGTGTGAAGAAGTAAGCCAGCTTTTTTTTCCCTTCTTGTCATATGCCATGGTTAAATTTCTTAAAAGCCATATCTGGGAATCCAATTCAAAGGAAGTTTAATTTTTGCTTGCTTGGTGCAACAAACAATTTATCTAGTTGTCTAAGGCACTGGGCAGTTGTGAAGTGGCTTCGATTCTCTTTACTAGTTAACAAAAATAGAGCCAGTGTTAAATATCTTGTCCTTTCTCTGTGTGCAATCTTGCTAATTCCATTGCAACCTGTCAGATGTAAAAAAACAAAAAATTTAAGATTTGAAATTTTAATCCATGTTCAAGTAAAAACGAGTTAATTATTTTTTTATCTCTAGTTGATACTAGTATGGGAATTTCTTGCAGGTAATACTGAATGATCCATTCCTTGGTAAGCAAGTACAGGACGGAAATTTTGTCACAGTTCCTCTGAGGGACGAGTTCATGGAAAATGCACGCTCTTTTCATTTTTGAGACCTACTGCCGTATTCATCAATGTATTGACATACGGTAAGAGTCAAGAAAATTTGAAAAGTATCCATTCAACCGAATAAGAGTAGCTAGCTGCTTTTTTTTCTCTCTAGTTTTGGTTTCTATTTTTTTCTCCTTTTAGTGTTTTATTTGCTGCATCTCTTAGACACCACTTCTTTTAATGTTAGAAGAGTATCATATTTAAATAATTTAACTGTGCAAGAACTGTCCCAGAGTAAAGCGATATTCCAGAATCAGATACCAAACTTCACTTTTGACTTGGTTTTGAATATCTGAGACTAAGGTCCATTTCTAATTAAACAGGCTGCCATTTTTTTGAAAACTGTATAACTTAAACGATTTTTTCATTAAAATATAATAAGATAATGAAAGCAAAAATATTGGCGTTGTAATTCCTTCAGAAATCAGATCAGTTCTGGTACCAGTCTAGACTTCTTACTCTGCCCCTGCTCCATAAGTTTCCTTTTTCACTACATCTTTTGCAGTCTTATGTTAACAAATATTGATTTGTCTGAACTTCCAGTTTACTGACTTCATCTCGAATCTCTATCAAAATGGCTTAACCTTAGGTATGATTGCTTTGTCCTGGGTTCCCGTGTCTTGACAATTCGTTAAAAACATTTCAGCTGGTTAAGGTGACTTCTGTTAAAATATAACACTTTATATAGCATGTAAAAACAGTTATGTAGTTGTTCGGTTTGTAACTGTTCAACCATCTCTTCACATATAAATAAACCTCTGCCTGTGTCATTTCAACAGTGCAGTTTGCTCTCTCTCCTTCTCTGAGTTCTTTCTTCTTTTTGCATCTTCTAACATTGGTATTAGAGCGACAAAGGTTCGCAGTTCGAGGAAGCCTTGTCAACAGGCACGAACTGGAAGTTTGGGGAAGCCCTGGTAGGGCACAAACTGAAGTTATTCCATCCAGTGCAAAGAACGACTGGTGCAGTCGCGAATCGAGGGTGTGAAGGTGTGGTTCGAAACGACAGCAGAGTCGTGGAGCAGGAAAAACGAGGGCATAAAGTCGTGAGGGCAAATACGTGGTTTCCTTATCACAACAGCAGAGATAACAGTTGTTTTGAGCAGCGAATAACCAGACGAAAACCCCAGTTGCGAATAACCTGCAATAAAACTGTTACGATTTCCAGTGACACGAATACAGTTTCTGACGGAAATCGTGGTATCAAAAACGTGGGCCACTCACAAATTCTGGAGGCAAAGCCGTTCACAAGGGTAGAAAGGAAAAACGTGAACAGTCGAAGAAAATCGTGGCGTCAACAGCAGGGTCGTGATTCCAAGCAGAGTCATTTTTATTCTTCCTTCTGAAAAGTCGATGAATTAATTTCAACAAAGGTATTCACCTTTGCATAATTTATTTCATACGATTTGGTGGGGAATTAATTTTAATATTATTTGGAGGAATAAGTAATAATATTAAAATTAATATATGCAAATATAGTTTTGGAGGGAGTTGAAGGGTAATTTGCATGTGAGAAATTAATCTCATATTATATGCTGGAGAAATTAAAATAAATATATTTGCTGGAAAAAGGATATTTTATTAAGTGTGGGGCAAATTATTATTTTATTATTTTCTGTTACTTTGGAATAATAAAATGGCAAATATATCACACTTGACTTTGCCGGAGACACAAAAATTAACGGGCACTAATTTCAATGTATGGAGTCATAAGATTTTAACGGTCGCGGAGTTTCGTGATTGTGATAAAATAATCAAGGGTGATGAAAGTCGACCAGCAATGAACTTCGAGGATTATGACAAACGTCATAAGGAAGCGTTATTGCTTCTCAAGTTATCGGTGTCGGATGATTTAATACCGGAAGTGCGGAATGCCACTGTGGCAAACACATTGTGGGCCAGTTTGAGGGATAAATATTAGACATTAGAAAAGAGTTGGGTTTTATACTTGAAAAATATGCTCTTTTCCGTAAAGTTACAAGAAGGTGGATCGTTGTCTGAGCACCTACTTTGGATGAAAGATCTTCGAGACCAATTATCTTCCATCAACAAAAAGGTGGACGACGATGATATGGTGGCTCTGGTTTTGAACAACTTACCTTCTTCGTATGAGTCATTTGTGGAGGCACTCCATTTAATGGCTGAAAGTCAAACACTCACGTTTGACAAGGTGAGTTCCTACCTGTTGCAAAAGGAGTGGAGACAACTTCAGGCATAATCTAATTGTGACCATTCAGAGAGTGCTCTTGTCACTTTTTTTCCTTTTTGGCAATTTTTTCCAAAGGAAAGTGGAAATGTCAACTGCATGTGAGTCTTCCACTCGGTATGGTGTCGTCACATGCTTGCGCATTGATGGCAATATTTTTCTTATTGTCACAAGGTTGGGCACCTCGAAGGATTAGATAGAAGCGGATGTATGATCTTTCGAAAGTAGAACAAAAGCCATGTAATGAGGAACATGTGGCAGCGAACTTTCATCGCGAAGAACGGGATTAGATTGATGACGGGCATGCTCTTTATTGTCTTACTTCCACTCGGTGACATCATGCTCGAAAATGACGGAAGCGGATGTATGATCTTTCGAGCGTAACAAAAAGCTTGTAATGGATCATTGACTTTGGAAGAATGGGATTCGGATGCACACTTTTCATGTCATGTCGTAGGACTGGTATGTTTCATTTGCACACTTTTCATGTTGTAAATATGGTATGTTTTTGAATATAGTAGTACTAGCTGATGGAGAATCACTTGCAGTAGAAGGGATAGGAGATATATGCATTGTATTGAATAATGCTCATAAATTGTTGGTATGGAATGTTAGATATGTACCTTCTTTACAAAAGAATCTTCTATCTATTCGTCAATTGACTGAAAATCCCAATATTTCTGTGGATTTTGTGGAAAGAAGTGTGTTGTCTCTGATGTCAAACAAAGACGGATAATTGCCCTTGGTATTGGGGAAGGTGGTCAGTATCAGCTTGTTGATCCGGCTGCGATCAACATGAATGCACGTGTGGAGGACAACTCCACCATTCAGGATGTGCAGGAGGCTGCAATGCCTTGGGAGGAAGTCATTCCTCACAAATCTGTTGACTTGGATATAGTCAACCTACATGCACCTATTGTGGAGGGAGTATCCACTATACCAGGTGTACGGGAGGCGGACATGCCTTGGGAGGATGGATTTCCTCATTTTGAAGAACAATTTGTTGTGGACGGAGACTCCACTATTCCAAATGCACTGACAATGCATGGTGAGATGGCATGCCCAGCCACTCACTCAGAGGTCCTTGCTCGAAGGACAATAGAGCATGACCAATTTGCTCATTGTGTTGTGAAGAATCTTTCCCAACAGAGGGGGATAGATGAGCAAATAGATGAGGAGTTGATTCTCACTCCTACCATTGCTAAGACGGAGACCACTGTTGAGACAAAGATGGTTATTTCTCCTACTATTGCGGAGTTGGTTCTAACTCCTACTGCACAGATGGTCACATTTCTCTTCTTGAAAAAGTTGGATGAGCACTACATGGTGGTGCAAGGACGTGATCGAGGTGACTTCGATTGCAGGATAATTGAGTCTTTGTACAGACTCCAACAGGCTACACAAGCTTGGAACAGATTTTTCAATCCACTTCTCCAAGGTTCTGATTTCAGCACTCTGGAGATGGGGCTGACACTCTCAGCCATTGGTGATTCATCACTGGTCAATGAATCATGTAACAGAGAACCAGTGGACCACTTGCCATATCCTTTGTTCATGGGACCAGATTTTTGTTTTGCGGTTCTTCTTCATTCGACAACCGCAACACAGTCATGGACTGATGATTTTGAAGTACAACCTATGGCACAGTCTGTAGATGTAATGACTAAACATATGGGCTTTAGGAAATTTGTAAAATTTTGGGACAAACTTTGTCTTGTTTCCGGTTTAGTCATTAAGAGGGGGTGTTAAAATATAACACTTTATATAGCATGTAAAAACAGTTATGTAGTTGTTCGGTTTGTAACTGTTCAACCACCTCTTCACATATAAATAAACCTCTGCCTGTGTCATTTCAACAGTGCAGTTTGCTCTCTCTCCTTCTCTGAGTTCTTTCTTCTTTTTGCATCTTCTAACAACTTCTCATCTTAAGACTTATTCAACTAAGAGTTATAATGCTGAATTCTGTAGAAAATGTATCAAGAGTTTGGAACCAAGCTCTACAAGTTTATTTGGTCCTACTAACAAAATTTGAATTGGCTGGCTCATCTTCCCTCACAGAATAAACTTGTCATCTTTGTTCTGATAGCTGGTGTAGCGTTTCAAGTCTGGATGGAGCTTTTCCTTGGCTAGGTTCTGTGTTTTCTAAACTCCATTGACAGATGGAACTACGCATCTTATTTTCAAGCTTCGGCTTGCCAATCTTACAAATTTATAGACACAAATTATCTGTCCTTGCACTTTCTGCTTCTTTCACTACAGTCATATATCTTTGCTTTGGAATTTTGACCGTACTTAAACTTTGACTTAGTTATGAATCTCTGAGTCTAAGATCCATTTCTAATCAAACAGGCCCCCATTTTTTTGAAAACTATATTACTTTAAACCATTTTTAAAAACTTATTTTCTTATCCGTTGTCGTCTAGTCCAGTTAGTATATCAGGCGTTCATCCAGATAACCTGGGTTAAAATCCTGGCAACAGAATTCATGTAGTTAATTTTGTTTTGTTGATGGTGTGGTGGTAAATGGGTTCTTTCAAAAGTGAGACACCCAGGATCAAATCCGACTGTGATAGATGGACACCCAGGCTTTCACCCAGACAACCTGGGTTAAAATCCCAGCAATGGAATTCACATATTTAATTTCGTTTTGTCCATGGTGTGTTGGTGTAGTGGTAAATGGGTTTGTTTGAAAGTGAGACAACCAGGATCAAATCCGATGTGATAGATGGACACACAGGCTTTCACCCAGACAAGCTGGCTTAAAATCTTGGCAACGGAATTCATATATTTAATTTGGTTTTGTCCATGGTGTGGCGGTGTAGTGGTAAATGGGTTCTTTTGAAAGTGAGACACTCAGGATTAAATCTGACAGTGATAGATGGACACCCTGCTAATGGGTAGCCGTGATAATGTTGTTAAAATCCTCAGCACAAATATAGTGCTTAAATCTCCCATCCTTACTATGGTGCCACATCCAAGCTGGGGCTCAGTGATGTCTCCAGACAACCTTAGCTCCCAAAAAAAAAAAACATTTCTAAAATAGAATATAATAAGATGATGAAAGTAAAATGTTAGACTTTGTGTAATTTCTTCCGAAATCAGATCAGTTCTGCTGCTGGTCTAGACATCTTACTCTGCTCCTGCTCCATAAGATTTTCTTTTCAATATATCTTTTACACTCTTATTTTAACAAATATTGATCTGTCTGAACTTCCAGTGTACTGGCTTTATCCTGAATCTTTATCAAAATGGCTTTAACCTTGGGCATGATTGCTTTGTCCTCAGTTACCGTGTCCTGACAATCTGTCAAAAAACACTATTTTACCCTGAACAAGTCTGCCAAGTCTGGACAGAGCTTTTCCTTGGCCAGGTTCTGTGTTTCCTAATTGCCATTGACAGATGGAACTACACATCTTATATTCAAGCTTCAGCTTGCCCGTCTGTACAAATTATCTGTCCTTGCACTTTCTACTTCTTTCTCTGTGGTCATATATCTCGGCTTTGAAATCTAGGCATTTGGCTCTCATATTGATATTATCATCATGCATGGCTGTGTTAGCTCGACTGCTGGTAAATTTAAATACAATGGTGCCAAACAAAATTGACTCAGCTCTTAAGATTTTCTCATCCCTATAGCAAGTATTGAGATACCATACACTTGTATAAAAATGCTCAACATTGTCTGTATGTAAGTCCAACATGTAAACCATAAATGGGGAGATTGGCAACCTAACATCTATCAACTCTGTCCATTGCACCATGTCAATTAATTGGTGATACTTGTATAAAAATGTCCAACACCGCCTGTATGTAAGTCCAACATGCAAGTCATAATTGGGGAGACTGACAACCTATATCTCAGCTCTGTTCCTTTACACTGTCAATTAATTATTGAAAGTGGGAAACTGACATTTCTCAGCTGTCTTCTGCACCATCAAATTTTAACTTTTGTAGCTTTAACTTGACACTTTCTTGGTTAAATCATTTGCCATTGTTCATAGATCAGATGATTTTGAAATTCTAATGTTATTATCAACCTTTTTCACCTTTTCTCCAGGTTCGCTAAGGTCCACATAATAATGTTTCAAATCCCTTTAATTTGGGTTGGTAATCATAGCTGGGTCCCTGTCAACCAAGAGTTTATTAAGATGCCTTAGAGAAGTGCAATTTTGACCCCTGAAATAAGTGCCAAAATCTTGGTCCTGTTATGATCCATGTGGTAGGTCCATGGACTTTCCATTTTTAGTTTAAATATTACTCCAACTCTCGCTTGAGAAAAGTTATTTTTGCACATGCATTAAACATAAATAGGACAAAGCTAACTTCCCATCAGTAGCCGTTGTCTCTTGACCCGGTCTGTTTAGTGGGAGCTTAAGACATCATTTGTCGAATAATCTTTTTGTGGCCTCTTTACTTGAACAGTGTGTTTTGCTGCCACTATTTGGTTGAATAGCTTGTTTTCCTGCCACGTAAGCAACAAGGTTCGAGTTCAAGTTCATGTCTGACAAGGATAAAGTTTGGTTCAACTTTGCCTTTGGATAAAGTTGAAATTAGTTTTTCTGAAAAAATACATAAATATGTCAAGAGGAACAGAGCGGAGAGAGCTTTCTGTTTTCTACTTTCAATTGACACACACACACACACACACATGTTTATAAAATAATGCAAAAGCATGTCAAAAACTTTTTATGTAAAAATAATGAATAAAGTTCGAGTTCATGTTTGGCAAGGATAACGTTTGGTGAAGTTCCAAACTTGATAAAATTCATTGTACCTTGTGACATAGGCTGATTCTCACTGCTTCAACAGTGGGTTTTGCTGCCATTCCTTGCTTCAACAGTGTACTATCTTTTTTATGGGTCTTGAATTGATATTTGTTTTGCTTTTTGACATTTTATCTCTTATATATTTCAAATAATTTTTAATCTATTATTTCAAATGGGGTAATTTTATCTGTAGACGGTGGCTGGAATTTTTTAATATTTTTCATATATATATCAATTGTCATGATATGCATATCTCTGACTTATTTACAATTCAATACTTGCACGTAGACATTTTTCAGTTACCCTGTGTGTTGCTTATAAAGTTAAATTTGTTCCCTGCCAGAATGCTTGCCGACAAACTCAACATGAGCTATGAGGAGGCAGAGCGATGGATTGTAAACCTTGTAAAGAACGCAAAGCTGGATGCCAAGATTGACTCAACATCAGGGACTGTGGTCATGGGAACAAACCACACAAGCGTGTAAGTGGACTTACTCACGACAATGATTACTTAATGCAGACCTTTTATTACTGTTGTTCTATATTTCTCTGAATCTGTGATGAGACACACACCTGATTCACTTGTTTGGTCTTGTGCAGGTATGAGCAAATTATAGAGAGCACCAAACAATTGTCAATGCGTACCTATGTTCTGGCAAACAACGTTGCTTCAGCAGCTGTGCCAACTGCTCAGGCCTCTTCCATGCGGGTATGAAATTGAAGTTCTAAGGTTGATCTTGGGTCAAGTTTTATATAATGCAGGGAAGCCCAGAGCTCTTTCCTTCGGCCTGAAAAAATTATTTAAGTGAATTTGAGGAGTTCAGATATTTTTGTGTAATGTCATTTACACCTCTCCAACCTCAACCAAAATTTTGTTAAACCAATTTTTTCTGGTAGATTAAAAAATATATGTTGTATGAATTAATATTTTTTCCTTCTATTATTGCATTTAGTTTTTCTTCTCCGTAACATTGGTCACTGTATGTGCTCCTGTGAAATGTTGCATCATTATAAACAGAAAATATTTATTTCAAGATAAGAATTGATCACAAATATGTATTGTTTTGAGTAAGAAAAATGTTCAGTAGCTGAATAAAAATGCATGTTTGAATGATATGAAAATACAGACCTATGTTAATTACTCTCAGTGGTCTTATAGAGTTGGTCACGTAAAACATTCAAATAGATCTTATTTTCATGATATGAATTGTTCATTATATATGTATGTCTTAACTAACATAACTGTTGATTATGTGAATTTTTAATCCATGTCCGAATGAACTGAAAATTTAATCTGTAATATATATTAATTAGATTCGATGGCCTTTATGCAATGACACAAATCTGTAGATATGGAATTATATTTTAATGTTGTAAATTAGTTTTCATTAGAATCATTACGTATTATATACATCTATTATTACAAGAAAAGGAAAAGTTTCCAAATGGAAAGCAAGCCTGAATCAAGCATGGAAAATGGCTCTCAAGGTGGATATGCAAGAACAAAACTACAATAGTTATGCATCTTTTGCAATTTACCCAATTTAAGCTGTCATCCTTTCTGTTTTGGGTATCTGGTTCCTTGTTTTTGTGGATCAAGGGTTCTATCTTTGATGATCAGCTTAATTAATTTTGGAAATACAAGCAACATGTTGGATTTATGAATTGTTCTTATTGGCCACGGCAGTTGGGCCTTGAGTAATTGCACCACCTGTCAGTGTTTATTCCAGTGGTGTGTTCACTTTAATTGGTGTTCACCATGTAGTGGTATGTTTCCTTTCACTTAAATAAATGTTTTGTATTGGTTGCACTGCATTTGAAATGTGCTGGAATGCCCCTTTCATTGGGGGCTTAGGTGTCTGTGTTCCTTCCCGAATGATCTGTTTTTCTACCTTTAAATTTTAGAAGGCTCTGTCTGTCATTCTGAGATGCGCAACTTGGCTGTTTTCATGTCCTCACCTCTTGGGTATAATTCAAACTACTTAATTCTGAACTCTTTATAAAATCCTCTTATTCATAGCCTGCCTTCACTTCCTTTATGGACTCGATGACAAACAATAAAGCTGAAGGACAATTGCTTTATACAGTATTACAAACGTGGAAAGTAAAAGTAGCATTTCTAATGTGTATATTGAAGCAAAATAAATGTAAGATGAAAAGGGTAGCTAAGCCTAAATACAAACGGTTTAGGTAATGCTACCAATGTGTTATCTACATAAAATGATGGATCGTGAGTAATGAGCAATAAAACATGAATTCAGGTTTAGATAACAGCACAATAAGCAAATTAATAACGTTTAACAGTGGAAAATTTGGATTTCAAAGCTTTGAGTACAATAGATAACACCGGTATGTGCAAGTTAAATAACGAGTAAAATTGGCAAATATTTGTGGTAAAGTGTTTAAAATACGTACTGCTGATTGTTGCCTTGTGAGATGGAGTAGGTATAGCATTGGAGTTGAGCCTACTTAAAGTTTATGGTTCACTATGATATATCGATTAACCACCATATTGAGTGTCTTGAATGCATGATTCAAGCACCTTTGATGCTATGGTTCCATGTGCTAGATTAGTGATTAACGTCACAAGCAGCTAGATATAATAACCAAGCATGGTTATAAAGATAAATTAATTTAATTGCAAGTATGCCACATGGATTTATTTTCATAATTTTATTTTAAGTTTAAGCTAATGATGCTATGGTTCGATTTACTACATTATTATTAAACATCAGGAGCGGCTAAAAATAATAACAAAGTATGGTTATAAGATAAATTTATTTAATTATAATTATGCCATGATGTGGGGATTCACTTTCATGATTTTATTTTAAGTTTAAGCTCATGATGCTATGGTTCCATAAACTATATTATTGATGAAACATCGGGAGGGGCTAAAAATAATAACCAAGCATTGTTATAAAGCTAATTTAATTTAATTGTTGCAAAATATGCCATGATGTGTGGGATTGAATTTCATAATTATATTTAAAGTTTGAAGTTAATGACCCTTATATCATTTCTTTGACCCTTTATGTCATGGCTAAGCAATTGGCTTAATATTTGAGATAATCCTAAGGGAAGAGATCGAGTATTTGAATTGACAAAAAGGTTTTGTTGTTCATTATTGACAGTGACATTCAATAAAATGTCAATGTTATTTCTTTCGGATATGCTTGGATCTTAACGAGTTGAACAAGTGACTAAAACTTTGTAGCAATGCAAGAATTTCTTGCCTAGATGGATGAGGTTTATGTAGGGCTGTATTAAGGGCTGTATTAAGGGTTATGAGTACTCTAGATAGTATTTGGAGCCAACATGTTATGTTCATTTTAAAGCACATCTTATTGTGGACAATAATTAACCTTAAGTGTTAAATAGTATATTATAAAAATGTCTTAGTCTACCATCCCCAAACCAAATTCCCTATTCCATTTCTCTATGTATCGTAATCCTCCTTTTTTCATTATTTTCTACAACATATTTTCTTTGAATTTGCTTATATCTTAGAGTTGCTTCATGATTTAAAACAATACACAATATGCAAGATTCAATTTAAATATAAGAAGCTTGCATCAAGGGTAGTTGTAGTTATGTGGGCTATTATATATCAAAATCTTAGGAGACTTATTTATAATTAGTGTTTATTTTCAAGGACTAAAGTTGAATAGGTACATAAGGTTGGCCACTTACTCACTTTATGTAAAGTATTAATTTTCATTCACTACTCATAAAAATAAAAAAATAGCGCCCCATGAATGTTGGCGCTCAAAATAACTACTGCTTTGTTTAGGCCTTAACCGTCTTTGGATTCTTTTTTAATTTTATTTTACCAACTACAATCTAAATTTTCACTCTTAGGTGGATAAGTTTACCCACTACAATCTAAAATTGGATGGATGGACGTGTCGATTGATGACTAAATTAACGACTCTAGTCAAATTAACTACTAAACCCATATCCATATATATAACACCACATGATGCATCCATTCTATATGTGATACAACCATTCATAATCATTTTCACACACAAGTGGATGAAGTTCATGTCTATTGAGTTCACTCTTGATAATATGTCTAACTCAACTATAATCCTTGATTTTTGTTTTCGATCAAGGGTCAACCCTTGTTTGGTAAGCAATGATTCGATGTCTTTAGTTTATTGGATCTCAAACATGCCTATGAAATTTGTTGGGCTAGCTTTTGAGGTATGTAAGAAAGACTATAGAAACCACAAGTAAGTTGCTCTATGCTCCTAATCCTCTAAAAATTTGCGAATGAGTTGCAAAAAGGAGTTCCTCTCTATGTGAAAAATTGAAAATGAATTTTAGAGAAGTATGATCCTAGAGCTTTAGCAATCGTATGACCAATCTTTTGCCATTGAACTAAGTTAGTCCAATCTGGTTATGAACAATTATATGATTCCATTCTAGTCATAAGGACGAGAGAATACAAGCATGGATGTAGATCCAAATCGTATTAAGGATATTTGATTTGAATGGTTTACTAGACCAATATTCACAAGTGTCAAAGACAAGACATTGATATGGTCGCATACGAATCTACTATGCTATAAATTGTTAATTGTTTTTGAATAACTAACTAAAGAAGAGATTTTGGACCACTTGTGACTATTCCATTATCTTTGGTGCCCTTGAAGTTGTAGTTCAAGATCGGTGCCCTTTCTCAAAACATGCGTGTAATCTTTACGTGTTGAGTATACAAATGAGGAGGAATTCCCTAATATTAACTATAACAACAATTTGATTGTAGGATGCTTCAAATATAACCTTGACCACAATTAGGAAATTTGCTATAAAGATAATCACGATAACTAGTCTTGCTATTTGAATGTAGATAATAGGCTCAAAATACTAGATACAACATTCCACATAAGACAATCTAACTCGACTAGTCTAAACATTCCATGCAAGATGATCTTGAATTATATATCGTTATTTCATCATTTCTTACATATGGGAATTGTGTGTCCCATATAAGTAACCCATAATGTATGTAAAATAGTGGTCCATATTGACGTTTTAACTTAAATCTCTCTCTAAAATAATTTTGGTCACTAAGAAAATATTAGCCGATGTCGAGGATCAAACGCAAAGCCTCCTCTGCACTTTGGAAGAAGTACACGTGTCCACTCGGTTAAATGCCTTTTCTTGTTTGGGAAACAACCTTCTAGAAGAATTTATGCTAATCATGCATTAGAAAGCTGGAACACGGAGGGGGATGAATTAATGTTCTATTCAATTTTATCACAATTCAACCTTCAACCATAATTCTAACTTTGGCAATAACACATAAAATGAAATAGCAATCACACACAAGAGAGAGAGACACACACACGAGTTTTTAAGTGGGAAACCCAAATTGGGAAAAACCCACGAAACCAAAGGACTATATGTTCAATGGTTACAAATGTTTTGAGTTACAATTCAATTGATGAAGCTACTACTTCAAATCAAGCTACAACTCGATCATAACAACTTGCTGAAAGCTACAACTTTTCGATTATCTTGAGCTACAACTCGTGTGTGTTACAAATTTTAATCACTCTTCAACTTGGTTGCACAAGCACCTGATTGTGGATCGTAAATTGGCAATCGACTTTCTCATTTCACCTACAATTTCAACAATACCTCAAACCCGTATTCACCTGCTATCGACTATTCAAAGCACTCAATTACTCTTCTTGGCTAATCAATTCAATGTCCTGTTCATTATTCAACATTTAATTCTCAAACTGTCATATAGATGTCTCTAGCATTTAGTTCGGTCTTAAAACACCTTCTCACAATTTATCTCGGTTTGAAAACATGTATATATCAACCAACTTCACTCTGCCAATTAGACTAGTTTGTTCCTTTCATACTTCTACACTTTTTCACTATACATACCATCACATACTCTGTCTTTTCATATGTATCCAAAATTCTATCTCACTCATCAAGCATTCTTCACACTTTTCAACACTCTATTTGCACTCCCAATTTTATTACATTGCCCACATTTTTATTTTTGTGTCTTCTGCATTCAAAACCAATAATTGACATTAGTCCCTTTGACTTCTCTCTTTTCAACTTACACACATTCTCAAAGACATTTTTCTCGGGTTTTCTCAATTAGGAGAACTCGACTCTTCAAATTCTATGCTCTTTCACTATCACGACTTTTGGACTTACAACCGTTTTAATCAAGAAAACTTAACTCTTCACCTTCTTGGTTCGAGTTGAAAAGGGGTTTTCAAGTTTGTAACATCTCAAGACCTTTGAGGTTCTTGTTCTAGTCGAATGGAGAACCCCGATTAATGTTCCATAACATTTGAGTTCCATCGCACATGGGAAGCACACCAACTTAGTCCTTCAAACATCATTTCAATGTTTTGATCTTCAAAAATGGATTTCATCACTTTACCACCACTGTCATGTACTTGAAACAACTGAAATACATTAACCAAACTCTCTTTGTGGTCAAAAGATCATGTTTCTATGTTTTCAAGAGTCTTTTTAAAGGAAACTTGCATTTAGACAATCCATTGTGATAAGAAACAAGGTTGCGCAGACCTTCAACCGTCTCACTTTGTCACTTGTTTTTGCATTTCCAAGACAAAACATCCTCATGCCTATGTTGAATGACATCTCCCACACCTTTGGTTAGAATATTTTCATGAAGAGTTAGACCATTTACACCAAAGAGAATGCATCAAAAATTGATTTCTACCTCTCGCACGAGAATGGAGAATGTTTTTGAGGAAGATTGTCATAAAAAAATCTATTGATTCGAAATGAAACACTCTAAAACCTTTGCAACATGCATGTATCAGCCCCTATAGAGATATCTTCAAAAAATTAGAATTTTTCATTGGTTAATTTTTGTGTTTTGAATATTTTCTCTTTCAAACCCTAGAATCGGGGTTTTGGGCATGATGCTAGCCCGAGGGACATAAAAACATGATTTCTCTCTCATTTTTGGATGAAAATTGAAACTTTCACCTCTTGTGGACATGTGAGAGATCCCTACATCTCTTCTAAGCATTTAAATATTTTGAAACCTTATCAATCATCCCCAGAACACGAGAGAAGGCGGTGCACATTGTAATTAAGCTAATGATAGTGTCAAAGAACAATTGCTTTTGAGACCGGGAAAACCTTCTAAGAGACTTGAGAGGAGGAATTAAACATGATACCTCTTCATTTAGTGCTCAAAACATATCAACACCTCAAACATTTACATCCCTGTAATGTCAATCCAAACTTGCAAGGTGATATACTGAGTCTATTCCTAGACCAAAAAAACTTTACTAATATCAAATGTACCTCCGCCATGTTCAACCCGACTTGAAGGCATGACAAAGAACTTGAGACCCACCAATTTATCCAATAATTCTTTGAAAGCGAAGCAAAAATGATGTCACAAGCTATGAAACCTGTTTAGATAGTTCAAAGCTCCAACCATAGAGAGTTCTCCTAGGAGGAAAAATTTAAGACGAGGAAATATGCCCCACTTTTCCATGTACTTGAAGAGGAAGACACACACATGTCTAGAAAAAGATCATAAATTTTTGATTCTTAACCAAATTGCTTCAAAATTTTTACAATACTTCATGCTTGGAGTTCTCTACAAAAATTATTCTATGATTTATCTAAAGAAGCCTTCATATTTTTTCTTTGGTGCTAAGAAGACAAAGGACTCAATATGCATTTCTCAATGAACCAATTTTAGAAAAAATATCATAACTTTCACATACCTCTTCAGAACTTGATGAAATTTTACATGAAGCACCACAACTCACCCCTATACATGATCCATGAGTTTATTTTTCATAAATATTCTTGTACTATTCAAACCTATCTCACTTACCTCAGCCTTTACCTTCAGTCCTCAAAGCCAACTTTGGTGAAATTTTGAATTTTGCCTCCAAGAGCTAAAGTAAACCTTGTTGTTTCTCACACATGCCCTATACACCATCCCTGGGCTCCTCCCATGCTCACATGGTCTTGTCATAACCTTTACCAACCTTTCACACCTCATCAGGCTCTAGAAACATGCCTAAATGAGCCAGTTTCAATTGAGACTTCCACTAGATAACCTGAAACTCACTGTAAGATCTCTTGCCCATGCTAACATCATCATATCTAACCTGCAAAACCTTTGATCGAAGCATACCAACCTGCATTCCACCTTCAATGGTCAACCACCTAATTGCGTAAGCCTATAACATCTTTAATCCATCTTGTACCATGTTGAAATCACTTTGAATACCACCGATAGACGCCGATAGACATGTACCTGCATGCCATTTCACTTCTCCTTTGCCATTAATTCCATGTGACATCAGTGAAAACACCAACCAATGCAATAGGGTTCAACTGAATCTTGTCCATTTAATTTGTGTGGCCTTTGGTGCATATGATCCATTGAATTGATATGTGGACATAACCTAAAGGACTGACTTTCTCAAGAATAATCTATCAACTTGAAACAACCATTAGCTTGTCCATTTGAAAAATATATTTTAATATGATTTGAAACTCATTTAAATCAATACATCTATATGAATTGAAGAAAGTCTTATTTGACAAATAGGTAGAGGGCAGTGTTTGATTGGAAAGCATAAATTATCATGTAACTTATCAACTAAACTTGCAGGTCAATATTTAAAACAATTAAATGGATTTAGGTTCATTGATTACTAACCCCGACAAATTGAAGAATGTACTAAAAATATGCCAAAATTAATGTTTGTTTTTGATGGAGGTTTGAAAAAAGGTTATCGTCAAATAGTAAATATGAAATTGATATAATCATTGTTAGGGAGTCAACTGAAAAATCACCTTAGATTGCACATCTAGGGATCTCACACTGAAATGGACACATGTCAACTTATAACTATATTGACACAACATAAATATCATGTTTTATTCACCTTCAATAGAAAATTCAAACCATAAAAACAACTTTTTTTTTTGTTTATTACAAACTATTTTGTTGGAAGAGGTATAAGATCATTTCCATATTGGACACAATTCAATTCCTATAGTTCTAGTCTTAAACCTACACGCTCTTAGAAAGTCTCTCCTTAAAGATAAATCCAATTGTTGTTCTTGAAGAAAAATGATAATCACTTAGCCAACAACTTGTTGTTGGAATAACCTGAATTCATGCTTAATCTCCCTCGAATATAACCCATTAATTTATCATGGTGTTCATCAAGAAATGTTATGGAAGTCTAAATGTTCAAGCTTCCATATGTGTAGCTTCAAAATTGTAATATATATTTTACACAAATCTGCAACGCACTTTTACTGGTTGCGTTAGACAACTGGTATTTGAATTTATTGAGCTGGTTCTGTCACAAATATGCTCCTTTTCTCTTGATCAAAGGCTACAATATCTTACCTTGGCATTGGTTCTTTGCCAGTCTCAAGGTGTTGAAGAAGACAGAGCATTAAAATTGGCAGAGAAGGTGGCATTTTTGTTGATTCAAGGCATTTAAAGCATAAAAGAGGCATTGAAAGTCTAAATGGCGTTGAAATGTTTCATTCGAAGGAGTTAAAACAAAGAATATGCGATGGAGTTTTTTCTTTTGATTCCATTTACTATCCAACTCGAGCCATGGGGAAGTTAAATAAGATAACTTTGTCATTTATGCCTTTTAATTTTCTAAAAGCATATCCAATTTTAATTTGTTTTTTTCATTTTTTGAAAAGCATTGATATAGTGCAAGCTATTCTATACTATTATTTTGGGCAAAAACAAAATAATTGTGCAAAAACAAAGAGAAATAAGGAAACTAATTGTTTCATCCATTGCCCATTCACTAAATATCATAAGACATAAGTTTTGAAAGTAAAACAAATTGAGTATATAGAGAAGTTACATTCATGTATGAGGATTTCTTGTTAAGCGGGTGTCATTGATAGAGTGAATCCTTTTCATGTACTACATAAGTACCATGTACCAATCTTCTCTCATGTATCTTAACGTCTCTTTCTCGGTAATGTTGTGTATATAGAAAGGGCAAGCTTCTTTCATGTACCAATGTGTATATAGGAAGGGAAAATATATTGAGAGGTTTGGTATATCTATTTAGTGGTATATAGAAAAGGGGACCTTTTGGAGCGATAATGGACCAATCCATCTCTATGGGGTTTCAAAAATAAAATACAAAATAAAACAATGACTTTAATCAAATGAATTATTTGCACAACATTGACTAACAAAGATAATTGGTTAGAATGGTCTCAACAAGTGGAGAATACACTCATCTTATATGACCTATGGTTCAATATTTGTGATGGGGATACACGGTCAGTTGAGCCAAGAACAATTGCAAAATAAATTTAGACATGGAACCAGAAAACCCGAAAAGCATTGGCCTTAATGAGGGCCTTGGTTGACAATGACATTTCTGTCATATTTAGGGGTTGAATTACTCCATGGGAAGCACTTGAGAAGATCAAGAATTGCATGATTCTCACTTAGAGTTGGATTTCATCTAGTTCGTAATTGAAGTTATTCAATCTCAAATTGAAAAATGGTGATGTGATGAGCTTGGCTTTAGAAATTCCTGCAATCAAGTATGATATGGATGACATCGGTGTCAAAATTGACATATGTATGATGATATTCCTAAAATCCCTTCTTCGACATATTCAACCTACTTAGATTCCTTGCAAGCAAGCAATTAGTTGAAGACTCTAATATTTGATAAGTTGGTTGAAAAGTTGGCAAAATGAGAAAAGGCCTTTGGAAGAAAAATCGAGTCCATAGGAGAATGTGTGTGTTATGCTAAAGGAAATTCTTCCAAAACATCCCATAATAACACGTTTTCCAAAAGTGAAGGAAATGATGATAAAAAGAAGGAAAATGAGGTAAAAATGAAAATATAGGTAGTTAAAAGCAAGAGCTAAATGATAGACAACATTTATTATACACACGCTATACCGAAAAGGGGCCCATGAGGCTCACAAATCTAAGACATAATGGAATTTTAAAATTCTATCACATTAAGGAAGAAGAAACAAATAAAATAAGCCAAAATATTCTCAATTCACTAGTGAATATGTGCTTTCCAGTTTAGATGATGAAGTAAACAATGTCTCAATCAATTCGACATATTTTGATGTTTGGGTTCTTGATACTTGTGTCACTCAACACATGCATTTATGAAAGGAATTATTTGAGGAGTTAAATGAAGAATATTATGATCTCGGTATACTTCATGAGATAAATTAATAAATTAGAAGGAAAAGGTAATATTAAACTAGAAGTGTAAAGGTATTTATTAAACCTCGAAATGTAATATACCTTCCTTTATAGAAAAGAAACTTTTCAAGCAATCATTCAACAACAAGGCCATTCCATTTTGTTGGATAATGGTGATGTCACTATTAAAAGAAAAGTGGTAATGCGGTCATTTGATTGCACATGAGGAAGGAAACTTGCTTAAAGTATTAGGCGCAATTTTGTCATTTTCAAGGAAACTTGCTCATCTCGTTGAAGACAAAATGTTTGCAAGTATGTTGTGGAATGCACGAGTTGGGTATACTTACTATGAAAACATTCATGTATCATGAAAGAATGGTGTTTCTAGTTTGGTTACCTTATCCACAAAATTTGATGAAGCAAACATTGTCTTAGTCAATTCAACATGCTTTGATGTTTGGGTTCTTGATAAATGTTCCACTCAACACATGAATTTCCGAAAGGGATTTCACTAATAATTTTTAGTCTAGTATACCTCGCAGATAAATTAAGTCTGCAACCAAAAGGAAAAGACACTATTCAACTCAAATGTATAGGGATTCCAAACTTTAAACTCCAAAATGTAATAAAACTTCCTCGATTGAATAAAAACTTGTTGTCTGTAGTGCTCATTCGCAACAAGGCCATTCCATTTCTTTGGATAATGATGATGTCACTATCAAAAGAAAAGTGATAGTGTAGTCATCTTGATTGGATATGAGAAAGGAAAATTGTTAAAACTAAGAGGTGAGCCATCGGTTTCAAGGAATTTTGTTCATCTTGTTGAAGATAAAATATCTGCAAGTATGTTGTGGCATGCAAGATTTGGTCATAATCACTATGAAAACATGTGTGTATTGCGAAAGAATTGTGTTTCTAGTTTGGCTACATTGCTCGCAAAATTTCAAGAAAAGTTTGAGTCCTACATTTTGGGAAACCATGTAAGGGAACCATTTAAAAAGTCAAAGTGGAAAGCTAATTGAAAGTTGTTGGTTCAACCATACTTGTGTCCTCTTCTAGATATCTCACTAGTGGTCACAAGTACTTCATGTTGTTCATCGATAACTAAATTATAATGGCTTGGATATATTTTTGAAGAAAAATTAGATTCCTTTCAAAATTTTCAAAAGTTTTGAACCATGATTGAAAATAAAGCTCAAACCACCTTGAGACACCTAAGAATGATGACGGTGGTGAATATATTTGAAATAATTTGGATCCTGTCTCCAAAAAAAGGATAAAAACAATCTCTCACACTCCACAACAAAATGGAGTTGTAGAAAGGATGAAAAGTGTTAGGAATATTCCTTGGATTAGTGCTCACATTATTGTTTGTAATAGTTAAATGTAATATTCATATATTACATTAGTAAGTTAGTGTGTTAGTAAGATATTAATATTTTTATATTAATATCATATTTGTGTGTGAAAAATAAAGATTGTAATATTATTAATATGAGTCATAAAACAACTCATTATTAATAATATAGTATATTGTATTAGTTGTGAGTTTGTTGAATAAACAACTCACGTAGCTATTTGAGAGTTGTGTGAGAGATTTATGGGTTTGGGAGTGATTCTAGGAGAGATAAGAGAGGATATTGTGGGATTAAAGATTGGAGTTGAATCCTTGTATTAAGGAGATCAATATCCTTTATATTGTAAGCTCTCTCACCATGTAATTGCTACAAGCTCCATGATATTGAATAATAATAAGAGTGTTTTTGTTATATTTTGTTCTCTGCAACATTGTCTCTTATTGCATTATTCTATTATTTAATGTAATTGCTGCTATTTTGGATTAGATAAACTATCAATTTCATATCAAAAAGGACCTTGATGAACATGGTTCGTGTAATGTTGTTCCATTCCAAGTTTACACATTTGGGCTCAAACAACTAAAACAATAATGTGGGCCATATCACCATAACAACCCTTGATTGACTTGTCAAAAGATGATATATTTAGGTTTTGAATACGCTAACATTCCAAAAAAGGAGGAATAAGTTGACGGAGAGGTGGGTCATTCAGTTTGATGACTTTGGAGTGGGAATTGTTACATCATCAATCCTAAGGAGGCTAACTTTTTTTGAGGTTTATCTCTTGATGGAGAAGCACTTCCATTTAAGTCCTAAACATCATTTACATATTATAGTAGTTTTAATTCCTCCAAGTGCGCATTTGCACATAGTGTTTTGTTTGTGCATAGGTTTCTTTCCTCTCACACGGTCTTATGCATGATATTTTGTTACTTCCTAAATGTTGGTCCATGTGCTTACAAGTTCAAAGAATTTTACCGGTAGAAATTATATTTCAACTTGCTTTGGCACTATCTAATAGATTCACACACAATTCCTAAGTAGAGTTTAGATAATGTTTTAAGTGACTTCAGGGTGATTCTTCAAGTAGCAGATCAAATTTCTTGTTTTCAAGCAAACTCCATGCCCAATGGATGCTTTAAGGCTATTGATCTCCTTCATCTAGTAGGAAGATGGCCTGAAATTTGCTAAAGCTGTTGTCGAAAATAACTCTCCTAGTTATTTTGACAACTCACAGTTCCATTATGGCTATGACATCAAGTTTTTAGCCTACTGGCGCACTGTGGATTTATTCCTTGGCATATTTTCATGGTTGTAGTTCTCTGCGCGCCCCCTCGCATGTTGTTTCTACTTCTTCCTTGCACTCATTAATCCCTTCGCTTCCTTCAGTGCAACTTCCACGTGCTCTCACCTTCCTCCCTTGCATTCTTATCTCCTTGATTTCCCCTCTACACGCACTCCTTGCATGCCCGATTTCCTTCGCCGATCACCGCACATCTTTCTCACATGCACTTGTTGAATTGCCCTTTATTTTGATAAGTCCTTGACATGCCTTTACGCGTATGCCTTTTTCTTCTCGAGTATCGTGCACTTATCTCACACGCACCATTGTTTTTCTCGTTTCTCTTACGCATCGCCTTTGCACACTTTTGTTGCACACTTGCATCCGCACAAATTTTTCTTGCGCACTTACTTTCTTCCTTACATGTTTGCATACCTTTGAGACATGTACCCATTATTCCCTCTCACACGCATCTTATCCCCGCACACACACTCAAGTTGAAACCCTCTGCGCTAAACACTGAGTGCGACGTGTCACTCCTTAGAACTTATCAGATGAAGTGCACAACACACAACCTATCGAACATGCTAGCTACGCACTTTGAATCCTTATGGAAAATGAATGCATGACACGTGGCAGAAAAATAAAAATAAAAAGATAATCAACCCAATGCTCTTGCTCATCGATAGTGCCACATGGATTGCATGTTCTTCTTGAACCACAATATTTAAATCACCATAACTTCCTTCATAGAACTCGGATTCATATGCACCTTGTCTTGTTTGAAAGATGTCGATGATGGCTACATTCTAGCTTTTTAAAATCATATTTTGGTGGGATTTGGTAGGTGAAAACAAGGAAACACAATTTAAGTCATTAATACACACATCTAGTCGACCCAACCACCCAAATTTTATTAGATTTGGTCTCCTTTCTTCTTCCACAAGTTAAACCGATATTGATAGGTGGATCGACAGGTGTTACATGTGGATTTACAACTATTTATTGCTTGTTGGTGGTTGTGATTGGAAATCCAAATTTCCCTCTCTTTTCCTCCTCTTCTCCCCTTCTTCTTCTATAAATTGTTGAATAATGCTCATTTGTAAAGGTTGGACCCTCTTGGATTGCAAGAGCATTATTCAGAGTAGTGTTACTTTGCATTTTGAGTTCTTTGGACTCGATTTGGTTCGTTTCAAGTGGATACGATGTAGTCATATCAAGTTTCTTGACATTCTCAATCAGAAAAGTTAGTTAATCAAGTTCAACTCATTTCAAATCTTGCAAGAATGTACCTATTCTCAAGACTAGAAAACTTCAATACCCTACAAATCTACCTTATCAATGCATTCAAGGTTTCAAATAAGTTTATTATCCATTATCTAGCCCCTCTTAGTTCACTCAATTCATTGGAATCTCAAAATTTGGTCATCTTTGGCAAAAATTGTCAAACAAACTTTTTAAGGTAAATGATGATAGTCAGCTCTGAGTTAGGGTAATCCACAATTCACTTAAGCACTTTAAACACACCTTTGGAGACCTTTTTTTGGGGGTTTGAGATGTGAGCAAAAAGTTTGATTCAACTTGAAGCTATTTGCACATCTCTTTACAAAGCTCTTCCCTAATCCAACTACACCCATGTTTCTCAAGGTTTCCAAGTACCACCTCAAGGATTATGTAACTTGCAATTATTCAAGGCTTCTCATCATCTTCAAGACTCCTTGCTAATATCCTAATGTTATTCAATAATCATTCTAAGGTATATATTAATCAATTGCCTTGAAAGACAATCATCTAACCTACAACTCTGTCTCAGGATAGTTTTGACTCCCTACCTGAACACTGTCAGAGCTTTCTTGATGTGTAGTCGCTTTCAAACTCGTAGCAGAGCTTCTCTATGCACCTCTTGAATTCTTTGAACTATTCCAATGATTGTAGAGCTTTCCATTTTCTAGTGAGGCTTTAAGTTTGCAAAAATAACACCTTCTCTGCCCTGACACGACTGTGTCTTCCAACTGTCACAAATAACTCCGTCGATTGGCCATGAATCAATTTAGTTTATTTTTCATCACCTTGACGACTCCACTACAATCATTCCTTTCAAATTTGAGAATTTATTATCGGATAAAACTAGAGAAATCGATTTTTCTTCCTCTTTTTTTCTAATATCAGGGTTACCTCACTGTAACGAACCCGAGAGGTAGAAATGCATGTTTCATGCTTAATTTTTCATCTTTTCCGGTTCCAGAAACTTCTGAGGGATGAGTGGGTTTTATAGAGACTTCACAACCTCATAATTATTCTTGAACAATCTTGCAATTTGTGTATGGACTAGTTTAACAATGTTCACCAATCATTATTGACTGTATACCTAACATTTCTCAACTGTGACTACATAGTGCTTATGTATCAGCCTGTCATGCATAAAAAAATGATTGTAAATAGACACAAATGACATATAATTTCAACTTACATAGTGGGAGATTTCTCCCCAACGTATTCTCCTTTTGCTTAATGAATTTTAAGTTCAAATAACTACTCAAATTTTTGCACAGACTCATGCACAGTTCACATGTCTCAACAAGATCATTTGCAAACAGTTACCAACTTGTTCATTGGAGATCCGAAATGACTGTATTGATTGATCAATAAGAAAAACAGTTACAAGATGACATTTTATACCTCCACCATTTGAATTCTTGGTCTCTAACTGTGTTTTAAACCAATTAGATATGCTTGGAGGTTACATTACCAAAGGAGCTCAAAATAAAATATAAGTTACAAATCAAAATGACTCCCTAATGTGATTTCAAGACCCTAATGAACCTTATTATCCCCTAATGAGGCCTTATACAAGCTTTAGACCTCTTATTTCAAGCCAAAAGACCAAAATTGGCTCAAGAAGAGATTCAAAATTCAAATTTGAAAAATGGAGGGAAACTCCATAGTTTGAATTTTTGACCTCTTAGACCTATGAGACCAACTTGAATGACCCCTAGGACAACTCTAAGACCTATCAAATCCAAAATTTGATTACTATAAGACTAAACTAGCCCTGGTGATGATTCCCTTGCATCGAGACTTGCCTCTTTCCACCATTGTAATCGATTGTGCATCTCTTCGAAGAAATAAAAGTCTTATTTTATGACTACTCTCTACCCTAGCGTGTATTTTGTTGCATCTTCTTGCCTTTCCTTTGTTATATTGGTTTGTTGTGCATTTTTATGTCCCTTGCATGTTTCTTTCTCGTTGTTCTCCATGGGAATGAGTGCGCAAATGTTGTTTGGATTGTGGCATACTTGTATGCCTTATTTAATAAAATTAAACTAAAGAGGAGTCTGATTACTTTGTTAACTTCTTATGTATGCTACAACAAGTATATGCGACAATAAAGTATAGATATGACTCAAGCAATTAAGCAAAGGAAATGAAACCTAAGTAAGTGATAGAGAGTTAGGTCACTTAGTTGATTTTGTAAATATCTTGGCGAGTTTACGAAGGTGGAAGACTAGCATAACGGCAAAGTACATGACCTTGAAATTGAACCCAGAGGAGCAGGGACTAGGGCGCACGGGCGCTAGGATCCCTTCTTAGGCACCGTGGTCTGACAGGAGGTCTAGAAATGAATTTTACAGGTTGTTGTATGATATAAAATCTTGTTGTTTGTCGCTAAATGGTCGCACTATGATCACCGATGTTGTTGATAAGCTACAATAAAGAGATCACTCGTAAAACCCTCAAAAGAACATCAAATCAAAAATAAGAAAGAGGCAAAATGAGGGGTCGACTATCCTCGGTTGTCAAACAAGTAATCTTATGATCGAGTCCGCACTCCATCTCGGACCCAATAGTTAGTGTGTTGTGTGTGTGTGTGTGTGTGTGTGTGTGTGGAATCATGTCTCGGGTGGCTCGTGTGTGTGTCACACTTCATAACGAGAAAAGTAGCTAGATGTAAAAATATGTAATAGATGTGTGCATGGAATAAAATGAACTTTCCTCCTATGTGTGTGATGCAGAAAACCATCCCTTGTCCCTTGTAATGGTGCTATATGAATGCAAAGATGCTCTTGAGTGCTTGTGAGATGCAACCTTAGGTGATAGTATAGATGCTTAGAGCTTGGTCCTTTAATTTGGTCACATAAATTTATATTTATATGTTTCTCTTGTTCAAATTTTGTAATTGATCACTAAAATGTTGACCCCTAAGAGATAGGGATGCACAAGGCTAGAAAGGACCCAAAAAGGAGCGAGAAAAGTACAAAGAGGTCTAGGGCACCCAGAGGGGATGAGGGCGCCTGGGTGCCGACGTCATGGCTAGGTGATTGATTCCAAATCCAAAAAAGGTGAAGTATGATGGGTCAAACTGGGTAGTAAGGTTCGTAAGGTCGAAAGGGAGACTAAAAGGGAATCTAAGAGGCCAAGTATAGTGATCAACTAGTACTTTTTCTCGTAAGAAGCATATGAATAGTAGTATGTGATTAGGACCTAGTAATGTACCCAAAGTACGTGATTTAGTGTCTACATTTTCCCCCACTTTATGTTGGTGAGCGGAAAGCTTGGTAACATAAATTAGATAGAGATGCGTACTGATAACCATGTAGATCGATGTAGAAGAGCATTTTGAGACAAGAAAAGTGTGGAGTGATAAAAAGTGTGAAGCATGGAAACTATATAAGAGGAAGTAAAAAGAAAAGTGATGATGATGACCCTAGGGTGGAAACACACGTGTGGATGTGGTGTTGTACCTATTGTTGATGACGATGCTTGTTGTGTGTTGATGTTGACTACCGCTTCCCATAAAGACATACTGCAAAAGAGAAGAACGAACAAGTAGTCAAACATGGTGTATAGATGTATAAAATGTATGTAAAAAGTGTGTAAAATGTTGAAAATGTGAAAAAGGAACATGTGCACCTGATCTGTGATGAGTAAAGAGTATATAAAGGATCCTGAAAATGTCAATGAAAAGCAAGTTTTTGGGAAATCTCACGCCACTACGTAGTAGTGTAGGGAGAAAGGTCTAGTATTATTCTCCAACCTTTGACTGCTTCCCGAAGTAAAAACACCATTACAGATGGTGTGTACAAGTCCAATCCAATGTAAATAAGTGTGATTAAATGTGATTTAAGCTAAAGGATTTCCCGCCCTATGAAAATCCTCTGTGACAATGTTAGAAAGTGTACTTGATATGAAAATGATGTGTATCGCCTGGTCTCAGTGCCTAGGAAGGGACAAAAGCACCTAGGCGCCCAAGTCTGATTCTAGGCACTAGTGTCTGTGTTGAAGTAAGGACCCAAGTCTAATTCTAAGCCCTGTCTGAGTCTGTAGACTGTGTTGACTCTGTGTTAGACCGTACTAAAATGTGATCAGTAACTATTGAATGGGGTGGTGATCCACCCAATAAATCACCAAATGATTTAACAAAAAGAAACTAAAGAGGAATAGATTACTTTGTTAAATTCTTATGTATGATACAACAAATATACGTGACAATAAAGTAGAGAAATGACTCAAGCAACTAAGCTAAGGAAGTGAAACCCTAAGTGCAATAGAGAATTAGGTCACTTAGTTGATTTCACAAATATCCTAGAAGTGTGCGAAGGTGGAAGACTGGATAGAACAACAATATATGACCTCAAAAATGAACCCATAAAAGTGTAGGAGTGCAAGAGGAGCAGGAAGTAGTGATCCTGGGTGCATGGGGCACACCTAGGCACAAAGATCCCTTCCAGGCACCAAAGTCTGCACAAGAGGTCTATAAATGAATTTTACAAGGTCGTTGGATGATCTGAAACCCTCATTGTTTATCGCTAGATGGTCGCACTATGATCGTCGATGCCGCTGATAACCTACTGATAAAGAGATCACCTGTAAAACCCTCAAAAGAACATTAAGTCCTAAAAAGAAAGATGCAAATTGATGGGTCAGATTGTCCTTAGTTGTCAGACAAGTGATCTTACGACTAAACGATGCACTACATCTCAGACCCAATGTAGTTATATGTGTTTGTGTGTAAAATCGTGCCCTGGGTGGATCTTGTGTGTGTCACACTTGATAGTGAGCAAAGTAGCTAGATGTAAAAGATGTAATAGATGTGTGCATGGAATAAAATGAACTTCCCTCCTATGCATGTGATAAAAAAACCAACCCTTGTCCCTTGTAATGGTGCTTAGATGAATGCAAAGATGCTCTTGAGTGCTTGTGAGATGCAACCTTAGGTGATAGTATAGATGCTTAGAGCTTGGTCCTTTAATTTGGTCACATAACTTTATATTTATATGCTTCTCTTGTTCAAATTTTGTAATTGATCACTAAAAGGCCGACCCTAAGAGATAGGGATGGCCGATGGCTAAAAAGGACCCAAAAAGGACCGAACAAAGTACAAAGAGGTCTAGGGCACTGGGCACCGGCGTCTTGCACAGGTGCTTGTGTCCAGAGCTAGAAAAGGTGAAGTATGAAGGGTCAGACTATGTAGTAATGTCCGTAAGGTCAAAAGGGAGACTAGAAGGGAACCTAAGAGGCCAAGTATGGTGATCAATTTGTACCTTTTTCCTGTAAGAAGTATATGAATAGCACTATGTGACTAGGATCTAGTAATGTACCAAAAGTGTGTTATTTAGTGTCTACACTTTGCCCTTCCTTTATCCATTTTCCCTTGTTTCCTCTCATATGAGAGTGTTCATCCCCTTCTTTCTAGTGCTATCACCTCCCTTTATCTTAGGATTTTGTTTTATGCATCTCCTTCTCACCCGGGTCCCTTAGAATCGTAGATTAGAGATAGATAGTTGCATTTTCCTTCTTAGGAGTAGCTTTAATAGTAGAAATAGGTAGAGGAAGCCGACCTTCTCTGGAGGTCTATCTCAAACACAAGGTTCCACAATTTGGAGACAATTCCATGTTGCCTCAAAGCCTCAGGTCATCCTGATTTTGGACGGGTGCAATTTTGAGCTCCAACACTTCCCTCATGAAAAATATGGTAAAAACATTATAGATGTTTATAGGAAAATCTTGGCTCTTTGTGCCAAATGGATTGTTAAATAAATTGATGAAAATGAGGCTTAGAAATTATATTAAGGCATTGCATCTCGACATGTGCACCCTATGGAAAAACTTGTTAGAAGAACGTTGGCTTTCATACCTTGCTCATCATTTACGTTGCAGATTAAAATTGAGGGTTCTTTCATGGCTAAGAACCCTCGTAAAGCTTTGAAAGCTAACAAATTGTATTTATGTTAGGTTGGTGATGAATTCAAATATGGGGTTTCATCAAAAACTCAAACATTCAGTGGCCATCAATTATGACAAGAAATTACATTCCTTGGCAGAGATTCTTGGAATTAAGGCCCTTTGCTTATTTTAGAAGCAAAACACTTCTATTTAGAGCCTCGTCCATTCCATAAATTGGTTATTGTGGCCCACACTTAAACTAAAATATAATTGCCCAATTGATACCTTCCTCCCACTTTGAAAATTCAAGAACCCTCCCATTTTATGTTTCACAAACTCGTCTTCAATCCACATTGCTGGTGACGAGATTGGCAACGAAATGTGGATACCCCTTTCAAAATTTATCCCCCAAGATTGTTCTATCAAATTATGAGCCCTTTCTCTCCCGCTCTCTAAAAATGAATTCTCGCTAAAGCTTAAATTTTCTCCCTTCAATCTCGGCTTGCATGCCTTAATGGAGTATGCAATACTCAATTATAGCAAAAAGTTGCAAACTTTTTGTGGTTTTTTGATAATCAAGGTCTTCCATTGGGGAAGGCTCAAACATATTGGTGTTGTCATGCTCAAGTGTCAAGTGTCATGCATGTGCGACTGAAATATTTAAATACATTTTTGGTACTACCCTCATGCTTAAGATGCGGACTTGAATCTAGTCTCTTTTATACCACCCCAAGCTTTTACGTGAAATTTAGTTTTTGGGGACCCTTCTCATTGACTTGCTTATATAGTTTTTTTTTGGAATTTTTTAGAGCTATTATTCTTTTTCAATTATGGAATGCTTCAAATGTTGTTTTTTTCATGAAGACATTTCATAACATTTTTAGATTAATGTTACATCTTTTGTGTGCCTACATATACAATCTTAGGTTGAGAAGGTGGTTTTGGAGTTTACGCCGAGAAGGTGAAAACAATGCCATTTGCGAAGTTGACTTTCATCCCTGTGTCACCGCCACTTCTCTACCTGCCACCCCCATAGTAGGGTCCTGGAGTCCACTACCACCTTAGGGGAACATTATGTTGGCTCATATCTGCTACTCTATCTCATTAGCCCTTTCCAATACAAGGTGGCATGATTGTCGCGGGTTCTTTGCCACCTAGTCGGGTGCAAGACTCTCAAATGTTGGATGGGTGGCTTACACCAAATTCTCCAGTTGATGAACCATCTTGTTTGAGGGCTTTATACGAGATCCTCCGATTGGTGAATTGTCTAGTTTGAGGGCTCTCCTTCCTCAAAATAATTTGTCACCTCCTCCAAAATAATGTTGTTAGTTATACTTGACTCTATACCTTCTATCAATTTGTAATCTAAATTTTTATATGCATAAATATAACATTTTATTTTATGATGCCATAACTCTTTCGAAACACCCATTTTAATTTAGCCACATTAATATAAAATATTTAAACAAACATAAGCATCCCATTTTTAGTGAAGCTAAACATATGTTTAATACATAAAAGTACATCCTCTAAGGTAATGGAATGAATGCACCACAACGTGAGATTGACATTTTGTGCTAAACATTATAACTCTCACAAAATATCACATGTTGGAAAATAGGGAACAATGGTACATTTGAGTCTGTTGACTTGTGAACTTACTCCACGTAATCTACATTGTCTACCAAGGAAATAAGATAAGTAGGCACAAAGATATTTTTGTTTGCCTCAAAGAGGTACTTGGGAGTCTTGGACGGATTAATTGAATTCTTTCTTTTGCGTCTTTATCTTTGTATAGTTATAATAAAAATTTGGGACATAATTTATATATAAATTTATATTAAGATGATGGCCATTTCACATATTCGTAAATATTTCAACATTAAAATTATGAAAAACATTTAAAGGAGTGTCAAATTTAACTTTTGGTTGTATGTATATTTTCGTAGTATTAAATTCGTTTGGAATAATGACATAAGAATATAAAAATTGAAGGATGACATATGTACATAATGAATGTAATTAAGCGTTTATGTTCAAGAGACTTAAATAAATTACATTGAATGTGCAACAAATTGAAAACTAGCTATTCACATGCATGACGCACGAATCTTAATATATCCACACCTGTCTCAATTTCTCGATGCTACCAACTTACTATATGGATGGTGTATCTATTTTAGTTCTAAGGGTATCCCCACTGAGCTATATGGAGTGTATAGTCGGGGTCGGTTGGAGATAGGAGATACACGAGAATAAAGTTGGGGCCCTCCGGCCGGAGCCCGAGGTAGATATAGAGAGTGGGAGGTAAGGGACCCACCATTCATCTCACAGATATATAGATAGGGTTTCGCTCATATGATCTGCTTTCTCTTAGACCCGCACATGAGCCAAAATGCACAGTGTTGAAGGGCGAGCTTTGCTGACGCGGGAGGGCTAAAAATGAGGTTTTCCGCACAAAACAAATTAGTAATTGCAGTGTCCTGTATACGGTCTCTTCATTTTTTTAGTATTATAATAAGAAAGTAAAAATCTTGAACACGTGGCACTCTGTGTTAAGTTGAAATGTTTCATCAAATATTTAATGTTGTCCTTTCTGACAGACTTGTCGGCGCCCCTCCTGCACTGACCTCATGAAGCAGTTGGCGGCAATCACTGCTGCAATAGCTCGCATTCTTAGCAGGAGGGCGCCCTTGAGCGCGCATTTTGCACTATTTTTGGTGCATGTGCGCGAGTCTTCTTGGTACCTTATAACATTTAACCTCCATAAACATTGATTTTAAATTTTCTAATTCCCACATTAAAAATGAAATAAAGATCCAAATGGACATTTAAACAACACAATCTCAATTTCTTTTTATTTAAAAAGATATCTTTATTTTAAAAAGCTTGTGAAGGAAAAAATGTATGAAGAAGGAAATCTAATTAAATAATATTATTGTAACATTAACTTTTACCTCACATTAATATTTCAAGTCTATTTCCAATTCGTTGGGAGATACTCAATTTGTCACCATTTCAAATAATTATGAATAGCTTGTGTTTTTGAAAGCTATGACAAGACTTTGAAAAGTTTCTTGAGGGAACAATGAAGTTGATGGTTGATGGTAAGAAATAAGGGAGTGATAGGAATGGTTAGGTAGGAAACATTGAAAGTTGTAGCTATAAAAAGATTATCAAAGTTAAGGGAGCCATTAAATTGATGGGTGAATTGGGTAAGAATAGAGAAAGAATAGTTTTTAGGTGGGAAATATTAAAAATGGAGTAAAGAGATTTGGCATATTAGGTGGAGGCAGGTAGAACATCAAATAAATATATTTAGTGGGAAGCTTTCTCTATAAAATGAAGGGACCCCTATAAAAATGATAGATGTTGATTTTCAAAATTATATATGATTATTTAATAGAATTTTAGATTTACATATGCACTTACAAGCATCTTATAATGTAAAGTCTGTCTCCACTTTCAATCATACCCTCTCACAATCATACATCTGGCATTCACTAACTCATAATTAATTAATATTAAACTCCTTTAATACCCCTAAACCTATATAATATTTGAAACCAAAGTCTTATTCCATGTGATAACTTTCTACCTAAATGGTTGTGGATATTATTAGGGAACGTTGTATGCTTCTAGAAGTTAAAATCTTTAGGTAGGTAAAAATCATATCAAATCAACTTAGCTATTCAATGAAATAATTTCCAAAGGAAGCCTAGTTATAGTTTCGTGCTTCGAGATGTTGGGTAAAATAAAATAAATATTAACCTATGACTCGTGCAAAAATGAATAATCATGCAAAACCTTGTGAAATACCTTAGTATTGTCTATTCATATGTGGGACCGCATTCAATTTTCATTTTCTCGAGCCACGGAATTTCGAGGAGGAGAGACAAAAATGCAAAACACTTATGAGCCACGTCATCAGACATGGAGGGTGCCCAATTTTCCAGACCATGTCCGGATACATTCCCCACGGGAGGAGAAAATATGAAGACTTTGGAAGATATTTTAAGGATTTTTTAAAAGAGATTTTTAAGTTAAAAAAGAAAATTAAAAAATAAGGGAGGCTTACTAAGCATGCATTATGAGGTGAGGTGGCAGTCTCTGCACTTGCGGTGCGGAGTTAATGCATTGGGGAGAGGTGTTAGTAGTGGTACACCTTAAGTTATGGGGTCGAGAAAATCAATTGTTTATCATGTGGGATCACAATTTTTTCAGCAATATGTAGTTCATATTTGTCTTCGCTTTTTTTTAAGGAATGTTTAATTGGATGAAAAGCCATATTTAGAATTGATTTAAAACTAGCAATCACATGTGTACAATGCAATGTGAATGCCGAATGGTATATGTTATTAGATTTAGAAAGACAGTTATTACTTTTGTAGTTGATGTTGATAAGGGGTGTGATTGACAATATTGATTTTCTATTAAAGCCAGAACAAATGTTGCAAAATACATTAGAAGGGATGTTAGATAATAGTTAGTTGTGTAATAATTGAATACAAATGCAAGTGAGACATGTAAGTTTGCTATTACTCACTCTCAAGAATGTAGTGAATGTGAAGTGTTGTTGTCAAAGTAGATTGAAAAAATGACTAAGTGCTTTAGCATATTATCTCTCCATGAAACTAAAATGAGACATAATATGCAATTATATATAAACAAATCTGAAATGGTTATGGCACATACAGAAATTATAATTAGTATAGGGAGTTTATATATATTGGTAATTGAGCAGGAGATGAAACTTATAGTTCACTTCTGATCATTCTAACGTGGGATTTTGTGAGCACACAATGGAGCCTTCTTGTAGTGATTTTTCGGTTGCACGGCTTGCAAATTTGGAGGGTAGAAGTGTTGTCTGAAAATGTTTCCCATCTGAAAGGTCAACACGATGTTGGACTGCCGTGTTGAGAATGGACCTTAGGGAGGACAAGTGCAATATCTGAAATGTGGGGTCAATAATGGAACCACCCTCAATCAATTGAGAAATGCCTTCGTGTGTCAAAGTTATTTCCATGACAACTAAAAGATCCCCGAGATAGTGAGAGTTCTGCAAATGTAAACTTGTAGTGCAGTCAAAGATGAAATGAAGGATGTGTTCTGGAAAGCATGCATTTGTAAGCAATGGGAACCTTTAAAGTTTGCTTCCTTTTTTCATTTATATTTTCTAAAAAGTGCAAACAAAAAGTCTAACCCTTTAACAATTCAATTTGTAAAAAAAGATTTAATTTACAAAGCTTTGCATGAAAATGACTAAAAATTGCATGATTCTTACTTGACATTTTAAAACTATATTTATTTTTGTGCAGATATAATGAGGAACACATTAAAAATGTGTTGTTGTTGGTTTACATAAAGAAGCAAACAATTGTATATAGAAAAAATATAATGAAGAACACATTAAAAATGTGTTGTTGTTGGTTAACATAAAGTAGCGAGCAATTGTATAAAGGAAAAATTGAACACGTTTGTTGAAAAGTTAGATTTTGTGTTCCATATGTTCCGCCACAATATATATATATATATATATATATATATATATATATATATATATATATATATATATATATATATATATATATATATATATGCATTTATTTGAAATGAATTCATTATTATGTTAAGCAAATAGAATGGAAAACAATAAGAACAATATGTACACTTGAAGTGAGAAAACTATAGGTATTTGTATGGAGATACAATGATAAAGAAATTAGGAATGCATAGTTATTGGATAAAAAAAACTGAACATGTGTTTAATAAGTTTGATTCTCTGTCGGATATATACTGCCACAATACATACATGGAATTATTTGGAACGAGTTACAATTTGTTTCAAAAACACTTATAGACAAACACTTATAAACTAACCACTACAAGCTATTTTTTAAAATCAAATTTCTTGCTTTTTGCTTGTGCAATTTTCTTTGCACGTTTTTGGTATTTTTGTCAGTTGTGGATGCCTCGATTGGTATTCCCATTCTCCTCAATTTGTGGGGTGGTTCATATTTCAGTGCATCTTCGTTAGAATCATAAATCAAGCGAAGCCTTGTGAATGATCTCCAATCGTTCGGATTTTGGAGAGAAAAATTGGGGATGTTGCCATCAGGTGGAGTCGATCTCTTATCATTTCGGCTATCACTATTTTAGGTGGTTTTCGTTGTCTGCAATGCAAAACATTAACAACACATTTAAGACGTTTAAAATCTTCCTCCCTCTGTAAGCAAGGCGTAGTTAATGTCAATCCCGTTGTAGGGAGGGGAATTGTGTTTCTAGTTTGCATCATATTAAACTAGAGAGGGAAAAGAAGTATGTTAGTTTTATAAGATTGTGGGATTTCACAAGATCTTGCAAACAAATGTAATGAAATTACTTGTATAATTCAGATCATGAGTAGAAATATAACACCAAATAACACAATATTCCAGAATAATGATCTCAATATGCAATTAGAATAGCTTCACCACTTCGAGGGGGCAACCTCCAAACCATACAATAAGACTCAAATGCTCCAAAAAAAATTATGAACTACTATCTAAAATCGCCTATATATACTATTCATATGTTATGGCCAACACCAAGGCCAACCTACTAAGCATGAGAAAGTATAAATGATATAATAAAATGATATGGTAAGCCACAAGTCAGCTACTCATATCCTAATACAAACAATAGGTTAAGGGCGTAGCATGCCCTTCCCCTTTAGAGCAACATTGTCCCCAATGTTGAGAAGCTCTGGAGTCTTCTTTGCGGGAATGTCATATCTTCCCATGTTGCATCTTCATTGTCCATATTCTTCCACTTGATCAAGTACTCAATAATAACCCGTGTCCTCAATCTTTTAGTGCATGTTTGAAGGATGCGGTCAGTTCCAAGATGACTCTCCTCCTCATCGAGCTCAAGTAGACTTGTTTGGGCTGATACTCTTTGTCAATTACTTTCTTCAGGCAAGAAACATGAAAGAATGGATGTATTTTGGTTGATTGTGGAAGTTCTAATTTGTATGCTACAGTACCAATCTTCTGCAATACTTGATAGGGGCCATAATACTTCGGTGAAAGTTTTTATCCTTTTGTTGTTGTTTCAAAGACATTTGCTTATATGGTTGTAACCGCACAAAAACCCAATCACCGACTTCAAAATGCCTTTCTGTGTGATGTTGATCAGCCTGTTGCTTCATGTGGTTTTGTGTCATGACCAAGTTCTCCTTGAGACTAGAGAGGACCTCTTGTTGATACTGAATGTGTTCTTATCTTGCTCTAACCCGCGGTTGTCCTCTTAATGATGATGTGATGGATGGTGGATGGTACCCATAGAGTGCCAAAAAAGGAGACATTTTAGATGAAGTATGGAAGGAAGTGTTATACCACCATTTTGCAAGTGGCAACCATTGGACCCATCTTGCTTGTTTATCTGACGTAAAGCAACGAGAGATATCCCTCCAAACACTTATTTACAACTTTTGTTTACCCATCGATTTGGGGATGATAAGAAGAGCTACGAGCTAGCGAGTACCTAAACATGAGAATAAATCAGTCCAAAAATTACTAGTAAATATGGGGTCTTGATCACTTACTATAATCTTGGTGTCCCATGAAGCTTCCGAATTTGTGTCCATGAAGACATTTGCTACTATGCTTGCAGAATAAATGGGTGTGCCAAGGCACAAAAATGAGCATATTTAGTGAGTCTATCCACGACAAACATGATGACATTTTTCCTTGATTTAGGCAATCCTGTGATAAAGTCCATGGAAAGCTCTTCCCACCGCCGGCTAGGAATAAATAGAGGTTGTAGAAGACCCGGGATTGAACTGTTTCACCCTTATTTTGCTGAAAAACCATGCATTTTGCCACAAATTTTTGGACATCCCCTTTGAGACCTTCCCAAAAGAAATCTTGTTTGACTCGATGATAAGTCTTCAAGAATCCAGTGCCCCCTTATTGGAGAAGAGTGAAGCTCAGATAGAATCCTATTTTTAAGAGTGGAGTTCTTACATAGGTATAATCTATCTTTATACCATAAAGCATCCCCTTTCAATACAAAATTTTCAGACATGCTTGGATCATTTTGGAGATGATGAATGAGGTTTTGTGTGGTTGGGTCATTTCTCCATTCGGACCTTGCCTCATCTATCCAATCTTCCTGTAATATGGATATGGCACATAACAAGGCTGCAGTTGATTCATCTTTCCGCGACAGAGCATCCGCAACTACATTCTCCTTCCCTTTCTTATAGATAATCTCAAAATCATATCCCAACATCTTGGAGACCCATTTTTGTTGTTCTTCAGATGATAAACGCTGCTCTAAGAAGTATTTCAAACTATCATGATCTGTCTTCACTTTAAAGTGTCTTCCTATGAGATATGGTCTCCATTGCTTTACTGCATGAAGTATGGCTAGCATTTCCTTCTCATAAGTCGGCTTGGAAAGATTCTTACCTTTGAATTGATAGCTCAAAAAGGCAATAGGACAACCTTCTTGCATGAGAACTACCCCATACCCACCCCTGATGCATCACATTCAATAATGAATGTTTTGGAAAAATCTGGAGTAGCCAAGACTGGAGTGGTGCACATGGCCTCCTTTAGTTGCTCAAATGCTTTGGTTGCATCCTCACTCCAATGGAAGGAGTCCTTCTTTAATAAATCTGTGAGAGGTGCAGATATGCTTCCATAATGCCTTACGAATCTTCGGTAATAACCTGTAAGCCCCAAAATCCTCATAGATTCTTTAGGGTTTTTGGAACCTTCCACTCCATCATGGCTTTGATCTTATTAGGATCTAGTTTAACCCCTTCATGAGAGAAAATGTGACCCAAATATTCAACCTCCTTGAGTCCAAAAGAACACTTAGAGGGCTTTGCATAAAGTTGATGTTGCTCAAGGGTTTCCAAAACCTTATTTACATGATGCAAATGTTCCTCCCATGTTTTGCTATAAATTAATATATCATCAAAAACACTATGAGAAGGAAAAAACACTTAAAAATAGAATTCATCAAACTTTGAAATGTCGAAGGTGCATTTGTGAGTCCAAAAGGCATTACGAGAATTCATAATGGCCTTCATGTGTTCGAAAGACAGTTTTATGAACATCCTCATCCTTGATTCCCGATTTGATGGTATCCCGACGAAGATCAAGCTTTGTAAAATAAACAACACCATGCAACTCATCAATTACAGGAATAGGAAACTTATCTTTGATTGTGTACTTATTAAGTTCCCTATAATCAGGACACATGTGCCACATGTCATCTTTCTTCCGTACCATCACTACTAGAGAAGAATAAGCACTCTAACTATGATGGATAATTCCTGCTTCCAACATCTCTTGTACAATCTTTTCAATTTCACTCTTTTGCACATATGGGTACCTATAAGGTCTGATGTTAGGCGGTTGACTTCCTGGTAATAACTAAATAGCATGATCATGATCTCTCTTTGGAGGTAAGCCCTTTGGTATATTTTCAAATACAACAGAGTGTGCATCCAACACTACTTGCATATCTGATGGTATAATGTCCTTAGAATGATGAGCCTCCAATGAAAATAGTTGTGCCACAAATCCCTCTACACCCTTTTTTAGCATTTTGTGCATCTAATGAGAACTTACTATTTTTGGAGACTTTGCTCTTAAGCCTCTTAGCTCAAAAGTCCTTCCTTCAGAGTGAAATCGCATGAACAAGTCTTAGAAGTTCATCTCAATGGTTCCCAAAGTGGTAAGCCATTGAACCCTAACACAATGTCTCTGCTCCTCCCATAGAAATGGCATACATGGGACTATTTAGTATGTAATCTCCATGGCAAGCTTAATGCTATGGTATTTTCCGAACAAAGTAAGTACCTCCATCAACAATCATTACTTGACATTCGGATTTGGATAAATGAAGCAGTTTAGGTGAAGCTTGCTAACTTATGATTGATAAAGTGTGAGTACTTCTGAATCAATCAACTTTGTGACCCTTTATTTTTAGGAATCCAAACACCTTTAGGGTTTGGGGGTCTAATACCTGAAATTGCATGGCATGAGATTGTTGGTTGAGGATCTCGACTCCTCCCTCCGGCTTAACCAAGACCTCTAACTCGAATCTTCATCCTTCTCTTCATCTTCACTAGGCCCATCAATGTAGAACAACTTCTTTTCAAGCACATTTATGTCCTGGTCCAAATTTTTACATCACGGGTAAAACATAAACCTTTTTCTCTTTTTTTCTTCAATTTGTTGAGGTGTAAATCTAACTAGTTGAGGGAGTCTTTGGGGCCAAGTGTGTGCGATCTCGGTATAAGTGAAATGTTGTCTCCTACTTGAAACAAATTTCTCCTCTGCCCTTCTTGCCATAATCATTGAATCAGAAACCTTATGAGGATTAAACATACGCACCTCATGCTCAATGTGATCCTTAAGACCCCTGAGAAATAGGTCATTCAAATTCTCTTCAGTAATATTTTCCACCCGTAGAGAAAGGTTTTGGAAGTGATGAATGTAATCCTTAACAGATCCTATCTATCTCAATTTTGCTAATTGGCTGAAGTAATTATTTGACACACTAGAACTATAGTGTAATTGCAACTCTTCAGTGAACACTGTCCATGTAACATTGAGACCACTCTTCTGCCTTTGAGCACATAACCATTGATACCAGACGAATTGGTCAGGTTCAAGATACAAAGCTGCCATGGTCACCTTTTGTCTTGGTGGAATCTGATGTAGTTCAAAAAAATTCTCCATTTGGTTGATCCAATTAAGTGGATCCTTTCCATCAAACTTACGCATCTCCACTTTTGGAAACATAATACGGGCCTGCAGAGTTCTCGTATTTGGATTGTGCACACTCGAAGATCCACTCTGGCTCATGTGTCTATTATGTTGACCTAAGGATCCACCTTGATTGACATAAGTATGATTACCCATCATATACGTACTGAAGTTTTGCATGAAATCCTCCAATCTTTTTCCAATCCTATCCACATCTTCTTTGTTGGCCACCCGAGATTCGAGGTCTCTCAGGTTAAACTCAAGTTGGCTTACTTTGTGGTCTGTTGAAGTAAACCCTAACCCTGAGGAATATGTAATTATATCTTGTCTCCAACTCATCAACTACTATCTCATCCTTTTCTGGTGTTTTACCCAGAGTGATGGGATTCTTTTTTCCTCTTGTGGAAGGCCCTGCCATGATGCCCCAAAATAGTAGGATGTAGGGATCACAGTCAAATTTTAGGGTTTCGTATTTCAATATGAATTCAGCCAAATATAAAAAAACTTAAAGAACAAACCCAAAATAATTTTTTTGTGCTTTTGAAAATGTAACGAATTTGAAAAATTCCACAATTTGCACCCTAGGGAGCGATTTTATGAAAAACCCTAAATTTGTAATAAATTTTGCAAAATAAATCAAAAAAGTATGAAATTTTCAAGGAACCTTACTTGAAATGTTTTTGCAACTCTGGTAAAAATATCTCCCACCAATTCACTTTGGTTCGCAATATATGGTGGAAACAAAAAATTAGGGTTTTTGCCTAATTTTGGCTCAGATCGCAACTTTGATACCACTTGTAATGAAATTACTTGTATAATTCAAATCATGAGCATAAATATAACACCAAATAACATAATATTCCATAATAATGATCTCAATATGCAATTAGAATAGCTTCGCCACTTCGAGGGGGCAACCTCCAAACCATACAATAAGACTCAAATGCTCCAAAAAAATCATGAACTACTACCTAAAATCCCCTATATATACTTTTCATATGTTATGGCCAACACAAGGCCGACCTACTAAGCATGAGAAAGTTTAAATGATATAATAAAATGATATTGTAAGCCAAGTCGACTACTCACTCATATCCTAATACAAGCAATAGGTTAAGGGCGTAGCAACAAATGCGGTGCATCCTTTAAAATGTTGAGCTCATGCTGAGTTAGGTGTGTGTTGGTGCAAGACATTAGGAGTTCCCAATCCTCAATAAGAGGAGTTGAATCTCGCATGTGGAGCAACAAATTCCGGAATGAAACTTGTGCATTGGTTGTTCCTTGTTGTCGTGGCAAATTTTATATTGCAAGGCCACCCAAACATGAGATCTACTGACATAGAAATCACATAAAGGGGATAGTTTGGCTTTTGGATTAAACACGATTTTTGGGTTCTTTCGACATATAAATTGCACAGTTTTTGCAATATGCATTTTCATTTTTATTTTGTATGTCTAATATATAGGATATCGGGTTTCAACCATAGTGGGAAAAACCTCCAAATTAAATAGGATATCAGGTTCTAATCCTAGTGGCAAAACCCCTCTATATTAAACAAAAAACCACCTTTTTTTCATTTTCTTCAGCTGCTTAAAAAAACCTCTTTTTCAGAGAGGGGTCAATGTGAATCTACATTTATTTAACCTTAATTGACTTCATTTTTTGAATTTAAAGATGAAAGCCAGTTTTAAACTTCATAAATTTCAAATAAAAAGCAAAGTCAATTAGAGTTAAAGAAATGTGGATCAATAACCTCGAGGAATAAGAGGGTTTTGTTCACATGGCTCTAGAAAACAAAATAATGCGGTTTCTTTCAATTTGGAGATTTTTTCAATTTCACTACAAGGCTTGAAGACATATAATTGAAAAAAATTGTGGAGTTAAAATGTGCAAATAAAACTCATATACATAAGCTCAAATACCTCAGCAAGAATTAAGATTCCATTTGCCAATACTTGAGTAAAAAAGGAAAAATAGCCAACTAGCTAATATTGGCCACTAAAATCATTCCTAGTCTTTTCTCAATATCAACCGCAAATAGTGTTGGATTAGAAGTTTGCTGCTAACTATGTACTTGCAAATATTCGTGTCAGTCAAGAGGAATCAAAACACATTTAAGTTGAACTGATTTCCCTTCACTAGTGAAAACACACAACCCATGTAGAGCATGTGAAGTACATTCCAACAAAAATAAGAAAAATCAAGCAAAAACGACAACATAATTTTTTCTAGCAAACATTGCAAAGCATGTAGAACTTGCTTTGTATAGAAATATCAATTTAGGGAAATTAAATTCAAAAGAAGTCCATTTAGGTTAGATAAAGTTGATTAAACTTGACCAACTCCTTAAAAAATTAAGAGTTTTACTTGTACAACAGAAAAATCAATAAATGTATTTTTTTCATTTTTAGGGGTTTTTGGCTATTACGATTAAAAGTAATTAGGAAAAGATATCCAATAAAAGGAACTATTGTCCACGTAAAAATACTCAAAACACCTCAAAGTAAGCATTAGGGTTCCTTCCGTTCAAATGCCAACTTATCATCTCTAGTATTAGTGTTTCAACATTGAATTCCTAATATAGGATTACTGTAAGTAATATATATGTTATAGAAATTGAGGCAAAACTTCATTTTCAAATTGCCAATACCTTTTTGAGAAAATGGAAATAATAGCCAACGAACCAATATTAGCCACTAAAATTATCCCTGGAAAAGACAAAGCATTCAAGTTAATAGAAGAAACATACATGAGGAAAATAATGAATTGGGAGATGAAAATAATACATTGCAATATGAATAGATAGAATATCTATTACAAGTATGTGTCTACACATCAGGCTAGAAAATCCATCCTGGCTTTTTGTTTTGTCTTTGATTGACAACAACCCTATTTGTATCCCTGCCTTTTGCTCTCTCTTTTAGTTAGACACAAAAGAGAATATATAGAAAAAACATCTCAAATTAAATGCAGCTAACTAAAAAACTTAAAACACGCATCTTCCATTTACCATCTCCTCTACTTACCCCAATGTGGTATCAATAGCCATCATGCCTGAACAGATCATGCATCCTCTGGATACTTTATGGAGGGAATCCAGAGTGGTATTCTCTGGTTCTCTGCCCAGAGCAAGTGGAGGTGTTATTTAATAGTTGAATATAAGGATTTCTTGGCATTGGTCTTGTTATGCCTATCTTCTGATTCTGCCTTCCTGACAATTGCATCCCACATTTTCCTACTTGCATCTTGATTGATAAAACTTTCGGCTATTATATTGTGATAAAACCAAAAATTTATTGATTTAAGGGGCTTTACCTGTGTGTCATAACCGTTTGGGAGTTGAAAGCCTTTGAACACTAATTATTTTTTCCGTGGAACTATCATCCTCAAATAATAGAGCAAGCTTTGAGTAGCTTTTGACTATATATATATATATATATATAATATTATATATATATATATTATTAATAACGGATAAATATATATAAAATATATTTATATAAATTAAAATTTACATACAATTGTTAAAAACGGAAAAGCTGAAAAACCTTAAAACATTAAAAGTCAAAAGTCACATTAAAAAAGTCAAAGACATGCAAAATCAAGTAAAGTGAAATTGTTAGAAAAGAAAAATAAAATTTTTAAAATAGCAAAAGCAAAGGTTAATGCATGCAAAAGCTATAAAATAAAATTTAAAAATAAAAGCAAAATTGTTAGAAAAGAAAAAAAAACAAAATTGTTAAAAATAACAAAAGCAAAATTGTTAAAAATAACAAAACCATCATTTAGGCCGTCAAATTTGACATAGTCCCATGAATTTCTCGCAAAGCCTTTTCCCATAGGAGTAACGCCTTCCGCGTAGTAATAAATTTATTTACATTACAACCATGGCGGAAACCAATACTTGGACATGGGTGATAATGCTTGAACATTGAATTTTTAATACTTGTACATGGGTGAGAGGTCTTACATGTCATGATGTGATTGGCTACTCTATATAATAATTATGTCAAAAATTAGCCACTAGATAGTACTATCACAAGTATGAGGTGGTACTATAACAACTATTGGGTATTGTTTGATCAAGACTCATGTCAACTATTGGATCATGTTCACATATTGGCCCCTCCCCTACTGCACCTTATTTCAGGCATCCACACTATATTCATTTCTATCTTGAATATTTTGGTTATAAATTCTACGATAGCCTTGGTGATTTATATTTGGCCTTTTCCTTGTTGCTTCAACTCTTCACCTGGTCAGGAATCCATTCATGTTCATGGCCATTTTAGCTTCTAATAGTATGTAGAAGTGTCATTTCACATAGTTGACTTTGACAATGCTACAGACAAAGTGGGCTATGCCGAAATGGTTCTCGACCCTACAATGCAGAGGAAGGTATAAGAAAAACTAAAGAGCATGGTGGGAAAGGCCATAAACATGAGGGATTTGGGCATATGCAAGCTTCCATATCAACATGTGGTGGTAAGGGAGGCTTCAAGTGCATCCACCTGCTCGCTTCTATCATGACCAATATGTAAAATGTGGGCAACATGCTTTTACCATGTGAGTTGTTCAACTACTCTAATTTCCAATAATAGGAAACAAATGTGTCTCATATATTTCATAATCAATCTCCTCCTTTCTTAAGTTGCTTGGTTTTGGATTAATGGAAGATGACCTGTGTTTGTTAGCAAAGTGTTTTTGGGATAACGAAAAAATATCTATTGCATTTGTGTTACACCTACGTGAGGTCCTCTAGTTGTGCTATGAGATGACATCTCTACTTCACGCTCTTCCCCTCATAATGGTGCCACTCAAAGACTAATTAGTGTTAACCTACGTTTTGCATTCTTTAGTACTCGAGAATCTTTAATTCTTGTCAAAAACAATAGTTATGTGAAAAATATATTCAATGGGCACTTTAGAGCATGGTATGGACATCATTCCATTTCTCCACTCCTAAGAAAATATAACTTTCCTACATAGAAGTACACTTTGCTCATCCACCTTCAACTTAGATGTCAACAACAACAATGGTAGACATGGTTGGTAACACATGTGGTTACCAATAGAGCTAAGAGATGATTATGAAAAGGACTATAGATGGGGAGAAAAATTACTACCAAAGGGCTACGATGCTTCCATGATCATCGCTCAAACATAAAACTAACGCTAAGTGTAACCCAAAATAAAAACTTAAGAATAAGCTCGCAAACAAAGATGTCGAGGAACCCAACATATTGTAGATCCCAACACAAGCGAGAGATGACGATGACAACCACGTCGAAAAACCTATTAAGCATAAGCAACTCATGTGTGTTGGGGTGGATTCTTCGACAAAAAAATAACACATTTTGTCTCGATTTTTTGCTTTGCATCACTCTAAACAAACGAATTTTGTGGGTCAATGCCAAATTTTAGTTTTTACATGAGGAAGCGGGGTCCGAAAGTCAAGAATGGGATATGCCTCTTGAGTGCATCTTGGAATTTCTGCGGTGACTCTAACCATCCTCTTTCATTCAAAAAATAAATCTCACGTTTACCACAATCTCATGATCCTTATGCCAATAGGGGTGGCGTCACAATGGAAGTGGCCCTTTTATTAGTTCATAATGGTTGATTGTTGTCGGATCGTATATTTGCTTCCTCAACCTCCTCCTCTCCTCCCAAAGTGGTTTCAAAAATTGTTCACATCACGAACTTCACCAAGAATAAACTTCTTGTTCATTACTATTGGAATAACCATTACACCTCTTTTTAGTGCAACTTGCAAATAGTAATTCATTATTCATGTACCAAGCAATATTGCATGAACACTAAGTTATATTGGACAATAAACATTAGACAACCATCTAATGAAATCAATTATTTTTTTCAAGTAAATTGAAATGGTAATGTTTTAAAATTTTATTTCCAATTTCAAAAATATCCAAACTAAAATAAAATCATTAAATTCATTTTTATCCGGTTGTTTTTTTCTTATGACTAATTTGAAGTCTTATACCTACATATTTTAATATTTTAATAAATTTAAATTTTCTTTAAAGTACACCTGCAATACATTATTGTCTAAGTTAAATGCAAAATTAAAAACTATCAATCAGTTTTTAATAGGGTTTTAATATTAGTCACTTTCTAGTTTCCTAATCTTCCTATAATTATTAAATATGTATTTTATTCTTGTTTTTAATAATAATTTTTTTCTTTCAATAATTTCCAGTGGGTTCTCGCGAATAAATTTCACCTTTTATTTTTTACTTAATTGTTTTATCAATATGCCTAGTCCTAGAATAATTAATGAACTCACAAATACATTAACATTATTATAATTACCGAGATCGTAACTATACAAATTATTTTCCCATTTTTTTTTTCAAAATATAATTTAAAATATCGTCATACACCTCTTGATAATAATTTTAAAATATAAAATAATGTATCTTGAAATCTAAACAATTACCATAGCTAAATTTCATTATTTATTAACAAAATATTTCAAAAAAGTACTTCCTTCAATCAATTTCATCAATTTTAATTAAATAAATATGATATTCAATCAAGGTAAGAATAAATCAATCTAATACTATACTAATTAATAATTAACTAGCCTCATACCAACAATTAATAAATACACAAATATATTAATATTATAACAATTAACTATTCTTGAACCAATAATTAATAAGTACATAAATACATTAACACCACGACAATTACCTCATCATGCATTGATGCCGAGTGTTTATGGACTACACAAAATAGTTGACTATGTTTATATTTCAAAGATGCTTATGTAGACACCAAATTTGGCACAAAATCATTATTACATCATGCTTTTCATATATATATATATATATATATATATATATATATATATATATATCGGTCACAAAGGAATTAGAAATTAGTGGCGAAGTCTATATTCTTTTGCTTTCATATTGCTTGATTGATTGTCATTTGTTGACCTCTTTGAGCCTTTCATATTTTCTTATGTCATGTCACAAATATCTTTGGTTGTTGCTTTTACCATTTGATTGTTGTTGATTTCGATATGGGACCGTACATGTTAGTCCTGGATTGTCCTATGGCCTAGTCCCAAGCTATCCAATTTCACCCCCTCTTGCTTTGGGTTTTTTCCCATTAGGCCTATTCATTACTATTTTTCATTTTGGGTTATGTTATGGGTCAACATTATGTTGCACTCGGTTTTAATTTCAAAGCAAATGACTCTTATGCATACAAGTTTACTATAAGAATTTATCATATAACAATCACCTATCTAGTATCCATGTAATAGCTAGAAGTAAATAACTTTATAACATATCTCATGAGCTCATCAAAAGGGGGAAATTAATTATTTCAAGAGTTTTACATCTGCATCTGAGGGTTTCAATTGGGATAATTAGTTAGCCCAAGTATTAGTGTCTAGGCGTGAGGAAAAATCTAGGTCGGGGGAACTAGTTACATACCCAGATGCACACATGCTAGGATAACTACATGGAGTATGAAATGTAGTTCAAGACTCATTTTAAATCACATGGGGTGACCACCGATGTTAGTCTAACTCAAGAAGCTAACCTTGTTTTATTTTAATTAATGTGTGATTGAAGTGTTTTGTAGAAAAATAGGGTTTTTCACAAGTACGTGTAAAAATGCAAGGGTTACATGAAATCTAAATATATAAAGATGAAACATAGGTGAAGGTGAAGTGACCACGAAAAAATAAAAATGCACTAGTTCCGGGTTCAAAACTATATAATAGAAGTTTAGATTTGTAGTATGGTCAGTCAAGAGAGTTGTTCGGTTTGGTCTTTTCACACACACGGAAAACAATGAGTTATTGGGAACATTCCGGAACCTGTTCACTTCCTAGATCCACTAAAAACATAGTCGAACTTCATTTGAATCGGTTTCATCATCTCTCAAACCCCTATTACACTCTTATGTTCTTTATCAAATAATCATGTTTGCAAAGCTCTAGTTTCAAGTCGTATAATCTAATGTATGTGATTTGAATTGTTTGTTTATTGTTTGTTACAATCACATTCCTATTTTACATAAATAAAATACCTATTTATTTATTTATTTAGGGTTGAAAAAATGATGTGATATTTTTAGGGCAACCACTAATATGATAATATAGATACACTTACACATTTTATATAGAGCCATTAAGCACAATAAGCTACAAACTTCGCAACCAAAAATTCTATAGAAAAAAGGTAGGAATAAGCCACTACGTGGTAATTGTTTTTACAAGAAATTACAAGATGAAAGTTAAGTAAGTATATTCATGTTAGAGTTGATATAGACTTGAAAAACAAGCATACTCATTTTAGAATTGACATGGATTAGGATAGTGAGGTAATCGTATAAGAAATTTTAAGACACATGTTAATCAAGTAAACATACTCATTTTAGAGTCGACATCAACTTGAGCAAGCTAACATACTCATTGTAGAGCTATGGTAGTGACTTGAGATAATAAGGCATTTCTAAAAGTAATTCTAAGAGTGGACACCAACTTTAGCAAGTAAATATATTTATTTTATAATCAACAGTAACTTGATATAATAAAGCATTTGTTTTAACAATTCTAATACACAAACTTAATAAACAAACTTACTTGTTTTAGAGTTAGAATTGAGTTGAGATGGTAAGGAATTCATATAGATGCAATTCTCAAATGTGGTCAAGCAAGTAAATATAATGCATTTGAGTCGACATGAACTTGAGATAATAAGGCATTTTAAGGGGATTTTTTTGAATTTTTAAGATGTAGATCAAGAAAGAAACATACTCATACACATCTAGTAAATGGTATGTTAAAGTTTAGAACAAAAGTAAGCATATTATATATAAAATAATAAATCCAACCTAATTACTTAATTCTAAAACTAGAGAAAAGAGGTGAAATGCAAGGTTTAAAGGTGTATCTTTAATATAAAGAAATTTAATGACATTATTCAATATTTGATTGTAGAAGTGTGCATTTAGGGTGAGATAAAGCTAACCCCCAAAATTGGGCGAAATAAATAAATTTTATCTAGAGTGTTTTGTCTTCTCCTCACGATGTGCAAAGAGTTTTGTACACTCCTAACGAAGTGAATACAAGTTTGCAAAATTGTTTGATGAGTGTGTTTACTTAGTTATACTCTTCAAAACCTCACTTATATTGTTTTAGTTCTCACCCTAATCACGTACAAAATAGAAAACTTCATTCTTGCCCTAATTGGAAAAAAAAATCTATAAAACCCTAAGCAAAACAAAATACGTTTTGAAGTTTGCAATAAATCAAAAAATAACATAATCATCTTAATATTTGTAAGGCTCTTAAATAATAGCAATATATATTAAACAACTCATCAATAATTTATAATTAATTCGCCGCCAAGAAAACCAATGTTATGCATTGTATGGCCTTCTTCCTCCTAATGAATGTTTTAACATGAGTAAGTGCTCCAATAATTTCTTGATTTTCTATAATGCTTGAAAATGCTAAATATTTTCTCTCTAGATTACAATTCGATTATGATTTCCTCTTGATGAATGACTTATAATGCACGCACACACACACACACATGCACAAACACACATATGCACATACACAAACACACACATGCACATGCACATGCATGCATAAGAACACACATATACATGCACATTTGCACATGCATGCCCACACACACGTATTCCCATACACACACATGTGTGCGTGCACATGCGGATAAGTTGAATTAAAATTAGGAAACTATTGATTCCCAAATCAACCTTTAATGCTCAAAATATGGGTACAAGGGATAGAGGCTCTTAAGACAAACATGGACACAAAAAATCTACCAAGAGGAGTATGTGCACCCCTTCCATGCCCTAGGAGCATACATACGCTATAGATAAAGTGGTCTATCTTATTCATTTCAGAGGAGAAAAGAGAGAGAACTAGAGGGGGTGAAGAAAAGGTCGGGGACCATCATAAGTAAAAATATGGTAATAGGGCCTAATTTGTACCAATAATCGACAAATACTCAAACATGATAGAGTTATGCAAATTTAACAACTAATAAATACCAAACAAGCCATTTTCAAGTGTCTACATGGTGCCCCACTTTGAGGTGTGTGCACATTCGTATCAAAGTAAAAGAAGGTATGGTACATATATACAATTTTGTGCATCTTAACCTTTTAAATAAAGATCCAATGTACCTATAATTTTGCAAAATATTGTTCTTATTCTATACAAACACACACGAGTGAGTGACAAATAATAATAATTTGATGAAATATAAAAAGTGAAAATGATATCCCTAAATTAATTAAGAGGCGAGTATAATACCCATGTATATTTAATTATCACCAAACCTATGATCTTGTGCACAATTTTGGATATAAACTTTAGCAATAAAATAAATCTAAACAAAAATAAATAATAATAATGCTAAGTAATATCTTAAATGTATTGCCTTGTGTAAATAATTTGCATGCCCTAGGAAAATCCCTTTATAATAGTGAGTAAATATGAATGTCTCCTTTATACAAGTATCTAGAGTTTGGATGAATATCATGAGTTGGGTGTATGCCCCCTTTTGTGAACCATGACGAACTAGTGACAAGTCCATCTCAAAAAGGGGTTACACACACCATATGTAAGTGTAGGTACCCAAATTTGGACCTATGGCATTTGAGAATTAATCATGGGCATTTATCTCAACCCATTTATCAATTTACACCTAAATGGATAATTCCTACATGCATGTTTCTCAATTAGCACTTCCAGTCACTAACTCACACTTGTTATCCATCATTTATGAGTTAAAATCTCAATTCCAATTATAGACACATCTTTGGATATTTGACCACCATCTCTAACTCGACATATTGGATTTTACACTTCACTAGGACAAAGTTGACCATGGAAGACAAAGTCATTTGGGATACTTTTTCTTAATTCAATGAATTCATCCTTCTAATATCTAATGGTCACATTATCAAAATCACAAGTTACCCCTAGCCAACCTAGTGTTAATTGAGTGGGAAATCATATCACAAGAATTTCTGAAAAATCACATTCACACAACCCATGCAAGGACCTCATATATCACATTTTTTGGTACTACCTAGTAGATCACAACAAACCACCTACTTGCTAAATCACTCCCTCATTCATATTATTTCCAAAACACATTGTGATATACATTTTTACACACACATTGGGTGAGAAAATATGAGGTTTTAATGCCCCTTCAAGTATATTAGTACATGGTCATTGTGAGGGAAACTTAACCCAATCAACTGACCCAATTTTATGTCCTTAAGAAAACAATAAGAATAAGGAGCCCTCATCTACTCAACAAGTGTGATCATGGAACTCCAGCCATATAAGGTGACACTATAAATTCAAAATAATATAGTGTCATAGGTAAGATCCAACCAAACCATACGAGAGGATAAAATTTTCCATCATGGAAAAAATCACTTGGGTGAATTTGTATGCAACAAAAACTTTTTCCTCCACTTAGACTCATATTTTTAAATTTTCTAAAAACTCAACGACACTCTACTCATCCTTCATGCACACTTTCATATCAATATCACTCCATCTCATAATGAAATTGGAGCGAGTCCTCTCTAACCCTAACTTGTAATTTCTTTATTTAACACACATATGCTTCTGTACAATTATAATATTTATCTATGTCCTATAGATGTTTTGTCTTTATTTATGGGAGTGTAAACCCTACGAGGACCAAACTGTCAAACTCGACCAAACCATCCAAATATGTTGGCATCGTTGTCCTTAATCGCCAATTCCTTATAAAGATATGTTGGCATTATGTAAATTTTCATGCCCTTGCGATTGATCAAACTATGCTTTGTTATAAAAATTAGCTCTCACAAATGTGTGAAACCCTCTATAATCAACCGAAAAGACCCAAAACCTTAACCATGGGTGAAACCGCTATAAAAAGGTTTATGTTTGGGTTGAAGTGAAATATATACACCACATACATTGGCATTAATATGAAGAGGACTCAAATCACATGTATTTCTCACACTAAAGATGTGATATCTATATGGATCCAATTATATTTGAGAATATGATCACTTGATAATGTTTGCGCAATGATTTATATGATCAATTCTTGAATTGGATTTGATGGTATTTAGCTTGGGTAATTTTACTCTAGAACCCGGTTTGGAGTGCTCTAAATCTATTTAGGGTTTGCTCATAATGTGTGTTTCTACTTTAGGAAAGTTTTGGAGAGATTTGAATGCCTTTTAAGAGATTTTTAGTTGAGGAGTGCTTGAAATTTCCAAGTGAGTAAATGATTGTGTTTGACTTGCTTTTATATGGTTTTATATGTATAATTTCAATTTAAGGCCAACTAATGAGGAGATTAATGACCCATAAAATATATCAAATTGAAAAATGATTATTGGAATGTTTTAGACAAAACTACGATTTTGACCAAACCATTTGGCGGTTTGGTCCTTGTTTGTTCGTTTTGTCTAGGTGGTAGCTAGGGTGATGTGAATTTATGTGCGTAATAAAAGTATTCACTAGTGACCCATCCTTTGGTCTTGTTGTCAGTTAGTCAGGCATCATTGTTGTTTGTCTAGTTCATTCATCATTTGTCTTTGTAGTTTTGGGCATCTTTTAGGGTGTCTCAAGTGTCGTAATTTGCTTAATTGTCATCTTTAGGTCTATGCTGGGCGCGTAGGGTTGCATTGTGGCGCCCAGGGCACCGAAATCCATGATTTTAGGGTGAGTCGTCGTAATTTGTGGTCTTAATTTATTTTTTTTGAGGTTGGTCTTAATAGTTACCCTGTGCATTCCCCTAGGTCATAGTTGGCAGTTTCGGGTCACTAGTGTTAAAATTTGAACAAGAGATCCCTATATAAACATAACATACTCACTACATTAGGGGGAACATCTTACTATCAAGGGAATCTATCTACTAAGGCAAGGGACTACATTTGGGCATCTTCTACATCTGCATCACACACTCATATAGGGGAAAGGGTTGTATTCTTTCCATTCCATCCACCATTTGCATTTTACATCTAGTTATTGCCCCTATTATTACATGTCATTGGTGCTAGGGAACCCTAGGCACAAAATTGCACACACACACACATAGAACTACATTGGGTCTGAAATGTAGTGCAACGCACTTAGTCGTAAGACCACTAGTTTGGTAGTTGAGGTCAGTCCAACCTATTCATATGCATTTTTATTTTTTAGGAATTGATGCTTTGGATAGGGTTTTGAGGTAAATCTTCATGTGACATCTACAATGACATAAGTGATATTATTGTGACATCTATGTGACAGGAGCGAAGGTGTTACAAGAGATATTCATGACACTATTAAAACTCAAGTTCGAGCTTTCTGTAATCTACAACATAAAAATTATATTATAGATTACTGGGCACCCGGAGCACCCCAATACCCTCCGTGCACCTCATTACAAGAAAATATTCACTTCTTCCCCTTCCCGAGGCCATTCAGTCACAACTTTCCCTAGTCCACATACCAATACTACTACTACTATCCACACACACAATGAGGTAAGTTAATTCAAGGTTAGTACCATATCCCTTTTATTTCTATTATTTCAATATATTCCAATATTAAAATAAAATATTTAGATCTTGCATTCCAATATAACATTTAGTTTCTATTTAGATTAACTCATAAAATAACTAGAAAACCCTATTTTTAGTTAATCATTTTGGTGAACCCACGTTTGAACATTTTACTTTTGGATCCTCTTTCATACCTTAGTGGTTAGTCATAGTTCTATTTTTCCTCATCATGTCTCATTTTAGTGTTAACCCTATCTATGATGAGGCAGCCATAGCTGAGCTTAGGGATTTATATAGTGCTCCTATGATCTTACCTGATGATACTCAACAAGCCCTTTTGGAAGGCCAACAACATGTGCCAACTAATCCTGTCGATTCTCCTATAGGCATATGCCTTGTTGATGATCTTGTTGCTTTCACATTGTATGCCATGCCATCTAGTTGCATATGATCCTTCTTATCCTTCTTCTGATCTGCCACCCGATGTTTTAGATCCCTCTATCATTGATTATTTATTAGGCATTGATTCACAATCCAGTGTACCTCCTACTTCTCCTCCCGCTACTCCTATAACTACCCTATGTCTTCTACCACTTCCGATAGTCCTTCCCCACATCTCCTTTGAGCTTGCATTCTCCTTCCTATTACATTGATGATCCCATTGATTCTTATGATGATCATAGCATTATTTCGAACCCCACCTTCTACTGATCAACGTCATGGATCTCCTTCTTTCCATATATTGCTGCATGTGACTCTCCCGCTCCATTATTATCCTCTCCTAAAGTTGTATCTACTATTGCACATGAGTCACCCCCACCATTTCTTCTTCTCCTTCTATTCCCACATCCTCTACCCCTCCTACTATATCTTCACCTATTGAGGTTTCTTCCTTTCTCACCACACCTACTAGGGTTTGTGTTGATACTAGTCATACTACCACTCCTACATCCACATCTACCACCACACCTTTAGCATCTGATTCCACTATATCACCTCTTGACATTCCCATGATCACCCATAATGGAAAACTTCAACCACTTAATACATTATTTCCATCTCCTACCATCCCCTCATAGGATATTCTCTCTCTCATGCATGTTGTAGGACAACTCCAATCGCAAGTTCATACTCTTACTTTAGAAAGTAGAGCCTATTATGCCTCTATTGACAACAACTCTTTACATGGAAACCTTGTTCCTAAAAAGATTCATAATTCTGCCTTCCCCAAATATTTTTTCATGCCTACTTTCACATGCTTTGATGGTACCGGTGATCCTCATGCTCATATCCTACATTACCACACACTTATGGCCACTTACTCTAATGATTGATTGTTGCTTAAGGCCTTCCATTATAGTCTTATTGATGAGGCACTCCAATGGTACACCCACTTACCCTTTGGGTCCATTAGTACTTTTTATGATATGGAGGATGCTTTCCTCCATCGCTTTATTCTTAACAATGGCCCTAGGGTTACATATGACCACATTCCTACATTACATCAAGGCTCCTCTAAACCTATCAAGATTATATCTTATGATTCAATGCTTTGCATACACTAGCTCATTTTCCAGCCTAGTGACCTAGAAAAAAATTTATCTTTTGTCGTGGTCTTATTCCTCCACTTAAACAAAGGCTCCAATATGACACTTGTGAGTCATTTATCTCTTGTGTTATAAGGTTATCGACCTAGAACAAGATATTTCATCCTCACATGACATTGCACCCACATTAGTTTCTCCACCAGTTCCACATGTTGCTCCTCTCCCCTCACCATCCATTGAGCATCCACCAGCTACCTCCACCATTGTCTAAGGTGCCTTCTAAGAAAACTCAATCCTCTTCTTCCCCTCCATTACATTCTCATCTGGCCCCACAAATGCTCCTACTTCCACCACTCCACCCCCTTCACGTGAGCCTTTGTACTTCTCTTTCACACATGCTCGACCACATGATGTGCTTCACATATTACTCAATGAGTGATTGATTCAGTTACCCTCTAACCAACATCATCCTCCACACCACTTATAATGTCAGCGTGACCAACACTATTGTAATTATCATCACATTTTGGCCATAGGATAATGATTGTCTTTCCTTACACGTGAAAAGGATACAACAACTAGTGGATTGACATCATCTCCTTTGCCTCTCATGAGTGCTCATTATCTCCTTCACCTTGTTAAGCATTGGCATACCCCACTTCATCTCTCTCCATAGGTGCTTGCTTGTTTGTTCATCATGATTCCACCGCCACATTTTCATTCTCCACCTCATCCATCATATCCACCACCACATTCATTGCATCCATTCCACATTATCCACCACTTCATCATCCGCTCCATCTCATGGTTTTCCACTAGTCCTGCATACCTACCATGTAGTCACTACACATGACATTTCCATTTGGTTCATACACTCACATCATACCCGTAGGGATGTGCTTATAACTTGGCTAAACACATACAAACCGTCTACCCCATCCGCCATTCCACATGTTTCCACCGCCACCCATCAGTCTTGGTCTTTGGTAGGTGATTCTTATCACCTTACCCCGATGATGAGCACTTGTGTTCTTATGGTTCTTACATGACTATTGAGGGTTTAGTTCTAAGAACCTTTCATCATGCACTCCATTTTCATTCATCTAGCGCACCTCAATCATTTCCCGATGACACACTCTTTCTTACGTGGCTCATACTTGACTACGAGGGGTCTTATTACATGAGCCTACTCATCCATACGTTGGGGGCATCATTCCCCCCTCTATTTTCATCATCTTTTCATTTTACATTACATTATGTTCTCATCTATTCATTATGATACATTTATCTATTTCCACATTTATTCTATCATCTTCATTACATTGCCTACATGTTACATATTTTATTCATCTCATCAATTACATTACATTAGTTATCTACATTATCATTTACCATGCATATTTTATCTACCATTACTCATATCCTCATACTAATTTATATTCATCACATACATTACACTACACATGTTAAAACAACAACCATAGAACTATACCATATCCATTACATTGCAAATACCAAAACATCTCAACATAGATCTAATATATATCAAAAATAGGTGTCCATACATATATTGGTCATACAACCATCATCCCAAAAACATGTTTCATCAATGGGGAAAGGCCCCTACATCATATACAATCATCACTATCAAACCTCATCATCACTATCACTCTCATGTACTAGAGCCCTAGAACTAGATGCCTCACCACCAACATGATGCCGCATTTTCGCGGCCCCAAAACTTCTCCACCTGCCTGCGTAACATCGCAATCTCCATGTTTTACTCCGAGAACTAATGCTGCAAATCTACATATCGTGTGAACACATCTTGGGCCAAGGGACCACCACCTACTACCTCTCGGGCATGTCGAGTCTCCTCATGTGCCTCGTCCCTCTCGCTAAGAAGCACTATACATGTCACCACTGCTATGGCTACTAGCTCAAACAAATGGGCATGCTCACTGCAATATTGTCCATGCTCTAGTATCCCTCTCACATAGCACATCACTTGGCACATTCCATGTCAATGTGTGGATCGATGTGTCTACTATCAATGACCAAATAGGCATCTCCTAAAACACAACACACAACCCCATATTAGTCCACCACGTACAAAAACAACATAAACAATTCATTGACCAAACTTTAAACATACACAAGTACTTACGATCTGCCACAACCACTATAGGGTCAGGGACATCTCCCTCACCCACTCCTCCTCATGGCGGTAGCTCCATAGCACATGCTATGAACACTGGATATAACAATACCCATGATGCATTACCCACCATGCTCGATAATCCTCCATGCACCCACATCATCTCTATCTACAACTATTATCATTGGGTCTACCACATCTGGCCTGGTGGTATCAATTCTCTATTGTGGGCCCTGGCCTAGCACCTACCCTCCTAGGGGCTCTAACTAGCTCGTAACCATATGTATGGCTCTAGGGGCATGTCCTGCACCATACCAAACCTGCTCGTGATACCCTCTCCACCTGAAACAACTCCGCCACACCTGGAAATCGATCCTCTAGCCACATGGTCCTCTAAATACATCGCAACTCTGTAGCATCCTCAGGCCATCCCCCATAATCCGATATGGCCTCCATATCACTGACTTTGGCCCCATCCTATCTAAGGCTCTAAAACTATTTATATCCATCTTCCTACTGTGAATATCAACCCAACGTCGAGCATATATCTCAAGTCGAGCCCACTCTCCTCATGGCCTTGCAACTGGTCTCAATATGACTATGTGCTCATATGCCCATACATGTAGTAGTGTGGTGGCCCCTATACCCCCACCATGCTCATCATGTGTAAACCGATACAAATCCCTATATAAATGGGCCAACACACACCATGCACCCACGCGTATCTCATCCCATCCTCCTCTATCTGCTGGCATATGTCATGCATCTTATACAAGATGCCAACACCTCCTCCCTCCACTACTATACATGATGCGTTATCACCACTGTGATGAAACTTCCGCAATCAGAACCCTAGACTGTAATATCACATCCAAACTAATATGGGCCTCTTAGCAGGAACTTGGGCCCCTATAAAATATCATCTAGCCGAGTGCATCTGGCACTCCATATCTACTACTTCCATAACTCGTACTCACTCTCCAACCACTGGAAATCACAGTATGTGATATACATCCTCTAGTGTCACCATCATCTCCCCTATGGGAAACCAAAATGTGCACATATCGCACACCACCTATCACATAATGCAGTCAACATGGGCATATTATGGGGCACATCCCCATCCGTGTATATATGCTCGCAGGCCGACATGGTCCATCACATCCCAATCATCATCTGAAAAACCCAATCCCAGTAATGTACTCAAGTGTCGACCACCACCATGGAACTCCCTCGAGTGGATATCCCTCTACACAACACCAAAAACAACAAATGCAACATTAGAACACCTCCCATAGTAAAATACAACTATTCAACATACTAAGAAACATATTCCCTAGCATTATCCATCAAATCAAAAATTTATGGACCAGGGTGCCCAGATGCAAGATTGGGGTGCCCCAGAGTAGGACACTAGCACAGTTTTGGGTGCTCTAGTCCCAAGGGTCACTAGTGCCCTCACCACTCTTTCTCTGGGTCCCAAATGCCGAGAAACATCAAAAACACTAAATTTTCAAAAATTCAACTAAAATGCCTAGTACACCCTACATTTTTACAAAAATAACACACTTACCAACTCCATAGTAGTGTGTGATGTCGCCATAATGCCATCGCCACTCTCTCAAACCGGCTAGGACGTAATGGTCTCACTTGAGGCATCTCTACTCACTCCATATACACTCTCACACTCACGTAAAAGACAAATGAAGTGATAAGTTACCTTTTCACTTTACTATTTATAATCACATTACAAATGCCACCTTTACTATGGTCCTATATTTAGCGCTTATTACCATGACTAATACACACTACTTCGTTTTCACTCATATCTTGAGCATTTTTACTCCGATTTACACCCGTTTGTGGCATTCTTTTTATAATTCCACCCTCCACCATACTAAACATACTTCACATCCATTATATCCTTTCCATGATGTCTTATCCACTACACACGTTTTAACCTCTTGTCATTACTTTGGCTTAGAGTTCCATTCTCGTTCATCACTCCCTCTTTCATTTCGAAAGGGGGCATATTATTGGGGTCCCCCTATAATCCCCCTTATGTCACCATGCATTCAAACATCATGAATCCAACACCTGACAATTTATACCATGACATTTCACCATCAATTCCCCTAATGACCTAATATGGGGGCAACAACCATTTAACATTTCCCAAACATGATCATGCCATAATTTATCAATTCCCCTAATGACCTAACTTGGGGGCAATAAGTGACTAAAAATCCTTTTACATGATATCTCATCAATTTCCACCACTTTCCCCTAATGACCTAACCTGGGGGCAATTAGTGAAAAACCTCTCCATGAGTAACCAATCAAAACAATCAATCAACCAATCAAAACCACGCGTTCAAATCAAATCAAATCATTCAAATCCACAAGTGGTCTCCAGATGACCTAACTTGGGAGTTACATTCACCACTTCTTTCCCAAGATGACCTAACTTGGGATTTTATTCTATATTCCGTGTTCACTTCCAAATGACCCAACTTGGAAGTCATCTTCATTTCATTTTGTTTTGCTTCCTAATGACCTAACTTGGAAGCTATCTATTTCTATCGTGTTCGCTTCCAGATGACCTAACTTGGAAGTTATCTCATTCTCTATCATGTTCACTTCCAGATGACCTAACTTGGAAGCCTTCACATTACGATGACACCCGTGGAGTGGGGGCAAGAGTTCCTTTCCTTTATCACTCCTATATGGGTCAATTGTTTAATCAAAATCATTTGGATCCAAAAATCACAACATTTTGATCTGAGTCCGTCTCTATAGTGGCTAGATCTTGAGGATGTAGTTAAATCTTGGAGAATAACACACTTTTCTCCCTACACTCTTCCTCTGGTGGCAGGATGCCCAAATCCTCCAATTATTCCATTCATATACAAGTGTTTGGGTTGGGAACTGATCACTCCCTACCCACCTATTCATTATTGAACCATGTTCAAAATCATCCAAAATCCTAATCATCATTTTCATTTCCCACACTTCATCGCGACACTTACATTTTTACGTTGCATGGATCAACTCATTGATCCATGGTTCGACACACTTTTATAGTTCTATCGACACACTTCTACTACACATTTATGTGTTCTTCTACAACAGGGGCTTCTTCTCAATTTTTTCTCAGTACACATCTCTATCTACTTTATGTTACCAAGCTTTCCACTCACCAACATAAAGTGGGGGAAAATGTAGTCACAAAATCACACACTTACTATTACATTTATACTGTTAGGTATGTTATTTTATATATGGATCTTGCGTAATAAAAGTATTCACTAGTGACCCATCCTTTGGTCTTGTTATCAATTAGTCGGGTCATCATTGTTTTTGTCTAGTTAGTCATCATTTGTCTCTATAGTTTTGGGCATCTTTTAGGGTGTCTGTGTTGTAATTTGCTCATTTTTCATCTTTAGTCTATGGGGGGGCCTAGGGTTGCCTTTAGGGTGCCCTGGGCACCCAGTCCATGATTTTAGGCTCCTTGTGTCATCGTAATTTGTGGTCTTAATTTTTTGTTCGAGGTCGGTCTTAATGGTTACCCCGTGCATTCCCTAGGTCATAGTCGGCAGTTTTGGGTCACTAGTGTCGAAATTTGAACAAGATATCCCTATATAAACATAACATACTCACTACATTAGGGGTGGACATCTTACTATCAAGGGAAACTATCTACTAAGGCAAGGGACTGCATTTGGGCATCTTCTACATTTACATCACACATTGCATAGGGGGAAGGGTTGTATTCTTTCCATTCCATCCACCATTTGCATTTTACATCTAGTTATTGCCCCTATTACTATGTCATTGGCACTAGGGCACCCTAGGCACAAAATTACACACACACACACATAGAACTACATTGGGTCTGAAATGTAGTGCAGTGCTCAATCGTAAGACCACTAGTTTGGCAAGTTGAGGTCATCGACCTATTCATATGCATTTTTATTTTTTAGGAATTGATGCTTTGGATAGGGTTTTGTAGGTAAATATTCATGTGACATCTACAATGACATAAGTGATATTATTGAACATTATGCGACAAAGAGTGAAGGTGTTATAGAGATATTGTGACTTTTTATCAAAGATTCAAGTTTTGAGCTTTCCATAGTATATGAAAACATTCACCCCGCCCTTAGGCCATTCATTCTGACCGGGGTCCATACCGATCTGCTGAGTCCAACACATAGTGAGGTAAGTTAAGTATAAGTACTATACCCTCCTAGTGTGCCCTCTTAGTATAGGAAAATATTCAGCTTTTCCCTTTCCATTAGAATAAAAGGCCATTAGTTTCTATTTAGATTAATTCATAAAATAGCTAGAGAAAACACAAGTTTCCCTTCCGCATACCAAGGATATAAAATTAGTCTCAGGTACACAAATAATGAGGTAAGTTAATTTAAGGTTAAGTACCATACCCGTTTTATTTCTATTATTTCAATATATTCCAATATTAAATAAAATATTTAGATCTTGTTTGCTTTATGCTCATTCACATCAAGAGAATAATAGCATTTATTAAGTATCACAATGTTTACAACCTGATTAAATTAAAATGTTATGGATATGCACAAATATGAAAAAGATGTAAGGGTTTGCAATAGGTGGACTATTTTAATCAATTAACTCCCAACATTGACCATTCACAATCATAATAATGCTTTTATACATGAAATGATTAATAAAAATATGTAATGGAATTACTTAGATATGAATATATGTATCGATAAAACACCAAAGAACACCAAAATTTAGAGAGACGATCTCAATATGTAAGTAAAATGAATTAGCCACTTCATGGGGTAACCTCCAAACCATACAATAAGATTCAAGTGCTTAGTATGATGATCAACTACTACCTACTAACTCCTATATATATTATCCCTATGTTATGGCCATCACCAAGGTCAACCCACTAAGGATATTATAACATATATGAAAGAGATACAACATGATAAAAGCTTATGATGGCCCAAGTGGCCATACACATCAATATAAGATATAAGATTTAGAGCATAGCATGCCCTTCCCCTTTGGAGAAACATTATCCCTAATGTTGAAAAGCTCTGGATGTTATTTGTTATGAATTATTAATACTGCTCACATGAATTATTGTAATGTTTAGATTGTTTGTTGTGAGATATAATCTCACGTATTATGTAATGGTTAGAGTTGTGAGTTATTTTATTGACTTACGTATATAGGAGTTTTTTGAGAGAATAGTGGGGAGAGTTGTTGGATAAACTTCTATGAAAATAGGAGTTGTCTCTCCTATATATGTATTTGATTTTAATAATGAATTAACAAAGATTTTTTGTGTTTCTGCTATGCAAAACTGGTACATCTTTTAGATTCGGTATCAAATAAAAATGTTTTGATTTCTAAGGGGAAATTCAATTTGCTTGATTGCCCTGTAAATGAGAATCTAAGCTTTTGCATGAGCAATTAGTTTAGAATATTATAGTTATTCTCCTTGTTGTCTAGATTTATACAAATTTATTGGAAATCATATTATAGTCTTCCTTATTTGGGTAATCAAGCTTTGTGTGGATATCTGTTGGCTTACTCTCAAACATTGAGAGAGTCACCTTAGCACACGACTAGGTGAATCGATGCAACAATTATTTTCACAACTTGCAAATGTTTAATCACATAACTTACCAATTTGTGTGTGACCAAATCTACATCATTCCTCTTGATTCATATTGTGAACACAATAGTGTAATTGACATATGCATGCATTGGACGAAGCATCCATGTCTTGTTACGATCCACAAGTCCACTCAAATCTCACGTTCTCAAATTCCAAGTTCTAAAGCACAACCTCATAGATCTGGAGATTCAATTTTTAGTCTGTTTTTAGCACAATACTCATGCAAATTTATGTCTGTGATCCATTCAGTCCTGTTGCTTTCAATCAATCTACCGTGAATTATCAACAAAAATCTTCCTTCAATATCCATTAGGATCACTTAAATCATTTCACATATCTATACGAACCATGTTGATCTTGAGCTCGCATATCGTCATTGAAAAATTGGGATATATATTCAAGTGCTTCTAGAGATTTGTGAGCAATATTGTACGTTACCAAAAACAAGCATTTATTTGTCTTCCATGAGATGTGCCACGTCTTTTGAATATTGAGGTGACCGACAATGAGTACTATGAATCTCTTCGACATCACGGATGATCGTGCTCCCTATATCAAGACGTGTTGTTATGGAGATAAATACATGCCAATTGTGCATAAAGTGTAAGTCCAAGTCCATATTATATGTCTAGATCTAAAGTAAAAGTCGTGGTCATTTAAAAAGTAAGTTTTTCAAATGTTTAAGTCTTGGTTTAGTTGTTTACGTTTTGATCAATATAGTTGTTGATTGATATATGTATTGTCATTAACTTTATATGTTCTAAAAAGTAATTAAATATTACTTTTTATGAGATAGTTTATTTAGAGTCATTGTGTCTTAAAGCAATTGTTTATTTGTTTTAGTGGTAAAAATGATAAGTTGTCAAGTTTTAATAGTTTAAGTCGTATTTTTATTTTGGTCAATTACTGGTTGTCTTGTGGAGTAAAAATTGTAAAAAACTTTACCTTACGAATGAATTTTCAATGTTACCCGACGTCCTAAAAATAAATGATTTCACATTATGGGAGGGAATAATAAACAATGTGGGAATAATTGAGCTTCATATCCAAATCTGGTTGAGTTAGCAACATCATTCACTGGAGGATGGAGGCATCGGAGGATGGAGGAATTAGAGGATGGAGGTCAATCAACTACCTCTCGTTAGTCGTCAATGATGGGGCCACACTTCTAGTATGGTGACTTGTTTTTTCAGTTATGTGGCGTGGATTTCAATTTTTTAGCTTGTCAGTGTGGTGTGAAAAATAAGATCAGAGGTTCATTCATGTTCACGTATGTATGTGGCTATTCCTACATAATTCACGTCTGTGTAATAACATAATGAAGAACAAATAACACAGTGAAATGCAACATCATGATACTTAAAGAGGTTGAATAGTCAGATGTGTTCCTATTCATACCTAGGTTTGTGGTAAACCTTTGTAAAACCATTGAAGGTTGTATAGATGGTTCATGCTTGAGTTCCCACACTTGAGTAGGTTAGATGTGTTCCCTATAGTGATTGGTTGATAAACAAATGGTTCATGTACGTGTTCCCACACTAGTTTGGTCAGATGTGTTCCCAACAAAGTGCTTGGTTGATAAGAAGTTGATGTGTTCCTTCTTCTACCTTCAGTTTGAGTGCGAGCCAAGATCATGAGCACATAGGGGTGACAAGTTGCAGAAGAAGTGAAATTGTTTTTCTCCCATGTTCACACTAAGGGGGAAATTTTAGGAATTATTAATATTGCTCACATGAATTATTGTAATGTTTATATTTAGATTGTTTGGTATGAGATATAATCTCACATATTATGTAATGGTTAGAGTTGTTGTGAGTTGTTTTATTGACTCACGTATATAGGAGTTTGTGGAGAGAATAGTGGGGAGAGTTGTTGGACAAACTTCCATGAAAATAGGAGTTGTCTCTCCTATATATGTACTTGATTTTAATAATGAAAATCGAAGATGTTTTGTGTTTTGTTGTGTAAAACTAGCGTGTCTTTTAGATTATTGTAGGAATGTTACTTCCTCCCATGTTTCGTATTCACTTTCTAGATTCTTCCACTTGATCAGATACTTGGTGATGACCCTTGTTCTCAATTTTTTAGTGTGTGTATGAAGGATGCATTCTAGTTCCAATATGATTCTTCCCTCCTCATCGAGCTTAGGTAACAATGAATGGGAAGATACCTTTTGTCTAATTACCTTCTTCAAGTAAGAAACATGGAATAATGGATGTATTCAAGTTTCCTTAGGGAGTTCAATTTGTATGCTACATTAAAAATCTTCTACAACACTTGATAAGGGCCATAATAATCGGGTGAAATATTTTTATCCTTCTCTGTTGTATCAAAGACATTTTCTTATATGGTTATAAACACACAAAAACCCAATCATTGACTACAAAATGTCTTTCACCGTGATTTTGATCAACTTGTTGCTTCATGTGGTTTTGTGCCATGTTTAATTTCTTCCGAGACCTGGAAAATACCTCTTGTTGGTGTTGAATGTGCTCTTCAATTGCATTAACCCTTGGTTGGCCTCTCAAGGATGAGGTGATGGACAAAGTGGATGGTACCCATATAATGCCAAAAAGGAGACATTTTAGATGAAGTATGGAAGGAAGTGTTATACCACTATTATGTAAGTGGTAGTCGTTAGACCCATCTATCTTGCTTATCTGAGGTAAAACAATGAAGACAATACTCGAGAACTTGTTTACCACATCGGTTTTCACATTAGACCGGGATGGTAAGAATATCTACAAGCTAGTGAGTACCCAAACACAAGAACAAATCAATCAAAAAATTAGTGGTAAATATATGGTCTTCATCCACTTACTATAATATTTGGTGTCCCATATAGCTTTTGAACTGTATCCATGAAGGTTGTTGCCACTATACTTAAGACAAATGATGTGACAATGCACAAAAATGGGCATATTTGGTGATTCTATCCCCCACAACCACAATTAATTTTTTTCCCTTCGATTTAGCCAATCCCGTGATGAAATCTAATGAAACCTCTGCCCACCTCTGGCTAGGAATAGATAGAGGCTGTAAAAGACACAGGAATTGATTGTTTTATCCTTATTTTGCCGACAAATCATGCATTCTACCACAAATTTTGGACATCCCCTTTTAGCCCTTACTAAAACAAATCTTGCTTGATTTGATGATAAGTCTTTAAGAATCCAAAATTCCCCTCTTTGGAGAAGCATGGAGCTAAGATAAAACCCTATTTTAAAGTGTTGATTTCTTACATAGGTATAATTTATCCGTGTACCATAAATCATCTCCTTTCCATACAACTTTTACGATATGCTTATATCGTGTTGGGGATTCTAAATAATATTTTGTGTGCTTGGGTCATCTCGCCATTCATACATTGACTCCTCTACCCAATATTCTGTAATATGGATATTACACACAACAATGCCTCGATTGGTGAAATGTCCCACTTCCTAAAATAATGAGTCAAAGACCTTGAACCCAATTTTGTTTCCGACAACTAAAGGGTGATAGAAACGGAAACATATCATAATGAATTAATTATAGAAGTGAAATATAAACTAATATTATAAGCACTTTATATTAATTTATTAATGATAAAGTCAAATAAAAAATAGAAAAGAAAAATATAAAGTGATAAATTAAAAATGAGTAAAAAATAAAATCACTTAATATTTATTATTCTCCCCTAGGAGAAATGGTGATTTGTTAGTGCAGAATCACGGCACAAGATCGAATGTCCTGAACGAGATGGGTTGAGAATCTCGGTGTGATTACACAACATGGAGCATCTCTCAAGGTGTGGGACCTTACGAGTTGAGAGAGCTCTCCGGATTGAGGCCAATTCCTATCCCTCTGTTCAGGTGTACACAAACAAATTGCAGAGGATCTATTCTAAGTCTATTCTATCTACCAAGGAGACATGGTTAGAGAGATGCAAGAAAATAAACCTAAGCTAACGAGGTGATACACCAAAGGAATGTTAGACACTCATTTTGTAGTTTAACACAGACCACAGGAATGTAATACAAACAACATGCACAAATGACCAAATCACAATAAGAGATTAGAGAGACAATAATGAATACATGAGAGGGTCGAGAAACATCCATAGACATATATATTATTGCTCAGGAGTCGATACAATATACTGTAGTAGCCAAGAGGCAAAACTTGCATTACAACCTGAAGGAGAGGTTAGAAAAGCTCCACAAATCCTTCTGTAAACAAAAGAAGAAGGGAGGGTGCAAAACAGAAATGTCCAACCTTTTACAATGATCCCGACCCTTCTTTTATAGATTTAGCCCGAGGGAAAAGGAGAGAGAAGTGGGAAAACTAGTTTCAAGCTCAACCAATATCATCAATGCCTCCTACAAAAATCTGCCCCAAATTAGTCGTGTCTGCATCAATTACTTGTTCGGCACCTTGAAGGAGGAGGAAATGGCGGATCAAATCGAATCTGATCTGGTTATTGGGGCAAATAGATCCTGTATTAATGGCCCGAAGACATTTATTCATTTTCCCCACCTAACCTCTCCAAACTTAAAGTTTCATATCTCCATGGGTGTAGACGAGGCCAGGATATTTCCAATGACACCATATTTGCTTTGGATTTGAGCCCTGAGTCGAAAGATATGCCCATTTGAAATTTGAATCGGGTTCATACAAAATGGCAGAACCAACTACCAAAACGGGCCCCCTTTTGAAACTAGACACGTGGATGGTTGGCACATGTCTGAGGGTAGCCTCTATATTTTGCTTTTGGAGTCGCGCAGGGCTGACACGTGGTTTCCTCTGCAGCTTGCTCAATTTCTTCATGTTTTTTGGCTAAGTCTTTTACTTGGCGGGGTCATATATCTGACCGGGGACACGCAGAGACCTCGGCGCTTATTTTGAAACCTTACCCCAATTTTGCTCTTGAATTAGCGTCGTGATGAAACTTAGCACCCTCCACTGACTTGTCTCAATGCTTTGACTATTTGACCCCAACCATGTCCCTTTATGAAACCGGACGCGTGGAGGCTCCGTGCTCACTTAAAAAATCTGCTCAGGATTTTCCTTTGAAGGAGTGTCGGGTTGACACGTGGAAGCCTCCGCAGGCTCTTGGAATTTTCAGCGAGCTCTCTTACCTTTTCAGACCCTGAACACGTGGCGAGTTGATGCTCATTCTCCATACTTAGTCGATTTTGGGCCTGCTCTGTCCCATTTTTCAACTTGGACTATGTGGCGAGCCCGCACTCATTTGGGCCTCCACTTTTGGATTTATCTTTGGGATGCACCAACCTCGACACGTGGCGGCCTGCTAGCACTTCTATACTTAGTCTTTTTAGGCCCGCCCCGTCGCCTTTTGAATTTTAACTATTGACTCTACCTCCTCTTTGGGTTTGGCAAACGTGGGGTTTGGCGCTTGTTCGAGTTTGCCCTTTGGATTCAATATTTGGAGGTGCGCCACTTGGAAACTTGGCAACATCTCGTTGTCTCCTCCATACTTAGTCATTTTTGGGCTCGTTCTGAACCATTTTAGATCCCGAAGACTTCGAACCTTCGTCGTTTCTTCTCTTTGAGCCTCTGGCTTCTTTGACATTGTCTTCTCCTTCCCCGACCCTGCTATTCCATTTTCGAGCCCGCTTGTAATCTGTTTGTTGGATTTGAAGCACGGATTCGCTCGACAGAGTCGTTTCTTGAATTTCTTCTTACACGGGGTCATTTGATATTTTGCAAGCTGATCCAATTTTATCGGGGGCAAAATATGGATAACAATTTGGCAACTCGTAGGGCATCTCGCCTACTTTTAGATGAAAGGACCATCTACCTTGTTATATCCATTGGGCATGGAGTCAAGAATGATGGCTTGATAATTGATCTTGCCTTTGATCCACGAGCTTGACCGTTTGCACTCTCAATTTTCATAAAAATCTTGAAACAAGGTTTCTGAGAGTAGAAAATTGTTTTGACTGGGCGTTCATCCGTCTCTGAATGGACTATTTCGAAGACGGCTTTTGGTTGCTTTGCATTTGTTTTATTTTGAAGATAGCAATTATTACAGATGACTATGGGTCTCTTTGTTGTGAATACTTTGAAGGGATATCACGTTCAATTGGAGGCACGTTGGGTGTGTAACAACGCAACTTAGAGCAATAAAGAACATGTGCCACAACACTTAGGAAAAAAAAACTACACTACAACAAAACAACGTGCATACGCACTTAGGGAAATTAAAATCCTATGCTAATATTTACAGGGGTGGAAACTTCCCATTTAGTAGAAATGTTTGAGATGGATCCCGTTCACTGGGATCTGTAATTCTTCGCCATCCAATTTAGCCAACTAGAAGGCATTGCTACTCTTGCACTCTGTGATCATGTAAGGGCCACTCCAGATGGCATCAAATTTGGAGTGTTTTCTTGGCTTTTCGATCTGCATCCCATTTTAGGACTAAGTCCCCTTCCTGAAAGGTCCTCATCCTTTCCTTCTTATCAAAAATCTTTTTTATCAATGCCTGATCCTTTTCCATGACCTACATTGCATGCTCTCTTGCCTCTCCTACCTCCATCAGCTCTGCATACCTGATTGCCATGGGTTCAAACTCAGCTAGCTCTAACTGTTTCATGAGTTCTAAAGTGGGAAAATCCAATGAGATGGGAAATAATGCCTCCTTTCCATATACAAGTTTGTATGGTGAGCTACTTGTGGACCTCTTTGATGTGATCCTATCAACCCATAGAGCTGATTTGAGCCTTGTATGCCAAGTCCTCTGATTTTCATCCGAGTCCTTCTGATAATCCTTAATAGGTTATTATTTGTAGACTCTGCTTGGCCATTACCCTGAGGGTGATAATTTGATGAGGTGCTAAGATACACACCATTCTTAACTGCCCATTCGGTGATCCTCGTGCCAAGGAATGCCATTACATTATATGATATAATGGTGGTAGGGACCCCAAACATGGTGGTTATTCCTTCATAAAAATATGAGATGTTGGATTCATTTTCTTCTTTTAATGCCACTGCTTTGATCCACTTGGTGAAATAATCTGTGGCTGTAAGTATCCACTTATGGCCTTGGCTTGAATTTGGGTTAATCACCCCAATGAAGTCTAGTCCCCATTGCATGAATGACTAGTTCACTGAAATGGGATGAAGGGGCAGGGATGCTAGCTTCTCCTTTCCTGTGAAGAATGCACATTTTTTACACTTCTTGACCCATGAGTAGTAGTCCCTGAACACTGTAGGCCAATAATAACCAGCCTTCATGATCTTGAGAGCTATTGCTCGAGGGGCAAAGTGACCTCTTGCTTCTCCATCATGGAATTCATGCAACACTCTCTCAATTTGGCCTATCTCAATGCACCTCAATAGAATACCATTGATATCCTTCTTAAACAAGACACCACCAACAAGCACATATGGGATAGCTTGTAGTCTGAAGTATCTTCTCTTTGCCTTGTTCCATTCTAGAGGGCACATACCTGTTTGAAGGTAATGCACCAAATCTTGGGTCCAACATGGAGCAGGTGCATCATTAGCTGATTGTTCTTGATCATTCTGTAGAAATAGGACAACCTCCTTTTCACCCATTGACTCATCTTGTTGCTTAGAGGTGAGTCACATTTGTTGGTGAAGAATTGAGATCTCGGTAAAGGGATCCATCTCAAACATTGCTATTGAATGGGAAGTTTCCACCCATGTAAATATTAGCATAGGATTTTAATTTCCCTAAGTGCATATGCACGTTGTTTTTTTGTAGTGTAGTTTTTGTTTCCCTAAGTGTTGTGGCACAAGTTCTTTGTTGCTCTAGGTTGCGTCATTACATAGTCCAACATGCCTCCAGGTGAACGTGTAATCCCTTCAATATTTGCAACAAGGAGACCCATAGTTATGTCCTGTAATGATGCTATCTTCAAAATAAAACAAATGTAGAGCAACTAAAAGCCATCTTTGAAACAATCCATTCAGGGGAAAAATCAACATCCCGAGTCAAAACAATTTTCTACTCTTAGAAGCCTTGTTTCAAGATTTCTTATGAAAATTGAGAGTGCAAACGGTCGGGCTCACGGATCAGAGGCAAGATCAGTATCAAGCCATCATTCTTGACTCCATGCCCAATGGATATAACAAGGCAACTGGTCCTTTCATCTAGTAGGCAAGATGCCCCTGCGAGTCACCAAATTGTTATCCATATTTTCCCCCTCGGTAAAATTGGATCACCGCAAAAGATCAAACAACCCCGTGTAAGAAAAATTTCAAGAAACGGCTCTGTCGAGCAAATCCATGCTTCAAATCCAATAAACAGATTACAAGTGGGCTCGAAAATGGAATAGCAAGGTCGGGGAAGGAGAAGACAATGTCAAAGAAGCTAGAGGCTCAAAGAGAATAAACGACGAAGGTTGGAAGTTTTCGGGCTCTAAAATGGTTCAGAATGAGCCCAAAAATTACTAAGTATGGAGGAGACAACAGATGCTGCCAAGTGTCCAAGTGGCGCACCTCCAAAGATTGAATCCAAAGGGCAGACTCGAACAAGTGCTAGACCCCCACGTGTCCTAGACCCAAAGAGGAGGCAGAGTCAACATTAAAAGTTTAAAAGGCGAGACATAGGCGGGCCTAAAAAAGACTAAGTATAGAAGTGCTAGCGGAAGCCGCCACGCGTCAGCTTGGCGCATCCCCAAAGGTAAATCCAAAAGTGGAGACCCAAATGAGCATGGGCTCACCACATAGTCCAAGTTGAAAAATGGGACAGAGCGGGCCCAAAATCGACTAAGTATGGAGAATGAGCGCCAACTTGCCACGTGTTTAGGGTCTAAAAAGGTAAGAGAGGCCGTTGAAAATTCTAAGAGCCTACGGAGGCTTCCACGTGTCAACCCAACACTCCTTTAAAGGCAAATCTTGAGCGGGTTTTTAAGTGAGCGTGGAGCCTCCACGCGTCGGTTTCATAAAGGGACAGGGTCGGGGTTGAATAGTCAAAGCATTGAGACAAGCTAGTGGAGGGTGCCAAGTGTCAGCATGATGCTAATTCAAGAAAAAAATTGGGGGAAGGTTTCCAAACAAGTGCCAGGCCTCCGCATGTCCCCGGTCAGATATATGACCCGCCGAGCAAAAGACTTAGCCAAAAACATGAAGAAATTGAGCAAGTTGCGGAGGAAACCACGTGTCAACCCCGCGCAACTCCAAAAGTGAAATACAGAGGTTGCCCTCAGACATGCGCCATCCCTCCACATGTCCGGTTTCAAAAGGGGTTCCGTTTTGGTAGTTGGTTCCTGCCATTTTGTATGGACTGATTCAAATTTCAAATGGGCATATCTTTTGACTCGGGGCTCGAAATCCAGCAAATATGGCGTCGTTGGAAAAATCTCAGCCTCGTCTACGTCATGGAGATCTAAAAATTTAAGTTTGGAAAGGTTAGGTGGGGAAAATGAAGAAACATATTTAGGCCATTAATAGATGATCTATTTGCCCCAACAACTAGATCAGATTTGATCTGATCTGCCGTTTCCTCCTCCTTCGAGGCACCGAACAAGTAATTGATGCAGGCATGATAGATTTGGGGCATATTTTTGCAAGAGGCATTGATGATAGTGGTTGAGCTTCGAACTAGTTTTCCCACTTCTCTCTCCTTTTCCTCCGGGTTAAATCTATAAAGGAAGGGTCAGGGCTCATTGTAAAAGGTTAGACATTTCTGTTTTGCGCCCTCCCTTCTTCTTTTGTTTACAGAAGGATTTGTGGAGCTTTTCTAACCTCTCCTTTGGGTTGTAATGCAATTTTTGCCTCTTGATATCTGCAATGATATCTTGTATCAGACTTGTGAGCAATAATATATGTCGTGGATGTTCCTCGACCCTCTCATATATTTGTTATTGTCTCTCCGATCTCTTATTGCGATTTGGTTATCTGTGCATGTTGTTTGTATTACATTCATGTGGTCTGTGTTAAACTACAAAATGAGTGTCTAACATTCCTTTGGTGTATCACCTCGTTAGCTTAGGTTTATTTTCTTACATCTCTCTAACCTTGTCTCCTTGGTAGATAAAATAGACTTAGAATAGATCCTCTGTAATTTGTTTGTGTACACCGAACAAAGGGATAGAACCGACCTCAATCCGGAGAGCTCTCTCAAATTACAAGGTCCCACATCTTGAGAGATGCTCCATGTTGTGCAATCACAATGAGAGTCTCAACCCATCTCGGTCGCAGAGATCTGTGGAAGTCTTTGTGATTTTGCACTAACAAAGTGACCCCTTTGGTGGATGAAATAAGGTGAAAAAGCATTAAATCAAGGAGGTGAAAGCTGATTGGAAGTTGAGGGTGGCTATTTGGCCAAGTTCATCTATAAAAGCAAGTCGACTTGCTTGTAGAAGGCATCCTTTTCTATTTTATATAATTCTGATTTTTGTCTAAGCTTGAAGGCTTTACAAAATATTTTCTAAGGATGAAAACCCTTAGAGATATTCTCTTGAGGAGGAAACCCTCTAAGAGATCTAGTAGAAGAACAAAACTCTTCTTCTAGTTGAGAGGATTCACCATACGTGGGTTTCCATTACGAATAAATGATTTATTTATGTTTTCCAAAGTAGTTTTCCAGTAGTATTGAGGGCTGAAGTTGTAGATTTGTACAAGGGTTTGAAGAAGAAGATTAGTTGTTATATCTCTTCTTTATTTCTAGTAGTGTTCTTGGTAGAGCGACCTATCTAGGGAGCTGGTTCATGGGGTTTTGGAGCTTATTTACATTATCGTTCATAAGTCTTATTTTGGAGATCAAATAAGCCAACTTGTATAATTTTTGGCTCAAGGATATTGTACTTTTCAAATTGTGTTTGAGGACAGCTTATCTCTGATTTATAATAAATAATTCCAATCTGCTTTTAAAGCTCAATATATTATTTCTCTCATGATTTCATCTTTATAAAATTAGATTCTTTGTTTGAGTGAAAGATTTAGTGGGTTTACCTCTTATTTGGCTAACTTTCATCTCCTATGCAAGTCATGATTGTTGTTTAAAATTCAAATCTGCATTAAAATTTTATTTCATATTTCCTATACCCTCGATTTTTGGATTGGGATTTTTCCTAAAATCCATCCGGGGTTTAAAAGTGTCCATTTGGGGACATTACAGTGGTATCAAAGTAGTGTATCCTCCCATCCCGTGAGGAAATCATATTTGAATGCAACTAAGAACAAAAATGAAGTGGACCCAAGTTCCTTTTTTTAATGGTTTTAATGAATTTTTTACTAGATCTTGGTTGAAGGAATTCAAGAGATTTTTGTGATGGAATCCTATGTGTCAAGATTATGCTCTCATGCTCATCTCTAGATACATGGATGGAATAATGAGATAAGTGGTGGCATCATCTGTTAAAGACCCAAGCGGTTGAATCCATTGCCTTCGTTGAATATTTCACCCAAAGGTTCCTAGAAAGGTTTGATATGGAAGCTTGCAAGGATGAGAAAGCAAATCAAAGGGAACATAAAGACAAATTATATTCACACCTTATCAAGAAGTAAAAGGAGACCTTATGGAGAAACTTGCACATGAGGAGGAGATTACCATGGACACTTTCATAAAATTGCAGCCTGTTGAAATTTCCAAAACAACAATCTTAGGTAAGATTTCAAATGTATTTAACATGTGTTTAATGCTTCCTACTATGCCACTTCCATTTGATAGACACCCTAGTGGTTACCCCAGTAAAGGGAAGAGTCCAAGGTTGATCTCAGTGATGGGGATGCAAGTGATAAGGAAAGAACAGTTGTTGCTCCTATTTTTGGAGATCTAAGGCACATAGACAGTGGTGTTGGGGGCAACTCAACATATGTCTATCCATCAAGGAAGGATGAACACTCAGAGGACAGATTAAGGTATGAAAGATTGTTTCTTATGTCATGTCAAATTATGGATCATTATGGGAAGAGAGATAGAATGATGGATATGGGTTGCAACATAAGACATATAAATCCCTTGATGCAAATTCAGATTTGTGCACACACAATGATTTGGGATCCCAGTAAGAAAAGAGTTTCTAATGTTGAAGCCACTTTGTGATTAGTTCTTTTGTCTTTTCATATCAATGTGCAAGACAAAATCCAGAGTTGGGCCTTGAAGGGCTCAAGAGAAATATTGAGGATATGGTTCATGGAAGAGAATCAAGGGTGCAAAGGGCGATCAAAGAAAATTTTATGAGTTGTATACACAAGCAATTTCACCAAAAAAAGTTATATCCTTATGGTATTCAGCCCCAGAAGGATGAGCATGGTCTAATTCCCAGTCATCTAATTGGTTCTTACCTAAGTAGGATCACTACACAAAGGTATGAAACCACTTTCATTATTTTAGAGGCTATTTTGGGACCATTGCCTAATCTTCATCTTGCTGTCATAAAGTTTCTGAGTGATGGGCTGCCAACTGTATGGTTGATTGTGGAAGTTTCAAGCATGAATTTGGTAAGAGTTGTCTTTCCTAAGGATTACAATTCTCATAGCCCATGGAATCTAGTGAGTCGTCTTGTTTAATGGCGGGATGGAAATTTTTAGTCTTAAGTTGGAAAAATGTTGGGGTTATGGACAAGGGTAAGTACGCAACCCAGGATACTATTTTTAGTGTTCCAAGCACTCACTTTTGGGTAAGAAGATGTTCACCTACATCAATGTTATGTGGATATCATGAAGGAAAAAGGGAAGGAGGATCTTGATGGCATTGAAAGGTATGGAATAAGTGAGATAATGTCATATTTATTGTTGCATATTCATATTTATTTTCCTCTTGATAAAAATGATGAGTTAGAAGATGAAATCTGCAATATAAAGTATGTGATACTTTTGATGCAAATTTGTGTATATGATCATCTTGAGAGAGGTATATGGTGGCAAGATCTATCTCACTTAATAGGTACAAGAGCCTAGATTCTGGAACACTACAACATATTTTGTCTCTTGTGCATGGCACTTGGACAAACAAGTTTGGAATTGCTTGAGGGCAAGCAATTGGGGAAGGGAGGACTGAAATGTCCCACTTCCTAAAATAATCAGTCGAAGACCTTTAGCCCAATTCTGTTTCCGATGGCTAAAGGGTGATAGAAAGGGAAACTTATCATAATGAATTAATTATAAAAGTGTAATATAAAATAATATTATTAGAACTTTATAGTAATTTATTACCTGATAAAGTCAAATAAAAAATAGAAAATAAAAATATAAAGTGATGTAGTAAAAATAAGAAAAAAAGAAAATCACTTAATATTTATCATTCTCCACCGAAGAAAATGTGACCCTTTTGGTGAATGAAATAAGGTGGAAAAAGCATTAAATGAAGGAGGTGAAAGTTGATTGGAAGTTGAGGGTGGCTATTTGGCCAAGTTCATCTATAAAAGAAAGTTGACTTGCTTGTAGAAGGCATGATTTTATATTTTATATAATTATGATTTTTGTCTAAGCTTCAAGGCTTTACAAAGTATTTTCTAAGGACAAAACCCTTAGAGATATTCTCTCGAGGATGAAAACCCCTCTAAGAGATCTAGTAGAAGAACAAAAACTCTTCTTCTAATTGAGAGGATTCTCTGTGCAAGGGTTTCCATTGCGGATAAAGGATTTATTTATGTTTTCCAATAGTTTTCCATCGTATTGAGGGTTGAAGTTGCAGATCTCGTACTACAAGGGTTTGAAGAAGAAAATTAATTGTTGTACCTTTTCTTTATTTCGAGAAATGTTCTTAGTGGAGCAACCTATATAGGGAGCTGGTTCGTGGAGTTTTGGAGATGATTTAAATTAATGTTCATAAGTTTAATTTTTGGAGATCAAATCAGCCAACTTGCATAATTTTTGGCTCAAGGATATTGTACTTTTCAGCTGTGTCTGAGGACAACTATCTACAGATTTATAATAAATAATTCCATCATGTTTTGAAGCTCAATCTGGTATTTTTCTCATGATTTCATCTTTATAAAATTAGTTGATTTGTTTGAGTGAAAGATTCAGTGGTTTTGCCTCTTATTTGGTGGATTTTCATCTCCTATGCAAGTCGTCATTGTTGTTTAAAATTCAGATCTGCATTAAAATTTTATTGCATATTTCCTATAATTTGTCTTTTGGATTGGGATTTACCTAAAATCCATCCGGGGTTGAAAAGTGCTCATTTGGGAACATTACATTGACTCATCCTTATGAGATAGAGCATCAACAACTACATTCTCTTTCCCTTTCTTGTAGATTATCTCAAAATCATACCCCAACATTTTGTAGACTGACATTCTTTACTTTGAAGTGTCTACCCATTAGATATGGTCTCCACTACTTTACTTGCATGAAGTATGGATGACATTTCCTTCTCATAAATTGGTTTTGACATATTTTTACCTTTGAATTGGTGACTCTCAAAGGAAATGGGATGACCCTCTTGTATGAGTACTACCCCATACCATACCCTGAAGCATCACATTCAATAATGAATGTTTTATAAAAATCAGGGGTATCTAGAACTAGAGTGGTGCACATGAACTCCTTACACTTCTCAAATGCAAAGGTAGTTTCCTCATTCAAATGGAAATGGCCCTTCTTCAACAAATTTATGAGTGGTGTTGTTATGTTAACATAATTCCTTATAAATCTACGATAATAACTTGTAATCCCCAAAAATACTCGAAGATTCTTTAGGGTTCTTGGAACTTTCCACTCAAGAATGGCCTTTATCTTATTATGATCAACTTTAACACCTTCATAAGAGACGATGTGACCAAAATATTTAACCTCTTTGACTCCAAAATAACACTTAGAGGGATTTACATAAATCCAATCTTGTTCAAGAGTTTCTAAAAACTTATTTACATGATGGAAGTGTTCCTCCCATGTTTTGTTGTAGATTAATATATCATCAAAGAACACTAAAAAAACTTTCACACGAATGGCTTAAAGATAGAATTCATCAAAATTTGAAATGTAGAGGGTGAATTTGTGAGTCTAATAGGAATTACCAAGAATTCATAATGGAATTCATATGTCCAAAAAGATGTTTTATGAACCTCCTCATCCCTAATTTTCATATAATGATATCCAAAATGAAGATCAAGGTTTGTAAAGTAAACAACACCATGCAACTCATTTAGAAAAACATCAATTACAGGAATAGGAAACTTATCTTTGATTGTGTACTTATTGAGTTACCTTTAATAAGAACACATGCAATAATTGTCATCTTTTTACGTATCATCACTACTAGAGAAGAATAAGAAATTTTACTATGATAAATAATTATTGCTTCTAACATCTCTTGTATTATCTTTTCAATATCACTCTTTTGCACATATGGGTACCTATAAGGCTTAGCGTTGGGTAGTTGGCTCCTTGGGACTAGTTGGATGACATGGTCATGGTCTCTTTTGGAGGTAATCCCTTTGGAATATATCCAAAAACAACCGAGTGCTCATCTATAACTACTTTGCATATTTGATGGTATAAATGCATTTAATTGATGTGATTCCAATGTAATATTTGTGTTATGAGCCCTCTACACCTTTTTAATACATTTTTTGCATCGGTGAGAGCTCACCAACTATGGGGCCTTTTCTCTTAATCCTCTTAATTTAAAACTCCTCGTCTCTTAATCAAAACACGTGAAAAAATATTGGAAGTTCATCTCAATGGTTCGCAGGTGGTAAGCCATGACTTCCTAACACAATGTCATCTCCTCCCATGGAAATGACATACACATGGCTATTTAACAAGTAATCTCTTATGGTGAGTTCAATGTTATAAAAATTTCTTGAACAACTAATAGTACCCCCATTAGTGATCATTACTTTAGATTTTGGAGTTGGATAAATAAAGTAGTTCGAGCGTAACACCAACTTGTGATTGATGAAGTTGTGAGTGCTTCTCGAGTCAATCAACACTATTACCCTCTACTTTTTCAAGAATTTAACCACTTTGAGGGTTTGGGCGGTGCTAATACCTAAAATTACATGACATGATACCATTGGTGGGGATCTCCTAACTCATCCTATGGCTCGACAATGACCTCATCCTATGGCTCGACAATGACCTCTACCTCTTCATCTTCTTCTTTCTCTTCTTTTTCATTGGGCCCCTCAATGTAGACCAACTTATTTTCAACACATTTATGTCCCAGTCTATATTTGATGTCATAGTTTAAGCTTAACCTTTTTCCTCTCTTTTCTTCAATTTGTTGAGGTAAGTGACAATCTAATTTTCGAGGGAATGATGGTGCCGAGGTGTTACTGGTCTACGATGTTAGTGAAAGTCAACCTCACTTGCTGGAAAGAATTTTTTCCTCTCGCCATACATGCCATGATAATAAAATCATAAAAATTAAGTGGATTAAAAATATGCATCTCATGTTCAATGTAGTCCTTAGAACCCTTAAGAAGTAGGTCGTGTAGATTCCTTTATGTACTATTCTCCACACGCAAGGATAGGTTTTGGAATGATGAACATAATCCTTGATTGATCATGTTTTCTACAACTTTACTAATTGGGTGAGTAATTATCTAACAGACTAGAACTCTAGTGCAACTCGTAACTCTTCGGTAAAAATGATCCACATGAAACTAATACCATTCTATCTTTGAGAACATAACCATCGATACCATACAAATTGGTCAAGTTTAATATATGAGGATGTCGTGGTCACCTTTTGTCCAGATGGGATCTTATGTAGATCAAAGAAATCCTCCATTTGGTTAATCCAATTGAGTGGGTCATTTCCATGAAAATTACACATTTCCACTTTCGGCATCATGTTACGAGGTTGTAAAGTATTTGGATTTGGATTGGGCTGGCTAGAAGATCCACCATGGCTAGTTTGTCCATTACTTTGACCCGAAGATCTTCCTTGGTTGATCTAAGTAGGATTGAGTTATGGATACTTTTGAATATGATGATATACATTTATATTTTTACTACGTTGTTGCATGATATCATCCAATCATCGATTGATCTTTTCTATATCTCCTTTATCGCCATCTTAGACCGTAGGATTCACATATCATTCTTGAGTTAACTCACCTTATGATCCACTAAGGTAAACCCCGACACAAAAGAGTGTTGGAAGAAAAATAGACTAAGAGGGGGTAGTCCTTCTAATTTTAATTTCAATTTTAGATCACTCATATAAACCATTAATCAATTATCCATTCATTAGAGTGTGCACAACAACATACAACATTCATTCAATTTAACATGAGCAAGAGAAACAACACCATAACATAAGATGTAAGTGGGAAACCCTCAAGGGGAAGAAAACCCACTGAAAAATTTGCTGATATTACTCACAACAAAGACTCAAGTGAATATTACACATCACAAGAGATTTCTTTAGTGAGGCACCAACCCCAAAAGGAGCACCAACCCCTAAACCCTTGTTAATGTTACTAAAAAAAAGAGACTTGTATGAATACGAATCATCACATAATATTTTTATGAGAATATCACTGATAAATTTCTGCAACAAATTAGTGACGGTGATCACAAAATTCAGCTCCAAACTCCTTCAAACCCTTGCTCAAACCCAAGGCCTTTAAACTTACACAAACTTGCTCTTTCTTCACTTCTCAATGCATCAAACCCTTGCACACAGACTTGAAACATTATTCAACATGTAATAAACTTTCTTAACTCTCAAAACATGCCTTTGTACCTACAAAACTCTCACACCTAGGTCACACTTTTTATACACACACAACTAGTTCCAAATTGCACCCAAAACTTCACTTTTATAAGATCTTCTTGATTCAAATTAAAAATATTTCGGTTTACCTCCTTTCTCTTGACTATAATAACTTAAAAAAATCCCATAAGAATCATTAAAACATTCACAATTGATCCAAGTAGGTCGGCCATGCCAAAACCTCTCACCTTGCACCAAAAATCCTCAAAACCCTATCACTAGAATGACAAAAATCCACTCATCACAAAACCATGCTTATTAAAGATTCCATATTCACCACACATGAGTAATATATCATAATAAAATCATACATGGTCACACATTTACATTAAAAAATCAAATTATTTCATTTAATGTGCCCACTTGGTTGATTTCCTTCTCAAAACAATTGTTTCCAACAACCTGATTTTACCTTTGGGCCTCAATACTCCTAAAGATGAACTAAAATATGGAATGTGACCACTCAATGGAGATACCATAACCTTTATAATTCTTCTAAGCAAGTTATACATCATGAAATATTCACCTAATCAAACCACATCTACTTTTGTCTTCACCAAAACAAGTTGCCCAAAACCAATTTTGTAAACATAGATATTTTGTACCCTTTCTGATTCTTTAAAGACATAAAAATTACTTCACTATATTAAATATTGATGCCTATTAACTTTCCAGGTGATAACAAGCATAAACATAACCATTTAATGCTCTAACCAACTCATTCTTTCAGCAAAAACAATCATGTCCTCAAAAGCAAGAAATCTGTCTTGCACACAAATTGACCTATAAACATCATAAAATAAACTCATCATGAGAAAAAAATTATACCATTTTAAATATATCTTAATTACCTTTCCATAACATATTTGAACTCCTTCCAACTCCAAGTGGAAGGCCTTCAACCAAGCTGATCTCTACAAACCGCTGAAATCGCCTAAAAGCGCCCTTTGACTACAAGTATAAATGAAGCATACTTTACCATTTAAATGCATCACCATTACCTAAAACCATAATTTACATCAATAAAAACTCACATACTAACCATAATGATCATTTAGTTTTCAACTCCTTTGGACAACCTTGTCCCAAACTGAACTTATTTAGAAACAAGCCTATTTGAGTGGGGTCCACTCATCACCACAACCACTACCATACCTTTATGGAAACCTAGAGGATTCATCTACATGACCAAATCATCATCCATGCACTATAAATTAATTCTATCCACTTAAAAATAGTTTCTCTCCTATCGCTTCCGAGCTAGGGTTTCAAGCACATAAGACGTTGTTTACCTTCTTAATAGTCTTTCATAAAAACATGAGAATGAAATGACTTCATTATTTTTTTAAAACCTTCTAGACTCAATTTATAAATATCCCTTAAATTTGTAAGGTCCCATGAAATGAACACGATTCGAGTGAGCATCATAAGGTCCAATTTGAGTTGGAAATGACCTCCTTCTTGACCTTGTTTTACCAAAACCGTCATAACTTGCAAAATACACATCTTGGAAACCTAGAATTTTTATCACATAATCATGAAACATCCTAATAACATCTCCAATCATCACCATGTCACAAATATCTCTCAATGTTTCTATCCTATCTTATTTGCATAGCTAGCCCTTTCCACCTTTATCAAAGTGCTAGGGTCAATGAAACAACCACATAACTCATCATAGAAACTCTCCAAAAGGCCCTAACATACCTGGTACACCATGTTACAACTACCTACAGAATCCATACTCTATGAATCCATGAGCTCACCTAGCTCCACAACTAAATATCATACCTCATAAAGAACTAGATTAGGGTTGTTAGAGCAAACAATTCTCACCGAAAGAACTGATATCGCCTTAGACACCTTTGAATATACATGTCATCATCATCCTCAACATGCTATGACCCTACTCCATAATCCACTTTGTCATTAATGGGGTTTTTCATTAATTACAACACCTAAACCATAAAATGCAAACACCGAGGTTACCACAATTACCCCTTCGACTCCAACTCCTCAACTATTAGCTCATCCTTATCTAGAGTTTTACTTGGAGTGCCAAGATTCTTTTTGCTTCTTGTAGAAGGCCCCTCCATGATGCCCGAAATTTAAGGTTTGGGGTTTCAAGAGGAATTTGGCCAAATATGAAAAACTCAAAGAATAGACTCAAACTAATTTTTATCCTCTTTCCAAAAATGTAAATATCTCAAGAAATTTCCATAATTTGCATCTTATATAATGAACGTATTAAAAACCCTAAAATCGAGATAAATTTTGTAAAATAGAGATTTTTTTTTTGAAATTTTTAGAGAACCTTACTTGGAATGTGTTGTAACCTTAGCAATAAAATTGTTGATAAGTTCACACTCGTACACAAGATATAGCCGAAATAAAAAAAATTAGGGTTTTTAACGCACTTGTGGTTGAGATCAAGCTCTAATACCACTTGTAATGGCATTACTTAGATATGAAAATTAGCAACAATAGAACACCAAATAACACCAAAATATAGAGATATGATCTCAATAAGCAAGTAGAATGACTCAACCACTTCGAGTGAAACTTCCAAACTAAACAATAAGACTCAATTGCTCAATATGATGCTCAATATGTTATGGCCATCAACAAAGCTAGCCCACTAATTATATTATAACATATATGAAAGAGATACAAAGTGATAAGAAGTTATGATAGCCACAAGTTGACCATACACATCCAATGTAAGATATTAGATTAAGGATGTAGTAGAATAAGTAATTTCTAAAATACACAAGAGGAGAGAAACTTAGTTGTAAAAGGTAGAACAAGGAGAATCTAGATGCACAAGATGATGAAATAGGATGATCAAAGAGTGATAATGCTCCGATGTTAATTATGGCACCGTAAACTAAGTAGGGGTAGGACTATACACCTACCATACAATCTAGGCTAGATTTGTACAATTCGACCTATATTTGTATGGTCTTGGACCTTTGACAATTTAGATCGATACTTCCTATGTATTTCACTTGTGTCTGGAAACAACCTTCGTTGTAAGTTGATCTTGCCCACATAACTTCAGGATGACTTGTAATCACCTACAACAAAGTGGAAACCCTATAAACCTATAAAATCCTTTATCAAAGCATTAGAAAACCAAAAGGAGAAAACATGTGTGTGTGGTTAAGGCTAGAATACCCTTGGTGGTTAGACTCTAACTACTAAACTAATCTAAGTGTTGCATTACATGCCCTCATTGTGGTATCAAGCCTCATGTAGTTATCCTAGGTACTTGTGAAAATGTGAACAACTAACCAACCCCCTACGTGTAACATCATGTCTCTTAACACTTGAGATAGTGGATTGACTATATAATGCGAATATACAAAAACACGGTAGTAGTGAGATTTGGTGTGCCTCAACTATGTGACCCAACCCCTTTTTCCTTAAAACCCTTGAACAATGCTTAGAGTGACTTTACTCTTGCTAATATTTGGCTCTACGACATTTACATTCTTGGAAATGGAGGAAGTTATACTCTTTGACCTAGTTGAGTACTTCAAATATGGAGTACAAATTGCTTTAATTGATGTGCAACTGATTTGGGTAGATTTAGGGAAACTTTGAATGCTTTTGGAATGATATTTATAATAGGAGCTAGTAAGAGTGTTAGGTGAGTTAAAAAGTGAAAATGACTTGCTTATATAACCTTCCGTATGTGAAATATTCTAATAAGTTTGAGACTAAGAAGATGAAAAGACCCAAACAATATATTCAAATTAAAATTAGAGTATGTGAACTTGAGGATCCAAGACTTTATAAGTCAACTAAGACCGGACCGACATCTTGACCTAGTCATATTTTTGATATAGAAAGAGAAATGTAAAATGATAATTTTAGACTGAAGTGTAGAGGTTTTTTAATTACTTTTATCATATAATATTCCCAAAATTGACGACAAAGTATAGTGAAAATATAACCAAGTCACAAGAGAGCTAGAGATATGAACTAATTGGATTCCAAATGTGAGATTTTTTCTTAGTAAGGGAACATGATCAAACTTATCATTACACAAGGACACGTTACTAAATTTTAGTGATCCTGCATTCCCCCTTTAAGTGTGTAATTGAAAATTGCATGCTTAAAGGAAAAATATACCTGAGTGTGCACACACACTTTTTCTTTAATTAATAATGGTTTTTTAATGTGTTGGTGTTGGTATGCTCCATGATGAAACTGCAACACAAAGTGTAGTCAATGTCTATGATAGAAACTAAACTTTAACTCAAAATATAGATAATACTTGTAACTTTGAACTTTGCAAAAAAGTAAGTAAAGAGAAGAAAAACATGAAAGGAATACACCTATTCATTTTGGGGAGGGAGGAGATCATGTTCTTACCATGCCTTAAAGACTTGCAATTATTGCATAGATGTTAAAGGATGGGGGTGACCAATCCCAATTTTATGCCATAGGAGAGTCTAGAATGTTGATTACACCCTAACATCGAAGAGAGTGAGGAGAGGAGACAAAGGTCCCCCTTTTAAATATTTGTAGAGAGGAAGGTATAAACTATGAAGAACTTAGCTTCTTAGTGTTGTACTAGTTTTCTCGTTCGATTCAAGTTAATGATGTTAGCTACTAAAGAAAGCTAAACAACTCAGAACATGGAGGGTTTATGGTACCTCAAATGCGTGGTATGGATGAACAGTGCAAAAGTGATTGATCTTTCGCTACAAGTTGATAAACCTACAACTCAAAGACACTAAAGAAAATTGATTAGATGGTATATGCGGGGTTTCCCAACAAAGCGGCTCTAAGAAGTGTTACCTTCCTTTCATAGATGTCAACCCCCATTTGATAAGAGAAAGTGAAATAAATGATGGATAAATAGATAACATGCATAAACAAAAATACTAATGAATCGAAAGTAAGCGAGATGAATCTAAATGTTGATACGATATGAATAAAATGTAAATTAAATGTTACCTAGTCTCTGGGTTACAAAGTGACATAGATGCATGCGAAGGTGTCGACGATGACCTAGAAGGGTGTATTTGGTGAAAGCTAAAATATGCAAATCTCGCTAGATCTGGATGCTGTGAAGCTTGTGTATGCTGGAGCCAACCCTGAGAAGGGATCTAAGGGAGTAGAAACTAAAAAATGGTAGAAATTAATGATTGGAAAGGGTAGATTGGGAATCGGGACCACAGTCGAAAGCGACCAAGGTGAAGTGACGATGAATGTGATACAAAATTGGCTGGTTTGAGATAACAGAGGAGTAGGATGATGGCTGGTAGACTGGAACAAAGACAAAACATAGACAGAGGTTGGAGAAGGATTTGGAAATGGAAAACATGGTCACAGAGAGCCAAGTCGACGATGACTTGTGTTGGGCGATGAAGACTTGTGCTAGGCGACGACGATTGTAGCAGAGTAAGGAAAGGCCGAGAGTAAGAGGACTGAAAAGGCAATCTGCAAATGTACAAGTTGGAAGGACAAAATGATAATGATTCGTGAGCATTGATGAAGATGATATGATCCTGCAATGTGTTAGATCTAACAAAATAACAATAGAAATGATATAAGATAACACAAAAAGAAATGTAAAACCTCTTGTAATCACGTAAATGATCAAAACAAACTTCAAAGGGCCGCAAGGGTATTGCTTTGAGATGTTTTGGTTCGAAGGTGGTTTGGCAGAGTGGAAGAAAATCGGGAAAGAATTTGTGCCTATGTGTATCTCCGTCTGTTTTGGAAAGGATTGAGATAGTCTTATAAGTGTCGATGACGACAAGGTTGGAGTCACCGCCGACTACAGGGAAAGTTTCCCCAATGGGGATGCTTTTGTGATTTTGGTTGAGATTTTGGGAATTTAAGAGTTGGAAGGGTGCTTTAAAGCATGTAGGTAGGTAAGGGATTTTTAGGGATGTTAAGGGATAAATATAGGCAAGATAAAAAAGCTAGAAAAACAAGGGGATGTATGTGTTAGGATAAAAGCATCCTAAATAGAAGGTTTGTTAGGGCATATGAGATATTAATTGATTAATTAATTAATTAATGTGGCTTAATTAATTAATAGGAATTAGATGGGCATTAAAGGTGATAGGATAATTAAGGGGGACCTAGATAAGACCATAGCAAAATATGTGCACGCGGGTAGACAAGGGTAGAGATACTGAATTTAGGTGTCTACATTTACCCCTTTTTGTTGAGTGGTTTGTGCTAGCAAGCCATGAGACAAAATAGTGAGAGGAAAAGTATGATGTAGATTGACGGAAGGTTGATGATGAGCTCCCCCTCAAATGAGGGATCGATGACGCTGAAGGAAATCGATGACGTGTTTGAAAAGATAGATGATGAAGGGTGGGTGGGTGAAGAAAAATGGGTAAAAGGATAACGTAAGGCAAGATGCCCCAAGCAAAAAGGATTGCAATAACAATGAAAACTATGGTGGTGACTCCAATATCACATCGGTAGAGGGACAATTGTGGTCTCAACGGAGACGGACGAAAATGCTCTATGTGCCAGTGAGTGGGTGAAGATCACTGCAAAATGGAGAGAATCCAACAGAAAGCTCTCAAATGAACACAAGTTGGAATGATCACGGGGTCATAAAGCGAGCATCAAAGGGTTGCAAGGGGATTGCTTTGAGATGTTATGGTTCAAAGGTGGATTCGCAGAGTGGAAGAAAATCATAAAGAAGTCGTGCTTATGTGTTTTCTCGTTTGTTTTTGGAAAGGATTGAGATAGTCTTATAGGTTCGACGGCTGGGATGGGTCGCCGCCGACTACGGGGAAAGTTTCCCCAATAGGGCTGATTTTGTGATTTTGGTTGAGATTTTGGGCATTTAAGAGTGGGAAGGGTGCTTTAAAGCATTTAGGCGGGAAAGGGATTTTTAAGGATGTTAGGAGATAAAGATAGGCAACATAACAAAGCTAGAAAAGCAAGGGGATGTATGTGTTAGGATAAAAGCATCCTAAATAGAAGGTTTGTTAGGGCATATGAGATATTAATTGATTGATTAATTAATTAATTAATGTGGCTTAATTAATTAATGGGAATTGGATGGACATTAAAGGTGATAGGATAATTAAGGGGGACCTAGATAGAACCATTGCTAAAATATGCGCATGTGGGTAGACAAGGGTAGAGATATTGAATTTAGGAGTCTACACTTAGATGCCTTCCCTTTTGGAATCGGTGAGAGAAGAGAAAGGGAAACCTATGAAGAACTTAGCCACTTCAACACCTTCGGTAATCCCACGATCACATCGCTACAAATAGATCTAGGTACAATTTATACTATTATAATTGCTTTGTAACATCAAACCATCAAGGGAATGGGAATTACCGTGCCCTTATAAGGTGTCATTATTATTGATACTAATTATATGTAGTGTGAAAAACATAGGGGAGAAGGAGGCCCATGCCCTAAGACCCTATTCTTGTAACTAAATCGAATAGTGTAGTGAAAAAGGAATGAAGTACTCATGCCCCTTGTATCATGCTCTATATTATGTGATTTGTATCTAAAAATGAATGGAAATACTATGAATATCTAAATAAAATTTTGAGAAATTAAAAATATAGAGAATTTGCTCCATGTCTAGAAACATTTATCACAAATCAAGGTCATACCATGGTCCACAGTATTTGTACTAGCGATTTTGACCTATTTATATTCTGCCACATTCTAATATTTGTGAACCTTTATGAGGATTTGAACACTATACAAATTTGTTCATGTAACTTGTAGTTGTTTTGTAGATGTAGAAATATCATGATGAATGCCCCTTCCTTTGAGGCACGTGTGATAAAGCATTTGAGTGTGTAAATCAAAAGAACAAATATGCACCCATGTGTAATAAGTTTGATTATTTGCATGGGATCACATAAAATGCTATAATGGTGGCCACCATAGAGAATTTGTACCTATAAAAGGGGTCGTGTATGGTGGAGACCATGGCATAGAGACAAAAGTACATGTGTATAACAATAGAAACATCAGATAAAAAGGTCAATCATGTCATAATCTAGAGTATTACGAACATATAAACAACATAGAAACCTGGAAAACATGTCAAGCCATAGTAAAAGAAAATACAATAGCCATTTGAGTATAAACCAAGTGTGTCATAAGCTAGAACAAGATAGCAGTAGAAACAACATTCTAAACACCAAACATGTTCAAAGCCATAAAAAGGCAATAGTGTAATCATCAAAGTATAAACCAAGTGTGTCAAAAGCTAGAGTAGTACCTTAGTAGAAGAAACAATGTATAACCAAGTACACAATAGTATATATAAACATAGGCATATGTAGGCATGGGGACATAAACATGGGACACCCACAATGTCACAAGACAATCGAAATATAAGGCATAATTTGCTACAATAAGAGAAATAAGTGCATGGACGCAAAATATGCATGGATCTACAAACATGGGAAACCCATGGTGTCACAAAACAATCAAGGCACTTAGGCCATATAAAGAAAACAACCATATAATTATAATCAAACAAGAAAATTGAGTCAGCCCATGTAGTAATCAATTAAGGAAGTAATCAGTATAAGTAAGTAGTGACATAAACAACAATATATGAAACATCTAACCACCATCTCCAGTGACAAATTATATTTTCACTTCAGAAGATGAAGTCAACCATGATAGAAAATTCCATTTGGGTGGATTTTTCTTAAGTTGTCAACTTCATCGTCCAAGGGTTTAATGATCACAATTTTAAATTCAAAAGTTACCCAATAAACATAGTGTTAATTGCGTAGAACATTTTGTCACAACAATTGCCTATAAAATCACATTCACACAACCCATTTGAGTGGCCTCACATCTCATATATTTTGGGACTACCTAGGAGATTATAACAAAGTACCTATTTTTTCTAAATTAATCTCTCAAGCATATCAACTAGCTATAAGTCCGTATAAATCTTACACCATTGCCTTGGGCCATTTTGCAAAGATACATCACACCAAATATCATTTTCAAATGTTAGAGATCTTATTGGGGTCTTTATTACCAAAACCCATTACAATATGTACATGTGCAACATCTTTCACATGTACAATAGGTGGGGAACTACAACGATTTTATGCCTCTTCAGAGTCTCGTTACGTAGATGTTATAAGGACAACTCAATCTAATAGGAGTAACCCCTTTTTAGGTCCCCAAAAAAAAGAAGAAGAGGGAGCCCTAATTTCTTTGCACAACCGTGGTCAATGAATTCTAGTTATAGAAGGTGAAATTATAGACACAAAAACATAATGTTAAAGGAAATATCTTGGCAAACCCTATAGAGGAAGAAACTACCCATCTTGGACAAAGTCTCTGGGTGACTTTTTTATAACAGAAACTTTGTCCTCCACTTGGATTCACATTTCCATATTTTCAAGACAACTCAATGAAACTATGCACATCCTTCCTTCATACTCTCGTGTCAATGACACACTATCTTAGTACGAGATGAATGCAATCCTCTCTAACCCTAAATCATACTTTTTAATTTAGCTTACCTATGCTTGTGAGATTGATGTACTTATATAGTCACGATTTAGGATATGCATGTTTTCTATTATTCATTGCATTATAGTTTTACTCCGTCTTTGCATAAAATATTATATCATAATTGATTTAAACTCTAAATATTTTCATCACACTAAGATAAAATATGAAATCATAAGAGTATAACATTGAAAAATATATGTTTGTTGGCATGTATGTTATGAGTAAATTGCTCTACATGGGCCTATGATATAAACAATATAAGCATGTGAATAATGTGTTCAATGTGGGTGCAAGTAAACTCAATACAATACAAATAACTATATACATATATGAGCATAATATATAAGTAATGTAGCATCTTTAGCATGAGATTTTCTTATAATGAATACATGATGGGAATCATGGAAACATAGGCAAATGGTAAAAGTACTACGCACGATATAAATCATGACACCATAATCCCATCAAACACATCAATAGAACACATATGGTGAAAGACATCAAATATATGGAAAAACACGAATTAAACACTTCAAACTCTAGAATAATGCAAAAACATATAAGGTTCATAAGATAATGTAGTCACATCATTCACATACTAGGCACATCAAATACACCAGAGACACCTCAATCATGATAAATATAAGATATAACATATAGTAGTCACTTGAAACTAGCATATAAAAAGCACTATGAAGGCATACCGATCAAATAAACAAATCATAAAACCTTACTACCCTTATTTCAATTGGTACTTTGGTGTAAAAATCCTAAAAAAATATCTTGTTTATGATTTCACGTGTTATGTACCACCTTATCAAGGCGACCCCTTTGTGAGTAAGTACAAATAATGGAATTGGGAAAAGCCAAGTGACTAAGAAAAAATAGGAGAATTTCAAGCAAACCAAGGACATGAAGTACAAGAAGAGGAGGGAAACTTAGTAAAATCTAGAAATGGATAGAATGAAAGAAAATAAAACCTCAAGTGAGAGGAATAGAATTGAAAAATACCGAGTAGATGGAAAACATTTACGAAATCAAGAGCAAAATACTAAGAATTGTGAGATAAAACAAGAAAAATAAAATGCTTTTCATTTTCAAATACAAACATTCAAGTAAGTAAAACCAACAAATAATACCATCACAACCAAGGTAATCACAATAATCATTTAGGGATATATAAGATGAAGCATGATTATAATTAAGAGTAAAATCATGACATACGGCATGAATCTAAGAAAGATATAACATTATCATCATCATCAAGTTAATATCGTCTTTATTTTCTTCTACAACACAATCTACTAAATGATCCTTCTTATTAATATGATATTGTATAACTACAACTTGTTTGAGCTCTTCTTTATGTGTAAAGTGACCATGGGTTGTGATATGCACTTTTGGAATATAGTTGTGTTTGCATGTCACTTTCTCTTGCTTTATGCATAAAATTTAGCTCTTCCTCATGTAAAACATCCCAATGATCTTGTTGTTTTAGAAAAGTGTTATCTCTTTTAAATGTAATATCTTGATCTTCACATACAAAATTTACACATTCATGCAAAGTAAAAAATGACTGATTTTTTTATATATACAAGGTCTATCAAGAAAGGCATCCGAAGATCAATTGTTTGGGGTCACATGAAATAAAAATTGTTATTTTTAAAGATGCACTCAAATATGCAAGATAATAAGATCAAGAGGCTCTTTAGCTATACCACCATATTCCATAATAAAAATAAAAATATCATTTGTAAATCTAAGACTATAGATAAATTCCTTTGTGTAAACATAATTTCAAGCTTGTGCCATTATAAATCATTATTCCATCATTTTCATGTTGATCGAAGAAAGCTCTCATGAATGAGGATCCATTGTATGTGGTGGCATTTTAAATCTCTTGGAGGAGGTACCTAATTTCCTTTAGGTCATGTTCACCAAAATTGGAATAGATAAATGGCTTTCAATTAAATTGCAATACAAATACATATATCATTGAAGTAAGCCTAATGATGTAAAACATCAAATCAAACTTAATTAATTTATTCCAAACCATAGAAAGATGCGACATGCAATATTTAGAGGTGTATCTTGAACAAAATGAGATATGGGGATGGTTTCAATCTACGATAGGTGAAATGCACATCCATATGCGAAATAGAGCTAACCTAGAAAATTTGAGTGAAACAAAGAAGCTTTGATGAAGCATTTTGTTCTTTTGGTAATGTCCATAGTGTTTAAAGGGATCTTAGCGAAGTATAAATGTCCAATTTTTTTCGACGATTGCGTTTCTAATTATGCTTTGCAAAAACCTCCCTTAAATTTATGCTCTTTCACTTCGGTCACCAACTGTGATTTGACGACCTCATATTTGAAGTCTGTTTGACATCACAAGGTGATTTGATTTCAACCTTAAATTTGACATCCAACATAACTTAAAAGATTGTTGTTTTTATTTTGAGAATTCAATAAAAAGCGTAATATCTTAACCATTCACCTAGGTTAAAATCATTTTCATTTTATCTTCTTTTGGTAATGTCCAAAGCATTTAAAGGGATCCTAGTGAAGTGTAAATGTCTAATTTTTTTCGACGATTGAGTTTGCTAGTTTTGCTTTGCAAAAACCTCCCTTAGATTTTCGTTCTTTCACTTGACAACCAACAAAGCAGAAAAATTACTTCTTTGCTCGATTGGACGAGGAATGCACTCAAGCCAAAAGGGCCCACGAAACATTTGTCGGTAATGTATAAATCTTCTCGACAAAAGGGGCCAATCGACTTCAATTTGGAGGGGAAAGAAAAATGGAGCGAGAAGACACAACGAAAAAAATATGGGCACATCACAAGTCAACATAAAACCGCAATATACTTTTCATATTATTATCAATATAAAAATGCGCTTTCAATCAAAAAATTCAATTAAATCACTCTAATATCTTAACCATCCAACTAAAGCTAATCTCATTTTCATTAATTTATACTTTTTTTTCAAAAATAATAAAATCGTTAATATATATGAAAAACCTAAGATAAGAACAAAATAGTTAATGTATATAAAAAACGTAAGATAAGAACAAAATCGATATCTATTGATATTTTCCAAAATAATAATTAAAAATAAATATTTTAACAATAATAAATAATAGGAAGGCCACTTCCATTGTAACACCGTTCACATGGAATTAACGTGTCCCGTGGTACCTATTGCCCCTGCAAAGGGTAACAATTTTCACACGCAAAAAAATGGCCGTGAGTCAATACATTAAAGAAACAAATTGAAATGCGCACCTAGATCCCATGGCATGCAAAATCTAGGATAGTGTAAATATAGGTAGGGTTAAGTATCTTATATTACATTGTTCCCAATTCTCAAACCGCCATTTGTTCACAGACAGAGGGAGCAGCTGTAGCCTGTAGAAAGACTCGGAAGGTGAGTCCAATCCTCGTTTTCTCCTCCATTTCCCCCTAAATTTGCTTCTCATTGGCTCCACTTTTACGCCCGCGACCGCCATTCTTGGAGTGCGAGGAATGTTCCAAACTGCACAATTGTCTGGTTTCTAAATTTAGTCAATCCAACGTTTTTTTGTTTCTGTATTCAGCTCTACAGGGATTTGTAGTTTTGTTTGGAGAGAGGCATTTTGTTGTATTTCATGGTTTGTTTAGATTCGTTTGTTTCGGTAGTAATTGGATGTGAAATAATTGCAGTAGCTTTGTAGAGATTTTAGCATAAGTGACCCTAAGTGCTGAGGGTTTATTATGATCTGCTCTGGCCGAGCTCAGGAAATATGAAATTGTGCGGTTATTGTGTTTCCTTCAAATTTTTCCTGCTTTGTTTTGTAACTCATGGCTTAAAAATTTAAACGGCCGTGGCAGGGTAGAAGAATGTGAAGCTGATGCGTAGCTGTCTGCGTTTTGAATTTGTGTTGAAGAAGCGCGCGGCCTCGGTTCGAATCTCGGTTAGAAAAAGAAAAGAACCGCGGCTAAACTTCGAGTGATTTTTGATGAAGACTCTACCTAAGAAACTCGGTAATACATATGTTTTCTGTTTTAATCTTCGAGTTTTTCTGCGTGATTTTGACATTTTGGACATGTTAAGGTAAATTTAAGTAATAGTGCATCAGATCAGATAAGCTAAGGGCGAGTGCGTTTAAAATGAATTATTATGCAAGATATTTTAAAAAAGGATTATGCAACGCGATATGCCGGCAAGATATTTTTAAAAGGAGGATCATGGAAGGCAATTTGCTGCGAAGATATTTTAATAATTGGGATTATGTAAGGCGATTTGTTGCTTACAGGTGCTTTGGATTTGGTTAGGGCTGCTGAAATGTTACAATTGCTTTTAAGTGAAATAAGCTACATTATTTTTAGTTGAAGCAAATTAAAATTTCTTAAAGCGAAAGCAGCTCCATATATTTGCGCAGCAGGCGTCGCTAGCTACGGCGAGGAGGGCCCTTTTGAGGCTTAATCTCTATGGCGCGCGATTTATTGACGCATATTTTTCGTTATGGAAACAAATTTCACATCCTTCCCGGCATACTTTTCATTTTAGGAGCAATTGCAATTCTAAAATTTCTAATAAATATTAGTCTAATAAGACTTTTTTTTCCGATTTTTTTACCGTAAAAACTGTTGTGATGCAGCTGCGTTTAGGGGTTTTAATGAAGGGTTTGCATTCAGCTGAGCCGCTTACAGAATTGCATAGCAGAGGAAGTGGTCCCATGGGAGGGGGGCTCCTAAATTTTCTTAGCTGGTGTGGAGAGTAATTTTAGGAGTATTTATAGTAAAAGCGGTCTCATGGTATAAAAGTTTTTTTAGAGTATGCTGCAATTTTTTAGGGAAGATATTTAAAAATGTTATATTTTAATTTGTAATAAAATTCTAAATCAAATCTACTCATTTATAAATTGACATTTGACATTTGTCAATATAATTTTTTTACATTATCCCGTTTTACCATCCCCCTCTCCTCCTAAAAAAATGGTGCTCCTTGTTTTTAGGAAAAGATTCTAAAATTTCCTGTTTTCCTAAATTTATTTTGTCATGGGACCACCCACTGAATAAAAATAGGAGCAGCAGCCCCCTCCATGGGACCCCTGCCAACAAAGTAAATTCTCTCAGCAGGCGTTTCAGAGAAAAATTAGGATGTTTTAGCAGTAATACGGTCCAATGGGTTCTTTATTTTTCTCTGTAGAGGAAAAATAGGAGGTTTTAGCAGTAATCCGAGAAATTTTAGAGCGAAGCACATACAGCTATGACATGTGGCAGAAACAAGCCAGAGTTTTTTTAAGTGGGTTGGTTATTTTGGGCCCTCCACTGCTTACCCGGGTTGGAAAGTCATTCCTGAAGCAGCCCCTGCTTAAAAATTTCAAGATTTCTTTTGTTTAAGCATTTTTACTCTCGTGGAGCCCCATCTCCCAAATATATAGGAGAAGTAGCCCGGACTGCTTGCCTGGGCCGGAAGGTCAATCCTAAAGCAGTGGCTGCTCAGGAATTTCAGGAAGTTCTTTTTTTAAGCAGCAACAACCCATTTTTATTTTCATTGGGCCCCATTTCCCAAATATATAGGAGCAGTAGCCCCCACATGTTTTGTTAGAGCGGCAACAATGATGTATTTATTCAACAAAAAGGGGACAGAACATTAACTATTCATTCTTACTTACACACATACCTACAACACAATGCCCACAGGCTTACAGTATTAAACATTGCATAGTTTCTGCAATGACTCAATCCCTATAGGCTTCCCTCAGACCTGCATACAGATCTATAATGCACCATGCCTTGCAACCACATGCTTAGACTATATCCCCCATCTAGAATTGAATATCTTCTGCTGAAGGGCGGATGGGATTATACAGCAGCATAATTGCCTTGCTGTAACAAGCTACCCATCTGATAATGAATGTGTCCCAATCCTCTATGCAAGATAGGGCCCAAGTGATCACAACACAATTTGAGGCAATCTTGTTGGTGCAGCGTTTACAATTATAGAATTAGATGAAATCCATAGCGGTTTATTCAAACTGGAAACTTCAAAAGTTATGCACTACAGATGCACAATTGTGTATAAGACTGTATACAGACCTTCTTCACTGAATCCTTGTGTGCTATCTCAAAATAGCTCCGACAACTCTGAAACTCCAAGAGCACATCCGCGTCATTGAATAAAACGATCACTGTTAATGCAGGCTCTTAGAAAAGCTTGATATGTTACCACGTACAAAATATGTGACTACTGCGCACTGTCCTGAAGTCACCTCTCCTTGTGTCAAGTGATGAAACATTGCGCTATTGATCCAATGCTCCTTTTGATTTGTGGAACTCAGGTATGAACTTTCAAAGATACCACTATCCTTGATGACATCCTCTAGAAATGCAGCAACCATTCTATCTTGATCCTCCACGTATCAATTGATACGGCAGGACACTACCAAAACTGCTGTGCATTGAAAACTATGTGCAAAACACAACATAGGTCATTACTAACTTAGTGCGCAGCCTGGTGGCAATGAAACATTATGATAGACATTTGCACTGAACAAGACTCGTGCAAAACATACAAACAGGCTCCTATGCAAAACAACACTTGCACGGTATATGCAACAAAGACACGCACAATCAAGACTTGCGCCAATAGTACACTATATCGTTTTTGGGTGGTGAAAGTTTGAAAATGAACCCGGATGCTTCTGCATCACTTAACAATGCTTTCTCATGTTGAAAGCCATTCTTTTCTAAAATTAAGTTTTGGCAGAAAGTTGAAACCAAGAGTAAGCACATTTGCTATTGCCCTTCTATTTATATTTGTTTTATTTCCTTGTTGGACAATGTGTTTACACTTAACCTTATTTATATTAATTTATATTTTGTTCAAGTTTTGTATCCTTTGGGTTTGGATCTTATGACCTTCTCCTGTCTGAGACGTTGCATCTGCTAAATATTTTGAAATTGCTCTGTTGTTATCAGATACCTTTTCTGTGTAATTTAAAGCCAACTGTCACCCATATAAGTACTGCCTCCAAGTATGCTTTCATTGTGGTAGAGTTTTAGTTCGGAGTCACTTTTTCAGCTCCTACACTTCTTTTTATTCAAGTACTTTTCTTTTGTTACTGGGTTTATTTTCGTGTCCCATACTGGATTTATTTTCGTGTCCCATTGACCTATTTTAGTCTCTCATGGACATTTATATAATTTTTCCTCAGTTCTGCTGACTCTTTTTCTATTAACCATTTTCCCAAGTTCCTTTCTTTTCTATCTGGATCTATTTTCGTACCCCATTGACCTAAATTAGTCACTTGTGGATGTCAATATAATTTTTTTCTTTATTTGTGCTGATCCTTTTCTTAATCACCATTTTTTTCTTCCTTGTGTTATTATATGAAGTCTGATCATGAATGCTCCTAACTTTATATTGAAATGCACGTTTCAAAATGGTTTAAACTTCAAATTAAAATTTGAACTTAAAAAAAAGTGTTTTTGATCATTTTATACATTTTATGTCCTGATCCTTAGTAAGTGTTGGTGATATTTTTAGGCACTGAAAGCAGTGCATTGGATGAGCAACAGCAACAGCAACAGCAAGTTCCATCAACTGGCATATCGCCGACACCTGCAGAATTTGCAATGCGACATACTCATCTTGAACTAGGACATTCTGTGAGTAGTTTTACCTTTGTGTTAGATTATCTTCTTTTTGGCGTAGGCATGATGTTAATATTGCAAGGCTCATGAAAATTGTTTACAAGCCATATGATTTGCCTGCAAGAAAATGTTGTAAAATGGGTCTACTGTTACAGAGTCCAAATCCAAATTCTGGAATTCAAGGCATTGGTTTCAGTCTTTCAGGATGACAATCAATTGAGATTTTTCTCTGTTGATGAAGAGTATGCTGTTAAATCAAATTCGTTTATTTGCTAAATGTTTGGGTTTGCAAATATCTGACATTGTGATCTCATTTTGTAGGGAGGAGAAGCTCTGTGGCAGGCTAGAGCTGCATTTCCCTATTATGGAAGCTATGTTTCTGCATATGGTCCACAAATGGTATTCTTTAGTCACCTGCAATTCTTTTGAAAATTTTATCTTATTGGTTTGAAGTATGTAGTATATACAGTATATACACCCCATTAGCTTAGCCTTTTAATGGAAATTTAAAAATGTCATTGCAAAATAAATAATTTGTTTCAATTGCTATTCTTCTTTAATTTACAGTGTTATTAATTACCTTGCACTATTTGAACCTTTTGAATGGTGAAATATTTGTAGATTCCTCATATGCTTGGGGTGCAGCAAGCTGGTCTTCCATTACCCCCATCAGATTCGGTTGAGGAACCTGTCTATGTAAATGCAAAGCAGTATCATGGAATTTTGCGACGGCGACAATCTCGGGCAAAAGCAGAGTTGGAGAACAAGCTGATTAAAAGCAGAAAGGTGATAACTTTACTTTTTATATGTTGTTAACCTTATTTTTTTGGCAGAAGAGAATATATTCAATAGTTGAGTCGTCTAAATTTTGTTAGACCGAGTCCAATATAGGATATGGAATCATTAGAGTTTGGGCTGTTGTCAGCTGCCACTTTGTTTTTCAATGAAAATTCCTTATAATTTTAAGTGATTCCAATCTCGTATTGCCTTCTCTCCCTATTTGGTGGATAGCACAGCACACACTCCATGATAAAATAGAATTTTGAAGCCGTAGAGGAAACTTTTGTGTCTAGGGGAGTTGGTCAATTATTTATAGTTTCTGAAACACTATACTATGGACTATGGTTTCAATGCCCTTGCTTGGATTGTATGAATAGAAACGTAGCAAGTTGCATTGCCAGCTATATATCTTTTGTAAGAGCATTTTGAAGAATTACATGTAGCCCTGTTGTTGACAGGTTGACCCCATAACTCTAGCCCATTGTAGTCTTCATGATCTCTTGAATTGCTTATCCAATATGATTGTTCTGCTAAACTGGATACGACTCCACATCTGTATCTGGCACGGATTTGGGAATATATAACCTGGATACTGCCAGGATATGCCTGACGGGTCTAAAGGTTGTATTTAGCCGCACCTATCTAACTTCATGGTAAAATAAGAAAAAGAAAAATGATGAAGTTCCTTTTACTATTTCCACTATTTTTCAGTTAAAAATTTCTTTTTAAGTATTCGCTATTTTGAGTTATATCTCGACTTTATAAATGCTATTTTGAATTTCCTATTTTTCTTTTGGTGCTTTCTGTATATGTGTGTGAAAATATATCCTGGCTGTATTCTGATCCTAGATCGCTTAAAACCTTTCATATTCGTACCACATTCTGTACCTTCATCAAATACCTTTTCTGTATCTATGCAACTTGGATTCCCACCCCCTCCATTTCTTTAAGTTAAGGATCTTCTTATTGAGGTGTATTTTATAACACTCTAGCCAGTGCTCATTCTATCTAAATATAAAGGAGGGATAGAGGGCTTTGCTTTTGTGTACGGAAAATATAACTGTGTTTAGGATTTTAATGCTAGAGTGTGTTAACAATGCATTACGAGGATCACGTTTTATGGGTTTGCACGAGGCTTTTTCTTGCCTTGCCCAAGGTCTCGACTTGAATGAATTCCTTGGTTTATCCTACATGGTTTTGTGTAGAAATAACATGCATATCTTTTATCCTATTTACTTTTTGATCAGCCTTGAAGAAGAATGAAAAGCTAATGTTGCAAAAGAATATTTAAGGAATCTCTTCAAGGAGTTGGTACTACTACTTCGTGTTTCAGAATTATAAACAGTGTTATCAGACTATAGTTTTAGCCTATAAGTTTTTAGTCTGCTGTTTTTGTTTTCTTATAAATAAATGCATGAAATTTTCTTGTATGATTGTCTAGTATTTCCTTGTGTGCAAAAGTTGCCATTACTGTTCTGTATTGTGTTTGGTTTATCAGTCATTAAAAATTGGTTTAATACTTATTTGCAGCCATATCTTCATGAATCTCGACATCTCCATGCTTTAAGACGAGCAAGGGGGTGTGGTGGTCGGTTTCTTAACACTAAAAAGATGCATGCCATCAGGATTATGCTCCAGGAGATAAGGACTCTCATGATCCTACTGGCCAAGGTAATAAGGTGGACTCTCCTGAGTCAGGAAAGGATGGTGCTTTTCAAGAGTCTAACATGACTCAACAGACTAATGATGTAGCACATAAGGGCGACATCACAACAAATCCTCTTTCCACAACGGTCCCTTCTGATCAAGTTGGAGTGGGTCCAAGTGTCACATATTACGGTTATCATCAGAGGCAAAGATTCCATTCATCTGCATTTCATCCTCTCTCAGTTGGCACTGCTGAAAATGGCAAAGTTGGGAGCATGGTTTCCAGTGGAGGCCATCATACAGCAGTAGCAACCCAATGAAGTCCTTTACAGGTGGGGCAACGTAAGTGAGTTCCTTGTCAATCTGCAAGTTCATTGGGCTGCCTGAGGTTAGCTGTTTCAGTATATTCTAAAAGCCGTGTTTCTAGTTGATGTCGATCTTTGTAAAAGTCTATGCAGTAGTTTAAGATATTGCTGTTTAAGATGTCCAGAGGAGGGCATTTTGTGTGTGACTGTGAGTTCTCAGATTTTCTTGAAGACGGGGTTTCCTTAACAGGAAATTGCACAAGGAATGAAAGGGGTTCTTAACATACATCTGAGATTGGATCTAGTTTCCTCTTTAAAAGCCGATTTGTGTAGGACATGGGACATTAGAACAACTGAGCTGTAAGGCAGCGGTACTCTGTCCAACTGCATTGAAAATGGACAAAGGCAATTCATTCTTGGCTAATGAGTGTGTTACGGGTTATGCACTGTTGTTTATCCTTGTGTGATGGCTTGTTCAAGTTTTAATCCAAGCATCAGTGTTTCCTATCCAAAATACAATATGCTCCTCTTGTTTAATATTTCTGTCCACTGAAATTAATGAATGGTGTAAGGTGTTCGTCTTCATTGATGTTTTTGTAACATCTCATGAACTAACAGCAAAAAAATCTGTTTACAGATGGCTTGTATTCATGCAGGTAAGATGTCAAACTAAAGTATGCTGTTCACTAGAGATTCAACTGCTTTAGAATGTGAATGCGACTCTTTCTACGTTATTTATTTATGACTGACGCTTTTGGTTATATGGATGAAAATGCTAAGTTAACTGGTGCAACGAAAAGTGTGACTTCTATGTATGCTTTATTTCATAGCTGCCTGGGGACGTCACCCCCCTGGTTTTCCATTTGGTTAACTCTTGCATAGTGCTTTATTAATATGAACATTCTAACTTTAAGCAAATTAAATAAATTATAGTCTATAAGCAATGGATAACATATTAAAATGGCCTAGCAGAACCTATGGAGGAAAGGTCAATGGTAGTGGAAAAGTAAAACCAGCTTAGAATAGACAAGGGTAGTTAATCGCCGAAGAATTAGAATAAGAAGTTGAAAAATAAAATCTTTACCCAATATAGACTACCCTTGTCAAAGTTCTCGTATATTCCTACGAAAACGGGTGCCTGTGGGTTAATTTTTGATGTTCTCAAGTAAAATCAATTCACATAAATCTTGGGGGAATATGTGGCATGTAGGTCCTCTTTTTATTTAAGATACTCTTCCTTACGATGAAAATTAGAATACTTTCCACTCACTTCCCTCGCTTCATGGGAATTAGGGACATTAAGCACATATTTTGAAAGTTGGCTAAGAAAATGATTGAAGTTATTCTCACTCTATTAACGAGTCTATGGATCTCTTCCTCCACACTACTTCTCATTTCTATCAGAGTGCTTTTAAGTTTTATTACTTATATTTTTAGCGTTTTGGAAGAATTCTTTATGCACATTGTGTTATCTTGTAGTAGTTCTGAACAACTTTTTAAAACAAGTGGGTTTTTTTTTGGAAGTAGTTCTTATGCACATTGTATTGTTTTGTAGTAGTTTTGGACCAACTTTTTAAAACAAGTGGATTTTTTTGAATGGACTAGGTTTGTTATATTTGACAAATATCGAGTTCAAATCTGTTAGGAGATGATTTTATGTTGAATATTTATTTTATTATATATTGTACTTATAATTCATTGTTTTAAAATTATTTATAATATTTGTATTAGGGTTGCTACTAAATCTTCTATTGAAGTGTGCATGTGCTTTGCTGGTAGAGAGATATCTTACTTTTGAAAGCCACCATTTTTGGACTTTTTTTTTTTTTGACAAGGGCCAACACTTTTGCACAATTTTGTTTATCTTGCAAAACCACTCAAATATATAATCTGAGATATAATTTTAAACTAGTTTTAGTTAATTTTTTCACATAATTTTTTTAAAATGTTAAAAATTTGGACATCATTCTTCTTAGTATTAATTCTATTGTTTTTTCTCAAAATATTTTTTAATAAAATTTTAATTTGTTTTAGACAAAAAAAAATACAAAAGAAAATGAAATTATCTTTGCTGGTCTTGCGTTTTTCATTTGTTTGCACAAATATCTCTAGATTTTATGATAGTAATTTTTGTCGAGGTCATCCTTTAAAAACAATATATTTTTCTACTCAATCTACTTTTTGTTGCTATTGTTGCACTACGTTTTCTTCTATATTATTTCTCTTTTTCAGGGAGGTGGTTTGATATTACGGCATCTTTGTTCTAGTTAATGCTTCTTGTTTGCTATCTTTGAATAACTACTTTCACTGTGTAGCTTTCATGTTTAATAATAAAAAGTAATACTTTGTCTTGTTCAAAGACCAGTCTATAATTTGTATGGAGCAAGTAATGGAATAAATTCAATAAAGAAACACTTTCTTTGAATCTCTTTGGCTTTTAACGTTTCACATATCCTATATTTTTTTTTAGTATACATAACGATTGCTTTTAATGAATGCTATTTAATATACATTGGTTTTTTCAATCCCCCTTTTTTCAATATAAAGAACGTTTGCTTTAATGAAAGAATGAATACTATATTTCAATCCCTGCCCCCTACCCCTTTTTTAGGTTTGTTAACTCGGAACTTATTCGTGGCACATGCAAGTGCAGACAAAAGCAATTATTTTTAAAAAGAGGAGGTTTGGTTTTGGTCATTCAGTGACATAATATAACATGCTTTTTTAAAGATCTTTTAAACGTTTCCTTGATTCTTTATATTTCTTTTTAAAGATGTGTTTCTAATTTGAAATGAAAAAACATTTTGTTTTCGTGTTAAAGTGTTAAACTTTTATTTCTTTGTTTTAAATCTTCTAAGAATTTGGATTTTTTAAAATGTTGTTTTTTAAAATATCTTGTTCTAGTGCTACTTTTGTTCTTTCAAAAATTTTCAACGATGGTTCTATTAAACATATAATTCTAAATTTTTAATTTCATTACCCATCAATACTGTGGTGGTCACCGATATTCCAGTGCGGGATAAGTGTCTTGCGAAGTTCGGTAATTTCGCGTTTACATTTTCAAATGCGGAATTCACACCATTGAAGATTTATTTTGCAAACAAATCTCAATCTTGGTTCTCTTGCTTTGAAATTAAAACTCGTTTTCAGCTTTCCAACTAGGACCATGCTAGTTATAATGAAGTGATCAGCTCGGTCCCTGACCACATGCTGCACAAGATAGTTGTGCATTCTTCTCGCCCTTGGTGGACGGATTGGAAATGGTATGTGGACACTCCATTTCGCAATTACTCAGCCAGTAAAGGCTACCGTTGGCTCTCGCCTCATCTGCCCATGGTGGATAAACTCAACACACGATGGGTAATTCAATCCCCTTTGTCCTCTGGAGTAGGCAATTTGACATTGTTTGGTCTATCTATGTGGAGCCCAAGATTGCCCATTTCCTCTGGTGTATTTTGCACCAAGGTCTCCCTATTGGGGCTCGTCTTATTCAAATTGGGGTCCCGACTCCCAAATGCCCATTTTGCGGCCATTTGGAAACTATTCTGCATCTTTTTGGTTTTGTCCAAAAGCTCAACTTGCCTGGAATTGGATTCATTCATTCTTCTTTCCGCTTAGACCGCATTGCTTTACTTGGCAACATATCCTTTTGGGGGATAATCCCAAGCTTCTGCCTATGTTCACCCAGATTTGACATGTTTTTAGAGGGGAAATTCTTTTTGGATATGGAAAGAAAAATGTTTTTTTCTTTGCTAATTCTACAGTTGATCAACATTTTTCCATTTATAACAAATATATGGTGATCTCAAATGTGTTCTTCTTTGGAGGTGGACCACCTCTAGACCTTGTTGCGACATTGGGGGGAAGCCCCATGTAATGTTTCCTGTGTGCCACCTTCTCCAACTCGGCACTCCTCACTACCCGATCGTGGTGGTCAATGTAGCCGTTTGCAACGACGTGCTTTCGGTCGGGCTCGACGCTTTCGGGCCCTTTTCACCGGCTCATTTGGCGTGGTCGGGCTCGTCGTGCCCTCACCATCAAAGGAGTCATTCGCTAGCTCGTTAATAGGGCTGGGGGTCACTAGCTCGCCAACACGGGTGGAGCTCTCCTTCAGTCTCTGTGCAACACATTGTTGATGGGTGGAATCCGGCCCCGCCGCCACTGCCTTCGACAAATTTCCCCACCTCAGCCTTGCCATCCCCACTCGAGGAGAGGCGGACCAGGAAGAAGAAAATCCCACTGACTAGGATATCCCGAGATGCTGGCAAAGACCTTCCGGGTCGCCGGCCGGATGATCATGATTCCTCCGCTTCGGGCATGTTTATTGTTGCTGCTTGATTTGGTCTTTTGCTATCCTCTAGGCATTGCCTAGTTTTTGTTTTCTCCTAGGCTTGACCTAGTTTGTTTCTTGTTCTCCTAGGCTCGACCTAGCTTGTTTGTGGTTTTGGGGCATGCTCTCATACCGCCCACTTTTTTGTTGAAAGTTATCTTGTATCTTATTGAATTAATATAATATAAGATCTCTTTTCATTTTTTTTTATAATATCATTAACTTTGTTTTATATCATAATTTTTCAAAGTTGTGGTAGTGGTAAGCTTTTACCATAATGCATATTTGATATTTGATAAATGTAACTAAATAATATTCTTGTTAAATATTTCGTAAAAAACATATATTAAAAAGTTAGTTATTATGTGAAGATTTTTGGTTCAAAATGTCATGTCAAGCAATGCATTTTTATAAAAACATGTAATGTTATTTCTAGAGTAAGATTCACATAAAAATAAAACTTAAAATTGTAGGAATCACTTCTCTTGCTAACGCCCCTTCCCCATTTGTCATTCCTCCCCTTTTTATTTTATATATACTTTCAAAATGTTCTATAGTCGTTTTAAACTTTTAGGAGTTATAATGTAGGTTCGAATTTTGGAGGATCTTATCAAACTTCAATTTAAGTTAAATTTCAAGGATTTAGGATTTTAGCCTTAGCCATATTACATGTTTTAGGTTTCAAGGAGACATGATAAGAGGTAAGAAAGTTTGTTTACAAAGAAAATGTGAAATAAGGGAAGAAAACAAACAATAAGTAAATCGATCCTTCTTTCATACCTCCGCAACCTCAAATGAGATTCATTTGAAGTTTAAAATGAAGCACCGAGCTTGTTGAGTCTCTACGATCAATTGGACGCGGATGTTCCAAAAAATGTTCAAATGAAAATAGATTTAAGATTTGAGCAATGTAAATGAATGATTGAATTAATTGATAGATTCTTGATCAAATGGACAACATAACGACGTGTAAAATTGAATGGCAATTCGACACAATAATGACACAAATTCCTAAGCTTTCAAAGATGATAAAATAGAGAGGAATGAGTGTTTATTTATAGATGAGGGAAGAGAATCCCAGAGCCTTGATTTGTGTGATTTATTTTTTGATATGAGGCTGATTGAAGCATGATTGGAATGATTTGTCTGAATTTCCAATTTGATTGGCAAAGATAAGCTGCTAATTTGAGCTTGATTGAGTGAGTTGTCATTGAGTTTGGCAAAATGTGGCATATAATTTGAATAATTCAAAATTTGTTTTGAATTAATATTTCATATCTTTTGTTTTATTCACCCAAAAAAATGACGCGAGTTTTAGCTTGGAGAGAGTTTTTATTTAATTTGGAAAACCATGATTCAAGGGATATGTTTTAGTTAACTCAAATATATGATTTGATTTAATTTAAACTTGTCATCTTGAATATAATTAATGGTTTTTAGCCTTAGTCATGATTAGATTTGCTTTAGTCAACTTGAGATGTCAACTAGTGAGGTAGAAATGGATAGGTGGAGGATTTATTAATTATTGTGATATTAAATTAGCTAATAGGGTAGGAGATGAATAATAAAAGTGATGATTAATTAATTAATCATAGGAGTGAGATGCAAGTGTAATAGGGCTTATAGTATGAATATTTAATAATTCGAGACCATGTGTGAGTGATAGGGATGATAGAAGTTTATTTGAGACAATGTTGTAGAATGTCATTAAGGGTCATAAAATAACAAAATATATCAAAAAATAGTTGTAATAGGTCGGAAATGGTCGTAATGTGCCACAAAATAATTACGAGATGATTCAGAGATTTAGGATGCGTAATGAGATATTTTAGGGTGTTTATATTTTCCCCTCTTTAAAGTGTTATTACGAAGTGAAAATGCTTTGAAGATAGTAGAGAATGTGTAGATCGGTGAACAAATGATGATGAGGTGTGGTGGAATGCTCGATTTTCCCCAGTGACACATTTGAATGCCCTGATGTCTCTGGATTGTGCTAAGGAGTGCCCCTAAGGAGGATGAGTCACACTGATAAAATGGTGGAAAATCACTTAATAAGAGAAATAAAAGACTGTAGTGGGAAAGATAAACAAAACATACTTAGAAAGTGAGAGATAGAGGGTAGAAGGCAAAAATTAGGGTTTGGAAGAAGGGTTAAATAGAGGATTGGGTGGGAGCAAAAATCATTGGTCATTTTTTCTACTAAAATTTTCTTGCTATACATTGATTTTGTTGCTCTAAGATTGTGATATAGATGGCTCAATATCCAACACATATTCATTGCGTGGATCGGGTTCGGGAGTATGGGCAAGATTTTTGATGACGACGATCCGGTGAGTACACCAAAAATGTATGAGTGTTGTGTATTGATTACATTTTATAGCTAGTTTTAAAAAAGAAACACCCGTGCAAGGATGTACATGCGCTAGCATAGGCCTCAAAATGTGCTAGCATTGGCTTTCTTGCATTAGTGTGAATGTAGATGCGCTAGCATAGAAAGAAGTGCACTAGCGTAATGGTTGTGTTAGTGTCATATTGAGTGTGCTAGCATAATATTAAGAGAACCAACGTTTAGCGCGTTAGCGTGAAAATAAGTGCGCTAACGTAAGATTAAGTGTGCTAGTGTGGGTTAGTGGATTAGGTAAGGTGTAGAAGTGATAAAAAGTTAAATAATGGTTGGGAAGGGACTAATGAATGATTTATAATGTGTGCAGGTGAGACTATATGCATTGGACGTACGAGAGAGACATTCACGATTCATGAGCGTTCGAGAGACAGATGACCCGTGTAGAGCGGAGAACATGTGGGTAGTATTCAAGGCAAAAGTTTGACACACATAGCATAGATCTTGGAGATCAAAATAAATCACTCCTTCATTGTTGCTTTAGTGGAGCGATGACATAGTGAGTCTCAAACATTCAAATTTCCAACTGGGGAGATGCCTATGACATTATAGGATGTATACCGCATACTAAGGGTGCATATGTAGTGTTGGTTGATTCAGTGGGAGAGGAGAACATCACACATTTAGGAACATACACAACTATTAATTAGAGTAGAGGAGATTCACAAAGTGGGTATGACGGTACACCTTGCAGAGTGTATGGATGACGAGATAGATCGATTTCCTATCTACTTGGTGGTTCTTATCGGTGGCTACTTGTTGCACGATAAGAATGGGAGACACTTTTAACTTAGGTTGATTGACGCGGTTTATATTTGTTGGTTGTGGTGGTGTTTGCATGGGGACCATGTATACTAACGAATTTATACAAAGATATACATATGGTTGTGTACAAGAGTCATAGGAGTTTGGGCCCAGTGAATCTACTACAAATTTGGGCGTGGGACCATATAGATGTGGGTCAACCGAGGAGGATATTGAGAGACATGCATTCGGAGGAGTCATCATTTTTGGATGGGAGATAGTAGGCGGCGGTCGGTGAGGTCATCGAGGATATCCGGTGTTTTATAGAGGAGTGATAAATGATCTACAATTGCGCCATATCACATGGAGGCCATACAAGTCCTATAAGTGGGTGACTTATGTGATAAATATGGGGACAATGAAGGTGGTTCATTATATGATTAGGATCCAGTCATATAATATTGAGTGTTATAGACCAAATAGGGTCATGTGACAACTCAAAGTTAGACAAGATATACCAGATGGAGAGCAATGGTATGCGTGGGTAGTGTGAGAGACTACAATGTTTGGGCTACACATTAGGCCTAGCATAGGAGGAACATTTTTCACAAGAGTCTTAGCACAAGTGTGGGATGCATGAACATGTATCGTGGATTCAAGTGTATTAGTGGGTTATGCAGCGTTGTACACCTTGATAATCTTGATTCGTTTTGGCCATTTCTTAGGTAGTTATGGCAACATGGATAACAACGACAATGAGGGTAGTGCAACGATGGAGAGGGAGAAGAGAGAGAGGCCGACAAGGATATGGAGGACACATACATGGACATGCATTGATGCTGGTAATCTGGGACCGTTACATGGACAAATATAGGGTGGACATGCACATGTTTAGGTATAACTACCAATACATGCACACGTTGGAAAAGGTGTACATGTACAAAGTTTACAGGTACCCATCTATCCAAAGAGGTCACCAAGTCCAAGAGGAGGAGTAGATGAGGATGGTGGATGGGGAGATGAGGATGATGGATGGGGAGATGGGGATGATGGCTATGGATATAGGGGAGAGGCAGATGTGTGGAGTCAGGTACCACTAGTACAACCTATAGGTCCATCAAGAAAAGAGCTACATGCGGTCCATGCACAAAGAGATAGAGAAATGTGACAATGAGATGCCTCTCTCATTATAACTTATACATTGCAAACATAATTGGATTCTATGAGGGTCCATACACAACAAAGGACGTCTAAGAGAGACCAGTTAATGCTACAACTATGCAGTTATAATGGAGAGAGATGTGGCTCGTCGTGTGGCCAATGTGAGTGAGATGGGAGATGTACTTCATGAGTTATTGAGACCAACTCACGATGTGGTTTATTATAGAGGATTGTATGAGACAACAATTCCACGAGCTAGAGAGTGCTAGGCTACAACCAAAGGACATGGACGAGGTCATGGAGTTCGGGTAGATCACATGGGCCATCTAGATCAACTAGATTAGTCTAGATGTCGCCACCGAGTCGAGACGGTGGACTAGGAAGTCCAGGGGTGGGAAAGAGCCATGGTTGACGTTGTATGATAAAAATCTATTTAATTTGTATGTGCCTCATGATGAAGGCACATTCATTATATGGATGCCCTTTGTGGCATGATGATGTATATATGTATATGACATTTTGAGACATTGTATAGTGTATATATGACATTTTGAGATTGAACATTATATATGATGATGTATATAGATGATGATTTGGGTGGTTTTATAGATGATGTGTTATTGTTATAGATGTATGTGAATGTGGAAATGTTAGCAATTAATGAATTAATTTTTGTTTTTGTTTTTGTATTTATGAATGAGATGTATGAATGCATGCAATGAATGAGATGTATGAATGAATGCAATGATGATATGACTAACATTGCTTGTAAATTGATCTTCCATTCAAATTTTGTATTTTGGAGCACCATGATTATTAAAGAACCATGATGTTCAACCCATTATGTGTGTAAACATACATAGATGCAGTACGAAAGGTAAAGGTAAAAAAAAACCAATATACATAGCATATGTTTGCACCATGGCTATATATGAACCAAGATGGTAAACAAGAAACTTGTAATTGGTCAAACAATTAACTAAGAAAAGTAAAAAAAACCCAAAATACACAGTAAATGGTCACACCATGGCTATAAATTAACCAAGATGACAAATAATAAACTTGTAATTGGTCAAATAATGAATTAAAAAAAGTAACAATGCAACACAACTATTATAAAGACACTTAACTCTGTCCCTAATGTGTTCCACAATGAAGATTGATTGATTTGATTTTCCCTAAAAAGGATGCATGCAAGGGGTAAGATGATTTGTGATTGATTGGGTCATTTCCCCAAGAGAGGATACACACAAGGGATTTAGATTAGTTTGTTTTGATTGATTGATATTTGGAACTAACACCAGGATAAGAGTCAATGTGTTGAGCTTTGGGATTTTTGTTTGTTTACAAATGTTGTTGATTTTTGGATAATTTTTTCAATTTTTTTGATTTTCATGTAGATTTTTAATTGATTTTATATGTTTTGGTATTTTTGGTGGAAGTTTGTAGTTTTTTTTGGGTGATTGGTGGAATTTTGGAGACATATTTGGATGTTTAAGGTTTTTTTTGAGGTTTTTGAATGTTTAGTAGCCAATGAAATACTCTAGGTAATCCAAGATCCATTCGTGTATTCATAAGAACACAAGAGTTCTAGGAGACCAAGGGATGAATGATAATGGATATGAGTGAATATCGATGATATAGAAAATGATAAACATCCTAACTAATGATAGGAGCAAACAACATAAAGTAGTTTGGGGTGATATGGTAAGAGGAATAGGATGAAGGAGCGATATATGTGGATGTGCCAAAATGCCCCCAACACAAAGGGTACTCATGGATGATTCAAGAATAGAATATTTTTAGATGAACCACATTCATGGGCTCTTTAAGCTCTTGGTCACTTGGTGGATAACTTGTATGAGCTAGATTCCTATTTTGTAGTGATAACATAAGGACCTAATTAGTTAGGTTCAAAATTTCCTTGCTTTTCCTGATCTTTTGTTGTGTTTTTATGATTTTATTTTAGTACAAGGTCGCTGATGTCAAAATTTCTTGGTTTATTTGTTCGTTGTAGCTATGTCGAAGTCAATTCTAATACACTTTCAAATGGTTTAAGGCATTAAGCCTCTTTTCATCTAGGAGGTGAAGTTCAACATGATGAGCCTATCTGTATTCATCTTCATTGATCAAATATTTGAGGGATATACAAAGTGATGGGAGCTTGACCTCTATGGGTAATACGAATTTAGAGCCATATATAAGATATGCGATGGCCTAGAGGGCATGATAGAATTGTGTATACTAATTGCAACCATGGTTATTGAAAATATTTTTCAAGATCAATTTAAATGTTTTATTGGATTCTTTAGCTTGGATGTTACCTTTGTTTATAATAGGGAGTGGACCAATAGAGGTGGATATGGAAGCATTTGTCTAGCTCTTTAATGGTTTTATTTTTAAAAACGTATCTGGTTATTAGTAACAATGGAGGAAGGGATCTTTGAAACAATGTATGAGATGGTTAAATATGAACTTGGAAATATTAGTACCAATGACATAAGTGAGAGGCATGGCCTCTACCCATTTGGTGAAATATTCAATTGTGGTGATAAAGAACGTATGACTCTCTAGAAGATGTGGGTTTGATTTTTCCTATAAGTTCAAGCCCCCATTGGGAGAAAGGCCAAGGTGTGGTGATTGGTTGAAGATATTGTGAAGGTGCATGAATGATATTTCCATGTTGTTGGCATGCCAAACATTTCTTGACAAATTTACATGCATTAGAATCCATAGTGGGCTAGTAATAACCCACATGCAAAATATTTTTAGCTAAAACCATGTCACTTGTGTGTGCACCGCATATACCAACATGTACCTCGACTAGAGTTTGGTGTGCTTCATATTGATTGAGACATCTTAGGAGATTTCCATCATAACCTCTTCAATATAAGGTGTCGAAAAGGATGGTGTAGTGTACGAAGCACTTTGTGCTTAGGGATCATTTGTGTTGGGAATTCATATTTTCGGAAAAGTTTTATCATGGATGAAGGTATAGATATCATGATACCAAGGGTTTTTAGGACCAACTATTTCACATATCATGGTTGAATTAGGTAAATCGTAGGCTGGAATTAGAAGATGTTCTATAAGAAATTTATTGTGTGTTTAATTTGGATCAAAACCAAGAAGATACCTAATAGTCACCATTGCATATGTTGACTTATTTTGTGTGCGAGGAAATTGTTCAAAAGTGATAAGTTGAAAGTAACATTTAAGGATATCAACCATGAGATTGTAGGGGATCAATTTTTCATCCTTGACTTGTGATTTAATTCAATATGTATTAAATTTATGTATTTTAGAGTCACTACTAAACCAAATGATGTATAAATGTTGAAATGAAGAAATGACACGAAATCTAAGATGTAATATTTGAAACCCTAAGCAAAGAAGAAGGAGAGAAGACTTAGCTGATTTCCTATTGTCCCGATTGTTCCATATTAGTTTTGAGTTATACTAATTGAACTTAATATAGGAGATAAACTGTATTTTGTTGCTGAGAGAACTGTCCCCGTATGTAAAAACTACTTTGAAGACTTATGTGAACTGTGTTGATATGAGGAATTGATTTTATGTCCCCACAACATTAGTTCCTGGGGAGGATAGGGGCACCCAAGCGCTAGTGTTTGAGCCTAGGAACTGATGTTTGTGTTGTGATTCTCGACCAAGTATGATTATGAGCCGAGTGTTGTAACTAAAATTTGTCTTGATTCTATGATTTCTTTGTATTACTATAGCTTTGAGTTGCTATATGGGGTGATTTGTTCATCAAATGTATACCCGCCTCATATAGGGTGCATGCGAAATCAGTAGGAGTGTGCGACCCAAAAGAGAGGTGATGATACCGATCGAACTATAGCCTTACACGAGGGAGGGATGTGTAGGGTAGAAACCAAAGCACATGAAAACAAAGTGGATTTTTACATGTTTAGTAGAAAAAGTAACAAATATGCAATAGAAGAAAGCGTAATTAAGCAAGTGCGCAAGCAAAGTGGATCGTGAAAAGTGGGTTTCATACATGGCACATCGCTCATAATGTCACAAGACAATAAGGGCTGAAGTGGCCATAAACAAGAAAACAATGATCAAACAAGACATAGGGAGAAGCCCGCAAACAATGGCATACAATAACAAACAATGGCATGCAAAGTGTATCAAACAACCATTATGGCATATAGTCCTATTGGTTTAACAAATATAGAATTTGTGAAATCCTAATTGTAGAGTCACAACACAATAGATAAGCAATAAAATAAATATATGACCTAAGCAATAAGTAAATGAAATCTTAAAACCCTAAGTGCAAGAGATGAAATAAGAGACTTAGCTGATTTTGCAATAAACTCTGAAGTATGCCGAGTTGGAAAACTGATGAACATGAGGAGGAATATGTCACAACCACACACATAAATTTATAGAACTACCAAAATAAGATGGGTAGGGCGCTTGGGCAATCGTAAATCAGCGATGGATGCCCGTGACTATGAAAATGGATGGAAAGTGATTTCTTCTGTGTTGCTTCAATGTCGCTAACCCTTGTTTTTTGTCGCTTATGTGTCACATTGTCTGTAGAATTCTCTTGTAACCTGTAAAGAGAAAGAGCACCTACAAAACTAAAAAACAAAACAAAATCCTAAAAAGAAAAAGATGCAAATGGGGAGTTGGACTGACCTTGGCGGTCACCCAAAAGAGTGAACTTACAATCGAGCACTGCACTACATTTTAGACTCCATGTAGTTCTATTTGTGTGTGTGAAGTATCGTTCGTAGGTGGTTCTTATACAATATGCACTTGAATATCGAACAATAGCTAGATGTAGTAATGTAAATAGATGTGTGGATGTCAAAATGAACTTCCCTTCATATGCGTGTATGTAGAAAATGTAGTCCCTTGTCCTTTGAATGAAGCTAGATGGATGCTTTGATGATCTTGAAATGCCTTTGGATGCAACCTTAGGTGATATTAGTATATGCTTAGAGCTTGGTCCTTTATTATGGTCATAAAACTTTGTATTTATATGATTCACTTGTTAGAATTTCAGTAAATAACATCTAAAAGGCCAACCCTTAAGAAAACAAGATGCCCAAAAGATAAAAGAGGCCCAAAAGGGACGAGTAAGATATAAAGAGGTCGGGGGCCGCCCAGAGGGGACAAGGGTGCTTGGGCGTTGGTGTCCAGAGCCAAGAAAGATATAGCAGTGAAAGTCAAACTGGGTAGTGAGGTGTGCAAGACCACAAATAAAGTAAATAAGCCAAAAATAGATGTCAATTACTAGTTTTCTCACTTAGGAATCATATAAATAGTGGTATGTGATTAGGACCTAGAAATGTACCCAAAGTGCGTGATTTAGTGTCTACATTTTCCCCACTTTATGTTGTTGAGTGAATACTCGATAACATAAAGTAAATAAGAGATGTGTACTTGATAACCATGTAGATCGATGGTGAAAGCATGCCGAGGAGACAAGAAAAAGCGTGGAGTGATAAAAATGAAGCATGGAAGCTAGAGAAGAGGAAGTGACCATAGGGGTGAAAGCATATGTCTTTGTGTCACGTTATACTGTTATCTTTGTCACTTGATGAAGGGATTCTTCTTATTGCGTATTAAGGATAAACCTACAAAAGAAGAGTGAAAGAGTAGTCAAAGTCATGTATATGTGAAAAATTTGATCCAAGTATGTAAAAATATGTAAAAATGTGAAAAGGAACATGTGCACTGATCCGCGACCAAAGTGAAAAAGATAGAAAGTGTCTTGAAGATAACATAGAAGAGTGATTTATTTGGGCAATCTCATGCCAAAAATGATTTTTTTGGGAGATCTCACGCTAAGTGTGATTTTTTTGGGCAATCAAAATCCATAGTAGAAGATTTTTTCGAGAGAAAGGTCTAGTTTTATTCTACAACCTTGACTACTTCATGATGATTTATACACCACTACAGATGGTGTGATCTTTCTTTGTTCCAGTTTGATCCATTTCGATCCAACACAAATAGGAAAAAAGGAGATAACGTACATGCCGATTCTTTGGAGGACTATAGATGTTTTATGTAAACCACCTTTGTATAAAATGTGTTGATTTGAGAATAATAGTGTAACTACCCCCTGGTCATAAGCGCCAAGGAAGGGTCAGGGGTGCCAAGGCACTCATGTTCGTAATCAGGCAAGGCGTCTATCTTTGTCTTGTCAAGACCCAAGTTAGATTCTCGGGGCCATTTGTAATCAATACATGTGTTGTACCTATCTTGAACTGCACTGCTGTACTATGACCTGTGAACTTCATGCGAGGTGATTGATTCACCCAATGTATGCCCCCTTGTTTTAGGTGCATGTGATGTCAATAGGATAATGCAACCCAAAGGAGAGGACCAGACGATGATATGAGATTGATGCCCTATAGGGGAGGGAATTTGCTTGGTAGAAACCAAGCTACATGCAAACAAAGTGGATGGAAACATTTGTTAGTAGAATCAAGACAAATATGTAAATAGAAGACAATGTGTAATCTAACAAGCAAAATACAATGTAGACCGCGAAAAGTGGGTTTCAAACATGGGATATCGCTAGGTCGAAGTGGCAAAAACATACAATTGATTAAGCTAAAATGTAATTTTATATGCCTAATCAATGCTATAACAACAATAAATGAGTGAATAATTAAGTATAACAATAAACACCCAAGCAACTAAGCAATAAATAATGAAACCTTAATTGTAAAGAGAGAGTAAGAAGCCTTAGCTGATTTGTAGAGTTCTGGAGAATGCACGGAGTTGGAAAATTGGAAAATGTGAAGCAACGACTATCTATCCTGCTTTGTAGCACAAAAAAATATGGATCGCAGGAGATAGGATGGAATGGGGTTCTTAGAGAGGGACAGGGGCACCCATGGGTGCCCTAGACATGTTTTTGGGCACTTGGGTCGTGATAATTCTCAAAAAAACCTCATTTGAGGTGTCACAAGATGTTCACCTTTTTCACCTTTGGTCACTCCGAGCTCACCTGTAAACTCCGCAATGAAGAATTAACCTATGAAACCCTCAAATATACATCAAATCCCAAAAAAGAAAGATGCAGAATGAGGGGTAAGACTGTCCTTAGTTGTCACAATGGTGAAATTACACTGAGCATTGCACTACATATCAGACCCAATGTAGTTTTGTGTGTGTGTGCAGAATTGTGCCCTAGGTTGCTCTTGTGCATGTCACACTTTGATAGCGAGCAAGTAGCTAGATGTAGAATGTAGTAAATGTGTGCATGAAATATAATGAACTTCCCTCCTATAAAGTGTGATGCGGAAAACCATCCCTCGTGTACCTTGGGATGGATCTAGATGGATGTAATGGAGATCTTAGACGCCTTGATGGATGCAACCTTATATGGTGATAGATAGTGCTTAGTGCTTGGTCCCTTATAATGATCACATAACTTTATATTTATATGATTCCCTTGCTTGAAATTCGTAATTAACCCCAAAAAGGTGACTACCAAAAAGATAAGATGCTCAAATGACTAGAAAGGACCCAAAAAGTGTGAGTAAAGTAAAAAGGGGATAGAGGAACCCGGAGGGAATGAGGATGCACAGTGCCGACGTCCAGGATGAGAAATGCCGAAGAGTAAAAAGGTAGAATGAACAAGTAAGGGTGTAAGAAGCAATATAAATCAAAGAAAGGTGGCCAAATACATGGGTTAATTAGTACTTTTCTTACTTAGGAATCATATGAATAGTAGTATGCGGCCAAGACTTGATAATTACCCAAAGTGCATGATTGTGTATCTACAATAGTGTGCACACAAGACAAAGGGAAAAGCTTGCAAACAATGGAAAAATAGTAACAAGCAAAGTGGCAGACAACCATGGTGAAAAATATTCATGTAAAGCAAATTATACACATGAAGCACCCATTAGCATGTTCGAAAGATAAAACATATGTCAAGACATGTATATATCGATAGAGTAGTGTGCTAGTAAGAATAAGAAGTAGGATAAAATAAAAAATAACACCTCTAGTGTGTATGAAATTAGATGCCCCCAAGGAGCCGCTATGGACTCGGTAAGAGGTACAATGCCAAACATCCATGATGCGTGTAAAAATCTATATGAAGTCAAAACTCTCAACTAGAAGGCAAGTGAATGTGAATGTGTATATATAGAAAGATAATGACATATGAAATATCTGTCTAGCATGTGAAACAACGTGTACATGTAAGCATAAGTAAGCAAGAGTAAATACAACCAAGATATGCAATATGCTATGAGTGTGAATGGAATGGAATGCAAAGTGAGTGTGATAGGAGTAACGTGCCCCCGAGCGAATGTGAATGAGCATGCATGAGATGAGGCTAATTTATAAATTCCCCAAGCAGTGATTAGGAATGAACTATAAAACAAGAGTGCGTCATTGGGAAATGGTTTGAATTGTGCGCTAGAAAGATATGATCGAAAAAACATAAAGCGTATAGAATGAATGAGTGTGATGAGGTTCATTTCAAATTTAGACCCTCATCAGTCGAGTATGAATTGTGGAACCGAGTGTGTCACCGGGTAGTGTGAGAATGCGATGCTAGAAGGATGTGTTGTAAATGCGTCGAGTGTGAAATGTGTCGTGTGATGTGAGGTTCATGAATGTAGTATTACTTCAACGATCAAGTGTGAACGTAGAATGAGAGTGCGTCATAGGGTAGTGACGATACAAGTGTATTAAGATTGTGAGATATGTGCGAAAGACTAGATGCAAAGTGTAGAGTGGACAAGTAGAAATGTGAGACACCTGATAATGCTAGAAGGGGGAAGAATAAGTATGATGATAAGTATGCTATCCGATTGAAGTGAAGGGAAAAGGTCCTCCACCCGATGCTTGCAGAGATATATGCATGTGACCATGCTATGAGATCGATGATGTATGAGACAAATGATGTATTGGTGAATGAGACCTATGTGCATGAGACCTAGGAGGTGATGAACACCTATGTGAAGGAGATCGAGAAGGTTATGGTCACCTATGTGAAGGAGACCACGAGGTGAGGTGCACCTAAGTGAAGGATATCATGGAGGTGATGTGCACCTATGTGAAGGAAATCATGGAGGTGATGTATACCTATGCGAAGGATACGTCGAGAGTAGTGGAGCTAGGCTAATGAGATGGACTAGTGGAAAGATGCAATCAAGTAGATCATGTGCGAAGAGGAGAGCTAGGAGAATATCGCACTTTAGATTTGAGAGGTCTAGAGGTCCTAGATTCTCGTAACGAGTGCAATGACATCCTCAAGTGAAGGATGTGGCCATGATGTGCACGACGGAACATCATTGATATTAATGACTTTCTGTTGTGAATGAAATTGAGACATAAGTGATTCATATAAATGATAGCGTGAGTAGCACGGAGCTAGGGAAGACCTAAGAGAATGTCACACCCTTTGATTGAAGGTGCCACAAGAAATGGCACAAGCATGGTAAGAGGACCAACTATGACTAGAAGCTTGACATAAGTGTAAGATTTAAGAACTGGATATGAAATATGTGATAGCAGATAATTGATAACAACAAGAAGTGCAATAGATCACACACACACATAAATCAATAGATAAATCATTTTATTATTGATAGGACGAGGTCGATAAATCATTGATATGTAATGTGTTAGAATAGAATGTAACATGATAGTTGTGATCAGATAATACAATGAACGGTGGATATGCATCAACGTGAGCAATTAGAAAATCAAGATCCCTTAATGAAGGAGGAGGCACTACACGATATGTATGACTACTTGAAGAATCAACTGATTTCTTGTCATGCTTAGAGAGAGGATTGTTGAAGATCTCGAGCTTATGATTTTCATTGACCGGCGTGGATGCCGTAGGCTCAGGAAGCTCAATTGCATTATTATCGACGAGATCTTGAATAATATGTCACCATTTGAAACATCGATTAGTGGAATGTCCGTCACATTGATGATAGTCGCATCAAAAATTTTCTTTTTAATTACGTCCTTTAGGTTTAGATGGATCCAAATTAAGTGGTGGAGGAGGCGTAATAAGATTTCTTTGTCAACCAATTGTGCAAGAAATCACTTTTTGACCATTTTCGCAGATCACGGACGTCCAATAGTGGTTTATAATGCCTAGGCACCCATGACCTAATTCAGTGCCAAACATTCTATTACTATCACATACTACACATGTTCTATTGTCACTTTAAAGTTGCTTAACACTCACTGTTTATCGCATGTGTATTGCACCATGTATACAAAATTTGCCTATAACTTAAAGAGAAAGAGCACCTATAAAACACCAAAACACATCAAATCCTAAAAAAAAAAAAATATGCAAATGGAGATTCAGATCGACCTCGATGGTCACTCGATAAAGTGAACTTACAACCGAGCACCGCGATAAATTTGAGACTCCATGTAGTTCTACATGTGTGTGAAGAATCATGCCCTAGGTGGCTCTTGTGTAAGATGCACTTGAATAACGAGCAATAGCTAGATGTAGCAATGTAAGTAGATGTGTGGATGTCAAAATGAACTTCCCCTCTTATGCGTGTATGCAGAAAATGTAGTCCTTGTCCCTTGAATGAAGCTAGATGGATGCTTTGATGCTCTTGAAATGCCTTTGGATGCAACCTTAGGTGATAGTAGTAGATGCTTAGAGCTTGGTCCTTTATTATGGTCATATGGATTTGTATTTATATGATTACCTTGTGTGAATTTTGTAATTAACATCTAAAAGGCCAACCCATAGGGGTGAGTAAGATAAAAAGAGGTCAGGGGTGCCTAGAGAGGACAATGACGCCTAGGTGTTGTCATGGTCATGGTGGGTGCTGGTCCAGAGCCAATAAAGATAAAGCAGTGAAATTCAGACTAGGAAGTGAGGTGTGCAAGACCAGAAATAAAACAAGAGAAAAAGCAAAGAGGCCAAAAATAGATGTCAATTACTAATTTTCTCACTTAGGAATCATATGAATAGTGGTATGTGAGTAGGACCTAGAAATGTACCCAAAGTGCATGATTTAGTGTCTACACTTACAAAGAAAATTCTGCACATGAAGCACCCATTAGCATTTTAGAAAGATAAATGGTATGTCAAGGCATGTATAAATCAATGAAAGGTAAAGTGACTATAATAATGAAAAATGTAGCAATAGAACATGTGTAGTATGTGATAGTAGAAAAAGTAGATGCCCCTAGGAGCCTCGGTGGGACTGGTAAAAGGTATAGTGCTAAGTATCATCACAAAGTGTGTAAGAACTCGTAAGAGATTTGGATTCACTCAAAATACCAAGTGAATACACGTGTGTATGTAGAAATATAATGACATACCGAGTATGTGAATAACATAATAAGAAAAGTGCATCATGTAAGTAGTATAAACAAGTGAGAGTAGCGCAACCAATATATGTAAATGCAAAGTATGAGTGTGATAGAATGGTATGCGATATATGTGAAGATGAGAGGAACAATGTGCCCCCATCATATGTGTATGAGATGAGGTTCATTTATAAAATATCCCTCAACAATCAAGAATGAACCATATAAGAAGAGTGCGTAATCAGGAAATGATTTGAAAATGTGTGATAGAAAGATAGATCATGAAACATATAGCATGAAAAGTGAATGTGGTGAGGTTCGATTCAGATTTAGATCATCAGCGGCCGAGTATGAACCGTGGACCTAGAGTGAATCATAGGGCAATGATGATACAAGTTGTGTATCAAGATGTGTAAGAGTGACTAGATGTAAATGATAGAGTGTAATGTGTATGCGTGGAGATTATAAAGAATTAGTAATGATTGAAGGGAGAAAAACATGATGCCCTCTAATTTTGAAAAGGATAAACCCTAATGTCTAAGGAGATAAAGGCATGTGACAATGCTTTATGATCGGTGAAGTATGAGAGTAATTATGTGGATGTGAAGGAAACCTATGCAAAGGTGCTTACTCGAGCAAGGGAATTATGCCGACAAGATGGACTAGTGGGCCTATGAGGAAGAAAGTGTTGTGAAGTAGAACATGTGCAAAGAGGAGAACTAGGTGCTGAATGCGCCCTACATTTGAGAGGCCATGAAGGCCTAGATACTATAGCTAGTGGAAGGATATCATCAAGACTAGGTTTAGGAAATGGTGTGCATGGTGGAATGCCTTTAATAATGACAAATTGTTTATTGTAAATGAACTTTAGAGATAAATGATTCATGGAAGGGATAGCTTGAGCGATGCGGAACAAGGAGACCTAAGAACATGTCAAAACATTCGATTGAAGATGCCACAACAAATGACACAAGAATAGTAAGAGGTCCGACCATAATGGGAAGCCTAATGTATCTAAAAGAATTAGGAATTGGATATGTAATATTAGATATTGAACATTTGATAACCATAAGAAGTGCAATCAATCACACACTAATAGGAGCCACGAGATAGATTATAGTGTTATGAAAATATATGAAATGATAGAAGCGTTGATGTGTAATGAATCAGAAGAGAATGTATCATGATAATCATGATTTGAAAATACAATGGATGGTGATGACACATTAGTAGAAGTGACAAGGAAATCAAGAGTCTAAGATGAAGGAGGGGACATAACATGATATGAATGATTTGCAGAAGAATCATAAGCTTGTGTGTCATGCTTATGCAAAGGGTCATTAAATATTTTCAGCTTTTTGTTATTGTTGACCGGTTTAGAAAAAAATGGCTCAGGAAGCTCAAGTGAAATTTTGTCAATAAGATCTTGGATTAGATGTTTGAGTTTGAAATAACAATTAGTAGAGTGCCCAATGTATTGTTGATAGTCAAATTTAGCATTTTCATCATAATTGTGGCCACGGGGGTGAGATGGATCAAGATTGAGAGGTAGTGGAAGAGTAATTAGATTGATTTCGAGAAGTTGAGGCAATAGAAATCGAGGCCCATATGGTAATTTGTTGAAAGTACGCTTTGGAGGTTTCCGGTGAATATTTTTATGAGGAATTAAGTACATTGAAAATTTCCTTTTCTTCGTAGGCTTAGGATATGGCTTGAATGTTGATTTAGCTTGAAACCTATTAGAAGAAGATGAAGAATAATCATGATACTTGAGTTTTCCCATAGATAGAAGTTTGAATTCACGCATTTTAAGTGTATGGCATAATTGATCAAATGAAGGAGAGGTATCAAAGATAATACTCTCCTGTAGTGGTGGTAAGAGGATTTGAATAAAAAGATCTTGTAATTCTAAATCAGCCAGTACATTGGTCATCTTAGCTAGATTGTTATTGTAATGCAAAACATAGTCAGTAGATGTTCATTAGATCATTGTTTAATTTGAGGAAGTTGATAAGAGATCTTAGTGTCGATATTGATTGCAAAGTGAGCAAGAAAAACATCAAATATATGTGTGAAAGAAGTTACGAAATGAATGTTGTATATATCTTTCCCCCAGGTAGATATAGACAAGCAGGAGAATGGAGAAATCAAAGAAGCTCAAATCTCGATGGTGCACCCAAGGTGCATAGAAGTGGCGCATGAAAATGGATGTCGACAGGCAAACAGTGCGTACCAAGGCGCACAGAAGTGGCGCATGAAAATGGATGTCGACAGGGAAAACGGTGCACCTAAGGCGCACAGAAGTGGCGCACGACAATGGATGTCGACAGGGAAAATGGTGCGCCCAAGGCGCACAAAAGTGGGGCACAAAAATGGATGTCGACAGGGAAAACGGTGCGCCCAAGGCACACGGAAGTGGCGCACGCCAATGGATGTCGACAGGAAAACATGCGCCCAAGGCGCACATAAGTGGCGCACGACAATGGATGTTGATAGGAAAACGGTGCACCAAGGTGCATTGATGGTGTACGACAATGGATGTCGACAGAGAAACAGTGCGCCTAAGGCGCACAAAAACGGCACACGAAAATGGATGTCGACAGGGCAAATGGTGCGCGCGCAGAAATGGCGCATGACAATGGATGTCGATTGTGGAAAAGCGGTGCACCCAAGGTGCATAAAAGTGGCACACAAAAATGGATGTCGACACACACATGGATGCGCCAAGGTGCACGTCAGAGGCACAACATTTTGAGCAATCGACAGAAGCAGACCTCAGCGCAGATATTCAGATGGCCATAACTTTTGGTGGGAGCTCGGATTCATGCAAGGTTGGAATTTTGGAAAGCTTACGAGGTCCTCTATCCAACTACAACTAGATATATTTAATTGGGTGAGAAAAAATTCTTAAAAATGCAAAATACAGTTCGCCACTTTTGGGTTCGCTGGGGTTCTCACCTACCACCATAATGAGATAATTAAGTGCATTCTGGAGGTGGTTGGGGCAGATTTCGATTTCCTCTCTTCTCCCTCTCTTTTTCCTCCTATAAATTGTAAGGAGGGGCTTCTTTCTAAAGGTTGGACATTCTTGTTTTCCCCTCCCTTCTTCTCTTTGGCAGGTGAACTTGTGGAGTTAAAACCTCCCATTTGAAACTGTAATGCAACCTTGCCTCTTGGCATTTTGCAGTGTGTTGTATCAATCTTTGGAGCAAATTAATGCATGTCTGTGGATGATTCTCAACCCTCTCTATATTCATTTTGCGTCCCCTTGATATTTCACTGTGAATCTGGCTATTTGTGCATGATCTTGCATTGCATTTTAATGGTCTATGTTTATTTGGCAAGACAGGTGTTCTTCATTCCTCGGTGCATCACCTTTGTAGTTTAGGTTTTATTTTATGCATTTTCTTACCCTGTCTCCTTGGTAAGTTAGATTAGGTTTTTAGTAAACCCTCTGCATTTTCTACGTGTGCATTTGAACAGAGGAATAGGAACCGGCCTTCATCCGGAGAGCTTTTCCGATTTCGCAAGGTCCCACACTTGGGAAAAGCTCCATGTTATGCAATCGTACTGAGAGTCTCAACCCATCGAGTTGCGAGAGAAATTCAGTGGGGTGTCTTTGTGATTCGACATAAAAATGAACAAGTATATCATAAAACCAACGCATGAGGTAATATTTAAGACTTCGAGGAAATAGCTTAGCTAGCAATGTATGATCATCTCGCATAATCTAGACATGCCACATGAAAAGATTGGAGATGCTCTTGAGGGTCACCATGGCCATTAAAAATGGGTAGCTTAGGGGTGAAAAAATTAGGAGGAAGTGAATAAGTAGAAATGGAGGGTAAAAGGAGTGTGAAGAAGTAAGGAGGAATCAAGAGATGGAGAGGAGCATGAAGTAGCCTGCTGTAATCGATGATTTGAACTTGTAGGTCCTAATATAAGGAAGCTAGATCTTAAGTAATAGAAGAAGATAATTTCGAGCGTGAGAAATAAGAGGCGAGTTAGGAGTAGGAATGGACATGTGAACAATAAAATTAGGTGGAAGGGTAGAAGAAGGAGGTTGTGTTGTAATAGGAATAGAAGCAATATTAGAGGTGGGAGGGTTAAGCTCAACTAGATTGGTGGCCTCCTCACGAACAACAAATAAAATAAGATCTAGGTCTTGCAAATGTTCAACAAGATGAGCTTGGAGATCATGAAGGTGTTCATCAGTAAAGGGTGGATAAATTTCAGCCATGTTAAGAAGATGATAAAATTCCTAGAAGCTAGGTTGGGTTCAAGCGATGGGTTCACCAAATGATTTAATTTAATTTGAATTAAATCTAAATATTTTAGAGTCACTATTGAACCAAATGATGTATAAATGCTGAAATGAAGAAATGACACAAACAATCTAAGATGTAATATTTGAAACCCTAAGCAAAAAAAGAAGGAAAGAGGACTTAGCTGATTTCCTCGTTATGCTGGGACTGACATGGGTTGGGAAAAGTGATGACCAGATTAGGAAGAGTGTCATTACTTCTTGCAATAAATTTTGGAATGCAAGAATAAGGTTGGACATGGGTGCCCATGGTAGGGCAAGGGCGCCTAGGTGTTGGAGACCTCTTATGGGCACATGTGATTGTATAAATGCTCGAACTTGATTTCTATAGTGTTGCAAGATCTTCGATTTTGATTCTGTTTGTCACCTGATAGTCACAAAATGAATGCTAAAAGTACCTATAACCTATAAAATAGAAGTTCACCTACACAATCCCACAAACCACATCAAACCTAAAAATAAAGATGCAATATGGGGAGTCGAATGACCCCAACGGTCACCCCGAGAGTGAACTTACGACCGAGCGTTACACTACATCTCAAACTCCATGTATTTCTTGTGAGTGTGTGTAAAAATTGTGCCCTAGGATGCCCTTGTGCAAGTTGCACTTGATAACAGGCTATAGCTAAATGTAACAACGTAGTAGAATGTGTGGATGGAATATAATGAACTTCCCCTTCCTATACAATGTATGTAGAGTTGATGCAACCCTTGTCCCTTGAGTGGATGCTAGATGGATGCTTTAGAGTGATTTAGGTTCCTTTTGGATGCAATCTTAGGTGATAGTAGTAATGCTTAGTGTTTGGTCCTTGATTTTGGAAACATAACTATGTATTTATATGATTCCCTTGTTTGAATTTTGTAATTGACAACTGAAAGGCTGACCCATAAGTGAAAAATATGCCCAAAAGATAAAAGAGACCCAAAAGAAGTGAGTAAGGTGAGAAATGGTTAGGGGCGCCTAGAGGGGACATGGGTTCTGTGTGATCCTATCATGGCCGGGTGTTGGTTTCGGAGCCATTAACAATAAATAAGTAAAATACTTGACTGAGCTATAGGGTGTGTAAGACCAAATAGAAAGCAAGAGACAAAGAAAAGAGGCCAAAGATAGTTGTCAATTACTAGTTTTCTTGCTTAGGAATCATGTAAATGCTAGTATGATTTTAGGACCTAGAAATATACCCAAGTGCATGATTTTGTGTCTACAACTTGATATTCACTGGTGACTTGTTTGATGACTAAGAGGGAATCACCATAAGCTGTAAACTCCTTGAGATTCCATGAAATAGTGAATTTCAACCCAGATATGAGAGCTTCGTACTCAGTAGTATTATTGGTGCGGGGAAGCCAATACATAATGATTTTGGAATGACATCATCATCCAACGTGAGTAGTATAATATTATCTCCGACCCATGGAAATTACATGAGTCGTCAAAAAATAGAGTCCAGGTGGGAACTACATCAACTTACAAGAGTTCCTCATATAGGAATTCAAAGTGAATATGTTATGATCCTGGAAGAGGTGGTGTAACAAGTTGATATGTAAGGGCTTATCCCTTGATAGATTTTGATTGACAAAATCTATATCAAATTCACTAAGTAAAACAACCCAACTAGACATTCTTCTGTTAGAACAAGTTTGGATAGTAGATATTTGAGTGGATCTACTTTTGCAATAAGATTAGTTGTATGATTGAGAAAATAATGACATAGCTTATGAAATGTGAAATACACTACTAACCATACCTTTTCAATCTAGGAGTATTTGAGTTCATGATCAATTAAGGTTCTATTGAGATAATAGACAACTTGTTCTTGTCCTTGATCATTATGTTGTGCTAGTAAAGCACTTATTGCATTTTCTATGGTAGAGGTATAAAGAAGCATTATTTTTTTGGAATAAGATACACGAGTATCGAGGATTTGAGAGACACTCTTTCAATTTAGAGAAAGAGTCTTGAAATTATTTATTACATTTAAAGCTGTACATCCTTTTTCCAATACTAGTACCAATATTGATGCTAATGGTGTCCTCTACTAGCATTTTTGATGTGTTTTTTTATTGAAAAGATACTATAGGTTGATGTAGATCATCTATACAATTTGAAGGATATTCCCCTCTCTCTAGTGCCTTAGAAAGGTTTTCACTATGAGATACATCCTTTTTATTTTTATTGTTTTTCTATTTTTTCATTTTTGCTTCTCAAATAGTGTCTCAACGAGGTTTTCACTATGAGAGATTTTGTTTTTAATTTTTTAATTTTTCTTATTTTTCTTATTTTTGTGGACTAGGGTACACAAGTTATTCACCAAAATTATTTTTGCATTAAGGTTGTTATCAAATCCTTTTGTGATTGGAAAGGGGTATATGGTCTTGAGTCCTAAGGAATTATTCAATGGCCTCATCATTTTGGAAGAGATCCATGGATATGTGATTTAATTGATCCTGATTTATGAGACTAGGATGTATAAGGTTGAAGTAAATAGTGCAAATGGAAAGGTATTAAAATAGAATAATGTTAGCTAAGTCATCAAAGAGGCTATGTGTGGAACTTGTCTCAATGTTTGAGTCAATATCCTCATCACTAGTCAATACATCAAGTAATATAGACATTGTTTCAAATGTTTTAAAACCTAGACCATAATGATAGATTTTTTCTATATACATGATAGGATCAAGGAGACCTTGTTCATTTTTTCTAAGTCCTTTACCTTTCCATTGCATGTTTTTCATCATTTTATTTTCTTTACTATAGTTCGAAGCTTCATAGCATGTAGCCAACCAATCATCATACAACAAAGAGTCCGTAGAACCCTGAATGTGTTCATCTTCTAGATATACAAATTGTTTCCAATGAGTTATAACAAGATTACAAAGGGAGCCTCTTTGAGGTAGGACGCATTAGTATTACTAGAATCACATGGAGATAAAGGTGATTTACCAATATGGAAAGTATTTTAGAATTCATATTTTCCAATACCTTCGCCAATGATATTAAGTTCAGAAGGAGAAAAGGATGTAGAAGGTTGAAGTTTCAAAAGGATTTCGGATCAATGTGGTTTTCATTTGTGAAGGGAATGATGCAAGGAGATGAAAAGGGAAATAATTTGCGAGCTTATATCTCCCCTCTAGGAGCTTACAATATTCAAATGGTTTAGTATCAATAAGTAGGGTAAACTCTTTACCTTCGTAAGGGAACTTAATACACTAATGGAAGGTGGAAGGTACAACTTACATAACATGAATCCATGGATGACCAAGGAGAATTTTATATGAGGTTTCAATGTCCACAACATGAAAAAGGTGTCCAACGTTTAAGGTCCAACCTTTATGGATAATGTGATTATACCTGAGGATTGCCTTTCGCTATTATCATAACCACAAATAGTGATGATGTTAGTTCCTAGAATTTCCTCATTATGACCAAGGCATCTTAATAATTTCATGGAACAAATATTTAATGCGGATCCATTATTTATAAGAACCATTTTGATTTTATGATGGGTTATGAATGCTTGGATATATAACTATTAGGGTAAATAGCAATTTTGCATTATTAGTTAGGTGAATAGGTTATTTAGATTTATTGTTTTATTGTTATGTTTTAATAACCACATTATTCTCGTATGAGTTTATTGTTGTTTTAGAGTTATAACAATATTTTGTCTCGTATTATTTCATACGGGGTTTTTAGTTGCACTGTGCATCTTCTCTTCTGAGTTTGTCAGAATCGTTTGTGAAATATCTATAAATATTGTAACCTTACATTATAATTATGATTTGATTGAACATTAACAAAAGTATCGAGGCTTTTGCCCTTGTTCGATAATTTCATTTGGTATCGAGAAGATATCTATACTTGTGAAGCATAAAAGGTTGGAGAGAGGTTACAGAAGGAAGAGAAAGTTTTTGGAGAATATTTTTCATTCCAAGAGAGCTGTGTTGCCTCCGGTAGCTTCCTAGAATGCCCTACATCCCCATAACCTCCTACCATATTCCAAGTAAAAGCATAATAATTGTGTTTTTTTGCCTTGGTGCCCACCGAGGCAAATTTACTTCTGAAATTAATCGATTCACAAAATAAAAATAAAAATATTTTTCCCCATTAGGGGTTTACCTTTAAATTTAGAGGTGCATCTTAGTTTCTACTAAAATAACATGCTTTCAATTTTGGCTATCTATATTGTATTGGAGAACCCAACCCACCGAGCTAGTTGAAGAGATCTCCATCGAGTTGGAGACAGAGCTCTCTAAGCCCTTGAGCTATCTATAACATCAACGAGTTGGAACATTGTTTAAAGCGGTGAGCTTTGCATTGTTTGTAAGGTGAGTTCAAGTCGAACTCATTGTTGTGGTGGAAACTTTGATCGGCCAAGACCTGTTTCATTGTGGTCGAGCTGATCCAAAACCCTACAACAAACACAATGGTCGAGACCTTATCATGAAATCCTTAGTCTTGCCGACCGTGAATCAAGCCACCCATCCAAACAACGACCAATCGGATCACTCTGTCTCTCGAGCACAGTCCATGCACAAAGAAAACAACCATAAGAAAATAGAGGCCATACGTCAACTAACCAACAAACCATACAAAACATATCGATCTTTCGCAAAACAAATTAAAAGCACAATCAACAAATATCGTGGGGAGGAAATCACACAAACGTCGATCAATAAAAAAACACAGACCACTCGTAGTTACACGATGACCTAAGCAATAAAGAAATTCACAAATCAAAGATATGAATCCAAAGGAGAAGATCCGGTTTTCCGGGCGTTGGGCGAGAGAACTCTAAAGCTGTTAGTGTTGCCACGTTAACCGCCACACAGACAACCAAGTCGATTGTTTCAAAGGTTAGTCGAGTTAATTACATTTCAAATATAAATTTCTTCCTCTCATAGCAAATGTGCTAAAGGCACTTTAATGGTTAGTTGAACAACTTTAGGTAAGTGAGAATTGGGGCTTGACCCCCATTAAGGAGAGGAGAGCAGTAGTTGTGCACCCAAGTTGAGGGTGTACAATGCGGACATAAATACATCAAATTTTGAAAAAAAAACCCTTTAATAGATTTTTTTCTTAATGTAAATACTTTTTTGAACATTTTTATTTTATGGAAAGCGGTTTTTAAATGGATTTAAATCAAGTAGTTTTCCATACAAAGGAAAAAAAGGGTGGACCATTAGTAGTGCATTTTGTCATGAATTTTTTTCCACTTATGTTGCATCATGTGATTGGGTGATTCTTTGATGTGAGACATTTTATTAGCTACTTTTTTCCAAATGTTGAAATCCAAATGTACATGTACTAGTCACTCACTTCATAAATACCCTCACCATTATTGGTCCATGCTCCACTATTGGCTCCTCTCCCTTATACGTTTGTTTTTAAAATTATAAGAACTTGGCGGAGAAAACAACAACCACCACCAACTATAGTGCAAAACCCCCTACTAAATTGACTAGTAATAGCTAAACAACACTCTAAATTTAGAGGAGAAATCCTAAAATAGGGCAAATTTTTTTTCTCCCATTGAGCTTATTTTTGATTCCAAGCATTTTTTGCCAAAGGAGGGGTACCAAAACTGCATTTTAAGCCATTTTTTTGTGGTTTTTTCCTCGGGAGTCAGATTGAGCTCAGAGGCCACTAGGGCCCCGTAAAATAATTTTTTTTCCCTCCCATTCATTTTTTCAGAATTTTGGATGTAATTATATATTTCAGTGTATTGTACTAATTCATAGGTTATCATATTCAATGAAAACCACCAGAATCGCGCTTAAAAGCTGGCATATATTTGTACTTGAAAATATTAAAATTTGGTTCTGTATCACTCATGAGATCTTCAGATCTCATTCGCAATGTTCAAGTATAAATAGTGCCTCCGAGAAGCACTTACGTGTCAAGTCATCGTGACTACTACTGCACTTAATTCCTAATATAAGCTGCAACAATGTCGTCTGGGCATCGACCCTTTAAATCAACAGGAGTAATAAGGACACAATGCACACACTTTGAGCCCTCCCATCCGTATGTGAATGATTGCTTGACTTAAATCCAGACTAAGAAATTATCCGAGTATATAGCGAAGTTACGCACGTGTATGAGGATATTTCTTTGAGCACGTGTCGATAATTACACTGAGAACCCTTTCAAGTATTGTCCCGATACCACGCATCAAATTATTTCATGTACGTTAACACCTCTATCGCAATCTTGCTGAGTATATAGAAAGGGCAACCTCCTTCCACGTACGAGACATGTATATTGGAAGGGCACGTATATAGAAAGGTTTGGTATATTGAACTGACAGTATATAGATTGGGAGACCATATACCTAGAGTGATAAGAGCCTTACCCTTTGTCAGTTGATTCGAAAAATGGGCACCAACACCCCCAAATTCTTTCTTCCATATTCACAACTTCTCAGAGGAAATAACTATGTAGCATGGAAGACAAAAATCAAGACACAACTTGAGTTTGAAGAGATTTGGAATGTTGTGAATGGTATCTGTAACCAGATCAACAACTGATACAACACAACAAAGATAGTTTGATAGATCCAATCAGAAGGCCAAGCTGATAATCTTGTTTTTAGTGTCCGACAACATGCAACCCCACATTTGTGATGCCAAATCAGCCAAAGAAACATGGGATAAGTTGAGCACAATGTACGAGGCCAAGAATAAGAATGTAATATTGAATTTGTAGAGTCAGTTACACACACTGAAGTTCAAACAAAATGAGAAAATAGAAGATTTCTTAAGAAGAGTTGTAGAATTAAGGGCTTCACTTCTAGCCCTAGAAAGGAGGTCATTGATGAAGCTCTCATTCCCATTATTGAGAGCACTCCCTCCTTCATACCGCATTTTTGTGACAACACTCAACTTTTCAGATCAAATAGTGAGTTTTGACAAGCTGGTAAACCTACTGCAACAAGAGGAAGCAATGTATAATAAAGATGATGAAGAGGAGAAGGCACTTTCTTCTCATCAGAAATGGAAAGGAAAAGGAAAAGGAAAACCTCATTCCTATCAAAAGTCCCAAAATCAGAATCAACATCAAGGGGACAAACAACAAAAGAAGAAATGTCCTATCTACAAAAGAGGACATGAGTTGAAAGATTGTTGGTATAATACTTATAAGAAAGGTTCATCAAGCAACTCTGGACCTCAACACCAAAAATCTCACAAGGGACATTCTAACTACAATCAAGGGGAAAAAGGGGAACTGGAAAAGAAAACCCCATCAATAAGGAAATATTGTTGAGTAAGAAGAACATTCAGATAATGAAGACTACTTGTACGCTTCTTGATCAAGTGAACCCTCCACATCATCTAGTGATGTCTGGTATGTTGATTCGGGAGCCACTCAACACATGACCAGCCACAGAGACTGGTTTACTTCAATAAGGGACATGCCTTAGAAAAACCATGTTTCATTAGGTGATGATTCTTCATACACAGTTCAGGGGATTGGGAACATTTTTCTACCCCTTGGTTCACACAACTATAGATTGTCAAATGTACTATATGTCCCTAGGTTGACTAAAAATTTGTTGTTAGTCGTTAACTCCTAGATCACAACTTGAAAATTGACTTTGATAGTCATTCCGATAAGAAAATGTGTTTAATTCGAGATAAATCACGAGGCTTGAAAATAGTTGCAAAAGCCTCCAATGTGGGACACATGTTCCATCTTGATTTTTGTCCATAGAGATGATCAGGCACTTGTGGCTAAGAAATCTACCTCTACACAATTGTGGCATCAGAGACTTGGTCATATTAGTTTCAAGTATCTCGAAAAAACTTCACCAAAGACAATATGGTAAAAGGATTACCATCTCTCTAGAAGGATACAGATAAGTGTCCTCCTTTGCCTAGTAGGAAAACAACACAAAGCTTCATTCTAGAAGAGTACTTATCAAGCTCATGGTAAGCTTGATCTGGTTCATACCGATCTTTGTAGTCTGATGTAACCAAGTCATTCTAGATTTCAAGTACTTCATGCTTTGTGTTGATGATTACTCATGAAAAATGTGGATTTTTGTCTTCGCAAGAAAAGTGAAGATTTTGAAAAATTCAAGAAGTTCAAAGTGGCTGTTGAGAATGAAATTGGTCATCACATCAGAACTCTCCACTCAGATCGAGGGGGGGAATTCACCAGTGATGAGTTCAAATCCTACCTACAAGCTCATAGGATTCATCGAAAAATTCCTCCTCCACACACACCACAACAAAATGGTGTTGTTGAGAGAAGAAATCGTACTATCATGGAAATGGTGCATTGCATGATCGATGACTTTGGACTAGCGAGGAAATTTTGGGTAGAAGCAACAAAGATAATTGTATATTTATTGAATAGAGTGCCCACAATTGCTCTTGATGGAGTAACACCATATGAAGCATGGTCAAAGTGGAAACCATCTATTGCACACCTTAGAGTATTCAGGTGCAAAGCAAGTATGCACATACCCAAGAAAAATAGAAAGAAATTGGATATGAAATCACAAAAACATCTTCATTGGCTACAGTGAAGAGACTCTTGGGTACAAATTGATGGATCCAAAGACCAGGAAAGTATACACCAGTAGAGATGTTGATTTTTTTGAGAAGAAGGAAGCAAGATACTCCTCCTCTAGACTCGCCTAATGCAGATTTTTCACCTGTTGTAAAAACAAAGGCTAATGTTCATACCGATGATGACAATGATGATGGGTATGATGGAGATAATCGAGATAGAACCACGAACCATGGGAGTAGTTCAACATATGCCCAAGTGGTATACTAACATGATATGAGATGTAAAATTGGATGTTCCACTGGATACATCCACCATTGGACCAAGAGACTCGTACTAAAGCATGAGAAGAAGTAAACTTTGATTTGATGAGTAGAGTTATTGAATTTGATGAGAGCCTCTGATCCAGACGTCCTACGGTCAAAATCTTGGAAACATGCCATGGATGCTAAGTATCAATCAGTGATGAAAAATAACACTTGGCAACTTGTCGATCTTCCACAAGGAAGAAACCCATTAGTTTTAGATGGGTATTCAAAACAAAGTACAAAGTAGATGGGACCATAGAAAAGTACAAAGAAAGACTAGAAAGAAAAGGAGTACGCAAAAAAAAGGTATATACTACGAGGAGACATTTTATCCCACAACTAAGATCAAAATGATTAGGATGATCTTTGTTGTTTGCACATAGATTTGGTTGGAAAGTTCATCATATGGACTTAAAAAGTACTTTTTGAACAAATATTTACAAGAAGAAGTATACATGACTCAACCTAAGGGATATGTTGTACCTGGTCAAGAAGAAAAGGTATGCAGACTCAGGAAATCTCTGTATGGCCTTAAACAGACCCCAGGATTGGTACATCAAAATTGATGAACATATCGTACAACATGGATTTGTCAAAAATCCATATGATCCCAATCTCTTCCTCAAAAAGCAAGGGGGGAGATTGTGATTGTTATTTTCTATGTCGATGATCTAGTCATCACTTTGGCGTTCAATGAGGATGATCGATGCAACTACAAAAGATCTTAACCCACCGTTTGACATGACAAATCTTAGGCTGATGCACTATTGTCTTGGATTGGAAGTATACCATAAAGAGAATCACATATTTTTTCTCAGTTGAAGTATACCAAGAAAATTCTCAAGAAATTTAGGATGATGGATTACACACCTATTGCTACACTTATGGAGAATAGATTGTAGTTATCTCGTTCAGATCCATCTCCTATGGTAAATGCAACTCTCTATCGGACAGTTGATTGGGAGTCTCATTTACTTGACCTACACTAGATCATATATCAACTTTACAATGAGCTATCTATCCGAGTTCATGTAAGAATCCATAATTTGTCATTGGAAGGAAACAAAGCAAATATTGAGATATCTCAAGGAAACAATGGATCTTGGTCTAGAATACAAGAAGAATGATCCATTCTTGATTTGGATATTTGGATTCGAGATCATGCAAGCAATATTGATGATAAAAAATCCACTTCAAGGTTTGTGTTCTTTATGGGATCTGGACCGATATCATAAGGAAGCAAGAAACAACACTTTGTTTCTCACTCTTCTCTCTGAAGCCAAGTATCATGCTTTGCGGTGAAGCATGCGTGAAGTGATATGGCTACGTTGCATACTTGAAGGACTTGGAATAGCATACGAAAACCGAACACATTATATGTTGACAATGAATGTGTTCTCAAACTTGTTCAGTAATCCATTTTTTCATGAATTAAAAAAGCACATTGAGGTACATTTACATTTCATATGTGAGCATGTCTTTAAACACAATATATAACTTTAGTTTTTCCCAACAACTGAACAACAAGTAGATATCTTCACAAAGTCACTTGCACGTGACAAGTTTGAGTTGTTCAGAGAGTTCCTCTCCTCATCCCTTGAGGCAATGCAAAATTAAGGGGGAATGTTAGGGTAAATAGTAATTTTGCATTATTAATTAGGTAAATAGGTTATTTAGATTTATTGTTATATGGTTATGTTTTAATAACCACATTATTCTCGTATGAGTTTATTGTTGTTGTAGAGTTATAACAATATTTTGTCTGTATTATTTCATATGGGGTTTTTAGTTGCACCTGTGCAACTTCTCTTTCTAGTTGTAACCGGCTATGCAATATCTATAAATATTGTAGCCTTCCATTGTAATTCTGATTTGATTGAACATTAATAAAAGTATCAGGCTTACGCCCTTTTCGATACTTTTAATAACAAATTGTTATTTTGAATTCAAAAGGTCACGATGACAAAATGAAAGGATTGGACTACTAGGTGATAGATTTGCAATCAAGGTTTGGAAATTTTTAGTATTTATACCCTTAGGAAAATGTGCAACATCAAGTGCATGACTAAGGATGTCTTGAAGCACATGTGATGACTTAAGTAAGTCCATGAGGGATATTTGTCCATACTAAACATTAAGAATCAAAGGAAGATATAACATTGGATATTTTTGGATCAAAAGTAGATGGGGGATTAGGAATTTGAGATAAAGTTGACGTGGAGGGTTACTTTGCTGCAGGTACCCAAACATTTTTCTGTTGAGTTATGACCACAAAATCATGAGTATTGATTTTAATGGTGGCCACAAAGTTAGTTGTATGTTCTTGATATGGAGGATTTTATAGGTTCATATGTTTAAAAATCTCTCTAAACCATTTTATCACTATAGATCGTCTCAAGAGATTTCCTTTGATATGAATAAATCAAAAACGGATCTCGTATGCACAAGATATGGTTTGCTGAATTTTTCACCAACGGGCAAAATTCTAGGACAACACGCATGTCGATGATGTGGATGAATAAGAACATGAAAAGTGGCATAAAACGGGTGAAGAGTAAGATTTTTGTTTTAAGCCTTCGGTCTTCGACACATGAATAAATAGTGGGCCCCGCTATTTTTGGCTGGGAGCCCTCAGCCAGGTTCAACACACTCTTTTAACGGAGGGGTGCCTTGGCCTCTAACTCATTATATCATTGTAATTATATTTTATATATATGCCACATTATGTCTATATGCCTTACATGTGAGATTTTTGTATTACAGTTTGAATTAAAATGCGGGGTTGTATATGCATTACATTGGAGCAACTCAATGAGCTATTTACCAGCTCAGTGGGGTGGTCAACTCCCCACCGAGTACACCATATTATTTTCATGTCGGATGAACCTATCTCCTCAATGGTCTAGCCAAAACCCTTATAACTCAATGTTTACCAATAAATTTTTCATTGTTGCCCAACATTGGGCTTATTCCATATAACTCAACTACGGTTTATACAAACTCAACAAATTATATATAGCAAACCAACCTTGCTACGTGGCGAGTCAACATCCAACCGTAGTGCCCACATTTTCTAGCCTCAGTTATCTACTGACTTCTTAACCAATAGTTATGATTTGACAAGGATCTTGACATATTTTGGACATGTATGGTGATTCAGGTGCATAACGCCAATTTATCTTGGATTAACATTATGACATATTTCATTAGATGTTGTGGATATTGACATATTGCGATGTTATCTAGACAAAATTTATATATATTGGATACTTAGTCACATGTCTTAATGTTATAGATTATTCGTTTATCAATGAGTACATATGATAGCTTGGATGTACGTTCTTTATATTTATCTATATGGCTAATTCATGGTGAATTGAGTGAAATGGTGCATGTTTATTAGTTACGTTTCCATATTGATGTTGTGATGGCATAGAATTCATGTTTGGACTGATTCGTTTATTGAGTAGTTAGTTTACTCTTGTATTGGATAGGTGCGCTACGCAAATTGTGCACAAATGGCACATGGGGCTAAGTCCTAACCATGTTAACTGTATGAGGCCTTAGTATTAGATTTCATTATTTTGGGCACCATGAGTGACCCTCATTTGTAATGTAGTATGTCATGTAAAATTAATCTTGTTTAGGATGTTTTATTTTGTTAAGTAAACTTGTTTTGGGGACTTAATGGTCCCCACATGCATTTAGTTTTGTGTTTGGGTAATTTTGTATTAATTAGAGGGGATTAGGGTCACATGTGAACCCTTGGGTGGGCCCCACATCCTCTACACTTGTGCCCATAAGTGCCAAACCCGAAATTGGGTTATTTATGGCATTTTAAGTGACCCCTTTTTAGTTTGGGAGTTCACTTAGCATGAAAATAAGCCCTTGGACCCTACCTAATAGGTAGGGGGCTTAATTTCAAGGCATAAAGGGAGTTTCCCTCCCATTTTGCTTTTCTTTGGTCACCATCCATGTAAGATGGGTTGGTATGTGTGTTTTGTAGAAAGTTGCACAATCTTGTTTTATTTTCATTTTCATTTTGGGCATTTGGGAAAGGAGTGTTAAAAGTAAATTTATCTTTTCTTATTTTTATTTTGGAATCTTTGACTTGGAGGGAAGAGAGGGGTGACACATGTCACCCCCTCATTGGAAAGGAAATTGTTGGGCTTCTCTTCAAATTCTCCCTCATGGAGGAGAAAAATGACTTTTTTTTTTGTTTTTGGCATATTGGCTTGGTGCTTGAAGATTTTGGAGCTAGATAATTGCTTGAGGAAGAAAATTAGAAAATCTTGTTTTGGAGAGCTCTTGGAGGTAGGCTCTTTGAGCTCATTTTATGTTGTATGTTATTTGTTAGATCTTAGCTTGCTTATAGTTGGAATGTATGTTTCAGTTGCTTATATTGTTATTGCTTATGTATGTTGTTGTTGTTATTTTGCTCCATCCATCATATGGCTTGATGGATGTTGGAGTTCTTTGGGGGAAGAGAGAGGGATTTTCCCTCTTAAACCTCATGGCTTGATGGGAAATCCATGTAGGTTCCTTTTACTCCCCTCATATGGTTTGAGGTGGGTAAGGTGGTTCATATGGTTTGAACCCCTTCCCCATTCTTGGAGAGGAAACCCAATGGGTTTGAAAATCCTCCCAAGAAGGATTTGGTGAATGGGTGGAGCAATAAGGAGGGTTTTTGTTGATTCGGAGGAATAAGGAGGTTGAGAAGAATCTTGTTGTGTGCATCCTATGGTTGGATCACACCTTTTGGAACTTTCGGGTATCTCATCTACTCTTCCCCATTTGTGAGGATGAATATGGCTTTCTCCTCCTTTCTTTTATTTGCTAAATGTTGTGTTTTCCTTAGTGCATGGTCTTGGCTTGTATGTACAAGTAACTTTTCCTCGCACCCGACCTCCCGAGGTCGTGCCGAGACAGCCGGTGGGGATTGAATATGTGTGGGATGCAGACAAGCTAATTAGGCAATATGATGTCTTCGACGCGCACTAGTGGAAATTGTGAATCTAAGGCAAAGAAGGCCCTCCTAACTTGAATTGGTGTGATAGATCGATCAACAAGGATGACTGCTCGAAGGCTCCAATCAATATCGAGCTCTGGCATGATTCGGTCTATAGGTTGTGGAATATGTGGAAAATGACCTGGGATAGTTTCGTGTATATCCCCAGATAAGGTCATAGGGCGGATGGTAAATATAATTGACTCTATGGGTGATTCTGGCCTAGTCCAAAACTCCTTAGCTTTTTAGCTGCTGTGTCTAGCAAGGATAACTGTTCGATGATGATAGGTGGAAGTGGAGTAGATCTGAATACTAATGTATGTAGGCCAACATCTATGTCTGATTCACCTATGGACTCGTTGGGCTGTGGGATTTGTGGGTCACAACCATAGATTCGTGGTTTGTGGACCTCTTTATGGTCATGTGCGAAATCAATCCCTAATCCCTAGTATCAATAGTCATATGATTTTTCAGCCTCTATATTTATAATTATTAATTGTGTGATCTTTTCGAGTATCTCACATGTGTGTCTGTGTGACCCCGAATTCTTAAGTTGGTATCTATATTTGTGAGAGTGTCTCCTACGTCTGGCTGTGGGACCAAAGGATCACAACTGAATGTCGATCTCTTTCAAACCCTTCCACAGTCATGCGGATATGTATCTAGAGTAATCTATAGTTTGGTTGATTTGACCAAAACGTGTGTGCTTGGTCGTCTTCTATGTTTAACCCGTGCAGTTGGAAACTAATTTGTTGTAAGTTTACCGTTGTTCGGAAGACTTGGATCCTAAGATTTTGATCTATATTAGTTATGGCTGTGACGAGATTGGGTTGGGGCACAATTGGCTCGAATACGTATTCCCTGGGCTCTCTAGGTCCCGTGATTGTCATACAAAAGCAATAATGTAAACTAAATGCAGCAAAATAAAATTAACTATGCGAAGTATATCTATAACATATATAACTTCTATATTTTTTTATTTTTTCTGATGAATTTTATAAATGAATTTGAAGGAGCAAGCTATTTTAATATATCTAGAAATTGATAATTAACCTAGTGTCGAATTTTAAAACAAACAAAGTAACCGAGTATAGCTACTTGCCTGTGCAGTTGTAAATCTATTCTAAATAATGAAATAACTGATCTAATCTATTTGAAAGACTCTCGATCCTACCTCAGAAGTGAGGAAAGAATCATAGTCTCTCAGAAACTATCAATCCTCACAACTTCCCTGGCAATATCGAAAGTAAAATTGACTGAAATAAAGTGATTGGCTACTCTATTTGATATGCTTTTAACTTAGAACTTTGAAAGCTAAAACTTGGATTCGCAGGCAATGTGGTGAATCCGATGATGTGTGTGATCTTGTCCCCTCAGTGTGACCTCCTCGCTCCTTCGTGTTCACGTGGATCTAGAAAAGTGTGTAATGCTAGCATCAACAGAAGTAGATATTGGGACAAAGGTAGCTTAGGATACAAACTAAATACAATGTGAGTAGGAGAGAGATAGTGCAAGAGTACAGAGCTTGGCTTATGTAATTCCTAGCGGGATTTATTGTGAGTCATGCAACATAAAATGTCCAGAACCTGAAACTATCTGTTTGAAGAACAAAACCTGCAACTTTAATGGCTTCCTATTGAAAACAAACTATTCTACTCCAATGGATTGGATGAAATATCAACAACACTTGCACAAGATGGATATGTGGCTTCCTAACAACAAAACAACACTAACTAAGCATGTAATGAAAGAAACTAAGAATTCTAAGCAAAATGAAAGACTAATCTATTGCAATGAGAAATTCAGAGGAAAATTTGAGGGGCCATTTGCTTGAGCACAAGCCAACTATTTATAGCATTTGCATTTACCCAAGGTAAAAACCAAATTGAACTCTTAAACTATAAACAATGGCAAAACACTATTCTAGGGAACCAAAATCATTAATGCAAGCCCAAGGTGGTGAAAAAAGCTGGTAAACGTTGAAATTTACGTGAGTCGTGTTAAAAGAGCATTTTAGAAAATGCGTAAAGGACCACCGCCCTGAGCAGGGTGGTGGTTACAGGACCGCCGCCCCGATGGTGGTTCTGAGACCGCCACCCCGTGCAGCAGGGGCGGTTTCAGAATCAAGAGCAAAAGGAAAAGAAAAGAGGGGAAAAGAGAAAAGCAAAGCACATGGGGGGCTAAGCGGGGCATGCGGGATGATAACGCATACTTGGAGAGCTTTTCGGATCCCGAACACCTTGCGAGGAGACTCTGTATCATCATTGGGGTACGTGTTACGTTGTTTCGATGGTGCAATACCCTACAATTTTGGGTACGTACATATTGCCCCCTCGGAGAAGCATTTTAGCCATGAAGAGGCGTAAAACGGTGGGTCCGAGTATGGCGGTCCCGAAATGGGAAGTTAGAAGTCATACCTGATACGTCCGTGTGTCGAAATGACGCCATCCAAAATTCCCGCTCCCTGCAAAACGAAAAGAGAACTCAAGTGCAGATAGACAAGATAGATCGGAAAATAAATGCTAAAATAATGGGAAATGAGGACGTACCATTTATGTGGGGGTAAGAACTTACCTCCGTCGGTGCTCCAAACCTGCGAAAAAAAAACATTCAAAACAAGTCAGGTTGCTATATATATGAAAGTGGGCCCATTTTCCTATTCATTTGTGCGTGTTGATTTGATTGATTCTGAGCTCTGGGACCCACGGTGACGGTTTCTTACGAGAGTAGAGTCAAAACGTTCGTGATGAGATAGTGATCATGCCTCCGCGTGTAGATCATCGACCCGCGAGATCACAAGTTAGTTCTCCTCAATTTATTGTTTTTACCCCAAAATTTTAAAATGCTAAAACCTTTGTCGTGGGGGTTATTTTTGAAAATGTTAGGTTCAAAAGGTCCATCTAGGGGGGGCGCCTACTGGGTAGGCTTTGTTTTTAGTTAAAATGGTCTCTTTTCACGTTTTTGGCCTTTTTAAGTTTAAAACCCACGTGGGTTTTCGGGACATGACCGCCGCCCCTGCCTAGGGTGGTGGTTACATGACCACCACCTTGTTCAGAGTGGCGGTTACAAGACCGCCACCTTCAAGGCGGTGGTTATGAAACCGCCCCCGCTCTGGTGGCGGCGGTTCTTTATAGAATGTCAAAAGAACACTTGTTTGAGGTTGTTTTTGCATTTTTAGCATTTCTATGTGTTTTCATGATTTTTCTAATGTCATTTGGATGCTAACTTACTTTGTTTTGTGTGTTTTTGGGTGTATGCAGGTGAGAGAGGAGTACATTTGGTGGAGCCGAGAGAGGGAGTGTGACTGGCTCCCAGCAGTACTAGATGCCCTTTCACAGGACGAGTAGGATACTCTTCAGAGGGTGGGTATACTACGTATATCGCGGGTACCACATGTTGCACCATCCAGTCACATACTCTGTGACTTATTTTCCTACTGGGATGCTGATCGGAACACCTTCCGATTACCAGGGGTCCGAGGTGAGTGGACCATCACACTGGAGGATGTTTACCGTATCCTTGGGGTCCCGATCATCGGGAGGTGACTCACCCTCGAGACAGCAGGTTCACGGGCCCAGATAGCACAGTGGGCTTCCTTACATGGGAGATGCAGTCATCTCCACGGGTTCAAAGAAGGGGGTCAGAGTTTGATCTATTCCTAGTTTGCCCATCCCCTTGCTTCGTCAAGCTATTATGGGGATCCTTGCCTCGAGATTGATCAGGGACAAGGGAGGAGACACACTGCTATATTGTTGGTCCCCCATCATTACACAGATCGAGGGTCATGGCCGGATTTATGCCTGGGGAGCAGATATACTTGGGACTACCTACCATGACTTATACAGGTAGTCCGCATTTATAGGGGTAGTCTTTGAGCCACCCGACTCGGTCATGAGTTGGGTTTATGAGCACTTCATCCCCTATGGCAGAGGTGTAGAGGTGACAGATCCCAGAGCTGTGAGGGCAGCCAGATGGACAGATATGTCGGTGCTCAGAGCACCTCATCAGCCAGTTGCCTTCTTTGACCACCGATGACATGGAGGCCACACCATATCAGACCATGGCAGTATATGGGGCGAGGAGGCTCTTACTTTGATCTCCTGCTCCACCACAGGGCAGATTATTGACAGAGTGGGGTGAGTGGAGATACACCCCTTTGGCCGAGTTCCTCTAGCAGTTTGGCCTACCTTACATGGGCATGCTTCCCCTAGTAGTGCCAGTATATAAGGTCAGTTTGAGAGGCCAGAGGGGGTCCTAGAGGCCGGGTTGGACAGTTGTTACACCTGGCATTCCTATTGCGGCCAAGAGGGTAGTACGTGCCCGAGGGAGAGCCGGTGCTCCTCAGGCACCCCTACTTCAGATTGCCATGGGTCCTACCCATAGCAGCGATGACCCCATCGACATAGACTCGAGTCCGAGGAGTTCACAGGGGGAGAGACAGAGGAGGAGACTGAGGAGGACAATGATCCTGAGTGGCATGACACTCAGGATATCATGCAGGCAGAGAGGGCAGAGCAGAGTGCAGAGAGAGTGACTCTAGTTTCAGAGGAGCCACTCTCCTAGGGCCATGGTGGGGAGGATGAGTCCGTTGTAGGATGCTACGTCGCTCCAGCCATGGGGGAGCACCTCAGTCAGCGGCGGCATCTGTGGTGGGTGCTGACCCTAGAGATCCATCCTGGAGGCCTGGTGATCCGAGTAAGTTACCACCCTTCCTTTTAATGTTTGTTTTTAGTTAGGATTTCCTTAGTTGCTATCTCTCCTTTTGTTTACACTTGTGTTTTATCTCTTGTTTCATTTCTAATTTATTTTCTCCTTTGTTTGCAGAGACCGCCGATGAGTGGCGGGACTTGATTCACAGGGTATGCACCGATACCCTGATGATTCCCATGGAGAGGACCCGTGCGGAGCTATCTGTGGATGCTGGGGAGCCCTCAGCAGCTGGCAGACATACTGACATCTTTTCCCCTGTCTGGCATGTGGCCAGGATGGTATCGACTCTCCGTACGGAGTTAGCAGGGTATAGGACAGCCGAGCGCTGATGAGGAGTCATTCTCGTGGCGAGACTGCGGCTGCCCCTCGGGATCCTGAGCCCTCCGTGCACTCAGAGCGCCGGCGTAGCCGGAGTCCTAGGCATGGGCGTGCACCTTCAGAGGGGTCTCATAGGGGTTGAGAAGCCACTTGGCTCCCCTAGATTTTTGTATGATATTTTTGTATATCTCGGGCTCTTTGAGCGTTTTGACCATGCTTAGTGCATGATGGCATTGTACAGGAATTTTGATATATATATATATATATATATTTTTGATCAGACTTTTGGCATTTATGGCTTACTTGCATTTCCGTTTCCTCATGTGAACTATGATATTATGCTTATATGCTCTTTAGAATGTATGCAATGGAGAACAAATGATACAAATGTTTACTTTCCTTTTGTATTTCATGATGCTGATATATGATAATGTAGATACAATGTGATTTTGAATCTTAGTTTCTGTAAGCAATTTTGGATACTTCATATTTGCTTTGGCAAAGTGGTGAAGATAAGCTGGTATGATAAGTAGATAAACCTGCCCCTCTCCTAACCCCACGCAACTAGTAAGATGCGAGGGCTCATCACCGAGAGCTGAAAAGGGCACAAGTTATGAAATGTGTTGAAATGATATTGATGAAAGATAGACAAAGCTTTGATGGAATCAAATTAGGATGCTACAAGCTTACTCCACTCGAGTGACTTCATAGTTTTGGGATGCAACTTGCTTTGTGGTTTATCTAGACTTAGATCCGTAGATGGCCACATGGTAGACAAAATCTGGGTTTTAGGATTCTTAATTCTCTTGGGATTTTGGACATCCGATTCATTTGCTTTTGACTCAAGACTTCAAGATTTGAATTGTTTGTTTATGACCTTTTGCATTTGCTTGTCAAGAGGACCCCCCACACCTTGCCCCATGCTACTAGTAAGAAGCGTGGGTTTATCACCATAGGCAAGGCATAGGTGAGTAAGGGAATTTCCATCCTTTCCCAACCCTACGTCACTAGTAAGAGACGCAAGCTCATCACCGAAGGTTGGTGGGGCAAGGAAATGTGTAAATTTAAAATTTTCTGTTTGATCTATATTTGACTTGTTTATTTGAGCAAAATGTCAGTGTGTTCTTATTTCCAAAGAGATATATATACGGGATAGATGTGACACCATGAAGCTTCTAGAATGACCATAGGCAAGACACCTATCCTAAGAAGAAACCAAAAGTGAGAATAAACCCGCAGATCTTGGTATGGTTACCGTTAAGACCTTGTCATATCTAGCTTTATTTGATGAAGTGATTCAAATAGTTTGATGATATCATGGAAATAGAGAAGTATGATTAGAGTGTTTATGCCAACAACATCATGAGTTTGTAATGAATTGCTTTGAGAATAAATTCCTTGATCACAAATTTGTACGAAACAAGCGGACAAAATGATCCTAACTATATGAAGATGCAATGTAGATATAATTATACAAGTAGTACTAATTGCTTACGCGTAGAATTGTTTGAGGTGTAGGGAATTGACCGTTTCACCAAATTCCTCACCTTCCAGCATACATAGGAGATATGCACCATTTCCATAGTCCTTCATGACTCGGTATGGGCCCAACCATTTGGGCCGGAACTTCCTTCCTTCCTTCTGCCGATTTTTTGTCGATCCAAATTGTCTAGCCTTAGAACTAGATCACCTTCATATATGTCGTGTTCATAGACTTTCTTGTTATACTACCAAGCACATTCGGTCAAAGCATAGACTCTATGCCATTATTCAACATCTATCCTAGCTTCATCTAGGCTTTCTAGTTGGGAGAGACGTGCTTCTCTGTAAGCGTCTTCATCTAGAATCCCTTGTAATGAGATACGGAGACTGGGTATTTCAACCTCAAGCTGGGAGAACTGCTTCTGCCCCGAATACTAGTGAAAAAGGAGTGGCTCCTGTTGGTGTTCTTATTGAGGTTCGGTGGGCCCATAAGGCCGGATATAACTTCAAATGCCAATCTCTTGTTTTCTTTCACCATTTTAAGGAGAATGGCTTTTAATGTTTTGTTTGTCGCCTCAGCCTCCTATCCATTGGCTTCGAGGGTAATACAAGGAGGTCGTATGATGGCTTATTTTAAATTTATTGCATAATTCGTGAACTTCGTCATTCTTAAAAGAAGTCCCATTATCTCGAGATAATGACTTATGGGATACCATACTCGCAAATGATTTGGTTCAAAATGAACTTGGCGATTACAGTAACCTAAGCACAAGAGTAAGAGGCATAGCCTCTACCCACTTGGTAAAATATTCGGTGGCCGTGATTATGAAATTATGGCCGCTGTATGTAGACGAGGGAGAGAATTTCCCTATTAAATCTAGGCCCCACGTAGAAAAGGGCCATGGAGTAGCGATTGGTCAGAGAGCTTGCCGGCATGTGAATCTCATGAGAGAATTCTGGCACTTATGACACCTTCGTACAAACTCTACTGCATCGTGTTCTAGAGTAGGCCAGAAATAGCCCATTCGATGTATTTTTCGAGTAGGTGGCATGGCCACCGAAGTGGCCTCCACACATTCCACTGTGAGATTCATGGAGAATCCTCTTGGATTCTTCTGTGTCGACACATCTTAACAACATTCCATCGAACACTTTTCGATAGAGCACTTGCTCTATGATGACGTATTTAGCTACGATAATGCGTAAACGCCTTTTCGTTGTGGTGTAGCACCTTCTGGATATGCATGGTCCATGATATAATTAATAATATCAAGTGTACCAAGGACACTCAGAGATAGAAGGTCGGGTTTCGATGTAGTATATGCACTCATTGGGAAAGTCCAGATCTACTAGATCACCTCCGTCTAATGGATTATCAGCTAACCAATCCATGATGATTTGTCCTTTAACCGACTTCTGATTTACGAATTTTAATTCAAATTCACCCATTAAGGTTATAAAGCGTCCAACCTTTTTAGACAAGGACCCTTGCGTGAGGAAAGTTTGTAAATGTTTTGTCTTTACAATGACCTTTGTTTCTTGATTTAACATGTAATGTCTTAAGCATTTGGTTGCAAAGACTATGGTGAGGCATTCTCATTCTGCTTTTGTGTATAGCATGTTTCATAGTCGAGCAATGTTCGGCTAATGAAATAGATCACACGTTCTCTCTTGTCATCATCTTCTTGAGCCAACATACAAAGCAGTGAGACATTGGTGGCTCGCGAATATAAAATTAATGGGTGATCCGGCTTAGGTGGCATTAGCGTAGGTGGTGATAACAAGAAACGCTTAATTGCGTTGAAAGCTTCATTGCAGTCTTTGGTCCAATCAATGCTATAATCTTTCTTGAGTAGATTGTTGATTGGATGAATGGCAAAACTTAAGTCCGGGATGAATCTTCGGATTGCCAAGTTTTCCGAGAAATGACCTGATTCCAGATTCATCCGAAGGTGGGACCATTTCAAGAACAACTTTAATTTTGGTTGGGTCAACATCGATCCCATGTGATGATATAATGTAACCTAGGAGCTTCCCTCCTGTCACACCAAAGACACATTTTTCTAGATTTAGCGTGACTCGTATTCTATCAGACGTGAAAGAATGATGCGAAGCACTTTTGGATGGTCACAACGCTTCTTGGCTTTGGCCAACAAGTCATCTACGTAGGATTCCACAATTTTATGAATAAGATCATGAAATATATACGTCATAGCCCACTGGTATGTAGCACCAGCGTTCTTGAGACCGAATGGCATAACAACATAACAATAGGTTCCCCAAGGAGTTATAAACGTGGTTTTAGCTTGATCTTGTTCGGATATTCTGATTTGATTGTATCCCGAGAATCCATCCATGAGAGATAAAAGCTCAAATCCAGCTGTTGCATCAACAATGACATCTATAGATGGTAATGGGAAGTCATCTTTAGGACATGCCTTGTTAATGTCTCGGAAGTCTACACAGATGCGTATCTTCCCATTCTTTTTGAGAACGGGAATGATATTAGATACCCATTGAGAGTAATCGACTGGTTTGATGAATCCTACTTGGAGGAGTTTCATTACCTCCTCTTTCACCATGAGAGCTACCTTGGGTTTCATTGGTCTTGATTTTTGTTTAATCGGTTTTGCATCAGATTTAGTGATGAGGTTGTGCACCGCAATGTGTGGTGCAACCCCTGTCATTTCTTTATAATTAAATGCAAAAGCCTTCTGATGTTCCTTGAGGATCCGAGTGTGTATTTCTACTTCTAATGGAGTTAACGAGGATCCTAACTTCAATATCCTTGGTTCATCTTCCGCATTCGATGTTAATATCAATTGTTTCTTCGATTAAAGAAGTGTTACCTTCTTCAAACTCAGGCGGGGCTGGAGGTAGTTCCAGATCATCTCCATTCTCGACTGTGTATATGTTGAGTTCCTTTTGTGGGGGAAGCTCTATCATGGGATTTCCGAAGTAGGAGGATGAATGTGGGATTAGGGATAAATCTACCACGTGATGGGTGAGATGTAACGCCACATAGGCATTCAAGAAATCAAGAGTGGTTGTATCACTATCGATGTGGTCTAGGATAGTAGATTTGTTTTCATTTCTATTTAAAAGAGGATTTGACATTGTTTTTATCAATGGTTCAGTACGAAGGGATACCATGAAACGGGTGTCCTCTAACTTACTATTTGGAGTAAAAGCGATGCTGAGGTTGTTATTGAATCGGCGAGAAGATTTTGTTCTCATGGGATTGCTTCGATTGATATGAAGTCAAACTCCTTGCTTAAATTCAGTACAACTGTTTTGTAGAGTTGTAAGTGCTCGGCTTTGGTTTCATACATCTCAGCAACTTGATTTGCTACCAATTGTGAGTCTCCTAACACTCTGATGTTATCAACACCGATTCTCTTAGCTAGATGAGGCCAAGGAGGAGGGCTTCATACTCAGCGCCGTTGTTTGTGCATTCAAAATTTAGTTTAAAGGCAAATGGTAGGACTTTTCCTTTGGGAGAAGTAAGGATTACTCCTGCCCTAGCTCCGTAACGACATTTAGCTCCATCGAAATGGAGAGTCCAATACTTAGCTGGGAATATGGGCACTGGGATATTTGTTGTGTTAACATCTTCTACCTCTACCATGCAGAGATCTACTGCTGGGAGAGAACCGACACCTAGGGTGTACCCCATGCCTACAGAATCAAATGGTAGGAACATTGGTAGATCCTGTTCTAGTAATTCAACAATTTTTGCAGTAGTTCCTAATGATACTGTTTCTACAATGTTAGCCTCATCTTTGGGGGTGGGTTGTCTTGGCTAGGCTCATAGTTTCAAGATCTGTCGTAGGTACCAACTTTTCTTCTGGTTTCACGTTGGTAGGTTTATTAAGTTGGTTCGTTGGGAGTTCAAACTCCGAGTGCATGCCTGGTCTTTTCTTTAGGTCAGCCAGGTGTACATCGAATGGTTTTGGATCACCTTTGGCTATGAACACCTTTCCTAAATGCAAGAATCTTACTTCTTGAAATAGCATAGAAGGGATTGCCTTCATATGGTGTATCCATGGTCGGCCGAGGATCATATTATAGTTAGTTTCCGATCTATAATATAAAACTCAGTCAGGATTGTTTTGGGTCCTAAGGTGACCGGTAGTATTATAGTTCCAATTGAAGTGGCTTTAAGGTTGTCATAGCCTCTTAGTGTATTTCAAGTTGTGGAACAATTGTTTCTCCATACCCTAGCTTTTGAAGGAAAGAAAAAGGGACTATGTTAATTGCTGCCCCATCGTCAACCATCGCGCATTTCACATAATTGTTATAAACCCACACTTGCAAGTGTAAGGCCGGATCACCTTGGCATGCAATCTCAGCATCTGTTGGCATTTTGTTTATTTCGAATATGAATTTGGTGTCCCTATCCGGCTGCCCCGGAGGGTGGATATCAAAGTCTATATGGTTTACCTGTGTTTCGGGAGGTGGAGTGATGCTAATTAGATGACCTAAACCCAATGCTTCTAAAAGAGCAGCCCTGTGAGTAGGGAGTTCTTCAATAAATCCAAAAAGGAGATGTGCGAGAAGGTTTTTGTTAGATCATTAATTAAGTCATAAGCACCCACGGGTTTTATTAATACTTGTTGGATATTGTCTGTTTCTAGCGGGTAGCTTGGACTTAGCTGAGAGGAATACTCTCGTGTCCTTGTTACAGCTTCTATGGGTAGTTTGGCATCTAACTCCACTAAACCGACTATCTTAGGTCATGGCTGACTTCCTAATTGTGGCGCAACTAATGGATTCAGTGAAGTTGAGGCTTCATGATCATTGTTTCCTGTAATTACACCCTTGTTTGTCCCATTTGGATTTATCTTGTTATTGTTGTGATTTGGAAGTGGATCATTGAAGATCTTGAGGGGTGCATTTTGAGGGGAAACTACCCCTGTAAAAGTATTTGGTGCTGGTGACGTAGGATCTGCCAAGAACATATCTATAAAAAGTTGTCTTTGTTCCTTTGGCAAATGTTGCATAAATTTATTGTAGTCACGACACGTTCTAGTGTCATGGCCTCGATTTTGTGAAAACCACAATACGAGTTAGGATTGTAATTCCTAGTTTGTTGGCTCGGTGTATATTGTGGCCTAAAACTTTGATCAAACCGTTGCCTATTAAAGTTTTGTGTTTGTTGTTTTTGGTTTGAATTCTGGTTTTGATACCTAGTTGAATTTTGATTTGGATCCCGTGTAGGGCTTCACCATTTTGTTGTTGTTGTTGTGGATGATTAAAATCCACTGTATTGATTGTTGGAGTAAAGTTATTGTTTTGTTGATTGTTTATTTGTGGTGGAGTATTCACAACATTTACCTTTCTAGCCTGATCAGTTACTCCATCTATTGTCACTCCGTGATTTTTATTAAGGATTTTAGGTCCTTGATTGACATTGTGGTAGTAGGATAAGTTGTAGTGTTCTTGGTCGGGAAGTGATTAACCTCCCATTTGCTCCATATGTTTTCATGCACCACTATCAATTGCCGCTTGATCTATTCAGAGAGCACTCTCAAGTACTTCATCGTAAGTTCTTAGTGGGAACTTCTGGACTTCTTCCTTCACTTCTCTGCTGAGAGAATGAAGGAATAAATCACATAGTTCCATTTGGTCCATATTTGGAGCACTTGCCGAAGAATAAAGAACTGTACGCCACCTCTGGATGAAATGGGTGACATATTCATTGTGTTCTTGCTTGATGTGTAAGAATTCCCTGATTCCTGTTCTTAATAGTTTGTTCATGTCAAATGCCTTGATGAACTCTGAAACGAGTTGCTTGAACGAATGGATGGAAGCCTCAGGTATTCTATAATACCAATCGAGAGCGATACCTTCCAAGGTTTTGGGAAATATTTTAGCAACAACCCCATCCCATGGGAGTAGTTCTCGGATGGTTGTGGCGTAAGCTTTGATATGTGCATTCAGATCTCCCTCACCTTTGTACTTGGGAAAATCGAGAAGAGGTCTTGGAAGCATGATGCTTTGTATGGTGAAATCTAAGGGCTCTTTCAAGTATTCTGAATATGTCCCTATCACATAGGTTTCGACCATTGATGGTGCCTGTTGAGGGAGTGGAGGTGGAATGGGTTGTTGATATGGCATAGCGTACATGTTGGGGGGCGTAAGGAAACCCCTGTGTTTGAGGAATCATGCCGGGAGAGGAGAACATATCCCCTTGTGGTGATTTGGAGTACATGTTTAAGTATGAAGGGGTATTGTCCAAGAATGGATTATTTTGTACTAGACCGGGAGGTGTCAGATCGGTGTTAGAAATGATGGTTCTAGTCGGCGTTTGTTGTGAATACTGAGGGGTCACGCCTAACGTACCTATTCCTGTGAGGAGGTCTATTTGGCTAGGTTTAGAATTTCCTGCCTGCATGAGTTGAGAATGGTGATTTTCTTGAGCAAGTTCTAACCCCCTCACTTTTTCTACTAACGTTGAAATGACTTCATTTGGTGAAGTCATGGTGTTTTGCCTTAGTGGCGTTTGTTGTATATCATGGTGTCAGATAGGCATGTGATATCCTCGCTATGAACCGATCGCCCCGCCAAGTTTCCCGAGGGCATTTCCTATATGTAATGGCATGGAGGTATTTCCTTGAAAAGAGACCTCGAGTTGTATTTGTAGATTCCCTATAGGTGGGTACATACCTTGGGAACGTTGTTCATTCTGGCATAACGTGTCGAATGTTCATTATCTAAAACCAGGTATGGGTCAACTTGTCTACTAATTTGTGGTCTAAGTAGTACCTGAGGAGACGAACTAGACTCTCCTGTGAGCATCATATTGTTCGAGCCTGAAGGATCTGTTTGTTGTGTTTGAGCGAATTGATCCAACTCCTCTATTTGGAAAGATGAGCTATATCTGACCCTTGGAGTTTGTGTTGACAATTGGTTAGTTGAGTAGTTGTCACCCCATACCGAGAGCGAGGGTGATGATTGTCTATTCAGTTGAGCGTAGTATGCCTCAAGACCTAAGAGAGGCCTACCATATGCATCGAATCCCGACATATTCGGGGGGTATATGAATACCCAGAATAATGGGAAGGAGCGAAGGTGATGGTGAAAGATGATGAGGTAAAAAGGTCGTTTAATTTAAAAGAACCTAGTAGAAATCTGACTCCAAATCGAAAGTAGAAAGGTTCACGTCGGGTTCACCAATTTTGTATGATGGAAAAGTGACAAGCGAGCATGGGAATCTACAAGTAACTTTTCCTCACACCCGACCTCCCGAGGTCGTGCCGAGACAACCGGTGGGGATTGAATATGTGTGGGATGCAGACAAGCTAATTAGGCAATCTGATGTCTTCGACGCGCACTAGTGGAAATTACGAATCTAAGGCAAAGAAGGCCCTCCTAACCTGAACTAGTGTGATAGATCGATCAACAAGGATGACTGCTCGAAGGCTCCAATCAATATCGAGCTCTGGCGTGATTCGGTCTATAGGTTGTGGAATACGTGGAAAATGACCTGGGATAGTTTCGTGTATATCTCTAGATAAGGTCATAGGGCGGATGGTAAATATAATTGACTCTATGGGTGATTCTCTGGCCTAGTCTATAACTCCTTAGCTTTGTTAGCTGTTGTGTCTAGCAAGGATAACTGTTCGATGATGATAGGTGGAAGTGGAGTAGATCTGAATACTAATGTACGTAGGCCAACATCTATGTCTGATTCACCTATGGACTCGTTGGGCTATGGGATTTGTGGGTCACAACCGTAGATTCGTGGTTGTTGTGGACCTGTTATGGTCATGTGTGGAATCAATCCCTAATCCCTAGTATCCAATAGTCATATGCTTTTTCAGCCTCTATATTTAGAATTATTAATTGTGTGATCTTTTAGAGTATCTCACAGGTGTCCATGCAACCTGAATTCTTAAGCTGGTATCTATATCTGTGAGAGTGTCTCCTGCGTCTGGTTGTGGGACCAAAGGATCACAACCAAATGTTTTCTCTCTTTCAAACCCTTCCACAATCATGTGGATATGTATCTAGAGTAATCTATATTTTGGTTGATTTGACCAAAACGTGTGTGCTTGGTCGTCTTCTATGTTTAACCCGTGCAGTTGGAAACTGATTTGTTGTAAGTTTACCATTGTTCGGAAGACTTGGATCCTAAGATTTTGATCTATATTAGTTATGGCTGTGATGAGATTGGGTTGGGGCACGATTGGCTTGAATACGTATTCCCTGGGCTCTCTAGGTCCCGTGATTGTCATACAAAAGCAATAATGTAAACTAAATGCAACAAAATAAAATTAACTATGCGAAGTATATCTATAACATATATAACTTCTATATTTTTGTTATTTTCTGATGAATTTTATAAATGAATTTGAAGGAGCAGCTATTTTAATATATCTAGAAATTGACAATTAACCTAGTGTCGAATTTTAAAACAAACAAAGTAACCGAGTATAGCTACTTGCCTGTGCAGTTGTAAATCTATTCTAAACAATGAAATAATTGATCTAATCTATTTGAAAGACTCTCGATCCTACCTCAGAAGTGAGGAAAGAATCATAGTCTCTCATAAACTATCAATCCTCACAGCTTCCCTGGCAATATCGAAAGTAAAATTGACTGAAATAAAGTGATTGGCTACTCTATTTGATATGCTTTTAATTTAGAACTTTGAAAGCTAAAACCTAGATTCTGCAGAACAGTGGTGAATCCGATGATGTGTGTGATCTTGTCCCCTCAGTGTGACCTCCTCGCTCCTTCGTGTTCACGTGATCCGTAAAAGCATGTAATGCTAGATCAACTAAAGTAGATATTGGGACAAAGGTAGCTTAGGATACAGATCGAATACAATGCGAGTAGGAGAGAGATAGCGCAAGAGTACAAAGCTTGGCTTATGTAATTCCTAGTGGGATTTATTGTGAGTCATGCAACATAAAACATCCAAAACGTGAAACTACCTGTTTGAAGAACAAAACCTACAATTTTAATGGCTTCCTATGGAAAACAAACTACTCTACTCCAATGGATTGGATGAAATATCAACAACACTTGCACAAGATGGATATGTGGCTTCCTAACAACAAAACAACACTAACTAAACATGTAATGAAAGAAACTAAGAATTCTAAGCAAAATGAAAGACTAATCTATTGCAATGAGAATTTCAGAGGCAAATTTGAGGGGCCATTTGCTTGAGCACAAGCCAACTATTTATAGCATTTGCATTTACCCAAGGTAAAAACCAAATTGAACTCTTAAACTATAAACAATGGCAAAACACTATTCCAGGGAACCAGAATCATTAATGCAAGCCCAATGCGATGAAAAAAAGCTGGTAAATGTTGAAATTTACGTGAGTCATGTTAAAAGAGCTTTATGGAAAACACGTAAAGGACCGCCACCCTGATCAGGGCGGCGGTCACGATACCGCCGCCCCTGGTGGCACGAGGGGTGGCAGGTGGGTTTCAGAATCAAGAGAAAAAGGCCAAGAAAAGAGGGGAAAGAGAAAATCAAAGCATGCGGGGGCTAAGCGGGGCATGCGGGATGATAACGCATACTTGGAGAGCCTTTTCCGGATCCCGAACACCTTGCGAGGAGACTCGTATCATCATTGGTACGTGTTACGTTGTTCGACAGCAGCAAGTACCCTACAATTTTGGGTACGTATAGTTTCCCCTCTTTGAAGGGTCTTGATATGGGATAGATGATCATATCCTCATTTGCTAATTTGGAACACACTAGAAAGCATTTCTTTGAGCAACGTGAATTGTCTTCATTTGAATTCATGTGGAATAGTTTCTTTACTAGGGATTATGATTTGTTGATTGTTTGATTTTTTTGGTTTTGATTGATGATTTTGAATGTATTGACCATGGCAAGTATCAACGATCCTTTAATTTACAATGTTTCATTTTTATTTAAGAATTTTTATTTATCTTGATTTTGATGATTGTCCTTATGAGATTGATCTTTTGAAGGGGTTTTGATTAATCCCTTAGCAATGAGAGCCCTTTTGATTTGTGCTCCTTTTTCAATTACTTCCTTAAAGTTTGTTAAAAATGCATTTGAATTTGGAATGATAACTCGGATTAAGATTTTGGATGATAATTATTACTAATTAATTTTCGGGTATGGAATAAGGGAATCGCTTGCGATTCCTCTCCATCATTGAAGAAATGATGTGAATGTTTCATTATTTTTTTACTTGGTGTTGCAAAGGTCCATCATAATGACTTCAAAATCTAGGTTAAAGGAGAAGTGTTTAACAAATTTTTTCGATAAGTCAACGAAAGTAGTGATTGATCCTTTTGGAAGGTGTAAAAACCAATCTAAGGCTCTTCCTCCTAAAATTTATGGGAAAAGACACAAAATGTAGATGTCATTGTAGGATAATTCTTGGTATGCCATGAATAATTATTTAACATGTTCTCTTGGGTCGTGTTTTCCTTTATACTTGTTAAATTTAGGGGTTTCAAATGATTGAGGAAATGGTATGCACAACATTTATTTGTCAAATGGATATGGAAAAAGTTCTTCAAATTTAAATTGTTTTGTTCACTTTTACATTCCCATTATCATTTCTTTCATGCTCTTCCATTCTTGTGTGAATGGAGAGTTTGTTTGAGGATTTTCATTGTTGTTTCAATTGCTTGATGAGGTTGCACTTTTTCTTCATTGTTTTGGAAACCTTAGAAGCCATATGAGAAAGTTCACTTGTCATCTCATGGATTTTTTCTAATAAGGATTCATTTGATGTATTTGTTGAATTGCTAGATTTTAATTATTTTTTCTAGATTCGGGTTTGTCTAGAGATGTCTCAAGTTCTCATCACCAAAATTTGAAGGTAGTTTAGCTCCCATTTCTAGGATACGAAGAAGATATTGATGTTGTTTTGTCTTAGAAGTTCATAAACTTGTTTTTTTCTTGTTCTGTGATCTCAGGTTGTCCAACTTATTCCTCTTCGTCAAAACTATATTTTCCAAGAGGATTTCTATCAAAATGGTCAAAAATATTATAGATTTTTTTACAAGTAACTACCATTTTGTACTAAAGGGTAGGAACCTAAAGTGAGGAGTGGTTTTTGATTTTGGACAAACTAAAAAGTTGGATTCAATTTCATTAGATTGTTTTTATTTTGATTTTATTGATTTTCTTAAATTTGGATGTGCGTATCCAAAGTATAAGACTTTGATTTGATTGGATTTGCTTGAATTTGGATGTGTGTATCCAAAGTATAAGAATTTGATTTGATTAGATTTGATACGTTATGCTAGTTTTGACTTTGATTTTTTTTTGGATAAAACACACATTTTTATTTGATTTTGATTTGGGTTGGGTTTGATTTGGATTGGATTGGTTTCCAATAAATAAGGTTTTGATTCAAATTTGATAGATTTGGATTGACTATCCGAAGGATACAATTTTTTTATTGTGATTGTGTTGTGGAACAAAAATTCTAATTAAAGGATATGATTTGTAATACAAGTTTGTTTGTTTGATCTATAAAAATAGCGTTTTCAAATAACAAGAAAACAATGATTTTTTGATTTTTTTGGCTTGATAGAAAATATACCATTGAGAGATATAAAGTTTTTATAAAAATACAAAAATTAGAATGTCATGAAATGGGTGGATGTAAGGATGTTATCACTCCAAAAAGATACGTCTTTCGATATATCCCAGACTTGATATACAAAATATTTATGGGGACAAAATAGGTATAGGGAACCCTTGGAATACCAAAAGAGACTCACCCAATCATTAGAATCACCGCTCTAATGATGGGTTTTGTGATTAAGTGGTAGGGAAATGAGGGAATTATTTGTGTATGGTGTCCTTATTTCTCCTTGAAGAATTTACAAGAATGATGTCATAGAATTAGTTGTTACACCTATTGTAGGAAATACTCACAGTAACTTGTCATGAAAACTTTACCTATAAGTGGGGACACGAGGTGAGGAAAGCGCTAAATGCTTTTTTTGAGGCTAGGTATCGGGTGTAATGTAATGCAATGCAATATGAATTGGTGCATGGTGGTGAAATCTACGTCATTGGTGCATCTAAGTGGTGATGAAATTCATGTTGCTACACACAAATACAAATATGAAATGATTATAAACAAGTTCTTTCCAACTTTGACAAAAAGAAATGTGAAAATGATAAGAAAAGCAAATGTTATACGACCTTTTTTATAACGAATTTAAGTTCAAGGTAGATCCTACATGCAAAAGATTAGTAATTTCTATTTTTTTTTCTTTGTTTGATAATGATTTTCTAAAAAAGTAGTCATCATACATGCAAATGATTAGTAATTTTCCTTAAAGACAAAGTTAGGATAAAAGTTTGCAATAAAAAATCTTGTTCGTTTTTTATTCTCAAGATCGTCTAAGGATGTAAGAGAAGAACATACATGGATTTTTTTCGTGGAAGTGAAAAATATGATTAATAAAAAAACCAATAAAGGAATCACAACCAATTTTGATTCTCAAGATCACTCGAAGGCATAAGAGAAGAGCATACACGACTTTGATTTTAAAAGGGAAATGCTTAAATGCTTAAAAATGAAAGTGAAAACAAGCTAAATGATGTAAACTAGTTAGAAAAATGATGAAAACAATTGTTAGATTCTGTTATTCTGCATAAACATACATAAAATAGTCGGAAAAAAAACAATAAAAAAAAACAAAGAGATAAGTGAATGCTGGAAAACTGCAAGAAAATATAATTCTAACACGTAACGCTAAAACACATAAAGCTGCACATAATTGTAGACAAAATTAACACAAAAAAACCTAAAATACACGCAAGCATAACTTTGTGAGAATGTAGGTGCACTCAATATAATGATAACACACTCAATAAGAGTGAAACACAACTTTGGTAGTAGAAACGTAGGTTTGATCCTGTTAATAAAAACGCACCGAACATAGAATTAACATGCTAGCACAACTATTTTAACTCTAGCATAAGAAATAACATGTAGAAACATATATAAAAAAGTAAATAATATAGACAAAATTGCATTAAATGAACAAAGATACATGTGGATGCATGCTTCATCACATGCATATGAACAAAACATGATTTGGAATGAAGATGTAAGTGGTTAAATGATAACACATGTAATTTGGACGAAACATAGATCTAGTGACAAAGGCAGATTTGTGATACTAACACATATCACGTACTATGCTAGCTCAAAGGATGATGAGGAAACACAAATCACTTACCTACACAAAAATTAGATCATGACCAAAATGACTATTTTTTTTTGAACTCTCTCGAACTTGCTTATGGAATGACTTGCAAACTTGTTAGTGACTTCTAAACAACATAAATAACACAAGAAATACATTAGATTAGATAAAAATGATCAAAAAATTACATGGGAGTCCCACTGTGTGTGTGTCATAAATGCATGCAAAGAAAACACAAAATAAGGGAAGAAAACAAACAATAAGCAAATGTGATCCTTCTTTCGTACCTCCTTTTAACCTTGGATGAGATTGGTTGAATCTTAAAATGAAACACAAAGCTTATTGAATATCTATGATCAATTGATGTGGATGTTAAAAAAATTCTAGATGAAATTAGATTTAAGCTTCAAGCAATGTAAATGAATGATTGAATTAATTGATAATTTTTGATCAAATGGACAACGTAACGACGTGTAAAATTGAATGGCAATTCGAGACAATAACGATGCAAATTCTTAATCTTCCAAAGATGAAAAAATGGAGAGGAATGAGTGTTTATTTATAGCTAAGGGAAGATAATCCCAGAGCCTTGATTTATGTGATTTATTTTCTTGATATGAGGTTGACTAAAGCATGATTGGAATGATTTGTTTGAGTTTCCAATTTGATTGGCAAGATAAGTTGCTGATTTGAGCTTGATTGAGTGAGTTGTCATTGAGTTTGGAAAAATGTGGCATATATTTTGAATAATTAAAAATTTGCTTTGAATTAATATTTCATGTCTTTTGTTTTATTCACCCAAAAAGTGACGTGAGTTTTAGCTTGGAGAGAGTTTTGATTTAATTTGGAAAGCCATGATTCAAGGGATATGTTTTAGTTAACTCAAATCTATGATTTGATTTAATTTAAACTTTCCATCTTGAATATAATTAATGATTTTTAGCCTTAGTCATGATTAGATTTTCTTTAGTCAACTTGAGATGTCAACTAGTGAGGTGTAAATGGATAGGTGGAGGATTTATTAATTATTGTGATATTAAATTAGCTAATAGGGTAGGGGATGAATAATAAGAGTGATAGGATTAATTAATTAATCCTAAGAATGAGGTGCAAGTGTAATAGGGATTATAATATGAATATTTAATAATTTGAGACCATGTGTGAGTTATAGAGGTGATAGAAGTTTATTCAAGACAATGTTGTAGAATGTCATTAAGGGTCGTAAAATAGTAAAATATATCAAAAGTGGTTATAATAGGTCGGAAATGGTTGTAATGTTTCGTGAAGTAATTATAGGATTATTTTAGAGATTTAGAATGCGTAATGGGATATTTTAGGGTGTCTACAAGGTTAAAAATATATTTGGAAGTAATATTTAATTTTTGAATAATAGGGTGATATTGTTATGCCATTGTTTATCATATAGTTTTTAGAGTGATAAATTAACTCAATAGAGTCAACATTTTAAGGTTATTTTTATGGTTTTATTTGTAATAGTGCTGATTTCATTAGGCCATGGTTTTCAAATTATTACAATTTGAATCCTGAAAAATGGGTATTGCTAATAGCACCTCTTTTTGATTTGGGGTTGATTTTAATATTTTGGTTAATTGGGGATGGTTTCAAATTTTTGCAATTGTAACCTTGAAAAAATGGTGCTATTGGGAACACCATAATTTGATTTAGTGGTTTATTTTACCATTTTGATGTGAATGGTAATGATTTTTAAGATTGGTTTTAAGAAAATATTTTTTAACAATGAAAAAGGTGCAACTAGTAGCACCATTTTTTTGATTTAGGGGTAGGTTTTAAGTTTTTTTTTTTTTTGTTTTTTAACTTTACGAATTTTTATAATCATGGTTGCAAAATATTGTAATTTGAACCTTTAACCTTTGGAAAAAAGTGTCACTTGTAGCACCAATTTTTAAAAGGGGTTGATTTTGGTGTTTTAGTAAATTTAAGGTCACAATTCTTATCAAGTTGCCAACTATGTTTACATTGTAGATTTTATCATGAAAAAAACTATTATATAAAATTGCACTTTAAGTTATTATACTCATCTTTGTTTCAAATAATTTTTTTCTCCCATAGAATATGTTTTTAGATCGATAAACATTGTTTCAAGTGTTTCATTTGAGTTTTAAAAATAAATAAAGGCACTTAGATGTTTTAAAAAAATCATTTTAGTAATTCTTGATAAATCATTTTTTACTATCATTATTATTGTTATTATTATTGGTAAATGGTTTTTGGGAGGGACCATACCCCAACAAAGCAAGGTTCCCAAACTAGATAGAAAAAATTACATCAGTGGTTTTTTGACAAGTGGGGACCACGCCCTAGAGAGAAAAGCCTGAAAGCCAAAATAAGAAGTGTAGGAAAATAGAAGGGAGAAATCTTCCATAATGAAGCGAGGAAATAATACCACTATAGTGCCACTGCAGCCATGCAACCATGAGAAATTAGAAAAATAGAGCAGCGAAAGTAAAACCAAGAGCACCTTCACTTGAGAACCTTGTTGAAGTATTTTTTGACCTCCTCTAGAGCATTAAACAAATCAAGGGCAAGTGGGTTTACGAGGGGTCAATATTGATGGTGGAAGCAACAATTTTATTCTCCTTACCTTTCGATATCTCGGGGTGAATGTTGCTAAGATTGCACACCCGTTTAACTTGAATTTCAATGAACTGTTTACTATCATTTTGCTACATAATTTTAATGAATTTAATTTTTAGTGCCATATAAATTTATTTAAGATTAAGTGATATATATATATATATATATATATATATATATATATATATGGCGGTAGATATTATACAATGATAATAAGGGGTGGAGTGTAATGTAATGAGTTGTTCACTTTAAATTTGAAATTAATTTGACCATTATAGAACATTTTTAACATAAAATTTGATGTTTTTTTACTATCATATTTTTTTTTTGCTTAGCAAAGTCAATGGAAAGAGTGCAATAGCTTAGGCTATATAGTTATGTTTGGAGCTCATTTTTTTCTTGAAAATATTTTTATAACCTCGACACAATGGTGTAGGTAGATGGATACTGATTTGTCACTAATTAGTGGAAAATTAGAGGAGAAGGTAATGGAGTTATTAACCAATGTGCCATTTGAAAAATGTAAGATACGAATCTTGAGATATTCCCTCGATGATTTTCACATATATGTATTTAAGGTATCGATACTACTTATTATCTTTAGTTATAATGCCATTTAAATTGGTTTTGTTTTTAGCCATTAAAAATACTAAGAATCGAGTTTTGAAGAAAGATAGTGATGTTATTTCTCTTAAATGTCAACTGAATGTGAGAATAAGACTATTAATACATTACAAAATTCATATCATGAGAAATTTAGGAGCATGCAAAATTTAAATGACATATTTAATGTTTAGATTGAGTCTTTAGAAAAATGTATCTTTAATGTAAAAAGTAAAAGTAAGTTCTTTTCTTTCAAATAAAAATGCTTATATATGCAATTTTTTTACTAATCATGGTTTAAAAATAATGAAATTGATTGGTTACAATGGAGATGGTCTTAGTAAAGATGAAAATCATACTATTAAACTTATTTCTTTTAAATGTAATTCTAATTTTGAAGGATTTGGTTTTAATGTAGCTATGATTAGTATGAAGTCATATTGTCCTCATCATTGTAGATAAAATATGTGACTTACTAACAATAAATATATTTCAACTTAAAAGACCTTATGCGTAAGGTGCATTTTCTCGATGTCTACATTTCCCCCTTATTAGGCTACACATTACAACATGTAGGTTATAACATAAAAACGAAGATGATATGGGGTTCATCCATCCATATGACAATGGTTTCCACACATGTGAGATTAGATGGTTGACTAGATAGACATGAACATGGAAATGTGATTGATGAGCCACTTCAACCAAAGTCTATGAAGGGATTGATTTCACAAGGAAGAGACTATTTAGTCAAAGTGGAATTGATTGATTGGTAGCTTGGTTGTCATATAAATGACGAGAAGAGTTTTTTAATATCCCCTTTGAAGTGATATATTTTTCGTGCCTCAAGCTACCTTAGTGGGAAAAAATGTGGCGATTGATAAACATGAGAACATTTGGCGATGATTGATAAAAATAATGAACAATGAGAAAGAAAATGAATTCAAGAAGATGCTACGATTATATATGGGCGTAAAGAAGTAAGAAATGGATCATGCGGATGGTAGAGCACATGTAATGGGGAGGGGGATTAGGAAGTACAAGGATAAAAGAACATGAATGGGTAGAATGAGGAATGCAAGGGTGGAGCACATGATGGGGCATGCATGGGAGCACAATGGGGGAGAATTCATGGGGTAGACTAAGGAGTGTAAGGGGTAGAGAAGTTGTAGTGAGGAATAGGGGAGTGTAAGGGGCATAACGTGCATATGGGAGGACCGGGAAGAAAATGGGCAAAGTGTGTGCAAGTATGAAAAAATTGAGGTTACATTGAAGATGGAAAGTTCTTTGGGTCAAGGTGAGGCCAATGTATAATTTTAAGGTGCTTCACATCATGTTTGATCACAAACACAACTGGGAAACACCATGGATAAAGTAAAGTTATGCTTGATGCGATCCACAAGTGCAATTGGGGTGAGGCCCCAAGTGATAAATTGATGAAGTGAAATAGAGTTGGGGCCTAGTTCAATTGTGGGTATGACTTTAGTGAGGCCTCGTGCAATAAAATGACCAAGGGAATATAATGGGAATGACACGCTCGTGGGTGTGATTGAGGCATGATCATGGGTCCAACCCCAAAATATAAAAAAAAAAAAATTGGGGTCAACTTTTGATTGGGGTACGACCTAAGAGTTAATAAAAATATAAGAGGGGACCTCACCCGGTCATAGGCATGACCAAAATGAGGTTGGAAAAACTCAAGTTAAATTAATAAAGAGGAAAAGTGCCCAACCCTAGTTGCAAGTGTGACTAGGGCGAGGAAAAAAATAAAGTATAAATTATATTAGATAAAGGGGATGGGATTAACACCCGTGACCGAGGTGAGGCCCTAAGTGTAAAATTATTGAGTCAAAAGGGAAATTCCTTAGTCTCAAATGCGACTTGGGTGGGTCCCTAGGTTTTATTTTGAAGGAGTGTAGGGTTTGAATAGTCATAAACCAAACCGAACCGAGGTCCAATGGGTTAAAAAGGGGTGTAATAAGATACCCATGATAAGGTGGGGCCCAATCATATATTTAGTATTTTTTTTTACTTTTTGGTTTATTGTATTGTAAAGAAAAATATAAAGGGGGCAATCACATCCGTGACTAGTCCCCCAACACCATTTTGAAAAAGAAAAGTACATTTAAGAGGGGAGGATTTGGTTGTGCTAATGCGAGAATAAGAGAAGACGAGTTCCAACCATGACCAAAAATAGAATTATTAAGAGTGGGTACAAAGAAACATGAAAACCGAAGGGAAGTGAAGTTGTAGGGAGGGTTTGGTGATAAGTAGCACAATGGGGTAATGATGGTAAGGAATAAAAGGATATGTGGCACAAGGAGTCGTGGGTATGACCCAAGATGGATGGTGCATTCAATTATTGGGAGTGGGAGGAAGTGAGATGGTAACAAATCGGGGTGGAAGACTAGAGCTAGTTGCCGATGTGGCCCAAATGAAGAGGTGGGGTGAGTTTAGGGAATGCTAAACATGGGTGATGAGAGGCTAGATCAGTCATAGGTACAAATCAATCTACATGGAGGGTGGTTTAGTGGTGAGCAGCTAGAGGATGAGACATGTAGTATGGTAGCACTAACGACTATGGTTGGGTTACAATTTCTTTCAATGAGAAGATGCGAGGGGAAAAGTGTAGGGGATGGCTAGATGGGTGTAGTATATGGGCGAGAATGCAGGCATGATCGACATGGTTTTAGAGTAAAATTTTATTACAATTGGATGCCATAGATAGGATTTGTGACCATAGAGGGGGCCCATTTGGACATACAAAGGATATAAAGGAGATTAGAGTGGAGAGAAATGATATAGATGTAGGAGGGATACCAAGATAGAGGGACACCTAGTCAAAGCTAAGTGTGTTGTTGGTATATTATTGATTTTTTTGGATTTTTGTAAGTGTAATAGTACATATAAGGGATATTGTGACCTCATTGTAATCGTGGCACAAATGAATTTACTTCAATGGTGTTGTAATTTTTATGCATTATGAGGCTAATAGAGGCATGATTTGGTGGATGTAGGTGTTAATTTTGGTTATGCTATGTCGATATTCTCATCATTCATGTATCACATGCGATAGGAGATAACTTATCCCTAGATGGAGATGATCCAATGACTAGTTTTATTATATATTGCATGGATTGAGATGGTGTAGATATATAAATGTTTGTTGATGGTGCTACTAGAGAGATGAGACAACACGAAACAAACACATTCCATTTGGTGATCGCTAAGATGACTATCACCTGGAGGATGTGTGGATGATATTTAAGATATCAATTAAGGGGAGAAGTTACAATTAAAGGTAGACTTGATGATGAGAGAATAAATAATATGGAGGTTTTATGAGACGATGTGGAGGGATTTGCGATAAATAATGAAAGTTTCAAATAGAGGGAGCTATATGATCGGGGGGGGACCCATGTGATGACATATATGTGTAACATGATATAAACCATTATCCTTCTATATTTTTAGGTTATAAATTATTGTGGGGGCTAGGTGATGTATTAGAAAAGTTGGTTGAGCATGACTAGGTCCATGCCTAGGGTCATGAACTATTAGCACAAATGTATACAAATTTACAACAATATACTAACCAATCAAGTGGGGTTGAGCATGGGGTGTTATTATAGGCATGGGAATGGGAGAACATTACAATAAGTAGACCATAAGGCTTACCATATTCTATACATGAGGTGTTCTCACTAGAGTATGCTTTTGGTATTTGGTGGATGCATGAAGAAGAGGTATTCATACACATTCCATATGAGCAAAATATGGAGCATTATCATCATGATTTGGATAGCCTAGAAACATGGGGCATATTTTTGAGGCTATATTAGGATGTTGTAGGGTTTTTAGGATGGAGGATGGAGTATAACTATGGAGAGTGTGGAAAAATATGGATTATCGGACATATGGCATATTAGACAAATATCTTTTAGTATGTGAGAGTACTTATGAGGTTTAGGATTATACACATAGTGCCACTAGATCTAATTAGGTACAACTAAGTGGGGATGGATGATCAATGTTGATAAATGAGGTGACAAGAGAGAGGAGGATGATTAGGGAAAATTTTAGCGGCAAATATTTATAATTAGGTGAATAGCATATATTTCTAAAATCTGTTTGGCTATTTAGAAATTGTATGCCCGCCCTAGCTTTGCCAAAAATTATGAAATGTTAATGTTTCTCTCTCGTAATAGCTAAATGAATTATAATATCGATATATGTTTATGAATTTCCTTAAAACTTATGGTCCAGATTATAAAACATGTTTGGATTGCCATGAATTATATGAGTCCTGGATCATAATCAATGACATATTTGAGGATTTTTAATATTGAATTCAATTTACCACTTATATATACATATTTAATCGAAAGTAAAAACTATTATTTTTCTTTTGTGAATTACAAATTTGTGACTTGGGCATTATTATGAGTAGAAAATAATTCATCATATTTAAAAATAATAAAATATATCAAGTTATTATAGGATACATCATTCAAGTTTACAACTTAGTAGACTATTGGTAAGTGTATTGATCCAATTTAAATTTTAAAACATGTTTGTGATCATGTCATATTGCTTTCTCTATTTTTGTGAGTTAGCGTTGCTACTATTTTTTAAGATATTTTTCAATTTATCTTTTCTTATTTTACGATACCACCGGTATATGCGTGACATCATCATCTGTCATTTTCATGTATTGCTCTTTATGTGTCCCGCCATACTTTATTCTCTCCATGTTGCATGATACCGTAATTAATTACTTGATTTTTAGTTCTTCAAAATCAATTCATTTGTTCCATGGCCCATAATATATAGGGTTATTTTTACAACGACATTTATCCATGCCACAAAATATTATTTAGACATTTCTTAACACTTCCCATGTTGTACAATCCTAATTATTATCAAGCTATACCATAAGTCTATCCATTTGGTTTTGAGTAATGGGATATATTTCATCACCTAACATGATATAGAGCCACATTATCATGCCCAACCGAGGATGATGTTCAAACATCTTACATCCCATGGCTTACATGAGTCTCAGTAGATCACATTTCATTTGGCCGTATTGTATGATGTAGAGCTCCATTATTTTATCCATGATTTTTAATAATGTTATTATTTTCCCCATGTGATTTTTTCCCCAATTTTGTGTTTATTTAACAATAAAACTTATAAGAAAATTGTAGGTAAAAAGGAAACCTAATAAAAGACAACAAGTGCAACACCTAGTTCTATTAGACAAAGTATCACATCTTATGTTGAGAAACAATCTATAGAAGCTCATTTTTATCCACCACTATCAAGTGATCATGATATCATTCTAAATGTAACTCAAAAATATTTCATTGATAATTTCATTAGTGAGACTATCAATGGTGAAAAATTGAAATGCCTCCCATTAAAGATCTCCCATTGGATAAACTTGAATATATATAATTCAAACCATTACATTTCAACGCTAGTGCTTAGATGCCAAAATATACTTGATTAAATGTTAGAAGTGGAAATTATGTTAGTTAACAAAATTGCACCATGCAAAATACTCCAAGGACACCTCTTTATGGCATAAATAGATAAATAAAATGGGAATTGGGAAGGAGTTTTAGGTTAGAGTGGGTTTTTGAATTTTTATTTTTGAACCTTTTGAAAATGAAAATAAATTTAAACAATCCAATTATTGAAATTGTATAATTTGTAGTTGTAATTTGGGTAGGGAAAAGACAATGCAACTTAAATTAGATAATATTGAGAAGCATGTAGGAAACATATATGAAAATCAAATTGTAGATGGAGTTGTGAAGATTGTTACCAATGAAAATCTGTGGATGATTGTTTTGCATATGAAGTATGAAAAAGAGTATGAGCTTCAAATGAGAAGTCAAGGTATACTTTCTGAAAATGGAGAGACATTTACATCTCAATTTAACAAGGTCATTCAAAGAAATGTTTTAGGTAACAAAAGTCAACTAGCTTTTGTTATTCACACTTTGAAAAGAGGTCATCCTCTAACATATTCTCTGGAAAATAAGACAATTCTATATTTTCTTGGTATCTCACACTTTCCTCATTCTCATTTTTCTAAAAGTAGTGGTTGCGATTGGGTGAAATGCCTAGCTATGGTTGAGAAAGAAGACTTGAAAGAGAAACTTAAGTGTGCATGATATGTGTTTTTAATTGATGAGGTTACAATTGTAGATAATACTTCTTGGGTTTGTATGCATGTTTATACTATTGAAAATCATGCGATACAACCTCACTTACTTTCGATTCACAAGATGAAATAAAAATCCAATGATAAAAACCTTTATGAAATTGCAATAATAAGTTTGAAGGAGATTAGTGACATAGATGATTCTACAATTATGAAAAAGCTGGTAGGTGTTTGTAAGGTCATCAGAATGATCTTTGTGTAATACTTTAAACATCCCATTTCCCGTATATGATTTCTTCTCATCAGATAGCTCATAAAATGAATATATCATATAAAATGGTAATCAAATATAAACATGTAGAAACAACTGAAGAAGTTGTTTGATAGGCACATACTTATTTCACTTGTAGTCTTAAGAGGTTCATTAATTTTCAAATATTTGGAGGACTAAAAAGGGCATAAAATATTAAAATATGTGGACACTAGGTGTAGACACTCAAATTCGATAATTTTTACTTTAACAACCCTTGATTTGGCTATGTACTCTTGCTATTTAACCCTAAATTAAATTTCTAGGTCTATATTTAATTAGGTTTTTATACTCAAAACAATATACCGTAGATATTAACTATTGAAATAACTAAAATTTACATGTCTTAGATCAAGAAATCATCCCTATAATCAAGTTCCTGCAATTGGAAAGTAAAAATAAGATGGAAAGAGGCCCTTAGTTGATTCATAAGATAGTTAGGATATGTTGATGATTGATGTTGGTAAGGGTAGGGCATAAGATCTATAAAAATCACTTTCTAGAGCTATAACATCACCATGTTAGGACCATATAATAGGACCAAGACCATAGGATATGGTTATGACCTTTTTCTACTTTCTTGGATGGCCGAATCATCGAATTTGATTTTTTGGGTTCCTTTTCTATTACTTGTTTCACACTTTTGTATGTTTAGATCCACTTGTAACCATATATTTCACACACATATCTATAAAACAGACCAAATATATCCTATAACAAACTCAAGAAAAAAGTTATATCTAAAAATAAATATGCATATGCTTGAGTTGGATTGACCTCGCGGTCACCCCATTTGTGAATCACCGAGTGTTGCACTACATTTCAGACTCAATGTAGTTATCCTAGTGCTTTGTGCAAAGGTGCATACAATTATCCCTTGACCTAGGTTGGACCTTGTGCCTCAACACTAATAGTGGGATATACTACTTCATCCCAATATAAACCCTTGTGTGTAGATGAAAATTCAGAATTATGCCCTCCTATGCTGTGCATACAATATGCAAATGTAGTTATTGCTTCCTTAGTTCAATATGTGGTAGATGGATAAGTGATTCCATGATGATAAATGCTTAGGTTATGATTGTAAATATATTAGTTATTACTTTGAATTTAGGACCTTAGTGGTGGGAAAAGGACAACCCAAAAGATATAAACTAAAATACAAAAGAGTAATAAATGGGCCCATAAAGATAAATCAATTGAAGAACAAAAGGGCCAAGACTACGCAAAATGGTTAGGACAATATGATACGGTCATGACTTGTAGTATGGTCTTAGATTGAGCTTAAATAAACGTAAACAACAATAAAAAGATACCAGAGATCTATCTAAAAAATCTCAAAATCCAATAAAAAAGGTAAAATAAAAAAGGATTAAGTTGATTAAGTAAAAACGAAAAATCAATAAAGGATTTATACTAATAAGATCTTGTTTCAATGTTCATAACTCATGTACATAATAAACTAACAAATTTTTGATGTAATAATGATTTTACATAGATTTTATTGTCTACATTTGTCCCCCTTTATGCTAGTGAATTATATTTACTAGTGTAAAGGAAAAGAGAGTCGTACCTATGAGAGTGTTGAAGCAAGAAACATACAAGCATGCTGATAGAAATAACCAATTGTGGTGAACACCGCGAGTCATTGGGTGACCCACCGGAGATAAGGGAGAAGTACATCATGGGCATCAAAAGGAGATATCATAATTGTAGAGAAAAGTGTTTGTAAAATGGAGATTTTAAAATTTAGCATATTTTTAGGGTTTGGGGTGATCAAATCCCCAACAATGTGCTTGATTTTACAATAATGTGGGACTTGGGTGTTCTCAACACTAAGAGAATAGTGTCACATGGCTACTTATCTTTCCCTAATAATCCTTCTCAATAGTGGGACCACATCGTTGCAGACAAAAATAGGTCTCGAATTTTTCCAAAAACCCATATAAGGTGAAATATAATAACGTCTCATTGCCCCCACCATGCATTATACATATGCATATTGTGATATGGATTCTTGTACTGTGTTTGAATATTTATGGATTTCCCTTGTATTCATAATAAATACAATGGAATTTAGTGTTTAGTGTGTTTTGGGTAATCATGAGTGACCACTTGGGTGTTGAGATTACATTGCATTAGGTGAGAAAAATTGTCCTTACATAACCAACTTGCTAAATTTGGATGAAATTTTGTGTGAGAAAGGATAGCCTTGTATAGCTAACTGTCATAGTTTTCTTAGTGATTTTTATCTAAAAAATATAGAGGGGATGACCTTGCATAGTCAACCCCATATATTTTCCCCCCTTTGAGAAAAAGGGAGAGTGTAAAAACAAGTGCTAGAGGTGAAAGTGAAGAAAATGAGAAAGATTAAGAGACATTACATCAGTAACATATTGATATTATAAAGTGCATAATGAGAATTTTTGATATCATGTAAAAGAGCCAATGATGGACAATACATTGTAAGTATTTTAATAGTGCTAATAACATATAGTATAAGAGGAATTCCTATGTAGGACCGAGATTAAGTGCAAAACAAAGTAATGATGTATTGACATGGAAGTGGTGAGAAGCATGATTAAAATGATATAAACGACATGTAAAATGGGAAACCAAAGCCCAATATATGGTCTAAAAACCTGTAGGGCCTAAGTTAGCTAGATTAAATAGGCAATGAATTAAGGTGTGTAAATTCCATAGGTAAAAAGTTACTATAAATAATAAAGTGAAAAAGTAAAAGGTACTTTTCATTGTGTGATTGAGATTAAGAGTGATATGATCTCTCCGAGTTTTCCATGAGGCCGAGAGATAGAGAGGATGTATGGACATAGTTTGAGTGTGTGGCTGATGTGATCTAGTCACAGATGATGGAGGAGTTGGTAAGTGAATTTAATGTTGTTGATTTTGTGAAAAATAGGGTAAAGTTTCCTAGTTTTTGAAATTTGAAAATTTTGTTGGGTTTGTGCATATGGGGTTAGGACCAGATCGAATGGTTTGGTTTTGACCTTGGTTTGGAACTATACGAAACCATATGGTTATGAACTTGAACCATACATTCTTGACTTGAATCCATACGGTCCCGACTTGCATTGTTAGAATACTTCAGATATGTATGTTAACTATTTTAGTGATGTTAACATGATTTTTACATTTAAAATTGATGTATGATGAGACACTTTCAAAGTGTTGTGATAATCTAACATGATGTTTATTGTGTTTTTGTTCTCATAGAGAAGATATACACCCATGGGAGTTCGCGGTGGTCAACAATGACAACCCTATTTTCTTTGGTTCTAGATGATGTAGGATGAGATGTGATGGATAGGGCCATATTATGACATGTGGCTCAATTGGAGGAAGTTCCTTGAAATAATCATTTTACTACAAAATTGTGTGAGTGGTTGAATGCCAACACTTGCATATCTTGGATCTTAAAAGGGAGATGATTGTGACATTGGAGGATGTGTACAAGATATTGTCTTTGCTTATCATAGATGAGAGGGTGTATGTACTATCCCCAAGCATGTCTGTATCAAATGAGACATGTATAAATATTAAGGGTGGGACTTAGTTGTCTCGGGGATCCTATAGTTAGATTCATCCCCACTATGACTTCCATCTGTTCCATGATTGTAGAAGTATATTGAAGTATTGTTATAATCATTTGTAGTCATCAATGGCAAAGGTGTATCCATATCTTATAGGATGTGGTAGATATGTTAGGACATATACGAGCATGGATGATGATATACATGGGGTTGGTGTGTACTAGCCCACTTATATAGGGACCTTTACAAGGTTACAACAGAGAATTGTCGTGGTGGTGTAGCAATAGTAATACTATTACATGGGTGGGTGTATGACCATATTGTAGTTATGCAGCCTATTGGTGGGCCACGTGTAGATTGGGATCATCCAAAGATATTCACAAAGTGAGGTGGATCTTACCAATGTGGTAATGTCCAAATACCATGACACAAATATCATTGCTAGATATATTGGGGCCATGAGATATTATTTTGAGGCCATATAGGGATTATAAAGGTTGGCATAAGGATGATGTGGAGATATAACATATATGTTAGATCATATGGTTAGAAGACCACTTTTCCTTCTAAGGGGAGTTATTTTAGTATGAGTGTGTGCAACACCATTTTGTATTGTGTAGGAGGTGCCCCGACACCATACATGTGGAGGCGGTTAACACATGCAACACATAGAGAAGGGGGCCAACTAGGTCTAATGCTAGCAGATTTTTTGCAACCACCAGGTGATGAGGTGGATACCATTGTTTTATTTAGTGATTGTGATTATGCATGTGTACTATGGTTTATGCAACATGGTGGGTAGATACTTGATGGGTGCTAGTATTTACTTGTGGTGGGAGATCTAGGGGATGGTGTGACACCAGTGATATAGGAGGTGTGAGCATACCTCCACATGTAGGTGTAAGGGCAGAGAGGGGAAGATTCCTCAGGTGATGATGCCATGGTGGCTATTGTGGCACATTGTAAGTATTGTAAAAGAGTATCATTTGTGATGAGTTTTACAGTTTAGTGTATGTTTACTTATATAGATGTTGCATTGATTGAAAATGATGTGTATTAGATGATGATTGTGGATGCACCCATGCATACATTACTACACAATGTGCTTGGAGATGCAGTGATCAATGTTATACAATAGAGTGCTAATGATATAACAGAAAGCATGTTCATTTATTTTATCTAGTAAGAATTTTTACAACTATATGTACCATTTTACTGAAGCAATTGAGATGAAAGTTGAGCAGAGCTAGCTTGACGACTTGAGCTACATCCGAGGGATGATCTAACATAGGACTTGGTGGCATGATTGGTGAAGTCCCAAGCACAATATGTTTATGTATTGGTGGAGACTCGCCACACCACAGAGTGGCTAGAAAATTATTGGGTAAGATCACGATTGAGAGAACACATGGACATAAGAGGAGCCTCGAGATCACAAGGGCTAGTGATTATTGAAAGTAGTGAGGATGATGAGTGATTGTATGAAGGGTTATGCCCTCAAAAAATTGTATATGATTTTTTTGTAAAATTCTCAATATATATAGATGAACATGGTTCTCATGATTTTCCTATATCAATATTAGTTGATGCAATGAGTGTCAAAGTTTTTTTACGATTATGCATTTATTAATTGATATGTGATGTGATTGTGATTGTGTAATTACATTGAATGATGATGTATGTATGAGTGACTTGAAGATGATAAATAATGTTTTGTTGTAGGATTGTTGTGTGTGATTGAATTGTTTGATGTTAAGGTATAGATTTACTATGGTAATTGTGAATTAGGAAATTATGATGTGGTGGAATGATACATGGTAAAATGCTTTGAGGATAATGTGTGTAACTTTCACGTATGTACAATGAGAATATATAGTGAAGAAACCTATTCTTGTGAAAGAAGGGAGGGAGATCCTTATATATGTCATGTGGGACTCAAGAGTAATAATAACACATGATAGTAATAGTGATATGTAGTATGGAAATTAGATATTGGGTTGGATCATGATGTGGTAGAGACATGATGACCTATAAAGGGAACACTAGTGCAAACTATATGTGACGATATAACTTAAATGTGCATGTTGTAGATGGTGCCAAAGAAGATGTGGAAGTCACATGTGCAACTTTTGGTACCCACCTCTTCTCTATGGAAATCCATGTTAGTGTGCATTGTGGAGGATCCCATGGAGGAGTTTCTTCATTATTAAGAGCACCATTTATTACATCTATAGGATGAGGATTAAGGGTTACACTTGCTATAGGTTGATGATGTGGAGGAGGTGAAATAGATCTATCACAATTTTTGTCTCAAAAGTGATGATGCCTTTGTCTTCTAAGAAATTCAGATTTTGATCCAATGCATAACAATCATTGTTGTGGTTCTCATTAATGTGATGAAAGTTGAAAAATATCAACCATATTATTGTGTGAGACGATGGGGAGGGTGGTGATTATTAGGTGGTGAAAAAATCAGCATCTTATCCATGAGGGAAAGTATAATAACATGTGTTCAAGAAATCCTAATTAAGTAAACTGGTCTATGTTGATATCGAGGAGGTTCTTGTATAGACATTTTAGGTTCTAGAGGGGGTTGATAGGAAGTATTTCCATGATGAAAAACCTTGACTTGATTATCAAAAATGATGGTGCTAATGGTGGATCATAACTATTTGAAATAGAAGAAACTATTTTATCCTCATTTGCTTTCTTAGGGTGACTTAGTAGAAGAAAATATTTCTCTATTTCTAGAACACGATGACATAGCTTAGTGATATAATAAGTTCTCTTTGAGGGTCCAAACGAGGCATCTAGAAAATATATATTGTATCTCTAGATCAATGGGATGGTATAATAAAAGGTGCATATTATATTTGAAGCGTAAGATATAATCAGATATGTGCTCATTAGCACCTTGATGAAGAGAGGGTAAATGATCAAATGTTGCTTTGGGGACTTTATTAAAACTAAAACAAGCTATAAAATCATCTTCAAAATAAAGGAAAGTACTTACAGACCCACTAGGTAAATGTGTAAACCAATATGACCAATCTCATATGAGGTTACGATGGAAAACATTAAGAAGTAACCAATCATGGCTATATGAGGCCATGAGGGACTTATAATGCATAAAGTGCAAGATCTGATGTGCCATCAAACAATGGAAATTTAGGCATGAAAAAATTCTTAGGAAATGGGGATTAGAAGATTTTTCGTGGAATGGGGTTTCCATAAATAGTATTAGAAGAAATGCTAGCATAATAATCTTTATTTTTAAGGGTCAAAATTTGAACCTTACATTATAAATCACCTATTGCATGCATAAGGGAGATGACCTCTTGAGGAGGTATGGCATAAGTTTCTAAAGGATCATTTAGAGGTTGTACCTTACCATTAATGGTAGCCATAGGGAAACTATTCCTTTATAAGGTAATGGGAAATGATGTCTCATGTGACACTACTTTGGGTAATAATTAGGGTTCTACTGGTTTGGTTTCATGTTGAGGATCTAAAGGGATTTTATTTATAAGCACATTATCCACACTAGGAGAAGAAGCTAAATCTAAAAAATTTGCATCAACATGTTCATTTTAGCTAAGAGAAGTAAACACATTATCATTTACAAGTGAAGTAAATGTACAAGTATTGCTTTTAATTTTAGTGGAAGGAAAAGATACATAGACCGAGTCAATAATAGTATGTGTAATTAGAATAACATCAATTAAATGACTAGTGAAATCAAGAATAACATTATGAACATAAAAATAGTAGCAATAACATTATTTTCACATTTAAGAGAAGAAATAAAAACATTAGAAGAAGCACTTGCAAGAGATATATGAATAGCATCATTATTAATATTAATTTTTCTTAAAAGAGGTGGATTAGAAACATACTTATGATCACATGCAATAGAAGAATCATCATATAATTCATTACTAGGGGATTAACTAGGAGTATATTCTAAATAACTATCATAGTTATAAGGAATGCCACCAATCAAGGTATAAATGGAAGGAATATACTCATCATGCAATCCAAACAAAATTCCATCATCACTATAATCTACAGGATCTATAGCCTCAAGAGGTCCATCACTAGGTGTGGGGGAAGCTGGTTTATCACCATCACTCTCCCAAGAAACTATGTTATCCTCAATGCTCTCGAGTAATAGTACAATCCATTTCACAGGAGTTATCTATGGCTTTAGATGGTGCACTAGGCGGAGTAGTAATTTCATTACTAGTGAAGTTAATTATGGGCAATGTTTCTTACAAGACCTCCACAATAGACTCGGTGTGGTACAAAGGATGACATAAGAGGAATATCTTAAGGTATATTAGTAAATCATGCGGTGGTAGGATTTGAGAGATAATATGATTAACCTCTCAATCATAGTTAGACACAAGGTCATCATCACTATGAGTACCATATAAAAGTTAACCAATAGTGGCATCATTATAGGTAATATAACTAGAGCTAGAAAAATAAGGAAAACATCATAAGGGAAATCTTGTGAAAGTGGGCCAGCCTCATAGTTATTTCTACCACTTTTGGACCATGAAAAAAACCATCGGCTAGAGTATGATGAAGAAAATGAGTTTATAAGAACAGAACCAATGATGCAGCCTAGAATTTACTAGTAACACCCTAGATGCGCTGGCACATCACTCACTGACTAAGAACTCAGGTCCCTCTTTAGGGTTGTTGTAGTAGGATGTTAGCATGATGGGGACTTAAAGCTTACAAATCCATAGCTAATACATCATTCTATAGAGCATGCCAGATCTATCTCTAAGGGAGAATAGAATTAAATATTACCAATGATGAGATCAAAAACATACTAGATTCAGATACATACAGAACTAACACTTAGATTTAGCCAATATCCTCCATTATATTCAATGCAATAAGTATATAAAAGCTTCATTACAATAATAGTAGTATGTGTGTAACAAATTTAGTAGCATCATATCTCTATGTATCTACACACATCTATATATATGTATATCTACTATGCATTTCACTACATATATATATAAGGGTGGGGGCCTTCCCTTCACCACTTATTCATTCCAAAAATAGGTCTCATGCTATTAATATCCATGTGCCATTACAAAAATAGCCACACATGCAAGTGCGCTAATAATAGACTATTGGTAGTCAACTGACAGTAGTAGATCTATTTCTGGCCTGTGTCCATACAAAGCACTTTGTATCTGATCCTTCAAAAATAGCCAATACATGGCGCACACGTCTTTGCCTCATTTTTTTGCTCGCATGCCATCTCTCGAAAATAGACCTTCATGAGTGAAAATGGCTAAGTCCCGAAATTGAAGTTCGCTCCACGTGCATACTCTCCCTATCCATTACGCCTTTGAATATGAATTACTTTCCCATGCATACTTCTTGTGTGCTTTATGTCAAGTGTTCTCGATAAAAAAGAGTGTTTCTGAGGATGGAGAATAGGCGTAGTGTGGGGTGATGCTGGGCCCCAAAATATCAGCTAAGTACAATAAGGTGCATGGGCACATGGGACCTAGTCAAAGAAGGACGTGCGGGTTGAAGGCATGCAAGGAAAAATGGGTTTCGTACTTAGCTATATTTGGCACCCTAGGTAGCACACGAGAAAAGCATAACCCTTGTGGATAAGGTGCTAACCTGGTGACTTTGGGATCAAGAATGGAATATTCCAAGTATGCGATGGAGGGTTCTAGAAGAGCATCATCATGCAGAGTGGAGAGCTCGGGTTTGTGAAGGCATACTCCCATGGAGGACCACTTCAAAACTTGGCGACCGATCTGTAACTTCTAGAAGGCATGGTAGTGGGTGATATGGCTATATATACAAGCACCCATAGAAGAAAAGGATATAGTTGAAGAGAGGTGAAGCCTTGCAGAAAACATAATGGAGGGTGTTATGGATAGGGATTAGGAGAGCTTTGTGAGTGATAACATATAGAAGGGGATGGGTTCTCATTCTTATATGTAATATGATGAGCATAATATAGCTCTGATGCATGATTTGGCTATGCATAATTATATGAGGCTCTATTATGACCTCAATGGATGTAATGTGGGTTATTAACTTTAATAGTACGAATATAATGATTTGTTATAAATCATCTATGTTTAATACTTATGCATTTACTTTCTGTATAAATCATCTCCATGTGTTGCTTGTTATTTCTCTTACTTGCATACAATGAGATGGCAACTCTTCCTAAGTTCATAAGAATGTGGTTTAGTTATTTTTTATCCTTCATTTGATTGTTTGTTCTAATATGATGCATTCTCACAAAACTCACATAAAGGAGAGACTCGGTGCCCACGCGTTCCTCAGGTGAGCGCCCAAGTACATTGGGTGATAGGTGACACGCATGGGATTTTCTTGTTCTCGTGAAGGTACAAAAATGACTATAAGTTTTTATAGAATTTTTCCTTCACCATTGATGTCAAAGGGGAGAGTTAAATAAAGGAGGATCGGTAAGTACATCAAGAATTACAATAAAGGAGACTATTGTAGAAAAGAGGATAAATCTACATTAACAATTTTTGCTATGAAGGTGGTAGGTTTCCATTAATGAAAAAGGGGGAGATTATTGGATTAATTGTCATTGATGACAAAGGATGTTGATAGAGCTAGCAATAGAATAGATTGATGGAAGAAATATATTATCATTATTGTTAAAAATTTGTGTTATATGATTTGGAGCTCACTTGGTAACTCATTTTGGAGCTTGAAGCATAGCTTTTCGAACTTGTAGTAATGTTACTCATCTAGAGCTTCAAGGCTAAATGGTCCGGAGATCACCCATAACACAAGTCTATCATCCAAAGCTCGCATTGTAGCTTGTATGCGGATCTCACGTAGAAGGTGCTCATCCGAACTCGGTCACAATGTAGCTCTTCTAGAGCTCTAAGAGTTGATTTTCTAGAGCTCGTCTATATTATTATTTAGTTTAGAGCTTGGTGTTGATGGTTTGGGGCTTGTAGTATATTTAAACCAAATTTCACCTAACAATGTTTATTGTTATGATCTAAACTCATAGTGTTGTTAATCATTCGGATTTCAGATAATAAATGGTCTAGATATCTAAGTGGTGTTGGTAATCCATAATTCTAAGTATTTTTGGTGAGCTAAGAATAACTCATAACATGATCTCATCTAGAGTTAGAAGAATGATTGGTCCATAGTTAACAACACACTGTATTGATATGGAGATACACTTGAATGATCCGAGTCTCATTTTCTAATTCATTTGGAATAATAATAAGACATGACTGTGAGTAATAATTTATAAGTTGAGTGGTGATGGAATTCCCAATTCCACTAATTTTTGAATTCATTAACTGGCCTTGGAATGCCAAAGGTCACTAAGCAATGATATTTTTTTGGAAGAACAAAGACAAAAAACCATTGTCTAGATAAATCAGTTTCGAATGTTCATCATTGAAAGGAAGATGGATCATTCAAATGCAATAAAATATAAGTTTATAATACTTGAAGGATGTCGACCAAATTTCCTCTATTTAAATGTCAACATCAAATCTGACCCATCCTCTATTTTTGCATTCATATTTTACTAATGGACCTATTGGTAATCGTTTTGATCTCGTACCTTAATTTCAAATGTGCCTCCTAAGAATCATAATGTGTGAAAGATGTGTATGCCTGGAAAACAAATCAATATTAAGATGAGAGAGTGTCATAATTATTCATGAGTCATGTTTTCTGGGGTGTGAAAAAATATCCTTCTCCCAATGTTTGCGGACCTTTTTTGTAAATGAGAACCATGACTGTGAATATTTTTGTATAAAATAAATTTCTTTAAAGCCGATGGAATAGTCCTGTAAATCCCTGAGCAAAGTGTTTCCTTCCAATATCTGAGAAATTCATCCCGTTTCCTTCCTGTAAAATAAAGATCACGTTTCCTTCCAAATGGACACGTGGACAACCCATGTTTAAAAGGGGAAAATATGGATCAGATAGCTGAGATTCAAAGCATTTATTTCCTCCACCATTAATGCAATTCACAAAATCAAGGCAAGGTTTTAAAATTTTGGATGATTATTTCAATCCTCACAATTGCATACGAAGAATTGAGAAGCCCTAACACTATGAATTTGTGTTATAAGGAGCAGAGATTGATCGTGGAGGAAGACATTCGAATCGAGGAAATTGAGACTATGGGTGTGAGGTGAAATTTAAGGAAAGCCACGATGAATGAGTAAGCTTTCAGATACTGGATCATTGCACTCTCATTTTTCCTTTAAATAAGTTTAAAATACACATGTTATCGGGAGGGAAATTAGACAGTAACAGGTAAAAATGAGGAATATGGAATCAGGAGTTCACGTCACTTTAAGTATCTCCAATGAATTCAATAAAGTGATAGACACAAATTTGATAAATGTTTTCCTAGATCATTTTTTGCGATGACTTCATGCTCCTGATAAAAGTGATTTCATGGTGTCCATTGATGCCAGCCATATTTCCCTAGTTTTAGCTTTTCCCCCTTCTGTGCACTACCCCAAGTTGGTAAGGATCTATGATGAAAACTATGATCCAAAAAAAGGGAAGTTTTAGATGGGAGTGGTGAGAGAGTCTTAACCCTAACACTTGAATCATTTAGACTGATGTTAGGGCTACCACAGATTAAGAAACTAGTAGCCATTGATATAGAATCAGCCTTAAGAAATTACACATCCCAACATAGTGACTATGCCAAGCTTATGAACACTAAGTGGATGCTAACGGATAGGGGATCCTCTACTAGAATTCCTAAGAGATTTCTCAAGTCAAAATTTGTAGAGGAGGTTGAGGATATCATTGTTTTATTAAGTATAATGGATGGTATTGAATTGGATTATGTGTTCAAGGAATGGATGGGTCCATATATAAGAGTCATTATGGAAGGAAAAGAAAGGATTTGCTAGGAAAATTTCATAGCTACATCAATTCACACCTAACTCCTTGATATGGCTACAAAAATTAGGGCAGGTATCACTTATAATTTCAAGTTTTACATGATTTCATACATAATCTAAAATATTGTGAGCCATAATATTTTCCCGATCTCCCCAAGCAAGTAAGTTTTAGAGATCACAAGGTATACTATGTTTATCCACGAATGAATTTGGATAAGTGGAAGGGAAATTTTAGAAAGGTCAATGATACATTCCTGCACACTGTAATCTGCATCTTCAGTCGAGTGGGAGTAATATAGAATCTCTACAAAATTCAAAAGAGTGATACAAGAGTATGGCATTTTGCTTATTGTATTTAGTACGGAGTTCTTTACTTATATTAGGGCAAGTGGTTTTGAAGGTCATCCACTCATGTTTCCTAGGTATCTTGATGATAAATGGGACCTCCTTGAACTTTTAAGGAAATTGGTAGTAGTACGAGAACCTCATTATAGGAAAACAAAAACTAATATCAAATTCCCTATCAGAATAGAAAAGTACTCTTGCCCTCAATTTCAAAAGCCAAACTTTTGGAGGAAGAAATGGACAGTGTAAGTTAGACACATTCGAACCATGACTAAAATATGACATCGGGTAGGTTGTAGGTTCCGAACATTAGCCTCATTTCAGAGACTATTGGATGAGTTTTAGGGATGAAGAGGAGGTTAGATTGAGGGATTTCTCTAGGATGAGTCTGAGAAAAGTCTTTGACTTTAAGATTGCAGTGATACCTCGGGGACTAAGCGATGAAAAATAAGTGGTAAGTCAATACTATATGGACAGAAAGATTGAATCACAACCAATTACACCTTTAGATTGGAATGAAGTGGAATCAATTAGTTTACATAATAGGATAGCTAATGTAATGAAGAGAATGTTATCCTGGTTGAAAATGAAAGGTATGGACTTGTCTCTCCAAAATATAAAAGTGCTAAATGAGTTTAGAAATTTGAGAATCTTAGAGATAGATCTCCCCCTTTGAAGGAGGGAGCTGATAAAATAGATCCATTAGATGGAAAGGCTCCTCAATTTCCCACCAAAATACCAACTTTAGGCATTATTGATGAGTGGAATGCTGCCACTAGTAGGATTGGTACTTCTATGTCCATTTTAACCCAAAATTACGAAGGGATGTTACTAAAGGAAATGTAGGATGCCCCATCATCTCAAGCAGTCCCAATATATGCTAAGGGGAAAGTATATCTAAACCAAGGAATCCATCAAAACCATACCCGGATCATCTATCACTAGAGAGAAGATGAGAGGATTCTTAGCAAACATTGATCCAAAAATAATATTACAGAGTGCCAAGGAGAAACAAGGGCACGAATTCAAATATTTTAAAAGAGTTGTTAAAAAGGGAATGGAGGTACCTCCATTGGTGAGAGACACTGGTGCTTTAGGTATAGAAAGTATCCATGCCCCAGGGAAGCATGTTCATAAGGGTAAGGACACAAATGTAATTTACCTAACCTCACTAATTAAGGCCAAAAAAATCTTGTTGCGACATTGGAAAGGCGAGATAGTTATGTCACGAGATCCAAACAAGTGCTCTATTACATCATTAGTCGCAAGAGGCTATAGTTGCAACTCTATTTCCTATAGGGATAGTAGTTGGTTTGGCTATGGAAAAAAGAATTCATATTGTCCCCATAATTAGTCATACCATTGACACCATGGAAGAACACAATAGATGGGGTTGTGAGTCATTCAATTGGAATTTCAATATGTGGCCAAGGTCACTCAATCACAGGAAAAGGTAAATGAACCAATTAAAGTGGTGGATGTAGAAGCATTTGAGGAGAACCCTACACCTGAAATTGTTGGGTTGACACTCTAAGTACCTATAGTGGGGGATGTGAATGTTTCTCAAATGAAAATTTAGATGGAAGATACTCCCCAACCACCAATTGTTGAATCAGATGTCAAGTTAAAAGTTTTTAGGTTAAAGGTGCGTACCATCAAGAGAATAAGAACCAATAATTTAAAATCTTACAAGTGAACCATCCATAAAGGTTAGTGTTTCTTTTGAACATTAGTCTCGAAGGAATAATATATTACAAAATTTAATGAACCACACGAGAGTACATACCCTAATAAAGAAGTTTTGATGGAAACTACATAAACAAGCTCGCTAATCTAGAAGAGACTAGTGATAATTTAAGAATATACCATTTGATAAAAAAGTTTAGGAATTAGTGATTGGGTCTTAGCCTATGGAATAAAAGGAGAATAAGTTAGAAGTAGAGGAATTACATGTTAAGCCCAAAGAGAAAGCAATGTAAATTGAAGAACCACATGCAGAGCTACCATTTTTGTAGGAACCTAAGATGCATCCAAGGATTTGGTGATTTTATTTGAATCTCCACAGTCCACATTACAAGAAGAAAATGTGGGAAATAATCCCACAACTAGGTGGTTAGGAACACTCCTTCCAAGGAAGGAGAATGATACAATTCAGGTGGAAATAGTGGATATTAGAAGTATTGTGCTTTCAAAGCCTGCAAGAGCTCCTAAAAAGGCTATAATCCTAACTAAGACTCATGTAGATCAACAAGGATTCAAGACTTTGGAGGTGGCTACCCCATAGGGTGATAAAATAAAGAGTGAAATTGCATTAAGTGACTACAAAGTCACACATATCCCACTAGGAAAGCCTACCATGGAAAACTAAAAGAAAGATGTCACATGATGGTTGTTCGAGGTTTATTAAAAAAATGATGAGGACTAGGAGATAAAGAAGCAATTGAAGGAAAATATCAATACATTGTCCTCATATGTGCAAATATGGATAAAATTTACTGATGAAGGGAAGGAAGTTGTTATTGCTTTATAACACCTAGATTTTTAGAAGAAGTGTGAGCTAGAGAAACAATGACTAGTGTTGTGGACTAAGTGGAAGGAGGACTTGTCTAGAAAGGGAAATAAAATTATTGAAGAAAAAGTGAAATTTTATGACCAATTGACTAAATTTTTCAATGATATAACAGAGTAACTTGAAAAATGTGGAGATGAATTGAATTACTCGAAGGAATCCTTCCCAAAATTGAGGCATTAACTCAATTAGATGATAATTTTTGGAAGAGGAACAAATTGTTTCCCCTAAAGAGAGGGGAATACAATATACCTCAAGGAGTTATCAAATTAAGAATGAAAAATCTTAATCGAGATAGATGAAAAAATATGTACGAGAGAGAGAAAATATATGAGAGTGCATGGATAGTCTTGACAATTTGGTTAGGGGAAATTGTGATGAGATAATAAATTTACTTATGGAAATTGGGGATAGAAAATTTGATACAATCTTTTGATCAAAATATTAATGGAGAGTCGATGTGATGTGGCTCCAATATTCAATTATGATACTATTAATAAGTTTATTGGTTTGGAATAACACATAACCAAGTTGTAAAAGAGGATAAAAAGAGTAAGATTGCAATGCCAAAGTTTGAGGAAGTGCTTAAGAGAATAAGGTTTGATATTCATGTTCCGGTTTAGGATTGATGAAGAAGGCATTACCCATATATTCCAGAGATTTGATGCATATAGGGAAAGGGTGTTTGAAGAAGCTGGAAGATGATGTCAAAAAACATGGAGCTGATACCAATGTACCTTAACAATCCTAGGCTTGTTCCATTGAACTTCTTTCTTATGCACTATGTTTATTTTCATTTTTAAATTTTGTAATATCTATATTTTCTGATTCCAATTATATGTATAGTGTGATGTATTGCAATATAAGTTTAAAAATATGATAGGAATTTAAATCAATTTCAATCATGGAACACATTGTAATATATTTGAACTCTTTATATTTACATATGAAATAAAATGGCGATTCTATAGGGGTTGGGGCCCATGAAATATTTACATACACTTTGGTGTCATTACAAAAGAGAAAGATACATTATCAGTCTGCAACTAAAAATCCTCCTTAAAGGTAGGAATTAGATTCTATTGGTACCCAAATTGATTCTTCCTTTGAAGTTGAGTAGCATCACAAGTTCGGCTAGATGCTTAGAGACATATAGATCAGAATATGAGTTTTTTTAGTGGGGAAGGATTTAACTGACTCTTTTTCACTCGGGCTTGGAAGAATTGGATAACACCGTACTAAGGGTTTGACCTACCCTTACTACTTTAGGTTGTGCCTTCAACCAGGGTGAGAGGACCCATTTTGTAACCTGTGTTGGTGAAGGATATCAACGGATCAACAATATTTGACTCTCCTTTTGCAATATTCAAAGGAAACCTTGAGAAAACATGGTCAATGCAACATAATCTAACTCTCATGAGTTTTCACCTAGATAATGAAGATGTCTTCTAGAAAAGGTCCAGGTTACTAAATACAATGCTAAAACCTGATTGCTCCTACATATTTTGGGTTAAAGGATGGAAAAATCAACAAATTTCCTCAACATTTATGGATACACAATGCAAGTAGGGGTAGTTCTTGTAAGATTTATCACTTAATGTATAATTTTTGTTGGGAAGTTAAGCAGGATAAAGTTGATTATACCAAATTCTTGGGAAATTTTAACAAATGTTGGGACATCTACCAAGAAAAATGACAAAAATGCTTCAAATGGTCAAAATGATCCTTCAACCAGAAGATGTGTACCCATGGAAGCCCAAAGATACACAGTTTCACACATTCTTTAAGAATTCAACACAAAAGCTCATGTTAAAGACTCAATTAAACATCATAAATCCCTTATTCATCACGCCTAAGAATGCTCATAGACTAACAAACAATCTGTACTAGAAAAATGAAAGTAGAGTGAATTTAAATTTTTATTGCATCATGAAATGAAAACTCTCTTCACGATGTAATTGCAAATGCCACAATACTATCACAAGGACAAGATATTGTGTGACTCATGAAATCCTAACATAAGATTGCAACAGGAACATGGATAACTACTTGAAGATATCTCAAAATGAAAGCAGACACAACTATGCTCATGATTAACACGATTTATTCAAGGTTCTTCAAATTGATCAGCAAGGGAAAGTTATATTTACAGTCTCAAAGCTTGTCAATGGTTGGACACTTGCAACCATCTTGACATGATCAAATATAAAGACACACAAGAAATAACAGGTTTCTCATATAGGTTCTTTGGGAAAAATGGCTTCTCTCAACTTTCTCTCTTCTTTTCTTTGAACAACTCTCAAAAAATTAACACTCAATTCACTTGCTATCCTTCGAAGTTTTTTCCCCCAAAAGCACAAACATTCCTAGGAATATTCCATTTTACAATACTTGTTCTAGAACATGCCATTTTAAATTTAAGTGCTTTAGGTGTAAAAATGTGAGTCTTTTCAATTGGTTCCACTTGTGCTCAACTGGGATATCAGGTCATCATTTCTGGAAAATTATTTTAATCATTTTTTCCTCATATTGATTAGATAATAATTTCAAATGACCTATGAGAACTTCCAGATGACTCTGATATGACATATATCCTCATCTACCTTTCAAGAATCCATCTTGGGTGCTACACACTCTATTTCATGTCTCACTAGTTTAATTTCCACACAAGGTTCCTATCAAATCATATTGATTCACCAGTTCTACTTATTCCTAATCCCTTCCAACTCTTAAATCCTTCTCGTGCGAACTGAGAAAAATCTCCCTCATCTCATGGGAAATATTTCTCTAAATCAAAACCATATGCACCCTTTCACTATAAAACTTGGTTCTACTTCATTACCTTTATGTATTTCCCTTCTTATTCTGAATATAAAGAATTTCATCAGAAAAATGTTGAAGGTACTTGTAGCACACAATCGAAAGAAATTTCCTTAGAAGATTTAAATCAAATCTTCAACTTGAGTGGTCTTGATGAAGCCTTTGTTAGGGCCTTGTTTGACATAGAGTGTGTAGGTGATACCAGAGGACCTTTGACATATCGACAGGTCCGATTAGCACTTATTACAAGGCTGATTAGGATTAATCCTGTGTTTGCATCCTTTCAGGTTATGTAATTTCATCTCTTCAGATGGGAACATCTGAAAAATCTTGAATATTTAAAGAGATATTGGGTCGAGAGAAGACCCCAAGTATCTAGGCAAACCGATTTTCAATGCCCATTTTTATGCAATGAAGGATTTGTATCGAAGGAGATTCCCAAGGAATCATATGTGCTATATGAAAAATCCTCTATTGACACCGTGCCTATCATTTCTCATAAAGTGGATGAGTTAGAGTGAAGGATCAACTCTCTAGAGAAAAAAAGTAGAGATTGTGTCCTTACAACCAGGTTCAGTGCCAACATCATCTTTGGGTAAGAGAAAAGGTGAACCACATCCTCAACTTCCAATCATTATCTCAGATGGATAATAAGATCAATCATTATCTCGCTCTCCGTTCGAGAGAGAAAGCAATATCCTCTTCTCGGGAAAACAGTGGAAGATTTTCAATTCCATCATCAACCTATTTAATGCATCGTGACCCTCGGTTTGAGGATGATTTTTGGGACCTCAACCCATTCCTTCTCCGAGAGATAATCCACCCCTCACAAGGAAGTGGGAGACTGGGTCAAGCTCAAGACCTCACAATCTGCCCCATCAACAAAGTGCAGTACTTTCCCTTCCAATCACCTCGGATGTCCCCTCTCAAACCACTCCTAGTAAGTCAACCCTTTATAAGGGGAAAGGGAAAATTACATTCTTCACATGAGGTTTGGATCTTTTGGATTGGGTATCATCACAAAGAGAAGAAAATCAAGCTTGAACAGATCATGAGTCATCCTAGAATGACTCTGGAATCATTGATGGATATGGGAATGTCCCGGGACTTAGTAGGGTTAGTCATATTTGTTCAGACAACACAAGGTTCAAGTGAATTTATCTTTGAGAAAGAATAAGATTTTGAACAAGCTTCCCCTACTAGGAGGAAATTTTGAAGCAGGATTGAAAAATGTTTGAATATTGCTTTCCTTTTATTGTCCCTACTTTTGGAATGTATATATATTTCTTTATCATGGACGGGGCCCCTATAGAACCCCATTTTGTTCCTTATTCAAAATGCAAGAAGCACAAAAATATCAATAGTTTACATGCTTATCCAAATATATGTAAAATTTTACCTAAGTCAATATGAAACTATTGCATTCTTCCACTTTATAATTAACATAAGCAAAAATAAAGTTTAGAATAACAATTACATCTAATGTAACATAATATCAGTTTAAAACATTGATTTAGAGAAAAGTATGAAAATAAAATACATCTTAAGGAATAACACGCCTAAGCTTGTTCATCATCTTTTATATCTACATTCTTTTCTTCCTCAGCTTCCATTTTTGCATCTTGTTCCTTTGGCAACCTTTCCATGTATGCATCATACCTTTGGAACAACTCATTTATCTCATCCTCATTTGGTCCAGTGTGATTCTAGAAGATTAGTGTTTTCCTAGCTATTGCATCTATGCACTGACTCATTTTCTATTTTTACTCCAATGGCCTAGCATTTAATTCTCGTAATTTTGCTATGAACATTTCTCATTGTTTTAATGATTTCATAAGAGAAATCATCCTTCTGAATATTCTTTTCAAAATAGTTAAGAAAAAATTCAATCTTCAGATCCTCGTAACTCTTTTTGAATTTATCAGATACCATATCTTCTAACTTCACGTCAATGGCATCAAGAGTGTCATCAACCCAATTTATTTTGAATTCAATATTTTCCTTGATCTGATTTAAGGTTTCCACTCTAATTTTTGATAAATATTCTATGGCATGCTGACTCCCTTTGAATTCCACTAGCACAATGTTTTCCTACTCAACCAATTCATCACTGATTTGAGTTATGTGGTCTAGTTTGGGAAAAATTCCCTCAAAATAGAAGATCACGTTGTCACATTGTACAATTATCTCATCGATCTCATTGAGTCTATTATCAAGCTCTTCATAATTTGATCTAGCTTCATTAATTACTTATTTTCCCTTTTTGATTAATTTTCAATCCATGTATCCACCACCTGGACCTTCTTGACAACTTTGTTAATCTTTTCCATTCCCTCAGGGGTATCTATAGAGGCACTTGCCTGAGTGTGACTATGTTGCCCAATCAACTGCTACAAATTAGAACTCAAGGCTTTAACTTGTTCTTTTAACTCGATTTTTCATCCACCTTTTTAGAAGGTCATTCATTGCCCGAGATACTCCTTGTTTTAGTTGGTCTCTTGAGGGCTTCCCTAAAGGAATGATCTGAACATTATAATCATTAGTTATCACATCTTCTCTAGTTTTTCCCTCAAAAGGGATTGCTATTTCTAGAGTTTTGGCTCCTAATGAATCAATGTGAGTTTTGGTGATAATCCTAGCCCTTTTTGAGGCTCTTACCACCTTTGGAAAAGACAAAGTAGTAAGGTCAATGGATTGAATAGGGAGGACCTCCTTTTCCTCATTCAAAATTAATTCACCAATCCATCCTTTAGCCAGAATTGTTCTAGCCTTTGCTTCTTGTGATTCTTGTTGGGGTTTCTTGAGGACAACCACCAATTGTTTGAACACCCCTTATTCATCCTGAGCTAGTGATTTTTCCTGCTCTTCCTCATTTATTTCAATAACCACTTTGCTACTCTCACCATGTGCTGAAAATTCTTTCAATTGTCCTTCTCCTTGGTCTAGAACTTGAGATTGATCATTATTTTCTTGATTTATATCAGTAATTAAGGGATATTCCTTCCTTATTTCTCCTATTGATGCCACATTAAACTCAATTTCTCCCCCAAAATTTTCTTGTACCAATGATTGGGATTGGAAGGCTCTTCCTTCCCCAAAATCTGTTGAGTTGACATCCTAATATCCTCATGTTTTGATGATACATTAGGTAATGTCATGGTGGGTTGTTCTTCGATGTCAACTTCACATTCCCATCTAGATGTTGTATATCAAGTATCAGAAATGATTTTCTCTCTAGCAGTTGAATCTTGTGCCATTTCTGTTTTCTCTTCAAAGATAGATTTTTCTACTTGACAAAGCTCATCAACTTTAGTAATTTTAACAAAATGGGACACAATATTTTCCATTTATATATCCACATTAATGTCCTCTCTGCTAAGCAACTCCAGTTTTTTAATTTTGAAACCACATGTTGTGTAGTAAAAGCTTATGTTCTTGGATTTTATCCTCATTGATTAGTACATGAGTAGTCCCTTCCAATTCCTTATTTGTTTGAAGGCCATCTACTGGTGTCATTATTGGTTCACTCATAGATAAATCAAGTGAATCCAATATAGAAAATTATTCACTAGTATCAACCTCAATCACATAAGTTTGAGTCTTTGAAAATTTGTGTAATGTTTCAACTGAGGGCATATTTTCATTCTTAGCAGACAAGGTCTCATATGTTTTCATACCTGGACTTAAAAATTGGTTTCCTACTAGATTAGTTGTAACATTTTCTTGGGTTACTTGATCCTGAGTGCTTCTCATTGTTATTTCCTCAAAGAAAAAGGTGGGAACAAAGGATTTGATTGTTCCACTTGTGGTAGTGATGCAACATGTTGTGCCTGAAAAACATCATTCCTTTCAAAATCAGGAGGATCAATTACCATATCTCTATGTTTGTGTTTTTTGGGCATGTGGGCACCCACCCTCACCAAAACTGGCTCATATACCACCTTTTGTTTCTTGTGTGCTCTTTCAAACTTCTTCAAGTTAGGTGCTTCCTTTTACTCTTCTTTATGTAGCTTAGACTGAGAATGACCGCTTGTTATAGCTCCGCTCATTAATTTTTCAAAGCATTGTGTGGTTTTGGAAAAACACTTGAGCGAACCCCATGAGATGCCAAACCTTTCCCCTTTTCTTGAATTGGCATTAAAAAGTAATGGGGGAATTTTCCATGGATTTGAGGAGCATTTCCTTAGTCTTTTGCTTCAAAGAAGATATAGAGGTGTCGGTCCCACTAGTAGCGAGGTCCATTCATCTATTAGTTCGAAGTGGGTCTCTTTGATGGCAATTGAGGAGCCTTTCCTCCCAATGGATCAATTCTATCTACACCTTCTCTCAAGGGAGGAAGATCATCAACTAAGAAACCCAAGTCTCTGAAATTATTTATAACTCTTGTACTTTGGATTGATAGATCAATATTCTTTTGGGCTAACCAATTTATAGTCCTCCTTATTACATCAATTATCGTATGTAAGAATCAATGATTCTATTTCATTCCAATTTAGAGGGGCTATAGGTTGTCCTTCCACCTTCTAATCAAGGTAATATTTACTTATTGTATGTGGATCATCCACAATTCCCTCCAGGATAACTGTAATTTTGAAATCTATGACTTGTGCAAGGGTCATTCTGGAGAAATCTCTTAGCCTGACCTCTTCTTCATCCCTACAATTCATCCAATAATCTTAAAAATGAGGCTCATGCTCAAAATTATTTGCAATGTTAGTGAATACCCATCTAATATCATAATTAGCTCTTGCCTAAAAATTTTCCATATCAAACTTCTTCATTTCATCCTCAATCAGTCGGCTTTCATGATTGAAGGGAATGAATACCTTCCAATTCTAATGGGGAACTTAATATTTGTCTTATGTCTTCCGGAAATCAGTTTGTGAACAGGTGTTAGCTGCCTTACCAATTCACATAAAGCTAATTTATCATCTAAATATCTAGGCAATTTATAGGTTTTACCTTTAAAACCACTAGCCCTTATGTATGTGAATTTCTTGTATTGAATGAAGTAACACCCATACTCCAAAATTACTTTATAGGCCTACTCATAAATTCTATATGCCCCACTCTAGTTTGAAAATACAAATAATTGGGGCAAAGAAAGTATCATTGACCAACCTTACATTCCTACTCCAATTGACCAAGCTGCAGTTGAGGAAAAATTGCGTGCATTTGGCACTGCTTAAAATCAACACGTGGTAACTGACCGAGAAATGTCTATTCCCTACAACATTTCAAATTAAGTAGGTCATCATGAAGAATTCCAGCTTTGAAGTGTCACCCATCTCAATTTTTGCTGCTAAAGTAACCATGTGACTATGGAATGTGTTTGCAATAAAAGTAGCCCAACAAATGTTCCCTTTTCTTTCCAAAATGATCCACATGTAGGTACACATCCATTCCTTGAATTCATTTACAGTTTCCAACCCCACCATTCAACTTAATAACACAATAATATCTTCAGCCTCTTCAACAAATTGTTCCCTAACTAGCCTTTTAGGGATTCTAGTTATTGCATTTTTCTTCATGAGGAGCCATTTTGTATTTATGATCTTAACATAGTATTTTTTCTTCTTTTCATAATCCCGTAAAGATAATTTGATACCAATGGTGATTGGATTTGTGATTACAGAAATTTAAGCATTATTCTAATAGTTATAGGTGTCAATGTCAATACTGCATCACCACTTCCATCTAATACTTCCCTTTTCTCCGGGTCATAATTCATAGCACAATGCCATACCAATTATGGGCACTAAACCGATGGTAGGATAACACCAGCTAAAGTGATGTGGCTATCCTTAATTGCTTTCAAAGACTCACTTTGATTGGGGTCATTTAATCGTTGAAGAAATTCCTCTAAGTCAAAGCATTCATCAGGTCTATGTGTCTGTAATTCTGTCTAAATCACTTGTAATCCCAGACGAAACTAAGAACGAAGATGGCATGGTCTTCATCCTTGAAAACCCTAACTTTACCTCAAAATTTCTTGCCAATAATATGAAAAGTACATGAGTTTTCAGTTCTTACCGATTTTGCATGAATCCTTGAACCATTGGGTCTTACGACGCCCTATACCCGCATCTCGTCCCATGACCTAACCCTACCTCACCACCTAAACCTTGCACACTTAATATTTATTAATTACCTTATAATTAATAAATCCACATCTCAACCTTGCCACCTCACCTCGCCACCTCACCATGACCTAGCCCTAACCCTAAACCAACCTAATTAAGACCTATGACTTGGTCAGACTCACACCCATGACTCATCACCCCTCACCCGCTTTCAAAACGAGCCTAATAATGACTTGACCAAGCCCACAACTGATCCCTCGGGAGAAAAGGAGGGAAAGATGGCTATTTTACTAAAAATAGCCACTTTGACCTAACCGACATCGGTTCCTACTCGACCGCCGTCGGTTACGTAACCACGCCATCGGTTCCCTGTTAATGACCTCCCCCAACCAAAAAGAGAGGATCCGGAATTCATTTTGGCAAAAAGAAGAAAGAGAAGTGAAACAAAAGTAGAAGAGGTTGCAGAGAAGAGGATCGAGCCAAGACTGCAACTGAGCAACTGGATCGCTGTCACACTCGTTCAAGCATTGGAAAAGACTGAGGATAGCTTCATCAGCTCGCTTTCCAATACCGGATCATCCCAACTAAGCCTTACTATCGCCACCACATTCCTTGGACCTGTATCTTCATCAGGAACCAGTAAGTATTATCTTGTAGTTCTTTGTTATCATTTTGCTTTAATTCATATTAAAAGGGGAACTGACCACCTTCAAAAGGAAGTCTAATATTTCCTGGGCCTAAGGTAGTTCCCTCACTTATTGTCTAACTAAGATCTAGTGGTCTTGTATTCTTACTTATAGGTAGTCCTTCCTAGACAAAAAGGAGTTCTTCACAATCGATCTGATCTCTCTACGGTATGTGCACACCTCCCCAACACTCAACAGGTATTCCTCCTAGCCCTAACCCTTATCTGTTTCTCAAGAGAATGAAAGGATAGAAGCAACTCTATTCCGGAACCAAATTCTGTGTGAAACATTTTGGCACGCCCGGTGGGACCCTTTTCGGGTTTCTTTCTTTCTTGCTTGCTTTCATATAGGGAGCACACTTGCTGTTTCTTTCTTCTACATATTCACAAAATATTTTTTCATTTTGGTAAAAGAATTTGTTTTTCTTTCACATCTTTGCATTAGTGAAAGTCATCTTCTTTGCTTCATCGAATATCATTTTCGATTTGGGTTTAAAACACGTGCATCACATTCTTGCTTGTTGTTTTTAATTCTAGTGAACGTAGATTAAGTAACAGGTCATACACGTGGGGGTGATATCCATGGTATTGATGAGAAATTAATCTTACTCTCACTGCACAACACATACCAAATCACATCATAATCAACACAACAACTCAAACATCCCCCCTTCCCGCGGTATTCCTCCGCTTGATTGAGGTAGCCTTATGAGCCAAAACAAACTTGACATCTCCCTTAGGTCTTTTGTTTAGGATTGACATCATCTGGCATCTAAGGCATAAGCCCAAAGTGATTAAAACTAATCCTAGGGTTAGTCTCTTGATTTTTGTGCATCTTGCTTGTTTTTTTAGTTTTGTTTCTCTCATACATGCTTGTTTTGGTGATCACTTCAAAGACAGATTTGGTAGGTATATTAAGCATTGTTATCCCCAAACCAGCAGCTTCTTACATCCTCTCTTTGCTTTCATAGTGACCGACACCGGTCCTATACTACCGACATCGGTTAACTGACCGATGCCGGCTACATTTGACCGACATCGGTTATTTGACCGATATTGGTTACTGTGTTTAACAGTTCTTGACAAACCAACAACCTATCAATTCCAACATTTTGTTGTTGTTTTTTTTCCGGATTGATTAAATCCCTGTTGTGTCCTCTTGTCCATGGTTGTTATCACTGAAAAAAAGCAGCAGACCATGGTTTCACATGCCTGTTCCGTGCCTTTGCCTGAGTCACCCCCTTCGCATCCTATGGGGAATCCTACGGATACCAGTAATTTTCCCACGATCCCTGTAGGAGATAAGGAATTTGCCAAATTTTTGGATGCTAATCCTAGTGCCATACAATATTATTTGTCTCATACCCCTGACCGTACACCCGACGGTCAGCTCCTCATTGGTATGCCTATTAGTATCGCCGCTCACTTAGCCCCTTCCCCACCTAATAACTCCACTTCACCGTCTTCATCCTTAGCCCCGTCTCCCAGCTCAGTAGCTTCGGTGGTTCATACTGCACCAATTGGCTTTCCTTTCGTTAATCTGGGGCCCCCATGTCACTACCATCCACTGACCCTACCTCATCTCTCTCACAGACTGTATCTTTTATAACTTGCTCTCTACCACCTATACACACGAGCTTTCCCTCACAAGCTCCGCCCACCTTTTCATTTCCACAAATTCATCCGGTGGCCTCAACCTCTTATATAGGACACCCTTATTCGGCTGCCCCAACACATTCATCACCATTATCTTATCAACATTCAATCCCACCATTGTCTAGTAGCGGCTCTTGGACCAATCCTCCTCTGTTTACAATGACAGCACCATCATCTAACCCAACCAATGATTTAATCAAACAGATGATGGACAAGATGCAAAATCTTGAGGCTTCTGTTTTAGGAAGTCGTAACACCCTGACATACGAGAAAGTTTTTTGGGAGCCTATTCATCCTTCTGTCCCCCTTCATACATATCCTCCTCAATGGGAATTACTGAAATTTACTCGCTTTAATAGTAAGGAGGACCCTCAACAACACTTGCGATCGTTCGGACATGCTACTATCGATTGCTCATGACGATGCCTTACTACTCCGTACCTTTCCCATGTCCTTATCGGGACCTGCTTGGAGTGGTGCGGTGCTTTAGCCCAGCACTCAATCTTCTCCTTTAACCAGTTAGCCCAATCTTTCTTGGATCACTTCTCCATCAATATTGCCAAGAAAGTATCCATTACCGACCTCTATGCCATCCAAAAATTTGAAGACGAGTCTATCGCAGATTTCGTTGGACGATGGTGGGGCCTCATCAACCAACTTACTTACGCCTTACCTCAGGCCGAGCTCATCGAACTCTTTACACGGGCCTGCGCTAAACACATTTCTCCCACCCTCCAAATTCAAACTTTCGCACTTTTGATGAGGCCTTTACTATGGCTCGGAAACTAGAGATTCGAGCCTTAGAGGAAGAGAAATTGAGGTTACGCAACAAAAGCTCAAATTTCGGACCCAAGACTCTACCACCAAACCCAACACCACCAACTCTCACGCATCGGCTGCTTCGAAATCAAAGGGTGTGTAGTACACGCAGTGACGGTCAAATCTCAACCTTTACTGCCTAATACCCGACCAAAAGCCACTATAAGTATAAAGCCGAGCCCATCAATTACACTCCCTTGGGAGAAACTTATGGTGTGATCTTAGACAAATTGCTTAAAGCAGGAGCTATCACCTTGCCTCCTGTTAAACCTCACTCTGGGTTTGATTCCACCCGCGCTATACCTTCTTGGTATAAAGAAAATGACTTCTGTAACTTCCATCGTGAAGGGACATAGTCACGAAAACTGCAAGATGTTGAAAAACATAGTGCAGGAAATGGTTGATGCAGGGGATATAACTCTCGATAATCCTAATGCCCCCACTAATCGAAATTTAAAAATATTCAACAAACCATTTCCAAACCATGCATCTAACAGTAACACAAACCAAGACACCTCAGCCGAGGAGAAGAGTGTGCATGAGATCCATGCGATTTTCAACTCCCAACCCAGGGCTTCCATTGAGGAAATTCTGAATCAAGCTTCTTCACCAACACAGGGATTCTCACCCCCTTCTCCTTCATCAGGACAAGAGGACAGTCCCGCTATTCCTTTACCCATAAAGGAATTAACCACCTGAGTTCTCTTCTCACAAATGAACCTTCTTACACCACATCCCTGCATGATTGTGAGCGGATGTTATCTAACTTATCTATTTCCCAAACATCTCCTTCCACCACTCTTGCTGCAACAGAAGAAGGCTTGCCACTTTTTCTATCATCCTTAGAGGAGAAACCCCTTGAGCCTACATCACCAAACTCCTTAATCATGATGGATCCCCTCGAGCATGCCCTCCTACCTATTAGTTCTTCATCACCTAAATCTTTCCAGTGACCGGTTGACCTCTTAACACCCATTGATACAACGCCTCATTTACCCCCTGTATCACACCCACAGTGGACTAGAATCACAACCCACCTCTCTTCCATACCAAAGTTCCTGTTCACACGTGAAGATTGTCATCCCTCAGAAGATAGACGAGTCTTATGGGAGCGTTTGAGTACACCATACTCTACTCAAATGCAGATGACTAATCCAGACACCTCTACCATATACCCGAGGTGTTTACAAAAGCTCAAAATGCCTATGTCCTCACCTTCACCCCCCTCATCTCTATCGAATCCCTCAGCCACTTCTATCAACCTAACCAAACCTTCCCTTACGCTTGGAACTTCACCAATTCCCAGCCTGACACACCCACCTAAACGGTTAGATTTATCCAAAAATAATGCCGTCAATCCACCTAGGAGACAGACCCAATCTCCTCGAGTCCAATCTATGCCTCTTCCACAACTAAAACCCTCACCCCCGATCACACCGATACAACAGGCTCGGCTTCAGCCTTCACCATCACACCTACCTTCTATATTAGGGCCTCACCCCTCCACCTTGCCTCAATACACCTTGCCTCCCACATCTTCTTTAACATGACCTATACCTTTTGCACCCCTACAGACACTCACGGGCATCTCAACACCGTCGCCCCAAGTATCTCACCTACCTGCCAACCCTAAGCAAACTCAATCATCGAAGGACTTGTTTGTTGTCGCTCCTCTCTCCCCGTGGTTGTTTTCTGCCACCACGTCAGCTGGGGCCTCATCATCTAACCAGCTAAACATAACTTCTACGCAGAAGAAACCACGCCTCGTTAAAACCAATCATCAAAGTCCCTTGCCTAAATCACCACCCATACGAACCACTCATACCCGACCATTACCAAAACAATCAAAAATCTCACCTACTCAATCAACAACCTCATCTTCATCTGAATTTGACCCGCTCAAAGGATCTTACTCCAAGATCCTTGATATGTTGGTAGGGGATGCGACCATTTCCTACCCCGCTCAGAGTCTATGATCCATCTAAGCCTCGACCTATAGGTTATGATGAATCTAAAATTTGTGCTTACCATCGCACACCAGGACACGATGTAGAAGGATGCAAAGCTTTGAAAGCCATCCTTCGCCAGTCACCTATCTCGGATAGACAGCCTAAGAAAGATAATTTATGGAGAGAGAGGCCCTTAGCTTCGATCCCTTCTCCTATACCACCTGTCCCCACCTCGCCAAAATCTATCATCATTGCAACCCCGCCTCTCGAGAGCAATGACTTATCCCCGCCATCTTCCTCCTCTCGTATTCACGAGATCAACATGATTAACATTGCTACTCGAGGTCAGAAAAATAATGGAAAAGCTAAAGAAAGCACACATGCGGCCTCTCTTTCTCCTTCTGCCATCCGATCACACCACCACCTAAAGTGGTCATTCGTGGACCTGCCTATCCCATCTCTGATGGAGTTGCCCACCGCACCATGATCAAACAACTTCACCAATCTCCTGTCAAAATGACACTCTATGATCTCATTCAAACATCTGAATCGCATCGACAAGCTTTAATTGAGATCCTTCAAGGGATAGAGGTCCTACCTAATGAAACCTTGCCCGTCACCTCCATTTTAACACCCAACCACGTCGCTTCTCTCACCAAACAACCTACCTCCACAACCACTTCTATCCCTGTATACAAAGCCGTTGCTGTCAGTTTTTTCGAAGAAGAAATTGTCGTCTTTGGTGCAGAAGATCCTGATCCAGCTCTTTTCATCTCGGCTTACGTCCGGGACATCCGGGTACATCGTGTTATGATCGACGGGGGTGCTAGCCTAAACATCGTCTCTTCCAAAGCCTTCCAACAGATGAATATCCCTCCTAGCTGCATGTGTGCCAACCCCACCATGTTGCGTTCATTCAACGATGCTATTACTTCTACCTTAGGCACCGTGATCCTTAACATTCGTGTAGGGCCACGTACCTTACCCGAACTCTTCTATGTCCTTGAGGGAGAATTCCAATACAACATATTGTTAGGCCGCCCTTGGATCCGGGCTATGGGATGCGTTCCTTCCACCTTACATAGATGCATCAAATTCGAGTATGAGGGGAAGTCTTACACCGTCAAAGCTGACGCTTCCCCTTTCAAAACCTGTAATATGTTATATCGCCCTAATGATGTGCTTGTACCAGTCAAGGCACCCATTGATCCAGCCCAACCATCTACTTCAACCACACCTCAACCATCCACCTTAACCACACTCACACCTTTGACCAATGAATCCACCGCCGCGAATACCACTTCTTTCCCCGTGAGACAACATCCCAACTTCAGATCCCTTGGTAGATGTTTTTCAATGCCTTACGCTAGGGGAATACCGCCTATACAATGTTAGCACCTTCCATACCCCACAGGAGTACGGACAGTTACATGCACATCCTACCTACGACCGTCGTGTGGGGGAGGTGATCTCCTACGGACCACCTAATTACCGCACCAACCTAACATATGGGGGTGTCGACACATCCTCTGTCACCCCTGAACCTCCCCTTGGTGTGGTTCCCTTCCAATCTGATTTTGATATCTAACCAACCATCGTTTTGCCCTCACCTTCCTGACGTTGTGCTTGGAAGGGTTTTGGTTTTGGTCTTTATGAACAAGGCCGACATACGATCATTCCCGTAACTACCCGCAAACACAAAGATCATCGTGGTCTTGGATTTTTTGAACCACCTACACCGAAGAAACCTCATGTCAATTGTATCCAGGAAAACAATGAAGTCACCCCTTCCGAACCATCATCGCCCATTTTTCCATCTTCACCCACAGAATCGATAGACCCGGAATCTATCCCTCCTAACTTTTTTTTTTTTTCGTGAATGCTATCTTCCTGGGTCCTCTCACTTATCAACGCGATAGTGAGGACCCATCTTCTCTCCCCTTTTGTATCCAGATATGATCGAAGAAGATTCACCTTCAATTAATGTTGTGGAGTGCCAGGATGATGACTCCATCCTCACTTACCTCGGTGCGGATGACTCTTATATTCAACGTGCCTTACCATCTGACACCCAAACTATGTTGAATGAATCAACTATAGAAATCAACATCCATAGAGGATGATCCTCACATTCTAAAGATCGGACAATCTCTCGATGCATTAGAACAAGCCGCCTTCACTACCTTCCTCCGTGCCCGTAATCAAGCTTTTGCTTGGTCCTACGCCGACATGCCAGGAATCGATCCTGACATCGCTGTCCATAACATCACTCTGAAACCAGACTCTAAACCAATTAAATAGAAACTAAGAAAAATGCATCCACGCATTGCCCTCTTGGTGAAAGAAGAGCTTCAACGCCTTCTTTCTGTTTCTTTCATCTTACCTATTGACTATCCATAATGGATTTCTAATGTCGTACCTATCACTAAAGTGACGGGGGACTTCGGATATGCATGGATTTTGGGACCTTAACCTCACTTGCCCAAAGGATGACTTCCCCTTACCTAGCATTGATCAACTTGTTGATCTCACTGGGCCATGAGATGCTTTCTCTCATGGATGGCTTCTCGGGATACAATCAAATTTTGGTAGCCCCGGCCGATCAACATAAAACCACCTTCATTACCCCCTGGGGGACCTTCTGCTATCGTGTCATGCCATTTGGCCTTAAGAATGCTGGTGCGACCTATCAGTGGGCTATGACTTATATTTTCCATGACATTATGCACACTATCCTCGAGGATTATGTCGATGATCTTCTTGGAAAATCTAAACATCGCAGTGAACATCTCGATGTTTTAACCATTATTTTCGATCGCCTGTTACAATACTGTGTTCGTCTTCAACCAAAGAAATGTGTCTTTGGCATCCTTTTAGGAAAACTCCTTGGCTTTATTGTCTCTTTGCGTGGCATTGAGGTCGACCCAGCTAAAGTCAAAGCAATCCTAGAAATGCCCCCACCCACTAACCTCAAACAATTACGTAGTTTGCAAGGAAAACTCCAATCTATCCGGCGTTTCATTTCACAACTCTCGGATCGATGTCAACCTTTCCATCATCTCCTTAAAAAGGACATTATCTTTCAATGGAGCGAGGAGTGCCACCAAGCCTTTGAGGCTCTTAAAGCTTATCTCTTGCAGCCACCCGTGCTTGTCCCACCTCAGGACGATCACCCTTTCTACCTTTACCTTTCTGCCACCGACCATGTTGTAGGAGCCATGCTCACACATCGTGACTCCGAGCATCGAGAACAAGCAGTTTATTACATAAGCCGTACTCTTGTGGATTACGAGACTAGGTATACACACGTAGAAAAGTTGTGCCTAGCCCTATCATTTGTGGCCACCAAACTCTGACATTACCTCCTGAATCACAAAACTTTTGTCATCACCAACGCTGACCCCATACATTATATGTACGCCAAACCTCATCTAAACCAACGCATCACCCGATGGCTTATGCTCCTCACCGACCTCGACCTTGAGTTTGTACACCAGAAATCAGTCAAAGGACAAACTATCATAGACCAACTCGCGGAAGCCCCTTTACCTAGGGAACAATTTACCAATTTTACTTTCCCTGATGAGCTCATCGCAACTCTTTCACTCAGTGATGTGTCGTATCCAATGACCCTCTTCTTCGATGGATCTAAATGCCAGCGCGGTGGAGGGGCAGGTGTTGTTCTCATTCCTCTTGAAGGTGAACCTATGCCTCTTTCATTCAGGCTCGATTTCCCCTACACTAACAACACAAGCGGAATACGAGGCCCTTGTTTTGGGTCTCCATGTTGCGTTACACTTAGGTGTGAAGTCTATTAATATTTTCGGTGACTCTCAATTGGTAGTAAATCAAGTTACTGGCATCTACCAATGTAAAAATGAGGAACTTCAAAAGTACAAACATTACGTGGATTCACTTTTGACCTTATTTTCTCATTATTCTATCAAACCATTCCCGCTCAACTAATAAATTTGTAGATACTATGGCTTGCTTGGCCTCGCAAATTCGGCCTCACCAACTGACTCGGACATATTTGTCTTGGTCCAACAACTCTTTGCCCCATCTTACTTAGTTCCGGATGTTTGTATGGTAAATAATGTATCTGCTGATTCACAGGATACCTGGTATCACCAATTTCACGACTACCTTACAACCTCTGTTTCACCATCCGACCTTACTAGTAATGGAAAACGTGTTTTTCTTAAAAGTGTTTCTCATTATGTCGTCATGGGGGGACTCCTCTATAAACGTGGCTTCGATGGTATCCTCCTTCGTTGTCTAACCGGCGCTGAAGTCGCTCATACCACCCAACAAATCCATGACGGACTTTGTGGCGGGCACTTTAGTGGCCTCGCCATGGCCAAGCGGATCCTTCGCCTAGGATATTATTGGCCTACTATCAATAAAGACTGTTGTGAATATGTTAAGTGTTGTGTTATGTGTCAACAACATGCCAACCTTCAACATACTCCTAGCCACCCATTACAGGTCGCACGAGATCTTTGGCCTTTCTCACAATGGGGTTTAGACCTTATTGGTGAGATTCACCCGCCTTCTTTGCAGCATCACCATTGGATCATCATGGCAACCGAATATTACACTAAATGGGTGGAGGCCGTTCCACTCATTTCAACCAAAAAAGAAAAAATCGTTGAGTTCATCAATCATCACATTATCTGTCATTTTGGTGTTCCTCATCACCTGATAACAGATAATGGAAAATATTTCAAAAATAAGTTGTTACAAGACCTTTGTGACAACTTTGGTATCAAACTTAGCTTCTCATCACCCTACTATCCACAAGCAAATGGACAAGCCGAATCTTCTAACAAAACCTTAATCAAAATTCTCATGAAAGTCGTTAACAATTTGGGAAAACTGGCATGATCACATCCCCTTTGCCCTTTGGGCTTATCGTACCAGCATTCATACTTCCACTAATGCCACACCATTCTCTCTAGTGTATGGTACCGAGGTTGTCTTGCCTCTCGAAATACAAATCCCTTCTCTCAGAATATCTCTTCAGGATATTCTCGCCAATGATGACTTCCGCCAAGAGCGGTTAGCCCAATTAGAGCTTCTTGATGAGCGTCGTCTTACAGCTCTTGACCACCTGCAAATTTATCAAAAGCGCATTAAGCATGCTTATGATAAGCGAATTCATGAGCGTACCTTTAAGATTGGTGATCTTGTCCTCAAAGAGAATCAACATGTAACTAAACTAGAAAAGAAAACGTGGAAAATTTTCTCCTAATTGGATTGGGCCTTACATTATCACTCACACCTATGGATCAGGTACTTATCATTTAGCTTCGCTTAATGGTAAACCCGAGCCTGAACCCCTTAATGCCTTGCATCTCCGACCATTCTATTGTTGAATTTAGTGTTACATCACTTCTTATCTACCTTGCGCTCATCCCTTGAGCTCATTTACCACCTCATACACCTTGTTTTGTGCATCTCAAAATGGAATCAAGCTCACATGGTTTGATCATCACCTCCTCTTAAAGATGCCTTCCCCTTTTTAGTCTGGTCCATGACTTAAAAGTATCAAAATAACAAGTTCTCAATTATATGATTCTGGGATATTCTTGAGTCAAACTTCCTGCAAAACTAGATGCTTCATGCCAAATGGACATCTAGACCACTACGCTCTAAACTAGACTGCTCCCTCGAAGGACAGCTATGTGCAAAGCCGCATCTGTTATTATACACTAGACTGCTCCCTCGAAGGACAACTATGTGCAAAGCCGCATCATGCTACTATAAGTAGACTGCTCCCTTGAAGGATAGCTATACAAAGTCAGCCTCTATCAGAAGCTTCTCACATTGATCAGCTTCGTGAAGACCTCAAGAAACAACAAAATGCATATCCCATATAGACTTCCCGCATCGATCAGTCTATATCCAGAAAAATAAAAGTAGTATTCAAAAGCACTTTTGAGTCATGGACTCGTCTATTTAGGTTTGGATCTATTTCGTCAGAATAATCACCTTATAACAAGTCCTCTACGCCCCAGCTATACCATCCACCTCACCCCACCATTCTTCACAACAACAAAACTCAAGGGACGTGACGTATATCCGATATATTGTGATTATACAACTCTTTTCACCTATCGACTTCTCACCTATGCAAGGTACCTAGGGATTCAAGCTCATCCTATGATAATACGTGGTTTGTTTAGCTCTTTCCAACTTTGGGACACTTTTACCTCTTTTTCCCGAATCTAGGATTATGTGTTGACCTTAATTAGGACACGGTTCCCTAATGCTTGGGTAAGCTAACCCTCGCTTCACCTTTACCCACACCAACACCAACAACATTACCCTACCAATATCAAACTTTTACCAACCAACAAATTGCCTAACCACAACCAAATTGCCTAAATTCACCTCTCCCTGGTCCTAAGGGAGAACTACATCGGTCTGAGGCCCCTCCTTGCTTTGTGCAATGGGCTATGTAGGCAGCACTTAGGAGACATGGGGTCTCCCAAGGTTAGCTCGACCATCCCCTACCATAACCTATCATGTGTGGTGTTTTGCTTAAAAATATAAATGTTTTCACATATTTATATTGATAACACTCACCTTTGTCCTTTACCAATCCAAACATTCAAAACACAAACATTTCTTATTATTATCATAACCTCAAAATCAACATACATATTCAGTTTTATTTAGATGTTAAACAAATACATCTTCTCTATCATCGACGCGTAGGTCGGCATCCTTATTTATTCTTCTACCCCTATGAAATTCACGTAGGCCCCCACGCCTCATCCCGAACCAGGTAGTGATGGTGATCATCGACGCCGCTCACCTGGCCTCTCCATCCTCAAAGGGGCCACTGCTATTGGTTCCTCCCACTGATCCGCCAATCTCTCCTGTAACATACGAATACCCTCTCATGTGGAGGAATCTTGCCTCTAGTCTCTCCACTCGTGACTGTGAAACCTCTAACAATCCCGTTGTCTCATTCACCTGTGTTTGAAGCTGGTGAACTAAACCATGTAGGTGGTCTCTCTCCGCTGTAATCATAGCTATGTCAGGACGATCGGCCCTCTCACGTGCACCTCGCAGCTCTGCTACCCACCATAATCTATAAGACTCTGTCACTCCTGCATCCATTACCCTGCGATCGGCTGTTGTCTCCTCTGGTCCTTCTGGAAGTGTCGGTCGTGGCGGTGAGAAGGGTGCCTGGCGTGTCGATCCTCCTGTATGGTCTATGAGCCATGGGTATATCCTGAACAAATCCAAATTGTCGCGCACGTGATCTAGAGGAATCCTCTCGTACTCACCTGGCTTGTGTCCCATGATCCACCTTAATCGCTCTACACCCCTCAAATCCTCAGCTATGTTCTCCGTCACCATGTAGTTCCCATACGGCCTCCAACGGATATCTGCAATCATCACCATCTCCCACATCTGCCTATAATACTCGGCGTCATCTATCACGGTTTCGGCTCTTGCCTCTTGCTCTGTCTGGACCCATCGTCTGAATCCCAACCTCTGCACTCCTGTCTCTCCTCCCTGGATTGGTCGGCCTATTGGTCGCACACACACAATGTGCTCATAGGCCCAACAATGTAATAAGTATGCACAATCCAGTGTAGTCCTGTGATTTCACCTGCATGCCCATAAACCCCTGTATAGCTCCGCAAGATATGCAGGTGCCCATGTGAAAGTAACGCTACCTTCTATCATCTCACGAATAATACACATCAATGATTTCAGAAATCTTCCCCCGTCCACTCTAGGTAATGCATAATACCCCACCACTATCATTAATACCACTGCCAACCTTGTTGCCTCAGGGTGTGCCGCAAACATTATACCATAAGTGAATGTCAAACCTCGTTGTGTCAAATCTCGTGTGGCTGGACCAAATACTACCGTTATCGCTGCCCGCGCCGCGTTAGGCCCTGCCTGATACACTGGTCTTCCTGTAATTGGGAGTCTCAAAATTTGGAACACATCTTCTAACGTCACTGTCATCTCCCCTGTTGGCAGATAAAAGGTATTTTTTTCAGGATTCCATCTCTCAATCAGCGCCTGCAACATAGCATGATTACATGCGATCCGTGAATAATAGCGGATTCCGCTTAACCCCACATGGTTTATTAATGCCCACTCAGCTGGTGTTACATCCGCTCGGACCCGTGACAACAAAGCTGGCACCCTATCATTCATCCTCAACCCTACTGTGCCTGCACACATTAAACCAACAAACAACAAATCAACAAATAACTTCCAACGTGTTTTTTATCGCAATCCACAAATTTACACAGTAACCGATATCGGTTATAGACAACCGATACCGGTTACCTAACCGATACCGGTTATTCCTAAATGATATCGGTCACTGTCAATTCCAACCACCCCGCTCAAAAAACACCACCTATGATAACTTCTACGCTCGTTTTCCCCTCTCTGTACCTACGCACATATCTCCAACACCTGATTACTTACCCTACAACACTCACCCCATCCCAAACCTTTTGCCTATCACCTTTCTTTTTCATCTCTACCCACTTACCTTCCCACATCCTATTCACATGCATGCAAAAATTTAACTCCAACCAAAAATCATATATACCTCCTGGGATGCAGCAGTTTGAGGTGGAACCTGTCTTCCCTCTCCTCTCTACCCGTTGGATGCTTCTCCTTGTTTAACCATGTTCACCACCCTCTTCACTATTACTTGCCTTTACGCCTTCTTACTCCAAGCTCACGATCACTTTACTTGTCTCTTTCCTCCTTATCACTCAATTCTCCCATGCAACTACCCTGTATGGATGACAAATGCCTCGCATCCTCGTATTTAACATGTTGCATGGCTCTAAAAATAAGAATCTAAAATTGCCTCCCCAACTTTTCTATTTTTAGAAAAGCTTGTTTTAACATAACCGATGTCGGTTATGTAACCGGTATCAGTCAAAGTGACCGACATCGGTTATCTAACCGATATCGGTCAACCTATACCTATTTTGATTATATCAGGCCTTCTCTTTATTTTTTGCAAAATTTTGGCGGCGCCGCCTCTTTTCCCTGCATAATGACATCACTATCAACATCCATCATCATACTAAACATCAATATTTCAAAACATATGCATATCATTAAAACATCATCAACATCATTTATATATACATCACAAACATTCCAATACCATCAACACAAAAACATAAAACATTATAATATATGCACCAAATCCACAATTATACACACCATATGGATCAACCTCATCATCTATATATATCATCAAAACAATGTTACAATATACAAATTGCCCTGCATGGGGCCTCTATCATACAAAAAAAAAATACAAAGTCGGCACGCAGGCCGCTGTCTCTGTCAAAATCTCGACTCGGCTCGCAGGCCGGCCTCTCATGTCAAAAATATACTCGGCTCGCAGGCCGGTATCAACTATACAACATGTACTCGGCTCGCAGGCCGGTATATATAACAAACATGAATACATCAATCCTATGAGGGCACGCAGGCCTCTATATACACACTCGGTTCGCAGACCGGTGTCTCTATCAAAAAAACCCATCTCTGCTCCTGGGGTGACTCAGCTCTCTCCCCCTCCCTCGGCTCGTCTCTCAGCTGGCCCCTGTGCCGGATCTCGCCTCCTACCCATCACTGACCCACCGGCTATGGCTGTGGCCCCCTGTGACCTGTGACTCGGGATGTCTCGGCTCTGTGAGCTGCATATGGCTGATAGTCGGCCCCGGTACCATCTAGTACGTCCTGGTAATAGCGGGCCTCCGCTCTCGCCTCCATGTATCGGGCCCGTGCCACCATGGCTGGTGGGGCTGGTCCCCCGGCTCCTAATATAAGCTGGGCCCTACCCTGCCTGTACACCCTGACCCTGCGCCTGTACCTGTGGTGGTGGTGGAGCTGCCATCGGAGCCTGAACAGGGACCTGTGCCTGTGCCTGAACAAGGATCTGGCCCGTGCGTGTGTGCTGCATGTGCATGTACATGTGCTGCACTGTGCTGTCATCCGTACTGCCCTCGTGCTGGGCCAAGCAACCCCTGTAGCACTCCGATTTGTGCTGCCTGTGTAGCAACAAGCTGCCCTGTAATAACTGCACCTAGCCCAAGAGATGGTCCCTCTCACTATAACAGCCACCAAATCTGGCTGTGCGGGCTGTGCTCTCATGGCTGCCCTCTGCCCTACCCACCAAACCAAAAATGCACCTGTAACACCGGCGTCGTCCACCGTATCATCCGCCGGTCTCTCCATGACCCAGACTGGGTCCAATGGCTGTGGAAGAGGTAGTGGTGCCTCTACATCCTCCCTCCGATACTGTGGGAAGGGAGGTGGCTCATCCTGTCGTAGGCCCAACTGTCGGCGTACCCTCTCTAGGGGAATCCGCTCATGCTCCCCGGGTCTCCGTCCAGCTATCCAGAAGATATACTGGATCCATCGTAGCTGTGCTCGGGCTCCTCCACGGGGCTGATGGCCTCTGTATGGCCTCCATATAATATCTAGTGCGGTCAGGCCCTCTAACATATGCCTGTAGTACGTGACATCTCACCCTGCGATAACCGCTCGTGGCTGGCCCACGACCCCCAACCACCTCTGAAACCCATACCTATACACTTTGCCTGCAGCCCTGGCTACTGGGGCAGCCCTACAGGTCGTAAACACACAATGTGCTCGTAGGCCCAAGCAGTGTAGCAAGAATGTCGAGCATATCCCGAATCGCCTCATACGGCGATAGCCCCAGAGCTCTCTGTATAGCTGCACCAAATACACCGGTGCCCATGCATAGCAGGTGTGCTCCTCCACCATCTCATGTAATACTCCCATCAGAGCCCATGGGAAGCGACCTCCCTCTGAGTCCGGGAGGGCGAAGCAGGTGATACCAATCATCATCAGCACGGCAAGCCGTGTCTCCTATCGATGCGCGATACATATCGGTAGCAGATGCTCACACTATGATATGTAATCAATGGGGCTGCATCCCCGAATACCTATAGGATGCTATCCATCGTTGTCTCGGCATCCACCTGGAACACCGCCTCACCTATGATCGGCAGTCTCAGGATGCGATACACATCCTCTAGTGTGACCTGTCATCTCTCCAGTCGGGAGATGGAAGACATTGGTTGCGGATCCCATCTCTCGATGAGGGCAACCATCAGGCTGTGGTCCCTATCCATAGCCCTATATCTCTGGACTCGCCAAGTCCAACCTCCCGCATGACTGCCCACTGCGCTGCAGTCACATGTGGCCGCATCGCCCCAGTAGAGGCGGCATCCGATCCCGCATCGTCATCCTCAAATTAAATTTCTTTGGCGTGCTGCAAAACAACCCACTCCATCAGGCCTACCCTTTACAACATAACTACCTTAACCCTCTATACTCACTCCCCCACCCAATAACCCAATATCACTAGCCCCACCCAACAAACACCTACAATATCCCCTTTACCTATCCCACAACCTACCAACTACCCCACTCATACTCCACCCGCTTTACTCTCATCCTCTAACTATATCCCAGCCCATTTAACCCCTCCTAATTCATCCACAACCCATAACCTATCCTACCCGAAACTAGCCCTGACCCGATTACCCCCACCCCAATAACCTTTCCTAGCCACTCTACCTTCTCCCCCTTCACCCCAAAACTCTATCCTACCCGCCTACAACAAATCAATACACCTACTTTCACAACCTTACCTCCTGCCCATGGTGACCGGTACGGTCACCCACGACCGCCGTCGGTCGACACATGACCGATGCCGGTCTCAAAAACCACTATTCTATAGTTGTGACCGATGTCGGTCGCTTAGTGACCGACATCGGTCACTGTGGGATTTCGGGGCCGGATCGAAAACGGCCCCCAAATCCCCTTTTTTCTATTTTTAACCTATCTACCCAGCCCAATTGCCTAAAAACTTACCCACCCTGCCGTGTTGACTTACCTAACATATCTACCCACTCCATTTTACGATTTACCTTCATTTATTCATTATTTTATCACATTTTAGATTCCTACCCCAAAACCCACATCCTAGCTAAATTCATCAACTTCACACAAATAGGGATTTAGAACCTACTGGTACGACTACACGTCGTCGTGGTGGGATAGGTGGTGGTGGTCCAGCTCCTCCAGCACCTCCTGCTCCTCCAAGTTGTGCCATAGCTCCAAATCTCCTCAGCAGGGTCCTCAACCAATCAAACTCTGCCTCCTGATCGCTGGGGCCTACCAATAACTCACTCCTCCACTCAACTAGTGCCAACTCAGCCCACAAACTCAACAAAATCAATTCAAAACTCAGACAAGCAAAAGGTTGGCACTCAAATTGACAATGTGAAAATGACACGCCGTATTTTTCTTTTTATAGGTTTTGACCTATAACCGATATCGGTTAGAGCGCGCCCTAAAACACCGATATCGGTCTTCTAACCGATACCGGTCATAACTAACCGATATCGGTTACATGCCTAGTTTTTCCTAATTCCTGCCCTTATCCACCAATTTCCATTTCTCATCACATCGCCTACCCCGGCTTTGCTAAATAGCCTTATTTTGAATTCATGGGCCCAACCCAAGGCCGTAACCACTCAATTGGCCGACCCAAGGCCGCAACCAATCACTTGGCCCAACCAAGGCCGCAACAAACCAATCGGCCCGACCCAAGGCCGCAACAAACCAACCGCCCGACCCAAGGCCGCAACCAATCACTTGGCCCGACCCAAGGCCGCAACAAACCAATCGGCCCGACCCAAGGCGCAAACCAACCGGCCCGACCCAAGGCCGCAACCAATCACTCGGCCCGACCCAAGGCCGCAACAAACCAATCGGCCCGACCCAAGGCCGCAACAAACCAATCGGCCCGACCCAAGGCCGCAACAAACCAACCGGCCCGACCCAAGGCCACACCCAATCACTTGGCCCAACCCAAGGCCACAACCAACCAACCAGCCTGACCCACGGCCACGCACCATTAAGTACCTCAACCGAGGCCCACAAATCAAAAATTCTCTCCACCCATCATTTACCTATTTGTTCAATCGAGCTCACCTGTTCGTGTTTTAGCATGACTAGGATACTTGACTTGTTCAGCCGACCAGCTTTGCCTAGACCAAGACCGTGATGTTTACTTCAACCAAACCAACCATTTGGTACTGCTGAACATGCCTAAAATGTTCTGGTACCTTACCCGTTATATCCCCTGGAGCTACTTCCTATGCCTTGGATACCAGGATTATATCAACCTTGTTTGGATAAACTATCGACCTTTGCCTATGAATTGCTTGTTTGCTCTTCAAATCATGTACCCTGGTCGCACTACTGCATTTCAACGTGTGTCTGTTTCCTTGAACTTACCCCACCATCTTACCATCATCATTCACCCTTTATCAACCCTATCCCTGATTTCACGTCGCCTCAATCTGTGATAGATTTGAGGGGGATTACCTATACCCTTAACTGGGGCAACCACTTCTTATTATTGTCAGTGTAGCTTTACAAGGCAAGCTACACGACAACAAGGGGCAAATGTAGACACCAAATTTGGGTCTTACGACGCCTGTACCCCGCATCTCGTCCTGCAACCTAACCCTACCTCACCACCTAAACCTTGCACACTTAATTATTTATTAATTACCTTATAATTAATAAATCCACATCTCCAACCCTGCCACCTCACCTCACCACCTCACCATGACCTAGCCCTAACCCTAAACCAACCTAATTAAGACCTATGACTTGGTCCAGACTCACACCCATGACTCATCACCCCTCACCCGCACCAAAACGAGCCTAATAATGACTTGACCAAGCCCACAACTGATCCCTCGGGAGAAAAGGAGGGAAAGATGGCTATTTTACTAAAAATAGCCACTTTGACCTAACCGACATCGGTTCCTACTCGACCGCCGTCGGTTACGTAACCACCATTGGTTCCCTGTTAATGACCTCCCCAACCAAAAAGAGAGGATCTGGAATTCATTTTTGGAAAAAGAAGAAAGAGAAGTGAAAAAAAGCAGAAGAGGTTGCAGAGAAGAGGATCGAGCCGAAGACTTCAACTGAGCAACTGGATCACTGTCACACTCATTCAAGCATTGGAAAAGACTGAGGATAGCTTCATCAGCTTGCTTTCCAATACCGGATCATCCCAACTAAGCCTTACTTGTCGCCACCACATTCCTTGGACTGTATCTTCATCAGAACCGAGTAAGTATTATCTTGTAGTTCTTTGTTATCATTTTTCTTTAATTATATTCACCTTCGAAAGGAAGTTAATATTTCTTGGGCCTAAGGCGGTTCCTCACTTATTGTCTAACTAAGATATGGTGGTCTTGTATTCTTACCACAGTAGTCCTTCCTAGACAAAAAGGAGTTCTTCACAATATCGATCTCTCTACGGTATGGCACACCTCCCCAACACTCAAGGCAGTATTCCTCCTAGCCCTAACCCTTATTTTCTCAAGAGAATGAAAGGATAGAAGCAACTCTATTCCGGAACCAAATTCTGTGTGAAACAAACACATTGATGGTGGCGAAATAAATGCAATGCATCATGGCCATTCATTCCACTTTTTCAATTTTAAAAATGAGTCATCCACGTGGAAAATTATTTCATTAATGTGGGCTCAAGAAGACTTTTTGTATACACCTTCGGAGGTGAATTGAAAATTTTCTTGTGTCGCTTTATGATTGCGAATATTCGAATAATATTCATCAAGTCACGGGACCGACTTTTCATTTTGTGAATGCAATATAAAGTTATAAGTTTGCAAGTTACACCCGCCATACCGCATTCAATTGGGAACCATAATGTACCAATAAGGAAAGGAACAAAAATGAAAATAGAGACATGACCAAGGAACAATTTATACAGGTGATCCTTCATATTTCAGACCTAAATCACAATTGGTTTCCATGCAAGAATTTTCAAAAATAGTACATATCCAAACATGATCCTCGATTAAAAAAAAAAAGGAAAGACAAATCCACATATAGGAGAACCAAAATATTAAATCGCACCCCCATGGGAAAATAGAAAATACAACATACATTGAAGGCAAAGATTAAACAAATAGGGGTGAGATTATTTCAAGCACAAACAGATTCAACAGTCTATTTTTCCCGAATACAAAATCTTCACAGTATTTAGCTCCCTGAATAAATATAATGTCCCCTATAAAATCACATGATATATTCAATGCCATGAGATAAGAAATACTTTCCCTAAGACCTTCAAGATTTGAATCAGTTCTAATTTCTTCTCATAAGAATAAACCCATTCCATAAGGCTTAAAACACCTTTGAGATAAGCCTTCTTGACTATGGATTTCAAGATGAAGGTGACATGGAAGCACTTGCAGGGGAAGTAGTGGCAATTTTGTCATAGGTGGAGTTTTTGGTATGGATGCTTCGAGATGGACACATGTTGTCTAAGTTTATTCGAAAAAAATATGGCACTTGAGAATCCTTTATAGGTGAAGACATTGATGGTACTTTCTATAGATGAGTAATATGTTTCTCAAATGCAGCCATTATGTGAGAAAGAGAAGATATATTATCCATAGATACCTCCTCCACTTGAAGAGTGTATGCACCTATGGGAATTTCCTTTTCAACTAATGCCTCATTAAATAAGAGAGGAGATGTGTCGATGGTGCTATTAAAGATGGCAGCTGCATTGGAGTTAAAAAAATTAGTTGTTTGGGAGTCTTCTAATCTTCTGTCAAAACAAATGGTAGTACATGACTTGAAAGGCATAAAAAAATGGATTTATCTTGACCAATCTCTCGTATCAATGGCATCCTAATAGCACGAGTTGTTAAGTGACCATCACATTCCTCCTAGTCTACAATGTCAAAAATCATTCTTACGAATGCTTCATCAGGACAGGACAAATGAAAAAATGAGAGAAAAGTTCTTGAGGAAATTTCTTTCAGACTGGATCTCAATTCTACTTCTTCCATTTTTTAGAAAAGGATGAACGCTAACTTCTTTAAACTGAATCTCTAAGGAAATATATGAGCCTATGAAGAGATTGATGATAAATTATAGAAAAATGGAGTCTAAGAATAGTTGTGCCAAAAATCATATCATAATTAAATGTCAATTTTTTTGTTATAATTGAACGAGATAGGAAAGGTGAAATTGATGGGAACTACTAAAAACGGGTTGTTTGTCTTGATCACACAAAAATAAACTCGGTTCAAAACAAAATAATACGATTATATGCATCCTCGAAATGGATTTCCAAAAGGAGAAGGTGATCGGTGTCAAATCAAGTTACATTAAAAAATCAAAATAATCATCAAAGGTTTATCCCTACTATAAATCTCAACTTTCTCAAAAGTGGAAAGAATCAGATTGATGCACATAATAATATTAGTAGATGGAGAATGATGGCATGACACCTTGGTCATCATAACAAGACATTAGAGTGTAAACCACACTTGGAAGTACCTATCAACGGTTTCTCCACATGGAAAAATAGGAATTGGAGTGGTCCCAAAGTAATAACTAAAAATCAAAGTGTTGCTACCCAAGTGGAGTAAACTCCTTACAAGGATTCATCATTATAAAAAGGGGGAAATGAAACCGTGAGAGAAGTCACAATCCTATATATACAAGGACCATGTCCTCGTATAAGGGGGTTTTAAAATGTTCCATTTTCTTGAAAAACATTGAAGGATACTACTGTAAAGCTTGAGTTCTCTTTAATGAGATACATCTGAGTTGTTTTGTTTAAAAAAAATCTGATGTCAAGGTTATTTCAAGTGTACAACCATTGATAGGCATTGAGAACATATTTTTGTGTTCTCTTGTTAATACTTTTGGAAATTAAAATGGATGGTGTATGTTCATGGATTTATCTTGTTACATTCGGGTTATGTGCTTTAATTGATCGATTACATTTCTTGTTGCAATATTTTGTTCATGTCTCCTTTGGATTACACTAGATTTGTCCTTAATGGTGGTATTCTAGTAATTGGGTTGATGTTGTATTGAGAGCATTCTCTTCACAACATTGTGCACAGATTTTAAATTCCTTATATAGCCATTTTGTTGTAGATATTTTTGTTATCCTTGAGTGAATCTTAGGTGTAATGGATTAGGATCCATGAACATTCTGTTAAGATGTTGTCATGAGCCTTTGTGTATAATTTCTTAAAGGTTGTATGGGATTATGCATTTTTGGGTATCCATGAATGCAAATCTTCCTTCCAAGGGATTGTTTCTAATTGATCAAAAATTCTTTGCATCCAGGATGACATTTTGCCATTGTTGAGTTTTAAGGATTGTGTTACAGTCAGTTCCATCATGGTATAATCTCCCATCCCCACAAAATATAAACCTATTATCACCTTAATCCTACAAACCATTTCTATTTTCTCTGCTTATAAACATATGTCAAGGAACTTTACAAATCTCATCTCCCCTACTAAGAATATGCAGAAGCACGTGGAATTTATTGTTGTCTATAGTAACCTAAGTCTAGTTGGATTGACATATGCACCATTTAGTGTGAAAACTTGTGAGAGTTAAATTTTGCATCTATTGGTCATGATCATCCAAGAATAACCTATATACTTCAAAGAAATTTAGGAACAAATATCTTATATTCCCCTTTGTATTTTCGGGTTATATTGCGTTTCTCTCACCCGGTCAAAGGCAGAATAGAAATAGCAGGGTAGGCCATCCCCTTTTATATGTCACTCAATCCCTCCAAATCCTAGTCCTAACAAGTTTTCCAAAAATTTCCCGACCACAAAAAACATGAAAATCCATTTTTTCATTCTTGAAGCACCACTAAGTCCATTTGTTGATCTTTATCAGGCCCCAGAAGGAGGTATAAGATTAGGTACCAACATGACCGACTCATGTTCTAACGTCCAAAAATATTAAGAGTCGTATGAGAAGGTATAAAGGAAGATGATGTTGAAATTATATTGTAGTGGTTAATTTGAAAGTATATATATCATTCAAACTTAGGCAATAGAGAGTGAAGCTACCAAATAAAAGAAATATAGAGATCATTCAAATTAGACTATTGAAAAGTGTACAAGAGAGAAGAGAAGAAGGGGAGAGTGATTTGTGGAAAAGAGAAGAGCATAAACATAAAGTGATATAATTTCATTAATTGTACCAAAGTATTCATATTCGAGTATGATTTTATTAGTGTATATGAAAAGAAGTAGAATTTCCATTATCCGGTTGAAGAAGCAACTATAAAAGGTGGAAGTTTATATTGTTAAGGTTGGTGCCTCACAAAATTGGGGATTTGTGTCTCCAATGGGTTAGTTCTCACAAAAAGGATAACTCAATTATTTTCATTTGGGATTGTATCACCGGTATTTTGGTGCCTATAAACAATTGTAAAACATTTAATTTGGGATGGATTTGGATGGTGGATCCAAGCATTCTTATTTTGTGGTTTTTCCGAGAGAGGGTTTTCCACGTAATTTGTTTGTTCCTCTTTTTAATGTTGTTTTGAATGGTTATGCATATTTTAATTTTGGATATTATTTTTAATAACTATTTTTTTATTATATTGATTCATCCCCCTCTCATTATAAGTGTGTGTTTAACTCTATTATGAGGAAAATACAATAAACTAGGACACGTGTTGGAATACCTTTTCTCACCAAGTTCAAATATTATACTAATGTGAAACATGTGTTTATCATTGGGATTATCTAATATAGAGAGGAAAGTAAAATCCAATGGTCTTCTAGGAAGTGGTAACATCTATCTTTAACAAGTGTCAAACATCGGTTTAGGTTGCAAGCTATATAGGGAGACAACTAAGCTATAATGTATAATCAAAAGTTTGAGTCATAAAATTTAAAAGCATTAATTTTCATGTTCTCTTTGATACAATCAAAGCCTCATGAAAAATCAGTAAATAGAATTCACTGAAAGATGGTTACTTTAAAGACAAAAGAAATTAAAAATATACTTTTTATTGTAAAATCTCCATTTCCATTAGTTGTATCTCACTTTTAATTATTTTTACATAGATGAATTGAGAGAAACTTGAAGGAAACTTGAATTTTCATATAGCTCTATCAAAACACTTGAGATAAGGTTTAAGCATGAATATTAATAGTGAACCAAAGAAAAGAGTGAACAGAGAAGCAATGGCACCATAATAAGAAGTCTCAACTTCAACCCCATGCAAAAATTAAGAGATACTTGAATTCATTAAGGCATTCCAATTCACATCGGAAATTAGATTTAGTTGTTTTGGGAGATCCATGACTATGATAAGAAATATGGAGGGCATGAATTATTAAAAAAAAAACCAAAAATATTATGAATACTTTAATTTATAAAATATTATGGCATCCACAACATTGCCTCCAAGCTAGAAGTCTTCCCTTGTAATGACTTGTTCTTATATGTATTTACAACATTAGCTCTCTAAGATGGAAAGATCACATCCATAGAAAAAAATTATACCATTTCCTAATTACAATAGATACCTTTAATGCTATGTATAAATTAACCCTCCCATATTGTCATATAATCAAGATACAATGATGATAGAACATGTGAATGATGGATACTTATTTGAAGAATTAAATAATTGGGCTAGTGACCTTCTAGAGTTAAATAGAGGAAAATGTACCTTCTTGTTGCTCTATTTAACTAAATTTTTATGAAGTAGACTCAATGGAGCTAAAAAATATGACGATGTTAATTAGGCATGGATCTCCTTGTTGAGTATACTTCTCAAGGATAAGAAACCCAACTATGATTCTCAAGGATAAGAAACCCAATTTTGGAGATCTCTTAAATTTTAATTTTTGAAAGCGTTGGGATATGGCTATAGTTGGGGAAAATTTCAATATGTTATCTTATTTAGTGGACCTATTTTATGTTGTCATAACCTTAAAACCACTATTTTCGAATCAAGTTACCCACCACTTATGTTGTTATGCACGTGTTGTTTTAAATTTTTATAGCCTGACAACCATGGTCAATTAATCTGTTGATATTTTTTAGGGATTTTATCCAAATATTTGTATTTCAATAGAAGGTATGGGAGTGACTAAGATTTTCCTGAATTATAAGAATCAATCAAGAATATTAGAGCATATTGGTATCATAGAGAATTTTCATTGATCAAAATAAAGGGAAATTTGAGTGCTCCATACAAATTACCAAGACATGTTCCAGAAATATTGGCTTCTATAGATGTAGCTTGGCAAAGAAGAAAATGGGATTGGAGGATGGTGTAAGGGTGTATCACAAAACCATGTCCATTACTCCCTTTCTCAATAGGGAGATATAAATTCAACCCCTATCGATCCATTCTCAATTTCTTTAGGCAGTATTAGTCCTTTGATTATCTTGTAATGAAAATTTATGGGAAATGTAACCCTCATGGTAGGGTAATTAGGAATATAAAGCAATTGAGTTACATGTACCCTCACACTTATGAACATTCTAATGTTGATTATTATTTATATCATTTGAATCTTGCATCGTAGAAGTAGTGGGAAAAATTAGAGTTACATGGTTGTTCTACAAGAGGAGGACTAAGTTTAGATTCCTCTAGGTTCACTCGATGTTATTTAAATGGACTTGTAAATGATAATTTTAGATTTGTGCCTCTATTCCATTAAATATCAATATCAACAAGTATGACGTGAGATAATTTTACCTCTATTTGGTTAACTCAAACAAGATCAATGTCTCAAATATAATCATTGCCATTAGTACCATCACTTCCAATCATGATGCAATCTATTGGGGAAGGAACAATCCCTATGGATAGAGGGAAAACATATATAATTTTATGATGGATCAATTATAAATATCATGACATGCCATATTTCTATGATACAAGAGCCACCACCTATGATAGTGCCATTTACTAATTTTTGATAAGTTCTATTATTCCTACTTTCATTGTGGTTAGTAGTATATTTTTACCCTATGATGGTTTTTTCCACTCTTTACATAATTTCTTTTATTTCTGTCATAGTTTATATATCATCTCCTTCTTCTCCCACAATCATTTCACTCACTATTTCTTCTTCCTCGCCCCTTACTTCTTCTACTACCACCACATTGTCGATGTTATATTCACCATCCATTATTATCTCAAAAATAATTGTGAGGCTTGTATTGAGGAAAGATACTGCACATCCCATCTCATTCATAGAGATGATGACATCTAAAGGAAAAGATATATTCATTCCCTTATTACCATTTTCTATCCCTTAATTTAGACCTTCATTCCATTATATTTCAAGATCACCTTTGCCAAAAATACCACTACAAATACCTATAAGTCATATCACTAGTCAACTAAGGCATCCATTTCCAATTGTACCTCCTTATATGTGTCATCCCATATTGAGACCTTTATACAAGATCCTACTACCTCAATTCCTAATGTTTCACCCTAAACTTCATCTATCATGATGGCATCTGATTGAACAAGTTGTAGAAACTTCTAAGGAGAAAGTAGAATTATCAAAATAATAATGGAAAAAACATGAATTAGAAATAAAAATCCAAAGCTATAGCATACCAACCATGAGAGGTTTCTTTATATTACAACAAGGACAAGAATCTACAAAAGTTGATTACAAGAAAGATCATAGCCCAAGCCTAAGATATTCTACTCGGGATGAAGAGGATATCATAGGAGTATCCAATAAAATATCAAGCTAAGGAGAACTAGTCATGGATCCCTTAAACATCATGGAAGCTTCGTAAATATTGCTAAAGGATATATGTAAGAATCTAGAGAAGAGGATAGTTCCATAAGAATAGAAATCATTACACCTCCTACTCTTAGATATTTAATAAGTTTAGACTATTAATAAAGTGAAGGTCCATGCAAGACTTTTCTCATCAACACGGTGGTCGTGGATAATAATTATAATATTTTCCATCAAGCACAAAGTATAAGTCCACACCCATCTTCTTGAGGATAAATTTTTCTTGCGAGAAGGACACTATTTTTGGAATTTGTTTTATTTGGCTCTTATTAGAGTTTATATTATTTATTTTTCAAATCTCTGTATGTAAAATAGTTTATCCCAATTATGATGATTCAAATTGGGTGGTTAATCAAAAATATATAATCGTATAACTAGGATATTCATTGTAAATATGAGAGTTTGTTCTCATATAGCTTTTTAGCTTTATTTAACTCTATCTTTTGCTTAAGTTTTAGTTTAGGGTCCCCTTTTTCAATGAGTTTCCAAACACATGTAGAGCATGAGGTTATATCCTGTGACTCTATAAATACATACATATTTATTGTAATACTCTTGATAGTAGTGGACAATTATATAGAAATAATTTTGAGCTCTACATTGTTTTTGTGGGTTTTGGATTATTTTTAATTATTAATTCATGTCTTGATTCCTAGAAAAATTATCTTTTTGTTATTAAGAAAATTTTGCACTTCAAATATTAGTTTAATTTTGTAGGGTAAAGAAACTGAGCTATGCTAATATAATTTCATTAGTTGGTGTTTATTATTCTTACATTTGTAGATGTATTTTGCAAACTCACAAGTTTAGGTAATCAAGAGATATTAGCAAGTGATAAGTATCTTATTTGTATGAAATTTATTTATCTTGAATAATATTTAAGATGATTAAATATTGCATGTATGCTTTGTGAATGAACTATGATTATTTTCTTAGATTTTGTAGACTATTAATTCCTTTTTTTAGTATCCTTTTACTGATCTCTTGAAACTTAAAAATAATAGAGGTAAAACTACTTCTTGTATTCTTTGGTTTGTGTCTATGGTTTAGCTAAGGTAAGAGGTGTTTGTAAATCTTAGTGGCTAAAATATATTATAATTACCTTCTATTCCCTACCCTTCTCTTCTTTTTTTAGTTTTTTTAAAGTCCCAAATCACTTAGTTAGGATTAAATCATTGTGAATATAAATAGGATGAGCTAAAATCCAAATCGGGATTGTATGAATCTAAGAAAGTAAAGGTTTAATAGGTGGTTTTTCCAAACATGTTGGTTCATCTAAGGTTAAACTTTGGTTCTATAATTCCTAGAGTATTCCATACCTTGAATCTAATTTCCAACAGAGATTCTAAAATGAGTAGGATCAAATTCTTTTCTTCTAGTGTGTAACAAACTAACATCAACCTCTCTTTAAAAGGAAGGAGTATTCACCATAACCACTCTTGTAGTCACTCTATGTGTGGTTATCTACCTTTCCAAAAATCATTAAGTTCTACTTCACATGGGTGGGTCTATCCACTATTTTACAATAACATTTGCACTCCTTTACCTTTTAAGGTTCCCTAGTTGGTGTTAGATATATCATAGGAATGTGATCAAGGTTATGGTAATGATGAGTTTGAAGAAGTAAAAACGAATGGAACCACTACTTGGAAGTCAATTTCATATGGGTTTGACCTTAAAAACAAGGATGGAGCAAGGTTAAAGACACATAACCTCTTCTCATTATCAATTTTGTTGTTGACTTGATAAAATTACTTTATAATGTTAGTTTGATATTATTTTTTTGCAATATTTGTGTAAACATAAGAAAATACACCTTGTGAAGAATATTTTTGGTTATCATGCTTAGGAATTGGATCATTGAAGCTTTTTAACTTGGCATCATCGGTAGTTGGTTAGGAAGCTTTAGTGGGCTCATCCCATTCAATAACTTGATAATTTATAAGATCTTGAATAACATGGTGAAGCTTTAAGAAATGGTTTGTAGAGATCCCAACACATCTATGATAATAAAAATGATAATTAACATTTAAATTATTTCCCTAAGGTCTACTCATATTTACCTAAAATTATGGATGGAGAGATATGATATTCCACTCACGAAATTGTTTCAATACAACATGGGGAGGAATTGAAAAGTCGAGTAAATTAATGATGCAAAGGTTGGAGTTACTGACTTAAAAGGTTACAAGATCACATTAACGATATCTTTAGAAACATATTTGACCTCATTAGGTTTTATTTTGGATGTGAGTTTTCTTAAAAAAATAACATCATATGTAGGGGATAACTATCAACGCAATTGAGTTTGTTCATATGTAATAACTTAGCCCCGTGCTCTTTCAAGGTATGACATAGATCGTTGAATGATTGAAAATTATCAAAAATGACCAAATATTGTAAAGGTGACAATAAGATTTGATTAAAAATTTATCATAATTCATTATCACCTAAGAGATTGTTCATCTTGGTGATCAGGGTCTTATAATGCAACACATAAGTATTGAGAGGTTCGGAGAGAGCCTTGTCATATTTAAGCCAATTAGGAAGAAATTTTTCCTCAATATTGATAGAAAATTGTGCCGAAATAGATTTTATAAATTAGTAAATACTCACATAGAATGAGTGGGAAGAGTGTAAAACCATTGTAATATGAAGTCCTTAAGACTTGGGGAAAAATCTTGGTAAGAAAGATGTCATTAGAAGCATAATTGAAAAAAGAAACATGAAATGAGTGAATATGCTCATCAAGATCCTCTTTTCCGTTATAGATAGGAAATTTATAAGTGAAAAAACCAATAAGAAACCCATAATAAAACACTTTGGGTGTAAGGGGATTTGTAATTCACTATTTCGAATCTATAGTGTTAGAAGAAACATATGTAACATGTTGCGCAATTGTAACATTTTTATTATAAAATATGAACAAGAAATTCATGAGATTACGTGCTAGAAGAAGACACATGCAAACCATGAGGAGTAGATATGGGATGTCGATGGAAATTTTAGTAACAAGAAGAAGCATAGAAATATATGTCATTAATAGATGAGTTTCACATAAAGGGGTAATAACTACCTATATGGGAACAACATGTGTCATGGTATGTGATAACAAAGCATTCTTAAGTTGATCTAGTGCAGCGTAGAGTAGGAGATTGATTTTATAGGGATTATCTTGCAATAATTAACTAAATTATTGGGAATCCTCATCAAGAAGACCTTGATCATGTTGGTCGGGTTAAGAATTAGAGCCCTAGGCTTGGCGACCGTGATCAACAATGATAATAAAGGAAGCACTAGCAAATAGATCATGTGTTGGATTAGTAGAGCAGGGGACACAAAACATCATGAGTGGGACATTATATGGTAGTATGATATATGGTGACCGGTAGAGGGTTCGAGTAAGAAATGGTGTCACTTGAAGAGAATCAATGGGTGAATTATCATTGCCTTTGTTAAGAAGGGTGGTGCTAAGATCATCATCACAATATAAATAAAAAGTGTATGGATAATAGTAGATGAAATTTCTAAGTCATTAGTGAATGTTGACTTGAGGGGGTGGTATCATATTAAATTTGGTGGCATAAATCATGGAGCAAAAATTGCTAAAATAATTTTTGGGTAAGATTTGGAAGAATCAATGTGGCTCGCAGTAAAGGCTTCAAATTCAATGGAAAATTTGTATTCCATGGAAAAGACAATAAAAGAGTGACCATGGAAAAGTAGGCATGATAGTAAATAAGGAAGCAAAAACCCACAAAAATAAACATGTACCCAAATAGACACCCTAATTCAACTAGGGTTTAGATATCAATAGGGATAATAAATACGGAACTAATAATATCATAGATTATGTGAAGGGTTTGATCAAAAGTGGGTTCACCAAAATATTTTATCCTTAATTAAATTTTGGGTCAATTTAATTAGGTTTAGGATGTATAAGATTTGATTTAAAAATATAACAAAGATGATTCAATAAAATAACTACTTGATTTACAACTCGGATCGAATAGAAATAATTAACACTCATTAATCAACCTAACATGCAATCAAAACCACAAAAATATGTATAGAATAACTTATATGATTTCCTAATGGTTTCGGGAGATATCTAGGACTGTGAAATAGAGAAATATGAAGATCTAAACATGTGAAACCCTCATAAATTGGAATGGATCTATCATTGCACTTCATTCAAGATTATACCATTAGTTAAATACCATACCATATGGTGTAGCCCCTTCTATATCATATTGGACCTACTGTGAACCCGACTATGAAACTTTCTAGGTTGCTCACCTTCCTAGATTTTTCCATCATTGTCAAACCCTAGTTGTTACACATGTAGTGAAGCTCTTTGAATGGACTAAACATCACTTCAAACCCTATCCATGGATGAAGAGTCATGTAAAAATATATTAGAAGGATTGTGGTACCCCTGTGCACTTCGATTTTGGCACTACTCGAAGAGGCTTTAACATGCATGTCATTATCCACCTAACATGTGATATCTAGATAGATCAATCAAATTTGAAAATTACTTTAACCATGCTTTCTTTGACTTGCTTTATTTCTAAAGAAAATTGGAGAGAGGATGTTTGGATACTTTTAGATGAGATATATGGTTTCCTTAAACTATTTTATAGGTCCATACCCTATGTGGGTGCTTCCCTACTGATTATAGATGTGTAATTATGAGAATCATTGAGCTTTGGATGCCTTTTCTAGGTGTAAGAATTGAGTTTTCTAGTGCATTTCCTTAGGAGTTCTAGGTTAGCAAATGAGGTAGTGTTTACTTATTTATGTATGGTTCTATAGATGATTTTATAAGAAATGAAAACCTAGGTGAATTATAAGACCAAATGAAAGATTTTAATTTGAAAGTGCAATTAGGATGCATATTTTCCCAAACTATGTGGTCCTATCTAGGATCAGGGAATATGCCAAATGAAGTTTGGAGCTAGTAAATAGATGGCTCTCTATAGATCTTGTGCATTGAATTCTTAAGATGTCTCAATATGTTAGTGTACAAGTATAAACAAGATAAATAATGAACCTTGGAAAGTGTTAAGTGGGAATGGATAAGTAGTATTTATCATAGCAAGAGTGTATAGTCAAACCAAGAGTTTCCAAAGTGAAAAATACCAAATTAAATTTTTACAGTCCCTAACAAAATATTTTGCCAACAGGTTTTTGTGCCAATTAGGGGAATATTTTTTTGTCTTGCACCCTATAGTTCCACAAAATCCTAAAAAGTAAAAAATTCCAAAAATCATTAAAATGAGACTTAATGCTTTTACTTGAGTATATCCATGTCTTTTTTGTAAATGACCATATCTGGTAATGTCTCATTATTATATTCAAACTTCTTAATCCAAAATATTCAAGAAAACATAGTTGTATATTTGAGGTGTTATATTTGGGAGATCCATGCAAAAAGAACCACTTCAATAATGTTCCACAAGTCTTGGATGAAGAAGAAGAGTAGGTTGATTTGTTGGGAAGACTCCAACTAGATGAGAGATCATAGAATCAATAGAGAAGAACATAAAGTACAGTCTGGCATATATAAGGTACACAAATGCTTATAAAGCTAGTGGTATGGTCGATTGTATATTTGAACTACAAAAATAAGTTGATTTCAGACTTGCTCCCATATGGTTTTAAAAATAATTCATTGAGATTCATCTTAAAAATCTATTTAAAATTCATAATCCTAGTCTTATTGCATCTCCCATCTCTCGACCACCGTTGAACACTCTTCCTCTAGATATGGTTGTACCTATTCCTTGGGGGAAAACTATTGGTTTGTTGGCTTTGACTCCTCCACTTCATGAATTTCCTATAAGTTCAAGAAATAAATTTCCCAAGTTCAAAGGAGATGTCAAGAAACATCTAAATGAGCACATTATTTCCTTTATTACATCATGTGGTGTGTTGGGATTTTAACATGAGGATGTGTCTATTTTTTTGTTCATTGAATCACTTCAATTTTTTTGCATATTGGTTTTACCATCTTCCAAGAAGAGGCGTATGCACAAAGATGGGGGCCAAAAAGCGGACACAAATCCATTTTTGGCCATTTTGGCCATAATGCACTTGTGTTATGGCTCAGTCGCATTATAAAATGAAAAGGGAAAATCTAGGTCGCATTATAATGTGATTGCGTTACAGCTCGGGTTTACCAATTCGAAATGTGCTCATGTTATAGTGCTCATGTTATGGTTTTCTATGTGTTTTTCCACATTATCCCTCCCAAATGGACATATTTCACATTGGAAACAAGAATGTGAGCGCGTTATAACGTGCTCATGTTTCATCTTTTTGGGGTTTGGAATACCCAATCCAAAGGCTTGGATTTCCAAACTAGAGGTTTGGATTGTGTATTGCGTGATTAAAACCGTGTTTGACAAAAAAACATCAAAATTTCACATGTGCACCCTAATATCTCATGCATTAAAACATAATATTCAAAAATAAATTATACTACGATGTCAAACTTGTTTTTACCTTGATGACGATATAATTCTTTCTAAAATTTGATTAGTTTAAGGCTTTCATCCATAATTTCTTTTACTAGTGCCTTGTTTTCTTGCAAAAACCTATGCATACGTTTTGGTGCACAATTTACAATTTTTTCATCCAAATTAAAAAAATGTGGTTTTTTCTAAACTCCATTCTACACGCACAAAAAAATAAAAATGACTTTTTTCTCAAAGTTATGGGGGTGCACACACAAATATTTCATTTTCAGGATATGTGCACTTTGAAAATTAATAAAAAAATTATCTATTCATCCAAAAATTATGAAAATTTAGTGGGACCTCATACATGGTCTTAGCTAACTTTCTACCAAAGGGATTTAAAAATAAATAAAACCAAAAAAATGGGGGGGCGCACACACAATAGGTTCTTATCTTTTTACACAAAAATAGACATACTTTCTGTGTGCATCATATTGGAGGGTCATCTCACAAGAGTGTTAGTGTGGTTTATGGGTTTCATGTGGTGTCATCTCACATGGGTTAGGTTTAGGGTTTCATGTGGCATGCACCTATATGTACCTATATGTACCCCTTACTATTCATTTATGAGCATGCCAAGACACTCGTTGTCTTTCCTCTATGTGCAAGCTTTGTTTCTGTTGAGCAAGTTCTTCCATTATTGATTGATTCTTTCTTGCGATTACGTTGGAGCTATCACGATTCCGTTGGAGTGTAACTACTTCGTGGTGCCTCGTTTCGATTCGATTCTCGCAAACTCTTTTCATGGTATCAGAGCTGAGATCGGGTAAACGTGCACTCGTTATTTTTTAGTTGTGATTACTCTTTCTTGGTTTCGTTCTTTTACTCTGCATGCAAGTTTTTGATCACTATTTTTTGGAATTATTTTGCTAATCTCTCTAACAAGCTTTCTCGGAAAGTTGTGTCGATTTTTGTGCTTTTTTTGTGCATGTGCGAGGTATTCTGAGTTTCGAGGTATTTTTACACATTTAGCTATTATAGCTAAATTTGGCTTTTAAACCAAAATAGAGATTATTTCATTTCTTTTTTTAATAAATTATTAAAATGGAAGTGAATTTTTTTAGATCTTTTTTTTTTTTTTTTTTTTTTTTGAATTCTGAGTTTTTTTTTGGAGTTTTTGGTTTTTTTGCAGTTTTTTTTTTTTTTTGTTTTTGGTTTTAAAATTTTTTGTGAGTTTTTTTTGGTTTACATTTGGGTTTTTTTTGTGCTTTTGGACTTTGTTTTTTTTGTGGTTTTCGTGAGGATCTTACGTGTTTTTTTTTTTTTTTGCTCGTGGAGGCATGCTTGCATTTTTTTGTTTTCATTTTTGTTTTGCATGACCTATGCCATTTCGTTCGAGTTTCGTTTTGCTTTGTCACTGCCATTTTTTTTTTGCTCCAAACTGCCCTTTTCCCCTTTCACACTCCCCTCAACTTTTTTTTTAACACACGTTGCCCTCTCTTGGCCTTTGGCCCCTCCCTCCCACCCCCCTTTTGCCTTACCCATGCGCCTTTAATGCCTCTGCCTCTCTGCTCTTTTGCAAAGCCGCCTAGCCCTCTCCCTCTGTAAATTTTTCCCACGCATCTTTTTTGGTAAGTTTTTAAAATTTTTTTTTTTTTTCAAAAACTTTTTTAAAATTTTTAAGTTTTTGGTAAGTTTTTAAAAACTTTTCTTTTTTAAATTTTTAAAATTTTTCTTTAAAAAAAAGCTTTTAAAATTTTTTTTTTTTTTTTTAAAATAAGTTTTTTTTTTTTTTTTAAAATTTTTTTTAAAAAGTTTTTAAAGTTTTTTTAAAAAAGTTTTTTTTTTAAAAAAAATTTTTTTTTTTTAAAAAAAAAAAAGCTTTTTTTTTTTAAAATTATAAATTTTTTTTTTTTTTATTTTTAAAAATTTAATTTTTATTTTTTTAAAAAAAAAAAAAAGTATCTTTACTTTTTAAGTCTTTTTTAGGATTTTTTAGATCTTAATTAATTTTTTTGTAATTAATTAGATTTAATTTAATTTAAATTTTTTTAATTATTAATTTAATTTAATTTCTATCTCATTTACGATTATAGTAAATTAAAATTAAAATTGGTCATTTAAATAACCTTTTTTATTTTTTTAAAAACTCCAATAGCTCTAAAAATAGCAAAATTGGGCGTTTCCAAATGGTAAAATTTAGGCGTTATTGTCGATTTTTTTCACTAATCGTGTGCTCAAGTGTGCAGCATCACTCTGAGCACCTTTTTCCTTCGAGCTCTTTTCGGCGTTCTGAAGATTCTCTGAACTCCTTGAGTTCATTTAAAACCTTGTATTTCACCCTTATTATTGCTTGCGACTAGTGAGCGCGTCCACCATAGTCTGCAGTAAGGGGTTTCCTTTTACGACGTGAGACATTTTTTCTCACCACCAGGGTTGGCTTTCACCTCCTTTTCTGTTTTTTGCTTGTGCTTGTTTACGGTGTCCTTTTTGTTGCGCTCCATGAAACATTGTTGTGGTCTCCTCTCTTGCGTGCGTTATTACGCTGATTGCAAGATGAGTTACCAAGTGTTTCAAACACATGCACGGACCCGATTGTAATCAACGCACTAAACTATAAAGTGCCGAAAGTAGGGGGTTGTTATTGTCTGGGTGGTTGTGTTTTTTTTTTGCATTTCTTCTCTCTCTCTCTCACTATGGATGCACTTTCAATTCCTTTGCTTACGCCGTTCAAATTTTTTGAATGGAGATCGAAAATAATAATGAAACTAAGGGTAAAGGGTTATTTCGCATCACCATGGGAGTTGAGGCTGAACGAGATGATGAACTGAAAAATCTAAGTGGTTAAACCGTAGTGATGAAGCTTTAGGTCTTCTTTGCATGTCTGTTTCTCCTGACTTGCTCTTCCACATTGAGGCATCGAAACACCTAAATCTGCGTGGAAAATGTTGGATGTGATGTTTGGACAACTAGATGACATGAGAGCGCATGAGTTGGAAAATGAACTACTAGGGTTAAATCCTAGTGACTTTGAAAACCTACAAGCTTTCTTCTCGAAATTTGTCCACATTAGATTGTTGTTAAAAGGATGTCAAGTAGAGAAGAAAGATTCTCAACTGATCTTGTCGATTCTCTCTAAGCTAGGTCCCGAATATTCTGTCTTCGTGTCAACTTTCTACGCTACAAAAGTTGCTTTGGGCGATACTTGGACTATGCCCTCCTTTGACTATTTTTCATCCCAACTCATTCGAGAACAGGACAAACTCATTCAAATGGGGTCTCTCAAGTCCAAGTCACATGCCCTTGTAGCAAGTACTAGTAAGGGAAAGAAGACTGAAAAGAAGAAAGAAACAAAGGATCAACCTAAGAAAGAAACCAAGACCAAACCTAAAAATGACACAAACACTTTGACTTCTGAGCCTAAGGCACAGAAAAGCAAGTATTTGTGTTCCTATTGCAAGAAGTTTGGTCACGACGAGCAACACTATTTTCAGAAACAGATTGATCACTTATCTCATTTACTTGAGAAGAATAAAATAAGTGTTCCTGAATCCATAAAACAAAGTGCTCCGAAGGCCGAGTCTTCTATGCTGCAAAAGGTGCTAAAAATGATAAGAAGAAAGGAAAGGCCCTTGTAGCTAGAGTTGCTCCTTCATCGACATGGATTATAGATTCGGTGCCTCGCACCACATGGGTTCTTCGCATGTTGAGTTTTCCAACATCGAACCTTGTGGAATGTCCCAAATCACGATGGGTAATGACACGACAGTGTCGGTTTTCCAGTAGTGGATCGGTAGAGATGGATGGGGAACATTTAACCAAGTGTTGAGTGTTCCTGATCTCTCTACCAATCTCCTATCGGTTTACCAAATTACTCACCTTGGTGAAGGAATGCGAGTGGAATTTGGTCCTAACTCGGTGATTATTCGTGAGCTTAACAATGACACTACAGTGGCTGAGGGAAAGGTAGATCACCATTCACGGTTATACACCTTCTCCCACTTTACTTGATTCTACGCCCACTGCCTTGCTCACTCATGCAAATGAGGTTAGTAAGCTATGGCATGAGCATTTGGACATCTAAATTATCGCTACCTTGAACAATTGAGCCAAAATGAAATGGTCAACGGGTTGCCTCGCGTCAAGTTTTCTAAGGGTCTTTGTGAGGGTTGTACCCTTGGAAAGCATCTTAAAAAGAACTTTGACAAAGGAAAATCTTGGAGAGCCACTCGTCCTTTGGATCTTGTTCACAGTGATGTTTTTGGTCCATTTCCTTCTCCTTCATTTACTAGAGCTCTTTATGTGCTAACCTTCATTGATGACTATTCGCGATATACTTGGGTATATTTTCTTAAGCTTAAGTCTGAAGTCTTTGAACATTTTTAGGACTTTAAGGCTCTTGCTGAGAAACAGGTGGAACGGTCTATCAAGGTTCTTCGAACCGACAATGGAGGTGAATATGTAAACAATAGGTTCATGGATTTCTGTACTTCTGAAGGGATCTCTTTGCAGCATACAGTTGCTTATAGCCCTTCACAGAATGGAGTCGTGAAGAAAGAAAGAACCGTACTCTTAAGGAGATGGCCACTTGTATGATTCACTCGAAGTCTCTTCCTCCGCAGTATTGGGCGAAGTAGTGAATTGTGTAAATTACATTCAGAACCATGTTCCACACAAGGTAGTAAGAGGGATGACACCCTTTGAAGCCTGGTTTGGATGCAAGCCTGATGTTGAGCACTTTGAGTCTTGGATCAAGGCTATGGCTCGGATTCCCAAGAAGAAATGCAAGGCCTTGGAACCACAATCCAAACCTTGTATCTTTGTAGGGTATCCTGATGGCGTGAAGGGATATCGATTGATGAATCCTACTTCTCATGAGTTGTATATTGAGAGAAGTGTTAAGTTTGATGAGTCTTCTTTGACTTCTACTTCTCCACCTATTGAGGTTCTTCAGCTCGTTGATTCGGATTCTGACTCATCAGATGATGATATTGTTGAGCGTGCTCCTCTTCTGATCCTCTCGACCATCAGACCTTTGAGTCTTCGATTTGATAGTAGTGATGATGAGGACTATGTCCCTTCTCACTCAAGTGAAGAATCTTCTGACTCTGAGCTTTGATCCTCTGGTCCCCTTTGGGCAGGAAAACTTTGCAAAGTGCTGGAGATTTAGTTGGAGATACTTTGGATATGAGACGTACTCACTCAGATTTCATTGGACCCCACTCTTTCTTCACCTCTGCTTCTGATCCATAGTCTTTCGGGAGGCTTCTGGTATTCCTGAGTGGGATTCTACCATGGATGAGGAGTATTCCTCTCTCATGAAGAATGATACTTGGGATCTCACCACTCTTCCGAAAGGAAGAAAAATCATTCGGTGTAAGTGGGTGTTCGAACAAAGTATGGAGTAGATGGAGATGTCGAAAATTTTAAAGCGTGATTAGTAGCTAAGGGTTTCTCCCAGATAGTTGGGGTTGATTATACTGAAACCTTTGCTCGGTTGTGAAGATGACTTCTATTCGACTGACCCTAGCCATTGCCGTGTGAACAGATGGAAAGTCCATCAAATGGACGTTAAGAGTGCCTTCCTTCATGGTGACCTAGAGGAAGAGATCTATATGGAACAACCTCTCGGGTTATGTCCAAGATCCCTCCCTCGTTTGTAAGTTAAAGAAGTCTCTTTATGGCCTTAAACAAGCCCCTCGGGCTTGGTATGCCAAGATGGACTCCTTTTTACTTACATCAGGGTTTACTAGGTGTCACTCTGATCCAAATGTTTATATTCTATGGCAAGATGACTCCATACTCATTCTTGTTCTATATGTTGATGACTTGTTGATCAGGAAGCTCTTCCTCTATTATTGATTATGTGAAGATCACCTTAGCCAACAAGTTTTCCATGACTGACTTAGGTCTGCTTCATTACTTCCTTGGGATCCAAATTTCACAATCTGACTCGGGAATCTTGATTTCACAACCTAAGTATGCTCTTGATTTGCTAGCTCATTTTAGATGTCGATTGCAAGTCTTCTCCTACTCCTTTTCTTTTCGGGGTTAAGTTGGTTTCAGATTGCTCTACTCCCTTGGTTGATGGTACTCTTTATCGACAGTTGGTGGGGAGCTTGATTTACTTGACTCACACTCACTCGATTGGATTTATCGTATGTTGTTGGGATCGTGTCAGATTCATGTAGGAGCCACATGAGCTGCATTGGAAAGTAGCTAAATGGATCCTTCATTATGTTCGTGGCACTTATACTGATGGCATTCACTATCATGGAGGGGTAGATATTGACTTGATTGGGTTCACAGATTTTGATTGGGCGGTGACTTAGATCATCAGAAATCTACTTCTAGCTACAGTTTCTCTCTTGGTTTGGGTCCTATTAGTTGGTCTAGCAAGAAGCAGAATGTAATTGTGATATCATCTACAGAGGTAGAATACAGAGGAGTAGTTAATGCTGCCACAGAAGCTATTTGGCTAGGGTATTCTGACAGAGTTTGGCATCCACTTTTGGTGGCCTACCATTATCTACTGTGATAACATGAGCACTATCTCTATTTGTAGAAATCCAGTTCAGCATCAATGGATGAAGCACATTGAGATCCATATGCACTTCATACGGGAGCTTATTCATGATGGTATCATCGACATTCAATACATTCAGACAACTGATCAGATTGTAGATTTATTCACCAAGCCCTTCACTGAGATGAAGTTTCTTCACTTACGGTCTCTTCTTGGGGTGAGGTCTTCTGCAGCTGCTCATCTTCTTCGGGCTATGTAGTCCTTCTTTTCTTCTTCTTCTTCTAGGAAGATTGTGTTTGTATATGGGCACCTTATCAGGCCTTTAGTTTCGGGCCCCATTGACACATCTTTCTTAGTTGTTTAGGAGTGTCTTCCTCTTTCCGTCTGACTCATCATAGCCGCTACCCTAGCTTCGATGAAGGGGGTGTTAGTGTGAGTTATCCTATGTGTCCTCCTCCAAAAATAAAGTCCATAATTCCAAGAATAAATACATTGATTCATTACTACATAAGTTGGTTAATGATATGATTATGTTGAAGAAAAAATGGCTCAAAAATCCCCATATCAAAACTAGAATCATAATCAAATTATTGGATTGCCCTAAAGGCTTTCCTTAGAGGCTCCACTTGTCAATATGGTGTGTGGAACCCAAGAAGATGAAAAATATGAAATTGTTTAATAAGAACCTAAAGGAGAAGAATAATATAGATGCAAACATTGAGTATTTTGAAAATTCATCGATGAATATTATGAGGATTTCATGGTAAATATGACTAGTTATTCTTACTTAGTGTTCACTCTCTCACAAGAAGAGAAGGATGCCTCTTCCTTTGCTTCCCAAGTGAAGTACTTGAATCCTCAAAAGGAGACTACAAAAAAATGACAAAAAAGGATCATTGTTTCTTTCTTCCATGGAGTTAGCCAAGAGTAATAACAAGGCCACCTCATCTAATGCTGCATCCCCTTCTCTAGGTAATTCTCTTTATTCTCCCCTGTTAAATCAATTTCCACTTCTACTTCTGTTGTTCCTAAGAATGTAAATTTTTCTTCTTGTGAAATTTTCCATTGTTCCCTAAGTGTCCACTTCTTCATACTTTGACATATTGACCATGTTAAGAATACAAAATGAAAATTTTAAATTTAAGTATCCGAGAACTCATTTTGAGTAATTTAATAAAATTTTCTAGTTTATTGAAGTAACTAGTTCAAATTATGGTCCCGTAAATATCGCTACCAAAGAACTATTTACCACTCTAGTACCAATCCTTATCATAACCTTTCTGTCTAAACATCCTCAATTTTTGAGAAAGTATAACCCTTCTACTGGATATAAACCGAGGAAATGTATCATCAATCTCGGTGCCTTGAGAAAAGTCATGCCCACCAAAGTTATAAATTCCCTTGGTTTCACTCTCACATGTGTTATTATTCAATTTTAATCCATGGAGACCAAATAATTACCTCTCATTAGATAGTTCAAATATTTTCCAAAGAGCATTTGTTTCCTTCCCGGATAATAGAATGAAGATAACCATGTGAGTGGCTTACATTCCCACATCCTATGGGATGTTGTTGAACAAGAGTTTCTTCCAAGATATTGGGTGAGATATACATATGGATTGGTCATGTGCTAAATTTTGTAAAAATTACACTTCATGTAATTTTGAACAACTCATCAAAATGAATTAGCCATATTTTCACATAGGAAAATCCACGGGACATTGATTAAGTCTTAGCGTAATGTAGGAACATCATGTTTTGCAGGTTCTAATAACTTGTAGAAGAAAGGAATGAGTAGTTTGGGACTTTGGTATAAATTAGAAATGTTAGTATTATGTGGAAGTTATTAGACCTTCAAGGCACTAAGGAATTTAGTCCCTTGTGGGTAGAAGTCAAGTTAGACTATCATGGAGTTATATATCTATGGGGAGTGGATAAATCAACCAAGGCAAAGGCCATGGAACAAAGGAACGTGGATGTTGGGTTAGAAGTCGTGGATTGTTAAAATTAAGATTCTGTGGGTATTGTGAAGTATTTTTATGCATCATTGTAGTAAAAGGAGAAAACCACATGGGTTTGTGGAGGAGGAAAATTGAAAACCCGAAGTGCAAGCCGTTGTATAAGGCAATAGTTTTCACGGGTTTTAAGTGCAAATGGAAGCCGTGGACTATTTCTTTGCAAGAGGAATAGATGTAAAAATTCTCAAATCCACACCAAAATCCAAACTAAAGAGACAACCAACAAAATTTAATGAAGCATGGAATCCTTCTCTATAGTCGATGGAATGTGATAAACTTTTGGGGTAATCTATTAAGAGAGTTATTATATTTCATCTTATGGTGCCCATTCTGTACTTATAAGAAAACTCTCGCAAGAAATCATGGCACCCATACCCATTCAAAACTTTGTTAGGTTATGGATTACAACTCATCGATCATTTCTTATCTCTCCTCTTTCTCTTTCTTCATTCCATGAATTATATAAGTGTAATTTATTACACTCTTTGTAAGGGTTCTTCTCCTTATTATTCCTTAGCATATTTTTGATCTCTTCTTTGTTAAACTCAAAAATTTCACTCATTCGACATCTATAACTCACAAATGGATATTTTATTTCCTTGGCTATGTATGTAAACCATAAAGGATTAATTAATGTAAGTGTGGTTTACCCCTTTCCTTCAAATAATGTGTTTAGTGTGAAAACCCTAACCTCTTGTGTGTTTTGTGTTGTTTTTTTTGTTTTCTTGGAATCATGTGCATATTTATAGTCTCATCTCACAAACTTACATTTTTCCCACATAGAATTGGGAAAGTTCCACCTTTTTTTGGTCTTATCACTTCCCCTCTTTAGCTTAGTCTTCTTATTCATTTCATATCCTTTTCTCTAGTCCTTGGAAGTGTTATTATAGGATTAGTTGTTGGAGTAATTTAGCATTAGAAGTAGGTTGCGTCGTGTGGGTTTCCTGAATCCATAAAATGAATCCGACCTTCTCTAGAGTTGTATCTAGAGCCATAAGTCCCACACTTGGACATAGTCCCATGTTGTCTCAAAATTATGGATCTCCATGATTGGAGTAGGGTGTAATTTTGAGATCCAATAGTTTGCGTATATGCAGTGGGACAAGATTTGATAAGCTATGATTCATTACTACTATGTTTTGGTGTGTGACTTGTAGCCCTATCCTTTAGAGACAATCCTCAACACATTTGGTGACTCCCTGATATTCAATATTTTGGTTTCAATAATTCCAATATTTTTATTTCATGAGAAGAGTACGAATGAGTTTGAGCATATCCAAAGGTGATCAATTGATTATCGTAACTTTTCCCGTGTATAATAAGAAGGAAATATCTCCATAGAGGTTTGTGGCTCCCAAGTAGAAGTTATTCAACACCACCTCTTAGTAGACCATTTTCACTTCCTATCAAAAGCCTCAAACCCATTCCATTCATGGCACATTCGAGGAATTTTACATTTGTTAGTTTTAGTGGAGGAATTCCTTTGTTCTTAACTATGCAACATGATATCCCAATAGTTTCCTTGAAGAGTACTCCTTTTTTCACATTTGAAAACTCTACCACACCCATGGAACACATTGAAGACATTTCAAACATTTTTATTGTACACCCGAGTCATAGAAGATGATGTTGCGGTGTGAATTTTGGAATCATATTTCAAAGATAAATCTTTACAAAGTGGTCGATTAACTAAAATTAGCTAAAATGGGGGAAATGTAATAATAGTTAATATAATCTAGGAGGAATAAAACATTGTAAATAAATGCACTAAAGTAATATAAAATGACTAAAATGATTGAACTAGTAGAAATAAAACCCTAATATGCAAGAGGAAGATAAGGAATGAACTTGGTTGATAACAATTGATTGTTGTCGCAGAGTGTTGTAAGTCCTGACAGGAAAATATAGGAGCTGGAAAAGCTACATAGAAGTCCGAGAATGAGTAGATCTTGAATATTCGAGAAGACTGGAGTGCCCAAGAGGGTATTGGGATGCCTCGGGGTGGCTGGTATGGCAGAATAGGTTCCCTGGTCTCGAAAAAATTAGAAACCGATTCTTTTTTATTCGGAAGATACCCCATAACCTTTGCATGTCGCAATAAATTTTCTAAACTGTGTTGAATGTGTGAATATAGAAAGATTATGAATAACTTGTAAAATACCAAAAGGAAGTATCAAAACAATAAAAAATAAAGATGTAAAATGAATGGGTTGGACTGACCTCAACTACCACAACAGTGGGCTTACTAAACTGAGTGTTGCACTACATTTTAGACCCAAATGTAGTTCTGGTGTGTGTGTGCATGTCATGCCCTAGGTGCTCTTGTGTCATTTGCACTTTGTGAAGTAGTGAGAAATAACTAAATGTAGAAAATTTAATAGTATGTGTGCATGGAATAGAATAGAATCCCCCTCTATGAAGTGTGTGTTGATGCAGATCTCTTAGCCTTGATGCATGGAACTATGTGGATGCAAGTGATGCAATGGATGCAACTATAGATGGAGTGATAGTAAGTGAGTGATGCGTTGGGACCCTCATTATGGTCTCATAACTTTATATTTATAGGGTTCTCTTGCTCTAATTTCATAATTAATCTTGACATGGCCGACTAGGAAAAAGATAAGGATGAAAATGGCTAGAAAGATCCCAAAAAGAGGTGGGAAAGTGAAACAAGGATCGGGGCACCCCAGGTGGGACTAGGGCACCCTGGGGTGCCCCAAGATATAGGCCTAGACACCTCGGTTTAGGATAAAATGATGAGACATTGCCAAAATATATGGGCATGTATATAAAAATGTGGGAATGATGAAATAAAAGATAAATAAGATGGCCAAAAGGTGGGATTAATTGGTCATTTCTTCACTTAAGAACCTTCTAAATAGTAGTATGAGATAGGGCTAAATAATGCCTAAAGTGCATGATTTTGCGACTACATTTTGGCCCCACTTTATGTTGGTGAGCGGAAAGCTCAATAACATAAAGTGGATAGAGATGTGTACCCGATGTCCATGGAGAGTGTAGTATAAAATGAGCTGAAGGACAAGAAAAAGCATGGAATGATAAAAATATGGAGGAACATGGAAACTATAGATGAAAAATGTGCATAGAAAAAGTTATGAGAGTGAACCTAGGGTGAAATGCATGTGTAGCTACTATAGTATGTAGTATACCTGCATGGTTTGTAAGGTGTGTAACATAGTTGTTGTTGTTATCATTGTTGTTTTTTTTGCCCCAAATTTGATTGCTTGTTTCTCATACAACCGGACCTACAAGGAGAAAATGATCAAGTATTCAAATATGTATGTATGTAAAAATGTTGTGTAAAATACACAAATGTAAAATACGTGAAAAAGGAAAGTGTAAATGTAAATGGAACATGTGCACCTGATCCATGTCGAGAGAAAGGGTGTAGAAGAATATCATGTACTGCTACGAGTTTTTTGGTCAATATCACACTACCCTTGATGAAGAAGTGTAGGAAGGAAATGATTTATGTCCTCCAACCTTTGGACGCTTATGTTGAAATATGTGTGTGAAGAGATCTCTGTATTGTCCTAGTTTTTGGGTGATTCGACGCCACTGGCCAAAGTAGTGTAGAGAGGCACACCCACTGTAACCTCCAAGCCTATAACTACTTCCTAGAAATTCTAAGGACATCATATCCTGTAAAATCCGCTATGTATGGGTTTCATAGACTGGTCTAAACCCACTCATTATATGTAAACCCACAATTCCAAGGGCGGAAAGTGCATTTTATAAACAAGTGTAAATACGTTGTGTTAGTGTGTAAACCCTCGATGATGCCCCCTCTTTCGGGGCACATGTGACATCACTAATAGGATAATTCAGCCCCAAAAGAGGACCAACCACATGAACACTATAACTCTTCCTTGCATGGGGAAAGGGAATGTGCTTGGTATAAACCAAGGTGCACAAAAACAAGGATGGCTAGCCAAATACAAGTGTTAGTACAAAAACACATGCACAATAAGACAAGTGTAAAATACATAGACAATGTAAAAACTACCAAGTACAATAGTGTAAACACAGAAGAAACAAGTAAGATACATAAAGAGGGTTGTAAACATGGGACATCACTCACGATGTCACAAGAAACAAAAGGCCATCGTGGACGAAAACAACATATAAGTGTGCACACAAACATAGATAAAATTTCGCATACAATGGCAAACAATAACAGACAAGTACATACAAACAAACAAGTAGTCATGGAAGCATGTAATCTTGGAAAATAAGTGTTGCACATGAAACACCCATTAGCATGTTAGAGAAATAACCAATATGTCAAAGCATGAATGATCAAGTAATGTAAGATTCCAAGTAAAAAATGAAACAATATCATCTGTATTAGATGAATGTGGATGCCCCTAGTGACCAGTATAGGAAGGGTAGAAGGCGAGCATCCATACCGCGTGTAAGAATCATGTATCTGCGATCACACTAAATAAAGGTGTGAATGCACATGTGTGTATGATATAGATAATGAAATATAAGAGATCAATCTAACATGTGTAGTAAAGTGATCATGTAAAACACTAGCAAGAAAAATTAAATGCCCCCAAGACAATGCAATATGTTGTGGATGGATGGAATGGAATGCAAGATGGAATGATAGGAGCAATGTGCCCCCCGAGTGTATGGAAGTGTATGTAATGAGGTTCATTTTGTTTCCCCTCAACAATCAATAAGGAACCGTAAATAAGATTGCATCATCAAAAATGGTTGAGTAGTGTTTTATGTGTCTAGCACGTTGTGATGAGTGTGTATATATAGTGGTGATGAGATGACATGTGGAGAGATGTGCATGAAACCTATAGCCAAAGTGTATATCACAACTTGTTGAATGGGTGAGTGATAATTTATCCCAAGCGTATATCACTATAAGATGAACAAGTGAGTGATGATTTAGCACTAATTGTATATCACTATATGGTGAATGGATGACTGGTGATTTATCCCTAAGCGTATATCACTATATGATAATAGAAATAGGTGATGATTTATCCTAAAGCGTATGTCACTAAAATATGAAAAGAGGGAGTGGTGATGCAATTTAAGGTGTATACCACTACAAAATGATATCATAGGTGACGATTTATCCTAAAACATATGTCACTAGGTTGGAAATGTCGCATGATGAAATGTCACATGGTGAGTGAAAGGTCCATTTGATTGGTAAATCCTCGGTAGTCGAGTATGGAATGAGGAAATAAAGTGTGTCATAGGGTGGTGAGTGCAGCGCATAGAAAACAATGTAGCATGTATGGTGAAACTAGGTGACCATATGATGAGTAGGATTTATAAATGCGTGGTGTGGGCAATGCAACATAGGATGTGTAGGGTGTGTAAGATGTATACTATGTAATGTGTAAAATATGATAATAGATGTAGATAAATCTAGACTCATATTAAATGTAACCTAGTGTAATGTAATATGTATAATATGTGTATAAACACATAATGTATGATGTGACTATGTATAGGTTATGCATGGATAGCCTAATAATGTATGTAATGTATAAAATGACTAGGATATATGGTATGTAGAATGACCTAGGCATGATGTAAGATGCATGTAGAAGAAAGGTAGAATGTAGACTAAGTGTAGTATGTAGTGGTGTATAGCATGAAATTTATGATGAAATGCAATGTGTAATGCCTATATTATAGTGTGTGGGGTTCAATGTAATGTTAATCCCTCAATAGTAAAATATGAACCGAATTAGAAGAGTGATTCATTGGGTAACGACGGTGTGACAATGCATGATGAATACGTCTATGTAAGAGGATTGATAGATAATGATATGTATGTGCTAATATGGGGGTGAGATGCTATGCCCCCCAAGTGTGTATGAAGGAGAAATTAACCAATGAGGGTGAAGGATGAGGGTCCCTCGGCTGATGCCTAGGATGATGAAAGTGGAGGGCCACGATCTAATAGTGGTAGTATAGTAGATAAATTCGGTGCCGGTGAACGGAATCTATATGCATGTGAAGGATGAATGAATGATGAAGATTGGGATGTAGGAACATGTTGTAGTGATAATGACGGAAAGGGAGATGATAAATTATTCACAAAATATCATTGTTGAGGAGGTACATGAGTAGCACTAGCTTGACACTTATGAGATGAATGAGCTCGATGGGTTAGATGGCTAGTAGTAGAGAATGTTGTGCAACAAACGAAAGGATGCCTAGAGTTTCGAGATCTATTATTATACATGAAAAATTGTGGTAATCATTAGTATAATGGTTGTGAATTTGATGATAATGGAAATATCAATGAATGCGGTATTAGACCAGTCAAAAATGAGGATAGTGATGAGTAGGTGGTAGAGTAATCAGTGATGATTAAGGAGTTGAATGAAAATGTCCTGTGTCATAACATTAGGGTCAAAGATGAGAGGTTGAGGCAATGGTATACCTTGAGGTTTATTTACATGGAAAGTAGTAGGCGTAGATGGCATATGAGGTGTAGAATGAGTACCAAAATTTGATTTTGAAGCATACTTAAGTTGTGGACTTCAGCAATGAGACGTGTAATGTGGCTTCCATGGAATGACATTGATTTTGCAAAGTGTGTATTGAATCCAATAGGTGTGTATTAGATGGATGATTACAAGAGTGAGAGTTTTCAACTAAATGTGTGGATATAGGACCTATTTGAGGTGGTGATGGATTTCATTAATGTAAGGAGGTAGTGGAGGAGTAAGATCTTCTAAAATCTCATCATTATTATTTTCAAAATCGTATGGAATGGCGTGGGAAACCTGATAAGAAATGGTATGTGGTTGGTCATCCAAATAACCATGAGTGCGTAAAATATACATGACCATGGTGTATTGTTCATCCATAAAGGGAGGTAATGGACATCCTGAGCATACCAAATAGTGAATTTGGGTGAATAGCAAAGAAAGGAGCTACTACAAATGCACACAATGCCAAATGGCATGGGAAATGTTATATCAATGCTATCAAGATCAATTGTGCCTCCAATATAATATAACCAAGACTGGCCAAGAGTGAGCAGAGAAGTAGTATGATAATGTGAAAGATGTACTACAAGATGGAAAACATGAAGGCCATACATAAATGTGAGAATAACGGATCCATGATACAAATGTGGATCATATAAAGGAGAATGGAGGTCTTCAAATTCAAAACCAACCCGAAGGAGACCATCATGTGAACATACAGTGGCTATGCATGAAGTATCAAGAGGTATGTGCTCCCAATATGAATTGTTCATGAAGAGAGTACAAGTGAATGGTGGGCACACTGCAGGGGATGGTATTGGTGTATATGATGAAGCAACGACCATGGACTATAAAGGCCCCTAATATGGAACAATAACAATAGTGGTGGTGGGCAGTGAGGAGGTAACTACTTTGATCATGAGAATAGTGCCCTCAAGAAGTATCTCATCTATAAGGGGAGGTGGTGGAGGGATAGGTAAAATAAGAGAATTGTGGGTTATGCTCTGTATATAGTACCATAGCGTTGATGACATCAAGAGTAAGTGGAAAATCAGAAGGGACCATATCAATCATACAAATAGTAGGAACTAAGTCATGTGGAGCTTCGAGAGATTGAGATTCAACCATAGAAGATGGAGAAGTAGGGACAACTATTATATTGATAGAATCATCTACGTGTTAGGAAATAAGAGATAAAATATGTAGAATAATCCCTCATAGAATCGCAATAGTAGAAACTAATATGCAAAAAATATTACAGATCTCAAATAAAAGTGTAAAATAAATAACACAACATAGAGAGACAAGATTTAACGTGGTTCACCCAATTTGGGCTACATCCACCAAGAATCACTTGCTTAGATTTTATTACAAGCCTCCACTCTCTCAATACAATACCTAGATCTGTTTGGAGCTATGCTCAAAAAACTCTATAGAATTCACACCCGAATTCAAAGCACATCTGCAATACATTTTCTTATCTATCTATCATATGCATAAGACCATATAAATAGACAATTGCTTAAGCAATTTGATACAAAACCGTGGGTATCAAAACAATGGGCAAAAACTATGGGTATCAAAACAATGGGTACCGAAAAACCATGGGCCCAAAAACAGCCCATAACGGTTACCCATTACCCATGGGTTAATAAACCACCCATGAAAATTTTCTTCGGGGGCTTCGCCCCTGAACCCCTTGACCTGCTCACCGGCGAGTGGGACCGCCGTAAAAATACCCGAGTGTAACACATAGAAGGTGTACCACACTCTAACATGAAAATAGGGTCCACAAACATAACACTACGCATAATACGGGAGAATTAACAAATGAATATGAATGATCTTGTGGTGCAATCGATGGTAAAGCAGATGTGGCTATGAGATCGTGGGGAAGATTTTCTACCTTTGCTATGAGTTGTGTTAAAATAGCGGGGTTTATAGTACATAGATAAGTGGAAATATCAGCATCAATGGTTCTAGGATCCATATCAGAAGATGGAAGCTGAATAAACGAAGGGAAAGGTCTATAACTAGAATGGTCAATAGGGTATCAAAAAATCATGACCACAACTATCAAATTACAAAGTAATGAGGATTTGAAGGTTTACGTTTACCCATGATGAGAGGTCGGGTTCACTAAAATGATTAACTAAAATTAGCTAAAATGGGGTAAATGTAATAATAGTTAATCTAATCTAGGAGGACTAAAATGTTGTAAATAAATGCACTAAAGTAATATGAAATGACTAAAATGATTAAAATGATTGAACTAGTAGAAATAAAACCCTAATATGTGAGAGGAATATAAGGAATTAACTCAAATAATTGTAGATGGTTATCTCGTAGTCTGACAGAAAATACAAAACCTTGGTACAACGGTTGCATGAAGTCTGGAAAGAGCATATCTTGAAGATCGAGAAGACTAGAGCACCTAGAGGGTCTTGGGATGCCCTAGGGTACCCCGGTATGGAAGAATAGGCACCCTAGTCTCTGAAAAAGCTAGGAATATGATTCTTTTTGAGTTGAAAGATAAGTCGTAACCTTCATTTCTTATCGCACTAGATTTGCTAAACCGCACCAAATGCTTTGAATATAGCAAGATGATGAATGACCTGCAAAATAACAAAAAGAAGTATCAAAACCCTAAAAAAAATAAAGATGTAGAATGAATGGGTTGGACTGACCTCAGCTACCATAATAGTGGGATTACTAAACTGAGCGTTGTACTACATTTCAAACCCAAATGTAGTTCTTGTGTGTGTGTGTGTGTGTGTGTGTGTGCCCTAGGTTGTGTGTCTTGTGTCAGTCACACTTTGTGAAGTAGAAATCAATAACTAAATGTAGAAAATATAATAGTATGTGTATATGGAATAGAATATAATCCCTCCCCTATGAAGTGTGTGTTGATGCAAATCTCCTAGCCTTGATGCATGGAACTATGTGGATGCAAGTGATGCAATGGATGCAACTCTAGATGGAGTGATAGTAGTAAGTGATGTTAGGAACCTCATTATGGTCTCATAAATTTATATTTATAGGGTTCTCTTTCTCTAATTTTGTAATTAATCCCGACATGGCCGACTAAAATTTAATACTTTAGGTGCATTTTAATACTTTTTAGAGATTTTAATTATGATATAATAGTAATTATTCAATCTATGGGTGATATCCAACTACCGAATGGTTACACATTAGTCATTAGGGCTGAAAATTGTTTAATCCAAATAGTAAAATTATCCCATGATTTTCAATGTCGTATTTCCTAGATTTCTACAAAGTACCGAACCTACCATTTCTCACATTCCTCAAACATCTACTCCATCTTCCACATCCACATCTAGTTCTTCCATAAATCAAGATGAAATTGAAAACCTTAGTGTCTAGCTTAAAAACTCAACAAATGATATTTTCTCCCTCAAGAGAAAACAAGCTCAAACTGAAAAACACTTCCCTAACCCGCTTAGGGCTATCCACATCAAGCTTTTCAATACCAAAATCAAATATTTCCTCATAATTACCCTCCAAGAAAACCACCAAATCAAATTTTGCAGCCCCTCCCAGCTCCTAACTTAAGAAAATACATTTTTCCAATTCGTTCAGAATAACATGGCCCAAGGTTTTGAGTGGTGTTATCCATGTGATCAACCTCATAACCAATATGCATGTGAAATTAGAATGAGTTCCTTACGGGAAAAATATATCATAGTCCAAACACCACTCTTTCGTAGGAATAATCCATGGCTCCATTTGAAAGCAATGTGAAAGAGACACAAGAGATTTTCAGCTCTTTAGACTTGAATATTTTTGTGTTGTTGATCAAGTCGTAGGAAACGAAATAGGCCACATCTCCATGTAGTATACAGGTCTAAGAAGAGGCAGATGGATATAAGGTCTCCTCCTCCTATTTTCCCAACTTCATGTGATAATCCTAATAAATACATGGACTTGGGGAAAATTTTAGTCTCATCCAATTAGACAAGGGTCACTCAACAATGTAGAATGAACAAGTTCTGTGGAACATACAATAGCCGCATAACACTACAAACCCTTGGGATATATAGAATATGCCAACTAGGTAACTTCCCGGGATAGATCAAAGAATTAAAGAACATGGTGTTCCTTCATTGCATAAATTTGTGGGTATTCCCTCAATATCATGGAACAAATGAAAATGAAAAAAATGAATGACACAATGTGGGATGCCATGTCCATCCCATCTCAAAGGGATATTTTTCAAGAATCATTGAAACAAATTCCACCTCTTGAACCCACCATGTACAAAGAGGATTCCCACCATCATTTGTCAACCCAAGGGTGAATAAGTAGGTGAAATAGTTAAGCATCCCCCTTTCTACATGTCTTTCATTATTAGAAAGCACCTTGTTCACAACTACATGATAGATTGTTGTGCTAGTACCTAAATGATGCTAAATAAAATTGTAGACATCTTGGGAATTGAGTAAAATCCAACCTCAAAAGGTGTCTAATAGATTGATGAATCAAAATGTAAGTATTGAGTGTAATCAAGGATCTAGATTTCTATAATGCAAGAGATTTCTATGATTGACTTGCTTACCTCTATTCACCCTCTTCCTCTTTAGAGATTTTACATCCAAAGTGGGTAGATATATTTCTTCATATTTTTCTCATATGCTACTAAGGAAAAGGTATGGAACTAGATTTATAATTAAAGTTGAACCTATCTCATCTTATCATGTATAAGTTCATGATCCTAGTCTTGTTAATGTAAATTACATGATTCAAGGAGAAGAAAACAATTATCATAAACCCACGAAGTAGTGTATTCATCGGTTCTAGTTCTGGTCTTATGCTTGGTGAATGGGACAATGAGAACTATGAATTTAACCCCCGTGATACATTTATAAAAACTAGTCTAGGTACTTATTGCATCCATGTAGAGAATTTCATAGCCTCGTGTCATACAAATAACCATACAATGACACTTCTAGGTTATGGAAGATGTATTTTGATGGTTCTAGAAGCATAAATGGATATGAGGCGGGTGTAGTTGTTATCTCCCCAATGGAAATAAAATTCCTCTATGTGCATAAGCTACACTTTACATGCTCTAACAATGTGGTAGAGTATGAATCATTGGTCCATGGTAGGATAATTACATAAAAGAGACAAATCAAGGTTTTTCTTGTCTTTGGAGATAATGAATTGGTCATTCACCATGTCATAAGAAGGTGTGCAACCAAAAAATGATTTTAAGAGATTATAGGCATTGAGTTTGGGATATTTTAGAGATTTTTGAAGATGTCAACTTTAAGGTGGTGTCGCGAAGCATAATAAAGATGAAGATTAGATGGAAACCAGTGGATCTCAGTTCTCTCTTGTGAGGGATTTCATCCAAGGAAATCTTCATGTCAAATTGGTTATAATACCATCTATTCCAAATAATGATGTCAACTATCAATATTTTGAGAACAATGAACAAATAATCCAATTCATACATATTGAGGTTGAGTTCTCTTATAGTTTTCAATATGGGAAACAAGACAATTATGGTGATTAGATCATTTAGCCATACAAAAACAAACTACTTAAAGGGTTGTTTACCCTTGAAGACATATTCAATTCTAATGATGAGATTAAAGGGAATAACATAAGCATGTTTTTGGGTCTGCAGAGGATTGTAATCGTGGTCGGCATTGAGTAAGGTAAGGACTTATTTCTTGGAAAGGTGCATGATCAAGAAGAAGAGAAAAAAAATATTTCCTTATGTCAGGTAAAATGTTGATATATTTTCTTAGAATTATGAGGATCTAAAGGTTTTTTACCCAAACATTTCTCAACATGCCATCGATTTTGATCCCACGGCTAAGCTAGTTAGAAAAAAACAGAAGTCGGTGAAACCCAAAATCAAACCCTTCATGAGGAAGGATTTATCTAATATTTTTGAGTTATAAATCATATTCCCCATCAAGTACTCCTCTTGGGTGGCGAATTTGGTCCTGTTAGAAAGAAAATGGATAAATAAGGCTATGCATGGATTTTAGGGATCGAATAAGGCTTCATTAAATTATCATCATCCTTTACCTTCATGGACCAAATCCTTCAAATAGTGGCTAGATCGTGAGATTACCCATGCTTGATGGATATTCAATTTTTAATTAGATAAATTCGTAGAATAGGTTTAGTATAAAACCACGTTTAAAACCAACTCGGGGATCGTATACATATCAAAAATGCATTTTTTTGTCAAACATTGGTGTCACCTTTCGAGAGAAATGGCAATCAATTTATGCAAATTCATCAATCAGTTTGTCCTTGTCTATTTGGATGATATCATAGTCTACTAAAAGTAAGTCCAATATCACATTGAGATTTGGAGAAAGTTTTTGAGATATGTGAAGAATTTTGAGTATCATTGAACCCAAAGAAGTGCACTTTCACAGATTACGTAGGTTAAATTATTGGGTCGTGTTGTTTTAAAGGATGGAATCACAATTGACCTAGAAAGAGTCTATGTGATTCTCTCATTATCATTGTTAACTCACAAGAATACCCTTCAGTCCTTTCTAGGTAAGATCAATTTCATTATAAAATTCATTCCTAACTTTGTAGAATTAGTCACCTCATCACCATAATGTTAAGGAAGAACATTGCTTTTAAAGGGACCGTTGAGGGAAAATAAATATTCACAAATATCAAAGTCACGATAGACAAGCACCAACACTCATCAATCAAAAATTTTCAAAGGAATTCATCCTTTATGCTTGTGGAGATAATATTTATATATTCGTTGTTCTCACTCAAGAAAACAATGAAAACTTGGAGCAGCCTATGGCTTTTTTCAGCCAAACATTGGAAGATTTCAAGCTTAAGTATAGTCATTTGGAAAAGTAAGTTTTCACCATTTTACGGGACCTTGATAAGTTCAAGGCTATGATAAATACCAATAGCATAAAATTATTAGTCTCACACTTCAGTGTGATATATTTCATCATGGGGACATATATAAGTAAAAAGAGAGTCGGATGGGTGACCAAAATCATGGAGTTTGATGTGACCATAAATTCCACAAAATTAGTGAGAGACATACCACTTTTTGAATAGATTATAATGAATTATTAGGACCATCAAGAAACTTATTTCCTCATGGAAGAAGAGTAGGGACAAGCCACAGATGATCTATAGGATTTGGAAGGTCCTCAATAGGTAAATGTGTAGAGTGTTACAAACCTATGGGACAATGGAAATTTTTACAACATAGAAGAGCCACATAATATTGTTGAAAGAACAAATATTGAGAGGGGGTGAATTAGTGATTAAAAATTTTACTTCATTTATCATAACTTGCATACATCATTCAAATCATCCATTCAACATACATAATCAACATGATCTTATTAAGTGTGAAACAACCATCCATAAGAACATGAAGCAAGAGAGAACACATGAACACAAGATATAAAGTGGGAAACCATCAAGGGGAAGAAAACCCACTGAACCTTTGCATATATTACTCAATACAAAGTAATCTCATGAATATTACACATCATAAAATATTTTTTTAGTGACACACCAACCCCACAAGGAGCACCAACCCCTAGTTTAGTAGGGAACCAACCTTACAAGGAACACCAACCCCTAGTTTAGTAGACCACCAAATATATAAGGAGGATAAAACCCCCAAGATGAATAAGAACCCATTTAGTGACCTGATATGAAAATAAGCTAATGTCCTTGTTTCTCAAACAATTGATTGTGATCATTGTTACAAATCCTTCCGCTCAAAACCTTCTCAAATTTTTCTATCTCCTTCTTCACTCATACATGCATCATATAGTATTGATTAGGTAAAGTGGCCTTATAGCTCATAATTATCTACCATTATTGACTTCTCATACTCTTCTCTATTGTACTCTATATACCTCACACCTCTCTCACACTCCGTTATCTCGCTTAAACTTCCATCATTACCATTAGCTCAAATGAGCAAAAACACTTAACTATTATAAATGACACTTGCCACAAAACCATGTAGGTCATCATAAGACCATATGACCATGCAAGGTCAATCATATAAAAATAGATAGACTCATTACACATTCATACAAATTACATAAGAGTACCATATAGTTCGACATAATACTAAACAATTCTAACTTGCTCACAAGGCCTTTAAAAAGTAGTCATATCTCCAATGGTCATATTTTAAATTTCAAGGCATAAGTCAGCTCCATCATGATTCAAAAATATCTAAAAACATAATATAATTAATCTAAACATAATATCCATGCATAATAATCTCGTAACATCAATCTTCATCATGGAGCTCACCACAATACAAGCTTCACCTATTAGGTCTTAAGCACCTAAAAATTAGTCTTCAAAAGTGAGAAACTTTTCATATCAAAAATCTTCATCAAGGAACATATAGCACATAATTATAAAACTATAAATTTTAGGAAACTCTGAAACAACTCATGGCATCCTTAAAATTAGGCACAAGACCTCAAAACACCTCCATCTCTAAAACTACTCAAACCTAGTTCTAGGTCTCAAACACTAGTCTTCCACTCTTCAAGATCCATCACCTCAAACTTCACTTACCCACTCAACCACATCATGAAACACTTCATAAAGGACCTGAAAAACATCTCCAAGTACTCACATCCATATCTTACACTAAAAATTCACACTTACATACGTGTTCCAACCATCTTCTTGACAAACCTAATAGGGTTGATTAGGCCATTAGGACTTAGAATAAAACCCACCTCATCTGATCACACCAAGGTCTCCAACACATCATAAGGTATATTTATAGCTATTCAATCTCATATATCACTTCTACACCATGCAAAAAATCAAACACTCCTTCGAGACTTCCATGAATAGTTTTATCCCTTTAGACCATAAGTGGTTGGCAACATTGAAAGATTTATTTCATTTATTTATTGCATAGAAATTTTACAACTCTATTCATGGAAATCAATCGCACATCCTGTAATTTTTCCATATTATGTGTTTCAACATGACACCTATAACATATGACTTTACCTACACATATTCTAAAATCAAATATTTTTGGTACCTTACCAAACACTGGAACATGAAAATGCCACCAAACTGAGCTCTAAATAGTCTTGTACAAGCTTGAATCATCACATTATCTTTCCCATACCATTACATTCCCAAACTCTTCATATTTTCTCCATCACTATAAGACTAGGGTTTTAGGAGGGTTTATACCTAGTCTACTTCTTAGAAATCGTTCATAAATACATGACATGTAATTAACCTCATTCCACTTGCTAAACCTTCTTAGCTCCATGCCCTAACATCAATAAAAGGATCAAACCCCCACGCAAATCATACACATCTGGGTGAGCATTCAAATTCTCCCTTCGAACTTGAAATGCTAGTTTTGAGAGCTCAGTAGAGCTCAAAATAGGTTTTCATACTTTGCTTCAATCTCCTAACCTCAAGTTTGGCATACACCTTTGTACTAACATACTTTATGATCTCCAATGCCACTTTATTCCTTCTCACCTCTGCAACTCTCCATGTACTGTGGTTTTCCTATGTTTTCTTGTCTTGTCTTCAATGTCTTTCTTTAATAAGACCAGAACTCGGTACTAATAACCTAAATCATAGCCTTATAGACCTTCCACACCTATTATACAATGTCATAATGCCCTAAAATTCTCACACATGCATCTTCTACCTCATATCTCGAATGTACCATATAGATTTTCTTAGACTAGGTCGAGGACTAGGCCTAAAATGGTTTTTTTCAACATTTACTTCACATAAACTAGCTTGATATCCATATTCAAAACTCATTAGCACCTTTGACATATCTATTTTATCATTATCACACCATATCATCCTTTATAGAACCTATGAACCTCAAACTCGAGACTACACAAGCTGAACCATGCACCAAGAACATGTTACATAACCAAGACACCATGTTATGACACTAAAATACCTTACTACCAATCAACCTTCACCAAATCCTCCTTTTTGACATCACATACTAACTCCTATGCCACCAAGACACCTTAACATCAATGTTAATTGACATTAATGATAACACTAATGACACAATGTACAACAATATCCCCCTTTTCATTGATGGAAACAATCTTCAGAAACATTGATGGAAACCAAACATGCAAACTACTTCAGAACACTCTTTTCTTTTTTCTAAGTTCACTCTCCCCTTTGACATCTATGAAAAAGGATACTACAACATCTTGATGTGAAAAACAACAATCAACAATGCATATAAACTAACTTTAAAGATTCCCTTGTTTTATACTCACTTTCTTGATTTCAAATGCAACAAATGATCCCTAGACCTAGTCTTAAAACATCCTCAATGCTTCCCCTAAGAAAATACTCAATATCGACTTATTACTAGTTGAATATTATCTTTTGGTCCTAAACATTTAAGAAGCATGCCCTTTGTTTTCTTCATATTGGATTATCTTAACATTCATGTATGAATTTATCTCCCCTTGAGATGATGCATCATCCCGACTCATCCTTGATGTATACCCAAATGTCAAAAATCATCACTCTATCATACAACACCATTGTTATACCTTAACTAGCTTAGATCACCCTAATACTGAAATATCCTCTCTTTGCACTCCTACAAAGTTCTTGATATCTCATACAACACTCTTCAAATGCAATCCCAAACTAATAACTTGATAAATGACATATTAGATCGTATACCTTACTCAAGTATACATCCTATTGGATTTCTACCTTCATGACTTAACACAACTCCCCGGGATGATGCACACATTCAAAGCTACTTGTAACCATAGAGGACAACATTTTCTAACATTTACCATCTTCAAACATTCTTGAAGATATATTTATCAACTCGAATCTCACCTCTTGTTCATCACAAATCTTGTAATAGACTCTTCAATTATGTCACATGATGTTCTTCCCGATCATGACTAAAAATGATTCCTTAATCACTTAAAAAAATTGACCATCCTTATCATTATATCCAACCTTCATCACTCGATACTAACCTCAAAGAGCATTAGAACCTCTAAAGCACCGAATTAGGTCTTCTCATAGTCTTAAGAAACATGATACTCATAATCAACTAGATATTAAATATTGTGCGAGTTATAACATGTCTTCTTGTGAGTTTGTAGTACTAAAATTATCCTTTAAAAGATATATGAGTAACTCCTAAAACCATACTTTACCTCTATCCATTCAAGGGACAATAAGTTACAAAAGCCTCAATGAACAATCTATGCATGTTAGACTGAAAACATGTTTAAGTATGGAGATCACGCAGAGAAATGAGGCATGCAGGGAGGCACTTGTGTGCACATGGGGACAACATGAAGTGGCACATAGAAGGATCACTCCCGAGATAAACCGAATTTAGGACTTATCCAATTTTCCAGTTTACAGGCTAAAAATAGAAAAGTATAATGGAGTGATGACCAAGCAAGGGGATGAAATTTTATGACTTGGTGGCCAAGAAAAGAATAATTTTAGAGAATGATCATGACTTTCAAGTACATGCATGGAGGTTATTAATAGGATTAATGAAATCTTATTTATATGATAGTCTATTATTAGTTTACTTGCAAAGCATGCATGTAGTCTATTTTGGGCATGCCTATTATTAGGAGAGTGTATGGGTGGTGAAGGGAAAGTACCCACCCCTATATATATATGTGTATACGTCATTGTTTTAGTATGGGTTATTATGTCTTAGCTCTTAGAGTGTTTCTATGTAGTTATGGAATAGGGTTTAATACTTGTGCATTTTTGATGCCTTGGTATACTTGATATATTCATCTTTTGTTATGTAATACTTTAATATAATGTATTATAGAGGATGGATTATGATTATTGACATGTCTAAATAATGTGAATACATGATGTACTTCATATTGATTGTGATTTGATTTGTTATGTTATCTTGTTATATGAGCTTCCATTATAACATGTATGTGATGGTTTTGTTGTCCACTCAAAATTCCCCTGCTTTTAAGAAGTTGAAAATTAAAATTTTGAGGTTAAGTGTCTTTTCTGTTGTCCTGGTGATGTGAAAAGTCAGAAAATTGGGAAAATCTACGTTTTTTGGGTCATTTTGTGTGTTTTTCGGGCCTGTCGGACATTTTTGTCCCGCGTGTCCCAGGTTCATTCGGGCTCTCTGTTCCCGATCGGCGGTTTACCCGAAGTCCATTCTTTTTGGGCCCGTCGGAACTTTTTGTCCCAAATGTCCCAAGTTCACCAGACCCATTGTTCCCTTTTCATCCTAATTGGCCGATTCATGTATTCCACGTACTTTCGTCCCACATGTCCCAAGTTCACCCGGACCCGTTGTTCCCTTTTCGCCCGATTCGGCCGATTCGCGTATTCCGCGTACTTTCATCCCGCATGTCCCAAAAGCATTTGTGCATCTTTTCCCGCATCGCCTGAATCAGCCGAACCACGTACTTCACGCTTTCACGTCCCTCGTGTTCCAAATGAACCAAGTGACATTCGTGCGTCTTTTCCCCGCATCGCCTGAATCGGCCGAACTGCGTACTTTGCGCTTTCGTGTCCCTCGTGTCCCAAATGAAGCAAGTGCCATTCGTGCTAATTTTTCCCGCTCTACCCGAATATCTTACTTTTCAAATTGGTAGATATGTATTGCGCATTTATTGCCTTTCTCTCTCCTAAACGGCTATATAATGAACTCCCCCCTATGCGTTTTTGCACACTACTTTCATGTTATCTATTGCTCGAACCCTTGCAACCAAAATTTTTGCGTGCGTATCCATTTCCCTTGTGATTCCATCCCAAGTCTAGCTTGCAGCTTTGCTCTCCGAGTTACTATCAACATGAAGATCAAATTCCAGGGGTAGGAACAAGTTTCACCACTCGAGTTTGCCGTTCCGATATCGGGGACAGTGAAGTTCGCCACCTTGATTTTGGGGATTTTTGGGCAAGGATGACAGATGCAAACCCTTCAGCTATGGCACAGATGATTCATGACAGTGGCTTGGCATTCGCCGGTGGCTTCCCAATTTCAATACAATGTGCAGACACTGTACTCGCTTGCGGAGCTCATTTCAGTCCCGACTCAAGTGAACTAACGAACGTGCATGGAGAACTCATTGCCAAGTTAGATGCCACCACCAACACATCAGTCCCACGTGGCAGAGACATAGCCGAGGCATTGAAGAGATTCAGACAACGGATCCTTAAATCAGTGGGTCCCTCCCAATCTTGAACGCTTGTCTTCTTCTCCTTCTTTCTCTCGGATTTGTTGTAATTAGTTGGGGTATTGCGATTTGCAGCCCTTTAACTAATCATTAGTTAAAATAAGTAGTTACCAAGAGTAACTAATTTGTAAACTATATAATGGCCTCTCCTCACCATTTTGAAAAAAGGAAGAACTTGGCTTATTTCTGAAAGTGTAAATAAATCTTAAAGGAATCAATACAGAAGGATTTTTCATTCTTTGTCTATCTGGTTTCCTTTATTCCTAAGCTATTCATTTTAATCTTGTTAGATCATTTGTCTATATTATGCTGAGAAGCTTTGTATTCTTGCAGATGTTATTTACAGAACTTTGTGTCTTTTCAAATTTCATCTTATTAATATGATATAAATGATCTTATTCCAATTCATTGTACCCTCGCATGCATAAGGAATTACTCTGTCATCTATAATTTTGAATGGTGCCTTTCTGCTCGTTCTCGCATTTTCATTCCTCAGTCCTTTTGTGATTGATGATCCTTATAGAAAACACTTTCATAATATCCAAGTTCCACAAGAAAATCATACTTTGTATATGTGTAAATAGGTTCATTTCTGAATAAGGGAACCTCTCCCATTAAAGAGGAGGGACTTCTTGTCCCTCGACTGCTGCTTCTTGAAGTCCTTTTGACGACCAACGGGTTTATAATTGAATGGCTGATGGTTATTATGGATATGTATGCTAACATCTTGTCAAGAAAATACAAAGGAGGGACTTGGTAGTTGCACACGCTTTAGGTGATCATTTAGTGCTAACTAAATGAAGTGTCTGTGCCCATATAATTTGAGTGTGTAAATAAAATACTACATTTTGGTTTCATTATCGGGACCTCTTTTCAAACTGTCTACCAGGATGTTGTATATAGATGTTACATCAATTAACTCTAGGAGCATTGAAAGTTGGGTCGAAGATGTAGAAGATAAGTTTTCTCATAGGTAGAACATTGGACCTTATTTCAATGCATGACGGTGGATGGAAGATAATTTTTATCATGAGCTCTATGAGATGTTCTTTAGCTTCTTTCCAGTAGAATTGTATGAGTTGCTGACAACATATGCATTAGGGAAGCATTGATGTCCGAGGCTGAATATTTAGATGCAAGAGGATTACCAAACTCTTTTGATGTAGATGTGGAGTGGACTAGAGTTGTAGATTATTGGTGGGCTAGAGTGTTACACAATTATACATTAGAGTATGTTATTTCTACTTATTTGTGTCTAGAGAAAGCTGAATTTATATTCTTACGCGATCCCAAAGGATCTTATCTACACGTTATACCTTTATCAATCATGATCATGATCATAGAAATGGATTTAGAAATCATCCCTATGGTTAGATAAACCCCACTATGTGCGTAGGGGGCAAGAGCAAGAGTGGAGAAGGATGGTGAACCTAGAAGTAGAAAGAAAGAGAGAGGAAATATGGCTCATATTTAATGAAGAGTGAGAGAGGGACATGGCATGATCATGGGACGTTGGAAATCACTCAAATTGAGGGGAATGATGGCTCATGAGGAATTTTAAGCTCTTGTGGAATATAAGAAGCCACATCATCGGGTCCTCGAAATTTGTGAAAGCACAATAGAGAATCCCCTTTAGCTTCGGATGAAATGTGTTAGAGGAAAAATAAGGACCATGGGTGTGCATCTAATCCCACCTAGCCACCTAGCCCTTGTGCATGGTGTTCCAGATCTAGAGGTAGTTATAAGAAGAAAGATAGTGCAAGTAAACAAGAAGAGATGGGAAGATGTCATTATTTGTTTAATTTAGAAGTGCATCGACTACAAATATACCTATGAAAGCATAACATGCACCAATTTTTGGGAGTACACTTGGAGGATTGTTTCCAGGAGCATCATTAGGAAAGAGTATTGGCACACGAGACCATTGGGAGAAATTTGGTGGGTTCTGTGACCACGCAGACAATATGTTTAATTTAGTACTACAACTAGGACATAAGGAAGTTCATAAACTCGGGCCACAACCCATACAAAGAAGGGGTATGGGAGGCTCAGGAGGATCAGGTTAACCACCCGGAGAAAATAATGGTGGGAGTTCTTGTTTTGGATTGGTGGGAAAGTTCCACACCCACAACAACCACCTCAACAACCTCTACAACCACAACAGACACCTCAAGTCTATTATGAGATGTCTCTCCACTTGCTAGAGTATAGAGGTATTGAAGATGCAACAGAGCATGTACATAAGTGTGAGATACTATGACATTATAAATGAATTATAGATTTAGATAGGAAGGAAAGTCAATTTTCCACTACTCTTCAAGGGCGCATGCATAGTTGGTATAGGAATTATGATCCACATCATACTATGGTGGATTATAATGCTTTGTGCACTACATTTTTGGTTGAGTTTCACATTACTGGATTTTAAATAGTAGAGAATCAACATGTTCAAGGACATCAAACAAGGCTTATCGAAAGCATGAGGGAGTATGACATGTGTTTTAAGACTCTGTTGTCAAAATTATCTTATGAAATTCATCAAATTCAGCATGCATAGTGGTTCATTGGAGGATTACTGACTCTGTTTCATAGATATTTATCTCATAAGATGTATACTAATCTATGTTAGGCTAGGAGGATGCATTCCATGTCAAGCGGTTGGAAATGTTGATATGTGAGTAATCTCATTTTTGAGCGTCGATCACATGACCATGGAAAAGTAATTGGAGAATCTTTACCAACTCAAGACGTGAGGCGTGCAAGTGGTATATGGTACACTGATTTTGAGGTTGAAGGACATACTAAGGATAGTTTCCCATGTAAGTTAGTGCATGCATTGTTACTAGATTGTGAAGTCTATCAATTTTACCATGATGTCCGGAATTACCATCTTTTGCAGTGCGCAATTTAGAAGAAGGTGTCCATGTATTGTAATATTTTTCATACCATACCCACAAATCCGTTGATTGTAGACTCGATTGATCATATCCATGAATCCATTGCGACATGAATGTGCCGGACTAGTGTCTTGAGAATATCCAAGGAATAAGAAGGAAAAAATAATGAAGGGCATAATAATGGGGATAACATGAATGGAGGATTTTGAGGAGGATATCGAGGTTGAGGTTGCAGTGGTGTTAGAGGCAGTTTTGTGTGAGGAACTTGTTATACTTTTGGGTCCCTTGATCATTATTAGTGTGATTTCCCAGAATAAAGCTTTCTCATGGTGTGGGAAACAACACAAGTTAGAAAAATGCCCCGATTTATATGAGCACCATAGTAAAAATAAGAAAATAGACCAAGGATTGGGGACGATCAAGGTACAATCTGTAATTATTGATCAACAAATGCCTAAGAAGACACATTATCTTGAGTTACAGATCGTAGTGGTTACTACATACGTTGAGGTTGTGCACATATGTGAACCTCTTAAGGCCAATCCACTCATCACGAGGGAGGAAGTGATACATGCCAAATATCTAAACATTGCACATTAGAAGGAAGTATACCAAGAGACTATGGGGGTCATCAAGGACCTTCGGATAGAAATAGAATGCTATAAAGACTAGGCACGCGAGAGAGAACGTGGGAAGAACATTGAGCTCCCACAAAAGGATGTGGATGATTTGAAAGAGGTGTGTAAGATATTGGGCCAGGATAATATCATCCCACTACTAGGATAATAGCTACGTTAAAAGGTACCGCACGTTGGAGTTGGGCACGAGAGGCATATACTACATGCAAAATTACCAACATAGAATCATGAATTTTACAAGGATATTACAATTGATGTAGTAATTGATGGGTGGTTAGAAGAATGTAATATTATGATAGACATAGGTGCAAAAGTGAATGTGTTGACTTTGGATGGATGGAATCAAATTGGTAGACCAACATTATAGCCATCCTCATATGTGTTATATATCGTGAACAAAACTAGGGATATGCTTATTTGGGTACTAAAAGATGCATTAATTACCATTCATGGAGCTACGTTTATTGGAGACTTTGAGGTATTGGAGATTTTTAAAGCAAACAACTTTCCAACATTACTTGAATGGACCGGTGGTACGCAAATAATGTTACTTGTGCTTTAACAAAAGATACATAAGTTTTGAGAACAAATATGAGTGTGTGATGATACCCCGCATGATAAGAGGGAAGAGCCTTATATCGAGCCTCGAGTGAAGAAGAGCTTAATCTAATTTATACACAAATGGTGCATGATCCATAATATATGGACACATCAAAGTAAGGCATAATTCATTGGGAAGACACACAATCCATAAGTGACACTACTATTGTTTCTTGTGATAATTGGGCACATAGAATATATGAGATGCTCGGGCATGAAGTTAAAATACAAGTCACCATGTTTATTAGGCTGCACATGGTGAGGCGATTAGGCTCAACTCAGGTACTAAGGTATACTAGTGAAGAAAATCCCGATACATTTTTGTGTTCCATGGAGACTCAGTGGTTGAATGAAGGGGATAAAAGAAATATGTTGGTCTATAATTTATGTGGGATAGTAGCGCACCTTTGGTGGTAAACACATAGAGATATCCTTTTGGAGTGGAGAGAAGTCAAAATCACCTTTTCCACAAGGTTTTACTCGTAAAATGTACCTACAAACATATGTGAATATCATGGTAAGACTCCAACTTCGGTACATGTCCATAATTATGAGATAATCATGGTGTAAGGCCCATAATCATTACCACCATCTCTATGGGTGCATAAGCTCTACTCCACATTGAGAGGATGCACATGTGCATGGTATGTCTATGCAGAGCTAAAAAGGGAGACCGTGAACTGGCATGAGATGATTACATGTATGATTCAAATTTTTGATTACTTTTCTCATAAGCCTCTAGTCCATTAAGCATTGCAGATCATGGGGTGCATCACATTGGGGATAGCATGGAGGATGAATATCTTATGCTATAATTTTTAGTGAAAATGTTTCCAAGGCATGCCTGGATCTTGAGGAGACAAATGAGATACATATGGGTTGTGCCTGGAAGGAAAAAGAAAAGGGTAAATTGTTATACATGATTGATGACGAGGAAGTTGAAAACTTGGATTTTATTCAAAATAAAGGTGTACATGAGGTGATGGATATTATGGATGAGAAGGCACATGCGTGCATGCATGCCTGTGAAAACTAAGAAGGTTAACATTGTCACAGAGGATGTACCTAAGGAATCCATTATTAGTGATTAATGGTAAGAGCAAGAAGTATCAAATATTATTGAATTCTTGTGTGACTTCCAAGAATTATTTTGTGGGGATATTATGAGTTAAAATTGGAACACCCTTCTTTAGTCGAGATGAAGATAAAGATGAAAGAATGTGCACTCTCATTTAGGAAGAGGCCTTACAAGATGAATCCAAACTCGTACGTAAAAGTGAAGGAGGAGAATGATAAATTGCTCAAGTATGGAATTATTGAGCCAATTTAAGAATACGAGTGGGTCAGCCCCATGGTTATCATCATTAAGAAGGATGGGAGGATCAAGATCTGTTTAGCTTATAGATAACTTAATGCTTCATGTGTTATAGATCCTTTTCCCAGCCCTTTTACAAAATAAATCCTTAAAGGATTTGTTGGGTGTGAGATACATTCTTTATAGATGGGTTTTAGGTGCATCACAAAATAAGATCAGAGAAAACAAATTTCATAACTCGAATGGGGAAGTTTTTCCTATATTGTTATTCCTTTTGGATTAAAGAATGTGTTGACTATATTTTCACACATTGTTGTTTAGGCCTTTCAGGATTTTATTCACAATTTTTTGCAAGTATATTTGGATGACTAGATAGTATATGGTTTGGTCAAGGATCATTGTGATAATTTGAGGCTCATTTTTGAGAGGTGCGGGGAAGTTGAGAATCTCTCTCAACATTAAAAGTGTATATTTGTTATACACTTTGGAACTTTTCTTAGGCACATCATATGTAAAGAAGCATTGTTGACAGACCCAACCAAGATAGTTGTAATCTTGGGTTTAGAAGAACCTACCAATTAGAGTGAAGTGTGTGGATTTTTGGGACATATTGGCCACTATAAGAAATTTATCAAGAGTTATGCAAAGATTTTCATGCCGGAGGAGTTTCAAAGATAAAGGGAATTTTTTTGGGTGATGTGTAGTAGTAGACATTTGAGACTTTAAAGGAAAGACAAACTACTACACCTATTTTGCACTTTCCTTTATGAGACAAGCCATTTCATGTTCATGTTTATTCCTTTGGTATGGATATTAGCACAATGTTGGTGCAACTAGGAGAAGGAATTGTAGACCATCCTATTTTCTTTGCAAGGAGGGGAAGTTGACATCTATAGAGAAAAAATACACTACCACCGATCGTGAAGCTTTTTATATGATTTACACACTTCACAAGTTTAGATAGTACTTTTGTAAATCCCATTTATCTTCTATAGATATCATATGGAGTTGAAGTACTTAGTCAACATGAATTTTTGTATGGGAACATCTATATGTGGTTACTTCATGTTTAATTATTTTTACTTCACGGTTGTTGTCAAGCCCGGGAAGAGAAATTCAAGGCCTAGTCATTTATCCCAAATCAATTCGTGAGGATGCACATAGAATTTAAGACACTATGCTAGATGCATAGTTGTTCAGTTAAACCACGTGCCCGTATATTTGGAGGATATTATAATAATTTTACACACTAGACATGACACCTGATGGAATGAAGACACTTGAAAAGAAGTATCTTTCCATTCTAGCTATGACCTACTAGCTCATTGGGGAGATCTGTATCGAAGAGATGAAGTTTTGCACCATTGTGTTCTAGAGCACAATCGTGGCCGCATTATAGAGGAGGCTCATGGTGGTATAACATGAGGACATTATACGGTGATGCCACAAAGTGCACAAGATTCTTAAGGTAGGAATTTTATGGGAGACATTGTACAAGGATACCAAGGAATATGTGAAGGTGTGTAATCATTGTCAACTTGTTGGGAACCCTAGACATAGAGATGAGATGCCATTGTGACCTATAGAAAGTGTAGAGAATTCTAAAAATTGGGCTATTGAATTTTTAGGACCTCTTGCACCACTCATGCGTAGGACCTGTCGTGCACTACATCATTACTTGTATGGACTATATGATAAGATGGGTAGAGGAAGCACCTATAAAGGATTTTATAGTAGCTACAACAACAAGATTCCTTTAGGGAAACATTATTAGAGAGTATAGTTGCCCATTAAGCTTGAAAAGTGATAGAGGAACTCATTTTTTGAATGAAATAATAAGAATCCTATTAACAGAGTTTATGGTGGCGTGCCATAAGACAAATCCTCATTACCATCAAGATAATGGCACTACATAAGTTTTCAACAAAATATTGAGCCAAAAATTGACAAAAAATTGTGATGTTAGAAGAAAATATTGGGATAATAAAGTATCAGTTGTACTTTGGGCCTATAGAACCACTTATAAACTTTTAAACAACACCACATAATTTTAATTAGTGTTTGGCAAAGATGTTGTGCTTTAGTGGAATTCATGTGTTTCATCCCCATGCATATGCATATGCGCAGTGGACTAGATGATGAGAAATTTGTTGAGGAACACATTAAAAAACTAATGCAACTAGATGACTAGCGTGCCATTACACGTTGGAACTAGAAAATTGAGAAGGTGCAACAGAAGGCCTAACATGATAGGTATATTAAGAACAAGACATTTCAGTTAACAAAATGGTCCTTCTTATGACTCGAATTTACGCGCCACCCAGGAAATTGAAGGTGCATTAGTTGGGACATTTTATCGTAACCAAGATACTTGAATCAGGTGCATGTCAATTGTAGGCATTGGATGGCACTATGTTTCCTATTAATTCAATGGAAATAGGTGAAGCCCTATTATAAATAAAACTTCTTGGTGTTTGTAATAAGGTAGTATTGCCACTTAGATTAGGTTTCCCTTTCATGTGTTTCTTTCCAAATTTTTTTATTACTTTTTGTTTTATTTCCTTGATTTATTTTAATAAGCATGTTTGTGCATAGGAAGCTGATTACTATCTATTGAGTTCATTCCCAGAGGACCCAAAATACTTGTAGTGTGGGGTGAACTAGGTACAAGTGCATGAAAAATAGACCTTGTGATGCTTGAAGGTAAGTTGAAGTGGATGAAGATGTACGCACAATGCTAGAATAATGGTGTTCTAGTTGTAATGTGAGTATGCGGGAAAAGAGGGAAAATGTATCATAATAAATGAGAAGGATGGTGATGTTATCCATTTTTTCACCCCCTTGCAAAATGGATCAACCTACAGGTCTAGGCATTGATAGTTAATGGGAGCAGTTTACAAGGTATCTCGCGGCAAGCTTACGATCCATGAAAAGGTTTGGAGCAGGATTTTCATTAATGGTAAAACTAGAAAAATGTATGGATTGTCACCTTGTTCACACGCGTCAAGCTCCGCTTCCTCCTATTATGCATCAACCACACCTTGTTGACGTGCATTAACCACTTCCTCTTGTTGCACATCAAACACACCTTATTGACGTGTGTCAACCACTTCCTCTGCCGCATGTCAACCACACCTTACTAACATGCATCAACCACTTCCTCCTATCACGCATCAACCACACCTTGTTGATGTGCTTCAACTACTACCTCTTTTTTGTGTGTCAACCACACCTTGTTGATGCGTGTTAACCACTTCCTCCTGTTGTGCATCAACCACACCTTGTTGATGTGTGTCAACCGCTTCCTCCTATCGCGCATCAACCATACCTTGTTGATGTGCATCAACTACTTCCTCCTATTACACATCAACCACACCTTGTTGATGTGTGTCAATCATTTCCTCTTTTCACGTGTTAACCACACCTTCTTTCATCACGCATCAATGTCCCTCTTCTTTGTCGCGCATCAACACTTGCTTCATGTCGCACGTCAATGCCCATCTTCTTGTCATGCATCAATCATTCTACCTTCCCCATCATTACCACCCTCTCTTCACGCATCAAGCACATTTTTTTGTCATGTTTTAACTTCCTTTTGTTGTCGTAAATCGTCAACCTCCTTTTTATTGTTGCGTGTCAACCTCCCCTCGCTATCATGCGACAACATTTCTTCTTTTCATGTTAAAAGTCTTTCCTCGTCAATCGAAAAATCTTTCCTTCTTGTCATGTGTCAGCTAGTGGTTTCTATTAGGTGACAACAAAGAGTTTCAGATACGGTCAGACATTAATGATACCATACAAGGTATCTCAACAACCGGATTAATGAGGTATGACACCCATGTTTGTCATGCAAGAAAAGTACCATTGAAAAGTGAACCATCATGGTTGCCCATACCTACATACATGCATTTAATGAAGGATGTTGGTTGGTGGCTCCACTTCTCTATATATATGTAAATTTTCCTCATTTGAAGGGGGAGATTTTGAAATTGTAAAGGAACTCTGCCAAAAATTTTCTAACACTTTTGTGAGCTGCAGGCCTCAAATTTATGCATTTTGTGAAGGATTCTTTCCTTGTGCCTATATTGTAATGGATTATGCATCATTTTAAGTAATAAAATTAGTGTTTTGTGGCTCTTCCTTCCCTAACTTGATTTATATTGTGTTTCTTACCTTCTATTAGTTTTGCAGGTATATTGTGCATATTGTGTTCCTTTACATGGTTTAAATTTTTTGTGCTCCATGAAATTGGAGGTTTGAATGTGTTTTGGGACTATGGCATTTTATCTTCCCTCTTCTTCCCCATTTCCCTCCACTTTCACTCACTAGGAATCTCTCTAGTCTTGTTTTGGTGTTATCGCCTCCCTTAGTTTAGGATTTACATTTATGTATTTCTCTCTCTCCGGTCCCTTGGAATTGATAGTTTAGGAGTAGGTTAGCATTAGAATAACTTAGAACCAACCTTCTCTGGAGGTTTGTCTCAATTGCAAGGGTCCCATACCTTGAGACAATCCCATGTTAGTCAAAAGTAGGGTTTTGTAATGTGCAAATCCTAGGGTGCTACTTTTCCGACATAACAGTTCTAGCACGCCCGGTGGGATGAAGTCAATATTTTCACTTTTATCAAGATTGGGTGTGTGTCTTGGTGAATTTACAACATTTTAAAGGCTTTGCAATAACACATCTGGTGACTTTGTCATTCAAATCCAGTGGTTTTAGCAGCCCAAGTTTATCAAGTTCATGAGAAGAATCCAAACAAGCTCAAGAACTAGAGAAGAGGGATATTTTTATATCTACACTTATCCCCAGATAGAGAAAGAAGGGGAAGAAGAGCTCAAAGGTCTCCATCTCCACCAAATAGAACTTTATCAACACCTCCACCTGGTAGAATTTTTCTTCAATCAACTAGAATTCTCGGACCACTTAGGATGGCTCATTTCGAACCACCAAATCAGCCACCTCCAAACCCATATGCAAATTTCATGCAAGTCCACTTGCCCTTAAAGCAAAAAAAAAAAAAAAAAAATCTAGTTTGGGTAGAAGCATTAAAAAATATCCCATAATTCACTAGAGAAAATCACACAACTCCCATTGACCACATTCAAGACATTGCAAATGTTTGTGCCATACATGAGATTGCTGAGATGGATGTTGCGGTCAAGTTTTGGCCTCTTATTTCAAAGGAAAAGCATTGCAATGGTTCAGAGCCACGGGATCGTGGATCAATTGTGGGATCAATTGTGCATAGCTCTTTATGGCCAATTTGGGGAGAGGGATGACAACTTATCCCTTTTGGAGAAGATGACTACAATCAAAAGGGAACCAGTTGAGAAGATGACAGACTTAAATTCCATATTCCAAAGAACATAGGAAAGGATCCCAATTGGATTTAGACCATCAACTAAAGGTGTATTTATCTATTATTGTAAAGCTTCAAATTCTGATATATCTGTTATGATACAATCTATGGGGGAATAACCCTACCAGACGCTTATGCCATAGCTATTAGAGATGATAATTTCCTAATTCAAGCTGGTAAACTTGCACCTAGGCCACATATGCCTCTCTATCTAGATATGGGGAATCCTAATCCTAATCAAACACCTATAATAGCCCCCATCCCTGCTCTAATAAATTAGAGTTCAAATGAAGCATCCACTTCTTCTTCTAGCCCTTTAAATGAACTCTAGGGGTTATGAAACAATTGCAAAACTTAGGAAACAAGTTGGTAACTCTTAAGAGGAAGCAAGCTCAAAATTCTAGACCTTATCAACCTCAATTCCAACCCAATAAACCTCCATATCAGCCAAACATGCCACCTGTTCAAGCTTCTAACCATAACCAAGGACAACCCCAAGCTTCTAGGCCATTCCAAGCATATAACCCTAATGTAGTTTCAACATCTAGGGCCTTGGTTCCAACTAAAAGGTGTTATAATTCCTTCAAAAAGACATATGCTAGCCTAAACCTTTTCTAATGGTTTATGGATTTGTAAATCCTGTTGTACAAACAAGTAATTTTGGCATATGGATCCCCACTTAATATTAAGGGGGAGTGTTAGAACATAATATTAAGTGTTCATAATATTTAGTTTATAATTAAATAATATAGAATATAGTTTATATTCTTTATTATTTAATATAAACTTTATATTAGGTTTTATTAGTTATTAAATTAACTAATCATTTATTAAATCAGGTGTACCCCGTCACTTAATGGTTATAACCCTTTAGGTTATTTAAATATGGTAGTGGGCCATATTCGGATGTATGGAAATTACTTGAGTTAAAAACATGGAGCAGGAAGTGAGGAAGGGAGTTCTGGACTGGTAAATAGTTTCTCAATAAATGGAAAATCTTTGGTAGTTTTTACCACTTTGGGGTTTTCCACGTTAAATTTGTGTCACTTTGTATTATTTAATTATTGCATGTTTAAATGTTTTCAATAATGTTTGATGTGTTATATTAATTTAATTTGGTTAATTAATTCCTTGGACCTAATATTTTAGAGATGACCTCAAAGGAAAGGAAATCATACAAGAAGACAAAGTGGTTTAGGAAAGAAGAGTAAAGAACTAAGCATCAAGGAAGAGCAAAAGGATTAAGACACAAATATAATGTGAAGACAAATTCCATAAGGAAACCTAATGCTTTAAGGTATGAAAGGTAATTTAATGGTTATTGTTTTACTTGCAATGGATTTTTTCATAGGTCAAAGGAGTGTAGGAGGTTTTCTAGAAATGATCACCCTTGGAAGGATAATAGGAGTGAGAAAGAAAATAATATGGTGCACTATAATTGTCACGAGAGAGGCCACACTACTAGGTACTGCTTATATGAACCTTCAAGTCAAAATTGGGGTGTTGAAGGCTACAAAGGTAAAAGTGAAGGTGTGTGTTTTATTTAGAATGAATTTGGCCATGTTTCTATAGAATGTCATTATGGTTTCTCAAGGAAAGACAAGATATTTCAAGGTCTTAAGACGCAAGAAAGGATCTTTCGGGGTCTTAGATGTTGAACATTCAAGAACTGAGAGGGGGAGGGTGAATTAGTGCCTTCTAAAATATGTGAATTTGAACTTAGCAATCAATATATCATCCATTTATTATTATTTCAAACAATTAATTAATCAAGGTAAGCTATCATGGAAGAAGAGACAAAAACACATAAGAACACAAGATTTGAGGTGGGAAACCCAATAAGGGATAAAACCCACTGAAAAGAGAAATCATAGCAATATCAAGGACAAATATCTTGCAACAATTACAATTATCTCACCATGTGGTGAGCACCCACTCATCCTTGAAGCACCAACTCCAGTTTTGAAGCACCTACTTCAATTCAATGTCAAACACCCACTTGATTGTTGTTTTGAAAACATCTACTTGCAAGGAAGCTCACTCCAAAGTTTTTGAGATATAAATGAATATTTGATCAAATGAAGTTTTATCACCTTCACCTCATTTTATTACATCAACACCTTGTGATCATTGTTTCAGCCCTTTACTTCATGTTTACACTTAACTTCATAAATTTTGACATAATCACTCTTCTCTCCGCAGCAAGAATGATTTAAACATCATGTAGAGTATTTGTACACAATAATACCTATCTTTCAAGAATATTACACTTCACATTATCACCTATATGATTTCCTTCACCTTTCAACTCGAATCAGGAAGACCAAAGGAGAAGACACAAACCGCCAAAAAGAGCAAATATTTCATTTTCAAGGCCGGGTTCATGTTTCATTTGTTTCCTTATATTTCATGACTCTTCATGAACCTATGGAACTCAAGAAATATGTTTCAAACATATTTTAGTTAGTTATAAGCTCAAAAATATGAGTTAGGCCATGCAAATTTCCTTTCCAATTGTTACACAATATTTGTCTCTAGTGTGGCGAGTAAACTGTCTTTCTATTTCTATGACCTTATGCCAAATGTCATAAGCATGCAACCACGTTACAAAGTTTTAAAATATTATTTATACACTCTTCACCTTCTCCATTTCTCACCATTCTCCTCACACACTTCATAGTTCCACGCATGAGAGGCACTCAAGCTGTTAAAGAGTTTAGACAGACATGAAATTTAGGAGAAAATGTACTCATATCAAGCATAGAATATCAAGACTATATGGAGAGTCCATCAACAATAAAATATTTAATACCATCAAGGTAGAGAGTATAACCATTTTCCCAACTTCTCATTCATGATTGTGAAATCTCAGTCAAATAATAACCTGAAACCAATCAAGAATGAGCTTGTTAAGATATGGATAGTAAGTGTTTAATTATTTTCACCACTTAGAGATGATGGTATAAGAGTGTTTTGTATCAACACCAATCAAGGAACTAATGTTCTGCACATATTCTTCATAAACAATGCATTTAACAAATTGCTTACTTTTTGACAAGACAAAATTTCATCTTCAAGGTTCTAGGCATTATACACCTGTCTCAGTCAAACATAGAGCATGAAACTTGACAAAGGATGAGCTATCGAGAATCTACTGAGCATGAATATGATGACATATGAGTATGGTATCATTCACAATACTCAAGAGGTCAATTTATCACATGACAACTTCCTTATGCAATGCTCTAAAACCGGGCATTCACGAGTTTTCTCAACACATCCTTGCAAAGATGACAAATTTGAAGAAACCATGCACATTATTAGCTAACCATGACTCATTTACGGATACATTTCAAGTTCAATATGATCCTTATAAAACTTCTCAATACCACATTCTTATATAAGATCATGTGAATAGGATCAAACAAGCTAGTTTTCTAAAAACTGTGCATAAAGAGGTTTTTGTCACACCAAACCCTAGCTTGATACTTAGAGGCTCAATCCACATTGTCTTTAAATTTTATGCTATTGTAATCATGTGATGAATTTATTGAGAGATTGTACACTATTATCAATGACTTGTATGCATGAGCTATAAAGGAAAAATTACCGATTCAACTCATATTATCACCCTTTTTAAACACAAAACAATGATAGTTGAAATCAACAAGTTTGAGACCTCAAATCACTTCATGAAGCATCCATTATAATTAAACAAGACATTACGAGATTATATCATATTTTGATAACCATCTTAATCTTCAAAATTAGGTTCACATACATTATCTTACACAAAGCACCATGGTGGTTGTAGCATACACGTCTTCAAGTGGTAGCAAGAGAAATCTACCTCTAAGTCAAAATTTTCTCACATTATTTTATCAAAACACTTTATGATAATTTAGAGGACATCAAAGGTTATTTGGAACATTGATATTTTCTTCATGAAACACCATTCATACACTTGTACCTAAAAATTTCTATAAAAATAGTCCTTTTCTATACTAATGCAATCGGTCTTATAGATGCACAAATGGTTTTTCATGAACCCTGGAGAGTCCTTTGCATTTCTAAAGCACCAAATAAGATTAACCAACTCATTTAATTTCCATACATTCATATTTCTTCTATCGCTCAAGGAGAGAGTTATGGAGGACTTCAAACCAGCTTAGAAAAATGGTTAGAACTTTTTCATTTCACCATATTTTGACTTCAGACCTTTTGCATTATCTTTTTATCCCAATTTCCTCCAAAAAATTCTCTATGAATTATCTAAATAGTCCTTTTCAATTTATCAAAACTTCTAAGAAGTTGAGGTGCTTATTTTGTCCTTCTCAAAAACCTAGTTTTGGAGTTTTTGGCTCTACAACCTTCATTTTCACTTTCTCACCCCTAAAGTTTTGTTCACACCATCAGGAATCACTCCTCTAAAATATCCCAAGGTTTTTAGTCATGAGGATCTCTAAATTTTCTTGACCCATCTCATTTTCCTAAGGCTATTGATCATGTTCTCAATCCTTAATTTACAGAGGTTTCCTTCAAGCTTCAAATCCTGAATCCTGATCTTTTGCACCTTTATATGCCTTTTACAATCCTTCTCCATCCTTCACAATCTTGGAACATCCATATCATACCTGTAAGACATCATACACCATGATCTACTGGGAATAGGCCTTTATACTAGGCTTAGTTTAGCTTGTTTTCCACTTTGAACACCAAATGTGACCTGATGAGAACTAAGTGACCACTCTCACACCTTTGAGACAACTTAGGAGACACTTACAGAGAAATGAGATGTATATTTATAACTTCAGGAGCATGATATAGACACTAATATAGACACAAGGAAAACTTAATGACCATGCTTGACTCCTTGAGACACACACTATGCTACTGATGAACTCATGACACCATGATGACTCCATGTTAGGACCTTGAACCAATGACAAGACCTTGAAAAAATTTAAGATGCTACAATGCAAGACACAATACCTCATGAATAACTCATGAGAGTGACATACCCGCTTAAGCTCATACTCAATCTATTTGACATTAATGACAACTTTTTTAACACTAGAATGCATGCCACCAATCAAGACAAGATATGGGAACCTTGAAGGAATCATAATGGTCCACCTAGAGATGACATGGATGCAAGAAAAGGTATGTCTTATAGTACAAATTAGAAGCAAGGGGAAGAGGTGAATTTCATATGTCCAAGATGGCTTGGGACCTCTTCAAATCATTTTTCTATTTTCATCATGAAAGAATGTGTCTCTACTAGGATTGTTATAGACATAATGATCCAAATGAAGCATTTAGGAAGGGGGCGATGAATAGATTGAAGTATGGCTCCTCAAAGATGTCAAGGTATGTTATCAAAGTGTCAAATTATGTTTTGCATCCTTTTTAGGGTTTTCAAGTATTGAAAAATATATGGTTACTGTAAAAAGATATTTGTTTCAAAGTATAAGTCAAGTTTTCAAGATGATGTTATCATAGTTGGTATCTATTAAATATTTTTTGATAGACTAAGGTATATTTATGTTACATTTGTTTAGTCCATGTAAGTCAAAATATGGGTATGAGCATGAGGTCTTATTATTACATGAATAGGTCTATCTTATCCCATCTTGTGTATTGGTCATGTTGTGTCCAAGTAGTATCATAAAGGTTTTCATAGGGGTCACTAGTCTAAGCATCTCAAGTGTGTGTACATGCATTAAGGTAATGATGTAACTATACTAGAAGATCATATAGGAGGTCCATTATGCATATCTAGGTCTCTGTGAAGAAGAAATTATATGTTTTTCATGATAACAAATGATATTACTTGTATAAATAAGAACATATACAACAAAATAACATGAGAGAACACCAAAATATAGATAAATGATGAAAATATGCTCATATAATAGCTTTGCCACTTCGAGGGGGTAACCTCCAAACCATACAATAACACTCCAATACTCAATATATGATTAATTATAACCTTCTAATCCCTATATATACCATTCTAACCTATGGCCAATACTAAGGCCGACCTCCTAAGCATAATAAATCATAAATGAATGATATAATAAGATAATGGGATGTGTGCCACATGTCGGCATCTCCATCAATACATATACATCATAACATCCTTTCCCTAGGTGCATAACATTCCTTCCCTCCTTGACATGTTTCGTCCCCAAAACATAAGAAGAAACCATGTAATGAATGTATTGTAAATTTGTACACACTTTGTGCCATGATCGATCATCCATCCATATGTGATCCTGGTAGATGATACATATCTAAACTAATATCCATATTCTGTTGTGCTACTCTGATTCCATTCATGACCATAGTTTATCATCCTTGGATTCCATGCATAACCAACATAAGGATTTAATGCATAACCATAATAAGGATTCCATGTATAACCATAATAAGGATTCCATGCTTCATAATTGTTGCTCCATTGATCCCCTATATAAATAAAGTGATTATTCCTCCAATTACCTATATATCTATATTGGTTGGAAATATGATGTGCCCTGGGATATCTCCATGATTTTTTTCTCTCATGTTGATGTGGATTTCCATATGCTGTAGTTGTAGTATCCTCAACCTTATCAACATGTTTCTGAACTTTCTTTTCTTCTTCCACCTTTGCATTTGATATTTTCTTTTCTCTTGAGTAGATGAATCATCATTTCCTTCTTTTTCTTCATGTTCCTCTTTTGAATCATCCTTATTCCCTTCTTCTCCATATTCTAAATCATCCTCATGGTCTATATTGACTTTTCTTTTATTTCCATTAAGCCTGATATCCTGTAAAGTGACCTTCTTCTTTTTGTACCAAATCTTCATAAACTTATTTTTCATATTAATATTAATTGTCCCCAATGTCTCTAACCAAGGATACCCAAGAACAATATCCAAACCATCCATATATAAGGAAAAAAAAAAATGAATGTAAAATATATTTGTCATAGTAAGTTTTAAATCTTCAAAAACTTGAATTTTCTTACCATTCACTTGAGTTTCTTTGATATTAATTTCTTGAATATGTAGATGTTGAGCCATATCCTTGTTGATGAAGTTAAATTGCTATTAGGGTTTATGGAAACAATTATCTTATTCCTTTGAATGCATCCATGAAACTAAAATATGGTATCTTCCTTCTTGGGAGCTATAATATCTTCTTCTGCATCAATATCTCATTTTTCTTCCTCTTCATCTTCTTTTCTCTTGATTCTTCAATATATTCTTCCCCATCATCTTCCTTTGACTCTGCTTCCTCTTTGTGGTCCCATCTATCCATAAAAAGTTGTTCCATTTCCTCCCAAGACCAATCCTTCCTGTCATTTTTAATCTCAGAAAACCAAATCCATGCAAGACCACCAAGATAATGTGAAAACCTATTCCTTGTCATGAAATATGAGAAATATATATTCTTAAATTTTATCCACCATTCTTTAGCATCCATCTCACCATTTCCATAAAAATTTGTTATCCCCATGATCATGATTAGGGTTTAGGAATTCTGAAAATATTTCAGCAGATGGATAAAAACACAAAGAACAAACCCTAACTGAAATTTCAATAGCTTTCCGAAAATATAAATTTTACTAAAAAATACCACAATTTGCTTCCTAAAAAGTGAATTTATGAAAACAACTAAAACACCAATAACATCCGCAAAACAGATCCAATGGAGCTGAAATTTTCAGATATTCTGACTTAAAGTGTTTCAAAACTATGATACAAAAATTGGGAAAAAAATCGATATCCTCTTGAATATATATTAGAAACAAAAAATTAGGGTTTTTACCCTAATTTTGGCCGAAATCGCTGCTCTGATACCACTTGTAAGGATATTACTTGTATAAATCAGAACATATACAGCAGAATAACATGAGAGAACACCAAAATATAGATAAATGATGACAATATGCTCATATAATAGCTTTTCCACTTCGAGGGGGCAACCTCCAATACCACTTCGAGGGGGTAACCTCCAAACCATACAATAACACTCCAATACTCAATATATGATTAACTATAACCTTCTAACCCCTATATATACCATTATAACCTATGCCAATACTAAGACCAAACTCCTAAGCATAATAAATCATAAATGAATGATATAATAAGATAAGGGGATATGTGCCACATGTCAAGCATCTCCATCAATACATATACATCATAACATCATTTCCCTAGGTGCATGGCACTCTACTAGGATTACATGAGACATAATGATCCAAATGAAGCATTGAAGAAGGGGGAGATGAATAGATTTAAGTATGGCTCCTCAAAGATGTCAAGGTATGTTATCAAAGTGTCAAATTATGTTTTGCATCCTTTTTAGGGTTTCAAGTAGTGAAAAATATATGGTTACAGTAAAAAAGATATTTGTTTCAAGATAAGTCAAGTTTTCAAGATAATGTTATCATAGTTGGTATCTATTAAATATTTTTTGATATAATAAGGTATATTTATGTTATACATTTGTTTAGTCCATGTAAGTCAAAATATGGGTATGAGCATGAGGTCTTATTAGTACATGAATAGGTCTATCTTATCCCATCTTGTGTATTGGTCATGTTGTGTCCAAGTAGTATCATAAAGTTTTTCATAGGGGTCACTAGTCTAAGCATCTCAAGTTTGTGTACATGCATTAAGGAGATGATGTAACTATACTAGAAGATCATATAGGAGGTCCATTATGCATATCTAGGTCTGTGAAGAAGAAATTATATGTTTTTCATGATAACAAATGATGTACATATCGAAAGAGTGACTCGGTCTGGGGATATAAGGTGTCTTAATGATTTGGAAGACTAAAAAATCTTAAACAAGGTGATGTATCAAGGTATGGAGTTAAGGAGATAGTGCAAAATCTTCAAAAGTCAAAAGGTCCATTTTTTGTCGGTCAGATTGAATCAGAGATGCTACAAGAATGAACATGGGCTTTTTGGGTTTGTAGAGTGTCTCAAACATGAAATTGGGTGTTCCTACATGGTTGAGGTGAGTAAGAATAAGTATAAAGGTATGATCATATTTGAATATCAAATGAAGGATAATAGGTCTCAAAAGAAAAAGATAAGTCATCCAATATGATGACTTGATCAGACCAACTATAGATGATGTAATGACATTCACCGGGTATGTCATGAAGTTTCTTGAGCTCAAAATTTATATCACATTATTTTAACCTTAATTTTGAAGTCTTTAGAGTGTGTATACATCTTGAAATGAGAATAAAGTAGTACAAGGAAAGAATAAGTCTGTGATAAACAAAGGTGAGTTTCTCATCTATTAGGCAATGTGTTAAGCGTGTGTATGGTATCTTAGAATCTAAGACATGATATAAAGTAGGTATGTAAGGGTGATAAAATGATTAGAAAGGTATCATTTTCCTAGAATGCAGATTTAAGGTTTGTTAAAGAAGTTATAAGGTGTCACAAAGGCGCAAAGAGGTAATTGGTTTTGTCATCTTGACTAGGTAAAGTAGGTAATAAAGGAGTTGAAATGGGTGTCTACATGTATAAAGGGTAGTTAATATGGTGTGAAATGAGTTGTTTTCCTTGAAGATATGTTAGAGTTGTTATAAGACCATTTAAGCATCATAAATTTTGTATGAAGAAATGCAAAGCTTGATATGATCTATCAAAGACAAAAAGATCAATGTTTAAGGAGATAAGCGGGGTTACAAATCTAAGTATGGTCATTTAGGGATACAATGGTGTTTTCGATAGATGTATAGCTTGGTATGCTTACTCAAAAAGCTATCAAATCCATACAAAGGTAAAGAACATCTTGATGTTGGTCCATGAAAACTAATCAAAATGTGCAAATGATACAATATGGTTATGAGCTTCATTACTTAAAGAAGGTACAATGTTATAATAGCATGAATGGAGTAGTTATAGTCATAGATGCTGATTATGATGGTCTCGAGAAGATGGCATGGGTTGAGGGGACCTTCAAGGCTAATTTCCCTTGACTTGAAAAGAGAAACTTATTACAATACTTATAATATTGATTTCTTTCACTTTGGGTGGATGAATCCACTATGCCAATGATATGAAGCAATGTGATAACATGTTAAATGTCCGAAGAAATGTACTAAGGAATGGGGGCCATTAAAGACCTCGATCCAAGTACTCTAGGAGAAAAGAAGGCTTGTATAGAAAAATGAATAATGGTTACAAGTATAATGGCTTGAGAAGCAAGTCATATGTCCAAAAAGGATGCATTGGCTCGTAAATAAGGATGAGTACATTTAACAAGTGTTTCGGGAGGAAGAGTTAGTGTTAATGCATCTACACAACTTGAAATCAAGGTAAGTTCTCTTACTCTTGTGTTTTCAGTAATATGTGGGTAGTAAAAAACCCAGGGGGAGCTATAATAAGTGGAATCATGATATATGGGCTTCAGAGCTTTGAAAAATTGATCTAATTTGCATTAAATGTTAGTTTAGGGATTCAGCCCTAAAGGTGATATGTAACATGTGGATGATAGACTTAAACATGTTTTCAAGTTCCATCATTTAAAACAAGTCTTATTAGGAGTTACAATAGTGTTATGATGGTGAACCATGATTGTTGGCATGAATGGATGTCTTTCATTCATCTAATCAAGGATAACTACAGTTCTTCTTATGGAGGTAAAACAAAGTATAAGGAAGGTGAAACGGGTTTGTGAGCCCAAATGGTGAATTTTTGTAATGATTAAACTCAATAATAAGGTAATAAGGTATTTTTATACCCAAAACATCATTTTTGACATATATGAGTGCCTTTCATAGCCCTTCCCGGTTTTCTACGGTGACTTCATGTCTTAAGAGGTCAAAAATAGAGTCTAAAGAAGGTAAGACAAATTTGCTTGATAGGATGATGGATTTGGTGGGTTTTTCACTAAATAATGGATCCAAGGAGGAAAAATAATATGGATAATATGATTATCCGGTATGTACTTTGTCATTAATGTAAAAATGGGAAAAGACTAGGTGGTTTTACATCAATGAAAAGGGGAAGATTGTTGGCATGTGTCAGTATAGGTGTTTTCATTGATGTAAAATCCCATTAATTAAAAATATTATGATGGAATAATGCTATAAGGTTATTGACATCATGATGACATGGATATTTATGTGGTTTCATGATTGCATGAGTGGATTCAGTGAGATTGGCTTGGTCTAGCAAGCCTAATCAGCAACCCGACTATTTTAGGTGATGGTGCATGTTGGTTTGAGTTTCTTGGTGACTTTAGAATCATGGTAGAGGAATGGAGAGCATGTTAGGAGAGTTTGTGAACACTTACATGAGTCTCATGGAATATGTATAGGTTGAATACCTTGTTTCGGATGTTCATCTAGACCTAGTCTAGGTGTTTTTGAGACCAAATGATGCATGAAGATGAGGCATAGATAAATGAGAGATCATGGAGGAATGTATGGGTGTGATAAATGTTTTATCAAGTGTGTTAGGACCTTTTAGAGAGGTTTCATGATGATTTATGAGATTATTTTACAATGACCTAGCTTAAACCATGTAAAACCCGAGGACTAGTAATGAAAATGAGATGGAATATGATTATGAAAAACTATTTTATATTACATGATGATTTGATATGGTTTATAGGGGTATCCTAGAGGTTTGAGAAAAATTTCAAGTCATTATGAAGAATATTTTGCAAGTTATGACATTTTAGGTGAAACATGGTCCAAGAAAGGGTGATTTCAGCTTGAATTACAACTTCGGATGCTCACGATGGATTGTGTTATTTGGATGGTACATTGTGGATTTCAAGGATGTTTTTTAAATTTATCTAAGATCATTTCCAAAAAATAATGAGTTCATTTCATCTTCAGGGTTTTATGATGGAATGTTAAGAAGGTAAACTAATTTTTATGAGTTTGAAACCCTAGGTCTAGAGAGATGGAGAAGATATTCATGGTAGGTTCATAGAATGTGTTGTTATTTCTATTATTATTATTAGAGGTAATAGAGGACTCCTCCAAATTTCTATAAAGGTATGGTATATGATGTTATGATTTGTGGACCCACCTCAAAAAGGCAAGTTTTGACGATGTTTTAGTTTATAGAAAAGTTCTCCAAAGAAGGTATGAAATAAATTGACATTGTTTTTATCCTGGGAGTTTTACTTGATTTCCATGATGGTTTTATATCATATTTGAGGTCCTAGAGGGAAAAGTGTGCCCTATTTATGAAGATTGGTCCTTGAGACCAAAAAGGGCAGTTTTGAGTAGTTTCAAAGATTGACCTAGTTGAAGGCCTTCCACTTGGAGTTGGAAGAAAATGTAAGATGTTATGGAAATTATATTTAGAGTTATTTTTAATGGTATATATTATGTCTCTTCATAAAGTGATTTGATAGGTCAACCAACTTTGTGAAGAAGAAGTTTGTTTGTGTTTAGGATAGGATTGCTTTGGCTAGAAGATTTAGGTAGATGATGCATGTGATGGATTAGTTGATGATTTATATATATTGGAAAGTTAATAGGATGAAGTTTTTCCATATTGAAGTAATTTATAAGTATTAAATGTGGCGAAAGGGTGTAAATCATCGTGTTTCCAAATTGATTTATGGGCATCTTAGTTTGGTGATAAGGAAAGTAGGTGTGGTTTTAATGGATGGATGTTTCATGAGATCTAGAAAGCATGGATGTTATATAAAGGTTATTGGGTTTCCAATGAGTGGTTATATACCATAGTTGAGGTGTTTTGGTGTGATCTTGATAGCCATAGGTGAAGACTGGTTTGTAGACACATATTTTGAGAAAGATATGAGCCTTCTTGATAGAGTTATGATTAATTTGATTGGTGCAAGATAATTTGTGACCATGTATGATTTTTTATGTCATATTTTACATGTGTGAGGCATTTTGAGGATTTAATAAGAATGGGGATGATTTTTGAGGTTTTGGTGATCTAGGTGATGGGGTTTTGAGCATGCTTGATGTCTTAGAGCATGACCGACCTACATGGGTCCATTCTAAGTGTTGTTATGAATGTATTATTATCATTTTTGAGTTTTTATGGTCGATATAATTAATCTAAACCTACTTGTTTTATGTTTTTGAGTTGAGAAGTGTATAAAGTAAGTGTTTTGGGTTCAAATTTGAACTAGTGTTTTAAGAGGAAAAAGTGTGAGTTGCTTGAGATATTAAAGGATATTAAAGTGGATGAAATCAAATCTAAGGATGTGTGAAAAATTTTGAGGAGATTTAGAGAGAATTTTTGTAATGGTTCAAAGAAAAAGGAGGTTATGAAAGTGTGAGTTATAGCGAGTTGAAGGAGAGAGGGTTTGAAGAGGTTTTCAAAGTGTGTAAGTTGAATTTGTGATCTCCATAAGTTGTAGTCAAAATAATACATCATAAATATTCATATAAAGGTGGTTGATTGGGTGTTTGATCATCTTAGGGGGTTATATCCTCCTTGTGGAGTTGGTGTTTCACTAAACTAGGGGTTGGTACTCTTGTAGGGTTGTTGCTTTATAAAACTAGGGTGGTGCTCTTTGTGAAGTTGGTGCTTCACTAAATAATTTTTATTTGAGTAAAATATGATCATAAGTTTGTTGGTTCGAAAATCTGTCGGTTGGGCAGATTTATGGATAGACAAGCCAACAGTGTGCAGGGCATAGCCCCTCTTTGAGTCAGCAAAGTGAAACTGGTTTATTGCTATTCTACCAGCAGGAATCTGTGTAAGTCTCACAATATTCTGCCTTCGGGGGTTTGGGATCTCATCCCAGTAGGGTGTTTCCAACTGTGGAAAGAAAGGAATGAAAGAGAGGATGAAGAAAGATCAGGTCCGAAGGAAGAAAAGAAATGAATTCCAAAGAAGAAAGGTCAGAGGGTTTATGTTTTGGGATTGGTAGTAAACAGAGCCAAACCTACTTGCATAAACGAACAAAGCAATACTGATGAATAAATGACAATAAAACAGAAGTAGATTCAACAGAATAAACACACAGATCTGACATAAGAAAGATCAAATGTAAATAACACACGTATTCAGCACAAAGTCTAAATATTTGTATTAATATTCCTTTCTGTTACAAAAAGCTCAAAGTCTTTTCTCCTCACTTCTATTTTTCATCTGAAAGATATCCACTCTCTCAAATACAACAAGTATTTGAGTATTTATAGAAGAAGGAGAAGAAGGAAGGCAAAAAGGAACCAACCACCTATTTACAAAATATCTACAAAAATATCTCAAAGTCATGTTGACTTTTGACAACTTGATGGATGACATCATCCCATGGTGCAACATGGATGATGTCATCATTTGTGTCAACATACTTTAGACATTTTACAAAAAGAAAGTCGGAAGAGAGAGAGAAGAAGAGAGAATTTATTCATCGTCATCATCCCGCGGCTGAAAGGGGATATCCTATTGTTGCTGCTCGGGTGACGAGATGTGGAATTGGGCATGGTATTCCATGAACTTGCTGATCATGGGCTCTAGCTGATCTTGGGAAGGATCCTTGTGTTGCTCACGGATCACCTCGCAAGTCTCCCGCTCGTCTATGAGCTTCTCTAGGAGTTTGGAATATTCTTTCTGCTTATTAGGAACCCGATGAAGTCCCGATAACGGCGAGGTTATTGATGGACTCTGCGTCAAAAGTGACCTCTGGCCCCAGCCCTTGCGAAACGATCTCCTTGAAGATCTGGATGGTTTCATCAACTTTCCTTAAGGCGAAGGAAGGAGTAAGCAACCCTGGAGACATGTTGAGAATGATTTGCTCCATTTGGTGCATCGCGTCCAGGGCTTCTTCCTTTACCTTATCGATCTTTTCAAGGATGAATTCCAATTGATCCATCCGGTAGTCCAGAGTGGAAAGGATTTTATTGAGGGCCCTGGGATGACCAAAAACGCCAAACTTGACGAGATCTTCGACTAAACAGTCAAACATTGTTTGAAAGGTCTCACGTTGCAGCCTAGCATGGTCCAACTCTTCTGATATGGGTCCTGCTAATGCCTGGAGTTCTTTGTTCGCCTTGTTGATGTTCAGGTACAAATCGGTGAACTTGGCGATCACTTTTTCACTATCCTTGAGGATTTGGCTCCTCCAAGCGAGAAACTGCCATACCCTGCTCGCCGATCTTTGCATATTCATCAATTTTATCCTGGCTCAGAGGCTCAGGAGTTTCGGCGGCAGTTATGGGAGGTGCACTGCCCATCTTCTATAAGGCTTGGAGCAGATGTTTATTTTCTCTTTAGCAAGCCTTTTCTCTTCTTTTGCTTCTTGAAGCTTCTTGCAGAGGGCGTCAACTGCAGATAGGGCCTCTCCCTGAAGGCTTTCAGAAGATGTCCCCATTGTGACTTGAGTCACTATATAATCTGTCGAGGACAGATCCTTTTTATCCTTCAAAGGATTGGGGTACGCGATCTCCATTACCCTCTCTCCCGAAGCACTCTGAGAGAAACGTGTGATGGGCTTCTGCTTCTTTACCCCTTTTGACGGGATCACGGAGAAGTCCATCGGAGCGATGGGAACTTTCCTTTTCTGCTGACTCAGGTGTTGGGAGATCCAAGCTGGACTTATGGGAGAAGGACCAGAAACAGAGAAGGGGGCAGCTGCAGTAGTTGAAGGGAAAAAAGTGGAGACACTTGGAGGCGGCATCGAGAGGGAGGCCGAGGAAGTGCTCACGGGAGGAAGGGATACTGCAGGAGAGGAAGACATAGGAAGGGAAGGGAGCTCAGAAATGAGGGAAGAAATGGAGGGGGACAGGTCCGCGAGAGAAGAGAAGATGGACGAAGAAGCAGGAGGGACAGAAGGGACCTTAGTTGTTACAGCAGTGGTGACATCCTGAGTGGATGGGCCTATTGGGACATCTTCCGTTGTTTCTTTCTCTGGGGAAGCCAGAGTTACAACTTGTTCAGGTGCAGCGGAAGGAGGACTTTCTGGAGCTTCTTCTTGGGTGGAACTGGATTCACCCTCTTTACCCTTTCCTTTGCCTTTTGGCTGCTGTTTTGATCGAGGAGGTGCGTTACCCAACGGAGAGGTTGTGAAATCGACTCCGAGGTAGATGAGCCCGTTCATTCGGCACCAATGCTCTGTTCTACGCAGAGTTTCCTTGACTCTTTCCTCAATTGTCTGAGGGGCTTTGGTTCTATCAATCAACGCAAAAGGCCAATCGTCCCCACCTGTGTCAAGATACACTTGATCCACTTCCTCCTCAGTAGTTTGGTATCCTTTGGGGACGATGGCCACCCCATATTGGATGATTTCTGCTAAGGCCAGTGAGAATGATCCTTCCTCCTGAGCTCAACCTCGTGATATAAGTCAATGTAGATATCTTCGATCTGAGGGATGTGGATCGGGTCGAGCTTGGCCCTAGGCAAACAATTTCTTGGATCGAAAGTGGGCCTTGCTGGGAAGTCATGTTTCAGATTCAGCAACTCCAGCTCTACAAACATGTCCTTTTCCTTGTGGTGAGAGGGACACGTATACCTACCCACTGTGAGGGGGAAAGGAGTTCCACCCTTCTTTCTCTTTAGGCACTTTTCATGGTAAGTAATAAGCTGCCTTGACAGCTCCAACAGGATCAACTTGGGCCCGGCATATCTTGGCAGTCTAGTCGGTTCCCCCAAGAAATTAACTGCCCTCAGATAGGTGAATGTAGGGAACTGAGTGAATAGGGCCCCCCACTTCTCAGTAGCTGCTACTATGCTCTTGGTCGTGCGACCGTGAGTCATATTTGACCTCAACAGGCAGATGTTGAAGTAGAAGAATGCATCGTTGATCTTTGTGAATTGGGGGATGCTATTTTCCAGCTTCAGCTCTGGATAGTATTCATAAATTTTGACTTGGGGCCAAACCCCACACCGCATCAGAGCTGGATAGTCCCTTTCTGAAGCTGCAACATAGACTACGTAGGAGTTCATATAGAACCTCCCCATTGTGTTGAGTTGTTGTAGCTGCTCAGAGATTGTGCTGCTTATAATTTCTGCCCATTCAAAGCGTTGATTGGGCACATTTTTGTTCATTGTTTCCAAGTACCGCAACATCCACTTGTGAAAATAATGGGCGTCAGGAAGCCCAAAGACTCTGCTCAGGAACGTAATGGTGTCGCTGAGTTCCTCTGAAAAGTCACTGCGATGAATGACTTGTGGCCACCGAGTCACTGCTTTTTTGTTCTTCAGATAAACTTCATTCATCAGCTGCATACACTGATCTTCATTGTCGTCCCAGGCCTTAATGTAGTCTTCTCGGCTGACGGCCACAAAGTGCCGGTGATGAGGAATGCCGAGCATCATCTCAAAGTGGCGGGCAGTGAGGTTAATAATAACTTCGCCCTTCTCCCCATGGACACATCTTGTGTCTTTGTTATAGCATCGGGCTACCACCATCATAAATTCATTGTTTACGGCACTCGATCGGGATCCCACCAAAGAAGGTGCAGGGCACCGCCATCAACTTGTCCATCCATGGACTTCTCGTGACCCTCTGGGTTCTGGCCCAGAATTCCTCCATGTCAATATGACCCAGTTCTGAGTCTCTGATATCTAGGTCACACTCTGCTGGGACTCGGGCATTCTGACCCTCTGATACTTATACTTCATTTCTTCTTCTGTGAGCTTGGCCTTGCCTTTAGATTTGATAGGTTTCTTGCTTGATGTTGACATATGTTCTTCTGAACTTAGTTTCCGATCTGCAAGAATAAGAAGTGAAACCCAATTGAAGAAAGTCCGTGTCAGCTGTTTGATTTTCCATTGAAATGTTGACAGAAGAAAGAGTTAGCAATTTTAAGGCTTCAGGGCGCAGGGCGCATGAATACTGCAGGCTATAGGGCTAAATAGTAAGGTGCACAGGGAAGGGATGCTGCAAGGGGTAAATCAGCGCCAAAGGGCGCATGGCGCATAGACACTGCAGGGTGCATTCTTTGTTGTTGTAAGCACAGGTGCGCCTGCGCCATATGGATGCGTTTTATAAGGGCGCACGGATTCTTTATGTTACGCGGGAACATGATGCGCCATTGGCGCATATATCTTTCATTTTGCATGGAACTTCGGTGTGCCAAAGGCGCATATAAGGTGTGTGTAACATATGCTTTTTGTGCGCTTAAGGGAACCTGGCGCGGTGCATGAAGGGTCTGCATGACATGATGTTATTGCGGTGAGGGACGCACCTGCGCCATTTATAGCTTTGCACTTTGCGCATAGGAAAATACTGTTACATGGATGCTAGGTGCGCCAAAGGGCGCAGGAATTTGTGATGTTGCACTTAAGTTTGATGTGCCAAGAGGGCGCACGGGAAGCATTTGCAGCAAGTGGGTGGGTGTAATGGCGCAGGGTAATGACAGATGCGCCGAAGGGGAACAAAAATACAGTTCATTTCAAGCCATGATTCTTCTCAGAGGGGTTTCATTCTTTCAAACTTCTTCTGCAAGGTACCTTGGGGTGATAGAAATGGCTTTAAACAAAGGTTTCCAAGCTATTATTTCAGGACAGAGCTCCCTCTACCAGCAAATCTGGAAAGAGGGGGAGGAATATGTGGAAAGACAGCAGGGGAGCAAGTTCATGATTTCATTCTTTTCAATCCAAACTGAACCAACCTAGCATTCAAAAACCCCAAAAACAAAACGCACGAAAGAAAGAAGGCCACTTACCGGATAAATAGCAAAGAACGTGCAAACGGGTCCACTATGTGATCGAAAGCGACAGGGCAGGTGCGCTGACAGGCTCAGAGAAAACAATATTTAAAAATAATCACGTGATAGCTCTGGTGATAATGACATTGCAGGCGCGCCTATATATAGGTGAGGTAGCAATAAATGCGCCACCAACCTTTTAAGTGGCGCACCAAAAGAGCTGTCGACACAAGAAAACATGCGCCAAAGGATTAAAAGGGGGCACATGAACATTTGATGTTGCATAGTGATTATATGCGCCCGCCCAAAAAGACCAAAAACGGCTAAGTTCGAAAAACTAGATTTCCCGGGAAGGGATTTTGCAACGTTCCGAACGCAAGAAATCCCTGACGAGGGATCGGAACAAAATTTTGGTAGGGTTATCCGTAAAATTGCCCTTGCCAATTTTACGGGATAACAAAGTTTAAGTGGGATTTCTTCCACTTGATGGTTTATAATCGATATATTGTGTTCTTGTGTACTCTCTCTTGGTTGTGTTTATGTGGTTGATTATTTCATGGTGTTAACTTCACATTAATGAATAGTTGAGTTTTCATGGTGCATGCAAGTTATTCTAAAATTGTTTAAAGGTTTAAATAAATGATTCAACCCTCCGGTCTTAGTTAATTGTTCTTCCAACACTATATATATATATATATATATATACATATATATATATATATATATATATATATATATATATATATATATATATTTGGTTCTAGATTCAAAATTCAAATTTGTTGGAATCATAACCACTAAGAGGGGGTTGAATCTGTGGGCATTAAACATTCAATCACTTAAACTTTATCCATTCATCATCATTTCATCAACTTAACCATTAACCATTAATCATGTATTCAAGAACCATAGAAAAACACGATCAAAGGAGAACACATCAACACATGGACACAAGATATAAGTGGGAAACCCTTAAGGGGAAGAAAACCAACTGAAACAAAACTTTATTATAGCCATGTTTAAAATATGGTGATGACTTGGTATGGTGATAACACTAAAAGTGGGTATATAATAAAGTGTGTTAACAACATGTTGCATTTGATCAAAGTTAAGATGCAATGGAGGTGTTGTGACTAGTATGAATAGAAGAATAAGAGATGTTGGACATGACTAATTTAATCCAATATCGTCCATGACTAGTAGAAACAAAAATAGAATGAGACATATAATCATCTTCATTAATATGAATAGATAGCTCATCGCAAAGATGATATCTAGTCTAGTGGAGGTCGTAAATGAGACTCCTAATCAACTATCGATAGAGAGTGGCATTTACCACAGGAGATGGATCTAAACAAGATAATGCAAACTATTCTCCATAGGTGTAGAATAGGTATGCAATCCATCATCCTGAATTTATTGAGTGTTGTCTTGGTAAATTTCAATTAAGAAACAAATATGTGATTCTCCTTTTTACATACTTCCAATCCAAGAAAATAGTGCATCATCCCAAGATTTGTCATGTCAAACGATCGTTTAAGATCTTTCTTTGTTAAATCAATCATCCCGACTAAACTTCCAGTGATGACTAGATCGTCGACATAGACAATGACAATTGTAATCTCCACCCCTTTCTTTTTGAGATAGAGATTGGGATCGTATGGATTTCTAAAAAATCCATGTTGTACGAGATGCTCATCAATTTTGATGTACCAAGCTCGGGGGTGCCTATTTAGGCCGTACAGAGATTTCCGAGTCAAAGCATACTTTTGTTTCTTGACCAAGTACAATATATCCCCTGGTTGAGTCATGTAGACTTCTTCTTGTAAATCTCCATTCGAAAGGCAATTTTTATGTCCATCTGATGGACTTTCCAACCAAACTGTGTAGCTAGAGCAAAGATCATCCTAATCATTTTGATCTTAGCTATGGGAGAAAATGTCTCCTCGTAGTCAATGCCTTATTTTTGTGTGTAGCCCTTTGCTACTAGTCTCACTTTGTACTTGTCTATGGTCCCATATGCTTTGTACTTTATTTTAAATATCCATCTGAATACAATGGGTTTCTTCCCTGGTGGAAGATCGGTGAGATAAGTGTTGTTTTTCATCACGAGTTATACTGAGAATCCATGGCATCTTTCCAAGATTTTGACCGTAGGGCTTCTGGATCGTAGAGGACTCATCGATTCATTAAATATACTCATCAAAGCAAATTTTACTTCTTCTCTTTCTTTACTACGAGTTTGTGGTCCAGTGGTGGATGTATCAGGTGGAGCATCCATTCTGCATCTAGTAACATGCTAGTATACCACTTGGGTATTATCTGAACTACTCCCATGGGTTGTGGTTCTATCTGATCATCACCATCATCCCCATTATCACTTTCATCATCTATGGGAACATTAATTCTATTTTTACAACTCATGAAAAATCTACATCAGGTGAGTGCGGAGGAGGAGTCTATGTTTCCTTCTTAAAAAAACTCAACATCTCTGCTAGTGTAGACTTTCCTTGTCTTTGGATCCATCAATATGTACCCAAGATTTTCTTCATTGTACCCAATGAAGATAAGTTTTTGTGATTTCATATCCAATTTATTTATGTTTTCTTGGGTATGTGCATGCTTGCTTTGCACTGAATACTCTGAGGTGTGTAACAGATGGTTTCTATTTTGACCATGCTTCATTTGGCATTACTCCATCAAGAGAAATCTGTAGGCACTTTGTTCAATAAATGCATTATTGTCTTTGCTGCTTCATCCTAGAATTTCCTCGCTATTTCAGAATCATCGATCATGCATCGCACCATTTCCATTATAGTACAATTTCTTCTCTCAACAACACCATTCTGTTTTGGTGTGTGTGGAGGCATTTGACGAATCCGTGATCTTGTAGGTAGTCTTTGAACTCATCATTGGTGAATTCCCCCTCGATCTGAGTGGAGAGTTCTGATGTGATGACTAGTTTCGTTCTCAACAACCACTTTGAACTTCTTGAAGTTTTCAAAAGCTTCACTTTTCTTGCGAAGACAAAAAATCCACATTTTTCTCAAATAATCATCAACACAAAGCATGAAGTACTGAAATCCAGAATGACTCGGTTGCATTAGACCACAAAGATCGACATGAACCAGATCAAGCTTACCATGAGCTTGATAAGTACTCTTCTAGAATGAATATCTGTGTTGTTTTCCTGCTAGGCAGTGAGGACACTTATCGTATCCTTCTAGAGAGATGGTAATCCTTTTACCATATTGTTCTGGCAAAGTGTCTCGATATACTTGAAACTAATATGACCAAGTATCGATGCCACAACCGTGCAGAGAGGTATAGTACTTAGCCACAAGTGCCCGATCATTTACGTGGACAAAATCAAGTTGGAACATACATCCCACATTAGATGCTTTAACAATTTTCAAGCCTTGTGATTTGTCTTGAATTAAACACATCTTCTTGCCGAATGACAATCAAAGTCAATTTTCAAGTTGTGATCTAGGAGTTTGACTGAATGACAACATATTTCTAGTCAACCTGAGGATATATAATACATATAACAATCTACAATTACGCGTGAACCAAGGGTAGAGAAATGTTCCCAATCCCCTGCATCTTGTTTATGAAGAATAATCAACCAATGAAACATGGTTTTGAAGGTGTTTCCCTCATTGAAGTAATCGGTCTCTGTGGTAGGTCATGTGTTGAGTGGCTCCCTAAATATACATATGAGAAATCACTAGATGACATGGAGGGTTCACTTGATCGAGCAATGTACAAGTAGTCTTCAATATCTGAATGTTCTTCTTGCTCTGTAATATTTCCTTGTTGATGGAGTTTTATTTTCCAGTTACCCTTCCTTTTCCCTTGTTTGTAGTTATAATGTCCCTTATAAGATTTTTTATTTTGAGGTCCAGAATTACTTGATGAACCTTTCTTATAAGTATTATACCAACAATCTTTCAACTCATGTCCTCTTTTACAAATAGGAAATTTCTTCTTTTGTTGTTTGTCCCCTTGCTGATGTTGATTTTGGGACTTTTAATAGGAATTAGGTTTTCCTTTTCCTTTTCCTTTCCATTTCTAATGAGAAGAAAGTTCCTACTCCTCTTCATCATCTTTATTGTACATAGCTTCCTCTTGTTGCAATAGGTTTACCACTTGTCAAAACTCACTGTCATATCTGACAAGTTTAGTGTTGTCACAAAAATGCGGTATGAAGAAGGAGTGCTCTCAGAATAATGGGAACGAGAGCATCATCAGTGACCTCCTCTCCTAGGGATAGAAGTGAAGCCCTTAACTCTACAACTCTTCTCAAGAAAGATTTTATTTTCTTATTTTTTAAAACTTCATTGTGTGTAACTGACTCTAAAAATTTAGTATGGCATTCTTGCTTTTGGTCTCCTACATTGTGCTCAACTTATCCCATGCTTCTTGGGTTGTTTTGGCATCTTGAATGTGGGGTTTCATGTCATTGGGCACTCCAAACAAGATGATTATCTTAGCCTTCTAATCGGATCTATCAAACCTGTTTATGTTGTGTTGTATTAGTTGTGGATCGGTTGTTGTACTATTTACAATAGTCCAAATATCTTCAAACTCAAGGTGTATCTTGATTTTTGTCTTCCATGCTGCATAGTTATTTCCTCTAAGTAGTTGCGAATCGGAAGAAAGAACTTGGGGGTGTTGGTTCCTATTTTGCGAGAATCAACTGACAAAGTGTAAGGTTCTTACACCTGTATGCAGTCTCCTAATCTATATCTTGAGTCTGATATACTAAACCTTTCTATATACACGCCCTTCCAATATATTCGTCAGTATGTGGAAGAAGATCACCCTTTCTATATACGGAAGTACGTGAAAGAGGGGTTAATGTACATGAAATAATTCGACGTGGTACCAAGAGACAATCTTTGAAAGGGGTATGCACGATTATTGAGACCGACTTAAAGAAATATCCTCATACGCGTGCATAACTTTGCTATATTCTCGAGATAATTTCTCGTCCGGATTTAAGTCAAGTAATCGTTCATCGATGGATGGGATGGTTCAAAGTGTGTGCATTGTGTCCTTATTACTACCCACCAATTTAAAGGGTCGACGTCCATACGACGTTGTTATAGCTATATTAGGTGTTAAGTGCAGTAGTAGTCATGATGGCTTTACTCGTAAGTGCTTCCCAGAGGCATTGTTTATACCGAACTCTGTGAATGAGATCAAAGATCTTGTGAGTGATTCAGAACCAAATTTTTAATATTTTTAGTACAAATCTTTGCCGGTTTACAACAGTTCAAATTGTTTTCGGTTAAATATGGCAACTTGCAAACTAGTACAATACATTGAAGTATATAATTTATTTGAAATTTTGAAAAAATTGAATGACAAGATTTTTTTGTTTTCGGGGGCCCTGGTGGCCTCCAGAGCTCAATACGGATCTCTGAGCAAAAGACCACAAAAAAAAGCTCAAAATGAAGTTTTTAATGTCCCCTCCTTTGGAAAAAGATACTCAAAATGAAAAACTATGCATAGTAGGAGAATTTTTTTGACCCTTTGCAGGGTTTTCTCCACTAAGTTTAGTTGTGGCTTTAGTTATAACTAAGTAGTTTAGTGGGCTTTTTTACTGCTATATTTTGTGATTTCGCTAAACAAACAGCTAAATGTCAATAGTTTTAAAAAATCATGTTGGGGGTGGGGTCGAACCCCAAACTTCACCCACCCAAAGCTCTTCAACTAACCACTTAGGTGCCCTTAGCACATATGCAACAAAATAGAAATACTAGTATTTAAAGTCAAATCAATTGACTAACCTGTCAAAAATGGCGACATGACTGGGCTTTGAATGAGCTCCATGTGGTCGTTTTGGATGTAGAGCTTTGTTGTTTTCCATATATGCTTTGTTGCATGTCTACCTTTCATGGATGGCTCGATCGTTGGATTGGAGAAGTCATCTTGGCCACGTTTTAAGTGGTTTTGTAGTGCATGGCCGCTAGGATGGATGTCGATGAGTCTCTGCTATGGTGATCAACATGATTGACCTCTTAAAATAGAACTCATTGTATGTTTAATAGACTATTTGACTCGGCGGTGGTGGGCTCAACCTTCGACTCAAAGAATGGATGGTGTGGAGGATAATACTGAGCTTGATGCACGTGAAGGATGAGGACTAGTTCTCAACTCGGCCACTCTAAACCTGCAAATAGCTTAATCAAGTTAATGTAGAGCTTGGTCACACCTTTGTGTGGAGATTGCTCGATTCAGTCCTCAATCTTCATTTGTGGGCTCGGTTTAGAAATCACCTTCAAAAATGGTACATGCTCGGTGGCATGGTGATGAGCTCTACAACTCCCTCCTATGATTGCTTGGCTTAGAGAGCTTTGTCTCCAACTCGGTGGGAGATTGGTATTCAATAGAACTTCGGATCTATTAGGATCCTAGAGATCAAGAGAAGGTTGTGGGACTACGGGGAGTTCTCAGGAAGGCTGCTGGAGGTAGCATTGGCTTTCTGTGATGCAAATTTCTTCTCCAAGATTTTTCTTCTTGTGTAACCTCTATCCAACCTAGACAGGAGCTTCAACCTACTGCACCAAATGTAAGATGAAGAACAAGGACGAAAGCTTGGTTATTTTATTAATAATAAATCCACCCAAAATTACAAAGAATGGGCTGCAATATTTATAGATATTTCACAGCCAAGTACAAACAAAGAAATAAGTTTCACAAAGTGCAACAAAATATGCATCCGAGAAATAATACAGACAAATGTATTGTTCCAACTATGTAACAAATAATCCTACAACTATGTAATATGACAAATATGGTTTTAAAATGATATAACAATAATTAAATACATAATTACCTAATACAATGCATAATTATAATGTAAATTATATTTACCCTAATAATACAATATGATCATCATCGTTATCTAAGGAATAGTCATCAACATTTTCTTGCAATGTTGCATTAACTAATAACTTAGGAGCACTAGATAGAGCATCATTAGTAAATTAAGTGTGAGAATTAGGATTCTTAGAGGAGAGGGAGAAATATAACTCATGTTTTGTTCAATCAATGTCAATATATGAGTCATGATATTATAGTTGTGACTTCATTCTCTATGACATAGGTATGCACTTTATCCATGGAGATAGGTTGTCATGCCAAGTATGTGTATGAATGGGAAAGCGGTTTCCATTGATAGATAATTATATATATGTATATATACATTAATAGTATACACTTGAGAGTTAGATGTATCATTTTTTTAATGTTTGAAAGGTTGCATATCAACGAGAATAGTATACTCATAACCATCACGTTTGAATTTGAACCATTGATGCATAGTTGATGGAACAACTTACATAGCATTGATCGAGGGGATCTAAGAGAATATTATAATATAGTTCAATATCCATGATATGAAATATAGTGGGTAACTTTGTAGGTCCAACTAAGAGATTAAGAGTAATTGTTCCTAATGTAGATCTTGTGATATTATGCAAGCACTACATAGTAGCGGTAATTTTATCAATTGTATGTATAAAAACACCCATTTGATTTAGTAAAGAACTAGGGAAAATGTTGAGGCCAAATTCATTTTCAATCAAAACATGCTTAATGAGAATCCTTGAATTTGTTCCATAATAAGAAGAGGTGAGGATGGTTCAACATCAACTGGAGGAGGGATCTCATCTAGACTAAATGTGATTGCCTTATCCATGAATTTGAATGTTTCCATGATAAATGGAAAAGAAATTGGTTGAGTAGTGGGAAGAAAGGTGACATATTGTAAAGCCTCCTATAATATATCCTTGTAAATATGTGCCTATTAAAGTATCTCCTGAAGAGATATCTTAGTGGGGGTGTTACTTAATTTCTCTAATATATTGAACCCTTTAATAGGAGCACTAGGCTTGGCAAAAGAAATGATTATTGGTCAAAGAAAAGGTAGGTTCCCCAAATGATTACTTATTGCATCATGTTGTAATAGTGTTAACCTCAGAACCATGGGTGAAGGCACAAAACATGGTGTATGCTACATAAGTAACAAGAATGAACTCAAGTTATATATCAATGTAGGTAGTAATCTCATCATTCGTGAAATAATCTTAACCATCATAGAGGCTCCATCCCTCATCGGACGATAGGAATGGACCTAGGTAAAGGGAAAGTAGCCCATATCAAAATGATGGAGTGATCCCTTAGGTTTGAAGAAAAGATAATACAATATTAGAGAAAGACATGTGATGACATCCAAAAAGACATAACCTAGAGATAGAATGCACCAAGAGAAGAATGAGAAACCCTAGGGCCATTAGGGTTTAAGCAATAGATTTGATCCAAAATTCAATTTCACCATGTATATATATATATATATATATATATATATATATATATATATATATATATATATGATGTGATGCACAAAATAATATATAGGATGTAAGGGTTCATGACATGAGATTATTCGATTTTAATTAAATTACAATTGCATAATCATAACAATACATTAATACTTACAACAATGATAAACATAGCTCAAATAAACAAGAGGAGATGAAGACTTAGGCTGTATAGGGTGGAACATAGGAGACCTAAATGTGCTGAACATGAGAAACAAAACAATCGATAATGAAAATGTTTTGTTTTTTAGACTAGAACTAGAAAATGACCTAATGTAGGACCATACTGACTATCAGACGATATGTCCTTAATTTTGTAAGGTCTTGATTGAGTACAATACAATATTGGAACCTTTTGTAGTTAACTTTTTTTGAATTTTTGTGTGCTTCACTTTCCTAGAAATGTGCTTCGTTGTATGTCACTCTTATTCACACAACCTCGACACAGCCTGTAATGACCTGCAACAAAGTGGAAACCTTTTATGCTTATGATACCCTTCATCAAATCATTAGATAACAAAATGATAAATCATATGTAAGGCGATGTTGGCCTACTCTTGGTGGTCAACCCCGCCTAACCAATCCCAGTGTCGCACTAAATGCCCCTAAGCATGATCAAGCCTTATGTAGTTCTTGTAGGTGCATACGTAAGTATGAATGTGATCTAAGCCAACCCCCTGTGATTTCTCTTGTGTCTCTTGACACAAAGATAGTGGTATATTTATATATTATAGAATATACCTAGCATTGTAGTAGTGTGATATAGTGCGCTTTAGCTACTAAAATAAGCCCTTTGTCCCTTGAAAACATTTGATAATGCATGGAGTGATTTTGTTATTGATAAGATGTGGCTCTATGACATTTACATGCTTGGAAATGGAGGAAGCTAGACTCTTTGACCTACTTGAGGGATTTAGACCTATATTAGTGGTTTTTCTTGGTGGTGTGCAATTGATTTAGGAAGATTTAGGAGAGTCTTGAGGGCTTTTGGATTGATATTTACAATAAGAGCTTATTAAAGTGCTAGGTGAGTGATAAAGTTATATTGAATTATTTGTATAGTCTTTCATATGTGAAATATAATGATAAGGCCAACCCTAGGATGACAAAATGATACACTTAAGATATTCAAGTTGAAATCAAAATTGGAAAATACAAAGGGGTAGGAACGTACATGTCGAGAAAGGCTATAGTCCTTAATCAAAATATATGTTTTTTCCCAGATGATTTTTCATGTAAACCAAAGGTTCATGAATGGTGCACATGGATAATTTACTTATTTTCTTAATTAGTAAGTCACGAGTTGATGACAAATCGAGCATGGAGATAAACAAGTCAAGAAAGAGCTAGGGAGATGTATTGATTGGACTTCTGATGTGAGCATTTGTCTTAACAAGTGAACATAGACAAATTCATTGCGAAGGATAAGGTACCGATTTGAGTGTCTACCATAATATTAATTAGGTAGTTGATATAGGATATGGTCATTGATCTTAAGTTTTACCAAACATATGATTTGGTTGCGAAACATCTTTACAAATCCCTTGCTTGAGGCCCACTTTTTTCATCTCATGGAATTGATGGGAATGAAGGAATGTATCATCAGGGGACACTTCAATGATTCATTCATCCTTCCTTTCATTGAAGTACATTTTTAAGGGGTATGTTAGCATATTTAATTAACCATGTACTATTGTATATGATTAAGACACACTTGTAATATTCGTTTTAATATGATTTGAGGATAATTCCTAATTGGTTCACACTTATACACATGTTATTGAAATAGAGAAGAGTTGTTGATTTGATTGATTTTCGCTATTAATAACATTAAAAAAACTTTCTTTGCAAGTTAACTACTTTCCAAATCCTAACCCTAGCCTTTGTCTTATCTTTATCAAAGCATAAAGAGCTAGCATTTGCGATGTCACTTTGGAATGAGTTATATATGTGATTTATTTCGAAATTTCTAATCTAAAAAAGTAGTCATGTTACTTGTGTTATAAATATGTGTAACTTCTTTATTGTTTAAGTTTTTATTGATTTATTGCATATGCATGTATGTGGGTGTATGTCTTATGATTGTTACAATTATTCTAAACAATACCTAGAAACGTTAATATGAGATTTTAAGAGTCCCCAAGTAGAGAAACATGGTTGTTAAATGAGTTCACACTTTACTAATATGGTTCCGGTCTTCCCACTTGAGTTGGAATACAATTTTGGTCGAGTTTCTTTATTTCACAAGAATTTTCTAGGTTTAGGTCACCTTATTATTTGGACTTATTTTCTACTACATATTTCTTATGACTTTGTCCTAAATTACAAGCTCATGTACTTTAGTTTATGTAGAAACCAATTTACAATCTCATGGACTATGAAAATATAAGAAATATTGGATTTGGGAAAAACTATTCCAACTCCATAATTATTAGCACTGCATTAGATTTGGAAAAATTTGTTCAAAACCCTAATTATTTTGATACACGTTTTCCAAATAAAAATGGACGTCAAATTTAATACTATTAATTCATTCATATACATTACGACACCTCGCATGATACCTACTTACCTTACGATTACCATTGTAGAATCCCTATCAACATAAAAATCGTGAAAAGCTTTGGAAGAAAGGCATACCTGCTTGTCCCTTCCAGTAAGGTATGACCCTACAAAACATTGTAACCCTAGAAAAAAAACAAACAAACAATGACCCTACGCCGCATGACGTGCAGTCCGGCGAGAGTTTTCCTTCAATAATTGAGCACATACATATCCATGTCTACCGTGTAATATGACCTTCACAGCCTTTTATCGTCTGTACAAATTTAACGCCCTCGGTATATTTCTCACAGTGCAAACCCTGCCAAACCACCAAACCCTGTCGCAGAAACAAGGCGGCTTCGACATTTATTTTTGTCAGAGCAAATCTTTGCCAATTTATGGAGTGGTCAATTTGTTTAGAAACTGTTGAAGTAAGTAGGTCCTAAGGCTGCCAAAGCGTGCTCGGCAATGGCAGATTTTGCAGATTGAGTGGGATAGCAGATGAGCAGGTGTACTTAGGGCGAGCAGTTGTACAAATGTTTAAGCGAGACATCAAAGATGTGATTTTTCCTAACAAACATCTGCAAAAATTTGCTTTTTAGCGATGGCGATGGCGATTGCACGTTGCTGTGCCTCAGTTAGCCGATTCCGGACGGCTGTTTCGACTGGATTGCCTACGGCATTAGATGCTCGCTGTACGCCATATCACATTTACGGTGGTTTCAGTTTTCACTTTACAAGCAAATCAAATTTCTTTATGAAATGAAAATGTACATGTTTTTCGAAAATGCCTGTGGTTGTGGTTTAGTTGGTAGAGAGAAACCACTTATTTTGTAAAGAAACCATTTACTTTATAAGAGGTTCAGGGTTTTTGCATTTATAAGTAGATAAATCTGAGAACTTTTGGGTAAAAACTGTGTAATAATCTTTTCTTCTCTGGTTTAGTTGGTTGAGTAAAAGATTTAAGGCTTTCACATCTATGAGTACATAAATTTGAGAACTTTTGGGTTAAAACTGTGTCATATTTTTTTCTCTCTATGGTTCAGGGGTTACATTCTGTAAACCATTAGATAACAACAATGTGATCAAGAACGTAGAGAAGAAAATATTATCACGCAAGTTTTTCCCCAAAAGTTCCCCATTTATTTACTTTTTTTATAGTTTCACTTGAAAGCGTTTACCTAGTCACAAAAAATAACATTTTATTATATACTTTGTTTCTTGAATAAATTTTGACTAAATATGAATGATGGTAGTTTAAATTTGATGGTCATTTATACGTTTTCATGTTTATTATCATTGAAAGCCATACATCAACACCAATAAACCAAGAGCCCTTTAACTATAACTTATATTGATATGTATAAATATATTTTAAAAATGTTAAAATGAATATAAGATTATCTTATCATATTTTTTATTAGTAGTATATTAATAATATTATTTTGCGTATTTCGAAGGGTAATATTAATAAATTATTGTTTTGCTTATTTTTGTCAAAGATATTGCCACTTTGAAATTAAACGTTTAATTGCATCCAATATAGGTTAATCATTCTATACTATCAAGTTTGTCATAAAAAGTGTAAAGTATGTAGTACAAAATCTATTTTTTTATTTTACAAATATGAAGTACTTTTATATAAAAAGGATTTTTAAATGTTAACATTAGCTATATTCCTAAAAAGAGTAGTACAACTATTCACAAAAAAAAGTTAGTAGTATGGAAGCACGTAATGATTCATCACGCTAGGCTAGTGACATGGCACAAGAGAAAAGTTTACAAATAACTATATCAAACTGAAAATTCTAAAACAAGTTTATCAAGTAACACTTGTGAAGAGGTGAGTGGGATGAGAGTCTCTACCATCGGGGTTTCCCAATCTACCATTTGAAATGGTTTCTCATGTAGTGCACGCTTTTCTAAATAGGTTCTATAATCTCCCACTATCGTGGCCTTAATCACGCATTGTCAAGATAGCTAACGTCGGCCAAGGAACCTTATCTTAAGAAGGTGTACTTGAGCCCAAGCTGTTGCGGTATAGTGATAAAGGACCCCACCCAAAGTAATTGTGAGAGCAACAACGAGACCAAACGTGTCGAAACCCGTACCTCTTGGAGAGGGGTTATGAGAAGTGGAGGGTGGCAAAATTCGAGTCTGCGATGTAGGGGCATTTACCTAATGACCCAAAATGGTTTAGAGATGGGCCACCTCTAGCGCCACATTCTAGGCTTAAACTTGAATTTGTAAAAACACATTCGAAATAATCATATATTTATTAAAAGCGAGAGATTGTAATCAATAGTTGCATGAAAAAAGAGTTACATTCATCTCTTTCTAAATAAAAATACAATTTCCACTTTAAAATCATGTCAAATCTAGATGAAATCCATTGGGAGAGAAATTTAATCCCATGAGACAATATGCTTCCAAACAAATGGTTTTGGTCTAAAGGGTTTGAAGAAATCGTGAATCTAATACAAGGTTATTTGAGCTTTCTAAAAACACTAGAAAGGTGTATAAGAGTCTTTGTATGACCACAAAAGGACACAAAGGCATTTGTGGAACCCCTAAATGGAGAATCCTACAACCTAGGGAAGGCGTTGGGAAAGCAAACACCACGAAAGTGAATGAGCATGGCGTCAACTATGTCATTCCATAATGTTTTAAACTTGCAGCTTCTACAATGAGTAAAAAATGGCATGGACCAACAAACACTAAGGTTTTCTACCATAGTCAATTTTAGGAAGAACAATTCATAGTCCTTGTTGGGAAAGGAGTTTTGAAATGGTGTTTCAAGATACCATTTATAATAGGATGATAGCATTATGGGTAAGTGCACCAAGTTGGGGGGCAAAAGGGGGTCTTAAGTGGACGTATTTTTCCGAAAAATAAAAACTTCAACTTGTACGAGTTTTCGAAATAGTTACACTCAAAATTGGAAGATGTTGTAGAAATATGAATCGTAGCACTTTGAGCCTAGTTTCTAAGCTACTACATTTTATTGAACACGAGATAAGTTTAAGTGGGTCAAACAACTAAAATACCAACAGTGTGCTCCGTTTTTGTTAAAAAACATAATAGAGTGACTTTCGTGCCCCCACCATTTTTGAGCACCATTTAGTATTTTTGAAAACCCTTTAGTAAAAGATAGCTAGGAGCATATAGTTATGTGTTATTTTTTTAGATTTTTTAGCGAATATTTTTTATTTATGATTTTTCTAGTACATAAATTTTATGTTTTGAAAAATAACGGACCTCAACCGTGCTCCTCTAACTACCTCAAAAATATAAAAATTAGATTATTATTTTTGAATATGTATAGAATTATGCCTAGTTTGTGCTAGTATAATTGTTTTTCAATTTCGATCACCCAAAAAAAGATACACGATGAAAGATAGACATATTTAAACTTCAAAAAATAGCTATAAAAAGGCATAGTTAGAAAATAAACAATATGGAAACCTTATATTAGTCAAAAAATTTAAAAAATTATATTTTTAGAAAGAAGAAACTCGATCTACGTCGTTGGTATAATTTTTTAATTGAATCGATTATTTTATTTTGATTTATCATAGAGGAAGTGACATTTTTACATTTTCTTACAAAAACACGATGTTTGTTGTGTTTGTGCAGGTCCATGCCTCAGGCTTGGGGATCTAAACCGGATCCTAAGCCTTGAGGCATGGCTTGGAAAAAGAGAAAACACAAAACACGTATGCGTATATAATGTGTGCGCTTATTACGCTGTACGTACGCGTTCAGTATAGTATAAACATTGTATATGCTTTTGGCATGTTTCTATTTACAAAAAAATATTCAAGTACAAGTGTTTCATTTATTATTATTTATATTTTATTATTTCTTATACTTTAAATTTATTTATGTAAATATAAGAAATTAGGGTCACTCTGCACCTTATGGAACTAGTCTCACAGCTCCATTAGTCACGGTTTAGGAGATAGTTTTTTATAGTATAATCCAAGTCGAGTACATAGGTAACTTTCAAGCTTTCAACATTCAACCTAAATCGTTTAGCATTTAAATTCTACAATTGAAACCTTAATCCCTAAACCTTAAACCCTAAGCTGGAGGCCCTAAACCTAAACCCTAAACCCTAAACCATGATCCATAAACCCTAAAACCTAAACCATAAACCTTAAACCCTAAATCCTAAGCCCTAAACCCTAATCCTTAAATATTCAACCCTTACCCATGAGCCCTAAACCCTAAACCATGAACCATGAGCCTTAAATGTTAAACCCTAAACCCTAAACCTTGAAAAATAAATCCTAAACCCTAACCCATAAACCCTAAACACCGAATCCTAAAACCTAAAGCCGAGATCCCTAAACCCTAAACCATAAGCCCTAAATCCTAAACACTAAACCCTAATCCTTGAACTCTGTGACCTAAACCCTTAACCATGAGACCTAAACCCTAAACTATAAACCCTAAACCCTAAAACCAAAATAATAAATCCTAAACCCTAAACACTAAATCCTAAACCCTAAACCCTAAACCTAAACCCTAGACCCTAAACCCTGAACCCTAAACCCTAAACCTGAGTCCTAATCCCTAAACCCTAAGCACTAAATCCTAACCCCTAAACCTTAAACTAGTAACTCTGAACCCTTAACCTTAAGCCATAAACCATGAACCATGAACCCTAAACCCTAATCCCTAAACCATAAACCCTAAAACTTAAGCCTTGAACCCTACACCCTAATCCTTGAGCCCTAAACCCTAAACCTTAAACCCTAAGCCTTGAGCCCTAAACCCTAAATCTAGAGCCTTGAGCTCTAACCCCTAAACCTTAAACCCGTAACTAACCCCTAAACCTTTAACCCATAACTCTGAACCCCGAACCCTGAGCCGTAAACCCTAAACCATGCAACCTAAACCCTAAACCCTAAACCATAAACCTAATCCCTAAATGTTAAATCCTAAAGGTCCCTAAACCCTAAACCCTAAAAACTAAATCATATTTACCCTAAACCTTGACCCCTAAACCCTAAACTCTAAACTCTAAACCCTAAGCACTAAACCCTAAACCCTAAACCTTAAACCCTAAACCCTAAGTCTTAAACACTAAACCCTAAACCCTAAACCCTAAACTCTACGACCCTTAACCTCAACCCTTAACCCTGAGACCTAAATCCTAAATTATAAACCCTAAACCCTAAAATAAAAATAATAAACCTTAAACCACGAACACTAAATACTGAACCCTAAACCCTAAACCTAAACCTTGAACCCCGAGCCCTAAGCCCTAATCCGTAAACCCTAAAACTTAATCCGAACCTTAGCTCTAACCCGTAAACCTCAACTATTTCCAGTAGGTCTCATGAGTGAGTTCATTTTTGAATATCTTAGGATCATATTTCCTAGTCTTGTGCCTAGAACCATCATTAAGTTTGCTTTTATAACTACCTTGTTTATGAGAGGTTGGCATTTCCCTCCTTCAAAATATCAACAGATGAAAGACATCAAATTTTGATGAATCTCTTTGAATTTTTTTCCTACGAGGTCAATGTGCCCTTTTCAATTGAATACTTTTTGTCAATACTAATAAGAATGGGTAAGACACAGAACATTACAGTGAGTGAAATAGTTCGCATGCAATGGAAATTTCCATCCTTTAAAATATCAGTAGATGAAAGGCATCAAATTGTGATGACTCCTTGAATGTTACGCCACGAAGTAGATGAACCCTTTTAGTTGAATACTCTTTGTCAATACTTATAAGAATGGGGAAGGCATAGAACATTACAGTGAGTGAATGGGTGAGCCTAATCCATGAACCTTACACCCTAAGCCCTAAACCCTAACCCCTAAACCCTAAACCTTGAGCCTTAAACCCTAAACCATGAACCCTTTTCCCTAAACCTTGAACCTTGACCTTTAAACCTTAAACCCTAACTCCTAAACCCTAAATCCTCAACCCTAAACCTTAAACCTGAGCCCTAAACCCTAAACCCTATATACCATAAACATAAATCTAAGACCTAAACCCTAAACTCTAAGCCCTAAATCCAAAACCCTAAACCCTAAACCCTAAAACCTGAACCTGAGCCCTAAACCCTAAACCCTAAGCCTTAAACCCTAGGCCCTAAGCCCTAAGCCAAAACCCTAAACCTTAAACCTCAAACATAAATCCTCAACCCTAAACCCTAAAAACTAAACCCTGAGCCCTAAACCCTGAACCCTCAACTCTCAACCCTAAACCCTAAACCCTCAACCCTGATCCCTAAACCATAAACCCTGAACCTTGAGCCATAAACCCTAAACCCTCAACCTTGATCCCTAAACCCTAAACCCTAAACCTTGATCCCTAAACCCTAAACCTGTAAATCCTAAATTCTCAACCATTAACCTTGAACCATAAAACCTAAACTCTAAACTCTAAACCCTAAACCCTAAACCCTAAACCATGAATCTTAAGTTATGAGCCCTAAAGCCTAAACCCTAAAATCTGAACTATGAGCCTTAAACACTAAACCTTAAACCCTAAAATCTAAACCTTGAGTCCTAAACCCTGAGCCATAAACCATAAACCCTAAATCATATACCCTCACCCAAAGGAAAGTCCTCATAAGATCATTCAACGTCTTTCAATGTGTAGGGAATAGTCTCTAAGGTGATCGATCGACTCATTTATTTTTGATGAGAGAATACTTCCTTTGAAGGCCTAAAAAGGTATTTTTGGCCATTTTGTAGTTAATTGAACACCCTTCAGAACAAGCTAAAATGAGCTAGTCATGTCACCAAGCTATCAAGGACCATTATTTGTGAAGTATTAAGGCATCATTTGTCTCCATAAGAGACATATGAGCAAAAAAATGTATGAGAATCATGAATTTGATTCCATAAAAGGATGATTTTAGAGCTAGGAAAGGTGAGGGGATGATCTTTATATGGAGCACCATGTTTCTAAGAATGAGCAATCATTTAAGTTCACTTGATGCAATTCACTTGGTACTATTCGTAACAACTCATTCAACACCTAGTAGTGTTATCACACCTTAAGGAGGAGGCACATTACAATCACCTCATTTTGGCCATAGGACATGAATCCCATTCAAGGAACAATCCTCTATCTACAAAGTGAGGATCTCTTTTTAGTAAGAAGTAGACAAACATCATAGAGTTGATTCATGGTCACTAAAGTGAATTATGGACCAAATCTAAAAATTAGTACCAATTCAAGTAGTGGTAGGGCCAAAATCCATTTTAGAAGGTTAAAAAACCTAAAAAATGACTATATGCTTTCCCATTACAAAGATTGACTACAATATATATGCCCTGAAAGTTTAAGGTCCTTTGTTGAAATCCTGAAAATGAGTAAGTACTGACTTGATTAGATTTTGAAAAACTATCTTCTAGATTATAACTATTGGAGCTACGAGACCACTTCCATCAGGTGCAGAGTGACCCTAATTTCTTATATTTACTAAAATAAATTTAAAGTATAAGAAATAATAAAATAAATCTTAAACGTTTATTTTTGTAAGTATAAGACACCCAAAAACACATACATGGTCCATACTACTCAAAACGTGTACACGTTTTTACTTCCCTAAAACGCATACATGTTTTGTCTTCTCTAAAACGCGTACACATTTGCTTTTTTTTTCTTCCTTTAAAATGCGTATGCATTATAGGTTCGGTAATTACCAAGCCAAAAAAACGTGAGCACGTTTCTAGCAAAAAGCGTACGCGTTTCGTATGCATTTTGCGGGTTTTTTTCCACTTTTTGGCTCCCCAACTTCGATGCACTTACCCTTATGATGTCATCAATTTCTACATAGGGATAACACCCATATTTCTTTATAGGAATCTTGATCATTACTTGTTAGCATAAATTTAGCTTTGGCATCTAGATATGTAAGTAATCTCTTAGATATCTTCAAAACATATCTTGCATAATGCAAATCCCTTGTCGAAAAGCTTGAGGAAATGAACCAAAACCCCCGAGAAAGAGGGAAAATGTGCAAATTAATAACATGCGACAAAAAAATTGAATGGTGATTGATGGCAAACCAATCATTGAACATGCTTTCATCCCAAAGAAGCTATAGTCATGTATTTTCCGTATGCATATAGATGCTCTTGTTGACAAAAGAGCTCACCAATTTCACTAGGATTTTAATAATGAGAAGTTTTTAATATTGATCTCTTTCCAAGTTTTACACCCCTATGGTGTTCCTTTTGTGATGCAATTTTGTAACAATATCTTTCGGGCTTCATGTCCTTCACTAGCACAAATGATGTATTTGGCATTAATAGTTGTACCTTGACGTGCTGATGTATAACAACCCTAACCCTCCAAAATCCTTAGGGTAGCAAAAAAATTGCAGAAGCAACTCAATAGAGTCCTTTTCTAAACTCAGATTCAACTCATAACAATATTTTAAAGCAACTTTTTGAGCTTTGTAAAAGGATCCCAATAAGATGAATAATAAATGTGGGTGTAAGTAAGAAGTTTAAAGAAAATTTAAAAGTTACCAATGAAGAGAAGGGCTTGGTGATCTATTAGGAAAATTTCTTCTCCACTCTTTCAAAAATATACTGCTATAGGTGGGAAGGATTCAATTGGAAGGAAAATCAAAGAAAAAAGTAATTCTCAAAAAATAAAAGGCTTCACCATGTTGAATCCACTTCCATTGAAATTTCTTAGTGATGGAGGAGGAGGCTAAACATTTTAACCCTAGAAAAAAATACAAAAAACAACATTTTATACCTAATCTAGTTTTATATTTTGTTTCTTGAACATTTTTTTAAGTAAATACGAATGGTGGCAGTATAAATTTGATGGCCATTTATATATATTTTCATTCTTAGTTATAAAATACTTTTTAAAAATTGAATTAATTATTTTACATATTTAGACTATAACCCACGATTGTATAAATTATATTGATATGCTTAAATATATATTTATAATGAATGTAAGATTATCTTGTATTTTTAGTAGTATATTAATAAAATTGTTTTGCATATTTTGAAGAGTAATATTAAAAATTATTGTTTTGCTTATTTTTGTCAAAGATATTGTAGCTGAAATTAAACATTAATTTGCATCAATATATGTTAATCATGTTATATTAATAAGTTTGTAATAAAAGTGTGAAGTATCTAGTAGGGAATCTATTTTTTATTTTATAAATATGAAGTATTTTCATATAAGGAGGATTTCTAACATTTAATAGTAGATATATTCCCCTAAATATTAGTACAACTATTCACAAAAATGTTAATAGTATGGAAGCAATGTGATTCATCACGTTAGGCTAGTGAAATGGCACATGAGAAAAGTTTTCAAATAACTATATCAATCTGAAAATTATAAAACAATTTTATCAAGCAACAATTGTGAAGAGGTGAGTGGGATGAGAGTCCCCATCATCAAGGTTTTCAATCTACCATCTAGAAGGTTGGTCCCATTTGAAATGGGCTCTCATGTAATACATGCTTTCTTAATAGGTTCTACTGAACTCCCACTATTGTGGCCTTAATCACACATTGGCGAGATATATAAATCAACCAAGGAATCTTATATTAAGAAGGCCTAAGATCCCAAATGTTGCGACACAATGATGAAGAGCCCCACCCAAATAAATTATGCTAAATGCGACAAAAAACCAAACTTGCACCTCTTGTAGAGTGGTTTGAGAAGTGAAGGGTGGCAAAACTCAAGCCACGATGTGGGGAGCATTTATCCAATGATCCGGAAGGGTTTATAGATGGGCCACCTCAATGCCATATTCTAGGATTAAACTTAAATCTCCAAAAATACATTCAAAATAATCATATCCTTATTAAAAATTGAGATATTGTAATCAATAGTAGCATTATGTTCTTTCTAAATAAAAATACAATTCCCACTTTAAAATCATGTCAAATCTAGGTTAAATCCATTGGGAGAGAAAGTTAATCCCTCGAGAGGATATGCTTCCAAACAAATGATTTTGGTCTAAAGGGCTTGAAGAAATCATCAACGAGACAAGGTTATTTTTGCTTTTTGAAAAAACTAGAAAGGTGCATAAAAGTCTTTATATGAACACAAATAGGGCACAACGATTTTGGAACCCTAAATGGAGAATCCTATAACCTAGGGGAAGGTGCAGGAAAGAAAACACTATGGAAGTGAGTGATCTTTGGGTTAAATATGGCATTCCATAATGATTTAAACTTGTAGCTTCTCTGATGAGTAAAATAATGACATAGACCAACAAACACTAAATTTATCCACCATAGTAAATTTTAGGGAGAGTAATTAATAGCCGTTGTTGGGAAAGTAGTTTTGAAATGGTGTTCCAAGATACTATTTCCAGTCTTTCCACCATGGGCAGGATTATAACACTCTAATGTCATAGAATTTATCCATAGGGATAACACCCATATTTCTTTATAGGAATCTTGATCATTACCTATTAGCATAAATTTAGCTTTGGCCTCTGGCTAAGTAAGTAATCTCTTGGATCTCTTGTAAATAATATTCGCATGATGCAAATCCCTTATCCGAAAAGCTCGAGGAAATGAACCAAAAGTACCTTAGTAAGAGGGAAATTGTGTGAATTTATAATTGGTTACCACAAAATTGAATGTTCATTGATGGGAACCAATCTCTCGAACATATTTCCATCCCATATAATTTATGGTCATGTAATTTCCCATGCCTTATGGGTGCTCTTATTAATAAAAGAGCTAACATATTTCACTAGGATTTTGATGATGAGAAGTATTTAATATCAATCCCCTTCCAAGGTTCATTTTATGATGCAATTTTGCAAAAGTATCTTCATTTAAGTAAGTAATCTCTTGGATCTCTTGTAAATAATATTCTGCATGATGCAAATCCCCGAAAAGCTCGAGGAAATGAACCAAAAGTCCTTAGTAAGAGGAAATTGTGTGAATTTATAATTGGTTACCACAAAATTGAATGTTCATTGATGGGGAACCGATCTCGAACATATTTCCATCCCATAGAATTTATGGTCATGTAATTTCCCATGCCTTATGGGTGCTCTTATTGACAAAAGAGCTAACATATTTCACTAGAATTTTGATGATGAGAAGTATTTAATATCAATCCCCTTCAAGTTTTTTTCCTTATGGTGTTCATTTTATGATGCAATTTTGCAAAAGTATCTTCTAGGATTCTTGTCCTTCACTAGCCCAAATGATGTATTTGGCATAAAGAGTTGTACCTTGACATGTAATGTATAGAAATCCCAATCCTCCAAAATCCTTGGGGTAAGAACAAAATTCCTAAATAACTCAATGGAATCCTTTTCTAAAATGGTTAAGTGCACTAATCTAGGGGGACAAAAGGTGGGGTTTAAGTGGACGTTTTTTTTTGAAAAATAAAAACTTCAACTTGTATGAGTTATTTGAAATAGTTACACTCAAAATTGGAAGATGTTGTAAGAACATGAATTGTAGCATTTTGATTTTAGTTTTGAGCTACTAATTTTTATTGAAAACGGTTAAGTTTAAGTGAGTCAAATAACTAAAATACCAATATATGCTCCTATTTTTGTTAAAAACATAATAGAGTGACTTTCGTGCACCCCACCCTTTTTGAGCACCATTTATTATTTCGAAAACCCTTTAGTAGAAAGATAGCTAGGAGCATCTAGTTTGGGCCCCATTTTTTTAAAGATTTTTTTAGCGAGTCTTTTTTATGATTTTTCTAGTACAAAATTTTATCTAAATTCTATCTAATTAGAATTAATTAAATTAATTTTATCTCATCGTAGTACACCCCTTTGGAATTAATTAAATTAATTTCATCATTCAAATATTCCCTTTAGAATTAATTAAAATTAATTCTATTACCTAAGCTATATTCCTACCCATTGGAATTAAATAATTTAATTCTAACATGCCTTTGGAATTAATTAAATTAATTCCTACACCTTTTAGCTAATATAATTAAACATTTAATTATTTAAATGGTTAATTATCTCCTCACAATTAAATTAATTTAATTATACCATTCTCTTAGAATTAATTAAATTAATTCCTAACACCTTCTAGCTAATATAATTAAACATTTATTTATTTAAATGGTTAATTATCTCCTCACAATTAAATACTAATTAAATTTAGTTATTTAATTCCACCTATTTCGATCAATACCACTTTGAATCCACTTGTACTCCACATCCTCATCCTAGTTAACTACACTTCTAGAATCCTAGAAAGGCGGAGGCGATTGAATTGCACGTCTGACCACCTTCCCGGATGCAACTTCTACAATTAAATCTATTCACGCCCTAAATGCCCCCGACACTCTTGTAACTTCCTCAATACTATTTTAGCATGTGCATTCAACCATTTTCAACCAACTTCCAACCACTTTTGGTTTTGTAAATTGCAAGCTTACTCTCTTACAAATTCTTTTGAATTGTTTTGCAAATAAACTTTGTCGATTTCTGATATGAAGCTTTCAAAATATCTGTGTTTTAGCATTTGCACTCACATTTGGAGAACATTCAAGAGCACCCACATTCATTTACAAGGTCCCATAGACAAAGTCTCACAACCTTCGAGGTTTGCATTAGAAGGTTATTAGAAGGTTTGCATTGTTTATTGTTTATATTTCATTCACCGTGTGATTTTTCATAGCTTACATTTTGCACGCCGGTGGGACCCCACATTTTCTTTCTTTCATTTTAGTTAATCATTTTGTGATCTAACTCTTTCTTTATGTTTATTGTTCCTTTTTAACCTTGCTGTCAAAATTTTAGCTTCTCCAGGTGAAGTACAAAAGTCAGAAAATAAAATAAAAACATTTGTCGGGGTATTTTCTCACGTCAAAATCTTCACCGAGAGTGCTCTGTAGCCCATCTTTCGGAAGCCATAACTTTTGCTTCCAAACTTGGAATGACTTCATTGTTTTTTTGATGGAAAGGTATTAAAAATATCTATGCAATGGAAAAATATTTTTTTGATTTAGACTTATTGAAATTTTTGGTTTCATTTCTCCTAACACTTGTCTTTTTAAAAAAAAATTAAAAAATTATAGTTTTTTTTAAAACTTTAATTTGGTTTATTTTAACGTAACAACCTCATGTGTATGGTTTTCCCTCGTGCTTTCTAAGAAATCTTGGGAATCGAAACTTGGTATCTTTTTTTTAGAAATTAACATTTTACTTAATCAAAACTTATTTGTGCGTATACTCTTTCATTGTGCTTTTTAAGTGACTGGGAAATCAAAAGCGTGAATTTGCTTTTGTTGTTTTGTCTTTTACCTCCTTTCAGAAAACTTTCTAATCTTCACTTGTAAGACTCACTCGCTCTCACACAAGGTGGCTAAAAATTCTAAAAAATACTAACTGCAGGTTGCCAAAGGAGTTCAACCAAACCACACCTAAATCAAAAGATAAAAAAAACACCACATTCAAAACACTTGATTTGCAGGTTCGGTTAAGAGCTACGGCTCGACCGCTTAACTAGAACATAACCCCCTTGGCATAAGCCTTAAGCTACAACAAAGGGGTGGTTCTAGGAACCCCAAAGTAGTCCACACCTTGAGGGAACTGGTGGACGAAACGGGAACCTTTTTATCCTACCTGATTAGTAAAGCCTTTGTGAGTTAGAGTCACACGGATATCCTTAGTGGCGACCCTAGTGCGATTCATTCTGAGCAAGGTCTTTGCTCAAGGTTTTAAAGGGGGTAAAGTAAATCCGTCAGCTAGCAATAACGTCACGCTTGCTTGGATATTTTGCTAACACCTAGTTGAGAGAGCCACCTAGGAAGCCACACCTTGTCCAAGCCAATCTAAGGTAGAGGCCACAAACAAACAGTTAAACAAGAACTCTTTTTCTATTTTCTTCTTTTGTTTTCTATCTCTTTTTACATTGTTCCACACTTTCTTTTTCCAAACACTCCTTGTTTGGGATCCATCTTTCATGTTCGTATCTTTTTGTCATTTTCCAAACATTCCTTGTTTGGATTTTACATTCATTCTCCTTTCATCTTTCCAAGTACACTTTACTTGGATTATTTTTCACCTTCTTTTTGAAATCCCAAATACTCCTTATTTAGGTTCATCTTCTATTGTGTTTAGTTATCTCCAAATTTATCCTTATTTGGACTTGACATTCACTTATTTTTCTTGTCATCTTTTCTCTTCATCATCACTTCATCACTTCTCTCATTAAAATCATTCACTTTGTTTTAATTTGAGATCACTAATCCATCACTTCCTCCTTGTCTCTTATCTCCATTTTTTGTGAGATTGGACCTTTTTTATCATCATTTATTCATTTCTTATGATGACCTTTACCTTTTCGTTCTTTTAGTACTTTCATTTCCTTGTCGTGTCTTATCTTTTAACACACCTTTTGTTAAGAGTTGACATTGATCATCATCTTCTCAAGTCTCCCCTTTTACCATTCATCTTGTTAAAAGTTGAGAAAATCCATCATTTTCTTTCCTAAGTCTCTTCACTTAACATATTTTTGTTAAGAGTTGAGTATCTTTCATTGTGTTAAAGGTCTCCTCTTGTCGCACTTACTTTGACGCAATTTGAGAAAACTAATTTCTTTCATCTCTTCCCTCTTTACCTTCAATTTCGTAAATGGTCGTGACATATTTCAAGCTCCTTCATCTTTCTTAGCACTCATTTTTCTAAGATTCTTCTAAACTAACACTTGAGTTCATCTTCCACCTTAACATCATTCATTTTTTAAGTATTGTGAAGTCCCTTTTCTCGTCACTCTTATCACACATTTTGTTAAGATTTGATTGCCTTCATCTTGTTAAGTCTTGTCTCCCTTGACATTCATTTTGTTAAGTGTTGAGCACGTTTCACTTTTCCCCCTTTTTGTTTCTCTTAACACTTACCGTGTTAGGAGTTAACCTTTTACATTTCTTCATCACTCTTATCATTCATTTTGATTATGAGTTGATCGCGTTCACCTTGTCAAGTCTCTTTTCCTTTGTGACTCATTTTTGTTACGGAATAGAGAACATCTAACCTCTCATCGTCCCTTTTTCTCTTTAATATCATTTTGTTAAGAGACATGATACTCATATAACATTTTTTTGCTTCTTCCCTCTTAGCACTCATTTTGCTACAAGTCAAACTTTTTCCATCTTCTTCCCTCTTCCATCTTAGCATTCACTTTGCTAGGAGTCGAGGTTTTCAAAAAAATTCATCACGTCCATCTTAGCATTAACTTTGCTAAAGGTTGTGTTATTCGCCGTACCTTCCTTACCTCTCTAACTTTTCACTATAATGGTGGATTTATATAATTCATCCTTTGCCCAAGAATGAAAAATGATGAAAGACATCGTTGTGGTATGCAAAAACAACGCAAACAATTCAATTTTGATGAATTGTGTCCATACCCTTTTAACATGGAAATCTTATGCATACCCTTCCCATGGTCTTTTGAGACACCCAAATTTGAAAAATACATGGGAAAAACTGATCCAAGACAACATATCAAAGAATTTTCCATAGCATGTCATGAAGTGGCATATAACGATAGCTTTCTCTTGTGCCTTTTTCCTAGAAGTCTAGGAGGACAAGCTTTGGATTGGTTCTTACACCTTCCAAAGGGATCTATTACCACCTTCACGGACCTCTCAGAGAAGTTCGTCAAACATTTTTCTTTCAACCTCACTCTGCAATAATCACCGTACTAAAGATTCTCATGATGAATCTTGGTACATCAATGCAACCACAATGTCATCATTGTTGGTGTCACGGATAATCACAATATGGCTAACATACATGACCAATCAATTAAAAATCTAATCATACAACCTAGTGAGGACACTATGTCGCACAAAGTTAAACGTAAGTTTACACCCCTCGGTGAAAGTCTCTCTAGTGTCTTTCATCAACTCAAAGTGGTTAGGATGATAAAATATCCCCTTACAAGACCTTGGATTGAAGGAGAACCTAATCCATATTGGTACAAACCTCATGCATATTGTGATTTTCATCGCATTGATGACCATTCAACCAATAAAATTATATGTTTTAAGAAGTATGTCCAAGACTTAATTGATGACAGATAGATCTTTGTAGATCTTGACGATGAAGCTCTTAAATGATGACTATCAACTACCACACCTTGAATGAAGATTTGACTATTATTCCCACTTCTATTCATACTGACATCCCACGAGATCATGAAGGAAGGTCAAGTATCTCCCCCTTCAAATGAATCCCTTTCTTCTACAAATTTTCTTCCTATAGTCCAAACAGACATTGAACATGTTTTGGACAATCTTTTAACACCTAACGAGAACTTGAATTTGCTTCAAGACTCTCTTTCAACCCTTGACATGACTAGAAGAGGTTCCTTCATCAAGCACAATTGAGCTTCATTCCATTATTCCCATTCTAGCTCCTATGCCTAACATCTTTGGTCTTGTTGTCGAAATACAACAACAAGCTTGGACACTTGTGACAACACAACCTTCTATGTCCATTACACCTCAAATGATCCATCCTATAGGAATATCATCAACGATGATTCCTACTTGTCAAGATATCTACATGCGCACATTCTTTGAGGTGTGTATACCCAGGGACATCCTTATTCAACCGTTTCAAGCTTTAATTGCAAATCTATCGTCAAATCAACTAATTCATAACCTAGAAGGAGAAACATTGAACATCTCCTCTCTACGACCTATAAAGAGTCTTGGGTATACATCTAGAGATCAATCCTTCTTTCCTCGCGCTCTTTCACTCATAGGTGAATATGTATCTCAACATTTTCCCGCATTGATAATATTCTTCTAACATCACATATGTATTTTGATCTCATTGAAGACTTATCTAATCATGCATCCTTTGACTTGGATCCTATCTGCTCAAGTCTAGTACTTCAGGATCCATCAAATCATTTGATTCAATCTTTTGACTTGGCTCTTATCTACCCAAGTCTCATATTATAGTACTTATTGAAACTTCATATTCACTCCTTTGACTTGGCTCATGTCCATCCAAGTCTCGTATTTCAGGACTTATCGAATCTTTTGATTCTCTCTTAACTTGCATTTCATCTACACAAGTCTTGTATCTCAGGACCATTCAACTTCAATAAACATGGACCTCTTTCTTGATGAGTCCATTTTAAATCTTCATTCTTCAAAATTTAGAAAATTGAAAAATCACAAAAAAAGAATAAAACTTTGTATTAGAACATTGTTTGCCAACCGAAAATGACAAAGTGTGTACAAATAATGTTAGGCATTCCATCTATTGGAGATACCTTAATCATACCATTATCATATACTCACCTTCTTCACCTATTACGACACATGTTAACCTTGTTCCTCTTGGGCATTGTGTGTCTCATCTTTGTTATGGTTTCTTACCATTTCAAATATTTTTACCTATGGTTTTGTCTTGAAGCTTATTGATGGAAACTCCTCCTTTCAAATAAGCTCTCTTTTCATTGAAAGCACTAAACTTCTTTACTCGGTCCTTTTTGACCACCCATCTCAATCTATGGTGTTGAACCCTTGCGTCCTACTAGTCGCATGAGGTTGAGACTTGGGGGCAGATTTTCCTTCCCAACAAGCACACTATCAACATACAAGAAAAATTAAATCAATCTAAAAATACAATTTAAAAATTATAAAATCAATACACCTTTCGTCCTTCATAGTCTTTGGTGATAAGCCCATACTTCTTACTGGTAGTATGAGATTGGGAATGGAGAAAGCCCTTACTGCCTACATTTTGTCTTCGGTGTTGAGCCCTTGCCTTTTATTGATGGCATGGGGCAACATGTAGGGGTCCTTCACAAAAATCAATAAATAATCATTCAATAAATCCTTTATGAAATCTTAACCAAAGTGCTTAATCAAAAACATCCCAAGAAGTAATTTAGCTACTCATGTTAAGAGAGACACCAATTCCTTCACCACGGATTTTTCAATCAGTAGGCCATCAATAAATCTAAGTCGAGTCAAAACCTATAAAGTGGAATCATCTTGTAATCAATTAGATAATCTTGACTGGAGATGAGTTACATTTCTTCTCACATGGATCATTGTTACACCTTGTGTCTTTACATCCATTATCTTCACCTTTCATATCACTATTCACCTCATTTTCACATCCTTCTTGGCTCTTGGTGATGAGCCCTTGCATCTTCCTAGTTGTGTGGAGCCATGAGCAGAGTGAAACACCTTATCATTTTATCATCTACATTTATGCCAATGGAATGGAATGCTTTTAATTATTTGCACCTACTTTCAAGTAGTGTACCTTTTTTACCGAGTTGTACTATATAAAAAAATTCAAAAATGTCTCACAAAACTTAAAATAATAATAAAAATTCTTCAAAAACAAAAAACAATATAAAATTTTCAAAAACTCCAAAAATAGTTTCATTGTCATAATCAAAACATTCAGATAATGTTTGACAAAATTTCAGCAACTGGATAACATAGTTCAACACCTTTCCATTTGATGACGCTCCTCATGATTGTTCTAGAACATACTCATATTTATTTCCCGTGGTGTATATATATTCCCGAGGCAATCATTTACCCTTTTGTAATATAACTTTGCCTTGGGGCACACTTGGATTTTACATTTTAATCCAATACAGATCAAACTTCAATGGGATCTGACAAGAGTATCTTCGGAGTATCTAAGTATCACTCTACTCTTCACCCTGATCCAATCCTCTCGCGTGCTAAGCTATCGCTTGGGGCATTCAAATCTGTCTAGTTCTTCAATGTGGAATACATTCGGAGTGTCATTAGACGTCGTTTTACATGTTGTATTGTCTTGTTAGATTTGTTAACATTGTGACAATGACTTTTACTTCTTTCAGTTTATTATTGTTTTTTGTTGTACTTTGTTTTTCTTTATTGTGGACCAATTGTAAGAAATTTATTCGCATCCTAGTTCACATATAACTTTGGTGTGGTTCTTTCCTGTTCATATTGGGTTTCTTTCTATTACTTCTTTTATATCTTTTTGTCATTTGCACGTGTTGTGTTTTCCTCTTGGTTTATTTAAGCCATGGAATGTCTTCATTTTTTTTTTTTGCATTTGTATTTCAAACTTGTGAAAATCCACAAAAAAATCAAATATTTCAAAAATCCAAAAAATCAAAAAAATTACAAAACTTTTGGACAAACATTCACTTATCATAGAAATCCTACAATTGGAAAACACTTAAAGTGAATCATTCAACATTTCAATACAATCTTGATAAACGTCATACTTTTATCTATTACCCTAGTGATGTGCCAATCTTACAACTATCACTTTCTTCCCTTTGCATGATATGCTAACTTTGCTTGGGGCAAGTCACTAAATTATTTTTCCTTCGTGATATAACTTTGCTTGGGGAAATTTCAACTTTGATCATTTTCACAAATGGAAGCAAGAGTGTCATAAGGAGTCGCTTTAACTCCGCTCTTCCAGTCTGATCCTATTCCCACTTAGGAGCATTTGTATCTACTTAATCATCATTGTGGCACACATTAGGGGCATAGTTGATTGTATTTTTTTCAAATTTGTGTTACATTGTTGATGTTTACTCTTTTTGGACCACTTACAAGTAGTGTGATTACATCTTGGTTCCTTTATAACCTTGGTGTTGGCACCTACTTTGTATATTGGGTTTGTTTTCCTTTTTATCTTTTCTTTGTTATGTGTGTTTGTTTACGCACATCTGGGTTAACCATCTTGATTCTTTCATAATCATGGTGACAACTCTATTATGCAACAACAAAAATAGGTTGCTCTAAAAATTACTCTCCAAATAACACTCATGCTACAAACATAGTCCTTTTACCATCCTTGTTCCAATCCTTGTTTTTCTTCTATCAAGCGGTTGTCCATCACCTTGTTGCATCATCCAACCACTTGAGGGGGAATTCCTCTACCATTTTGTTTGTTGGGGCATCTTGATGCTTCACAATTTTCCGCTCGTCGATCTACATACATCTACTATCTTTAAAAGCACTATTACTTCGTAATAGCACTTTAAAGAGGGGAAAAATGTAGACACCCTAAAAAAAATACATATATATCCATCCTCGCTTCTATCTAATTAGAATTAATTAAATTAATTCTATCTCACCACAGTACACCCCTTTGGAATTAATTAAATTAATTTCATCATTCAAATATTTCCTTTAGAATTAATTAAAATTAATTATATTACCTAAGCTATATTCCTACCCATTGGAATTAAATAATTTAATTCTAACATGCCTTTGGAATTAATTAAATTAATTCCTACACCCTCTTAGCTAATATAATTAAACATTTAATTATTTAAATGGTTAATTATCTCCTCACAATTAAATTAATTTAACTATATCATTCTCTTGGAATTAATTAAATTAATTCCTAACACCTTCTAGCTAATATAATTAAACATTTATTTATTTAAATGGTTAATTATCTCCTCACAATTAAATACTAATTAAATTTAGTTATTTAATTCCACCTATTTCAGTCAATAACCACTTGGACTCCACTTGTACTCCACATCCTCATCCTAGTTAACTACACTTCTAGAATCCTAGAAAGGAGGGAGCAATTGAATTGCATGTACAACCACCTTCCCAGATGCAACTTCTGCAATTAAATCCATTACTGCCCCTAAATGCCCCAACACTACTGTAACTTCCTCCAATACTATTTTTAGCATGTGCATTCAACCGTGTTCAACCAACTTCCAACAACTTTTGCTTCTATAAATTGCAAGCTTACTCTCTTACAAATCCTCTGAATTGTTTGCAAATAAACTCTATCAATTTGCAATATGAAGCTTTCCAAAATATTTGTGTTTGTAGCATTTGCACTCACATTTGGAGAATATTCAAGAGCACCCACATTCATTTACAAGGTTCCATAGACAAAGTCTCTACAATCTTACTGAGGTTTGCATTGGAAGGTTACTGGAAGGTTTGCATTGTTTATTGTTTATCTTTCATTCACTATGATTTTTCATAGCTTACACCCTAAACCCTAAACCTTTATCCCTAAACCCTATGCTCTAAACCCTAAACCTTAAACATTCACATGAGACTTTTCAGGGTGTCGTGGAGGTCTATTTTGGTGGTAATGGCCCCCTTGTTTCACTCCCTCAAATTTTTCCTTTCTCTCTCCATCGCACTCAGCTTCATCATTTTTCCTTTATGTCAATGCACACTACTCTCAACATAAATATAAGATATGTATTTATAACAAAAAAATATGGAACATGATCTATTAACAAAATTAGAAAGGACAATGACCGTGCAACATTACCAACAATGGAGTTCATACTAGTATTATGGTTGGACGAGTTTTGAATCTCGAGGATCATATTCATATTTGGTGTATTTCCATTGAAGAGGGAAACTCTCTTGTCAAATTGGTTATTCAGTATGACTGGAAGATGAGAAAAGTAAATAAAAGTTGGAGAATTAGATTTCATGGGTAATTAGTACTAAGTATAAACAAGACTAATATGGCTTCCCACTTCATGTCAACGTAATCATTGTACCTTAAAAATTAAAACTTTAGAAATGCTACTTAGTAATAAGAACTCATAACTTCCGTACTAATCGACTAGGAGGGCATGACAATTTTAGGACCATATTTCCTAGCCTTGTGCCTAGAACCATCATTGAGTCTACTTGTACAAAATAAGCATAGCAACAAGGAATGGCTAAGAACACACAAGGGTTATCAATCGCCTAGTAAATATTTCTTGTTTAGTTTTGAATGGGAGTCAGCTAACCTACGACTTAGTGACCTTCCATTCATTGATAATTCCTTCTATGATAAACCCATGGATGCTTTCAAAAGCATCTTAAAAAAGATAGGGGTAGTAATCAAACCTAGTGAAGGGTGTGATGTGATTTTCAAACAACTTGAATGCATATGATTTAGAGGTCATAACAGAATTTACAAATATATCTATTGTTATAAATATAATCCAAGTAATGAGTGTCTCCTTTATCCAAGGATCGAGGACTACTTTGGGGTATCGACAGATTGGACATTTAGGAATCATCGAATGTATGAATTAGAATTTTGTTGCATCTAGAGAAACATTCTCAAACATTGGAGTAATGCATCTTGGAAAATAAAATTGAACCTCAGAAATCCTCTCAAATTGGTAGTCTAGGTCCTAAATCCTAAGTCTTAAACCCTAAACCCCAAGCCCTAAAAAATAAACCCTAAACCCCAAACTCGTGACCTAAACCCTAAACCATAAACCATGAAACTAATTCCTTAACCTAAATCCTAAACCTTGAACCTTGATCCCTAAGCCCTAGTCCCTAAACCCTAAATCCAAAGCTCTAAGCTCTAAACCGTAAACCTTAAACCTGTAACTTCAAACCAAAAACCTTGAGCCATAAACCTTGAATGATGAACCCTAAACCCTAAAACATGTACCCTAATCCCTAAGCCATAAATCCTAAACGTTGATCCTTAAACCACAAACCCTAAACCTTAAGCCCTAAATGCTAAACCATGAACCCTAAACACTAAATCCTAAACCTAAACCCTAAATGCTAAACCCTTAACCCTTAACTTTGATCCCTAAACCCTAACTATAAACCCTAAACCCTAAATCCTGAACCATTAACCATGAAACTTGAATCATGAACCCTAAACCCTAAACCCTAAACCTTAAACCACGAACCATGAGTCCTAAACCCTAAACTCTAAACCTCAAGCCCCGAGCAGGCAAACACGAAGGCTGTAAACCCTAAACCCTGAGCACTAAACCCTAAACCCTAAACCTTGAACCCCGAGCCCTAAACCCTAAATCCTAAAACCTAAAATCCAAACCCTAAATACTGAGCCTTAAAACCTAAACCCTAAACCATAAACATTGAATCCCTAAACCCTAAACCCTAAACCCTATACACTAAATCCTAAACCCTAAGCCCTAAACCCTAAATCCTAAACCCTCAACCCTTAACCCTGAGCCATAAATCCTAAACTATAAACTCTAAACCGTGAACCCTAAACCCTAAGCCCTAAACCATAAACCCTAAAACATGAACCCCGAGCCCTAAACATTAAACCCTAAACCCGAAGTCCTAAACCTTGAACTCTAAGCCCTAAACCCTAAACCCCAACCCAAAGGAAATTCCTAATAAGATCATTAAGTGTGTTTTATTGTGTAGGGAATAATGTCTAAGGTGATCGATTAACTCATTTAGTTTTGATGAGAGACTACTTCCTCTCGAAGGCCTAAAAAGGACATTTTTGGCCATTCTAGATAATTAAACACCCTTAAAAAGTTTTTAGAGAAAATATAAAGCATATGAGGGTGATTTTAGAGAGAATTAAAGATGTCTAAGTAAATTTAGGAAAGTTTAGGAAATAAAAATCTCATTCAAGAATAATATTTTTAATACCGGGTTTTTCAGGTGTAGGGAATGAAAGCTAAAACGGTGAAAAAATCGACTTCTCTGGATGATTCCAAGAAATCTAGAAATACTTAGGATGAAACAAAACAAGAATTATAAGGATATTAGAATACTTTATAATGTGGAATAATCAACATTTATTTAAGGCTTAAATATTTCTTTAGGTACTGCAAAACTCTTTAGTTGCCCCTCTAAGTTCAAAATGAAATAGGACCTAAATTTTGAGTTACATGAAAAATTAGATTTTTAGAATAGTTTCATTGATCATAAAATGTGATTTTTAGTGTTTCAGTGAATTATGGAGGTCAAGAACATGTAAATCATACACAAATTTCATTCAAGGATTCATCCCCTATGCAGAGGAGGAAACCCATTTTCATGAGGAACAACTTGAGAAAAAAATGTCCATGTACCTTAAGCATGCTTACACTCAAGTTTCATCTTGGCCAATAAATTTAATTGTGAAGGATTAATCATATTTAAAGGTGAAATGTGGAGCTTAAGGAGTAACTTGATGGTCATCATATCCTAACTCTGACATTGAACCCAAATCTCTCCAAAGAACAAGCTAAAATGAGCTAGTCATGCCACCGAGGTATTCAAAACCATCATGTATGAAGTGTTAAGGCATCGTCTATCTCCATAAGATGTACACATGAGTAAAGAAACATATGATAATCTTGAATTTGATTCTATAAAAGTATTATTTTAGAGCTAAGAAAGGTGAAGGGATGATCTTTATATGGAGCACCCTATTTCTAAGAATGAGAAATCATTTGAGTTCACTTGATGCAATTCACTTGGTACTATTCATAAAAACTCATTCACCACCTAGTAGTTTGATCAAAACTTAAGGAGGAGACACATTACAATCACCTCATTTTTTCCATAGGACAAAAATCCCATTTAGGGAGAAATCCTTTATCTACAAAGTGAGGATCTCATTTTAGTAAGTAGATAAGCATCATAAAGCTGATTCGTGGTCACTAAAGTGAATTATGGACCAAATTTTGAAATTGGTACAAATTCAAGCTGTGGTAGGGCCAAAATCTAATCCAGAAGGTCAAAACCTACAAAATGACTATATGTTTTCCCAAAACAAAGACCAATTACAATATATATGGCCTGAAAGTTTTAGGTCATTGTTGAAATTCTAAAAATGAGTAAGTACTGATTAGATTAGATTTTGAAAAACTATCTTCTAGATTATAACTTTAAGAGCTACGAGACCTCTTCCATGGTCAGTGCAAAGTGACCATAAATTCTTATATTTAATAAAATAAATTTAAAGTATAAGAAATAATAACGCGATACTTATTATTTCTTTATACTTTTATTATTTCTTATACTTAACATTTATTTTAGTAAATATGGCTCCTTCAGGCCCTCCTAAACTTCATATAGCTCAAAACATGTACATGTTTCATAGCACTAGATATGTGTACACATTTTAGGTTAGTGAATTACCGAACCAAATAAAACATAACGTGATCATGTTAATATAAAACGTGATCGTGTTTTTCTCATTTTTGCTTTCTTGTCCAAACCCCCTAGTTTTATCTAACTTGGTGAACTTACCCAAATCAAAGTTGGCTCATAAAAAAATCTAAGAAACTTTTTGATCTTTTAAAGAAGAATCCTTAGAAGGATCCCAATAAGATTAATAATAAATTTGGGTGAGTAAGAACTTTAGAGAAAATTTGATATTTACTAACTAAAGAGAGGGGCTTGGTGTTTTATTAGGAAAAATTCTTCTCCACTCTTTCAAAAATATACTTTATAGGCAAGGAGTCAATTAGAAGGAAATAAAAAGGAAAAAGTAATTCTAAAAAGAAGGCTTCACCATGTTGAATCCAATTCTATTGTAATTTCTTGACTTGACAGAGGAGGTGGCTAAACACATTAATTGTGTAGACTAATAAATTTGGGAATGGCAACATTTTCTTTACACCAAAATCATGACTTATGCATACTTTCTAAGCATAATTACACAATGTTATCCCAATTGCATGAATTTCTTTTTTATTCACATTGCATAGTCACTAATACTTTGCTAGAATCAATCCACAATAGTATATTCTTGTTAGTGTGATGGTATTATTTTGCCTTTTATTTGCTTATTAGGGTAATTACACTCTCACACATAAAGTGAGTCATCTCACTTAGATGAGTCATAGGTCTTTTAGGAGCTGTAGACATATGACATATTTTTTCATGGAATTTGTTATATGCGTCATATGTGTTGTTTTCATATGGGTGTTACATGCTATTCTAGCATTGTAACTCCTCACTATATCATTAGAGTATGACTAGTCTAGGCATAGGTGTTACATAACACTCCCCATATGTACTTCTATTTTTGATCTATTCAAGCACATGAGAAGACCTTTTTTATGCACAAGTTCTTTGAGATTATTTTTTCTTGCATTAATTACTTGGAGTATTTATCCATTTTCATTTAGAGTGTAACTCTCTTGATGTGCATTTTTTAGGTGATTAATGTTACCTCTTTCATGGTATCATAGCTTTGTCTCGATAAATGTGTCACTCGTTTCATTGTTGATGATTACTCTCAATTTCATGTTTTTAATTATCTCTTAGTGTAATTTTTTCATCCGTATTCATTTTCATGCAATATTTAGCATTAATCGATTAACATTGGTATTTTTGGAGTTTGTTGGTTTTTGGGTGTTTTTTGGTGTTAATGCGAGTTAGGGTTTTCTCCTCTAAATATGGTTAGATACATCTATCTTTGGTAGAAGCTCCAAGTTTAGAGGTGACTAGTGTTTAGTCTCTCGACTGAACCTCTTCCATGTCCCATCTCGGTACTCCTCCTTTTAGCTCCCCATCCGCCTCTTGTAGCTCTCCTTGGATCCTTTCCAGCTCTCCTGTAAGCCCCTTTACAACCCTCCCTAGCTCATCCTACCAAGTTGCACCTTGTTGTCAGCTCTGTCTACCAAGATTTACCGAGACCACACTTGTCGACTCACTTTCCCAAGATCTGTTCTATCGACCTCAAAGCAAGATCAAGTTTGACCATGTTATGTGTATTTTCGTCATTAGGATCCCTTGCCTTGGCCTCATATCTATCTCCACGCAAAACCCTACTCAACCTTGTTGTCATGTGTGATCACAAATTCCCAAGCCCACATCTCTCATGAAAACCTTTCGAGCCCCTCGGCTATGTCATCGGAATCTCACCCCACCTCACCAACCAGTTACTCGGCTCCATCGAGACATCCACGCAATTCTTGTAAAAACCCTTCACAAACAATTTGAGCTCCTCTTAGCTTAACCCCTGCACGATGACTCATCCCCCTCATTCCCGAGCTTGAGCCCTAACCTAATATCTCCACCATTAAGCCTATCCTCCTCACTCTATTTCAGCTCCACAAGCTAACTATGTATTCACCCATCTTAGCCTCCTCTTATCGCCCAATCATTAACTTGATCCAACCACCTCAACTCGGTTAAGCCACCCCAACTCGCCTTTCTCACCGCATATCTCTAGCTCAATCTAAGATACCTCCTCACTTTAACAATAGCTCTTCCTTCTTTCGGGGTTTCAACCATTCTTTCACCTTTCTTCTGGATGAGGTAAGTTCAAATTTGTTTCTAATTTCAAAAATTAATTTTTTAAATTATTAATGATTTTTTTTGAACTTAAACCTTTGTTCCTAAACTAGTGTTAATTAGGGAAATTAGGAAACTTCAAATTAGGGGTTTTAGTCCATTTTTGAATGTAATTTGTTTTTAGAGGTTATTGTGTAAGGAAATTACTGGATAAATAAGAGTAATAACAACAACAAGAGAACACCAAATAACACAAAATTGTAGATAAATGATCACAATATGCAAGTAGAATAACTTAGCCACTTCGAGGGGAAACCTCCGAACCATGCAATAAGACTCAAATGCTCAATATGATGATGAATTACTACCTAATAACGGGTCAGCCTATATGATATATATATATATATATATATATATATATATATACTATATAATATAACATGTATGAAAGAGATACATCATGATAAGAAGTTATGATAGCCACAAGTCGGCTATATACATCCAATGTAATATATATGATTAAATGTGTATCATGCCCTCTCCTTTGAAGAAACATTGTCCCCAATGTTGAGCAACTTTGGAGGTTCTTCTTGCAGGAAATTTGCATCCTCCCAAGTTGTGTCTTCATTGTCTAGATATTCTTGCTTGATCAAATACTCAGTGATGACCCTTGTCCTTAATCGTTTAGTGTGTTTTTGAAGGATGCATTATGGTTCCAATATGATTCTTCCCTCCTCGTCAAGCTCTAGTAAAACTGTTTGGGCTGATACCATTTCTCTAATTACCTTCTTCTAGCAAGATTCATGGAAAAATGGATCTATTTGAGTGGCAGGAGGAAGTTCCATTTTGTATGTTACCTTTGTTAATCTTCGTAACACTTGATAAGGGCCATAATACTCACGTGAAATATTATTATCCTTTTTTGTTTTTAAGGACATTTTCTTATATGGATGTAAACACACTAAAACCCAATCATGGAATTCAAGGTGTCTTTCACTTTGTGATGTTGGTTTACTCGCTACTTTATAAGGTTCTTGTGTCATGGCGTAGTTCTCCCCAAGACTATAAAGTACCTCTTGATGGTGTTGAATATGTTATTCAACTTCTCAAACCCTTGATTGGACTCTTAAATATGATGTGATGGATGGTGGATGGTGCCCATATAATGCCAAGAAAGGAGACATTTTAGATGAATTATGAAAGGAGATGTTATACCACCATTTTTCTAGTGGTAACCATTGTACCCACCTCACTTGTTTATCCGAGGTAAAAAAAAAAGATATCCCTCCAAACACTTCTTTATCACCTCTGTTTTCCAATCGAACTAGGAATGATAAGATGAATTATGAGCTCGTTGTGTGCTTAAATATGAGAAAAGTCAGCCCAAAAATTACTAGTCAAGATAGGGTCTCGATCACTTAGTATAATCTTTGGTGTCCCATGTAGCTTTTGAATTGTATCCATGAAGATTGTTGCTACTGTACTTGCAAAAATGGATGTGATAAGGCACAAAATTGGGCATATTTGGTGAGTCTTTCCACCACCACCATGATCACATTTTTTCCTTTTGATTTAATAAATCATGAGATGAAGTCCATGGAAACCTCTTCCCACATTATTGGCTAAGAATAGATAGAGGTTGAAAAGACCTGGGACTTAAAAATTTCCTTTATTTTTCTCTGACAAACCATGCATTTTTCCACAAATTTTTGGACATCCCTTGTTATCCCTTCCCAAAAGAAATTGTGCTTGATTTGGTGATAAGCCTTCAAGAAGCCGAATGACCCCATATTGGAGAAGCATGGAGCTCGAGATAGAACCCTATTTTAAGGTTTTAATTCTTACATAATTATAATCTATCTTTATACCATAAAGCATAACCTTTCCATACAAATCTCGACATGCTTCGAATCTTGTTGGAGATTATGAATGATATTTTGTGTACTTGGGTCATTTTACCATTTAGACCTTGCATTCTCTATCCAATCACCATGTAATACATATATGGCGGAGAATAATGCCTCGAATAATTCATCCTTTCAAGATAGAACATCAACAACTACATTCTCTTTCCTTTTCTTGTATATTATCTCAAAATCATACCCAAACATTTTAGAGACCTTTTTTGTTGTTCTTGAGATGATAAATGTTACTCTAAGAAGTATTTAAAACTATCATGATATCTCTTAACTTTGAAACATCTACCCATTAGATATGGTCTCCATTGTTTCACCGCATAAAGTGTGGCTAACATTTCTTTCTCATAAACTGTTTTTGATATATTCTTACCTTTGAACTTATGGCTCACAAAGGCAATGGGTGACCTTTTTGATGAGTACTACCCTCATACCATACCCTGAAGCATCACATTCAATAATGAATGTTTTGGAAACATCTGGAGTGGTGCACATGGCCTCCTTCACTTTATCAAATGTCGTAGTAGCTTCCTCATTCCAATGGAAAAGTCATAATTCAATAAAGATGTGAGTGGTGTTGTTATGCTGCCATAATTCCTTACAAATTTACGATAATAATTTGTAATCCCCAAAAATCCTTAGAGATTTTTAGGGTTTTGGGAACCTTCCATTCAAGCATGGCTTTTATCTTGTTAGGATCCACTTTAACACCTTCATAAGAGACAATGTGACCCAAATATTCAACCTCCTTGACTCCAAAAGAAAACTTAGAAGGATTTGCATAAAGTTGATGTCGCTCAAGGAGTTTCGACACCTTATTTACATGATGCAAGTGTTCCTCCCATGTTTTACTATAGATTAATATATCATCAAAGAACACTAAAACAAACTTCCACATAAATGGCTTAAAGATAGAATTCATCAAGCTTTGAAATGTATAGGGTGCATTTGTTAGACCAAAAGGCATTACCAAGAACTCATAATGACCTTCATGTGTTCTGAAGGATGTTTTATGGATATATTCATCCATGATTCTAATATGACGATATCCAGAATGAAAATCAAGTTTTGTAAACTTAAAGTAAACAACACCATGTAACTCATCAAGCAAATCATCAATTACAAGAATAGGAAACTTAACTTTGATTGTGTCTTGAAAGGAACAATAAGAATATTGTTCCATGATGCGAAGATCTCAGATGATAATAACACACCACGTTATATTTGCAAAAAGAATAGCTAAAATATCATATATATAAATCCATCATAATCCATTAATTTAAATACATTAGAATTGAATTACATTACATTGCTCGATAAGAATGATGTACATATATGAGGAGGAAGTGCAACTACTACTTAAAGAGATATAAAATACGAGATCTAAATATCTCAACAAACAAGAGAGATATAAATGTTGGCACTTTATAATTAAGTGTGTTTTACAAACATGAAATTTTAATTTTTTAGTTTATTTTTCAAAAAAATAGTTGAAGTGGAACAAACACGAAAAAATAAGCACTTTTGAAAAAAATGGCACTCAACTCCATGTTACCGATCAAAAGATACATACTTTTCAAATTTGTGTTTTAATATTTATTTTAAAAAATTAAAAAATGTCGAGTCTTCAATTTATTTTTTGGAAAAAGATTTCCAATTCTATATCTGCAAAACGAAAGAAGAGAAAAAAACTAGTACCGAACGTGAAAAACCTAGAAATTATTTTTCTATATTTTCTGCTTCACCGACACAAATTTCCAAGATCTTTAAATCCTCGACACACAAGAACTCTACAAAGCTGAAGAAAAAAACCCATTACTGAACGCAAAAAACCCAAAAAACCACAAAGTGTTTTTTTGGATTTTTTGTTTCCTTGACACAAATATCTAAAAATAGATCCATAAATATTCAAATCCTCTCCACATAGGAACTCTGCAAATTGGAAGAAAAACCCATTACCGATTACAAGAAACCTAGAAAAACCCAGAAACCGTTTTCTTGGACTTTTTATTTCCCGACACAAATTTCTTCCCCTATTATAAAAATGTATGATTCCCAGTTCCCCATGAAACATAAAATCTTTAGAAGCGGAAGAAAAAAACCCAGAATACGAAAAACCAAGAAAACCCTAGAAACTATTTTTTCGTATTTTCTACTTCTAGGCAAATATTTCTTCCCGAACATATTTATAGAATTTATAAATCCTCACCAAATAGAAACCTACAAAGTGGAATAAAAACCCAATACCGAACACAAAAAACCCAAAAACCATTTTTTTGGACTTTCTACTTCCTCGACAAAGATTTCTTCCTTGGCACAAATTTCCAAGCAGATTTGTATGTATCAATATCCACGTCAGTAAAACCAAAACATACTATGTTCTTCAATAACCAAGTTTATAGTTGTTTCGGGGTTTTTCCACCTTCCGAATCCAACAAAGCCCTTTGTTTTGCATAAAAATAGATGCTGCAACAAAGTGCTAACAAATTCCAAAATATATGAAAATAAATAAACTCTTGCTTGCAAAAAAACTTATAAATGGATGTCTACATCATCTATTGCTTTGATACCATGAAAGGAATGATAAGAAGATTGTTCCATTCTACAAAGATCTCAGATGATAATAGCACACCACATTAGATTTGCAAAGAATATCATAAATGGAAATCCATCATAATCCATTATTATCAATAAATTATAATTGAATTACATTACATTTCTCAATAAGAAGGATGTACATATAGGAGGAGGGAAGTGAAACTACTACCTAGATTAGTGGTGAAGAACTCCCACTAATTGATACTGGTAGTTAAGTTAACTCCACAAGACTAGCAAGCTAACTCCACATAACTGGAAAGCTAACTCAACACAACTAGTAAGCTAACTCCACATAACTAGTACACCTAAACAAGCTAACCCAACAAGTGTAGGGATAACATAAGTGTAATAATTATCCTAATAAACAAATAAAAGGATAAATAATCACCTACACTAACATGTACTTATTGAGTTCTCTGTAATCTGGACACATGCATCAATTGTCATCTTTTTCCATACCTACTATAGGAGAAGAGTAAGCACTTTGACTATGAAAAATAATTTCTTCTTCCAACATCTCTTGTACTATCTTCTAAATCTCACTCTTTTGAATATAAGGGTACCTATAAGGTTTGATGTTGGGTGGTGTACTCCCTGGTACTAACTAGATGGCATGGTCATGGTCTCTTTTTGGTGGTAAACCCTTTAGCATATCGCCAAACACAATTGAGTGCTCATCTATAATTGCTTGCATATATGAGGGTATAATTGTATTTGACTGATGTACTTCTAATGAAAATAGTTGTGCCACAAACCCCTATGAACCTTTTCTAAGTAATTTTTGCATCTGGTGAGAACTCACCAACTCGGGACTTTGATCTTAAACCTTTTAGTTTAAAATTTCTCCTTACGATGAAATCACTTGAACAACTCTTGGAAATTAATTTCAATGGTTCCTAAGGTGGTAAGCCATGAACTCCTAACACAATGTTTAATCCTCCCATGGAAATGGCATACATGAGGCTAGTTAGTAAGTAATCTCCCATGGTAAGATTAATGTTATGGAATTTTACTAAATGACTAACAGGTTCCCCATCAACGATCATTACTTAATATTCTAAAGTTGGATAAACAAAGCGAGTTCGAGGATACTGCCAACTTATGATTGATGAAGTTGTAAGTACCAACTAATCAATCAACATTGTTACCCTCTATTTTTAAAGAATCAACCATTTTGAGAGTTTGGGGAGTGCTAATACCTAAAATTACATGACATGATATCATTGGCTAGGGATCTCCTAATTCCTCTTCTGGCTCTACCTCTTCATCTTCTTCATTAGGCCCCTATATGTAGAACAACTTATTTTTAGTACACTTATGTCCTAGTCCAAATTTGTTGTCACAATTAAAACATAACCCTTTGGATCTCTTTTATTCAATTTGTTGAGGTGTCAATCTAATTGGTTGAGGGAATGATGGTGGCAAGGTGCTACGATCTTTGATATTAGTGACAGTATGTCTCTTGCTGGAAAGAAAATTTTCCTTTGCCCTACGTGCCATGATAATAGAATCTAAAACCTTATGAGGATTAAACATACGCACCTCATTCTCAATGTGTTCCTTAAGACCCCAAAGAAATAAGTCATTCAAATTCTCTTCAGTAATATTTTCCACCTACTAAGGAAAGGTTTTGGAATTGATGAATGTAATCCTTGACTGATCTTGTTTGTCTTAACTTGGCTAATTGGATGAAATAATTTTTGACACGCTAGAACTATATGTAATGTAACTCTTCGGTGAATATTATCCATGTAACATTGAGACCACTCTTTTTCCTTTGAACACATAACCATCGATACCAAATGAATTGGTTAGGTTCGAGATACAAGGATTCCATGGTAACCTTTTGTCCAAATGGAATTTGATGTAGATCAAAGAAATTCTCCATTTGGTTAATCTAATTAAGTGGATCCTTTTAATCAAAATTATGCATTTCCACTTTAGGAATCATGTTACGGACTTATAGAGTGTTTTTACTTGGTTTGAGGATGCTCGAAGATCCACCTTGGCTAGGTTTTCTATTATTTTGACCTAAAGATCCCCCTTGATTGATATGAGTATGATTGAGATGTGGCTGATTAGGAATACCCTGATGACCCATTAGATTTAAATTGAATTGTTGAATGAAATCCTCCAATCGATGTCTAATGTTTTCTACATCATCTTTTTTGGCCATTCTAAACTCGAGGTTTCACAACTCAAACTCAAGTTGGCTTACCTTATGGTCCATTGAAGTAAACGCTAGCCCTGAGGATTTTGTAGTTACCCTTTCTGACTCTAACTCATCAATTATTATCTCATCATTGTATGGGGTTTTACCTGAAGTGATGGGATTATTTTTTCCTCTTGTGGAAGGCCCCACCATGATGCTCCAAAATGGTAGGATTTAGGGACCAAGGTCAAAAGTTAGGGTTTGGGATTTTGATAAGAATTTGACTAAATAGGAACAAACTTAAAGAACAAACTCAAACTAATTTTTATCCTCTTTCCATAAATGTAAAGAAATTGGAAAAATTCAACAATTTGTAATCGATAGAGAAAATTTATCAAAAACCCTAAAATTGATGTAAAATTTTCAAAACAAGTCAAAATATCTTAAAATTTGGAGAGGAGCTTGCTGATTAATGTCATAACACCCCAAAAAATTGTAAGAAAAATTACTCCTGAATTGGATATATAGCTGATCCTTTGAAATTAGGGTTTTGACACAAATTTGGCTGAGATTTCATACCACTTGTAAGGAAATTACTTGGATAAATAAGAATACTAGCAACAAGAGAACACCAAATAACACAATATTGCAAATAAATGATCACAATATGCAAGTAGAATATCTTATCCACTTCAAGGGAGCAACCTCCAAACCATACAATAAGACTCAAATGATCAATATGATGATGAACTACTACCTATTAACTTCTATATATATTATTCCTACATTATGGCCATCACCAAGGCCAACCCAGTAATGATAATATAACATATATGTAAGAGATAAATCATGATAAGAAGTTATGATAGCCACAAGTCAGCTAGATACATCTAATGTAATATATATGATTAAGGGTGTAACATGTCCCTCCCCTTTGAAGAAACATTATCCCCAATGTTGAGAAGCTATGGATGTTCTTTGCGCAGAAATTTGCATCCTCCCAAATTACGTCTTTATTGTCTAGATTTTTCCACTTGATCAAATACTTAATGATGACCCTTGTCCTTAATTACTTAGTGTGTGTCTAAAGGATGCATTCTAGTTCCAAGATGATTCTTCCCTCCTCGTCAAGCTCTGGTAACACTGTTTGGGTTGATACCATCTGTCTAATTACCTTCTTCAGGAAAGATACATGGAAGACTGGATGTATTCAAGTGGCTGGAGGAAGTTCCAATTTGTATGCTACACTGCCAATATTCTTGTAACACTTGATAAGGGCCATAATAATTAAGTGAGAGCTTGTTATCCTTTTTCTATTGTTTGAAGGACACTTTTTATATGGTTGTAAATGCACAAAAACCCAATCACCGACTTCAAAGTGTCTTTCACTACGATTTTGGTCTACCTGCTACTTCATGCGGTTTTGTGCCATGGCCAAGTTCTCCCTAAGACTAGAAAGTACCTCTTGTTGGTGTTGAATATGTTCTTTAACTTCTTGAAACCTTGGTTGGACTCTCAAAGATGAGGTGTTGGATGGTGGATGGTATACATATAATGCTAAGAAAGGAGAATTTTAGATGAAGTATGAAAAGAGGTGTTATACCACATGGTAACCCATGTACCCACCTTCCTTTCTTATATGAGGTAAAAAATCAAAGATATCCCTCCAAGAACTTGTTTACCACCTCTCTTTTCCCATCAGACTGGGGATGATAAGATGAGCTACGAGCTAGTTGCATGGCTAAACATGAGAACAAGTCAGTCCAAAAATTACTAGTAAAGATAGGGTCTAGATCACTTAATATAATCTTTGGTGTCCCATTTAACTTTTGAATTGTATCCATGAAGGTTGTTGCTACTGTACTCGCAAAAAATGGATGTGATAAGGCACAAAATTGGGCATATTTGGTGAGTTTGTCAACCACCACCATGATTAAATTTGTTCCTTTTGATTTAGGAAATCCTAAGTGAAGTCCATGGACACCTCTTCCCACCTCTGACTAGGAATAAATAGAGGTTGTAAAAGACCTGGGGACTTAGTCGTTTCACCTTTATTTTGCTGAAAAACATGCATTTTTCCAGAAATTTTTGGACATCCCCTTTTATCCCTTCCCAAAAGAAATTGTGCTTGATTCAGTGATAATTCTTCAAGAAGCTAGAATGCCCCCTACTAGAGAAGCATGGAGATCAAATAGAACCCTATTTTTAAGGGTCGAATTCTTACATAAGTGTAATCTATATTTTTACCACAAAGCATCTCCTTTCCATATAAGTTTATCCGACATGTTTGGATCCTGTTGGATATTATGAATGAGATTTTATGTACTGGGTCATTTTTCCATCTAGACCTTACATTTTCTATCCAATCATCTTGTGATAAAAATATGGCGGTATAATAATGCCTCGGCTGATTCATCCTTCCCAGATAGAGTATCAATAACTACATTCTCTTTCCCTTTCTTGTATATTATATCAAAATCATACCCCAAACATTTTAGAGACCCATTTCTATTGTTTTTCGATGATAAAAATTGCTCTAAGAAGTATTTAAAACTATCATGATCTATCTTAACTTTGAAATGTCTACCCATTAGATATGGTCTCCATTGTTTCACCGCATGAAGAATGTGTTGGTGTGTGTTATTTTCCACATCATTAGGTGAGTCATCTCACTTAGGTGAGATCATAGGTCCATGTGTCATTTAGGGGTCATTATGAGATTCTCTTACGCGTTAGTGTGTCAGTGCGTCATATGCATCATTGGGAGTTACACTTCTATTTTGGGAATGTAACTCCCCCTCTCTACTCAAGTTGTCATGATTGCAGCATTGGGGTTACTCAACACCTCCTATATGTACACGTCTTTTGATCTATGAGATAGAGGAGAGTTTTATGGCTTAACCAGGTTCTGCCCGTGTTTCAAATCTTTGCATGCACATTCGGTTGATGCTCGCTCCTCCCGAGATCTCTTCATGCTGTCGTTCGCACGTCTGTTGATGTGCACGTCATCCCTCGTGATCTCGCCTTGGGTTTTAAACCCTATTTCATGGTATCAAAGAGAAGAACTTTGGATCCGTGCACTCATCGGCATTTCCGTGTGTATTTTCTGACTTCCAGCGTGATATCCAGATCTCGTTGCATGTGTCGTAATGGTTATTTTGACCATGCTCTTCTTACATTGATTTCAAGCATTCATACCTCCTGTATGGGTTTGATCCTTGGGTTCCAGTTTCTTGTTCGAGTGTTCGAGGGTATTATTTAAGTTTTGGTTTTTTCAAGCTTAGTTTCCTTGACCGCTCGATTCTCCGGGGTTGCATGTGTGTTTCAGTGCAGATCTAAGCCTTTTTTGTACTAGATTTGTGTTTTGGTTGGCTCTTGTGCCTTCGACTCATGGTTTAACCTGTACACTATTCGTGGACTTGCGTTTGTGTACCTATTCTAGGTGTTTTTGATGATATCCTTGACCGCTCGTGCTCATGTTGGATTCAACGTTTGACACCCCTGGTTCATTGCCCTCCACTCTACTGTGTATTATTCGTTTGCTCGTATTAACACTGCCAACTCGAGGGTCCCTTTTGCTTTGTTCGTCTACCTTTGCACCTTTTTTAAAGCTAGAATTTTGCAACTTGCTTTGCTTTGAGACTTCTAGTTATGCCCTTTCACTTTTCATGCTATCCCAGTTGAGAATCTCTGCCACTCGTCACCCATTCTTGATTATCTCCTTGGCATTTTCAACCAACAACGATATCCACCAGCTCAGAATTCAATGATCACCACGTGGAGGAGACCCCTTCACATGGCCATTACCTGTCTGCAGTGGATTACACCCATATTTGGCATCTTTCTTAGATTAGAGAGTGTTTTGTTCTCTTGTGGTGGATGTTTTTCCCACTGGGTTTTCCTTCACTACTTGGGATCTTTTTCTTGTATATGGGTACCTCATCAGGCTTTGCTTCGGGACCCATTTCTCATTTCTAACTTGCCACCTCATCCTAAGTTACGATGAAGGGGGGGTGTTGGTGTGTGTTATTTTCCACATCATTAGGTGAGTCATCTCACTTAGGTGAGATCGTAGATCCATGTGTCATTTAGGGGTCATTATGAGATTCTCTTATGCGTCATATGTGTCATTGGGAGTAAAACTTCTATTCTAGGAATGTAACTCCCCCTCTCTACTCGAGTTGTCATGATTGCAACACTGGGGGTTACTCAACACCTCCTATATGTACACGTCTTTTGATCTATGAGATAGAGGAGAGTTTTATGGCTTAACCAGGTTCTTCCGTGTTTCAAATATTTGCATGCACATTCGGTTGATGCTCGCTCCTCCCGAGATCTCTTCACATTGTCATTCACACATTTGTTGATGTGCACGTCGTCCCTCGTGATCCTCGCTTGCGGGTTTTAAACCCTCTTTCAGGAATGGCTAACATTTATTTCTCATAAATTAGTTTTGATATATTTTTACCTTTTAAATAGAATCTCTCAAATGCAATAGGTCAACCTTCTTGCATGAGTACTACCCCATACCATACCCTGAAGCATCACATTCAAAATGAATGTTTTGGAAAAAATCTGGAGTGGCTAGAACTAGAGTGGTGCACATGGCCTCCTTCAACTTCTCAAATGTTGTAGTAGCTTCCTCATTCCAATGGAAAGAGTCCTTCAATAAATTTGTGAGTGGTGTCATTATCCACCATAATTCTTTATAATCTACGATAATAGCCTTTAAACCCTAAAACTCCTTAGAGATTTTTTAGGGTTTTGGGAACCTTCCATTCAAGCATGGATTTTATGTTGTTAGGATCCACTTTAACACCTTCATAAGAGACAATGTGACCCAATTATTCAACCTCCTTGACTCAAAAGATCACTTCGAAGGCTTTTCATAAAGTTGATGTTGCTCCATATTTTCCAACACCTTATTTAGATGATGCAGGTGTTCTTCCAATGTTTTACTATAGATTAATATATCATCAAAGAACACTAAAAAAAACTTCCGCATAAATGGCTTAAAGATAGAATTCATCAAGCTTTGAAATGTAGAGGGTGCATTTGTTTGACCAAAAGGAATTAGCAAGAACTCGTAATGACCTTCATGTGTTTCAAGGTTGTTTTGTGGATATCTTCATACCTGATTCTAATTTAATGATATCCAAAATGAAGATCAAGTTTTGTAAAGTAAACAACACCATGCAACTCAACAAGAAAATCATCAATTACAGGAATAAGAAACTTATCTTTGACTATGTACTTATTGAGTTCTGTAATATGGACACATACACCAATTGTCATTTTTTTCTATACCATCACTATAGGAGAAGAGTAAGCACTCTGACTATGATGAATAATTCCTTCTTCCAACATCTCTTGTACTATCTTCTCAATCTCACTCTTTTGCATATAAGGGTACCTATAAGGTTTGATGTTGGGTGATTGAATCCCCGATACTAAGCTGGATGGCATGGTGATGGTCTCTCTTTGGAGGTAAACTCTTTAGAATATCACTAAACAAAACTAAGTTCTCATATATAATTGCTTTCATATCTCGATGGTATAATTGTATTTAATCGATGTGCTTCCAAGTGAAAATAGTTGTGACACAAACCCCTCTGCACCTTTTCTAAGAATTTTTTTCATCTAGTGAGAGCTCACCAACTGTGGGGACTTTTCTCTTATTCCTTTTAGTTTAAAAGTCCTCCCTTTTGACTGAAATCATATGAACAACTCTTAGAAATTCATTTCAACGGTTCCCAAGGTGGTAAGCTACCGAAATCCTAACATAATGTCTGTTGTTCCCATGTAAATGACATACATATGGCTAGTTAACAAGTAATCTCCCATGGTGAGATTAATGTTATGGAATTTTCCTAAACAACTAACAGTTCCCCCATCAATGATCATTACTTAACATTATGGAGTTGGATAAACAAATCAGTTCAAGAGTACTGCCAACTTATGATTGATAAAATTGTGAGTACTTCCCGAATCAATTGAAACTATTACCCTCTATTTTTTAAGAATCTAACCACTTTCAGATTTTGGGGAGTGCTAATACCTAAAATTACATGACAAGATATCGTTGGCTGGGGATCTCCTAATTCCTCTTCTGGCTCTACCTCATCATTTTCTTCATTCTCTTCTTCTTCATTAGGCCCCTCAATGTAGAAAAACTTATTTTCAACACACTTATGTCTTGGTCCAAATTTGTTGTCACAATTAAAGCATAACCCTTTGGCTCTCTTTTCTTCAATTTGTTGAGGTGTTAACCTAGCTAGCTGATGGAATGATGGTGGCAAGGTACTACGATCTTGATATTTGTGAAATTATGGCTCCAACTAGAAATAAATTTTTGTTCGCCCTACATGCCATGATAATAGAATTTGAAACCTTATGAGGATTAAACATACGCACCTCATTCTCAGTTTGTTCCTTAAGACCCCAAGAAATAAGTAATTAAAATTATTTTCAGAAATATTTTCCACCCACAATGAAAGGTTATGGAATTAATGAATGTAATCCTTGATTGAACTTGTTTGTCTTAACTTGGCTAATTGGCTGAAATAATTTTTGACACACTAGAACTATATTGTAATTACAAATCCTTAGTGAATACTATCTATGTAACATTAAGACCACTCTTTTACATTTGAGTACATAACCATCGATACCAAACAAATTGGTCAGGTTCAAGATACAAGGAGGCCATGGTAACCTTTTATCCCATTGGAATCTATTGTAGATCAAAGAAATTCTCCATTTGGTTAATCCAAATAAGTGGATCCTTTCTATCAAAATTATGTATTTCCACTTTAGGAATCATGTTACGAAATTACAAAGTGTTTCTATTTGGATTTGGGATGCTTGAAGATCCACCATGGCTAGTTTGTCTATAAGTTTGACTTGAAGATCCTCCTTGATTGATATGAGTATGATTGAGTTGTGGCTGATTTGGAATACCCTGATGACCCATTAGATTTGAACTGAATTTTTGAATGAAATCCTCCAATCATTGTCTAATTTTTTCTACATCAGATTTTCTAAGCGATTCTAAACTCGATGTTTCATAGATCAAATCTCAAGTTGGCTTACCTTATGGTCTATCGAAGTAAACCCTAGCCTTGAGGATTCTCGTAGTCACCACTTCGACTCTAAATCCTCAACTATTATCTCATAATTGTCCGAGGTTTTACCTAGAGTGATAGGATTCTTTTTTTCATTTTATGGAAGGCCCCACCATGATGCCCCAAAATGGTAGGATTTAGGGATCAAGGTTAAAATTTAGGGTTTGTGATTTTGATAAGAATTCATCCAAATAGGAACAAACTTAGAGAACTAACTCAAACTAATTTTTAATCCTTTTTCGAGAAATGTAAAGAACTTGGAAACATTCAACAATTTTTGATCGATAGAAAATTTATCAAAAACCACAAAATTTATGTAAATTTTTCAAAACAAGTCAAAAAAAACTTGAAATCTGAAGACGATTTTACTTGATTGATGTTGCAACACCCCAAAAAAATTACAAAAATGTTTCCTACTAAATTGGATATATAGCCGATCCTTTGAAATTAGAGTTTTGACTCAGATTTGGCCGAGATCAAGATCTAATATCACTTGTAATGAAATTACTTGGATAAATAAGAATACCAATAGTAAGAGAACACCAAAGAACACAATATTTCAGATAAATTATCACTTTATGCAATTATAATACCTTAGTCGGTTCGAGGGGTAACCTCCAAACCATATAATAAGACTCTAATATATATTATATGATGAACTACTACCTACTAACTTCTATATATATTATTCCTAGGTTATTGCCATCACCAAGGCCGACCCACTAATGATAATATAACATATATGAAAGAGATACATCATGATATTAAGTTTTGATAGCCACAAGTTGGCTATATACATCTAATGTAATATATATGATTAAGGGCATAACATATTGTGAAGGAGATAATACATTTTTTTAGCTTATCAATTTTTTGAGCTTTGTTGTAGTCTTGTGCTCTTATTATTTCTTATAGGTTAGCATGCGTGTTTGACATAACCTTGCAAAAGGGAACTAAATTACAATGTGAGACACATTTTCTCACACTTAACCTTGTTTCTCCCCATTTCACTTGTCTTACAACTTTATTTTATTATTTATGGTATTGTTTAGCTTGTCCACAATTGAAACTAATTTTGGTCTCCAAACTTGCATGGATTTCATCCATTACAAGGTGAGTGGCCAAATTTTCATGTTGTACGAACACACGATTGATTGTGATTAATGTACTAATTATAAAGTGCCACAAATAGGGGGGTTAAAATATTATCTCGGGATGTGTGTTTGTGTGTCATTTTATTTTATAATAACAAGTAATGGTAAAGGAAAGGAGAATAAATAGGAGAAGAAATCATAGAAAAGGACAAACCTAAGAAATAAGGTAAGACCACCCAAACCAAATCCAACACGAGTACTTCTTCCTCTACTTCTGAGTCTAAACCAAATAAGGAAAAGTGCAAGTGTTCCTATTGCAAGAAGTCAGGACATGAAGAACATCAATGCATGAGAAAATAAATTGACCACCTTACTCATTTACTTGAGAAGAATAATATAGGTTTTCCTAGTCTATTAAGAAAAATGATCTCAAACCTAAGTCTTCTAAGGTAAAGAAAATAATCATAAAAAGAATAAAGGAAGGCCCCTCGTAGCTAGAGTAGCTCCTTCATTAACATGGGTAAGAGATTTTGGATCCTCACACCACATGGGCTCTTCACATGTTAAGTTTTCTAATGTAGAACCTTGCAACATGTCCTAAATCACCTTGGGTGACAATACATCTATTACAATAGTTGGTAGTGGGTCAATGGAGTTGATGGTGGAACCTTCAATGATGTCCTTAGTATTCCCCAACTTTCTACCAATCTATTATTAGTCTACCAAATCACCCATATTGGTTGAGGGATGCATGTGGAATTCAACCCTAATTTGGTGATCATTAGAGAGTTGCACAATGATTCTATAGTGGCAGAGAGAAAGGCAGACCACCAAGCGCAATCACAGACATTTTCCCACTTTTCTTATAACTCTTCTTCTACTTGCCTTATTGACTCATGTAGATTATTTTAGTAATATTTAGCATAAATGGTTTGGTCATTTCAACTAATTTTACCTTGAGTAATTGATCCAACATGAGATGGTCAATGCATTTCCTTGTGTCAATTTTTCAAAGGGTCTTTGTGAGGGTTGTGCCTTTGATAAGTACCTTGAATAGAAATTTGGCAAGGGAAAATCTTGGAGAGCTTCTCATACCCTTGAGCTTGTCCATAGTGACATTTTTGGCCCTTTTCCATCTCCTTCGTTCACTAGAGCTCAATACATACTTACCTTCATTGATGAATTATCACATTATATGTGGGTTTACTTTCTAAAAAAATATCTCATTTTTTTGATCACTTTAGGAATTCAAGGATATCATTGAGAAATAATCCAAAAGGTCTATCAAGGTTCTTAGAATTGGCAATGGAGAGGATTATGTGAGCAATATTTTTGATGATTTTTTCACCTCCGAAATAATTGCTTTGTAGTGTATAGTTACTAATAGTTGTTCACAATATGAACTTGCAAAAAAAATAACATAACTCTTAAGGATATGTTCACTTGAATGATTCAATCCAAATCCATTTCTTTGCAGTATTAAACATAAGATATGAAGTGTGCTTGTTACATTAAAAACCACATTCCGCAAAAATCAGTAAAAGGGGTGACACCCTTCGAGGCTTGATATGGATGCAAACTTGATGTTGCTCAATTTCATGTCTTCATTTCAACTTCTATGGATCAGATACTCAAGAAGAAATGCAAGGCCTTAGAACAAAAATCAAAATCTTGTATATTTGTTGGGTATATCAAAGGTGTGAATGGTTATAGACTTTTGAACACCACCACTCATAAAATCTATATCAAGAGAAGTGTGAAATTCTAAGAGACATCTCCTACTTCCATTTCTCCACCCACAAACGTTACTCTTCCCCTCTCGATCATGATCAAATTCTTCTAATGATATTTTTATACTCTCACTCCTAATCCTCTTGCTCCTCCCACTCCTCCATCTATTGATTCTTAAAGTAGTGATGAAAAGGAATATATACCCTCTCATTCGAGTGATGATTCGATAAATTCTAATCATAACTATCCTCCCGGTCCTTATTGGGCTAGGAAGACCTTGTAGAGTGTTAGAGATTAGATAGGGGATCCTTCGGATGAGAGAAAAAAATCATTTAGAGTTTTTGGGCCCCATGCCTTCTTCACCTCCGCTTCTAAGCCGCAACCTTTTAGGAGGCTAATGGGATTCTTGAGTGGGATTTTTCTATGGAAGAGTAATATTACTCTATCATGAAGAATCATACATGGGATCTCACCCCTATTCATAAAGAAAGAAAAATATTTCGGTTTAAGATGATATATCAAACCAATTTTGGTGTTGATGGGAACGTCAAAAAGTACAAGGCACAACTTGTAGCTAAGGGTTTCTCCTATGTTCATAGGGTTGAATATTCAAATAATTTTTCTCATATCACCAAGATGAATTCTATTCAATAAACCTTATCCATATAACTGTTGCTAACAGATGGGATATCCACCAAATGGAAATTAAGAGTGCCTTCATTCATGGTGACCTGGGGGAAGAAATATGTATTGAACAACCACCAGGTTATGTCCAAGATTCCTCCCTTTTCTGCAGACTTAAGAAGTATATCTACGGCCTCAAAAAATATGCTCGGGCTTGGTATGCCAAGATGGACTCCTTTCTTCTTGCTTCCAATCTCACCAGGTGTCAAATCTACCCATATGTGTAGATTTTGAGGTAAGATGAGTCCATGCTTATCTTAGTTTTGTATGTCGATGACTTTTTGATTACGGGTAAATCTTCCTCCATTTTTTATTCTACCAAGATTTCCTTAACCAACAAGTTCTCCATGACCGACTTGGGTTTTATTCATTACTTCCTTAGGATTCATATAACTCAGTTTGATTCGAGAGATCATCATTACTCATCCCAAGTATGCCCTTGATTTTCTTGCTAGGTTTAACATGGCTGATTGTAAGCCATATCCCAATCTCTTCCTTTCTAGGGTCAAGTTAGTAAATGATTTCTCGACTCCCTTAGATGATAGTACCCTTTATCACTAATTCAATGGGAGCTTGATCTACCCAACCCATACCATACCATATCTTTCATTTATTGGTGGCACCATCTTTAGATTCATGGAGAAGCCTCATGAGTTATATTTGAAATCTTGAAGTGGATCCTTCACTATGTTATAGGCACCTCCACTGATGGAATTCATTACTTAGGATGAAAATATATTTATTTAGTTGGATACATATATTTTTATTGGGCTAGTGATCTCAATCATCGAAATCTACCTTCGAATATAAGTTTTCTCTTGTTTGGGTCTTGTCGGTTGGTTAGCCAAGAAGCGAGAACAAAATTGATATGTCTTTTACAAAGGCATAATATAGGGGGTAGTCAATGCTTCCATGGAATCTATTTGGTTACATGGGAATTTTATAGAGTTAGGTATTCGGTTTAGGCATCCTAACATCATCTATGTGACAACTCCTGAGCATTATATCCATCTTAAAAAAATTCAGTTTAGCATCAATGGATGAAGTACATTGAGATACACATGCACTTCATTCGGGAGTTGATTCATGGAGACATCATTGATTTGCAATATTGTTAGACATTAGATCAAGTTGTAGACATCTTTACAAAACCTTCACTAAAGCAAAGTTTCTTTACTTGTGCTCTCTTCTTGGGGTGAGGTATACTATGAAAATACATCTTCTTGGTATTTCTAGTCCTCTTATCCTCTTTTTCTTCTTCTAGAAAGATTGTAGTTTGTACATGGGTACCTCATCAAGCCTTATGTCGGGACCCATATGATGCATCTTTCTTAGTTTTTTTAGGGAGTCCTCTTTCTCTTTTTGGCTTGTCATGCCTCTTCCTAAGATTTGATGAAGGGTGGTGAGGCTATTATTTTTACTTTTATTTGTTTATTAGGGTAATTACACCTCACACATAGTGATTCATATCACTTAGGTGAGTCATAGGTATTTTAGGGAGTTATATATGACATATGACATATTTTTCATGGAATATGTCATATGTGTCATTGTCATATGGGAGTTACATGTTATTCTAGCATTGTAACTCCTCACTCCATCATTGGAGTATGACAAGTCTAGGCATGGGAGTTACACAACACTCCCCATATGTATTTCTCCTTTTGATCTATGAGCATGAGTAGACCATTTTTATATGCACAAGTTCCTTGAGATTATTTTTTCTTGCTAATTACTTGGAGTATTTACGTGTTTTTGTTTAGAGTGAAACTTCATCGATGTGAAAATATTTCAAGAGATCTTCATACCCTCTTCAATTCCCCCTAGACATCATTCCCAAAACATTATAGAATCCAAGCACCTACTATATGAGAGTGTTCATCTAGAACTGGACCATCCAATGGTTTGGTATGAATTTAATGGTTTCATCCCAAGACATCCAACAATCGCTTTCTAAATTTTATGTATTTTTATGGGTTGGTACTTTCATCATGGATCATCCCTAATGTGAAATTATACCTATGAACCCCTATATAAGCAAGTCTAATGCACTCATTAAACTCGTATGGAAATTTCAAGAGCACCTATAAAAATAAAATTCCCAAAGTACTCCAAGTTCTCCTAAATTCCTATGAGAAACCCTTAAATAAATATTAAGCACACTTGACCAAGATAGAGACAATCCAACCCAATTCAAGCTTAGTATGCCAAGTCATTTCCATATTTTATAGTGATCAAATTTACGAAGCTATTTGCACCCATTACACACACACACACACCATATGTAGTTATCCTCCTAACATGTGATATATATATATATATATATATACATATACATATATATATATATATATATATGTATATACATATATATATATATATATATATATATATATATATATATATATATATATATATATATATATGTGTGTGTGTGTGTGTGTGTGTGTGTGTGTGTGTGTGTGTATACAACACTCCCCATATGTACTTCTCCTTTTGATCTATGAGCACAAGAAGACCATTTTTATATGCACAAGTTTCTTGAGATTAATTTTTCTTGCTAATTACTTTGAGTATTTACTTGTTTTTCATTTCGAGTGAAACTTCATCGATGTGCAAATATTTTGGGAGATCTTCATGCCCTCTTTCAATTCCTCCTAGATATCATTCCTAAAACATTATAGAATCCAAGCACCTACTATATGAGATTTTTCATCTAGAACTGAACCATCCAATGGTTTAGTATGAAGTTAATGGTTTCATCCCAAGACATCCAATAATCACTTTTTAAATTTTATGTATTTTTATGGGTTGGTACTTTCCTCATGGATCATCCCTAATGTGAAATTATACCTATGAACCCTTATATAAGAAAGTGTAATTCACTCATTAAACTCATATGGAAATTTCAAGAGCACCTATAAAAATATCATTCCTAAAGTACTCCAAGCTCTCCTAAATTCCTATGAGCAACCCATAAATAAATATTAATCACAATTGACCAAGTTATAGAGTCACACTTCCCAAGCTAGAGACAATCCAACCCAATTCAAGCTTAGTATGCCAAGTTGCTTCCATATTTTATAGTGATGAAATTTACAAATCTATTTGCACCCATTACACACACACACACACACACACACACACACACACATATGTAGTTATCCTCATAACATGTGATATATATATATATACACACACACACACACACACACACACACACACACACACACACACACACACACACACACACACACACACACACACACACACACACACACACATCACATGTTAGGAGGAGAATTGCATGTGGTTTGAGGCTTTTTAATATTATTTCCATTGAAGTGTAATCCATACACTATATTTTGGAAATAATATTAAAAATCCTCAAACCACATGCAATTCTCCTCCTAACATGTGATATGTGTGTGTGTGTGTGTGTGTGTGAAAATTGGATGCCTTGATGGTGAAATGGTAGGCATGCAAAATCAAAATCTCACACACACACACACACACACACACACACACACACACACACACACACACACACACCACATGTTAGGAGGAGAATTACATGTGGTTTGAGGATTTTAATATTATTTCCAAAATAGTAGTGTATGGATTACACTTCAACCTAACCACTAACATTTTTACAAGGTCTCCTACATATGGTTAGGATCTTAAGCTATTTCACATTCTATAAAGGGTTTCATACACTTGTGTCACCTAATGTTTCATGGAAAAGCACATCACCGACAGTTTCCTAGGGCACAAAAAGTTTTAAAATGTTATCTCATCACTATATATAACCATTCTCTAGATAATTAACCATATGAATTTTCCATAAAAATAAATACTTTCATCCCTATGAAATCGCAATCCTATATTTAGAGATGAAGAACTTGTATATTATTCTAGCATGTACAATCATACAACAGATTACAAATCAAATTCTTGAGTCCGTAATCATCTAAGTGCACCCTTTTCTATTATTTTCACCCTCTTAGAAAATGTTAATTATATTCTAACTTGAAAATGTTGTTGGGGTTAAACTAGTGTTAATACTAACAATAAACATGGAATTCAACTAGAAGAAAAAATAAACAAGAGAAAGATAACACTAGATATAACGTGGTTCATCCAATGTGGGCTATGTCCACCAAGAAACAACCCATCTTATTATTCAATGCTTTACAGAGGAAATACAAATGAATATCTTCTTTCTCCTCACAGACTACTCTTTCTTGATCTCCAAGGAAACTTACATTCAACAAATGCAATTCACTACTTTTTAACCCTAATTCTCATGCATTTATACATATAAAAACTTAGGGAACTTTAGCTATGCATTTACAACCATTAGATCAAATTTACAAAAAATATTAGATCTAATTCCCATGAGTTAAATATAAAAAATTCACGTATAGGCAACCAATGCGGTTACCCTTAACCGATGTCGGATCCTCCTTGCCTTGACCGATACCAATCCCCGAGTGTGACCGACGTTGACGTTGGTCAGCCGACCGACGTCGCATCGTACATCATTGCAACAAGTTAGTAAAGCATACTCATCAGTAAAGAAATTAATCTCCACAACTCAACAATCTCCCACTTGGAGATAAATTTCTTGCACTACACGTACAACTCCATCCTTGAATCCTTTTCCTTGGCCTATTTCTCTCTTCAAGTCTCAATCTTGAAGACCAAAAAAGTGGAGTGAATCTCCAACTTATCTTTTCCAACGGCTTTGTTAGCATATCCATAGGGTTCTTATTTATATGAATTTTCTCCAACTTTAGTTGCCCATCCTCCAACACCTGTTGTATGAAGTGATATCTCAACTGAATGTGTTTCATTCTGAATGAAACACGAGAGTTATTTTCTAGATGAATCACACTTTGAATATCATTTTACAATCAAAAATCCTCTTGTTCCTTTCCCAAATCTTCCATGAACCTGCTCATCCATATCATCTCTTTGATAGCCTCTGTAGCTACAACATACTTGACCTTTGTAGTAAACAAGGCCAAAACCTTATGAAATCTAGAAATCCATCTAACTAACATCCCACCTACTATGAATACATATCCAGTGATGCTTCTTCTACCATATAAATCTATTGCTATATCGGAATCAACATAGCCACATAAAGAAGTATCTAACCCTCCATAGTATACCTGCAAGTTGGATGTCCTCTCAAATACCTAAGAATCCATTGGACTGCTTTCCAATGCTTTTTACCTACATTGGCAATAAATCTTCTCATAGCTCCCACTACCTATGTAATGTCTGGTCTGGTACAAACCATAACATACATAAGACTTCCAACTGTTGAAGCATATGGAACCCGTGTCATGTACTCAACCTCCTCATGTTATGTAGGACACTGATCTTTCCTCAATTTGAAGTGTCCAGCCATAGGTGTACTTATAGGTTTTGCATCCTATGTTTTAAATATTTTTAACACCTTATTGATATAATCCTCTTGATACAAATACAACTTCTTGTTCTTATGTATTTTTGAATTTGCATGCCAAGTATTTTCTTTGTAGCTCCCAAATCCTTCATTGCAAATGTGTGAGATAAATTTTCCTTAAGCTCACCAATGTCCTTCATGCTAGATCTTGAAATAAGAATATCATCCACATACAAAGTAAAAAAATAATATAACTCTCATTTTCAATCTTCTTGAAATAAACACAATGGTCGATTCACATATCATATAACCATACTCATGCATGAAACTATCAAACCTCATATACCATGGCCTTGGAGCTTGTTTGAGCCCATACAAACTCTTTTTCAACCTACACACAAGTTTCTCCTTACCCTTGGCTTCATAACCAAGTGGCTGATTCATATAAATCTCTTCCTCCAAATCACCATGAAGGAAATCCATCTTAACATAAAGTTTTTCTAAATACAAATCTTCCGCTACAACCAAACTAAGAATAGTATGGATGGAATTCATTTTAACAACAGGAGAAAATATTTCACCAAAGTCAATACCTTCTTTCTATGCAAATCCTTTTACCACAAGCCTTGCTTTGTATCTCTACTTTTACCCTCTTCTTCCTTGATCCCGTAAACCCACTTATTCTGCAATGTCCTCTTACCTCGCTGGAAACTTGACTAAACCCCATGTTTGAAACTTTTTCAAGGAGTCCATCTCCTCATCCATGTCATGTTCCCACTGCATGTGGGTATCCTGCTACATTGTTTATTCAAAACACTCAGTTCACCATTATCGTTAATAATAAAGAAGATAACAAAGGAGTAAATCTTTCTGGAGGTCTACTTACCCTTTATGACCTTTTCACTGAGATTTGGGGTGCTTGGGGCTCATTTTGTGCCTGTTTCACATTCATGTCAATCTATGATAGTAATCGACGTTAGTCGCTTGAAACGGCGTCGATTCCTCTCAGTAGCCGATGTCGGTTCACCCAACCGACGTCGGTCTATGTAGTGATGTCGGTTTACCCCACTAACATTGGTCCTACTCGAGTGACACTAGTCACATTACAAATTAATCTCAAAAATCACTCAAGTATCTCTTAAATCTTCCATAATTATTTTAACATACTTTATAATAGCCACCACATAGGTCTAAATCCTTCGGACTAGGTTCTTGAGTCTAGCTTCCTCCATTATCAATCATTTCAAGGTCATAGAGCTATGTCTTAACTAGATAAATTCACTCCAAGCATTGTAATTTAAGTTCTTAGGGGAACTTCACACCACGCTCCTTCCATGTTGGGAAAATTTCTATTATCTATAGCTATGCCCACTATTCTTTGTTTCAAGAGACTTCAAGAAAAAATGGGGGATTAAGTTAGATTACATACACTACTTAGACCAACACTATGACAACTACGTGAGGCTTTCTCCCATTTTAATAGAATTAATGTAGTTCCTATATTGGTTCAAAGGGTTAACCACTGTGGTTATTCCACCTCACCCACACATGGATTTCTCCTTGTATTATATAATTGTTTCATTAAGTTTTTTAAGGTAACTAAGATTTAATTTTGTTGTAGGTCATTACAAGTGGTGCCAAAGGTGTTTAAATCCTAATGATAGATGACAACAACCATTTCCAAACTAACAACAATAAATAACTTATAGAGCTCCATCACTTGCCAAGATAAAACTATAAGTAGGAATAAATTATACTAAAACCCTACACGATCTTTACAGTTCCATACATGAAAATTTTCTAGGAACAATATTGGGAATGAAGCATCTCCGACTTCAGGTCATCAGTTCTAGCTAGTTTGCATCCCTAGATAACTTCTTTATTTTTTTGTACAACTAATTCTTTATCCCTTATTATTTTTTACACTATCGTTTCATTATTATTACCATAATTTACAATATTAATATCTATATTATGGGTTGTATGGTTAATGTAGATTAATTTCTAAATAATATTCTATTTGTAACATATCTTACATGCTTCCATAATAAATATCTTGTATAGACTTTTAAGGTAGAAACACTTGGAAAACCCAACCCTTCGATGAATATGTTACTTTAACCCTATCTTCCTAAGGGTTTGTCATTTTTCTTTAGTTTATTATTCTCTTGTGTATCATAGGCCTTGTTGTCTTATTTTTCCATGGTTAGTTTTCATGATTCCCCCATTTCCTTCCTTGAATTCATTCACCATAACCATGCATGTATTGAAGTTCTAGCCGAGGTTTTTTGACATGCCCTAATAAATCCTAATGCATCCCTTACACATGGGGAATTTATTCTCAATATAATAATTTACATTATCAACGTAATTATATCCTTTGGTTCTCAATACGTTCCTTTACAATTTTATTTATTCTCTCATTATGACTAAGAGGACATGCATGAATATTATAATATTAATATTATTTTGCATACTTATGACTTCATGTATTCTACTATAAAATTTTTAAGCATAATATCTTTGTTATTATTATTGGGTTTCTCAAGGAAATGAATCCCATAATGAATCTTATACTCATACCCATAGCTTCCCAAATATGAAGGAACTATACTTCACACACTTTTTGTAATATAATCCTCATCAAGTTGATGCTCTTTATATATTACTTGAGACCAAATCAATCCTACCCCAATGTACTTGACTCTTGTGTCCATTCTCACATATTCTACAATGGATACATGTATTATTCCTACATTTATGATTCTTATATCTTCTGGGAACTAATATTTCACCTTACAATGTTACTTTATTTATTTCTATGTCCACTACTATTCCTACATCTCCTATATACACCCATAATAGTTCACATTATTATTCTTCCAGCAAAAAAATCTCTTGAAACCCCTGTTAATTTTTTACAAGCTCAAATTTTACAAATACAACAAGGTTCATTTAAATTTTATCATGATTCTACTCAATTACTTCATAGTTCACTTACTCCTAAAGTGGCTTCTTATCCTTTTCATATAGGTTTTGTTTCTCCTAATGTTCTTATTTATGATGGAAAAGGTAAAATTTGTTACCAATTATCCTAACATATTTAATCATAAGTTTCAAGGAAAAATTCCAACTTTCAAAGGAAAATCAAATGAAAACAAAACTTATGCTAAAACTACTATTAATATTATATCTCAGCCCACAAAGCTTCAATTATAATCTCCTCAACAAAATTCACACACTTGCCTTGCACACCTTACCTAGTGCTTAAATAGATAACTAAGTGAAACCTTGTATATATACCATTGCTCGTAGATTGATACAAAAATCTCATGTAGAATGTTAAACATTAATGCATTTTTAATTATCATAGATGTGTTGGCCAATCTACTAATTGATGTGTTAATATTTGTCATGTCATACACTATCTTCTTGATTTTAATATAATTGAATGTTGCATTGCCATTGAATCATCCAAGCCTACAAATTTATGAGACCAAAATATGTCTCATCTAATAGCATTCCTTTCAATTCCATAGATTTGGTATAAAAGTGGACTTAGATGTAATTTTGTGAACTAGTAGTTTATTTAAAGTAAAATGTAGAGTATTTATGTAATCTATTTCTTAGAAATATACACAATCTAATTGTTCATGTTTCTTAACATTTATTTATAAAAAGATATCATATGTTGCAAAATAGGTTATTTTAGTCTTTCAGGAATAAAGATGAAGTGTTGAAGTAAAAATTAAGCATAAAAATATCAACTTCAAAAGCTATATGAGACACTTCAAGATAAACTTCAGAAAATTCCAACTTTAAAGATATCAACATATTACATAAGGAATGAGGGATGCAAATTATAGATATTGGATAGCCATGTACAAATAAGTGGGAGGTTGCACATGTGCAACAATACTCCTCATAATAAATGAAAAACTATATGAAAGTATAAAATGCCAAATATTTTAATAAAATAATATAACATTATAACCAAGTAATTAACCATTATAAGTAAAACAAGTAGCTACTACAAGTAACTCTAGTAACAAAATATTACCTACGGTAAATAGTAAATACCATGAAAAACTACCCTAGAAAGGTTTTACCTAAAAAACCTAGATGGAAAATTTTATAGATTCATAAAACATAAATGTATATCTGATCAAAATGTGGTAGATGTGAAATCATGTGCTTGAAAAGAGAGAAAATGTGACAAGTAAAAATCAATCAGCCCAACCTTTTCTCCTAAAAATTTGGGATGATTTGTTGAAGATGTTAAATATTAAAGAGACCTAATATTTTCACCTAAAATATTGGGATGAGTTGTTGAATATTTTAAATAGTCCAAAGAACTTATCTATTCTCTTGAAATGTTGGAATGTGTCATTTGTAATGAGAGAATAAAGGAGGTTGTTCCTTTATCTTAGTAGTTGTATTTTTAGGAATCTTCAATAAGATGCTCTCATATTTCTCTCATAAGTAGTTGGTATGTGAAATAATAGTAGTGTTTCATTAGTATTATCTAATAAACACTTTCTCATGTTTGTATCATTATAAGTGTTGTCACCAAATCACCTGCACCTCTCGAATGGACAAAATGTGAACAAGACGTTTAGTGTGATTTGAAACATGGGATTGTCTCTCAAGCTGTGGGACTTGGGCTCAAGGTGAACCTCTAGAGAAGGATGACTTCCTCTTCCTAAACTAAGTGTTGTCTGCTCCTAGTGCAATAAAGTGATTATCTATACCTATGCTAACATTTTCATGGGTTTTAGGGAAAGATATTTGCAAGAAATGAAACTATACTAGGGATGGTGATGCACCAAATAAAGGGTGTTTCCAGGACTTAGAAAGGGTTGATTTGAAGAGGGTTTGTGCACCACAAGTCAACTTAACCTACTGCAACTTAGAGAGGGTACAAAATACTATAGACTAGGAAGCATGAGTTCCCTTTGTTAAAATTGATCAGAAAAAACAATCTATCAGTATTCTAGTGAAGAAGGATGAACTTGAGAAGGGTGAAAAAGCACCACAACTCAACTGCATGCAATGCTCCACCACTTGATAAACACAGAACTCCAAGAACCTGCAATAGAAACTTGAACTTGCACAATGTACTTACAAGCATGAGAAAGGCACAAAGAAGTATAGAAGGATGAAAGGACCAAGATTAGTCACAAAACACACACTTTTATTACTTCAACAACATGCACAATGCATCATACATTCAGAAGAGGAAATAGTTGTCATTATAGTCTTGAAAGGAGGCTTGAAAGTTCCCTCAACATACAAGAACAACTTGTAGAAGAAGGAGGTTTCTTGAAAACTATACACTTGTCTCAGAAGTCTAACTGGTCCAACCTATTGGAATGAGCTTCCAACTTACATTTATAGAATAAGTTGTGAGAGAAAGAGAAGAAGTCATAAATTCCCTTCCTAAATTGAAGGCACATTATTGTTCATTTATTACAGTTGGTTGAACCACTTGAGAAGGTTCCATCATGTGCCATCAATTTCCTGTTGACCTAATCCTCTCCATTAATTAAAGGAATATTTAAATAAAATATTTTAATAATAATAATAAATATTAAAATAAAAATATTAATTTAATTTAAAAATATGGTGGGACCCCTGTTGACCGGTTTGACTTGAGGAGGGGGTCAATGAGAAATGGTAAAATTATCCCAAATTGGTGGTTGGCTCGCCGAGCCAACTCACCGAGTTAGGCTCGAGATCCTCCATTCTTCACCGCAAAACAAGCTCCCCAAAAAATCCACCAAGTTCTTTAATGAGATTTTCACCGAGTTCAATTCATAGCAAAGTTGAGCTCTATGTCAAGCTCATTGCCGCATTATTCAATATATCAAGCACGATATCCTTTCCTTGATGAGATCTCAACTCCGTATTGGGCCCAACGCTGAGTCAATCCACCATCATCACCAAGCGCCTTTACATGTATGCTTTGAGCTTCACCACTGACTCTCCTAGTTCTCGGACCACCTCACCTTCCCATGTGCATCGAGTTCCATTCTCGTCACCGAGCACCGACACCATCGCAAAGTGATCACCGCTAAGTTCAAAGAGCCTGATTCTCTCCTCATACGACATAGTCATTTGTTTCTTCCACTGGGCTCGGCCTCCCAATACTTGGCTACGCACGTGACTCATCAAGCCATGCAGGAGCTCAGTCTTCTTTTCAATGTCTCAAAGCATTTTTGAGTTAACCTCAACCAAACTCAAGCACACGAGTGGTGATTTCATCACGTACATGGTTCTCCTTATGAACGAGCTCAGATCCTTCACTGCCCGTTGTATGCATGAATGTCGATGTGGCCCTTTTTCCCATACCAAACTCAAATGAACTCCCTCTTGCAACATGATTTCAACTCGGGAAGGACTCACCCTTGTCATCTCATAGCTCAGCCTACGATCTATTCTTAGGGCCCGACTGAGTTCCATACTCCAACGCCGAGTCGAGCTCATAGTATTTTCATGGTTCACTTTGCATGACACATTTGCAATTCGTATTGACCGAGCCAATGTTTTGAGACCCAAGTTGTCATTCCATTGACAACCGAGCTACCAAATTTCTCCTCCTTTGCATCAAGCTCCTTTGCATTGAGTGCTCTCACTTGTATTGAAAATTGGGCTCCATCTTTAACGCATGGACTCACCACCGAGCCACCCTACATCGTATCGTCTCGCATCAAGCCAAGTTACTTGACATTTCCCGATTCGCTCTGCTTCCTCTCGTCTTCACGCATCGAGCCCCATGCTAGTTTGATATTGAGCAAGCTCTCTACATTCACTAAAATTTGTGCCTTACATTGACTCTCCTCAAACTTGATGTTGAGACACCTATTTTGGGCTTCACCACGTTTTTCCAAGATCTCTTACGATGCGATGATTTTTTCATCCCTACGAACACCGAGTTCCTCCCAAAATTCTCCCGATTTCATTTGACCAACTTATCTTGTATTCTCTAAGCTCGTGTTCCTTGGAATGTCTAGTTTTTTGTAAATTTTAGCTCCTTCCTCTCGAATGCATCACCAACCTCCGCCTTGTGCATCAACGTCAGAAACTCCTTCTATGATATTGTGCATCACTTGATCTGATGAGCCTAGAACTTGATACTTTTTCCAATGTCGACCCATCTTCAACCATCATTGTATTGCTCGGTCTTGCCATCATCTTCCCCATCGCTTGGAGGATGACTCGCCACCTAGTTCACAACCGTTACTTAAATTCCCCTAGCGACTCGCACAATGACTCAGACCACTCCTCGCTGTGTGGAATTCTCATGACGGATTGCCATCATATTCTCCCCACTTGGTGAATTACCCATGGATCTCTACATTTGGCATAACAAAACTCGGGACCCGAAGACCATCTAGCCATCCATTGATGTAGTTGTATGGCTTATATTTCCTGAAGTCCCCACATTCTTAGAAAATTGTGTATTAAAACTTGACATGGAATCTCCGACCAACTTGTCAATGTATTGGCAAAAAGAACAAACTCTTCCCCACGAAATTGAAGGTATGAGCGACATAAAACACACGTCGTGATAATACGTCCAAAAATGATCCCAAACCAAGATTCCTCTTCAATCAACTCGTACAACTATTGAGCTCAATCATGAGATACTCCTTGGCTTGGAAATGAGTTGCTCTTTTTGGTCCTTATAGTGCTGCGACCGAGTTTGAAATCTTCTTGTCCCTCCTGAATCAGGCCAAAATACGAGCTCGGTTTGATTTCCCCTTTGAACTCTTACAACAGAGAACTCACCTAACCGAGCTATTACCATGCATTGATTCATGCATGAGCTCGCTTCAGATCATTTTCCCCACTCATTTGACCAAGTTTTTAACATGATTTAATACACCGACATCCTCACATCAACATCGACGAGCTTATTCAATCAAGTTCTAAACTTTCAACTTGTCGGTTGCATTGAATAAGCCATCATCCAAACCCGACTCACCTTTCTTTCATCGAGCTCCGTCGACTAGCTCGACTTGTTGCAACCGAGTACCTCCATGAGTTAGCACTAAGTTGGGACCCGAGTTGAGCAAGTTGTCGAGATCCCATTCGAGTTCCAAAATGACCAACTCACTCGAGCTCCTCCTAGTCTCCCTTAGTTTGAACCTCTGAGTTATGTCATTTATTTTTCTAATGATCTTGATCCCCTTGCATCAAACCATTATGACTCACTCACTACACGAACCGAGCCCTCTTTGAGCTAGCACCAAGTTGGCACTGGGCTACACATCAAGCTGACACCGAGTTGAGCCCGAGTTGGGCTAGGTGAGATCACTTATCAATTTATTAATTATTTTAATCGTGTTATCTCCATGATGACCGAAAGTGGGTCCAAGTCCCTGAGACCAATGTCATAATTTGATCGTAATAGGACCTCGTTGTCCAATTTTGTCATGTGTGCAAAATTGGATAACAATAAGTGAGACATGTATTAGAGTTTCATTTATATTTTAGTTGTGAATAAGTCTCTTTCCAAGAATAGTAAAGTAATCTTGAAGGTGCAACAACAGATTAACATTTGAAATTATTAATATCTTTTGTATTCACCACATATTATTTATCAAGTATGTCTTGTGTAGTACATTAGGCTAATATATAGCCATAATAATAGAAAACCAATACCCTATAAAATAGGAACCCATACAAACAAATAACCCATTAATAGATTTATGGGTACAACAATATTCTTTCGTATATATAATAAAACAATAATGTTTGTTTTATTATATTTATATACGAACCACTCACTAACCATATATTTTGTTTCAACCAAACGATAATTATAAATACATGTAAATATTAATATCCTAACATTCCCCCTTAATGTTTACATGGTAGCAAACAAATTTTGCACTTCCTCTACAACTTGTTGCTTGTGCTTGCTCATGATCTTGGTACACACTCGAACTGAAGGTAGAATAAGGAACACATCAAATTATTATCGACCATAAATTTTCAGAACACATCTAACTAATGAGGACGGGAACACACTCGGGGAATCATCTGCTTATCAACCAGTCACTCTAGGGAACACATATGACTTAATAGTGTGGGAACTCAAGTAGGAATACATCTTAAAGCAGCCTTCAATGGTTTTCAGGAGGCTAACCATAAACCTAGGTACGAACAGGAACACATCTGACTATTCTACCTCATCAAGACTCATGATGCTACTTTTCATTGTGCTATCTGTTCTTCACTATGTTCTAGCATTGGGGAATTATGTAGGAATAATATATGTAGGAACATACCACATATGTTCTTATTTTTCACACCATGTTGAAATGTTGAAATCCACACTATATTGCAAAATAGGTACTATGAAACTGAAGCACACAACTGAAAGCAAATTCACACCACAAAATGCCACCAGAGCTTCGTGCGGCCCCGTCGTTGGTGACAGACGAGAGGTTGATGTCTGACCTCCAACCTCCGATGCCTCCATCCTCCAATATGAAGCTACTAACTCAGCTCGATGTGATCATTGGGCTCAATAATTTCCACATTGGGGTTATTTGTATAACTTCCCCCTCAATGTGAAATCCTTTATTTTTCGGACATTGGGTAACACCGAAAATGCGTCCGTAAGGTATTTTTCAAACATTGTATTTTTCAACAAAATTTGAATCAATGCAAAGAGGATAAAAAACAAACACTTTTGCAAAAAATGGCACTCGATTTCGAGGTACCAAGAAAAATTTATTAAGGTTTTAATTTCTTGTAAAAAGGCCCAATTTGAATTAAAATTGGATCAACGATTAAAAATTACTCCGGATGAAGAGAAAATTTATCATGTGACCACTCATTGGAACTGGGAGGAAATGAGGATTCCAAAAATGTCAAAGGCCCAAAAATGGTGTCGGAAAAATATTAATTTGGCTAAAAAACTTAATAATTGCCCTTAAAATGCAATTATTAAACAAAAACTATAGTAAAATTAAATTTTTCAAACTATAGTCTTTGCTAAAAATTAAAAAATTAGCCAATCACAAATGGCTGCAAAAACTCATGGCTTCATTGAAGTGACAAAATGATTTGTTGATAATTCGACAACCAGAGCTCCGTTTTATAAACCGAAAATGCGTTGGAAAGGTGCTTTCAATATCTCTGCAATGGTACTAACAAGATTTTATTTCATCACCTGACCTAAAAGTTGTTCATGACTGAGTTTTACTTGAATTTGGAGCTATTCTTCATGCCACTGAAATGAAATCATCGATTACATTTGGAATAGTTGGATTTAACGATTGAGTGGTGTTGTCGGCAACATCATGGAAGTGAAGGACTCAACAATTGTGTTGTCAAATATGTTTATATAATGGATATGACAACATAAAAATTGCACATATGTCAAGAATATAAGCATAGCTTAACCATCCATCAACCAACCTAATAACTCCACGGTGACATGTAGATGTGGATGTGTATACAGCTGCTGGGAATAACAAATACCAACACAGCCTTCGTACGCAAATTTGTAGAAGCCAATTTTGACTGCAAGGATTGTACTAAAACTGTGTTGAGATTATCAGTTCTCCACTGGGAGGAGTGATTGTTAGGTTGTGGAGCATGTTTTCATGTGTGAAAGTGTTGAAGACTGTACACTAAGAGTACTATACACTTTTCATGTATCCTCACCGGGGTTCGGGGCCGGGCCGGGCCCCGAGCAGGGTCTGGGGTGGCAGCCCCGTGTAGCAGGGTTCGGGGTGCAACTCCCCCAAAATTTTTTTTTTTTTAGGCATAAATTTTTTGGCCTCAAAAAATTACACCCAAAATATCGAGAAATGTGCTTTTCTCATATGGGCGAGTTTTTTGACCCATAGGTTTATGGGATGGGTTTTGCCCATGGTTTTGATACCCACGGTTTTGTAAAACTGCTTAAGCAGTTGTCTATTTATATGGTCTTATGCATATGATAGATGTACAAGCAAATGTATTGCAGATGTGTTTTGAATTCGGGTGTGAATTTTATAGAGTTTGTTGAGCATAGCTCCAAACGGATCTGGGTATTGTATTGAGAGAGCAGTGGCTTGTAATAAAATCTAAGCAAGTGATTCTTGGTGGATGTAGCCCAAATTGGGTGAACCACGTTAAATATTGTCTCTTTGTGTTGTGTTATTTTATTCTGCAATTTTATTTGAGATCTGTAATAATTTCTACATATTAGTTTCTACATTGCGATTATTTCGTGAGGGATTATTCCACATATTTTATCCCTTATTTCCTAACATTGATACGCTATTCAATTGCATATGGAGAGTGGGCAACACCAAGCAGTATCATAATGCTTTCGTTGCAAAACTTGAATGCCAATTTCTTTTCCACCTTACTCGCATATAGATCTGGGCTTTTCAAAATGGTAATCTACATGCACAGGAAGTACAGAATGGTATTTTCTCTTATTCCTCCTCTTGATCTAAAAATAATAATCCTCAAGGAATCACGTAGGCACTTGATGAAGCCAATGAATGTATGATTGTTTCACAGTTCTGATCAAACATAAATGGATAGATAAAACTATTATAGTAGGAGTTAATGCCTACAACTACTCTCTAAAAATTCCTAAAGCTTTGAAGATTAGAAATAGAATTCATCAGTTGGGGCAACCATAACAAACAACAAATTTTCCCCTTATCAATTCTCAAAATCCCATCTCGCTCTAATGCCAAATGAAGGTACAAAGAATGCATTAACATTTGAAATTATTAATATCTTTTGTACTCACCATATATTATTTATCGGTATGTCTCGTATGCGGTACATTAGGCTATTATATAGCCATCATAATAGAAAACCAATACCCTATAAAATAGGAACCCATACAAACAAATAACCCGTTAATAGATTTATGGGTACAACAATATCCTTCGTATATATAATAAAACAATAATGTTTGTTTTATTATATTTATATATGAACCACTCACTAACCATATATTTACCGTTTCAACCATATGGTAATTATAAATACATGTAAATATTAATATCCTAACAAGAACTCTATATTCTTTGAAGGTTTGACAAAATAAACCGTGAGTGATTACTTAATGGTGGCATGGTACTCCCCACATGCCTACAGAGTCACGCAATGGGCTGCACTAGAATTTGCAGATTTATATTGATGAAAAAGTGCCATATGACATCTAAAAATCTTACTCCCCATGAAGCATATCAAAACTCAAAGAACCCCTAAGGACCCATCTTGAACTATTTATATTTTACATCTAGCTTTATGGCCTAGTACCGACCTCTCTTCTATAGCCCTCTAACTCTAACCTCAATAATCCCAACCCCAAAAATGGTGAAATCATCGTACTTTTATAGTTGTGTGCACTATCCTTTCCCCACTTCTCTCTCATTTGTGTTGGCTTCTCCATCTGTGTAGCACTCAAATTCAAATTTGAAGTGGGCTCATAAAGGCCCTCATCCACCTTATATCCATTTCGTTACTCCTATTGTGCCACATCATCAAATGGTTAGATTCTTTGATCGGTCTTTTAATCAACTTGTCACTATCAGCCACGTGACCAAATATATATGATACTGCCGATTTCCTTCTCGATCTTCTGCATCTTTTTACCTTGGTATTTTTTCTCCATGTTTCCTTTCTACCCCCACTTCTATTTTGGAATCCTCCAAAATCTTTACGTGCTCCTCTTTTCATTTTATGCCTTCATCCTCCTACGCATCTCACTTTATGGTGCACATATTTTCCTTTTACTTCCTTAGTAACCTCCTCTTTCTCTATCTTTCCCTTACATTTTACATTTTTCTCGTGTCTCTCCTCATGCCACTTTTTTCCTATGTGCCATCTCTCTAGTGTGTCTTCTCGATCTACGCATGCCTATCTACTTTTTTTTGTGTGTCATGCCTTCCAAGCCACACGCCAAATTTTTAAACTCTTTGTTCATTCTTTATTTTCCCCTTTCTTTCTATCATGCACATATCTTACACCCTCTTTCCTACATGCCTTCCAAGTTTTACTCACATTATTCCTTAGGAAAAATTGTGTAGGATTGCCTTAGTCCTAGGATGCTCTTATATCAAACATCTTGGGTACTTTAAAACTTGAGTTCCACCTTAAGTAGAATTAGTGAGTTATAGGAACACCCTTTGGACTATGTGAGAAAATAGTGTCATATTCTTCATCCAATAAGACTTCTTTTATCCTTCACGCTTATTTTTGGCATCTCTTCTAATCTCATGTCACCTACTTGTGACTTCTCCACAATATCTTGCGCCCTCCTGTGAGACTTTATTCATCATATCCCAACCTCCTCCTCTAAATGAATCTACATTTTCAATCCTTTGTGAGTCTCTTCTCACTCTTCTTTTACACAAGTCTCTTCTTTCTTTGAACCATCTTATTGCCCCTAAGGTTTCTCCATTGAGCCTTCTAGTTTGCATGTATATGTTTTCTTCCAACTTTCATATATGCACATCAGCGCTCACTCTTGTACATCCACCTTCACCTAAATACTTGAGGATTTCTTCCTCCTTTAAACATTCCCCATCCATGCACTTCTTTCCTTATTTTCTCTTTTCTTTGTCTCTATCTCACCTTTTGTCCATGAGTCCTCTTTTCTATGTTTTTTTCTTCGCGTACTACTTATTCACACTCTTACCCTCATTTTATATGGCCTTTGCTTTATACTTGTTCCCCATGAAACTTCTTCTTGGTTATCTTGTCACCTTTATTTTGCGACCTCTCCTTCCCATACGATCTTTCTTTGTGCACTTATAGGTTTTGTTACACAATATACACCTTTTCTTCCTTGCACTTTGTCTAACATTTCCTTCTCTCAATTTCTCCTTTCCTTGTGCATCTATGGGTTTGGACCCACTATATACCGTCCACCTCTCAACATTCTTTCCCATATTTTCCCTTATTTGTCTAGGAATTCTATCCATAGTGAATATATTTCCTTCCATAATTTAATTTATGTAACTCTTCTACACATCCTTCTTTCACTTTCATGAGGTCTTCTTAAATGCCTCTTCTTTTCTTCTCCCCTTGGTCTCTCGTTAAAATGCACTCTTGCTTCTATGTTGTACTATCTGCTTCTGCATTTGTTGGCCAGTTCTCATTTCCCTCTTGTTGTCACAATTTCTTCTCGCCACTCTCCTTATTCCTTTCTCTTCTTGCACCTTATTCCTTACACAAAAATTTTGGAGCTTCTTCACCATGATCCTTTCCTTCTTTGGTTACTTGGGGGCATATTTTTCATTCTTTTATATTGTCTCAGTATTGTCGTTGTGTCTTTCTTCATCCATGATTTATTTCTCCTATGAAAATTTTACACTATGCACTATTGCAGTCTCTATGAACTACTCTTCTTGAATTGTCTTCAGGGAAAATCCTCCCTCGTGTCATTTATTCTTACGCTTTTATTCTTTCGTGTGTTCTCCTACACGTTTAGCTTCTTAGAGACTGTCGTGGGACTCTTACTCCTCTGGTGCAATATTTTTCATGTACACTCTAGCAACTTCACCTACGGGCTGCTCTACCTTGGTTTCCTTGAGGAAAATCCCTCTTGGATAAACTGCTCCAGGCCTCTCTTGATCCAACTCTTCTTTGTCATTACCCTCAGGGAAAACTCCACATCTTCATGTAGCTTATTTAAACTATTTTTACACCTCCTTTGGCTCATGCTATCATCTTCTTTTAAATGGTTCTCTACATGTTATTCCTCAAGATATCCCTGGATATCCTTACTGGGTATTCTCTGTTTCACGAGTACTTTCACAATTTTTCCGAATTGTTATATTTCCTCTATACGGGTACCATTATTGTTACACATTCCTCCACATGTACACTCCCTAACTCATTTTAGGGCTATTGCTTTCACACGTTCTACCACACATTCTTATTATCTTTCCTCGGTCATCTTCGCACTAATTTACACATATTTGGTGTATTTTGTGCAAATATTTTCTTTTTGTGACTCTCTGCCTTTCAATATTCCCCTTTCTTCAACGCCTCATCCCAAGATTCTACACATTCCTTCACACGATTATAGATTATACTAGTCACCTTCTCATCTCTGAAAGCCTCCATTATCATTACGCCGTAAGGCGTTACTATGTGAGGCACTACCTGGAATCTCTGACAAATGTCAGGTTTTCGACGCCTGGGATTTAATTTTGGGTTTTCGTTGAAATCGGATGGCTGCATGTGGTCGAGGTACCGTGATATTTGCCTTTGACATGTTGCAGCGACAAAGAGGAGACCTGGACCGGGTGTTGCAGGGAAAAACGACATTTAAATGCCCCAAAACTAAAAATATATATTCTCCTGGAAAAGAACAGAGGAACCTACTACGACAATGGCGAATTCATAGATCGTGTTGTTCTTCAGCGGATTCATCTTTCTCCACAGTAATAAAAAAATCCAAAATATTTTTAGGCTTGGCCATTGCTGAAAAAAAAAACGTTTCTGCACAAATAATCAGAGTTCAACCATCATAATCGGTAAAAACTCTTTAAATTCAAATATTTTCTCCTTAAAATTGCATGATTGTTACATAGCCGAACGTATGTCTGTAGATTGAAATTATTACTTTCTTTGCAAAATTTCAGTGATGTTCAAAAACTGTGTGAAAAAGTTGTGTCTGTCGTCCTAAGAGAGGTGGGAAAAACAAGAGTTTTAGAAACTGCGAAGAATTCTGTTGGAATTAATGACCTAGTGAAAGATTTTGAAGGAAGCTGCCTCAAGAATATGGAAAGGAAAGAAAATATCATTGGCATATATGGGTTGGGTGTGTCTCGAAAGACCACTCTAGCGAGAGAATTGTTTAACCGCGAGCGTTCAAAATACAAGGCATCATGTTTTCTGTTCGACGTGGGGGAAGCATCTGCGAATATTCATTTGATATCTTTGCAATGTAAGCTTCTTAAGGATCTGGTCAATGAAGATTGCACATTTCATAGCATATATGAAGGATCAAGCTATCTCAGATCTCGTCTAAGAAGTGTCCCTTTTTTGAAGTTTCTAATTTTTATAGATGACATAGATCACGTGGATCAGCTGAATGCTTTCCTCGTCAAGGATATTGTGCAAAATAATTTTGGTAGTTTGATTATCGTGACAACTCATGATAAGAGGGTTCTGATAAGAACAGGTATCTCTCTTCGTTATAAGATGAAGGAAATGAATGCCAATCATAGCACAGAGCTCTTTTGTTGGCACGCCTTCCACAACCATATCCCGCCCATGAATATGAAGATTTAGTCCGAATGTTGGTGACAGAATGTGGAGGTTTTCTCTGTCTCTGCAGGTGTTGGGTGGACATGTCTTTGGCAGCAATAGCCGGCGCTATTGGAAATTAGAGTTGGATACAGTGAGGAAAACTCCTCCCCACGATATAAAACAGAGGTTTAAAATAAGCATTGATGCCCTCGACAGTGAGAAAAAGCAGATATTTATGGACATTGCATGCTTCTTAGTCAACAAATCCAGTCATATGGCTATAAGAATATGGGAAAGATCAGGATGGAGCCCTGAGCACACAATCCAGACTTTGAAAGATAAATGTCTTATTGAAGTTCACGTGGGAAGGACTTACTGGCATGGATCTGACTCAGGAAACATTCCTTTATTAGGAATGCATGATCATATCCATGATTTAGGAAGGGAAATGGTAGATGAATTGAGCACTCCTCGACTGTGGTGCCCTCAATATCTTCGTGCTCAGGTATGCTTCTCCTAAATTTCTCAAGCACTTTATGGCCGCATTAAAAATAATGTCTATGTAGCTTAGAGTTAATTTTATTTTCACTGGAACGTAGTTGTGACTACCATCATTGAATGCAGGAAGCAATGGGATTCCAAAACATTCTCGCAACCCGTGGTTATAGTTTTAGCCTTTAGGTGTCTCAATTCCATTTTTGACGGGTATACTGAATTCAGATACTTTTTAATGGGGAAGTCCAATGATTGTCATGATCCTTCAACTTATTTGATGTGGGTTGACCTTGACTTGAGTCTATATGAAAAGCTGGATGAACTTGAAAGTATTGAAGGACAACACATGAAAAGTGTCCCTTCATCATGCACTATTCCTTCTTGGATTCCTCTCCAAAGTTTGCAATATTTAAAAACCTCCAATGGGCGTCTCGGAAGATTGTGGGCGTCTCATAATTCTCACGTAATTTGGGTTTTCCTTGAGAATTATGTCTTTGTTAATTACAAAGAAATGGATTATGAATTAGTAATCCATGAAGAGTATTTAAAATTGACATTTTGGTTATTTCAAGCAAATAAATTCCAAATTTCAGGCGCCATTCCAAAAGAGCTTGTGCTTGACACAACAAACGTGGAACTTCCTTCCTTTCATTTGTGGGTTCTCGTGCTGAGTCTCCTGTTCAATATTTTGTGGTTTATCATCATACCCAAGATCCACCTCCACCTCAAAGGAATTTATACAATCTAACCTCGAACCAAAGTCCGCACCATGGTGACAGTTTCATTGTCTCTTCTACTGATAGATGAAAAGATTTTTGAAAGATCGTGTGAATCATTGATTGAATCAAACAGTTCAGAGTGTAGAAATTTTTTGTTTTTAAATTTCTTTTTGTGGTTTTCATATCAGATATATGTTAAATATGATGCATTGTTCATTATCTGTATTTGTCGTGTCTTTTCATATAACTTTTTAATATTTTTGTGGGGTTTAATCTAGAAAATACATTAAATTGATTAACCCTGCTAAAAAAATGTTCCTGTCAAACTATGTATTTGGAAAGAAGCATGATGGACTTCTATAATTCCTAAGAAATCAATCCGAGGGAAGGTCTTAAATTCATCGGTCCTTAGAATTTCCTTATGAGTTTTTCCCAAATTGCGTAAAATTTACTTAGATTAGTAGTTTAGCATTTGACTTTGACAACTGTCAAATCAGGCACATTGAAAGTCTTAAATTCCCCAACTGCCACAATTTCTTGGAAATTTTGACCAAATTGGTGTTCGAATTAACATGAAAACTTTATGGATTTCCATAAACTCATTATCTTTTTATAAGACTTACAAAAAACTGCAGCTGGAACCTTTCCATAATTCACACTTTCCTTTGAACAACTTCCCTAAAGTCAGAAACCAATGGGCAGTTTGACAGAAGAAAGTTCATCCAAGGAAAGCATAGATTAGCCGATAAATTTCTTCTCATATGTCTTCATAAAATATTTCCATCCAAGAGTGCAATTTTGAATCTGACAATCATCTTCAAAATTTACCTTAGATACCGCATGTTTCTCATGCATTCCATGGTGAAATTTTCAAATTGTTTTAAGCAAATAAACAAGAAAACATTAATACGTAGGAAGCGACCCCTAGACAAAGGAAATCTGCTAATATTATGTTTGTTTTCGTTGACATGGAGAGCTATGGGATCATTTCCACAATAATCCATTTCGTTATTTGATGGAGACACAACATGCCACCACACAAGATTCATAATTTCAACAAGAGGGTTGCGAGTGAAGCTTATCACAAATTCAACTTTTGGCATAAATATTGACCCCACAAAATATGGGTTTCATAACTATTGGTTTTAAATGTGGTGCTTTTCGTTTAGATATTTGTAATCATCACTTAACATATATTCATTTTCGTTCATTCATACACTCATATATACATGATCCTCACTATTCAACCCCTAATCCATCCACATAGAGTTACTAATACATTTCCTACCTACGTTGTGTTCCACTCCCGATGTAAATATAGCCCACAGTATGGAGCAATACACATTTTGATCCCTTATGGCGTCCACATCGCATGCTCCATCACGCGATTGCTAGTCCTAATATTCTCACGTATTGTCATTTATATTTGGGTGACCCCTTTGTTCACCCTTTTATCAACTTGAGCCATATCAATACACCTCTTGTGACACATCCTTTTGTAGTACTCCTACATTAAAACCATTTTATCTTCACGATGCTCCCACATTAGTTTTCTCTTCGTTATTGTTCTCTTTTCATGTGAATATTTATTTTACCACTATGCACACCACTTATCTTCCTTGGTTCTCCATTGGTACTTTATTTGTGCATTCCTATCTAAAAATTGACTCATCACTAAGTCACAAACCCCTTTCTAGGATGTTTATCACATACATCGTCCCCTTTGGTTGTATTTTTGCATGCTTCAGCATGGTCTTTACATCTTTAGCTCTTGGAGCTTCTCCAGCATCTCCTCCATATTCCTCATAATTGCTGCATTTGACACATTCCCTCTCTTCGGTGCCATCGTACCTTCTCTCGAAAGATCATCAAATCTTCTCGGCCCTTTCACTCTAATTTTTCTTTGCATTCTCTACCCACTTTTCGTTATAGTGGAGAACATAATATTTTGTGTTATCTACCTCACATTCAACATTCTTCAACTCTTACTTATAGGAAAGTAGCCTACTCTAATACCACTTAACAAAGGTGGGTACTCCCCACACGCCTACAGATTCATGCAACAAGATGCACTAGAATTTGCAACCTACATTAATATAAAAATGTCATATGACATCTACAAATATTATTCCCCATGGAGCTTATCACAAACTCAGAGAACTCCCCAAGGACCTACATAGACTATTTATATTTTACATTCAACTCTATGGCCTACTCCTAACGTCTCTTCTTGTTCTATCTAGCTCTAACTCCTTCAACCATTCCAACCCCCAAAATGGATAACTCCTTTTATATTTGAATGCGATGGCCTTTTCCCGTTTATCTATCCTCCGTGCTAGCTTCTCCATCTTTTCTTTCTCAAATCTAAATTTTAACTAGGCTCATAAAGGTCCTTATCCATCTTATCTCCATTCGGCCACTCCTACCATGCCACATCATCGTGCCATTGGATTCTATGATCATTCCTTCAACTAACATGTCACTATTAGCCACGTGATTAGACAGATATGACACCTATCACTTTCCTTCTAGATCCACAACATATGTTTTCCTCTAGCTTTGTTCTTAGTATTTCCTTTGTGCCCTTTTCTATTCCGGCTCCACCAAAATATTTTCACACTCTTGTTTTCATTTTGTTCCATCATCCTCCCGCACATCTCACCTTCACGTATGCACATTTTTCTTCTAATTCCTTGGTATCCTCCTCTTTCATTATGTTTCCCTTGTGTTTTACATTCTTTTGCACTCTCATGCCAATATTTTCCTATGTCCATCTCTTTGGTATGCCTTCCGATATGTGTGCACCTATATAAATTTCTACACGTCATGTCTTCCAAGACATATGCCTGATCTTTTGTGCCTTTTTTCCTTCTTTATTTTCCCCTTATTTCTACCATGCACATCTCTTGTGCCCTTTTCCTACATAACTTCCATATTTCACACGCATCCTTCCTTAGGATAAATTGTGTAGTATTGCCTTAGTCTTTAGATGTTATTGCATTGGATTTCCTATCAATTTAACACTCAATTGTTTGATAAAGGACAAGTTTTTAGTTGCAAATTGGAATATTGTTGTAATTATAGAGAAGTAGTACAAGCTCAAGTTTCCAAGAAATTGTTACATCTCTTTTATGATTGATCTTTTTCCTCTTCCAAGGGAGGGGCTGCCACTCCTCCCAAGGAAGAGGACACTATTGTAAAAAAACTATTATAATTTATGTTTTCATTATGTTCATTTTTATTCTATGTTTTCTTTCAATTTTTATTTATTTTAATGTGTGTGTTTAAATGTTAACTTACAAGAGTAATTGAATCCATAGAATATCAATTGTTTAGGTTTGTTTTATGTAATTTAAATTATGCAAGTTTACTTTGAGAATGTAGATTAAACTACATTTAGATTTACTTTCCAAGCATTAGTTTAGTTTTTGTTTTTAGAAAGTAGATTAGATTATGTTTCTTTCTTTATTAGACAATAAATGTTAATCAAATAATATTTAGGGACCTTGAAAAATATACTTTCCACACCATCACTAGATTGAAAATTATTAATCTAAATGGAGAGGATTAAAATGAGCCCCATTATAGATGATAATGTGAAACTAAAAAAATTCAATGACCCCCTTCTTGATCACAAGATTTATAAATCTAACTCGGAAGTGCACCATGTTTATCATTTTATACCTCCTCATTATGATCACACATTGGATGCTATGATTAGAACTATTATTACCATGTCATCTTCTAGACCTATTATCACATTTTATTACATTGATATAATCATGATCTTGTTTCAAATCTAATGTAAATTCACACTTTTGTTGTCCAACACCCCATATACAATGTTTTTATCGATAGTAGTTCTTGACACAATATGCACATTTTCAATCTACTTTCTTATCTTGGATATACTAAATGACATATAACCTTTAATACTAATACCAAACTTGGGTTTGTTGTTACACCTCTTATAGTTGGTTATACCATTATGGCTATCCCATTTCTATTTATTGTTTCTCTTAGCTCATATGATATTCATTGAGGTTTCCATTTGCCATAAAATTTTAAGGTTATACCTCTCTCTTACTCCAATGTGTTAAGTTAATTCACAATCATCAAGTTGTTATGGTCAAGGGTATTCTATATGATGGCCCAATACCTAATTTGTTTAGTAATAATATATAATTCTTACTCCTACACCTATTGCATCTACATATATGATGTAATGCCTCTTTTTAGGTATTCTATGACACACATTACTTATATTGTGTCTCTTTATCATATGCCTCATACTAGTTCTATTACACATTATACTTTTAGTGATCTCTCCCTCCTAGGCCTCCGCTAGGGTTTTGATTCCACATTCTACTTATATAGAGACTCTCCCTCTTACACCTCTTGCCATGTATTTTATTAAACCTTCTACTTCTAAGGGTTCTCTCCCTCATATGCCTCTTGTAAGGTCGTATATGGCACATTATACTACTAGAGGGTCTTTCAATCCTATGTCTTATTTAGCACATATTAAAGATCCTACACAAATTATTAAATATTACCCTTCTTTTATCATGAGATGCTTGAGGTTTGAGCCTCCTATATTTTATGGGTCTACCCCACCTACTGATAAGGGATGCATCAATTACCTCTTTTTCTACCTCCTCCCTATACATATCTAATTTCAAAATATAAAAACATATACAAAATATTCAAATAATCATTCAATAATCACATAATACAAAAACATTCAAATATTTGTAAAAAAATTACAATATTTCAATTTAAATATGACTTTATTATATAGATTTTTTACTTTACAAATGTTTTTTTATGATTGGTTTAATAGATGGCATATTTTTTATATATACTCTTTACACACATGTGTTTGCGAGGTATTTTGAGCTTGATGCAAGGAATAAATAGATTGATACATAATGACATGTGAAATCCTAAGTCCCTTTCCAATGATTTTCATCATTTGGGGAATCTCCTACAATATATGAGTACTTTTGTTTCATTACACTTACTTTAACTTCCTCATCATGCTCAATAATTTATATTATGTATATATTATATTTTGTACTAACATGAAAAACACATGTACATTGTGCAACAATAACTTACCTTTCTCTATGTTCCTTTTAGATATTGTTTCTTTTACTTGTTATCACTTAACTAGTTGTTTTGGTTCTACATAATTGTGCATTTGATGGCTTCTTTGATTGTGGTCTATGTGCCTCCTTTGTGATTGTATAGTGACATTATGGTGTTTCATGTTTATGCATCTATGCATGTTATCTATGTGATGTTTTTGGTTTCCTTAATTTTATATTTGCTTCATTGTATACGACATATGTGCCTCCTATGCTTGTCTTGTAAAAATTTGGTGTCTTATATATGTGGCTTTATGCTTCTCTTGTATATGATGTTGTTTTTGAACTTGTATGTTTGATTAATTATATACATGTTTCCTTGTATGTGTCATGTGTACCTTCCTTTTTATTTCTTATGACACTTTTTTTTGCCCATGTTTTTGGCTCCATACCTTGATATGAATATTTTATATAGTATTTTTTATCTACTTATATTTATTTTCTTCATTGGTTTATATTATGTATGTTTTCTATTTTTATTTTTTATTATTACCTATTACTTTCTTTGTGTATCATTGTCTCCACCATGACCATCCAGTTATAGGAATAAGATCCTAATGGCGTCCACCAAAATATTCATCTTTATGAGACAATACAACACATCATAAATATCGACATAGGTACACATCATTTCATTTGAGTGATGTAGTCTATAATTATATCTCATGCACCTCATAAGAGGGTGCATTCATTAAGGTATATTATACATATAAAGATCTTACAAATGGATTATATGGATCATATATAGGTTTATACATGGCACAAATATTTAAAAATAGGAACATATACAAAACATAGACAAAAATGCAATCATACATCGAAGTGTCCATCAAGGAGAAAACCATAATACATTATGGCCCTTATTGGATGTTTTCATCCTAGGAAAAATATATGGAAAATTTCAGCATTCTCGTATGATTATAACTTTTAGTACATATTCAAATACAAATTACATAGTTCATAGAATAGAATAGGGGTCACGGATACTTCGTTCCTTATTTTTCATTGCATTACTCAAATATAATTGTAAATATAGGGTTTTAGGTTCATAAGCATTCTTCTCCTTTGTATTATTCAACATTTTTATAATCTAACTTAGTTATTATAGAATATAGTAGGGTCATAGGCCATCCATTCCCTTTTGATTTTTGTTAGTATAATCTTAGACCTAGATCCATTTGCAGCAATGTGGTTTGTAGGGTTAGAAGATACCAAGGTGGATAGATACTTCATATGCAATTATTCCTTCCTCTATATATTTAAGTGGGAAGATATTATGCTAGCTAGATACATTGTAAACTTATCTTCCCTTTTGTGGGGTTATATTTAGGATGAATTTCCCATAGTACCTCTTCCTAGTGTTAGGTCATGTGTACTCAAAGCCTCTCCTACTTTGGATTCTCCTTCGTAAACATTGGGGACTAATCACCCCACAAATCATTTGGTATATCCACTTGAATAATTATTAACAAGAATAAAAACAATGTAAGATCCTCCCTCCAAAAGAGAATAGATATATTACTTCCATGCTTTGCATCTCTTTATTTTACTATATACAAAAATAATTCTTTAAAGTTAAATATGTTGTTTACATTTGAGTTGCACTTGAGTTAAATATGTTGTTTACTTTACTACACTCTATGTTGCATGTTTCACCATGGAATGCCAACACCAATGTAAGGACAAAAATATCAAAATATATAAAGTGTGTGTGTACACTCACTTATGTTTTTCCTTCAAGTATATTATTTTAAATTAAACACTTAAAGGGGGAAATGTAAACAACCAAATTTGGTAAATTATCATTTAGAAATGACAAGTTTTGATGTATTCCTATACTAATAATTACACTCACATTATAATCTCAATTGGCATATCATTCTCTCTCCCACATGAATAGGTAATCTCTACACACTACTCTATCATTCATTCATGCAATATTAATTATCAAAATTAGTAATATTTCCTAGGCAATTTTCTTGGAATTTGGATTTTTTGCACTAGGTTTATGTATGGGAATATATAGCATAGGATTAGGCCATACTATGGTTTATACCAACCTATATGGTCTTTTCCCCTACCTACTAATGAAAATTTTCTTATTTTGAAAATCTCATGTGCATCATTTCGCCTTCCCTAGGTTAGCATTAGTGTGTCATCAACTAACAAAACAATATATAATAAATTCAAATGCACTTCATAACTCACCAAACATTCTCATAATCATATATTGTAAATTAATCTCTAAAATCACTTAAGGATTTCCTAAGTCTTCCAAAATTAGTTGTATATCCTTTATAGAAACCATCAAATATGTATATGTTAGGAATAAAACTTAGCTTAATTCATCATTAGTTGATAGTTGAATAAATGTAATAAGTTAAAGTATTTAATTTAAATACTTTAAAATTATGTCAATAGGTATTAGTTATCCTTAGTTCTTAGTTAAATAAGAGATAGTTTCTCATCCCAATATTTGTGGGATCATGTTCTATCTTGCATATTTTGTTCCCGGATGATTTCCATGAGGGGCAATAGGGGCAGTTAGGGGCAATATGTTATTTTTGCATATTTGCTCAGATTAGGTGATTTGTTTCCATATATTGTGGATGAGATAAAATTTTCCAATATCTATAAATATTGTAGCTCTCTCATTTGTTTTGTAATGCTTGATTTTGATATTAATAAAATACACAAGCACCATCCTATTTCTGTGCAAAGATTTATGTCAAATATTATTTTCAAGTATTCATTATTAAGATTTGGTATCAGAGTAGTATTCTAATCCAAGAGAGAGTGTAGGAAGTTTTAGGGAAGTTTAGGGAGATCTAGAGAAATTATAGAGCTAGGAGGAGCCATAGATGCCCCCAACCATTTCACATCCCCTACCCAAATCCACACCTCGGTTCATGGTTGATTTGCAGTTGAAGAACACCGGAGTGCAATCAAATGCCCTTGTAGACCTGGATGTAACTCTCTTGTAAAAGGTGATATTGTTTCATTCTCTAGTATTTTAAAAAAAAAATTACTTGTACTACCTATATTTTAAAAAAAAAAATTGGAAGCATTTTAAAAAAATATATACAATATTTTTGTATTATGGGGACCGGAGATTTTCAAGCTCCCCACATAACTTATCCTTCTCTATGCTTTGTCTTTTGATGGATGTGGTGAGATAATTAGAATGCAGGGTGAGCTGAGCTAGTATATCCAAGTGAAGGGAGAAAGAGAGGAGATTTCTCAAATCAACCTGCAATAGATTCAAGCTTGTGTGAAAGGCTTCCAAGTCAATCTCCCACATGTCCAAAGTAAGGTGAGTGATATGAGATTTCTCATATCCATAAGAACCTGCAATATGCATTTACAAATAGAAAATAAATTGACCTGCATATGTCTGTGCATCAAAGAACTCCTCAAGTGATTTGCATGCAAAATGATCCAATACTCATTGAAGTTTTAATGCATGTGGATAAATATACCTTATGGGTTTCATCACAGATAATCAAACTAAATAGATCATGTGGTAGAGGAAAAAATGTTGTAAGCATACTTGTAAGCCTTAAAATGCCTTTTTTGTCAGTAAAAAAATTAGAAGTATAGAAAAAAATCCATTTTTGGAAAGGGGCCCGAAAAGATATTGAAATCACAATTTTAAAAAGTCATAACTTTCAACTGGTACCTCGGATTGAGGTGTCATTTTTTTAAAGTGTGTGTTTTTGTGAGCTCTACATCTTGGTCTAGTTTTTAATAAGATTTTTTTAAAAAATACAAAAATTAGATTTTTGTATTTGAAAAGAGGCCAAAGAGCCCAAAATTTTTTTTTTTTCAAATCGGCCAAGAGAGCCATTTTATTTTTGCAAATCGGCCACAGAGCCAAATTTGTAACAGGCCAATAGTGCAAAAAATTCATTGTACACAATCAAAAGGAGCCCAAAATAAATAAAATAATATTTTTGGGGGGGTGTGCATGCTTTAAGGGGGGAAAAGTGTTCAATTTTTTCTTCTATTATTTATCACTTTTCACAATGGCCACAATTACGGCACCAAAATTATTTTTTCCATATTCTCAACTTTTGCATTCTAATAATTATCCAGCATGGAAAACAAAAATTCACACACAACTTGATTTTGAAAATCTATGGTCATTGTTTTCTAGTACATTAACAAGATTTGCAATAGATGTTACACAACAAGCTACATTTGATCGTGCAAATCAAAAAGAAAAGTTAATAATCTTGTTTAGTGTTTCAAATGAGGTATAACCTCATATTCGTGAGACCACAACAACAAAATAATCTTGGGACAAGTTGAAAATAGTATATGAGTCAAAAATAAGAACACAATACTTCATCTCTAGAGTCAACTATTGAACTTGAAAATGCAACCAACTGAAAAGTTGAATTTTTTTTTAGAAGAGTAGCAACTTTGTGTGCATCACTTCAAGCTTTGGAAGAAGAAGTAACTGACACATCACTCGTGCCTATAGTATTGAGATATCTTCCTCCTTCTTATAGGATTTTTGTGACCACGTTAAACATAACTTGGTCAAACAAAACTTTTGAAGAGTTAGTGAATATGTTACAACAAGAGGAATCTATTCACTCAACTACTAAAATTGAAGAGCAGTAGGCACTTACTTCTAATCAAAAAGGAAAAAAATAGGCTAAGTCTAGTAAATAGCCTCAGAAGCAAGGTAATACTCAACAAGGCCAAAAGGACCAACAAAAATGTCTTATTTATGGTCGAAAAGGACATGAGTTAAAAAAATTGGTACAACACATTCCAACAAGGATCATCAAGTGGTAAAAAGATTAATTACCAACAAAAAAAATCTGGTCAACAATAGAGTAAACAGGGACAAAATAATCAAAAGTGGAAGAAGAAACCAACTCAACAAGGAAATGTAGCCAAACAGGAAGATCAATTTGATGATGATGACTTCCTATATTCTTCACATAGTCAAATGAAGTATCCAATTCTACAAATCAAATTTGGTATGTCGACTCAAGTGCAACTCGACACATGATAGAAAGAAAGATTGGTTCTTCACAATGAGTAAAACACCCACCAAAAATCATGTCTCTTTGGGTGATGATACATCTTACAAAGTGTTGAAGGAATTGGTTCCATTTCACTACCACTTGGGCAACATAATTGTAAAATTATAGATGTTCTTTATGTCCCTAATTTTATAAAAAAATTGTTATTCGTGAGTCAATTATTAGATCACAATCTCAAAATTGAATTTGATTGTAAAGGTGGTAAAAAGATGTGCCTAATTCAAGATAAGTCACGAAGCTCCAAAATTGTTGTAAAAGCTTCAAATGTGGGAAGAATGTTTCAGTTGGATTTTGTTCAATGAAATGATCAAGCACTTATAGCCAAGGATACATCATCAGCTCAACTATGGCATCAAAGACTTAGACATGTGAGTTTTGGCTATCTTGACACACTTCATCGATATGACATGGTTAGGGGTTTACCACCTCTAAAAAAGGGTATAGATAAATGTCAACATTGTTTGGAAGGAAAACAACATAGAGCACCATTCAAACATATCACATTTCGGGCTAAAGAAAAACTTAACTTGGTGCATATCAAATTATGTAAGTGGACCAATGAGACCTAGCCACTTTGGGTTTTAATATTTCATGCTCTTTGTTAATGATTTTTCAAGAAAAATGTGGATATATTGTCTTTCTACAAAATACCAAGATTTTGAAACTTTCAAGAAGTTTAAAGCCCTTGTTGAAACAAAGTTTGGTAGGAAAATAAAAACACTCCACTCAAATCGAGGGGGAGAATACACCAACAATGAGTTCAATGATTTTTTTAAAACACATGGAATTCATCGTCAAATGGCTCCTCCTCACACACCAAAACAAAATGGTGTTGTTGAAAGGAGAAATCATACTATCATGGATATGGTGCGATGTATGATTGATGATGTAGGTTTATCAAAAACATTTTGGGCCGAAGCAACTAAAATGACATTCTATTTACTAAACAAAGTTCCCATTGTAGCTCTTGATGGAATAACACCACAAGAAGCATGGTCAGGGCATAATCCATATATTTCACACCTTAGAGTTTTTAGATGTAAAACAAGTATGCACATTCCTAAGAAACAAAGAACTAAGTTTTGATATGAAATCAGAAAAACTTATCTTCTTGGGATACAGTGATGAAGCACTTGGCTATAGACTTATGGATCAAAGAACAAGAAGGGTATACACTAGTCGAGATGTTGAGTTCTTTGAGAAGAAATAATTAGATACTCCTTCCATATACTCACATGATGAAAAATCATCCCTACAGTGAAAACAAAGGATGGTAATCACTTTGATGATGACAAAGTGATGATGGGGAAGATAATGAAATTCAACCTCCCACAGGAACCACAAAAGTATGCCTAAATGGTATACAAGTATGATTAGAGATGCAAAATTGGATAGTGTCCCTGAAACATCTACCACTAGAATGAGGACTCATAGTATGGATCGAAATGAGGTCAATTTGGCCTTAATGGGTAAAGTTGTTGAAACTATTGAGCCATCCATAGTTTCAAAAGCCCTACAATCTAAACCTTGGAAAGATGTTATGGATGCAGAATATAAGTCACTTATGAAAAATAATACATGAAACTTATAGATCTTCCACTAGGGAAAAATCCAATTGGATGCTAGATGGATCTTCAAAACGAAGTACAAAGCAGACAAAAAAATTGATAAACATAAGGCTAGACTAGTTGCTAAGGGATATGCTCAAAAATAAGGCATTGATTATGAGGAAACTTTTGCTCCCACAACTAAGATAAAAACTTTCAGGTTAATATTTGCTCTAGCTACACAATTTGGTTGGAAAATACACCAAATGGATGTGAAAAGTGCCTTTCTTAATGGTGTAGGATTTATAGGAAGAATTTTACATGACTCAACCGAAGGTTTTTTCATACTGTAAAGAGGAAAAGGTATGTAAAATCATAAAATCACTATATGGTCTAAAGCAGTATCCTAGGGCATGGTACATAAAAATTGACGAGCATCTCATTCAACATGGATTCAATAGAGTCCATACGATCCTAATCTCTATCTCAAAAAGAAAGGGGGGAGATAGTGATCGTTGTATTATATGTCAATGATCTAGTCATCACTGGAGGATCAGTGAGGATGATTGAGTCAACAAAGAAATATCTAACACGATCATTCGACATGACCGATCTTGGGCTTCTGCATTATTGTCTTGGACTTGAATTTTGGCAAAGATAAAATCATATCTTTGTGTCACAATTGAAATACACCAAGAAAACACTCGAGAAATTCAATATGATGGATTGTAATCCATTTTCCACACCTATGGAGACAAGACTTCAACTATCTCGAATAGATCCATCACCACAAGTAAATGCAACTCTCTATCAGCAGTTGATCGGGAGTCTCATCTACTTGACTTACACTAGGCCGGATATTAGCTATGCAGTCAACTATCTTTCATGGTTCATGCAAGAACCAAGGGTTTCTCACTGGAAAGTAGCAATGCGGATATTGAGGTACATCAAAGAAACTATGGACTATGGCCTAGAATACAAGAAGAATAATAACTTCTTCTTGATAGGATATTTGATTCAGATCATGTAGGAAACATAGATGATAGGAAATCCACTTCAAGATTTGTATTCTTTTTGGGATCTAGACCGATATCATGGGGGAGTAAGAAGCAAACTTGTGTTTCAAGATCCTCCATAGAATCATAATATCATGCAATAGGTGGAGCTATCTAGTGAAGCGATATGGCTCGACGTATACTTGAAGGATTGGGAATACCATAGAAAGATCCAACTATCCTACATGTTGATAATGAAGGAGTAGTAAAACTTGTTTGGAATCTAATTTTTCATGAGCACCAAACACATTGAGGTGCAAGTACATTTCATTCATGAACATGTTCAGAAAAACAACATCCAACTCAATATTTCCCAACAGATATGCAACGTGTATATGTCTTCACAAAGTCACTTGCTCGAGGTAAATTTGAGGGTTTTAGAGAATTTCTCTCATGTTCACTTGAGACCATGTTGAATTAAGGGGGAATGTTAGGAATAAAACTTAGCTTAATTCATCATTAGTTGATATTTGAATAAATGTAATAAGTTAAAGTATTTAATTTAAATACTTTAAACTTATGTTAATAGGTATTAGTTATCCTTAGTTGTTAGTTAACTAAGAGATAGTGTTCTCATCCAATGCTTGTGCGATCATGTTATGTCTTGCATATTTTGTTCTGGATTATTTCCATGAGGGCAATAAGGGCGAGTTAGGGCAATATTTATTTCTACATATTTTCTCATATTAGGTGATTTGTTTCCATATATTGTGGATGAGATGAAAGTTGTCCAATATCTATAAATATTAAGCTCTTCATTTTTTTGTAATGCTTGATTTTGATATTAATAAAATACAAAAGCACCATCTTGTTTCTATGTAAAGCTTCTATGTCAAAATTTTTTCAAGTATTCATTGTCAAGAGTATAAATCACTCAAACTAGATTCAAGAGTCTAGCTTCCTCCATTATTAATTCAAAGGTATTACAACTATGTATTATAAAAATCAAGTTACTCCAATTTTCAAAGTTATTAAGGGAAAAATGAGATCAGGTTTATATTTAAGGAACATCACACCACACTACTACCATGATAAGTACATTTTTATTATATCCATAACTAAGCCCACTACTTTATGATAAGAGATGTGAGGGAAAGGTAGGGGTTGGCTTAGATTTTATTTACTACTTTTACCAACACATGGAGAAATACATGAGGCTTTCTCCTACTTAAGATTATGTTGTGTATCACCTAGATTGGTATAGTATAAGTTGACCACCATGTCAATATAGCCTCATACTATTTTTCTTTTATCTATATGTTTTATGATTTTCAACAAAGTTTGTAGGTTTTTCTATTTTTGTAGGTCATTATAAATGGTGTTAAATGTATTTGAAGTCTAGCGATAGACAAAAATAACTATTTCTAGACCAATGATGATAAAGTGAAGCTATAGAACTCCATTTTAAGAAGAAGTAATAGACTAAACTATGGCCCAAAATTATTTTTATTGTATTGTACAAGAGTAGTTTCCAAACACTATCTTAGGAAAAAGCATCTTTAGGTTCATATAATTTATTTTAGCTAGTCTCGCATACCCACATCACTTTTTTATTTCTCGTGTAACTGAATATTTATCCCTTCTTATGTTTTATGCTATCATTTCATAGTTATATCATTGTTTACAATATGAATAGTTATATTTTAGATTATATGGTTGATATGGATTAATTTTTTTCAGAATATTGTACCTGTAACATACCATTCTTCCAAAAAAATAAATATCATATATATATAAAGTGTAAACATTTTCAGAAAACTATATATTAGAATCCACACATAATGTTTGTTAATTAATATATTACTATTTCGACCAGTAAGCATAGTACCAAATATGAACCAAGTCAGTTATCTTTAACTTGATAAGTTAATTATCAACTTATGCTTACTCAATATTGACTGACTTATATTGAGGTTATTATATACTTTGAATATTTTAATGCACATGGAATTAGGTAATTCAATGGGCATTATAATATTATGCCTTCAAGAGGACTCAAACCTCCACCCTGTTTAGTATGAGATTTTGATTCTCGCGTGCCTACCATTTCACCATCAAGGCATCCAATTTTTTCATGAACACACACACACACACACACACACAAACACACACACACACACACACACACACACACACACACACACACACACACACACACACACACACACACACACACACACACACACACACACACACACACACACACACACACACACACACACACACACACACACACAGTAATATTATAATTAATATATAGATGCATTTTGATAACCATTACATCCATAAGTAAATAAGAAATATTTTAAATACAACACCTTATTTATTTATTTTGGGGTATAATAATTTAGTGAATTTCCTTCATTAAATACTTAGCCTTTCTCAAACCCTAGTTTTCCTAGAGTTTCCATTTCTTCCTTGGTTCATGATCCTTTTATTCATTGTAGGATTAGTTATCCTTTTTGATCTCATAGCTTACTCTATTGTGTCTTTGTTTTATTAGTATACGCATGATCCATATTCTATCTCACTATCTAGTATAGGAATATACATGGACATTATCGATAACCCCGAAAATTTTCTCAATATGAATGTGATGATACACATGAGGCTTATTCCTCTATGATTCATCATAATTACACATATGTGACTAACATTTATGATACTAATGCATACACTTGTGGTAATGAATCTTTTACCTCTCTTCCCATAAAAATCTATAAATGCCTACTCTATTGTTTCTATCATTACTAATATTATCCTTATTGTCTCTCGTGAGTATTCCCATGTGGAAGGTTAATGTGATTACTCCTATAATAATACTAAATATATCTATCAAGAGGAATAGGGTTGGTTAGTAAAATTTTACAAAAAAAAATCCTCAACAAATCAATGCACTTCTCTATATCTCTCAAGATAATAAAAATCACTTACATGCATATGATATTCCTATAGACACTAAAATTTAGCAATTTACACTTTAACAACACTTAATTTGACAATTCAATCTTTTTATGATAACACCATCTCTCCATTCTTGCTTAGAACTTTCGATGACCATTGTTTAGCTTTAAACTTCATTTTTCATGTTTTATGTCCCTACCAAGGCCATACATAATTTGGTCGGGAATTTGTATCTAGTCATGAATGACTGTATGATCTTAGACAAACATGTCCTCTAGATATAATTTTAAATTGATATATTTTTTTGGGTCTTATAATTCATATGGGTTGGTATTTATTTGGATAAATAACGTATATAACCCTATATAAGTAAGTAAACATTACCTAATTTTCTAACCTAAAACTCCTAAGGCAATGCACTAGATCATTCACTTCATACACTTGCAAAAGGCATCTAAAGCTCTCTAAATATCACAACAGAACATCTAAATTCATTAGGGAAGCATACATATTAGTTCTGAAGCTCCAAACCATGTTGAGATAACCATATCTCTCTTCCAAAGTGCTCAAACATCCTCTCTCCAACTATTTTAGTAATATTTGAAGCCTAAGAAAGCATTGACAAAGAAGTTTCCAAATTTGATTAATCTATCTAGATATCACATGCTAGATAGAGAATGACATGTGGTTTGATGTATCTTCATAGTATTTCCAACATCAACTATAAATGAGGGTGCCACAACCCTTATAATGTTTTTTTTGCAGGAATATTCACCCATGGATATGGTTTGAGATAAATATCAGACGTTCGAGAGCTTCGTTACACATGCAACAACTAGGATTTGATAAAGTGATAGATAATTCTAATAAGGTGAAAATAACATAAAGTTATATAATTATAATAAAAGTAGGTCCAAGATTGTAAATAATGGACTAGAGCATATGGTAGGGTCTGTCGTAACTATATGGTCCTGGTTGAGGGTGGTTTATAGTCATAGTTCCAATTTCAAGGGTCATTTAGTTTTAGATCACCTAGTTCCATCAATGCACAGTCCCAAAACTCAAAATTCCCAAAATCATCTATAGAAATATAATTTCACTCATTAATTTGTGTTTTCAAGTTCATATAGTGTATTACATGCTTTAGAACACTATTTTTATATTTTATGATTAATGTCATAATTTAATTAATCAAAATAGCCACTTATATCTAACCTATATCTATTTAGTGTAAATATGACTTCACTAAATCATTTTTAGATTAATCAACATATCAATATTAATCTAGAAATGGTGTAAATATTTTAGCGATCCCTGATTTTGATCAAACCCTTCACCTAATCTACTATCTTCTTAGTTGATTGTGCATTATGCCTATTACTCTAATCTTCCCCTATTACTTGTTAGAATGGATTCTCTCATGTTTAATCCATATATTTCATTTAATATCTTAAGTGTCACCCTAAGTGTGAAGCTACTATCATTTCCCTACTTCATGTCAATCCTAACCCATCCATTACTTTTCTTTAACTCGGTCCTCCCCATTACTATTCTTCGTTTCTTCTAATCTTATTTTTGGTGCCTTTAGCTTAAGTCTCCCTTGGCTACATGCTCATAAGGATATTCCCTTGATAATTGAGTAATATGTTAATTCCATTCATAATCAACAAGTTATCACAATTAGAGGTGTTCCCATTAAGGCTCCTCCTCCTAGCTTACCTAGTCCTAATACATCTATGGATAGGTATTTGGTTTTACATGTTTTCTCTCATGGATATAGCACTTATAAGATCATTCTTAGGCCTATAATGCTTCACCCTAACCCCTACTCATCCTCAATCTCCTAGGCCTCCTAATAGGCCCTAATTACACATAATATATCTCACAATTCTAGGTCTCCTCTCATAAAGCTAGTAGCCCATGATATACTTCTCATTTTCATTACTCCCTTAGTCTCTACACTAGATAGTATGCATGCTACCTATACATATTCCCTATTACATCTAAGAACTTGACACACTCACTCTTCTAGTCCACTACACTGGAACCTAGCTTCCAATGCTAATTCTACATTTTTAAATCTACTCAACCTTCCTGGCACATATTACCTCTACGATACCACTAGCATTTGGATAATTGTTTAGGATTAATCCTCCCTCTTCCGTGGTAATTACTCAACCTCTTCAAGAGGTTATTATTGGATATTTTCCATGCCACTCATATCATTTTTACATATACATGCATTCCAATAATACAAAAACATTCAGATATTTACAAAAATACAAAATCAGGACCTATGCATTTTACTTGAGTTGTTATCACTTTACATTATACATGTTGTTTATAAATTTGGTTTGATAGATAACATGCTTATTTATCCTTTCAACACATGTGCTCCTTGGTATATTTAGTTAGATGCAAGGCACGTAGATTGCTACATGTTTAATGGAATCACATGATGCTATTTACATTCTTCTCTTAAGGGCATCATCTCCATCTCCTATAAGTGTTATTATTCTATTATAGTACCTTTTCCACTTCCTCATTTATTCTCAATTATATATATTATGTACTTTCTAATTTTCATACTAATAGGACTAACACATGTTTCTTGTGCAATATTGACATCTCTTGTTTCACATATTTCACCCATGTGGGTTACTATATCATACTATCATGTTTTGACACTCTTGTTTCATGCATACTTTCTGTGTGTGTAAATTTATTGCTTGTTTTCCTTTCATGTGGCTTATGAGCCTTGATTATCTTCACATATCGTGGGTGTCCCATGTTTATAGGATTTGAACCTTTTGTATGACATTATTTTCCTACTTCTTGTACCTGATTGCACTACTTTTGTATTTACATGCATTTATATTACTATTGTTATCAACTACGTGGTTGTTCTATGTTATTATTATTATTCTCTTTGCACACCATGGTTATCACCCCTACACAATCACTTTCCCTATTATATGTACATGTTATTCCAAGTGGCCACCGCTTCAACACTCTACACTCTACTACTGTTTCTCATACATCTCCTTCATTAGCACATACCTATTTATTTTGAGCCACATGCTCAAACATGGTTTTCACACATGCCTCAAAAGAGGGGGAATCTATTTGGGTTGATTTATAAACTTACAAAAATACAAAAATAGATTTATGGGGGGAAAACATAGGTACAAATAGAGTACATGAACTCATAAACACATTCAAGCACATAAATACAATAAAATTTCACATGTTCATAACGTATATAGTTAGGTCAAGACCTTATAATATGGTCATAACCTTCCTATACGTTTTTTCCAGGATCAAACACATTAGTTTTATTAGTAATTTTAGATTCTCATGTTCATTATAAGTATTTTGATACATTTTCATACTCGAGTTCACTCGGTTTACTCACTCATATTAGTATAGGGGACTTGAAATATTTCACTCCTTCACAGTGACATTTTAATTTGTACTAAAGTTTTAAGGATATTGGGGGCATGAGTCTCCTCTCCTTATCAACATTTTATACATTTTTAGTTTCTACATAACTTTATTTAGTTATTATAATTTGTGTGGCATATGGGTAGAGTTTTAGGGAACCTATCCTCTTTTTTTTATATATGTCCTTAATTGCAAATTTGGGTCTAGATGCATTTGTAGTGGTGTGATATGTGGGGTGGTTATGGAAGGTATCAAATAAGATAAGGCCTTCATAAATATTTTTCCTCTTCTCTCACATTCAAAAGGGAAGATATCAAAGTTGTTGAATAAATTTGATACATGATCTTCTTCCTTTATAGGGGTACATTTGTACCTCTTTATTATTTTCTCTTCCTTACATATCTATGTTGGGTTGTATGCACCTAACACTTTAATTTCACCATATCACAATTTGGGACTGATCACCCTCAATCCTTTGGAAAATTATAGAAATAAAAATATCCAAGCACAAGCAAAGCACAATGTTTTCATTTTCCACAAAGAAAACATGTGTATTCCTTCCTTGTTTACATCTTTTCATTTCACTTATATGCAAATGAAAATATTTCACATTACAAGTTATATTTGAGTTAAATTTCAATTATTTATCATGGACATTGACTACAAATGTATTGTAGGTTCATCATGGAGCATTCCAACACTAAGCACAACATGGAAAACTTGAAAAAAACATTCAAGAAAAGAAAAATTGTGTTTACACACTCAAGTATATTTTATTTTAAGCATGCAATTATCATTTCATACTTAAAGAGGGGAAAATATAGACACTAAATTTGGTAATTGTTGATGGACATCCTTGGCAGATGGAGCCATCAGAGTCATGGGAATCCTTAGGTTGGTTGGACATGCATCCTAAGGATACATCCAGATTTTAAAGAAGATGGATCTTCTTTGCAAGGGGAGATAGGGATCGAGAAAACTGGAAAGAAAAACATAAAAATGAACTAAGGCAATGTGCCAGAAATAATACACCAGGAAGCCAACCAAATACACAATTGTCTTGAACTACTTAAGCACAACACCAGAAATTACAACAACACCCAAAGATGCACAGTTTCTAAATGAAAATAAAGGTGATCAAAGATAATAAAGATATGCGAATGATGAACCAAAAACACCACGAAAACATATATATTACTCCAATGGTTGTGCACAATATTACATCAGAAAGAGGCAAGATTGTTATTACAAACTCAGCGAAGGCTAGAGTTCCAAGATCTCTGTCTTTTACAAAAGAGAAACTTGCGACAAAGAGGAAAAGATTAACTCTCCTAGTATCTAACTAAAAACTATCCTCTATCCGAAATCTATCATATATCATCTATATATTTTCATCAAAACTTCATTACAATTTATAGGGTGAGGAGGAGGTAAGAGAGAACTTTGAAACTCCTTTTCAACTGCCCCTTAATTATGATAAATGATATGAAGTGACAAAAATAGATTTCCTCAAATCTTTCTCACAATTTGACCCCTTTGAAAAAGTGAGAGCCATGCCTATTTAATGCATCTTAATTATTCTACAACCTAATCCTTTGAGATGGACTCGCCTTTCAAGAAGAAACACTTTTGGATAGTTATTACACACCCAGATATTTCAACCCTTTATGCATTGGTTCGTGGCCACTTGACCCAAATAGTGCATATTTTGTGATGAAATGACCCTTCGCCTCCGATCTTTTGAAAACATCTTGAGCATTAAATCTTACAGATAAGACCCTAAATCACTTATATGTGGTGGGTGGCTTGTCATCTTTATGGCCTCTTGAAGACAGAGTCCATTTGTTTGCAAGATCCACATGGAAGGTGTGCACATCCTCTTGACTCGATTTTCTTTAAGGCCTTAGGGGATGCGTCGGGTGGACACTTGGCACCGTCGTGGGCTCATTGTCCTACTCCTTTGTTGGCTCCGCATGTCAATCCCATGGGAGTTTGATACTTCATCCCCTTTGACTTCTAAATTTGTGCCAACTTGACACTTAGTGCGGTTTGCAAGCCATTCGTTTCTCTTTATAATTTGGTTAAGTCCCCTCTTGAAAAATATTTAGCTTCAAATGGGTTTCTCTTAGCCACGAAAATTTAAATAACAATCTGGCGACTCACTAGGACCATTTAGCCTGCTAAATGAAAAGAACCCATGATCTTCACTATGAAACTACTTCTTCCTACTCTCATATTGAACTCAGTAAGATTTTTTTTTTTTTAGAGTAGAAAATTGAAAAGGGTGGCTAATGGCAACCTTAGGCTGATTTTAGTTGCTCTGCATTTGGTTTGAAGTGAAAACTACAACTGTCTTCAGCTGATGGTGATTTCCTTGGTGAGTCGGGGCCTTTATTAGAGTTGGCACATCCCTTTTGGAGTAATATAGGAGTGAGACTATACAAAAGACAAAACATACATGTCTCAAATGAGATATGCAGTGTGCACCAAGCACTTATTCTGTTGAAAGAAAATCTACTCCTACTCCTAATCTAACTGGTTCTACAAAAGATAAACAAAACCTGAAATGGGCAAGGAAAAGTAGCTTCCTTTTCTTACCAAACGTGGCCATATGAATAATTTGGTGATTGATATGGCCTATAGTGAGAGTGAAAAGCAGACCTTCACTCTTCCACCCATGGTATCAGTGAATAGTATGAATACCTCCTCTTGTTTATCTTGTGGCTGGAGGTGCTGTTGAACTGACCCTCGGGGTCTTGAAGCTCATCCTCATGTTCTGAAATGAACATGACTATTGCTGGCATTTTTCTTGATAAGATACAGACCTAAGTCGGGCTTGGTCCTACCTTCTACTTACATCCATCATTCTGGTTGGTATCTTTTGGATCGAGGCTCCCTTGCGGATCACTCTGAAGGGATTCATCTTGTTCATCTTCTTTCCGCTCTCCCTTTCTAGTAGCTTTTCGATGAGTTTAGGATCTTTGATTGAAAGCAAAAAGCTTCCAATGATACTTTCTTCTAGAGCCTCTGAATTAGGTTCGATAAAAAGGTCATGAGAAATAGGTGGCCTCTTTCATTCTTCTTGATGAAGTGAGAAAATATGTGATTTCAACAGGCTCCTCTTCATTGAGACATTCCCCAGATCTGATAAGCATTCGAGCTTATCTCCTTCCTCCTCTGGTGAAGCTTTATGCTTCGATGTGATGGTTTTTGAATCTGTAAATTCTCCATCATATGTGGCTTTATTTTGCAGAATAAATCCCATTGATAAGGATCCTTTTAGGGGAGTTGCTTTGTGGGGAGGAAAAATAGAGGAAACTTTTGTAACCTCTCCTCTGTTGGATTGGTGATGCGAACCTTGTGAGCGCGTATCACTTCCTACTATATGCTCCTCTTATTTTGGATTTGGAGCCTTTGTTTGCTGGTGTGTGAGGTATAGCTGCTCAAAGATGGTGGTAGTGTAGAAATTATGGTTTAGAGATGAACAAGGGGAGGATCCCTTGGTGGTAATGGAGTCATGATTGCATGACCTCATTGGATGAAGAGAAATGGGAGGCATGGAAAGGCAGATGAATGAAAATGGATGAGAGGGAGCTCTACCAGATTTTGTAATGATTTGATTAGGCCACGGGAATTTCTTGAGGGGCTCTGCAACCATCTTTATAAATTTTGAAATTTTTTGAGAATCGCCAAGCTGATGCCATAATAAAGTATCACTGAGTTGTCCCATCGGGCGTGCCAGAAAAACTAGTTGACGAACATCCTTGGTGGATAGAGCCATCAGAGTCATGGGAATCCTTAGGTTGGTGGGACGTGCATCCTAAGGAGACCTCAAATTTTAAAGAAGTTGGCTCTTCTTTGCAGGGGGAGATAGGGATCAGAAAAACTAGAAATAAAAACATAAAAATGAACTAAGGCGATGTGCTAGAAAAGAATACACCAGGAAGCCAACCGAATACACAATCGTCTCGAACTACTTAAGCACAACACCAGAAATTACAACAACACCCAAATATGCACAGTTTCTAAATGAAAATAAAGGTGATTAGAGACAATAAAGATATGTGAATGATGAACCAGAAACACCACGAAAACATATATATTACTCCAATGGTTGTGCATAGTATTACATCAGAAAGAGGAAAGATTGCTATTACAAACTTAGGTAGAAGGATAGAGTTCCAAGATCTTTGTCTTTTATAGAAGAGAAACTTGCAACAGAGAGGAAAATATTAACTCTCCTAGTATCTAACTAAAACTATCCTCTAGCCGAAATCTATCATATATCATCTATATATTTTCATCAAAACTTCATTACAATTTATAGGGTGAGGAGGAGGTAAGAGAGAACTTTGAAACTCCTTTTCAACTACCCCTTAATTATGATAAATGATATGAAGTGACAGAAACATATTGCCTCAAATCTTTCTCACAACTTGACCCCTTTGAAAAGTGAGAGCCATGCCTATTTAATGCATCTTAATTATTCTGCAACCGACTCCCTTGAGATGGACTCACCTTTTGAGAAGAAACACTTTCGGCTATTTATTACATAGCTAAGATATTTGACCCTTTATACATTGGTTCACGGCCCTTGACCCAAACGGTGCATATTTTGTGATGAAATGACCCTTCGCCTCCGATCTTTTGAAAAAATCTTGAGCATTAAATATTATAGATAAGACCCTAAATCACTTATACGTGGTGGGTGGCTTGTCATCTTTATGGCCTACTTGAAGATAGATTCCATTTTTTGCAAGATCCATGTGGAAGGCTCACACATCCTCTTGACTCTGATTTTCTTTAAGGCTTTAGGGGATGCACCGGGTGGACACTTGGCACCGTCCGCGAGCTCGTTATCCTACTCCTTTCTAGCTCTACATGTTAGTCCCCGGGAATTTGATACTTCATCCCCTTTGACTTCTAAAGTTGTGTCATCTTGACACTTGGCACCATCTACGAGCTGTTCGTTTCTCTTTATAATTTGGTTAAGTCCCCTCTTGGCAAATATTTAGCTTCAAATAGGCTTATCTTAGCCACAAAAATTCAAATAACAAAGTAATTTACACTTTGATGACACTTGATTTGATAATACACTCTTGCTATGATAAATACCATCTCTCCATTCCCACTTAGCACTTTCTAAAATCCATTGTTTAGCTTGTTTATCCTTGTACATTGGAATGTTGAAAAAATTGATAATATAATGTAAAAAAATCCATTAGAAAACATTAGTTAAAAATATTCAAACTTAATTTTTTATGTTTTCTATCCCCATTCAAGGTCGGATAATTTGGTATGGAATTTGTATCTAGTCCCGACTAACCTATACATTCTTGGACTAACATGTCCTCCAAATCTACTTTTAAATTGATATCTTTTTTGGATAATATATTTCATTTGGGTCATCCTTTATTTGATAAATCACCTACAGTAACCCCATATAAGCAAGTAAAAATTACCACATTTTCACTATAAGACTCATTTCATACACTTGTAAAAGGCATCAAAAGATCCTTAAATCTCACAATAAAACATCTAAATTCATTATAGCACCCACATTAGGTCTAAATCTCCAAACCAAGTCAAGAAAACCATATCTCTCTTCTGTAAGCACTCAAAAATCCTCTCTCCAAGTATTTTAGCAAGATCCAAAGACAAAGCAAACATTGTCAAAAAAGTTGCTAAGATTTGATCTATCTAGATATCACATGCTAAGTGGAGAATGATGTGTGGTTTGAGACCTCTTCAAAGTAGTGTCAAACATCGACGGTGCATGGGGTTCCCACAACTTTTATAATGTTTTTTTTGAGGACTCTTCATTCATGGCTAGGGTTTGAGATAAATATTAGTCCATTCAGAGAGCTTCATTGTACATGCAATAACTAGGGTTTGACAAAAATATATAAATCTAGGAAGATGAGAATCACAAAAATTATAGAAGTAGAAGAAAATTAGGTTCAAGACCATAAAGAAGGGGTTAGACCATATGGTATGGTCTTTACAAAACTATAAAATCTTGACCCAAGGTTGTTTATAGTTAAAGTTCTAGTTTAAATATCATTCAATTTTAGATCACCCAATTCCAAAGTCAGTATGCAGTCCCAAAACTTCTTAGAATCGTCTTTAACAAGCTAAGTGCACTCATTCCTTTGTGTTTTCAAGTTCATATCTTGTATTACATGCTTTAGAATGTTATTTTGATATTGTATGATTAATTTTGGAATTCAATTAATCAAAATACCCACCTATATCTAACCTACATCCATTTAGTGTAAATATTGCCTCACTAAAGCAAATTTAAAATAAGCAACATATCGATCTTAATCTAAAAAGGGTGTAAACAATTCCCAAATTCTTTTTTTTGGTTCTTCTCCTATTTATACATACACTATTTCCACCTCTATTATGCTTATATCTATAAGGGCATTTCATATTCCCCTTCAAAATGTTACAATGCATATTCCTATGACTACTTCTATTATTATATCCCCTTGTGGCCCCCTACCCAAGAAACTTTCTACTCCTCTTCTATTTGTATTCCTTGAACATATTGTTCATATTTTTCAAGCCCAAGTGTTACAATTATAACAAGATACCTTTATATCTTCTAACATTATGGATTCTACCCAATTTCTTCAAAATTCTCTTACACTTGTAAAACATCTTATCATTTACCCTTGATTTGTGTCACCTAAACTTCATATCTATGATGGAAAAACTAATCGGTAATAAAATATCCACTCCATTTATGCTTATTTATTAGATGATGCTTATAACAATCAATTACATACTAATAAATATCCAAGCAAGTCTCAAATATTATGCTCTATAATGTTTTTATGATTCACCCTGTACATTTTGTATGAGGTTTTACTCCTTTGGATTATTAATTTCTTGCACATTTTTCAAATTATTGTTGGTGACGCTATTTCATATGCTCAAATGGATAAAATGCAAAAAGGCTTAAGTGAACCAAGTTGTTACTATGTTATGCAAATATTCTTATTAAAATGAACATCCTTATGGCTAATGATGGTTAAGAGTTATTTACTCAAATCCTTCTTTTTCCTTTACAAGAATCAATTATTTTTGAAATTTTATGATCTTTCAATCAACTATACCACTTTTCAAAATAATGAGAGGTCAAGATGCTTACTTTGAAAAATATTGAGTATGCATCTAGTTCTGGTGCAGAGCTCATACATGGATTCAATCAACTCAATAAATTAGGAAATATCCTTCACCAAACTATATCAAATGCTCTATTTGAGGGATTTTTATTAGTGGCTTTAAATGGCTTAAACATGCAAAATTGACCTTTTAAACATTAATTTTCCTCACCAAAAATATAACATGTCTCATACACCTCATGCAATGTAAAATAATCCTTCAAAGTGATATACCAGAAATTAAATAGCCCACTTTACATTCTTCTCAAAAACTATCCTATTTAGGCTCTCAAGAACTTGTTCAAACTATGAAATTTTGGAACTCGAGCCTTAATCGAACATACTATCTAGTTTCTTGTCCTTCAATACCTTATTCAATATGAAATAAATCCTCTTAAATGATCAAGATTGAAAAAACCTCAATTTTCTATTCCTCTTCCAAAACTGCTTACTTTGTGCTCAAGAACCATAACCAATGGTGATTTAGTGATTGGAACAATCTGTGCACACACAAGACAAACTAAATTCATTCTTAAACACCCTTTATCCTCTTGATGGTATAGGGTAAATTTTATAGTTCAACTATTTCTAGTCCTCTCTCAATCACCTCTTTCCCTTTTCTAGTTAACTTGCCTTCTAATAGGCCTCCTTTTACTATTTTCCATGCATAAAATCTTTTCTAGGAGGTTTCAAACTGAACTATTGGGATTTTTACTACCCATTTTGCTTTTAAACACCATGAAAAGTTTAAAGCTTAAATTCAAATTACATTTATCTCATGTTTTAACAACTTGAGCCTCCAAATTAGGCCTCATATGTAGCATTCATCCATTTAATCGAATGTCGAGAAATCTAAAAAATTCAGGTATCTTACCACTGAAACCCTTCAAAATTTGGAAGCATGTCTTTCCTAGGTGATATGTAGAAAGTTTCAAGTTTTAAGATCAAGGAAAGACTTCGAAAGAATTTGTTTGTTAAACCCTAACTAACCCTCCTATCTTAGCCGAGAGGTCTCATAAGCTTACAAAATTTAAGGAACTTGACAAAATTCAAGGAACTTGATTTCCAAAATTCAACCTCCTAGTATAGGTCTATACTTACCTCTTGAACGTGTTCAATTTGATAGTGAAGGACAAATAACCATCAAACCACAAAATGATACTTTTCCATAATCTGTAAATGTAAATAGCAGGTATACTCTCAACAATTAAAGTCTTCACATCTATTTACCATTTCTTCCTTCATGCATAAATTAAATCCATCAATCTCTATCTTCCTCAAGTTAGGGTTCTCAACCATTCATTTATCTTGAACTAATGAGCATTTATCAAACCCATCTCTTAGTAAAATATCACAAGAATATTTTATTGGGAATCAAGAACCAAAACAAAACACGCTCTAGTCCTTTAGATAGTGTATATAATCCCTTCTACAATCATAATAACACAAGAAGAATTGTTCAACAAAGATCTTAAAACTTAATGCAACCAAAGTCTTCACATTAACACGTTCCATAACCATGAACACTATCTAGAGTATATTACCATTTAAGTGGGTTGATCCAAGTAATTTTTCCAATCAAATCTTATACTCAACTTCTAAAAATGGACACCAAGTTTACTCCTACAAAATCTCATCAAGAATGACTATACATTTATAAACAAAGAAATAAAATAGACTTATAAATTCTACAAGAAAAGACCATTTTTCATGTGAAAATAGAGTTCTTGTATTAGATTGTGATTTCCTTACAAAATCCTTTCTTTTCCATTCCTTCCATCCTCCTAACCTCAACGAATCTCCTTAAAATTGAATCTCATTCAAGTTTTATTCCATCTCATCCTCATTTCATAACCCTAACTAAATTTTTACAAGACTCGCATGCCCATACATCACAAAAAGGGACATTTTTACATCTTATTGACTCACTTCATCCTAGGACCTATTCAACATGTCTAAAACATCTACCCACACTTCCATTCAACAAGAACTCTTTTTAACCCCTTGAAAACCCATATTTTCTCTTTTACATGCTTTGAAATTTGAAATACAAAAATGGAGGGAAAAAGAAAATTTGAATTTTTAAATACTAGACCCCATAAGACTCTTCCCATGACTTCACCAATCCCTATCACACCTAGCTTGACCTCATAACCATGAATGGATGAGAATTGTTTTTTTATGTTCTTTTAGTGATACCCATGAATCATACTCCCAAGGTGGAGAAAAGGAACCGCGTACTTTGTTTGTATGGTTGTGTCTCCAACTGATTCTTTAGCATCCTTGCATGTTTTTGACCTTGCTTCCTCACTCCTATTGTCCTTACTTGCTTCATGACCACACTGATCCCATTTTTTTCCTTTATTCTTGCATTTTCTTCAAATTTGCATATTTTCTTTCTAAGTTCAAGATTCATCTTCAGAATTTCATCAATTGTACCTACATAAACAAACAACACAACAACAAAATCATACTCTTCTTCATGATTTTCTATGTTCCTCACCTCTACATCACACTTGTCCATCTTGGTTTCATGTCTTTCTTCCCTTAGGTGGACTGAATACTGCCCATACTCTTGTTTTCCTTGTCTAATTGCTTGCTCTTTCATGTTTTTCATCATATAAAATTGTTTTGAATTTGTACATGTACCTTCTTTGCCCTCTTTTAGATCATTATTTTCCCAAGAAATAATTTTTCTATTAGTTGTACCTTCACTCTTACTTTCTTAATCCATCATGCACAACAAATCTTGTAAAAGATCATCCACTTCACCTATGAAAAATTGATCATCATACCTTTCTCCTTCACCATGCTCATCATTCCACTCAACCTTACTTATCTCATTCCCTTTTTTCTTCTCAAATGCACTATTGGAGTCATCTTCTACAATTTTAAGGGATTCACCCAAAGAGAAATAAATATCAACTAGCAAAAAAGTGAACTTTGAATATAATTTTATTACCTTACCATCATCCCATGCATGTTTTCCTCTTTAACATCTTGTACCTACTTTTTTTCTAAGAGTTCTTCATCCTCTTTCATCATTCCATCCTCTCTTTTCTGTACCTCTCTTGTATTCTTCCTTTGCCATATTTTTTTTTCTCCTTGTGCATTACGTGTTTCATAAAAATTCTAATTTTCCTTCTTTATTTGCCTCAACTCCTTCTCTTTTATGATGACCTCTCTTAGCTGCAATATTTTTTCTTCTTCACAAGTATCTCTATAGGCCACTTAACCTTTATTCTCATTACAAATACAACTTCACTATTTTTTTCATCATACTCTCATTTTTCATCAATTCTCCAAGCTTCTCTACATCCTTCCTAAGCTCTCTCAACTCTTGTTCAACCCATAGGTCTTTTTTTCATTCTTCCTCTTTCTTCTTGGCTTATTTCTTCTTTATTTCTCTCTCATCTTGCTTTTTCTTGTGGCTTAGCAACATCACCAACCCTTTCACTATCTCTTCTTTATCCATTTTCCTCTTTTCTTCTTTCTAACAAGTTTTTTTCACCTTGTTTTGTGTCTCACCTAGGTTATTTTCCACACCTATTCTATTGAAATACTTCTCTACTCTTCTCATCCATATTTCATCTTCACTTCTTCTTAACTCTTCACTTGCAACCTATCAATATTCATTCACACACTCACACAATTCATTGTTAGCAATAAACAATATTCAATCCTCAATAAAAGGCCCGCTCGATACCAAATGATGTAGAGCTCATACATGGATTCAATCAACTCAATAAATTAGGAAAGATCATTCACCAAACTACACCAAATTCTTTGTTTGGAGGATTTTGATTAAGCCTTAAATGACTTAAACATGTAAAAACTTGGCTTTTAAGCATTAATTTGTCCTCACCAACAATATACCATGTCTCATACACCTCATGGAATGTCAAATAATCCTTCAAAGTGATATACCACAAAATAAATAGCCAACTTTACCTCCTTCTCAAAATTGTCCTATTTAGGCTCTCAAGGACTTGTTCAAACTATGTAATTTTGGAACTCGAAGCCTTAATTGACCATACTATCTAGTTTTCCTACCTTTAATACCTTATTCAATATGAAATCAATCCTCTTAAGTGATCATGATTGAATAAAAACTTGCTTTGTTATTCCTCTTCCAAAACTACTTACTTTGTGCTCAAAAACCATAGCCAATAGTGATTCCATGATTAGAACAATTTGTGCACACCCAAAACAAATTAAATACATTCTTAGAACCCTTTATCCTCTTGATGGTGTAGTGTAAGTTTTATAGTTCAAATCTTTCTAGTCCTCTCTCAATTACCTATTTTTTTTTCTAGCTAACATGCCTTTTAGTAGCCCTCCTTTGACTATTTTCCATGCATAAAATATTTTCTAGGAGGTTTCAAATTGAACTATTAGGCTTTTTGAATACCCATTTTCCTTTTTCAACACCCTAAAAAATTTTAAGCTTAAATTCAAATCATAAATCACTTTTCTTAGCAAGTCGAGCCTTCAAATTAAGCCTCATAATCTGTAGCATTCATCCATTTAATCGATGGAGAAATCTCAAAAATTCAGGTGTCTTACCAATTAAACCCTTCAAAATTTAGATGCATGTCTTGCCTAGGTGATATGTAGAAATTTTCAAGTTTTAAGATCAAGTGAAAGGACTTGAAAGAAAATTTTGTTTAAACCCTAACTAACCCTCATGTCTTATCTCGAGAGGTCTCAATAGCTTACAAAATGTAAGGAACTTTATTTCCAAACTTCGACCTCCTACTATACGTTTATACTTACCTCTTGAATGTGCCTATGATAGAAGAAAAATTAGTAGGTTGTGTAGTGGAATACAATTTAACAGATTGTAACATCTAATATAATATGTTTTTATAGATAAGCACATTTTACGATAACTCGAGCAAAGAGATATTATCAAGGGTGTTATTTAATTGATCTAAGATATCATACCCCTTAGAAGGAGTGTTAGGTTTAGAAATAGGGGATAGAGGTGGGGAAGGAATGGGCGGGTTTCCCCAATGAATTCATTAGTACGGTGTGTTTTGATGATGTTAGCATCAATTTCCATGTGAGGAGAAGTGAAACAAGGTGGATTTTTTCACTTATGAGGAATATATTATCTTGTATATTTATGTATGTAGAAGTCTCATTAGTCATGAAACAAGTAAACCATCATAGAGAACATCTCTTCCATATGGGATATGGGTATGGAATTAGTAAGAAGGATAGTAACCCATAGAAAAATGAGGGAGTGGTCCCTAGGTTTGAAACAATGATGATATAATATTGCAATAAACATCATGATGATACATAATGGTTACAACGTAAAATAAAAAATATAGGACCACTACGGTTAGAAAAATAGGTATGATTCAAGATTCGGGTTCACTAAATGTTTACAACCTAATTAATTTCTAGGTGTTATTAATGTAAAATAACTAAAGAGGATGTAAGGTTTTGTAATAGGTAGAATATTCTAATCTAATTAACTTCCAACATCAATTATACACAATCAAAATAATGCATTCAAACTTGAAATTATTTAAACAATTGGTAAATGATAAGTAATTTCTCAAAACATGAGAGGAGAGATAAAATTAGTTTTTATGATGATTCATAAATGATTTGGAATGTGTGGTAGTGAAATAGGAGGATCTGGAATTGTATATTATTCATTTAAAGTTCTAGAATTGGAAACGAGAAGGGGAAAGACCGTATAACTTATGTATGGTCCAAACTAGAAATGTATAGTCTCGACATGAATTTTTAAATTTTCATGTCCTTTGAAAGTCTATATTTGTAACTTTTTGTGCGATTCACTTATCTAGAGATTTTATTTTTATACGTCACTCTTACTCACATAATTTCATAATGACCTATGATAACTTGTAATGAATACAAAACCCTAACAACATGTAAAACCCTTCTTTAGAGCATTAGAAAAAAAAATTGTGTGTGTGATCCAAAACTTAGGGGTTTTAGGATTAAAATATATAATTACAATTATGCCAGATGTAAATAGTAAAACTATCTCTGAAAAGATATGTATATTTCTCATAAGACTGTGATTACAATAGTTATCTCTGCAAGGAGATGTGTCCTTCCATTTGGGCTACATATACACATTATTATATAAATATGAAGCATTTAAAATAATGTGGAAGGTCACTAATCTCAAGTGAGATGAGGTGCTTCAAATTCAATAAATTACGTATGTGAAAATTTCACGAAATTACTATTTTTAGACAACGCTACAAAAATTACATTTTGAATCCTTAGAAGTAGATTTTGGGGTAAAAATTTTACAAACAATGTTTAACACCCCTTCACCATATTCTAAATGTTCCAAGATTTTTGACGCATTTTAAATATAGTCATCGAGCTACGATGAGGAAGTTATGACTCCCAAAAGTTGCCCCACTACAATTTCTTCCCAATTTTTGTCCGAATTAGTGTGTTTGACATTGGAATACCATTTATGGTTAGACTCCATTTTTTAAACCAATATAGTTTATACACTACATTCCCTCATAGTGGGATCAAGCCTCATGTAGTTATCCTAAGTGGTTTTTCAAATTTGTATAGCTAACCAACCCCTAAAAGGGTCCCATGTATCTCTTAACACCACGATAGTAGGCTAATTATATGGTATATAGAGTACCCAATATGGTAGTAGTGATATGTGGTGTTCCTTATCTATGTGACCTAACTCTTTGTTTATTAAAACCATTATCTAATTCTGGAGTGATGTTTCTCTTGCTAAGATATGGCTCTATGATATTTGTATGCTTGGAATGGATGAAGCTAGACTCCTTGACCTAGTTGAGTGCTTCATACATGTAGTAGGGACTACTCTAGATGATTTGCAACTAATTTATGAGTATTTAGGAACCCTTTAAGTTCTTTTAGAGAGATATATACAATAATATTTTATGAGAGTGTTAGGTGAGTTATAAAGTGATAATGACTTGATTATATAGGATTTTGTATGTGAAATATTCTAATAAGGCTAGACCTATATGAAGATGAAATGAACCAAAGAACGATTTGAAATTGAAATAAAAAATTTTGATTATGAAGGGGTGGGATCGTATAGGTTAGCTAAAATCAGACCCTATATTCCAACCCTTTTGTATGTTTTTGGACTAGAGATAAAGACCAAAACTAAAAGGTATGTCATTAATATCAAACATTATATTATATTTTAATTAAATAATATTGTTATAGTTAACAATAGATCATATTGTAATGATACAAAAGTTGTAAAAGAGCTAGAGAAATGAGGAGATTATATTCTAAATGTGATCATTTGTCTTAAAAGGATACATGGTCAAACTTGGCATTGTATAAGAAAAAGTTGCCAAATTTTAGTGTTTGCGCTCTCTTCATCACATCATATGATAGAAAATGTTGTAAAATATTTTTTAAAAAAATTCAAATATTCTAAAATGTCAAATCAATCCCAAAGCATGATTTAATTTACTACCTTTTACTTTACATATGTTTTTTGTCACATGGTTTGATAAATATCATATTCTATATTCTATACACACATTTATTTCACATGAAATGTGTTCATGATGCAAGATACACAAAATTCTACATGATCATAGATATTACCCAATGGTCTTGCTAATTTGGGGGCACCTCCTATGCTATTAGGTTATATTTTTCCATTTATGACATAGTTATATTTCACATCTTAGTTGTACTTATTGTGATATATGGTATTTATCTATATTTTTGAACTAACACGTGTACTATACAAGAATGGTATATCTTGTTTTATGTGCCTACTAGCCACGATCTATTTTATATCATTACACATTAGATTACTTATATTCCCATATTGTGTGTGTCTCCCTTTTCATATCTTTATAAGTGTATGAGTGACATTTATTTGTTCCTTAATTATGGCCTTGATTGCCTTTTATTGTGTGACCCTTCAACCTTGTTTGTATGGGAAAAATTAGTTTGTTCCTTATATATGTCTCTTTGAATTTTATATGATATTATATGTGATATTTATTATTTTACTAATATACTTATATATATTATGTGTGTGTGTGTGTGTTATCTCCTTATGTTATTATTTCTATCATGTAACCTCTTGCAAGACTAGATTTTATATAATGGATACCTACACTTATCTTCTATGTGTTCCAATGATGATTATATGTTATATCTGACATGGATACACTTCAATTATTTTTAGAATAGAAAACAATATTTTATATCACTCACCTCAAAATATGGGGAATTTCATGGGGTTATTACAAGAATATAAATGTAATTTAGAAAAAAACACAATTGCATATTACATAATACAATGGAATAGGTTACTGAGGGGATATGCAATGGTATAGATAAAAATAATTCACATAGCTTCAATCTAGACAAAATTATCCAACACAGATAAAACCAATAGACATTGCTCTCCTTAATGAATTATATTGTCGTAGGCATCTTGGACATCTAAGTTTATATGTTTTGGGAAATATGGGTTTTTATATGTATTTGATATAGTTTTAAGGATAGATAAATAGTTTCAGACACAAAATTCACTACATTTAATGAGAGAATGTAGGGGGCATGGAAAAAATTTTAATTCAAAATATAAAATATTGGGTTACACATTTTCTATTTGACATACATTTACATTAGTATATTGGCATAGTAAGGGCATGAACATAAATAGCATTTTTTCTAATTTTTCATAGTTTCAAAGGTACTACTAAAATAAAATGTGGGGGTATGAGTGTACTTCATTCCATTTTGAATTTGCATGACTTTTCACATCTATAAATTAGATCCATTTGGAGTGGTTAGTTTTTTGGGTGTATAGTTTTACTAGGTCTACATATACCTTCAATACACATGGTTTCAATGATGCCTTGGGACGTCATTCCTCTCTCTCTTATGAGGATAGTTTGGTTAAATAACACCTGAATTATTAATTTATTCTATGTATTGGGTCAAATGACACCCAAATCATTTTCACTTATGTTACTTATACAAATTGGGGATTGATCACTCCTAATACTCATTAGTGTAGTTTCAATATCTCTCTTCATGTACCTCACCAAGAAACTCATTCATTTACAATTCAAATAGGTCTTCTCCTTCCTTGCGTTGTTCACTCCATTTTTAAAATTTTGAGTTCAATTTCAATTTAGAGATTAAGTTCAATTATTCGTATATGGACATTGACAACACTCTAAGTTTCAATTTTTCACTTTAAGATCTTACAACCATCCAAAATCTCAAACAATCAAATAATCAAGAAAAGACAAAGTGTGTTTACACACTTACGTATATTTTACTTTAAGAAAGTAAATTTCATTAAAGATCTTAAAGGGAGGGGGAGATGTAGATACCTAAATTTGGTAATTTATCATTTGATAATGTTAATATTCATTTAATCCCCTTAATCATGATTTTGAAATTATTTGAATCCTAATTATTATATATTCTAGTGGGTCCTTAGTCTTATTACATGACATGTTCTCTTCATCCATTGCTCAACCACTTACATAAATTCTTATATCAATCACTAGTATTACATTACTTGTGATTGTCATCACAAAGCTCCAAATATCCTTTCTTTATCTTAATACCAAACCATTATATATTAAAACCATCCAACGGTTTCATCTTGTGCATACCAATCGTATCCAAGTCCACCTAATGGTCAATTTCTCAAATTTTATATCATTTATTGGTTGGTTTCTCCACTATATGTTGGCCTAAATGCGATATTATATTCATGAAACCCTTTATAAGAAATTATAAGACATTTATTTACTTACCTAACACTTACTAGCACTCACCTTGTATTCTCAAGTATAAATCATTCGAGAAGGAAAGAAAAATCTCTTGAATTTCCATAAAGTAGGATTAGACATTAGAGAGGCCCCTTCATAGGTTTGGAGCACTCTAAACTAGCCCCAAGAGTAAATCTTCCTAAATAAAGAACCCATAAATCCAAGTCAAGCACAGGAAATCCAAGCCATTATAAAACATTATTGATTGTTTAAGTTATAAAATATAAGTGCATGCACTAAGTATTATGTCACACATTTGATGGAGAAACACATGTGATATGAGGAATATTTATACCCACTTAGGTGGTGTACATATTACACTTCAACCCAACTACTAATATTTTTATATGGATTCTTACATAATTTTTGGGCTTTGGGTTAAGGTGGTTGATTTTAGAGGGTTTTTAACGTGTAGAGACCTAATATTGCACAATAAGGCATATATCAATCATTCAAAGAGGTCCTAAGATTTATAGATCCCCATTTTTAGTCCATACCAAACCATACAATATGAAAAAACTATCAAATGGTTTGGTCTTGTGCAAAATGGTTTCATCCTTTTGTATAATGTTGTCTCACAAATAAAGATAAAACATCCACACGATATGTTCACAACTAGATCATTTTTCAGGCCAATAAAAGAGCTAAGTGCATTCATATTCTTCTATTTTACTATATTTATCATGATCCCTAATTCAATTGAATTTATCTATATAATTTTACATATAACTTACTATTATATTTGAATGTTAGAGAATTTATATAATAATATAATTGCACATTTCTTATCCTAAGATCTCTATCCATAATATGGTTCTCTAATTCTAATTTGGGTTAAAATCAAGTTAGGAAAATAAGACTCACACATATATAGTAATCATGAAAAAACTATGTCCAAGAATAGGTTACAATATATTTTATATGATGATTAGATGCAAAATGTAGGAAAATATATAAAATTAGGGATGTTCAACCAATTAAAATTTTAACACAATTAGCCATTTTAAAAGGATTGAAAGCTAATTTTAGCTAAATGGTGAATATAGTCACTAAAATTACCCCTAAACATATGTTCACCATGTGATTTTCTTATTCCTTACTAATACTTCTAAGTGATTAAATGGATTTTTATAGAGCTTGTATAATCAAGAATGCCTTAATAAATGGAAAATAACTAATTTGTTTGGCAATATGTTTTTTTAATGTTACTAATGATACGAAGTGATTGATATGGTTTTGAAATGATTAAGTGTGGCATCTCTATTGTTTTTACTTTAGAAAAATACATGAAGGAGAAATTTTATGACCTTATGATCCTCCTTGACACTCTTCTATGGATATACTACCACCATGTGGAGGTTTAATTTTATAGTTTATTTTGTAATTAAGGAAACAATTGTTTATATTTTAATTTTTTAACTATATAACTTGATAATGACAATTCTATTGGTTATTGGGATGTTTATGAACTATATGACAAAGACCACCATGTTTATATGAATGAATGTCCCTCGGAATTTAGGGATCCATCACAAAGATACAAATTTATAGGTTTTAATTAAAAATTGTATCAATTCATTAAACAACTCTAATACAAATTATACATCAAAGTACCACTTCACATTTAGACTAGTGGGAGGATGATAGATATGGGATGAGTGGATGTCATCCATCTACTATTAGGGAGTCACAAAATTCAACATATAATTTTTAATTTTATTATTTAAAATTATTGTAATTATTTATTTATCATATATATTATAATTTTATTGTAATTTTTCTTCAATAGCGAGGGCCCTATCAGCGTGCTCTTTGTTGGTTCCCAAATTTACACCCCAAAGACTTGTGAAATTCATAAACAAATGGCTTAAATAATGATAGATAGAAGATATGTTGTTTATATCCGGGGATGGATCTAACACTCTCTTATTGACGGGTCTTGGAAATGACTAGGAGGCACGTATAAAGGAAGTGGCTAGCTCCTGCTACTTTTGGCTCTACCTGAACTAGGGTGAGAGAACCTAAAGGGTAGCTTGAATGAAGGAGGGATGTTATGATTCAATCTCCTACAATTATTGGTAGGTCAATCTGAGAAAAGTATAGTCATAGATGCAATGTTCACTTTCAAAGAGTTGTCACACAAACATTACACATACTTAATTTTTTAGACACAAGAAACTAAATAAAAATAATATGTTATCGCAAACATAATTTAGAAGGAATATGTTGACAAATTAGGGTGAGAAGATACTTGAGATGTTGGTATTTATGCTTCACAACAAATTCATTCAAAATATGCGGGATAAATGAGATTTTCTAGTAGACATCATGTTGTATATGTGAAGGGATATGAATCTATAAGGGGTAGGATAGGATGGTACTTAGTTTAAAATGATGTGGGGTGGTGGATATGGTGGGGACAAGTACTAGCACTCACCATTTAGACCTGTTACTTCAAGATGTAGAGAAACAAGATTAAGAGACCAAAACCCGTGAAGGGGCATTTCCATTCATTGATACCAAATTAAGTAAAATAATACCACATAATCTCTATATTTTAAAAAAAAACACTCATGCATAAATCTCCAAAAAAAAATTGTTATATCAAACCATAACACCAAAGATACTCTCAAGGGTTGTAAATAGTCACTTCCTAAGCAATATTGCAAAAAAATTGAATGAGATATTATAAAGCAATACTACAACACAATACATATTCAATAACCAATGTCATGCAATAACCATAAATAAATACTTTGTATTTCATTGATTTAGCAAAGACAAGATTACATAGAAGTTATATCTATCAAAATATGTTATCATTTACATCGAAAAATGTCAAACAAAATCATGGAAGACATTTCAATATACTTCAATTTAGACAAGGGAGGCATGAAAATTCTATCAATGCCTGTTAATGACTATACAATGTAATCACCTTAGAAAAACCCAAAACTAGATTAAAAAAATAACTAAAATCAACCTCTATAATGAAGATAGGCCTTCATTCTTATACAAATTTTTCTCATAATGGAATATACCTAGATGTCCTTAAATACCTTCAAGAACTAGAAAAAATAAAGGGTAAAAATATCATGAGTTTACCAAAATGAATAGAATGATCCCCACCTAAAATGATTTTCTTTGATACACTAAGCTGGAAACGTTTTGAACTATGATTGAGCTCGTGGGGGAGTGGAGAATATTCATTTTGCCAACAAAAATTTTTTTTTCTTTCCTCGCTCTATCATCATTCATGTTGGACTCTCGGGAGAGTTTGTTATCTCGCCATCATCATTTGATTTGATCATCTACTTGAAGGAATGTTCAATTAAAAATAGTAAATAATGAAAATGAGGAACTTGACAATCAACTTTGATTTGACCTCACATGGGTAACAATTCATAATCAAGCTTGGGAGACACATTCTTGTGCATATAGCTTATTCATATCCCCTTCATTTGTGTCAAACATATGAAAATATATATAATGTCATGGGTAATTAATGGCTCACATCAATTTTATTGGGAAGCGCACTCTTTTAAATCACCATTCCATCACTTTAAATTATAATTCTTTATTTCCTTTTCATAATGAGCATTTGTAAAACAATTATGGGAGGATTTGCTAAAGAAAATGGTGTCGGCGGAGGTGGAAATCAATTTGGTGGAGTTATCTTTGGAGAACCTACAAGATATTTTTTTCTTCTTGGGACACGATAATTATTTCATCGGATGGTATTCAAAATTCCATATGAACAAGTGTTTTCCTCTAAGAATCTGGACGTAAAATGTAGTACGGTTGGACTTCATGAATAAACTAGTCAAGATGACACCCTCATTTTAAGTTTTTAAGTCCTCATCCACCATCTTCTTCATCCATAGGACCACATCCATATGGGTAATTTGAATAAATTATGGCTTCATCACCATCCTATCATTAAGGGAGAAACTATGGTGACATCAAAGTCTTTTTTATTGCCGTTGTGTTGGAACATGAACACCCATACTTCAAACTCCGAGAAGGGCCTCATGACTGCAAGGCCTCGGTCACTCAACAACTAGATGGACTAAAAATAGGGTCTCTTCCTCAATAAATACACTATGAAACTCACTCCTCCTCCCAAAAAAAATGTCAAACCTTTCATAGATATCCATCGGATGGGTCTAGACCAATGTTCGGTGCCAAAACTAAAATCTCCTCGTGGAAAAAAATGTACCTCACATGAGGATTTGACCTTCTAGATTGGTTTACATCTCTTAGGAAGAAATATGAGCTAATCTAAATTCTTGATGGACCTCACGTGAGCATTCATGACCTCATGGCTATGGGGATGTCCCGCATAATGGTGTGTGATAAATTGTTTGCATTTACGTGAATGATGGTAAGGAGTTCGCAGCCCACAAGGATAAACTCTTGGACCCTCTTCCAATATTTTTGGAATAATTTTTAAATATTGAAACATAATTCAACAAATATAATATATTTTGTAATATCATATAGGTTTTTGTATATATTTCCATGGGTTAGGCCCCTATAGAATCCCCTTTTAATTTCCTGTAAATGTAATGAAAATGTTTTATGAGATCCATCTTTTCACTCTCTTTTTAATATTTGCAATCATCATTCAATTTAAGTTTCAATTTTTGGAAAAATTTAATGAATAGGAAAGAAAAAGTAATGAGAATAAAGGATAAAGGAATTATCTAAGAAGGGTTAAGATCAATGTTCTCACCTTCTATAATTTTCTTCAATTTTCCTTGTATGCATAAAAGCGATTAAACATCCCCATGATGGAATCTTCATCTAGCCCCATGTGATAAAGAAAACTATTTCTTCTTTAGATAAGATATTGTCACATTTAGTAGAAATATTTTTCTTCTTCCTCACTCTCTTAGCTAACTTATTTATACAATTTTGTAAATGAATAATTTTCTAAATGAAAGAATAATGAAAATCATTTGGGGATTCAAGATCCCCTAGAAAATGATGCTTTAAAATTCCAATTAATTTATCTACATTTGGAGTCTCATGAGTGTATATGTTTTTAAGGGGAAGCATCTTCTCAATTTTGACTCGAGGTAATCAACATATTCTCCTTCTTTCTCCTTCATGTTTTGGAGCTTGCTTATGCAATCTCTCAGGGTCTTAATTCTTAGTTTGATATCCCCTTTATATTCATACTTCCTTCCCTTGCAATATGGGCATATTATCCCTTCCTTTTCTACATCCTCATAAGTCATGGTAGTGATGACCTCAAGTTTAGGCAACATGTAATCCTAATACTCCACTTCATTTTGATACTTTTCAATTAATGCATTACCTTCCTCCATTTTATTAGATATATGATCATGGCACTCAATCACTTCTCTGATGAATTGAATTCCTTTATCAATTAGCTCATTTTTCCATTGTCAGTAGCTTCCCCCATTCCTCAAATCTCTTGCACTCTTCATCACCTCGGGGTTATAGTTGTTGTAATTTCTTGGCCTTCTTTGAGAGTTTGCAGCCATTTCTGCACATAGGTTAACAAGATGTTAACATTTTCCTTGAGTTTCTTCTTTGTTTCCTTTTATTTTTCCATATTTTGGAAAAGACATCCCATTGACATAGTGAATTTTTTTTTATACCCTCGGTGGTCGGTTTTCCCATTTGGGTTTGAGTAATTTGGTATTTAGATGGCATGGCTTCATCTCTTGAAATATCACCTTGAAGAGTTTTAATATCCATAAACCTATATCCTCAAGGTCTACCTCCTCTATTTTTACTTTTACCTTTTTTTTTATCGGGAGTGATGTTCCCAATCATCCCTCACCTGAAGTGCTACCTTCCCTTGTGTTTACTATTGGGAGCACCAGTACAATCACCATTTTTATGATTTGGATATTGCAAGGATAAATTCATAAGCATGTAGTTGTGGTTTTTCCACATTTTCTATTACTTGTGCTTGATTTTCATCTGCCCTTACCCTTGGTCCTTTGCATCTTCTTCCTTTTATGTTGAATGGTGTAAAGTGCTTACAACTACTAATTCAATTACTTCAATCTTAGTCCCTTGATATTTAGATGGGGAAGATACTTTAGATGGATCAGCTTGTACTCTCCTTGGTCCCGAGTCCTAGTTTTTGCAACTCCCTCTTCAACTTCATGAGTTGCAATTATATTTACCACCATCTACAAAGATGATTGGAGAGGATCCCCATATTTTTGGTAATCAACCTCTATCACTAAGACCTCTTCAACATTTGGTTTCTCGGCTTGGGTTTTTGTTTCTTCTTCCATGGTGGATTTTTCATGGGATGTTGGGATTCCTTCCTTAACTATAATTGGTGTATCCGAGTAGGTGCAACTTTGTCATCCTCAGAATGGAGGTCTACTCCCATATATCATCCCAATCCAAGTAATAAGTTATTAAATACTTGTTCATGAGATGAATCATGTAACTCCTTCTCCATAACTCCACATGATGTAGCTTGTTCTTCACAAATTGTGATTGGAGTATAGGATTCTTGTGATAATGGAAGTAAGGTAGTATCAACTACCTTGAAATCTTGAAAAATTGGAAGGCACTTCAATACTTAGGGAAGGTCCTTGTACATATGCACTGTAATTGCTTTTGATGCGGTGTTACCACCTTCGATATTTTTCCTTAAAAATTTATTATACTCTGGCTCCTCTATCACTTCCTCAAGAATGGACTCCTATATTGAAATCATCCTTGGTTTCTTTAGTGAAACATTCCTCTATATCCCTTTCCCTTTACATGATGATTCCGATTCACTTATTTGTGTATTCCCATGAGGAACATATACTTTCGATCTTGAGTTGTGATGGGGTAATTCCTATAATGGAATATCTTGAGTGATCGAATCATCCTTCATTATCATCTTCAATATATATTAATCCTTTTATGTCAATTGAGACATAGTAGTACTAGTCTTATTAGTAGCTGCACTTATCTCCTCCACTATTTTTGAGGTTGGACCCTTGCTAGAAATTTGACAAAAATTTCCTTACAATGGATAAAACCAGGTGCTCCTTTCCTCAAAGGGGAAGTACATATTTGACTTCTCCTGAGGCTCTATACTCTCTTAACACTATAGTGTTCGGAGGGATAATTTAATTTCTTTACTAGTGAGCTAGAAAAGAGTTCTCCCATTACATTAGTGGTTATTTCATACTATTATATGAGTTATTTCTCATTCCAATCAAGGGGCGACATTGGCTAAGATTCTACATTGTTATTTGTGTAGTACTTACTTACCAAGCTCTTTTCATCTGTCATGCCCTTAGGGACAACAACAATATTGTAGTAAAGAATTAGGAGAGGATCATTCTTGAGAAGTATCTCAATATTAGCTCCTCCCCATCCCTGAAATTTACATAAAAATTATTGAGGGCTCCCCACACTATCCATTTAATGTCATAATTTACTCTTGTCTAGAAAGCATGATCTTTCCATTAATTTCTACATTGAGGAGTCTATCCTTAACCATGGGGTAGGTATACCTCCCAATTATTATTGGGCCCTTTTATGAGTGCATACATCTCAACAAGTTGTCTTGATAACTCTAACAAAGTGCCCACTTATCATTTAGATACCTTGGGATCATGTATTGAGTGCCTTGGAACCCACTAAAGAACATGAATTAGATGAAATAACATTATTATTCGTTATTATCTCCTAGCTTTGACATTAGATTTTGGTCTAAGCGATTTGGGATCACCTCCTCATTCTTGAGAAGCTTATCTCAATATTCCCATTTTGGTCTAAGAACCTGATAGGTCTGAAAAGAAGGCTCATCCCTAAAACTTCATCTAGGATGTACATCATACTCATATATCGGAGGTCTCATGACTTCATGACACAATTATACCAAATGAGGGTCATATTAAATTCATACTTATGATTAGATCATTCTGAATCCATTTAATGTCATATATTCACCGATCAATTCTCCCTTGTTTGTGATAGAAATTTTGCATGAACATCCAATCATGGTAGTAATAAGAAGATTAATTTCCATAGGTAATGAGGTCACAAATTTGAGGAGTTATCCCTTAACCACTTTGGGGTAGGACGTATACCTTTGCTTCAAGCCATTGATTGTTTAACACCTTAGAATACTTGGAGTCTAAAATTTTTAAAGATGTTATTTCCACCACCTTCTCATCATCTAGAATTCCAAGCATCTCAGGTAGAACCACAACTCCCATATTTCCTAATTTTTTAATCATAATTTTGACACATGCCCATCTACCGAGATGAAGGGGGAAATGTAGATTAAGTTATAAATCATTTTTTACTTCATAAACACACATGTTGGTCAACACAACTTAATATTAGGTACTCAAGTTTGTGTCAGCTTATTTTGTCTGCTTCTCACAAGGTAGGGCTCTAAGAGGCTCTAGAGAACTTATCAACCTTGATTATTTCTTAAATGCAAAGTGTGAGGACTTAGCCAAAGTTCCCATCATATAGGTCCTCACAAATGTATTTTGAGTTTAATGGTGGAAATCATCCCATCTATTTCATCATTTTTTTTGAACACACACTTAATATTAGGTTAAGACTTTGCTTCTCATTTAGGGCTCTGACCTTGAATTAAAATGTAAAGTGTGGGACTTAGCCAAAGTTCCCATCATTAGTTCCTCACACACTTTCATGGTGGAAACCATCCCATATTTTTCACACTTTTTATTATTGATCTTATACTTGAGTTTGAATATGTTCCTTACACATGGAAAAATTAGTCACATGTCCTTATTTGTGGGCGACAAGGGTAGGGGAGAAGTTAGCAACTTTGAAAAAACTATGAAGCTATCAAGTGCAAGGCTTGAAAGTTACCCCAACTATGAGATGCCACCATGTGTCACCATGTGTCCCTTTTTGTCTTGCATCGGAGATGGGGATAAAACTTGTAGCCTTCGCAACAACTAAGACTCTAAAAATTACATGACTATAAAACTTTTACGATGCGCAGCGTGCACCGTCAAAATTCCCCAAATATTCACTTTCTTGGGCCTTAAGGAAAACTTTTCAAGTTACCCATCCATGTCAAGTTTGACTTTTCATAAGGGTCAATGAAGGAAATAATAATCCAAGTATAGTCCCTTTTGGGGCTTGAGGTTACAACTATAGTTTACAACTTTGCAAACAATTGCAAAGCTACGCTTAAAGCCTACACATCCCTGATTTTTGAATATTCCTTCTTTTGTTTAAGAGGCGGATTTAAATTTTTAAAAATTTGATGAAGCAATATCCAAAAAAATGACTAAGTCCAATACATCATAATAAGGCGTAACTACACCCCTTTTTCCTCCATCAAACCCTGACCCTAGTAAGAACTAAACAAAACGTTAAGGTAAAACAAAGAAAAGGGCTTACATGGTTGAAACAAAACATAACTCAAGCTTAGGAACTTGGGGAATGACCAAAAAACTTTTAGAGGTCAAGGAAAATGACAAAGGATGAGAAAATCTTTTTAAATATTTAGGGAATTCACAAAGTGGTGCCTAAAATTAAACATGACAATTATGGGCATCAACATTCTTCATAGAAAAATCTAAAAGGAAAACAACAACACTTCACCCTATCTAGCCTCTTTGATATACTCCTCGATATACTAACGAGGCCTTATAAGGAAGAAGTCTTGACCCTACTAAATTTAGATGATGATAAACCATCTCACCTTACTCGAGGTACCTTTAGACACAAAGTGAGAGGAATGCTAGGATGAGGACTATATGTGTGTGTGTGTGTGTGTGTGTGTGTGTGTGTGTGTGTGTGTGTGTGTGTGTGTGTGTGTGTGTGTGTGTGTGTGTGTGTGTGTGTGTGTGTGTGTGTGTGTGTGTGTGTGTGTGTGTGTGTGTGTGTGTGTACATGTGTGTGTATATACATACATATGTATATATTATACATGTATGTATGTATGTATGTATGGTGTGATTATGGTAAAATTTGATCCTATAAAAAAATTAATCATTTCATTATTGTGCCACTTTTTCTCACCCTAAACAATATGATTTTTGAAAGAAACATAGTGCAAAACATCGAAAAATATCAATTTTAAATGTGTTTTTGACCTAAAAGTTAATTTTTATTAGTTTATGTAGTAGTGCAACACTCTCCATATTTGCATGTATAACATGATTACTAGCACCATTCCTTCTTATACTACTACTCTATTATGTGTTTAAACATATGATTCCCTAATTCTATGTGTTAGAACAACTATAGAGATGAGTTTTATGCCCCTTCTTCATCCATTGTAACTTGTTTGTCTAAAATAAGATCTTCCTCCCCCTCATTGCTCATTAATTTTATTGAATGTGAAAAAATCCCCTCACCTTATTGTGCATAATCTAGGATTCTACTATGTGCATTTACTCCTTTTCACATACAAAAATACATTTTTCCTCACTTGGTGTTTATTTATCCATGAGACAAATTCTCTTAAGAATTTAGTGCATATTGATATGCCTCTTCTAATAACTTCAATCTCCCATGCCAAATTAATCATGAATAGAAACATATAATACATTGAAAAATCTTCAAACCTTATATATGGCATATCCCATGTGACCAGATTGAATTTTCATGTGATATAACTCCTCCATGTAATATTTAATGTACAACTATTTTTATGTTAAGTTATATAACTTCTTGAACAAGTTAAATTAATAATCTAAAATAAAATAATTACCCTTTATCTTGTGAATGACCCTATTTTGGGCCTTGATCTTTTCATTATCCCCTCTTTTTATACCATTTTGCATAATACAATAGAATAGTTTATATCAACATAGGTAAAGTTACATATAAAAGGAATTCATAGAGCTTCGATCTGGGAAAAATCATCCAACAAAGGATAGAATCGTTTGACATTAATTTTCTTCTTTGCATAATAATTTCCTAGAAATATTTTGACATCTAATTTCAGAATTTTTGGGAAATATGGGTTTTTAGAGGTCTCTGATACAAGTTCAAGGATAGATACATAGTTTCAACACAAATTGCACTACATTTTTATGAAAGAATGTAGGGGTATGACAAAATTTTAATTCAAAATATCGAATATTAGGTTACACATTTTTTATTTGGAGGAAATTCACATTATCACATTGGCATAGGAAGGGCATGAGCATGAGTATCATTATTTCTACAATTTCACAATTTCAACTTTGGTAATATTATAATATGTGGTAGAAGCATATGTGTACTTCATTCCATTTTGAATTTCCATGACTTTTCACATTTAGAATCTAGATCCATTTGCAATAGTGTGGTTCCATGGGTGGATGGTTTTACATTAGGTCTAGTGATACCTTCAATACATATGGGCTTAATGAAACCTTATGACACTATCTCTCTCTCTCTCTCTCTCTCTCTCTCTCTCTCTCTCTCTCTCTCTCTCTCTCTATATAGTTGGGTCAAGTGAAATCTAAATTTTTTGTTATTATGTGTTGTGTCACGTGATACCCGACCTTCTTTGGTTACTTCAATTTTGGGTCAAGTGACACCCAACTCATTTTTTCCATGCAAATTCTACAAATTCAGGACTAATCACCCCTAATCCTCCATTAGTGTAGTTTCAATCTCTTTTTCCATGTGCCTTGCCAATAAGCTCCTTTATTTACAAGGAAAATAATTGTACTCCTTCCATGCTTTGTTCACTTCAATTTTCAATTTCAAGTTTCAAGTTCAATATCAATTTAGAGTTTAAGTTTAATTATCTCTATATGGACATCGACCACACTCTAGGTTTCAAGTTTTCACCACACTATATATGGATCATCGATCATCTAAACATATCAAGTAATCAAATAATCAAGAAAAACAAAATGTGTTTACACACCCAGATATATTTTCCTTTAGGAAATTAAATTTCATTTAAGAGATTCGAGGGGGATGTAGACACCTAAATTTCATAATTTATCATATGATAATGTAAATATTGACTTAATCCATTTAGTCATGAATTTGTGCTTATTCAAATCCTAATTATTATATCCTAGCTTATCCTTATTCTTATTACAAGATATTTTATCTCCATTACCTTGCTCAACCACTACATAAATTTTCAAATCAATCATAAGTATTCCATTATTCATGATTGTCATGCACAAAGCTCCATAATTCCTTTCTTCACCTTTGAACCAAACCATCCAATGGTTTGGTCTTATCAAAACAATCCCATCTAGGTCCTCCCAATGATCAACTTATCAATTGTTAATATCGTTTATAAGTTTTGTGTCTCCACTATAGGTTGGTCTTAAAGTAAAATTATATCTGTGAAACCCCATATAAGAAAATCTAAGAGACTCATTTACTTACCTAACACTTATTAACACCCACCTTGTATTCTCAAGTACAAATCAATCGAAGGAAAGAAAATATCTCTTGAACTTGCATATTTAGTAGTAGACATTAGGATATTCCCCTTCACATATTTAAAAAAATTAAATTAGGTCTAATATTCAAGATTCCTAAATAAATATCCCACAATTCCAAGTCAACACAAAAAAGCCAAGCCATTATAAAGCATTATCAAGTGTTCAAGTTATCACATATAGTTTTGTTTACATAGTATTATGTTTCATCTCTAGGTGAAGAACTACATGTGATTTGATGCCTATTTGGAATAATGCCAATGTAGGTGGTGTACTGATTATATTTTGACCTAAATACTAATATTTTGTAGGGGTTCTTACCTAAGATTAGGGTTTTAGGTCAAAGGGGTTGATTTTATAGGGTTTTACACATTATAGAGACCTAATATTTCACAGTGAGGACATATATTATTCATTCACATGGATCTAAGAGTTATAAAGCCCCATTTTTAGTCCATACCAAATTGTATTATAAGAAAAAATGTCAAACAGTTTGGTCATATGAAAACATTTTTGTCCTTGTGCAGTATAATTCCAAAATCAGATATGAAACATCCACATGATATTTTAATCCAATTCATCCATTTTTCACACCCAAATCATTTTCTAGGTCAACTAAAGAGCTAAGTACATTCATCTTCTTGTATTTTCTTGTATTTAGCATGATCCCTAATCAAATGCAATTTCTCTATATCATTTTACATGTACTTTCATATTTGAACATTAGAGCATTTATGTTTAAATTTAATTACACAATTATTATCCTACAATATCTATTCATAGTTGGGTTAAATATTTCTAATTTGGGTTAAATCACTAGGTGAATAAGACCCACACATGCATAGTAATTATGGAAAATTATTTCCCAAAAAGGTTATAATATATCTTATAGGAATATCAGGGTATGCATATAGGAAATTGTATAAAATTTGTGGTAGTCAATCAATCAAAATTTTCACACAATTAGCCATTTTAAGAGTAAAAGCTACTTTAGCTAAATGGTGGATACTAGACACTAAATTTACCCCTAAACATATGTTTGTGTGATTATCTTATAACTTACTTTTACTTCTAAGTAATAAAATAGATATTTTTATATCTCATATAATTAATATAACCTTGTTAAATTGAAAACAACTAATTTGTTCTTGAATATGTTTTTAATATTAGAGATGATGCAAAGTGATCGGTAGGGTTTTTGACATGATTATGTGTGGCGACCTTGGTTTTGTGCTTGAAAAAGACGTGGAGGAGTTTGATGAACCTTATGAACCCCCTCAACGCTCTTCTCTAGATACACATTTATTAACCTCTTCATGTCAACCTTGAGGTGTAGTTTTATAGTTTATTTTGATATTAATGAAATATTTATTTACATTTTAAAAATTTATTATATAACTTGATAATGATAAATCTATTGGTTATTGGGATACTTAGGTACCATATGAAAAAGAATGCCTTGTTTAAATGAATGAATGTCCCTTAACATCTAGGGACCCACCAAGGAGGTATAAACTCGTAGTTTTAAAATTAAAAATTGTATCATTTCATTAAATAACTCTAATACAACTTTACATTAGAGGACTACTTCTTTTATTTAGACGATGGGAGGATGAGGGAGATATGATGCATATATGCCATTTATATGCTATCGGGGAGTCAGTGTATAATTTTTTTTTGTTATTTAAAATGATTTTAATTAACTTAGTTATCATATCTTATATTTTATTGCATAATTTCTTCAAGGGTTGGGCCCTCTCAACATGCTTTTCACAAAAAAAAATCAAAGGGAAAATGGTAAAACTTCACCCCATCTAGCCTTAATGATATACTCCTCGATGCACTAACAAGGGGTGAAGGAAGAAGTGTTGACCCCCGCCGTGAGTCATATGGTGACAAACCCTCTTGCCTTACCCGAGGTATGTTTATACACATAAGTGAGAGGACCATGAGGATGAGGACTAGTTACATTTGTATTTATTCTTTATAATCTAAAAAAATGTATCATTCTTTTGGTCCCTTATAATAATTTGAAAGTGATTACATTATTATATTAAAAAATCAATTCCATTCTTCTCTTATTTCATTATCTACAACATTTTTTTATTTAATATTAAAATTATATTTTTGATAAATTCAAAACCAAAATTATTAAATATTCATATATGTAATATTTAATACAATATAGCTTGTTTTGTGGTTATATACATTCATATAAACCAAAATACATGTACATAATTATATCTTTAATATATTTGAAAATAATTAAAACAATCAATATAATATAATTATTTGTAACTATAGAAAATATATGTAATTATAAATAATCAAATTATTTTTTCGAATGATATTTCTAGACAAATTTTCAATGTAGGGTTAGTGTCATATATATGTGGTGAAACTATGGTGCAAATGTGATGTTAATAAAAATTTTTAGTAAATTCATGTTTGTGTCACTTTTGTGCCACCCTAAACAACGTAATTTTCTAGAAGAAACACAATAAAAATACCAAAAAAATCAAATTTTAAACGTGATTTTAAGCTGTAAAAGTGTTTTTTAATTTATGTAGTATTGTGACGCTCTCCATATTTGCATGTGTAACATGGTTACTAATACCATTCCTTCTTAGACTGCTATACGATATTATGCATATATGAATTTTTGGCATATGATTCCCTAATTATTTGTATTGGAAACACCTACCGTGATGAATTATATGCCCCTTCATAATCCATTGTTTCTTGTTACTCTAAAATAATAGCTTCTCGCCCTTGTTTTGTATGAATTTTATTGAATGCAAAAAAATCACCTCACCTTCTTGTGCATAATTCGGAGTTTGTACTATGTGTAGTTACTTGTTTTCATATGCAAAAATATATTTCCCTCACTCGGTATTTGTTTCACCATGATAAAATTATCTTAATCAATCAATGTATCCCGATAAGCTTATTCTACTAACTTCAATCTCCCATGCCAAATTAATCTTAAAATGGAAACACATAATACATTGACATACATTTAGACCTTTTTATATTCCATATCCCATGTGATGAAATTGAATTGTCAAGTGGTAGAACTCCTCTATGTAGTTCTTGATGTACATCTCCTTTTGTGTTAAGTTTTGTAACTTCTTAAACAATTTAAATTAGTAATCTATGATAAAATAAATTATAATTATCCTTTATCTTGGAAATGATCCTCTTCCAAGAATTGATCTTTTCATTATCCCCTTTAGGGGAGAGGACCCTATAACCGAGCATGCACCAAAACATGTACATCTCTTTTCACCATAGGTTGTTGACAAAAGGACCAATAGTTGTTCACATTTTGGTTAATGACACTTTTTAAGAGTTAATGAGAATGTGACACATAGGTCGCTCGGTCATTGGTCCCTCTTTCAAATGCTTTATATTGATTTTCTTCATATGATAAAATTAGTAGTTTATGATAAAATAAATTATAATTATCCTTTATCTTGGAAATGATCCTCTTCAGGAATTGATCTTTTAATTATCCCTTTAGGGGAGAGGACCCTATAACCGAGCATGCACCAAAACATGTACATCTCTTTTCACCATACGTTGTTGAAAAAAGACCAATAGGTGTTCACTTTTTGGTTAATAACACTTTTTAAGAGTTAATGAGAATGTGACACATGTTGGTGTGAGTTATCCTATGTGTCCTCCTCACATATTGGAGGGTCATCTCACATGGGTTAGGTTTAGGGTTAGGTTCAGGGTTTTTTATTGAGTCATGCACTAGGGTTACTCAACACCCTATATGTACCCTTTCACTATTCATTTATGAGCATGCCAAGACACTCCGCTATCTTTTCTCTATGTGCAAGCTTTGTTTTATTATACAAGTTATTCAGGTTTTGATCGATTCATTCTTATGATTATGTTGGAGCCATTATGATTCAACCAAAGTGTAATTTGATCATGGTGCACAGTTTGATACGATCTATAAACTCTTTCATGGTATTAGAGCTAATGACTTGTCATCACACCAAAAGCTCAAACTAATGGTGGAGAGGAGCTCATCATGTTAAACGATTGTTACGCCAATACCCTCCCGCTACATGATGGAGCCGGTATACACCCAATCATGCCCAATAACATTAGGAGGCAATGACACCAAGAATTTCTCGAGAGGTCACCCATCCCAGCACTACTTTGGGGTTTGGCGTGCTTAATCGCCTCAGTATTAGAGCTACACGACTTGCCATCACACCAAAAGCTTCGAACTATGTGATCATGGTGCACAATTTTCGATACGATCCATCAACTCTTTCATGGTATCAGAGCTAAGATCGGGTAAATGTGCACTCATTTTTTTGAGTTGTGATTACTCTTGTTTTTTCATCTTTTTAACTCCTCATGCAAGTTTTGATCATTATTTTCGGTTTTTCTTTGCTAACGTATCTAACATTCTTACTCGGAAAGTTTTAGGTTTGCTTGTTCTTTGTGCATGTGCGAGATCTTTTCAATTTTTTAGGTTTTTTCACATTACTTTTAGCTAAGCTAAATCTAGCATATCGATTAAAAACGGAGGGTATTTTCTTCTAGTTTTTATTAAATTCTTGAATTGCATGTGAATTTTTTATAAAAAAATGGTTTTGTTTCTCTCTGTGCTCTGTGTTTTTTGCATGGTTTTGCAGAGATTCACAAAACTCGTGATTTAAGGCTCGCTCTATTCGTTTGGGTGTGTTCGCCTCTTTTTTAGGGTGTTTTGAGTTGTTGGACTGCGTGCACATTTTTACGGTTCGTGGACGTTTTTTTAAGTTCTTGGACTGCACATTTGTTGGATTCTTTGGACTCCTTGTGGTTCGTGGTCCCTTTGGACTTCTCGTGGTTCATTGTCCCCGTCTTTACCCTACCGGCCTTGACCTAGCCTCTTGACCACTCCTCTCTGTTGGCCGCTCCTCCCACACCGTGATCCTTGCGCTTGCATGTCGTGGCCTCCTCCTCCGTAGTTCCCACTTTCCTTTGGCACCTTTTATTACTGATCTTGATACTGTAGACTATGACAGATATTTTAATAGTTTGATTTAGTATGGTGTTAGATGTCAGATCCTGGATTATTGTTGAATCTGATTATATATAATGCATGGTGATTATTAGAGACACTCATATGTGGATGATGATATACTATTGGCATGGATGTTTAATGGAAGTTATTCAGACGTGTGATTTTGGAGATTATGAATAAACCTAGAAAAGGAAAATTATTTGATGATGACATAGTTGTCGATATAAATTGTAAATGATTTTGTTGATTGCCTTGATGACTATTGTGATTCATATGTATAGATGATTTCGTGATTATATTATATATTCATTTTGGACGTTCTGATATGGCCATGAGGCTGAAGGAGGTATTTGTGTTTTGCAGGTTTAAAATATCACAACAAAATATCAGGGGATCGAAGACCAACCAAAATGGAATTCTAGGTGAATTCAACATAGTCACCATGGCAACTTGTTTTGTGTGTGTGTTGTATTTTTTTAGGGATTCCCATGGGGGGGATTACCTTTACATGTGACCATGGGTTTGTGTATTTTATTAATGTGTTTCTTTTATTATTGTTGTATGTATTTTATTAAGTAATGTGTTCCTTTCCTTTAAATTAATTAAAATTGTGATGGATTAATGTGGGAATCATATAGTTAAACTTTAAATAAATCAAATTGGGATATGGGAAGTAATTATAAGAGTTGATGGTTGTTGTATTTAATTTTGTAAGAGCTTGTGTAAGTAGATTTGAGTATGAAATACTCCACCTCCATGGATATTCGAATTTGACTTTGGGGGTTGTTTTGGAGACTTGTGGGACAAGTAAAACTTGTCCCATGCCTCTAAATTATGTTACCAACCATACTTATGGATGGAGATGTGATTTGTGACTTTTAAATGCATTTTATTCATCATGTTGCTTGTTTTGGATTACACTCTCTTACATTTTATTAAATAGTTGTCCCTTGAGGTGTGGGCTCTTTTGGAGTGTGTAAGTTAATTTTCATTTCATTTATTGTGCTTGGGAGAATGGAATTTTGTCTTTTGTGTTTGAATTGGAGGATGTGTGATGTGGCATCCTACATGGATCCACATCATCCTCTTCTCTCCCTCTTCTATTTAATTCAAACTCTCTTCTTGTTTTGGGTTGTTGAACCTTTTTGCATTCTTCTTTGGGGTGCATTTTCTTATGGAGCTTTGGTTTTTTGAAGGAAGTTTTGGAGATAGCTTTTCATGTTAGGGAGATTTCTATTTTGGACTGTGTTTTGCATGCATCCTTGGGCCCATTTTTTTCTATGATTACAGCTCTTGTTGATTTGGAGGAAATTTGAGAGCATTTGATACTTTGGCATTGTTTTGGGACTGTGTTTTTGACATTCAAAGCTTGATGTGTGGAGAAAATCCTTCCATGGAGAGGTAGGAGTTTATCTCTTCCTTATTGTTGTTATTTTCTTATTGTGTTGTGTGTATGGTGCATGCATTGTTTTATTTGTTGGCTGGTTGGGTAGACTGCCTTAGGAATGGTGTAGGAGAAGGCTATGGGGAATTCTTGTGGGGGCATAAGGGAAATGCCATGGGCATCAAAATTTTGTGGAGGGAGTTTTGGGTTTGGGATCCACCATGGAAAAAACACCATGGACAAGAACTGCTTGCATTTCTTACTCTTGGGGGCATAAGGGAGAAACTTTGGGGGCATAAGGAGGGGTTGGGAGATATAAGGTTTATGGGATTGATATGTTATATTGGCGGTATGATTTTGGTGGATGCCCAATTCCCAATTGGGAGGCATAAGTAGCTTCCCCCATAGTCCTTGCTCCTTTGGCTTGCAAGATCAAACCGAGTTCTATTTTGATATGTGTTAAATGTATTTGTGAACTATTGTTTGTTTTTGGTGTTGCATTGTGTTTTTTAAAAAAAATGTGTATGTGAAAGACTATTATGTGTGGAAGCCAATTGTTGCCATGGTTGAATTACACCTTCTATTGTATATTGGTTGGGGATCGGGGGCAATGATGAAGGAAGGATTCTCCTTTCATTAGATGTCTTGGTTGGGTGGAGAGCGTTGCCTTTCCCCTCTTTTGTTGTGATCAACTTGGAGAAAGAGAAAATGTGCATGTTGTTGTCTGGAGCAATGGAAAATACAGTTTGACCATCCCTTGTGGAAACACATTCATTTGTAATCCTTTCCCACGTGATGTGGATGAAATTTTAATATGCATTTTGTGAAGAAAGATGTATGTAAATTGATTATGAAGTTATATTTTTGAAATGTGAAAGACACTTACATTCTACTCTGTACATTGGAAAGAAATGAATTATATGTTGTTATTGGTTTCCAACATTGAAATATGTAATGTTGTTCAATTGAAGTCAATAAGAATTGCAAGTTCAGTTCTCCTTTGCATTGTGTAAAATTGGAAATATCAAATTGGGATTGGAATCTTGTTTTTTAGAAAATGGAAAAAGAAGAAATGCGTGTGTAAGAATTATATTGCATTGTCTCCTTTGAAAGATATTAAATTTGGACATCGGGATGTTACAATTTAACTTGGAAAATATTTGTTTAGAAATAACTATATGCATTGGATTAGTTTAGAAACTATATGCCACACTTAAATGATAAAATTGACAAATAGATCCTTTAAAAATTTGATCACTGGCATTGTGACTTTTAAAACTGGTAAATCTAAATAAAATGCACAATTTGGACTAGCATTTAACAATCAACTTGGAAACCTTAAAATCCAACATGATATACTAGTAATGAACTCAAATTGACAAGAATATTTAAGAGAGTAACTCGAACCATTGCAAATTCGAGCTCAATCTCTTCCTCAACCGTTTTTTATCATTTGTTGGACAAAATTCTAAATTGGAATCAATTGAACAAAATTGACTTTCCTAAAACACTCTAAACTCTCCCTAGACCAATCCTCCATGTCTTTTTGACATGTTGAGTGAAGGAGGAGATCTAATTTAATCAAAATTGAAAGTTGGAAACTTGCCAGTTGGCTAATTAAAAGCATGCAGATCCTTTTTATAAAATTTACCCCTTAAAACTTATCAAAATATAAAATTGATGTTTCTTGTGCAAAGAGGGCATCGAGATATTTCAAAAAGTCCTCATTTTCCCAAAACTGAGCTTCCCTAGAAAAAGTTATGACACTTTGAAGTTTTGGGCCTTGGCGGGAAAATTTGGGAAAATTTTTCTCAGTGGGCCCGAATGGCTTAAAATCTCCCATTTAAAAATCCTTAGGAAAAATTTCAAAATTTTGGGCTCGGAAAAAGTTTTACCTTTTCCTCCACTAGCCTACACTAATCATAGAGGCTGCCACGTGTCCTCACGAGGTAGCAGCGAAGGTGCGGCACTTTCTTTGCCCTTAGAGTTTTTTGAAATTTTTGGGAAAATTTCTCATTTTTGCCCCGCCGCCATGGCTAATGAGAGCATGCCACGTGGCACTTTGGGGTGGAGGCAGGAGGGTGGACCCTTCTTCTTCCTTGGGTTGTTTGTTTTGGCCTTGGGAAAATTTGTAAATTTCTCCCGCGGCCCGCTTCTCCGCCTTCCCCTCGGACCTTGTCCTTCGCGGGTGCACGGACCCACGCATCCTTTTTCTTCTCTGTTCCTCCATCGGGTGCAAAGTGATAAATCACCCCACCACTCCATGCCCTCCTTCTCTCTTCTCCCCACGGTGATTTTTGGCGCACCACGTGTCCCTAGTGGACCCGCGGTGTGTGGAAGCCAAATTGGCTTTTCTCCCATCGGGCGAAATGCCCCAAACTCTCCCGCCGCCCGCCCTTCCTTCCCTTGTTGTCGGCGACGACTCAGAAAGGCCACCACGTGTCCCTGGAGGACCCACGGAGGTGTGGGCACAATTGGGAAATTTCTCCCACGCAATGGAAAAGTTTCTAGAGCCCCCCGACCGACCCGCCAACCCACCAAAGGATTTCCCCTCCTCTTGACACGTGTCCCCTTGGGGAAAATTTGACCCCTAGACTCCGCTTGCTCATATCTTGAGTTTCTGGAGGAGTTAGGAGGACTTATTTATATCACCGAAAGGTGAGAAAATTTCCTATCCATTGGGAATGGTTTAGGGAAATTTTGGAAGTGTTAAGTATGAGAAAATCTAGTTGAAACTCTGAGCACTGTTAGAGAGTGGGTATGGGAGTAAAATTGCTCCCTGAACCTAACTGAAACTTCTAGCCCTAAGTTTTGGACCTTGTGACCTCTGAGAATTGTTAATAAAAGAGAAGTTTGTTCTTGTGGATTTGAGTTGTTCCAAAACCTGTTAGTGGTAGATGTTTCCTAACAACCTGGTTGTAGACACTCCTAATCAAGTTCTGGGAGTGGGTAAGTGAGACCTTACTGCACTATTGACTTTACTTATGTGTTATTTTCCTCACCGTAATTTAATCCTCGTCATGTCTTTGATCTAGTGGAAATTAAATACCTTGGGTATTTAATTATTTTGGGTCCCTTAACCCTAAAATTTAATCAGGAAATCTTTAGCTAAAATGTCAATGAAATCAGTAATTAAATTAATCCTTAGAGAGATTTGAGCTAGGTGTGGACCTATTACCTTTATTGCTTTATAATGTGAAATCAATAATCATTATAATGGGAAAGGTTATCAGTTGAATTTATTTGTCTTTGAGACTTTGGTTGTCAACTCCTAACACCTTAAAAATAATAATTAATTATTATTATTCCATAATTTTCTAACTAAACCTAGGTGGTTCATGGTTCTCCAGTGGGTTGTTTAACCGGGCATTACACCCCTCTCCATCCATCCTCCCTTCCCACCCCGCATTTTCTCAAACACAAAAAAAAATGTGTGGTCAAACAAAAAGGTAAAGTTCCTTTTCACGCATTTTTTTGAGTTTTTTTTTTTTTGGAAAGTTTTTTCAAAGTTTTTGGTACGTATTTTTTAAATCATACTTTTTTGTTAAAATCTCAAAAGTTTTTTTAATATATTTCCTTCTAAATTTAAAAACAAACAAAAGCTTTAAAAAAAAGTATGGTTCGTATTTTTTAAATTTCTTTCTAAATTAAAAAAAAAGCTTTTTAAAATTATTTCTTTCTAAAAAAATTTAGTTAGATTTCTTTAATTTAAAATTGTCTTTTAAAAAAAGAGGGAAAGTATTCTCTTTTTTAATATTTAATTTAATTAGATATTAATTAATCATATTTAATTAAGTTTTTTAATTAGATATTAATTACTCGTAATTAATTAAATTTATTTGCAATTATAATTCACGATTAGTAAAGTATTAATTATCGGCATTTAAAATAACGTTATACTCATTTTTTTTGTCCTAAACTGCTCTAAATTTAGCTAACCTAGACGTTTCGAACGATACTTTATTACACGTTATTGTCGATTTTTTTCTCTAATTGTGTGTTCAAGTGTGTAGTGACATTTTGGGCCTACTTTTGTCTTCCAGGAGCATTTTCAACCTTCTGAAGATCATCGGGATTCCTTTTGAATCCTTATTCAAAAAATTGTATTTTACCCTTATTATTGCTTGCGACTAGTGAGTGCGTCTGCCATAGTCTACAGCAAGGGGGTATTCTTTGCGTGACGTGGGACGCTTTTTCTCACAACCAGGAGTTGCTTTCGCCTCCTTCCTTGTTTTTTTTTCTTTGTGCTTGTTTACGGTGTCCTATTTTTTTGCGCTCCATGACACACTGTTGTGGTCTCCTCTCTTGTGTGTTATTATGCTGATTGTAAGATGAGTTACCAAGTGTTTCAAACCACACGCATGGACCCAATTGTAATCAACACACTAAACTATAAAGTGCCGAAAGCAAGGGGGTTGTTATATTGTCCTGGGTGGTTGTGTTTCTTTTCTGCATTTCTTCTTTCTCTCTTCACTATGGATGCACTTTCAATTCCTTTGCTTACGCCATTCAAATTTTTCGAATGGAGATCGAAAATAATAATGAAACTAAGGGGTAAAGGGTTATTTTACATCACCATGGGAACTGAGATTGAACCAGACGATGACAAACCTGAAAAATCTAAGTGGTTAAACCGTAGTGATGAAGCTTTAGGTCTTCTTTGCATGTTTGTTTCTCTTGACTTGCTCTTCCACATTGAGGCGTCCAAAACACCTAAATCTATGTGGAAAATGTTGGATGCGATGTTTGGACAACTAGATGACATGAGAGCGCATGAGTTGGAAAATGAACTACTAGGGTTAAATCCTAGTGACTTTGAAAACCTACAAGCTTTCTTCTCGAAATTTGTCCACATTAGATTGTTGTTAAAAGGATGTCAAGTAGAGAAGAAAGATTCTCAATTGATCTTGTTGATTCTCTCTAAGCTAGGTCTCGAATATTTTGTCTTCGTGTCAACTTTCTACGCTACAAAAGTTGCTTTGGGTGATACTTGGACTATGCCCTCCTTTGACTATTTTTCATCCCAACTCATTCGAGAACAAGACAAACTCATTCAAATGGGGTCTCTCAAGTCCAAGTCACATGCCCTTGTAGAAAGTACTAGCAAGGGAAAGAAGACTGAAAATAAGAAAGAAACAAAGGATCAACCTAAGAAAGAAACCAAGACCAAACCTAAAAATGACACAAACACTTCGACTTCTAAGCCTAAGGCACAAAAAAGCAAGTTTTTGTGTTCCTATTGCAAGAAGTCTGGTCACGACGAGCACCACTATTTTTGGAAACAGATTGATCACTTATCTCATTTACTTGAGAAGAATAAAATAAGTGTTCCTGAATCCATAAAACAAAGTGCTCCAAAGGTCGAGTCTTCTACTGCAAAAGGTTCTAAAAATGATAAGAAGAAAGGAAAGGCCCTTGTAGCCAGATTTTCTCCTTCATCAACGTGGATTATAGATTTGGTGCCTCGCACCACATGGGTTCTTCACATGTTGAGTTTTCCAACATCAAGCCTTGTGGAATGTCCCAAATCACGATGGGTAATGACACGACAGTGTCAGTTTCCGGTAGTGGATCGGTAGAGATGGATGGGGGAACATTTAACCAAGTGTTGAGTGTTCTTGATCTATCTACCAATCTCCTATTAGTTTACCAAATTACTCACCTTGGTGAAGGAATGCGAGTGGAATTTGGTCCTAACTCGGTGATTATTCATGAGCTTAATGATGACACTACCATGGTTGAGGGAAAGGTAGATCACCATTCATGGTTGTACACCTTCTCCCACTTTACTTCGATTCTACACCCACTACCTTGCTCGAAAACATGCAAATGAGGTTTTTATGGCAAAGATCGTGATTTTCTTAATCAATTTTAAGTATTCTACGCTGAGCCAAAAATTGATTAAATTTCGCATCAAGTTTTTAATGCATCCATAGAAGTGCGGAAAAAGGGATAACAAATAAATAATTGGAAAGCATCTTGAAAAAAATTTGACAAAGGAAAAGTCTAGAGCTAAGATTGATCTTACGGGGTTCAAATTATACTGGTCCATTTGGATTCGATCCATTAATAATATTATGTAAGTTACTTTGTGCTAACCAATAATTAATGACTTTCACGATATATGAGTATAAAGCTTAAGTCGAAGTCTTGAACATTTTTCAACTTTAAGGCATAAATTGTCCCAAGAACGATCCGTGGCTCTACAAAGTGTTTTCACAATGTGATCTCCCCAAATCTTGTGTTAGAAAAACACCTACAAATGGATATTTAAAAACATTATATGAAAATAAAACATATATCCTGCAGATCATATTTGAATTCCTTCCGAACACTTTTCATGTTTACACCAAATCACGCACTGAAAGAAATTCGTGTTTTCAACTAAAGTAGATGCCCACTGTTAAAAACTGCATTCAAAGCTTGCAAAAAAGGCTAAAACTCAAAAAAAAATATCCTTACATTTTTGGAATTGTCTCATAATTTCCTTCATTTCAACAAGTAGTAATAGTCATGAGGCCTTCAAAATGGCGTGGTTTCAAAGATGTCGGTCCTTATGATGTTGAGCACAGAGATAAGAGCTCTTTATATACCCGCAAACTCATTTCTATCCCATCCGAGATGGGCGGCGGGTTGGTTGGCGTGATGTGTTTGGGAGCCCAAGGTTAAGGGTTATCGATTGTTATTCTACTTTGAGTGGTGTGGATAAGGTCTTAGGCTTATTAAAGCCTTTTCCACGCATAAATAGTGGTCAAAGGACCACTTGAGGCTTAACCGCCCCCATCTCAACTTCATCCTCCATCCTTCCAAGTGGAAACATCCACGCATGGCTTAATGCCCCCTAACAACCGCTTCACCACCTTCCACGTGGACACTTCCACGAGCTTTCGATACGTGGTCATGCACAATTGAATGGCCCTTTAATCTAATGTATAAACATTAATATGTATTTTTTGTGGCATAATGCATGGTATGTGGAATTTGGGAATAATGTGTGGCAAATAATTACAAGGTAATTTGAAATTCGACCCACATGAAATATGGCGAATAAGACCACCTGTCGACCCGCGATTGGAAAATCGAACCAACCATTTCACGATTGTCGAAAACCGAGTGGATAAAACCCCTTCAATTTTTACCAAAGTATTTGCCACGTGTTGTCCATGGATGTGCGATTGGTCCAATATTGACTAGATACTTTGAGTTGACTTTCCTGTTGACCAAAGGAAGAAACTCTTTACCGGACATAACTAGAGCTCCCGATGTTATCTGTTTGTGCGTTCTCACTGCTCATTTTGAAATCTCTCGAGATGATATTTTGCCTTCGACACCATTTAGGGATGTTTAGGGAACTTTAAAAATGATCTTTTCGATCAACCTTCACTCATGTAAATGACAGTAAGTTATGGCATGAGCTCTTTCACATCTAAATTATAAAGTTTTGAACAATTGAGCCCGAAACTCATGTATGTTACCACGTGTAAAGAGGGTCTTTTGGGGAAAGCATCCCTGAAAAGAAATTTGACAAATGAAAATCGCCTGGAGAGCTACTCGTGGTGGATCTTTTTTCACAAACGATATTTCAGTCCATTTCCTTCTCCTTGTTTAATGAGCTCTTTATGGTTAACCTTCATTGATGAATTTTCATGATATACATTTTCCTTCAAATGGTATATTTTCTTAAGCTTAATGGAATTCTTTGACCATTTTCAAGACTTTAAGGCTGAAATTTCACAAATTATGGGGTCTATCAAGGTTTTTGAATAACAATGGAGGTGAATATGTAAACAATAGGTTCATGGATTTTGTATGAGCAGAAAGGGATCTCTTTCAACATATAGTTTTTATAGCCCTTCGCATAATGGAGTCTCTAAAGAAGGAACCATACTCAAGGAGATGGCCACTTGTATGATTCACTCAAAGTCTCTTCCTTGAAGCATTTGGTCAATGATTGAATTGTGTAAATTACATTCGAACCATGTTCCACACAAGGCAAGAAGAGGGATGACACCCTTTAAAATCTGGTTTGGCTCAATTTTGATGTTGAGCACTTTGAGTCTTCGGATTAAAGGCTATGGCTCGGATTCCCAAGAAGAAACGTAAGGCCTTGGAACCACAATCCAAACCTTGTATCTTTGTAGGGTATCCTGATGGCATGAAGGGATATCAATTGATGAATCCTACTTCTCATGAGTTGTATATTGAGAGAAGTGTTAAGTTCGATGAGTCTTCTTCGACTTCTACTTCTCCACCTATTGAGGTTCTTCAGCTCGCTGATTGATTCTGACTCATCAGATGATGATGTTGTTGAGCGTGATCCTCTTTTGGATCCTCCCAACCATCAGACCTCTGAGTCTTCCGATTTTGATAGTAGTGATGATGAGGACTATGTCCCTTCTCACTCAAGTGAAGAATCTTCCGACTCTGATCCTGATCCTTCTAGTCCTCTTTGGGCTATGAAAACTTTGCAAAGTGTTGAAGATTTAGTTGGAGATACTTCGGATATGAGATGTACTCACTCAAATTTCATTGGACCCCACTCTTTCTTTGCCTCTGCTTCTAATCCACAATCTTTCCGGGAGGCTTCTAGTATTCTGAGTGGGATTTTTCCATGGATGAGGAGTATTCCTCTCTCATGAAGAACGATACTTGGGATCTCACCCCTCTTTCGAAAGGAAGAAAAATTGTTTGGTGTAAGTGGGTGATCGAACAAAGTATGGAGTAGATGGAGATGTCGAAAAGTTTAAAGCGCAATTAGTAGCTAAGGGTTTCTCCCAGATAGTTGGGGTTGATTATATTGAAACCTTTGCTCCAATTGTGAAGATGACTTCTATTCGACTGACCCTAGCCATTGCCGCATGAAAAATGGAAAGTCCATCAAATGGACGTTAAGAGTGCCTTCCTTCATGGTGACCTAGAGGAAGAGATCTATATGGAACAACCTCTAGGTTATGTCTAAGATCCCTCCCTCATTTGTAAGTTAAAGAAGTCTCTTTATGGCCTTAAACAAGCCCCTCGAGCTTGGTATGCCAAGATGGACTCCTTTTTACTTACATCAGGGTTTACTAGGTGTCACTTTGATCCAAATGTTTATATTCTATGGACAAGATGACTCCATACTCATTCTTGTTCTCTATGTTGATGACTTGTTGATCAGGAAACTCTTCCTCTATTATTGATTCTATGAAGATCGCCTTGGCCAACAGGTTTTCCATGACTGACTTAGGTCTGCTTCATTACTTCCTTGGGATCCAGATTTCACAATCTGACTCGGGAATTTTGATTTCACAACCTAAGTATGCTCTTGATTTTCTAGCTCATTTTTAGATGTCTAATTACAAGTCTTCTCCTACTCCTTTTCTTTCCGGGGTTAAGTTGGTTTCAGATTGCTCTACTCCCTTGGTTGATGGTACTCTTTATCGATAGTTGGTGGGGAGCTTGATTTACTTGACTCACACTCGATCGGATTTATCATATGTTATTGGGATCATGTCTCAGATTCATGCGAAGAGCCACATGAGCTGCATTGGAAAGTAGCTAAATGGATCCTTCATTATGTTTGTGGCACTTATACTGATGGCATTCACTATCATGGAGGGGTAGATATCGACTTAATTGGGTTCACAGATTCTGATTGGGCCGGTGACTTAGATCATCAGAAATCTACTTCTGGCTATAGTTTCTCTCTTGGTTCGGGTCCTATTAGTTGGTCTAGCAAGAAGCAGAATGCAATTGTGATATCATCTACAAAGAGGCAGAATACATAGAGGAGTAATTAACGCTGCCACAAAAGCTATTTGGCTATAGGGTATTCTGACAGAGTTTGGCATCCACTTTCGGTGGCCTACCATTATCTATTGTGATAACATGAGCACTATCTCTATTTGCAGAAATCTAGTTTAGCATCAGCGGATGAAGCACATTGAGATCCATATGCACTTCATACGAGATCTTATTCATGATGGCATCATCGACATTTAGACAGCTGATCAAATTACAAGATTTATTTACCAAGCCCTTCACTGAGATGAAGTTTCTTCACTTACGGTCTCTTCTTGGGGTGAGGTCTTCTGCAGCTGCTCATCTTCTTTAGGCTAAGTAGTCCTTCTTTTCTTCTTCTTCTTCTTCTAGGAAGATTGTGTTTGTATATGGGCACCTTATCAGGCCTTTAGTTGTCGGGCCCCATTAACACATCTTTCTTAGTTGTTTAGGAGTGTCTTCTTTTTTGTCTGACTCATCATAGCCACTACCCCAGCTTCGATGAAGGGGGTGTTGGTGTGAGTTATCCTATGTGTCCTCCTCACATATTGGAGGGTCATCTCACATGGGTTAGGTTTAGGGTTTGTTATTGAGTCATGCACTAGGGTTACTCAACACCCTATATGTACCCTTTCACTATTCATTTATGAGCATGCCAAGACACTCCACTATCTTTTCTCTATGTGCAAGATTTGTTCTGTTATGTAATTTATTCAGTTGTTGATTGATTCTTTCTTGTGATTATGTTGGAGCCATTACGATTCAACTAGAGTGCAACTTGATCATGGTGCACAGTTTCCGATACGATCCGTCAACTCTTTTAACACATAGGGCGCTCGGTCATTGATCCCTATTTCAAATACTTTATATTGATTTTCTTCATATTAAATCAATTCAAAACTACTTTTCTCCAAAAATAAACACACGAAATGAAAATGTTGATATGGCATGATCATACACTACACAATGATATAATTTTTTTATGCTACTGACATACCTACATATATCTGTGTGCCCCTAAAATTAGGTGCACGGTTATAAGGTCCCTCTCCCCTATCTACAATTTTTTATTATTTATCTACCATTTTGAATATGATCCACCATAAATATGCATGTCGCTTTAGCTTTCCCTTTGTTAGGAATACTTTGCTTAGTTTTCTCTCACACACACATATTGTTATTATTACGTTGTAAAAATCTGCTCAACACTCTTCATTTAATATCAGATCGAGTTATGACCCCTATGAAGAGAATATCTTTTCCATTTATCATGAGAGCCGTTTTTATAAATCTACATTTTTGCTCATTCTTTATGAATTGTTGGGCAATTATCCTCAAATTTAGAGGCGCTTAACTCAAGTTTTAAAGCAAGCTTGTGGAAATGTTGATAGATTGATTTACTCTAAGAAACACATTGCTCTAATAAATAGATTTCTCTTTTGTGTAACTCTCAATTGTGGATAACTTAGCATGCCTCTTCCTGTAATCTATCCACCGATGTGGTGAATTTGAGTTTGAGATCTCATCTTGAGTTTCATAATCCTCCAATGAAACTCATTCAAACTATTTTCTCGCCATTTAGTAGATTTTCCAACAAAAGCTTATAGTTTCCAAATTTGCCTCATTTTGATTCATTCCACACCTTATCCCACAAGGCATGGCCACAAATGGTTAACCCAAATTTCTACAATACAATTGGAGCATATGCATTTGACATGGTAGAGCTTAAACGACTACGAGTTGTATTACTCGACATGTATTGGTTTTGTGTCAAGTTGTTATCATTTTGTAGGGAGAGAGGGCTTAGTAGTGGTGCACCATAACTTAAGGGGTCCATAAAATCAATTTTATACCACATGGGATCCTAATTTTTCACTAACATTCATTTGAATTTTTTTAACTTGTATTTTTTTAGTGTTTAATTGGAGGGAAAGATATATTTTGAATTGATTTAAAATAATAAATTTGAGTCTCAACGCAGTGGTTACATTGACATTACACTATTCATCAAGGCTCGTATAAGGTTGGATGTGATCCCACTTATATGGGTGTAAGTTTAACCGGGGTCCGAGCTATGGGATGTTATGATCTTGGTATCAGATTCACTAATACCTCGAGGTTTTGGTATAATGGTTTGTTACATTATTGGCTTTTGGATTATATTTAATTGTAGTTTGTGTTGTGATAAGTGGTCATGAAATTATAAGTTGTTATTCATGATGTGTTTAGTATCTAAATATTATTTGAAATCTTATTTTGTAGAAGTGTGTGTATTAAGTCTAGAGTCGAGTCAATGAAATCATCAAAAGTTTATTCTAAAATCATTTTGTGAAGGGAGTATTCATATTGTTTTATTATTTCAGTTTTTAGCCTTGATGTGTAATGTTGAGGTCTTAAAAATTCAAGTGTATGTCCTTATGGTGTCTTTAAGATTAAATAATCAAATACTTGTTATTTTCAAAATCTATTGTCTTATTTTATCATGGTCCATATTAATATTGTGTCATCAAAAGAGCCGATGGAAAGTTAGTCAATATAAAATTATTCTCGTCCTTTTCTAGTTGTTTTGTAAATTATGGGGAGGGAAGTAAACAATAATCACAAAGTGGAAACAATGCTACAAGGTCACATTTGGCAAGTAAGCAGCGTTATTCACTGGAGGACGAAGGCACGTGAGGAAGGAGGTCGATCAATGACCTCTCATCAATCACCAACGATGGAGTCGCACGGTAGATTTAGTGGAAGTTTGTTTTTTTCATTGTTTTTCATTAATTCGGTTGTTGTGTGTGAGAACAAAAGCAATATTCTATTCATATTTGTAATAAGTGAGCATATTATCCTATGCAAGGCCATGATGTGTAAATATAGTAGAAAGATAAAAGCATAAGGAGAAAGCAACATCATGATATTTTGGTTTTAGTTTTCCTGTAAAACCATCCTTGTAGGTTAATGGTTTTCTGTAAAACCATGTTTGGGTTATCGATTGTCCTATAAAACCATTTATATGTTTGGGTTGTTGGTTTTCCTATAAAACCATTTGTATGTTTCAGTTATTGGTTGTCTGGTAAAACCATTTGTATGTTTGGTTGTTGGTTAGCCATTTGTAAAACCATCTTATTGTGGTTATTGGTAAACACAGGGGGTTCACTTAGTAAAAGTATGTTATAGCACGTTCGTTCGAAGGGTATTAAAGAATAACCTTAATGCTAGTTTTTAACTCGATTATTCAATTTGATAATACCAACTCTCGTTATATTATTAGAATGAAAATACCCCTATTTTTCCATGTACTTTACTTACCCATTTTTCCATTACAATTTTATTTACCCCTTTTTATTTCTACCCTAATATATCAAATAGAAAATATATCATGTTTCTCACTCAATTATTATTTTCTTAATATACATTTTCTCTCGAAAGAGAGTTTGAATCCATTCAAGACCTATTAAAAATTACCTTATAAATGTTAATCTTTAATCATTTATCAATAGTTCTTCAAATAATTAAGATGGTTAAATAATATCACTTGTGTTGAAAAGCGTACTCAATCATAGTTTTCTATCATCTTATTATTTCTTGGTTAAGAATCTCTTAATTGAGATTTCCTTATTCGAAAGAGATTATAATTTAACTTTATGACCACACTCCTTTTACAATTTTAAGGTATTTAGTTTTAAAAACTAGGGTTCAAATACTTTAGTTTTATATTAAAATTAAACTTCCCTATCATTTGGTCCATCTTTCTAACCTACCCCTAATATTTGATTCAAAATATTAATAAATTAAACTCTTTCACCCCTCATGTCTATCGGTATATTGACTTTGCTTTTATCAATTTTAATTACCTCAATATGAATGAACATGTTAGGATATTGCCTAGCTAATGAACCCCCATGTTGGTAAACCATTGTTGGAGGTTGTTGGTTGTCTGAAAAACCATCCATATCATGAGAATGAGAGGCAACAAGCTACAAAAGAAGTGTGACTATGTTTTCCCCATGCTCGCACTAAGGGGGAATGTTAGGAATGCTTTGTTTAGTACTCACATGGATATGGGGTGTGTGTGTGTGTGTGTGTGTGCTTGCATGCGCACATAATAACTTATGTAATAATATAAGTGAAATATAATAGTACAAGTTGTTGGAACAAATCATACATCTTTAGGAGAGTTGTTTTTGAGATAGTTCAATCTCCTATTTTATAGGGAAAATGTTTCATATATGTGTGTAATAGTCAACATGTAATCATATACAAAATTATTATTATGATGTAAAAAAATTATTTGCACTCTTCATTAACCTTCTTAGGGTCCTCGATTAACTCATTCAAAATGATTCTCCAACTTTTTCTCCAATCAATTAGATGCTCATGACACAAACTTTCTAAATAATTTTAGATATATGTATACATGATCTCCCTCCAATCTTCAAAATATCTTTTAGTTGACCATCTGTAAGTTCTTCATCCAATTCTTCCTCATCGATCTCTAGTGTTTCATTGTCATTTGAGTCATCAACTTGTTTTCTCAATTTCATGGCTTCTAATATCTCATTGAGACCTCTCATCGGATCTAATAATTTAACCATATTCTCAATTTATTCTCAATCTAACATGAATTCTCATGTGTCATCCCAATTACACACACTTCCACATTAACAAAATACTACAATCTACACCTTCTACACAACAATATAAGTGTTGGAATATGATTACACTACTTTCTATCCATGCTCTCAAATTTGAAAAGTAATTACCAAAATCATTGACTAAAAATCTTTATGATATCAAATTGACGAACTCATGATTAGAGGGTCTAATAAAAGACCTTCTTGAAAAACTCAATCAACATATTTATTTACACAAGATGACATTGTGCATGCAAAAGTCCAAACATGGCTTGAAAGAAACAATAAGAATCAAGTGACACCACACATTATAATCTTATTAGAGTGTTAGAATAAATACTCTACAACATCCATAAAGGGACACAATCTAAAGACTACAAATCCTAATTTCTATTGTTGAACTCAACTTTGAACTATCACAAAACTATCCCATGATCATGCTCAAGTTTAAGCTTGAGTTCTAGGTATTCTTAAATGTCCCTTAAGATATTTTATCCCTTTATTTATAGTGGATGTACCATGTGAGATTAAATATTCCTTTTCTAATAAATGTGTTTGTAAACATATTCTCCAATTGCAAAAGCCCCATAATATGTGTTGAACCAATTTACAAGTTATCACTCATGGTGGGTTTCTATCTCGATTGCAATACTTCCAACTACTAGGTTATTTAGTTTCAAAGAAGATAAATTAGGTGACATGTACTTAAATTGACATCTCATCACCACATGTGAGAGTAGGAAAATACAAGGTGTGAAGAGTTTCACACGAGAGAGAAATATATGTTGCGGAAGACCTTATGTGGGATTCCTCCCACAAAGCTCCACAACATAGTCTAAAAAAGTTGGTTGTGAAGGACTTTTTATTATAGAAGTACATAATATGTGTGACCTATCTTATTCTCGCACCATCAAAAATTGTGTGCGAGATTAATACATATATACTAAGTGTTTTTGTAAGTACAAAATAGCTCTTGAACATAAATGCTCATTTTGATTATTTGTGTAGAGTTTGTTATATATACGAGAGGGGATTAAGGCCTAGGAAAACTAGGCAACTACCTAGGGCACTAACATTTAGTGGGGCGCTAATTTATTTTATTTTATTATAGTTTTTATGAAGAGTAGATCAATTTATTAGTTCCATATATGCTAGTAGTAGTTAGTGTCTAACCTTACATACCAATTCAATTTGCTCCATTCAAAACAAAATCAAAATTAAATAAGTCTATTAAGAATAAGAACAAGATTTTTAAAAATTCATACTCATGTATTTTTCAAGATTGTTTTGAAGTCTTAGAATTGTTTTTAAAGGAGAGATCTTGTAAAGAACATGGGAAAAATCAGGAAATATATGAAAAAGAAAGGATTATGATAGACTATATGTTAGAGACTTGTGGGGATTTTGCGTAGTAGAGGTATAAATAAATTTTCGGAAGTTTTCATCATATAGAGAAACATAACATATCAAGTAATATAGTATTTAGTTGTTAATTATTTTTTCTACTATATATGTTTTTTTTATGTGTTAGGCTCTAATTTAAGTAACCCTTGATTTGGCCTTGTATATATAAAATTATAGAGTCTATTTATAGTTATTTAAGAACATAAGATCTCTAACACGGGCTTGTCATGAAGTCTCGTTGTTGGATTGATTTTCAATTTTATCTTGAAAACATTAAGAAATTGATTTGTATTGTTTTGTTTCTATGGAGGTTTAAGTATGTGGGTTTTATGAAGAGATGAGTTCTTCTTAAACTTTGTTGGATAAGTGTATGAACTAAGTATTTTGATAAAGTTTTAAGTAAACATAAAATAATCATGCCTTACGTTTTGTTTGTATTGTTTTATTTGATCTATACATTATCAAGCCAAGATATTTTCCCTCGTTATACTCTTATAAAAATAAATCTATTACAAAACATTATAGTCCACAATTACAATTATAATCTTTTGGTCAAACTAATATCTAGTAATATTGTTAAATTTCAATATACTTTGCAGGCATTTAATATAGCATTCGATAGGAAGATTGGATGGTGGGTATCAATGGCTTTGTCAAGATGTTATAAAACTGTAATGTTGGATGCATTTCAAAAATGTTCGCACTTGCAAATGATTGGATATATTTACTCAATACTCATGAATATATGTTTGCAGCTTGAATACTTGGAACAGTAAAGGGTGAAGGATTTTATCAAGGATCAATATTCAGAGTTCATCAGCTACTCAATATCTGTTTGGATACAAAATATTACAGAGATGGATGTCTTAAATGATGAGGGAGATGAGGAGGCATTCTGCAAGAGTTTAACTAATCATTGGGAGGATCATTTTTATTTTTTGGGGATGAGGATCCAAAGAGCTTCAATTGATATCAATTAATTCAATCTGATATGATAATAATTGTGTTAATTTTTTTGGGTGTCGGTTTTCAAATATCTTGATAGTCTTTTCAATAAAAAAAAAAAAACAATATCTTGATAGTTTCAAATATGACATTCTTTTCCGGATATTTTTATAATAATTATCAGGAAAAGAGACCATTGTAACCCACAAGTAGGGTAGTATTTGTTATGGGGATGAATAGTAAATGTAATCTATTATTTTGGGCTTGTCACTCTAGGTTTTAAGAGTGTGTAGTGTATGCTCATTCACAATTACCATCAATGTGGGACTAACTCAATCATGCATTTTACATTAAGTTGATGGCTTCCATAAATAATTTAATTTGATTAATATTGATTCACTTTATAGACACTATTGTCCTCAAGGTTAATATTCTTAAATCGAAACCATGTCTCCCAACACTCATTTAATATTCGATACTCAATTTTATCTAAAAGTATTCACTTTAATTCATAAAAACTACCAAAATTTTCTCTCTAATAATGCTAGAGGCATTCTTAGCAAGGTTGTAATGGAGTGGGTTATTCAATTTTATTCTCGACATTAAATTTGACGTTCATTTGACCGTCATAAGACAATTCATTCATAAATTTGACTTCTGTTAGACTCTCACTTAAATAATTTTGTTTCTTTTTTGACAAGTCAATAAAAAAATAGGAATATCTTAACCATGTAGTAATGTTTTGGTCTTCTTTTCTTGAATAGATATTTTTGAGACGAACACGTAGCTAAATGAAAATACACTAAAATAAAAATACACAAAATGGTTAAATGACTTAATAGAATAAACCTCTAAACATATAACTTCAAAAAAATTTAAAGTGATTAAAATGCACATAAGTTATGTAATCTAAGTAATAAAAAACCACCTTACCCATTTGAATATATATAGGAGGGCCCATTTGAATTAATGTGTTGATAAGAAGTAAAACTTACGGAAAGGAATAGCATGAGACTGCAATGTCCAAATGTTAGTCAATTAAAAAGCAAATCATAATGAAAAATGAATGATGGAGAACATTAGAGAGAATGTTGTTATATAAGTCAACCCATTTTGCATTATTATTTTTGCACGGATCTGAAACCAGAACAGACAACATGATAGCTAGTAGTGTTATAAGTAACACAATCATCCCAACAAAATAAAAACAAAAACAAAAGCATGTAAGTAACGTCACCCAAACAAATCCCATTAAATTCTCTACATTAAATGCAAAGGGATTTTAACAAGTTCATTAACTGCTCTGGGTTAGTTATATTGTGAGAGGGACCCTAAATTAGAGGGACGGCGCTAGATTCGGCCGAGATCCCCTTCAACGCATGCGCCGCTAAATAAATGTAACACAAAAATAATATCTTGCAACTTATAATTTGTCGGCACTTGGGTTGGTAAGCAAGACGAGGGTTGAGTTAGGTATTCAGTCTATTTTATTTTAATAGTGGATATTCTTGACTCTTTTCTATTTTAAATTATATTAAAAAAAAATCTTATTTTGATTGTAAAAATATTATAAAATGGCATTATATAAAATAAATTATAAAATATTAAATATGTTTCGAGATTATATAGATAATAATTTATAAAAATAATTTCTTAATAGAGAAAATACTCTAAGGGTTACTATTGTATTTGTAATAGTTAGACATAACAATTGAGGTTATATGGTTATGGATAGTTGTGTAGTACTTGAACAATATCTCCTAATAGTATAAATTATTCTCGCTTAATTTATCTAAAAGTCAGTTTATAATTTTATGGACTTTGGAAATATAGAAATTCTAATATTTTAATATTGTTCTAAATCAAAGATTTAATGTTTTTATAATCAATGAAAATAATATAGATTATTATTATTAATGGAATAATTATGTGTAGTTTTTATAATTATATTTTTTCAAGGAAGTCAGATGTGTTGTTCTCTTTACAATTTTGACTCGGAGTCTCTCAAGAAGATGTAATGTTTTCATAGTCCATGGAAATAATGGGGTTTTTTTGGGAACAACCATGCATAGTTTTTTCAATCACACTTTTCAAGAAACCCAAATTTGTTGTTCTCTTTGCAATTTTAACTCTCATATCCCTCGAAGCTTAGCCTTAATATATGTCTTCATTCTTTAAAAATTTATTATACAAGTTACATTGATTAATTATCATTATTAATATTATTTGGTAAATTTTAATATGATAAATTCTCTCAATCTAGTTATAGTCGAGCTCCAACACAAGTATGTTTGTTGACCACATTTATATATAATGTTGTTGTAACCTTATTCATTTACTCGTTATATACGTACTCTCATGTCTACTAATAGCTTTTAAACAAAAATGATAATCTTTTTAAATAAGAAAAAACTTTATATGACACTTGGTATAAACATCAAATTTAAACTTAAAATTATCTTATAATCAAACGAACATCAAACTTAAAATAAATTATACATATTATTATAAATTATATCTATCATTGTAAATTATAATTATAAACATAAATGCATATTATTTGATTAACTTGTAAATTAACCAATATTTGATCTACCAAAAATATCTCACATCATTAAAATTGTATTTGATAAACCATTTAAAGCATAACCCTTCGATTTAATATATATATATATATATTTTGATAAGGGTAAATGGTGAATTTTTAAAAGACTTTACATCTACACAACAAAGATATAAACGCTCATACCTACTCAACAAAAAAAAAGAAACAACAAACAATCAATCCTCAACAAAATTATACCCTCAAAAAGAATGAAAAACCACCCTCAAAGAAACATCACGCTTTGATCGGCTATATCTCGATCTGGCAATCTCCTTCAACTTAACGCTCCTCGTTAGTCTAATACAACACAAGTCCATACTAAGTTCTTTCTTAACTTTACCTTACTACATTCTAACCTTCTAACACTCCTCATCGACAACAAGGTCCTCATACAAACCCTTCCAAACCAATGCTCAAAATAATTAATTCTTACCTACATTTAATGAACAAAACTATAAACATTTTGAAAATTTTCCCACAATGCTAAAAAACTTCAAAATATATTAAAGTCAATTTTATCCCATTCCTTTCCCATTCAATATTTAATGGGCGGGGAAAATATTAAAGTCAATTTTTTCCCATTCCTTTCCCACCAGATTTTATCCCGGCAAAAATATATGCTATGGGGTCCTCTAACTCGGCGAATTTCAAGAAAACACGGTTTAAAACGCACGTTTAAACTAACCGCATTTGCAGCCGACTTCTTTTACTCGGCTAAATTTGGCGGTACTGATGAGAATGCGTTAGAACAAGTGTGGTCACTGCCACTTGTCGGCAAGTGGACAAAAATAGCGTAAAACAAGAGAAAAAGAATGTGTGCGGAAAGGATGGGTGGGTCACCGGGTAAGTAAGTAACGGAAGGATGATAAAATACTTTTAAAAATAAAAATAATCGTTTTCGGAATTCGAAAAAGTAGCGCAAACGGCCGACATAGAAAAAAAAAAGCGCCACCGCCGCCGCCACCGCCACCCTCCACTCGCCGCCTCCGCCACTTAAAATTGTACATTTCACACCCTTGGAATATAAGCAATGTATATATGTCACACATGCGCATACCATCATCATGTATGTATGTGTATGTGAATTTTTATTTATTTTTATTCTATAGATGGCCCACGCGTTTTCTGGGATCCGTCACCCCGTACCTTTTGCTCCCGGGGTTTTTATATGCTAAAAATTTGTGGGGTTCACATGGGAAATCGACTTTAGATGATTGAGGAAAAGCATTAAAGTAGGACACTTGTTTTGCTTCATTATTTTTGTTAACTTGCATGTGCTTGGTAGACCATCGCCCATTCTTATTGATATATTACCAAATTATAGATTGTGCTTTTCTAACTAATGTTGAGTGATGGACAAAATTTATCATCAATTTTGTATTGACACTAAAAAAAGAATTAGGTAAGCAATTTTAAACATGTTCGTTTCCGAGTAAAATAGTAGGGTTATGAGAGAGGGTTCTAGAGGTTTCGTCTTGTGTTAGAGCTTCACGATTTTGGGTTCTTTGGGTCAATCTTGATTTCACCTTGTTATCCAAAAAAAAAAAAAAAAAAAAACGAGAGAGGATTTTCTTATTAAGAGTTACGAGAATATTTTTTGTTTTATTGTTCGATTTTATGCTTCCTCCTTCAACTCCAATTTTAGCGATACAAATAGATTCGTTGTCGTATTGAAGAGTCGTGAGTTTTCGGAAAAGATCTCAACTACTTAATTCTTATGTTTTATGTGTTTTTATCTCATTTTTCTCTTGCAAATTCTTATTCAAGCGTATTTTTCTTACACTCCTATTAAACTATTATGATTATACGGACACACACATTCATATTCACAATTATTATTGTAAAGATTACGATATATTAGGTTTGTATATTGTCACGAACCAAGCCTACCAATTAATATAGAATCATGGTAACGAGGGTTTACATGTTAATTCCAAAAGTGTAGTAATGAAGATTTAAAAACAATATAATGAGACATCTATTAGTTACTTATTTAAACCATGTTCATGATAGTTAAAGTGGATGGGATTTCGCATTACACACCTAAGCTCATGGACACCTTCTACATGTTGTTGACTTGGAAAGTAGTTTTACATTAAATTCATTATAACTAAGTATGTAGATTGTAATTAATATCTAAATAACTATAAATCGAGTAATCCCGACCTAACTCCATAAAGGAATAGTCTTTGACTATAAATAATTGATGAGAGGGGTTTTAGAAGAATATATGATTTTCACAATTTCAAAGATAGTTGTTAGAAACAAACATAGCTCTACAATACAAGTCCAAATAGCAAGGAAAAGAAGACTCGAACAAATAATAGAAATGGAGTATCTAAACTAGAACCGTACTATAGTTGACCAAAATCGAAGATTGGAGCAGAACCATATCATACATTATAGAAATTGTCAAAAATTTTGAATTTGATTTTAAAATCCCATGTTCTTAATCCACGAGCTCCAAAATCCTCACTCATATTTCTAAAATTTTATGCAAATCTCTAGGAAATTGATCTCCTTCCTTGGAACCGAATGCGACAACATCTCCTTCCTAAAATGCAATAAAAGAAAGGGATGTTTTGAGATACATGTTATACATCCATTTTATAAGGCCCCTTGATGGAAATAATACTTTGAATACATCACACCAAAGATAATAGAGTTCAACAAGTAGTAAAATGTAATGTAGGTACCTAATCCTTATTACGTTTAATGACCCAATTCTGCTGACGATAAATGATAAATGCCCGTGATATTTCATTAAATGCTTGAATGTTACTCTAAATGAATTTTATTAATTTTGGCACGATGATGATTCTTTGTCACTCTAATCAATATTTTATTTCTTGTATAATTTTCTTTAATGCACTAATACACGTATGCATTCAACAAAAAAATTCAAATTAGGACCTTCAGACGTGCATTAAAATATACGATGAGCATAATATATATAGGGCCAAACCCGTGGTGGATCCAAATAAGGGTAAAATCTCTACAAAAAAATTCATAACCATAGTGTACTGATCCTTGCAAGACCAAAACCAAAGGGGATTCGCATAGAGGGAAATACAATAAAGAAAAAGTAATATACCCTAAGCATTTAGGGATGAAGAGGCTATTTTAATTTATCTTTAGCCAAGATATATTGGGTTTTGGTTGTATGATGGGCTAAGATGGATACCTACTTGTGTTCTCAAATGTTGGGGATCAAATTTAGGCTTGCACAAAAGATGTAGATACCAAAGGTTCTCTAGGAGCGCAAGTTTTATAATTCTAGATGGCATTAGCCCTAACCCTAGGGTAGATATAGATTTCCCGGGCCTAAGGGGCATAACATGATAAAACAAAGAATTAGACTAAAGTAAACATACATCTACCCTAGTCTATAACAATGAATAATCAACCATCCACACAATAGTAAACATGAAAAAGGGAAAAAGAAGGGTTTGAGCTACTTACCCGTAGTGTGACCATTGATGTATGATCCTCCCTGAGAGACAACGACACCAAAAGAGAATCACTATGGGTGGAGAAGGGAAATCTCAAGAAGTAGGCCTTGATCCTAACTCACTATGGTGACCCAAATGTAAAGGGATAAGCTCCAAAACCTCAAGTCTAATAACTAGATGTGAAAATGTGCACAAATGTCCAATGTGCAAGTAAAGTGAAGTTCTTTAAATGAAGAATACATGATGAAAAATGAAAAGAGTGATCAAGCATAAATACTGATGCAATTTCATGTGAGCGATGACATCGACCATGGGAAAAACCAAAATTTTTATAATCAACCATAGGAGATTACATTGACCTCGAGGGGAGCCTAAAATTAATTTTTAGAAAATAATAGGAAGTGGAAGCCACGAAATAGTGAAGATATGAAGAGCATACAAGATGATTGAAATTTTAGGAATGAGAGTAAATAAACATGAACATAATGATGGGAACATGTGAACATAAAGGGTGTAATGTGCGAACAAGAGAGGAAACAAATAAAAATACGGTATGATGGTATATTAACAACATCTCTCAAATGTTGTGGTCTAGACCACGTTACCAAGTTTGATCACACACCAATCTCACCGGGCCTCTTGAGGCACTCGCTTGAGAGGATAATGCATCGAAAACCCTTGTAAAAGAGAAAAGTTTAGCAATAAAAAAAAAAATGAGGTTTACACATATTCCCCAATGAAGATCATTACATGCCACAAGAATGAGCGTGGCATTGTTATAGAAAAAGACCGATGAAACTTTTGAATTTGAAAGTAGATGTTAAAAATGAAATGATATTGTAAGTATAGGAAAGAAATAATGAACTCCACCAAATAATGTATACCTACCTCACACTTACCTTCTAGTGTCACCCAATTTGTTTTTGGTGGGTCTGATAGTTGTTTGTAACCCTGAAGAAGCAAGACTACAAAGAAACACAAGATTATAATTTGTAAAATAAGACATTAATCACATAGTTAAGAAGACATATGGATGATGTAGCTAGGCATTAAAATTATGTTGAGGGTGAGAAATGATTATTTTTAAGGATATTTTGTATAGTTATGTTTAATATATCAAAATGATCAACTCTACCACAATTTTGGTGCTTGATATACGAAATAATTTTAAAAGGTTTTGTTAAAAATATATGAAGATCGTAGGAAATCATGGTGATATTAGGTATAAAAATTGTTAGTAATCATAAAGAGAGTAAGTCATTTATCACTTTGCTAATTGAGATTAAGATATTTTGAGCTTTATGATTGTATGATTTGAGTGATTTTAATGACGATTGCGAGAGTAGGAGGTGACGATTGACTTGGATGAGATGGGCCACATGATGATGTGAATACCATGGTAGGTCTTGTATTTAAATTATGAAAGGGTGGCTAGAAGAAAAGTACAAAAATGTGTTTCAAGGAAAATTCAACTAGTGAATTTTTTTGTGTAATTGTAAACACCAAAATTGGGTCACACTCCCTTGGTCCCCTTTCGAATAACCAACTTAAACACATTCACCTAACCATGAACCTTATACCCACAATAATATTAATTTAATTATTTACAATAAAATTAATACTCATCCTCACTTCATTCATTATTTAATTACCTCAATTAAAACTAATTTCCACCTCACCTAGACACCTCACCATAGATTTCTTCATAGCATGCTTCCATAACTAACTAAGACTTAAGTACTGACCCTAAAAACACATGCATATTCTCCCTCTAACCACTTTCTCACGTATCTAAGCACAACATTCCATTTAGACTCGGCACAAATGAGCAAAAGCTGGGAGATGATAGCCAAGATATGCTATTTTAGGCAACCTAGGATATCCCGCCTTAACTAACGCCAGTCAACCCGAAACCGACACCGGTAACCCTAAACCATCGTCGTTACCATATAACCATTTTAGTAACCTTGTTTGAGAGGTTAGACACATTCTCAAATTTTTGAGCGAAGGAGATCTGCATGCAAGTAAGAACCAAATCTCTTTCACACATCCAGCAACCATAACCAACACAACCATTGATCAGGAGGTTTTTACATTCATAGGAGCACTCAGGAAGCACTGCCACAACACTGATCGCCATTTCATTGATCAGCCATCACCACCACCTAGCCATTGAACCTGCACAATAGTAAGTGTGTCTCTAACCTGCACCACTTCATTTCCATTTAGTTTATAAATTTCTTCACCTTTGTTTATCAATAAATCAGCTATATTTTCACCCTACCACTATTTCCTTCTTGTGAACCCGACCATTCCCATCACTCCTACCCATTTTAATCACCTCTTTCTACCCTTGAGAACCTCTGAATATTCCTAGCATCCCCTAGACCTAAACCAGCCCCTCACCATCGTTGATCCGGTCTCGAGACAAATCCAAAAACCATGAACTATTGAGTTATGACAAGCCCATAATAATTGTCATCGGTCCTTTCTAAGCCATCATCGGTCATACCAGAACAACGTCGGTCTCTGTATTTGGCAACCCTGCTAATACCAGATCCCAATAACCCTTTTTAAGTGATTCAAGTGACCCAAAATCTGACCCCGACCTATTCCAGTACCTTATTTGTTTACCTTATTTCTAGATTTGATCATAGCCTATCCTATTATGTTAGATTTGCTTATTGTATTTGGATGAGATACCTAAATCATATCAACTACAGTAGGATTCTATTTACTTACGTTGTTTATTGCATTAAATTGTATTAAAACACTGGGTTGATTGCCACCAAAGAAGTATCACACTTCTTGGATCTAGCACACGTTAGGCATCCCACTGACATATATTATTTAATCCTCTTTTTGTGGTCTTGTTGTGTATTTCAGGTAGTTCCTCCTAGACAAAAAGAAGCTCTCACATTCAACATTAGATCAAGAAGTCAAAACGTGTGCAACAACCTTCAAAATAACCGCCACTATAGGTATTCCTCTTTGGCCCACACCCTTACCTGTTTGGCCAAAAACTTAAAGAAAACAAAGAAACATTTTGGCATGCCCGATGGGACCCTCTCTTGGGTTCATTGCATATAGGAAAACATTTTTGTGTGTTTTTTCATTTCAAAAATTACACATTTAATCTTCTCCTGCAATATTCCTTTCTTTTAATTGTCTAAACAACATTTTTCATTTGGATCTTAAAATGAACCACTTCTTCTTTCTTGCATTGCATTAGTGAAAAAGAATCCCTCTTCCTGTTCATCATTTGCTACATCGAATATCATATTTCAATTTGGGTTTAAAATAGTTGCATTGCATTCGATTTTGTGCATTATAGCTCACATTTAAAATGAGGGCAACCTATCTGTTGGCAAGTCATGCCCGGTGATGGTTGAAACAATTGAACCGTAGAAAACACTTGCTTCTCTCTCTCTCTCTCTTGCCAAATTGCCAAAAAATTAATATACACACCTTCTTAAACGACATCTTACCTGGGAATGCCTGTCAATGATCACACAATCAGAGGATTGACATGTAATCCCCAAGCTGGTTATATCTTTCTAGTACCCCATCAGAGGAAGGACCTCCCCACCATAACATAACCTAAAACCTCACCCTTTAGATTTCCTTTTTCATAGGACGCCTTCCCAACCAAAAACTCTGTTATGAATTCACGTGTTAGTCATAAATAACATAAGCTACAACAAATATAAAATTCACTTTTAGGACTGCGTGTTTTCATAGCTTTGTGCTTGACTTGCATTTTTGAGGTGAGAGGATATGTTTTCTTCATCTTTATTTTTCCTTTCACACTCTACCATCATAGTTGGAGTATTCGACATTCTCACGAGTGTGTCAGGGTCTCATCTATCATACCCAGGCTTCTAGGTTGATTCTTCATACAATCTAAATTCACAACACCTCATTTTTCTTCATTATTCAGATTTCATAGTAATCGACATTGACCCCACGATATGTCGTTGGTTTACATCTGACCGACATTGGTTTACCTAACTGGCATTGGTTCCTTGTTATGTTGGTCAGTTTACCTAAAGAACATTCATCTCACCTTATTTTTTGTCTAAAAGTTTCTATGTGTCACCATACTCTCTGTATTCTGATCATAGTCCTCCAATACAGTCTCCGTTTCTAAACAGTCACCGGCCGCTTTATTTTTGAAACTTTTATTCTTCATGATATCATCGTCATCTTATGACCGGCATCGGTCACACCTTAACCGGCATCGGTTCTTGTAACCGACATCGATCACCCTATTTTGATTTTTATCAAAATATTTACCCAATTTTCCTCTCGAAATCTATTTTTTCCCATGTTTGGTCTCCCCTATGTCATTTCAGAGTACATTTCACCTTATTTACGTTGATTCACATGGTGTTGACTCGCATCAAACTAACACCCTCGTGTTTCATGCTAGCCATCAACCACTCCCACCTAGTCCATCACCGCCATCCATTCTGTCACCTATGGATGGATCGACTCAGCTTATCCCCATCACCACTAGTGATGAGGAGTTTGCGATAATCCTCGATCACAATCCCGCTGCCCTCCAGTACTACCTTGCTCATTATTCCACCCGGGATTCCTCAGGACAGTTAATATACGACATGCCCGTATCTATCCCTTTGACTCTAGCTCCCATTTTCGCATTAGCTAGCACAAGTGCGGTGCTACCTTCATCCACTTTATCACCTATGGTGTTTCAAATAAATCCCACAACCACTATAACTACAAAATCTATGTCATCGATCACACCTGCGACATCGATTGTCCCTCCGATAAACTCTATGAGTATAGCTCCATCTGCACCCGCCACTTCCCATATACCCATTGCATCACAATCACCTCTAGTGTCAGTAACTTACACCCCTTTCTAAAACCTCATCCTTTCTATCCGCAATCCTTACCCCCAATTGCCACTAGAATCGTTACGACTACCCCACCCACTTACACGTCTACTACCAACAACTCGACCTCATCGCCGCTTATCTTTGGCTATGTGCCACCCACATCTATTCCTCCTACACAGTTCTCATATTCAGTGCCACCATATACCAGCATACCACCTACCTCGTACCTTCAGCATCAACCCCCTTTTTTTGTAGGGGCACCCATTCATCCCAACCTACTAACGACCTCATTAAAATGATGATGGAGAAGATGCAGACCTTAGAAGCATCTATTTCTGGCTCCGTAATTCTTTAACATATGATGAAATTTGTAATGATCCTATCCATCCATCTATTCCCATTCATCCTTACCCAGTGCATTGGGAAATGCCTAAATTCAATCACTTCAATAGTAAAGAAGACCCACAACAACACTTGCGGTTGTTCAAACATGGGTGTTACCTAATCGCCCACGATGACACTTTGCTCCTACGAACTTTCCCAATGTCCTTGACAGGACCAACATTGGATTGGTATAGTGGACTACCTCAACATTCTATTTATTCCTTTAATCAAGTAGCCCAAGATTTCCTAGATCATTTTTCAATCAATGTTACCAAGAAATTCACCATGACCAATCTATCACAGATTTCGTTGCTGCTTTGGCATTGAGTCTTATTAACCAATTGACATTCCAACTACCTCAGACTGAACTTATTGATTTTTTCACTAGAGCTTGTTCCAGAAAAATCTCACCAACTCTGCAAGTCCAAACCTTTCGAACCTTTGATGAAGCGTTCACCATGGCCCAAAAACTAGAAATTCGTGCCATTGAAGAAAATAAAATCCAATTATGGAACAAGAACACCACATTCAAATCAAATGATTATTCTTCAATTTCAAAACCCAAAATAACTATTCAAATCCCAAAGGATCTGCCAACATGGTAGTCCTCAAGGCGGGTCCACCTCATCCTTCTAATCAGGCCCAACCTTCTTCCAATCTTTCTCATGTCTAGGCCTTTCAGCTTCAAGCGGGAGTAGTAGAAGTACACTTCGATCGGAGAGCCCTATTCTTCGGTCTTGGAAAAAATTCTTAAAGATGGAGCCATTACACTTCCTCCCATAAAAGCTCATACAGGTTTCGATCCCGCTCATCCTATGCCTGCATGGTATAAAGAGCACAAATACTGTAATTATCATCGCGTTAAAGGACATAGTGATGGTAACTACATAACTTTAAAAACATTGTTCAATAGATGATAGACAATGGAGACCTTTTCATAGACAACCCAAATGCGCCAACAAATCAAAATTTGCACATCTTCAAAAATCCATTCCCTAATCATAAACCATCGTCTAATCAAAATAGAAAACCTTCATCTAGTGACAACAACATCCGTGAGGTTCACACAGTTTTTGATATCATGCCAATTGTTCCTCAAAACCTACCTACTTCATCTATTGAGGAAATATTGGCACGAGCTCCTCCACCCACAAAGGAGCATACCTCTTCTAATCCTCCACCCATAGAGGAGTCCCCCTCATCTCCCATCTCACAAAGGAACCCACACCTTCTAATTATGTCGTGTCATTGTTTGCTTCCCAACCTTCTGAACCATCAACACTTGTTATTCTCCCATCCACAAGAGAATCATCATCACCTTCTCCTCCACCGAGAGAGAAGTCTACCTCACCCGAACTATTATCTCTCCTACCCATGGGAGATTCTTTAGACATGTCACTACCTATCGGGGACAGTTCTCCCTTAGCATCCCGAACCCTATTGACATGATCTTGGCTCTCTTACCTACAAAATCTGAGGCCAGCCAATTCCCTGTCTCACAGACATATTTTATAGGGATTTCCACCCGATTTGTTCCATCCTCTTTTCCGTAGTCCCATTTTCATAGTTGGTCGATTGTTTGGATTACGTTGATCATTCCATGCTCTAGGGACGTCTTCGGCTCTGTTTCTAACCCAAATGCAAATGTTTCCTAAAGATACTTCCATAATCTACCCAAAGGTATTTTCAGAAACCAAAATTACACTGATCATGCCAATTGAAACAAGTTCCTCTTCATCATCCCTACCTCCATACAAACTTCTACCCATCACTACAACTATTCTCAAACCTAAAAACCTACCCACACTTATCCCCCCACCTGTATCAAGACCCATCACTACTTTTGGTGTTATGCCGACATCAAGCCTTACTCACCCACCTATCAGATTAGACCTAGTTGCATCATCCAAAGTCCGCATGACATTATCCCCCCCGAAAAGAAAACCCAATCCTCTAGGCCACGTATACCGGGTCTCACCTACCACACCTTTATCACCTTCCCCCTTAGTCCATCCTAGGGCCTCATCCATCAACCTTGACCAAACAATCTCACACCCAAAGCCAGTCAAAAGCTAAACAACCTACTACTGCATCACAAGCCTTTGTTACACCTCATTCACCCAAAAACCAAGCTCCCTCACCCTCACTGTGCACTTCTTGCCACCTATACCTCCACCAATTACTATAACCCCAACCTTGCCTATACAACTTCAACCAATGCCGCTACCCAACCTTTACCAACCACCTCCACCATAACTCGGTTGCCCGTGGGTAACTTTGTCCTCTCTGCCACCATCTGCTTTTCCTTCTACATCACGTAATCCCATGTCACCTTTACCCAAGAAGGTGCTGACTCAAAGCTAAATTCACTACCCTCCACAAAGGTATTCAAACCAACCAAACCTTCCATCGCCTTGCTCTTCTACCCCACCTTTACCAAAACAGATGCCAATAAGACCTAAGACCACTCCACATACCAAACTAGTAGACTCACCCATTCCCCCTCCTGTAAAGCCTCTTCCTTCACAATCAACCACACTGTACCCAAACCCACACTCACCTTCCATTGCGATCCATTAGCGGGGTCCTACGCCAAAATTTTAACCAATCTCTTGGAGACTTCCATCATCACATTACCACCACTTCGACCTTACAATCTTCTCAAACCCAAACCAAAATGGTTTGATGAAACCAAGATTTATGCCTATCATTGTGTGCCAGGACATGATGTTGAAAATTATAAGGCTCTGAAGACCGTTCTTCTTCAACTTTGTCCTCCTGAACAAAATTTTGACAATGACAACCTTACGAATGAGGACCATGCTCCACCATCACACCTGTCACCATACATCATCGTCCTTTACCCATTCACCAATCATTATCTCCACCCCCACAACCATTTTTCCCACCTCCAAAATTCAAGATCAACATGGTCCGTATTAGAGAGTTGGCCAAACCACCACCCAAATGTCAATGTGCCCTACGCATTTCGCAAGGATCTTATCCACTGCTAGGATTTTTACCCTCATGTCATTATACCTTTCATGACATGCCCTCTCGATCCACCTCCCCTCAGATTAACATGGTTCATGTTTCTACATGTGCTAAAAAGACAAAGGAAAAGAAAAAACAACTAGCCCATCAACCAACCCGGTACTCAATATACCATATGCACCCGCTCCCAAAATCACCATTTGCAGACCTACATACCCTATCTCTGGCGGGGTCACCCATCATGCAATGATAAACAATTACATCAGTATCCTCTAAATATGTCTTCGTATGATCTCATCAGGACTTCCAAATCCCACGAGATAAGCACTTATCAATGTTTTGACAATCCATTGAAGATATGTCCAATGACCCCATGCTAGTGGCCTTGATTATCACCCCTCACCATGTGGCCTCACTAACCAAATCAACTCCTCCTTCTACCCCCATGACCACTCCTCACATTACCACCCTCAACTTCTCTGATGAGGAGATTGTACCTCTCCAGTCAGATGACCCTGATCCCACCCTATTCATTTTTGTTTATATCGATAACATACGCGTATGACATGTCATGATTGATGGTGGTGATAGCATTAACATCATCTCCTCCCACACATACAATCAAATGCGTATTCCTTCTAACTGTATGCATAATAACCTAGTTATGCTACGCTCCTTTAACGACGCCATCACCTCCACCCTTGGCACTATTATCCTTCATGTTCACGTAGGCCCTCGCATTGTCCCAAAACTATTCTATGTCTTAGAGGGGGAATTCCAATATAACCTATTGCTCGATTAGACCCTAGATTTGTGTCATGGGTTGTGTCCCTTCAAATTTACACCATTGTGTAAAATTAGAGCATGAGGGACATAACTACACCATCCCCACCAACTCGTCACCATTTAAGACTGTAACATGTTGTACCCAACGATGTGCTTGTACCAGTCAAGGAATTTTCCACTACCCCCACTTCGCATTCACCCATAAACCCATCCACAAATGCTTCGCCACCTCTCCCACACCTAACCTTGTTATCCCTACTACCGCCGAAGAAGCCTCTCTATGACTATCTCATATGCTTCCCAATCATCTAGCGAGTCGTCTATCCCTACTACCTACATATCGACTACGATCCCTTAGAAGGTGTTTTTAATGCCTCACTCTAGGGGAATACCGCCTATACAATATCGACACATTCCTCACTCTGTAATAATATGGGAACCTGCACCAACACCCTAGTTATGACTACCGCATAGGTGAGGTTTTCCCTTATGGTCCTCCCCATCTTTGCACTAATCTAACATATGGGGGACTTGATATTGCCACTTATTCACTCGAACCTCCATCCCAAACATGATTTTTTTCATCTGACCTACAATCCCTTACTAAAGCTTGCTTTCTCTCACACTTTCCTCCACCGTTGCGCATGGAAAGGATTTGGCTTCGGTTTTTATGAACATGGCTTTCATCTTTGTCATTTTCTATACCACCTATAAACATAATGACCGTAGTGGCATTGGCTTTGTCACACCACCTCCCAAGAAGGCTCATGTCAACCTCATTGAGGAAGACAAAACTTTTCCACCTCATTCACCCACGTCACCATCTTCACCCATGGATTCCATAGATCTCGAATCTATTCCTCCTAAAAAATTTTTTCGTAAACACAATTTCCATAGGATCTCTGACCTATCAACGTGATGGCGAGACTCCCTCTTCTCTCCCCTTCTTAAATCTTGACATGACTTATGACGATACACCTTCTATTAATGTCATTCAATGTCGGGATGATGAGTCCATCCTCACCGCCTTCAGTGCAAAGACTCTTATATTCACCGGTCCTTACCCTCGAGATGCAAACCATGTTGAAGCGAATCAACTATTGAAATCAACATTAATACTTAGGATTACCCACACATTTTCTAAAGATAGGCCAATCTTTAGATGCTACTGAACATGAAGCTTTTACCTCTTTCCTTCGGGACCATAACAAAAATTTTGCGTGGTCTATGCCGATTACTGGTATTGACCTAAAATCATGGTCCACAATATCGTAACCATTCCGATGGAAAACCCATAAAATAGAAGCTACGGAAAATACATCCTCACATTGCTCTTTTGGTTAAAGAAGAACTTCAGCGCCTTCTCTCAGTATCCTTCATCCTATCCATTGACTACCCCTAATGGATTTCTAACATCATTCCTATCACAAAGGTGACAGGGGGACTCCACATTTGCATGGACTTCCGTGACCTCAACCTAGCTTGTCCCAAAGATGAATTTCCTCTACCAGGTATTGACCAACTAGTTGATCTCACCACCAGCCATGAGATGCTATCACTCATGGATGGTTTCTCGGGTTATAATCAAATATTACTTGCTCCAGAAGATCAACACAAGACTACCTTCATCACCCCTTGGGGGACCTTCTACTATCGAGTCATGCCTTTTGGCCTTAAAAATTTTGGTGCTACATATCAGTGAGCCATGACTTACATCTTCCATGACATCATGCATCACATATTAGAAGATTATGTAGATGATCTTCTTTCCAAATCAAACATCGATTTAAACACCTGACCGTCCTTAAGGTCATCTTTGACCACCTCATCAAGTATTGTGTTCGTCTTCAACCAAAGAAGTGCGTCTTTGCGGTACTTTCAAGAAAACTCCTTGGTTTCATCATTTCTTTGCATGGCATAGAAGTTGATCCTACTAAATTAAATGCTATTCTATAAATGCCTCCGCCCACTAATCTTCATCAACTTCGAAGCCTGCAAGGTAAGTTATAATCCATTCATTGTTTTATCTTATGACTTTTTCGACCATGGCATCAACCATTTCATCATCTTCTCAAGAAGGACGTTTTATTCAAATGGGATGATGAATGCCATAAATCTTTGGCACCTAAAAAAATACCTCGCGTCGACCACCAATGCTCATTCCTCCTAAGGATGACTAACCCTTTTACCTATACATTTCTGCCACTGACCATTCTTTAGGTGCCATGCTCGCTCATTACATGACGAAAACCAGAGAGCAAGCAAGCGAGTTTATTACATAAGTTGTAACCTTTTAGACTACGAAACTAGATACACCCATGCTGAAAAAATCTTCTTAGCCTTAGTTTTCGTCACCACTAAACTCCGCCATTAACTATTCAACTACAAAACCTTCATTATTACCAATACTGACCCCCTACACTATATGTACACCAAACCCTATCAACATCAATGTGCCACACATTGGCTTATGATTCTTGCCAACCTCGGCCTTTAGTTCATCCATCAAAAGTCTATCAAAGGCCAAGCCATTGCTGACCAACTAGTGGATGCACTCTCTTTCGGAAATAAACCCTCTAACTTCAATTTTCCAGATGAATCCATTGCTACCCTCTCCTTGGCTGTGATACCACTTACCAAATGACCTCTTCTTCGATGGTTCCAAATGTCGGCGTGGGGGTGGCATGGTGTCATCTTCACTCAATTGATGGTGAACCTATGCCTTTATCTTTCAAACTAGATTTTGATTGTACAAACAATATCGCTGAATACAAAGCACTCGTATTAGGTCTTCAGGCTACTTATGCCTTAGATGTTAAGTCGATTAATATCTTTGGTGATTCTCAGCTAGTCATAAACCAAGTCAATGGTATATACTAGTATCGTAATGAAATACTTCAAAAGTATAAACATCATGTAGACATAATTTTGACTACCTTTGACCATTATGAACTTCAAACCACCCACGTTCTACTAATAAATTTATGGATACCATGGCCTCCTTGAATTTCATATACCCACTTCACCTATCTGACTCTAAAATATTTGTCATAATACAAAGTTTACAATCACCCTCTTATTTTCCTCGTGAGGTTTACTCCATTGGAACCATTGTACGACCGTGTGACATTTTGTATAAACATTTTGTAGAATATCTTTCTGCTTTCCATTCTACCCGTTGATCTCACTCATGATGGAAAACGTGCCTTTCTTAAAAGTGTCTCTCGTTATGTCATCATGGGTGGTCTCCTTTAATAACATGGCTTCGATGGTATTCTCTTACGATGCCTTACCAGTTCTAAAATTCCCTACACCATCAAGGAAGTTCACGATGGAATTTGTGGAGGCCACTTTAGTGGTTTAGCTGCCATAAAACATATTCTTCACCTTGGCTATTATTGGCCAACCCTAAACCATGACTGTTGTGACTATGTCAAACATTGTATAAAATCCCAGCAACATGCTACTCTTCATCACACACCTACTCATGCTTTATAGGTTGCATGCGACCTTTGGCCTTTCTATCAATGGGGCTTAGATCTTGTTGGCGAGATCAATCCCCATTCTTCACAACGCCATTAATGGATTATAACCACTCATTGAATATTACACTAAATGGGTATAAGCCATCCCCCTCATTTCTACAAAAGCTGAGAAAATATATGAATTCATCAACTATCACATCATTTTTCGCTTTGGTGTTCCTCACCATCTCATCACTGATAACGGAAAGTAATTCAAAAACAAAACCCTACGTAAACTATGCGACATTTTTGGCATCCAACTTAGTTTCTCGTCACCTTATTACCTGCAAACTAATGACCAAGTAGAATTGACCAATAAAACCTTGAAAAAATTCTTATGAAAGTAGTTGATGATACTGGCAAGGATTGGCATTCACACATTCCTTTTGCCTTGTGGGCTTATCGCACTAGTATTTTCACTTCAACTGCTGCCACACCTTTTTCTCTAGTCTACGGTACCGAGGCATTCTTGCCTCTCAAAGTACAAATTCCATCCTCTACATCTCACTATAAGACATGCTCAATGACGATGACTTTCACTAGGATCGTTTGGCACAACTTGAGTTATTAGATGAACATCGTCTCAATGCTCTTGACCATCTCCAAATCTACCAAAAATGTATCAAACGTGCTTACGAAAAATGTGTCCATGAACAAATATTTTAGGTCAGAGACCTTGTCCTGAAGGAAAATCAACATGTAACTAAAGAAGAGAAAAGTAAATGAGGAAAATTCACTCCTAATTGGCTTGGACCCTATATCGTTACCCATGCCTATGGATCAGGTGCTTATTGTTTGTATTCACTAGAAGGTAAACATGAACTGATTCCCTCAATGACTTACATCTTCGACCGTTTTATTGTTGAAATCGAGTCCAATATCACCTTTACGTCTATTATCACGCTCGTCCCATGAGTGTTGTTCACCTTCCATATTACCCATTGTTTAGGATCAATGACTAAACAAGAATAGTGTGATTACTCATCACCTTTCAGCCCTATCTTCAATATGAGTACCACGGCTCTACTCATGGAAGGATTCTCATGGATACTTTTCATCTTTTAAAAAGATGGAATCCCATGGTCATTCATCACTCGAAACTACCTCTTTCATAGTTAACCTCTGTATGCTATGGTTTTGTCTTCTAAACAAGAACCTAATCCTCCTCTATAGTCTTGTCCATGACTTAAAATGTCCCAAAAAAAAAAAAAAAAGTGGGATTCAACTCCTTGAGTCAAACTTCCAAAAAAGATAACTCTCTCAAAAAGGGGCATCTCTTCTCTTTATCTATCGCTATAAATAGACTTCTCCCTTGAAGGACAACTATATAAAGTCATTGCCAAAATATAATAAATGTTCCAAAGCTTCCACATCGATAAAATTCACAAAGACCTCAAGGAGAAAATCTACTCATCCCACATAGACTTCTCGCATCGATCAGTCTATCAAAACAAAAACAAAAGTCAAAGTAAAAAGAAAAAAGATAAACTTTTTCATCATTGATTTACCTATTTTGATCTTGGGTCTCTTTCCAAATAGGCATGCTATCTCACACTAGGTTATACTCACCCATCCACTTTTGCTTCATTGCCTTTTGCACCCTAGTTTTCTCTATGCTCAAGGGACTTGCCACAAATGTGACATTTTCGTGATCATGTGACTTTCTTCACCTTTAGAATAGTCCATTATGAAACACCTTTAGGGTCTTACGTTCATAATGGTAGACTTATTAGGGTTCTTATCAATTAAGTGACTCTTTTACCACCTCTTATCATTCACCTTCCTCATTACTTATTGATTATCCTATACAGGACTAGATCATCGACGCCTAAATTTTAAAATGACTCAACCATGCCTATGACCTAAACTCAACCATGCCTATGACCTAAATTCAACCATGCCTATAACCTAAATTTAACCATTCCTATGACCTAACTTGACCATGCCTACGACCTAAATTCAACCATGCCTATGACCTAACTCAATCATGCCTAAAATTCACCAACCCATCCCCCTAATTCATCATATTCTTCCCTAGCTTATGGGAGAACTACATCAGCCTGAGGCCCCTTTTCACCGGGGCTATGTAGGTAGAACTTCGAGGGCATGGGGCCCTTGAAGGTTAGCTCACCACTCTTCACCCTAACCTATTTTTCCCTTTCATTTCCCTATTCACATCCTACCTTAGTTCGTTTCCATTTTATATCAATAATTGGAAATTAAACCAAACAAGCAACAATTGATGAACATTTTTACCACATCATCACATCGTTCATTTATCATTTTCACATTTCCACTATAACAAATATTTGAAAAATTAAACCATAACACACATATACATCATCATTTATTTCCCATGTTACTAATGACTTGGACATTAAAATCAAAATTATAACCTGACTCCATCATGCCTATAACTTGACTCCATCATGCCTATGACTTGACTCCATCATGCCTATGACCTAACTCCATCATGCCTATGACTTGACTCCAACACGCCTAATTGACCTAACTCAACCATGCCTACAAGACCTCAACTCAATCATGCCTAATTCACCTAGTTTCCATCACATACACAAATAATAATGGAAATTAAAACAAGTACACCATCCATACTATAAATATCATCATCTATATAAATGAGAAAGTCTGTGTATACATACATATGTACACAGATATAAATAAATACAAATATCTCAAATCACTCAGATACATCCTCACCATCTTCGGCACGCAGGCGGTATATGATCAAAAATCTCAAAAATCTCATATACAACCTCACTCTCTTTGGCATGTAGGCCGATATATACCAAAAATACACAAAAATGGAAGTATGCGTAACTATCAAGCATCCCCCATTGGATATCCTCCATGCCTATCTCACATGTCTCCTCCTCCTCCTCCTCTGCTCTCGTGTGGCATCCCACTAGCATCTCACCACCCTCCATGGGCCTTGGCCTGACCTCTGCTTGGTACCTCACCTGGAGCTGGCCTCCAGTGAACTAGTGGCCTCGCCTTGACCCTGTCTTGGGGCTCATTGACCCCCTGTACTCTCCACATTGTGAGTGCAAGACCTGGTCCTCTCACTCAAGGCCTATTGTGCTCTATACTTTGCATAGGTAGGGACATCTATCCTATGGCCATCAGGTGATCCTGATAATATCTCACCTCACCTAGGGCATCCCTGAACTTGGCCATGGGTACTATCTATGGTGGTGTCATCGACCTCTCCGATCCTGCACTGTACCAGTGGGACCATGTCCCGCCTCTTCCTATAACATGAGACCATATCCTTAAGCTTGTGTAGGATCTTGTGCATGTACATGGGCTGAAGGACCATAATTTGTGCTGTGCGGTGGCGGTGGCCCTACAAACTGATACACTGTACTAGAGGGAAACCACTGTACCCCATCTCCATCCCCACCCTATGTGGGACACCTATCCCTGTGCTACTGGGCTGTAGGGATACTACGGGCTGTAGTGTGGCCACTATGCCTCTAGCCATGTTAGTTATCCCTACAATATCCCTAACTATGTCACAAGGGAAGCCACCGCCCTATAGGGCATTCCTCTAAAGCTGTGAAAGTGGACAAGTCGAGCTGCCCCTAGCCTTGGCGGATTACTCCGTGTTTGTGCTACTCACTACTATTTGTACCTATCTATAACCCTAACATCATCAATCTGCTAATCTACCACCTACTCCTCTTTACCCTGTAAGCACCATTGGTTGTGGTAGAGGCATAGGCCTCTCCACATCATCCCTCATGTACTATGGAAATGGTGGAGGTACATCCTATGGTAACCCAAACTACCGTCTAACCTTGTCAATAGGTATCATCTCGTGCTCTCCTGCATAGCACCCCTCTATCCATCAGAGCAATTGTAGCTCCTGTAGCTCCTCGGCCATCTACCTATATGATGGGAATCCCACATATGACCTCTAAATGATGTCCACATTGGACAACCCCTCTAATGCACGCTTGTAATATGCTACATCATGTGTAGCCCTGAAAACTCGATGCTCTCCAACAATAGGTACCCATCGCCTATAGCCCACCCAAACCATGCCCACCTTGAATGCATTAGGTTGGGCATGCCCACTAGACACACACACATGATGTGCTCATATGCCCAAGCAGTGTAGTAGGAATGTGCAACACAAGCTAAACCGCCAAAACTACCCATAGGCACATAACTCTTTGTATAGCTACACCAAGAATGCTGGTGCCCATGTAAACTGAGTCCTATCCTCCATCATTTTGTGAAGAACCCCCATCAGTGCTCGTGGGAATCTCCCACCCTCCGCATTTGGTAGTGTAAAACAACAGATTTGCCTCCATCATCAGCAGCACCACTAACCTCATCTCATCCGGATGGGACCGATACATATCTCCATAACTCAGGTGATACTATAGAATCAGAACTTCACCAACCCCTTGCCAAAGATTGTCAACATCAACTCCTCATATGCATATAAGGAAATGGAATATACCCTGCGTCTTTATTATTGGGAGTTGCATGATCCTATAGACATCCTCAAAGGTGACTGTCATCTCACTTGTCGACAAACAAAATGTGTTGGTCACCAAATCCCATCTATCGATGAGGGCGACCATCAAACTCAGCTCCTGGACTACATACCGGTAACGTATAACCCCAATCAGGCTAACCTCTACCACATGGTGCCACTCTTTAGCTATCGTGCTCCCTTGTACCGCTAATAACAGGGGAGGAGGTATCCCTATCATCATCGTAACTTTTCCCTCGCATGCATCCAACAAACCATAACATCATTAGACCTCGACCATACTCCACTTCACCCTTGAACCCCAACCTATTCCTCAGACCCCCTACTCGTGACCTATCTCCCCACCCCAACCCTGATGACTACCTTTCCCCCCATCTCAATTTCACACCCCTCAACTCATTCCTATTTATACCTCTTACCCACGCTATTCTCCATCAACACCATCTTCCTATCTCATGGATTATCTCCCCCACCCACCCTATCTCATCTCCTGGCCTATTTTTCCCTAATGCCGACCGACATCGGTTCCTATTAACCGACACTAGACTCCCTAAATCGACATCAATCACCTCATTTGTGGCGATCTTTGGCTAACTCCCACCGACATCAACCAACCCTTCATGATGATGTCAGTCGGTCATCGCCACGGTGAAAAATTCCCTTGAAACCCTACCCGTTTTCTCTAAAAAATCCCATATTCTACCCTCCCTACCTACCCTTTCCTCCTCCAATCTTCCCTCACCCCAACCCCACTCCTTCTTACCCTACATCAACCTTCCCCCATTCCTATTTCATCCATTTTCTTTCCCAATTTACATTTAATTTTCCCCCAAAACCCATTTTACCCTAACCCGATTTCTAAAAACAAATTTACCTATCACATGTATAAGGGAATCAAATCCTACCTCATTGCGATGCCATCTCGTGTGGTGGCATGTTAGGCCATTCTGCACCGGTGGTCCACCCAATCCCTCTCCTACCTCTGCCATCACCAAATTCCCTCCTCACCTCCACCCAATCAAATCGATCACACCAATCTCATGGACCCGCCTATCGAATGCCAATTACCCGCTCTAAGGCTCACCAAATTGTACTCTCCACCTCAGCTGGGTATAATGCCATGTCCTTCTCTCTTGAAAAAAGTACCAAAATTCAAACAACTCTTTGTCATTTTCTCCAAAGTCACAACACAACAATGATTCCGTAAAATATAGAATTTTTGTTTTTAAACCCAACCTGATCTTGACCGACGTTGGTCATATTTGTGCCCTAGCCAACCGACATCGGTCACCCTATAACCGACATCGGTCAACCCTTATAACTATTTGGCCTTGTTAAGATTCCTTTTCCTATAACCATTAGTGCTAACACACCTTTTATCATTCCGGACACCCATTGAACCATACCTACAAGCTCAACCTACCCCTACATTTCCTTTGTTGCATCTTAGGAGTTGTTATTTTACCTATACCTTGGCCTTACCCATGCCATGACCTATTTTCCTAAACCCAACCTCCTTGGTGTGACCATTGACCTTATGCACTTGCTATACCTTGCGATCTTGTTACTTATGTTGTTTTAGCCTACCAAACATACCTCACCTATGTCACGTGTTTATATCGACCAAACCTTTGGTGTATCGAAACATACCTAAACATTCCTGCACTTGACCTACGTTGTGTTTCTCAACCATATCCTATACCTTGGATACTTGAATCACTTCACCCTTGTTTGGATAAACCTATCGACCTTGGACGATGTAGCATTTGCTAGCTCTTCAACCTGGTACCGTCTTGCAATATATGCGTGTGTGTGTATTTGATTTCCATTACCCATGACCCGATTTTGACCATGACCTACTACCCCTTACCCGAGTTGACTGTCACCCTTTCCCTCACGACTCAAAACTTTCCCCACCTAACTTCCCTACCTACACCTTTATCAAACCACTCACTGATTCCATCTTACACCTCATCAGTGCCTGGTTTGAGGGGGATCACCTTCACCCACACATGGGGAAATCACTTCCTATTTTTTTCAGCGTCACTTATTAATACAAGCTACACAACAAAAAGGGAAAAATGTAGACACCAAAATTGGGTCACACTCCCCTTGGTCCCCTTTCAAATAACCAACTTAAACACATTCACCTAACCATGACCCTTATACCCCACATTAATATTAATTTAATTATTTACAATTAAATTAATACTCATCCTCACTTCATTCATTATTTAATTACCTCAAATAAAACTAATTTCCACCTCACCCCACCACCTCACCTAGACACCTCACCATAGATCTATTCATAACATGTTTCCATAACTAACTAATACTTATCCCTACTTACCTTAATGAACTAAGACTTAGTACTGACCCTAAAAGAACATTCCTATTCTCCCTCTAACCACTTTCTGTGTATCTAAGTGCAACGTTCCATTTAGACTCGACACAAATGAGCAAAAAGATGGGAGAGGATATCCAAGATCTACTACTTTAGACAACCTAGGATATCTCGCCTTAATCGATGTCGGTCAACCCGAAACCGACGCTGGTAACCCTAAACCATCATCGGTTACCATATAACCATTTTGGTAACCTTGTTTGAGAGGTTAGACAAATTCTCAAATTTTGGAGCAAAGGAGATCTACATGAAAGAAAGAACCATAGCTCTTTCGCACATCCAGGTAGCCATAACCAACACAACCATTGATTAGGAGGTTTTGCATTCACAAGAGCACTCCGGGAAGCACTACCATGACATTGATCACCATTTCACTGATCAGCCATCACCACCACCCAGCCATTGAACCTACACAGTAGTAAGTGTGTCTCTAACCTACACCACTTCATTTCCATTCAGTTTATAAAGTTCTTCACCTTTGTTTATCAATCATCAACTATATTTTCACCCTACCACTATTGCCTTCTTGTGAACCCGACCATTCCCATCGCTCCTACCCCTTTTAATCACCTCTGTCTACCCCTGAGCACCTCTGAATATTCCCAACATCCCCCCAGACCTAAACCAACTCCTCACCATCGCTGATCCAGTCTCAAAAAAATCCCCAAAACCATGAACTATTGAGTTATTACATTACCGCAACAACCAGTCGTGGTCCTTACTAAATCATCATCGGTTATACGGATCGACGTTGGTCTCTTTATTTGAAATCCTTGCTAATACCAGATCCCAATAACCCTTTTTAATTGATTCAAGTGACCTAGAATCGACCACGACGACTGTTCCGATTACCTTAGTTGTTTACCTTATTTCCAGATCTGATCATATCCTAGCCTGTTATGTTAGATTTGCTTATTGTATTTGGATGAGATACCTAAATCATATCAACTACAATAGGATTCTATTTACTTTCATTTTTCTTGTATTAAATTGTATTAAAAAGTGGGTTGACTACCACCAAGGAAGTATCACACTTCCAGGATCTAACACACGCTAGGTAGCCCACTGACATATATTATTTAATCCTCTGTTGTGGTCTTGTTGTGTATTTCAGGTAGTTTCTCCTAGCCAAAAGGAAGCTCTCGCAGTCAATATTGGATCAAGAAGTCAGAACGCATGCAACAACCTTCAAACTGACCGTCGCTACAGGTATTCCTCCTTGGCCCACACCCTTATCTGTTTCATCAAAAACTTAAAGAAAGCAGAGAAACATTAATATTTATTTATATGCACCTTTTATTTTAAGTCTACTTAGTTTATTTATATTTTTAAAGATTTGTTGACTTATTGTACTTTGCACACCTCCTAGGTGTAGATTAGGACAAGTGGCACTCATAGATTGACCACTTATCTCATGTGTGCCTATTCATGTGGAGGTTGTTGCATACATGTCTATCACATGGAAAAAGTAAACTTTGACTACAACTCTTTCTTTTGTTATATATAGACCACTTTTATTTGTAAATTATAAGCTTGTTGATATCAAATTCACTTGGTTTATTTATTGAAAATATTTCTTATTATTTGTAGCAGCTTCTAACATTTCTAGAGCGAGTCCAAATTGAGGAGGCTTCTTGGGTTTCACCCATTCTTTCACGGTTTGAGAGTCGTACTCCTTTAATTGGTAATTGGGGTGTCAAATATTTTTTCACTTCTTATTTTTTCTGCGCGCTTCTCCAAGTTCTTTGTAAGTAATTAGGCCTATCATCTTGCTAGTATTAAAAAAACCATATGGGTATTTTTCTTCTTGCAAAATCTCTTTTTCCAACCCTTTATTACAATTATGTTTGCATTTATGGATGAAACTAGATTGTTCTTGTTCTTCTTGTTATTTGTAGTGAAATCTACATAAAAATATGCATTTAAAAAAGGGATTTTTTCGATACATAGATTGTTTTATTTTAAATTTTTCAGTTTCATTTTTGCAAGACAAGCCACAACAAACAAGTTGTACAACAAAATATTTTCAAAAATATGTAGATTGCAACTTCAATCACTACTTTTGATTCTTCATCTTATGAACTTTCCAAAAAGTCCATTATTTACAATTTAGACTTACATTACTCCTAGAGCATCCATTTCAATTTTGTAGTTTGGGAAATCCTTTAAAGGCAAAAGTTAGAGCTTAATCTTTAATAAAGTTAACTTTTGGAAATTTTTGTAATGAACATGATAAGTGGCATGATGGAATTCATTATTCTCGTAAGGCATTGCCTACCAAGAGTTATGGAGATCAAATCATGTATGTGACATGTTTAGCTTTAAGATCCTTCTTTAAGTTGTTGGTTACCCATATGACCCTACTAGGTATGTCAATTAGCCCTAATTACTTATTTTAGCCCTCATATGACCTACAACTATATCTTATAGCCCCATGTGTAATTTGTTTCACATAGCCCGCACCATGAAGCATAGCCTTTTGAATTTTTTTAGAGAACATATTTTCTACTCTGGAAGGCTTATAGAGATTTTTTTGCTCTACATATTGTAGTAATGTATTGGAACTTTTGGTGGCCGGGTTTTAGAAAAATCAATTGTTGCATACTATTGTTGTCATGTCCTAGTATTTGTACTTTTAGTTGGCCATATATTTTGATTTGTGGGTGAGATCAAGATGTTATTTTTAAAAGAATACATTTTTTCATGTAATTCAAAATAGTGGGTTCAATTTGTGTTCATATTATACCAACATTATACTTTCAACATAAATTTGCTATTTATTGACTATATTTGATCTATAAATTGCAGCACTTATAAAGCACCACTTAATTTTTTTTTTTTTTTTTTTTTTGGGGGGGGTCAATTTATTCATCTTAATATAGATTATAGAGGGTTGTAAGACACACTTTATGTGCCTCTTTTCTCTTTTTTGTGTCACATTTCCTTACACTAATTATTGAATATTAGGAAAAATGATTCCTTAATTAAACACAACCATCATGGTAGAAAAAGATAAAACACTTGTTAAATTCAAAATGTTTTTTTGTCATCTACACAACCAATATTCTCTAAGTAATATGAAAATTATTTATATTCAAACAAACTTGATGAAGCCATTGGACTTATTGGCATGAATGTAACAGATAGCTTGATATTTCATATTATGGGTTGGAAAACACCAAAAGAGGCATGGGACAAGATTGAAATTTTGTTTGGTAAAGTTAATGAATTTAGAGACATGTAAATGGATGTTGATTTGTCTTCCCTTTTGCATATTGTCTTCTCTTCCATTGAATGCTTTCTAGCCAAGTTCAAATCCATACTCTCACAATTGAAAGGTTGTGAAAAATTAAAACAAAGGATGAGTATGTATTTTTTATTTTTTCTGAGTTAAAAGGTCCCTTTCAGGTCTTTTCCTCTACCTTATATTTATCCATGGATGCCTTAGGCACTTCTTTCAAAATGCCTTCACTAGAAACTTTTATGAACGCCTCACTAGGGATCAATCAAACTTGTCGACTTGAAGTCATCCCTAGCTCTAAGGAATTATTTGATAACTCGTATAAAGGAAAAAGGTATCCAAATATGAATCCAAAACCTCCTCTTAATACATAGTCCACTCAATATACTTCTAAATATAAATCCATTGAGTCTACTCCTAAATATAATGAGTCTACCTCAAGAAAAAATAAGAAGTTTAATGATCTATTTCCTTTTGTAATATACTTGGTCATCCTAAAAATAGGTGTTGGAAATGAATGGAAGCCTTGGAATAAGTAATGAAGAAACACACGCTTACCATCTCTTCTTCATCCTCTTCTACTTATTTTCCCAAAGGAACATGGAAGGAACTTTCAACTAGAGTATTGATTACATTTCTAAATATTTGGATACTAGATTTAAGCACTTATTATCACATGAAAAAATCATATGACATTATTACTTATAGTAATAACAATATTTAACATATTTTAGATCGAATTCTTTACATATAGATGATTTATGTTCAGGAATAATTGAGTTGCAAGATGGATGCCTCAACAATGTTCTTCTTGTTCCTAATATATATGATAATATTATTTTAATTTTGATATATTTTTCACTTTGGAAATCTTTCATGAGTTATCTCCTCATGATGTTGTGATCAGAGAGATACAACATCCTAAAATAATGATTTCTTTGCAAGTTGTAGATCATGGTTCAAACTTGTATATTTTTATGGTTTTGAGTTTTTCATGTTCATCTCTTATTTATCATGTTGATTCTTTGAGTAAAATATAGTATGGACATTATGGGAACTTAAACTATATATATTTGTAACAATCAAGTTCAAAAAAATATTACATGGTCTTCCTAAGGTTTCTTGCACTAATGGTGTTTATCGAGGTTGTGTACTTGGTAAACAACATCAAGACACTTTCCCAAAGGAAAGACCAAACTAGTTAAGGTTCCCTTTGAGTTGGTACATAGTGACCTCATGTCATTTCCAACTCTTTCATTTTTCAGGGGCTAAGTATGTACTCACTTTTATAGATGACTTCTCACAATGCACATGGGTTTACTTTCTAAAGTACAAGAGTGAAGTCTTTTCCCATTTTATAGAATTCAAGGCATTTTTGAGAAGTAATGTTCAATTTTTATCAAACTGATACACACAAATAATGAGGGGGAATACGTCAATAAGGAATTTCAACACTTTATACAGAACATGGTATTCAACATTAGTACATAATCCCTTACACTCCTAAAAAAATGGCATTGCTAAAATAAATATCAAGACTCGAGAGAGATGGGAAATTGTATGATTAATTCAAAGAACATGTCACCTAGTTATTTGGCTAAGGAAGTCAATCATGCCAACTATATATAAAACTACATGCCCCATAAGGTAGTGTTAAACATGACTTCTGAAGAGGATTAGTTTCATGAAAACTAAATTTTTTCTTCATTAAGAGTATTTAACAATGTTGCTTTTGTATTTATTTCGATGACAAATTTAAATCTATGAAGAATAAAATTTAACCACTCATTTTTGTTGGCTATTTGTGAGGATGTGAAGTCATATCGCTTGTTTGATCCAATTTCTCATGATGTTCTATTTCATTTGGATTTCCAGTTTTATTAACATCTCCCCTCGATATAGCCTTCACCTTTATCTTCTTCATCATCACTTACTCCTTCTTCACATCTTGGGGAATCCTTTGTATTTTATGATGAGGATATTGTTGATCTTGCACCACTAGTTCCTATTACATAGGCTATGCCTAAGTGAGTCCAAACTAATTGAGAAGTGGTCAGTTATTTTGCAAGGGATCATACTAAGACCTATCACACTTGTTCAAAAACATCTTCTAATTTTCTTATGGGCTATCCTATTTTAGATGATCCAAAAAAATTTAGACGTGGAAGACATATTAGATTGGGATGTAATTATGAAAAATGAGTATTCTTCATTAATGAAGAATCATATTTGGTATTTGGCTCCTCTTCCTAAGGGAAGAAAGTTGGTTCGTTGTAGGTGGGTCTATATGACAAAATATGCGGTCGAAAGTTCTATTGAAAATTACGGACCCATATTTTAGAAAAGGGTTTCTCACAATTTCAAGGGATTGGATGCTCCAAAAAAATTCCCTTGTTACCAAGATGGAGTTTTTACACCTTATGCTTTATCTAGCTACATGAAAGGGATATTGGTGCATTGGATGGATGTGAAGAGTTATTTTCTTCATGGTGATATTCATGAGGATATGCATATGGATAATCCACATGGATTTTTATAGGATTCTTCACTTGTATATATGATTCAACATTCACTCTAAGCTCCCAAAGAAGCTCCTAGAGATTGGTATGAGAAGATAGATGTTTTTTTCTTAATTTTGGTTTCACTTGTTATTTTGATTGCATATTATACATTAAAAGGGATGCGTGTGATATTTTGATACTTGTGCTCTATGTTGATGACTTGATCCTCACATGTAGTTTTCATTCTATGATACATGATATAAAACAAAATTTGATGGAGTAGTTTGATATGACAAATTTTGTACTTGTACATTACTTTCTTGGGTTATAGATAATGTATTCTTCAAATGGGATCTCCTTTTATTATTATAATTATCAACATAAATTCATCTCTTTGTCACGCTTGATTGTAATCATTCCCTACACATTTTAAATCAGGAGTTATATTATCCTCTACCACTTCATTTAGAGTTTATACCACTTTGTATCAATAAATGTTGGGGAGTATTTTGCACTTGACACATAATCATCCTAGTATTTCCTTTCAAGTTAACCTTGTCTCTCGATATTCCTAGGATCCACATGAGAGTCATTAGAAAAAAACTAAGTGTATTTTAAAGTCTATTTGGTGTAATTCACACTTTGGCATTTAGTACACATTAGGGTCTTCTCCATAAATTTTGGGCTACATTGATTCAAATTTTGATGGTGATGTTGATTCTAGGAAGTCCACTTATGGATTTTTTTTATAACTTTAGTTTTGGTTCCATTATTTGGGCTTGCGAGAAACAAAATGCTATTGCAATATCATTCGTGGAGGTTGATTATTAAGGTACAATTCTATCTTTCAGAAAATTTATGGATTCATCAATCACCTTTGCCCGAGTTCAAATTTCTACAGATGAAGCCCACTATTATTTTGTATGAAAATTAAATTTCCATTCACATTGCACAAAATACCATGGAGCATCAAAACACCAAACACATTGAGATCCACATGCACTTCATTTAGTAGTTCATCTAGAATTGTGTTCTTAGTTTAGAGTTTTTTCCGCATGGGAGTAGGTTGTTGACATCTTCAATAAAAATTTAGGATAAAATTGTTGTCTTCAGTTGGGATTGATGCTTATGGTGAAGGAATTTATAATTAGGGGGAGTTCTTACGTTCATTATTCCTTAATTATTCATATGTGTATCTCTCTTTTAGAAAGGAGTTTTTTCCTATGGGTTTTCTCCTTTCTCTCGCTTTATGAGGGATTATTTTTACATGGCTACCTCTTATCATTTATAGTTGTTGGAACCCATTTATTTCTTAGTTTTGAACTCCTAAGTATAACTTAAGGGATGGTGTTAGTCAAAATTTATAGATACGTACCTTTTATTTTAAGTTTATGTAATTTATTTAGCTTTATTCAAGCTTTGTTGACTTATTCTATTTTACACACCTCTTAGGATTATATTAGGATAAATAGAACTCATAACTTGACCACTTGTCTCATGCATGCCTATTTGTAGACATTAAATCACGCACTTTGGGTATCTATCTAGTACTCGATCACATACTACTATTTATATGATTCCTAAGAGAGAAAAGTATTAATTGCCCTTGTCTTTGGCCATATTTGTTTTCTTTCTATTTTATTTGTTGGTATTACACTCCTTGCCCAATATGTCTTTTCATAATTTGACATTTCTCGGTCTGGACACCACCACCTGCCTAGGACTCCAAGACCAGGCGCCCCAACCTCTTTGTACTTTGTTCATGACTTTCGGGTCCTTTCTAGCCATTTGGGCATCTTGCTTTTTACCAGCAAGTCTTTTAGTGGTTAATTACGAAATTCAAACAAGGGAATCATATAAATAAAAAGCTATGTGATCATAATAAAGGACCAAGCACTGAGCATTAGCTATCACCACCTAAGGTTGCATCCAAAGGCATTATCAAGAGCATTCAAGAATCCATCTAACTTCACAAAAGGGATAAGGGACTGTCATTTTTGCATACACTTCATTTGAGGGGAAGTTCATTATTTCATGCACACATCTATTTACATCTTCTACATATACCTATTGCTCGCTATCAAGTGCAACATGCACAAGAGCCACCTAGGTCACAATTTCAACACACACACACACATAGAACTACACTGGGTCTGAGATGTAGTGTAGTGCTCGGACATAAGTTCACATTGTTGGTCGTTGAGGACATTATGACCCCTCATTTTACATATTTATTTTAAGGATTTGATGTGGTTTGGTGGTTTTGCAGGTACTTATTTCTAATTACAAGTTTCATGTGAATAACAACAAAGTGCAACGACATACATGCGATCAAAAGAGACAATAAGAGAACATCTTATGACCCTACGAAACCGAGTTCCATAACTTTTGAGCATCCACAAGTGCCTAGAATTGGTCTCTAGTGGTCCAGGTGGCCCCGACCCTCTATAGGCACCCTCGTCTTTGGAATTTCTGAAACCTTTGTAGTTTTTGGGTCTAATTACGACACTCTAAATTCCTTTTCCAACAATTTTCTAGCTCGACATACCTTTAGGATTTTTATCTCTCCATTGGAAACTAGGGTTTCAAATTTAAATTAATTATTTTCTTAGATTAAACTTGTATTTAATTGTTTATATTCAGCGATGTTACATATCTAGATTCAGGCATCTATTTATTTCAATATTTGCTTAATCATTTGGTGAACCCATCACTCGAACACACCTTGCTTCTATGGATTTTATTATGGCTCAATCCTATGGTGAATTTACTGAAGCCCATCTCCAAGAGCTTAATGATCATCTTGTTGAGCATCCTCATGATCTATACTTGATTTTATTTTTTTCTCATGATGAGGCCACCAATCTTGCAGAGCTTACTGTTTCTACTTTCATCCCCTCTTCTATTACTACTCAACCACCGCTTCCACTCTTCCACCTACTTATACTATTCCTATCTCTGTTCCTACTCCCACCAATCACTTCACTCCACCTCTTGTTTCTCATATGTGGCAAGTCTCTTCCATTGGTACTCAATATTTAGCCTCCCTTTATTAGGACCTTCAAGTTCAAATCCGTCAATTGCAACATGATACTTCTCGTGCATCTCCATCTCTGGATTCCACATTACTACTTCATACTCCTTTCACACCCACCATTTCCACTTATGCACTTCCACCTAATTTCATCACTCCCAAGTTACCCATTTTCAATGGTCATGGTGACCCCAAGAGCATCTCCGAGCATTTCATGTTGCATGTCTAGATTTTGTGGATGATCATACTCTCTTAGCTAAGCTCTTTCTTAGAAGTCTTCACGATTATGCAATGCATTGGTTCTATGATCTACCTATCCACTCAAGTAACATATTTTACACATCTAGCCAATTATTTTATTTCTCATTTCTCCATCAATATCGGCTCTAAGATATCCTATGCTCAACTCGTACAACTTAAACAAGGATCTAATAAACATCTAGTAGATTATGTCTTGCAATATAAGAACAACTTAACTAAGATGTCTAATGTGCTTACGGATTCTGAAATTCAATATTTATTTTTCCAAAGTTTATTAATGCCTCTCCAGGAGTGTTATCTTAAAAACATCTCGCATCATTTGATCACTTATGTCATAATCTTAAGCTACATGTAACTAAAATTTTAGCTATATGCAAGCTTAAGTATCAGGAACAAGATTCATCCTCTACGCACTTTCAAAGTAAATCAACTTTCAAGCCATCTCCAAAACCTACTGAAGATAAATCCACTATTAATGTTGTATCTAACAGTAAAGAGATTCAATAGAAATTGCCTAAGTGTACATATAAAAAATTTACTATCGCTCCACATATTCTATAGTTGCAACTTGTTGAGAGAAATCTTATTACACTTCCTCCTCCACTCAACTTGGACCCATCTCATCATAAGGTTCATAATTACAATGAAAATTTCAGATGTGACTATCATCAATGTGTTGGACATTCTATAGATCGATGTTTTAAACTTCGCAATCTTATTCAAGATCTTATCGATAATAATGCACTTAAGCTTCCTAAGCCTACGACTTCTACACAGTCAATGAAAATCATAAGCTCAAGATATTCAACAATCCTCTTTCAAAACATGATAAGCAAGTGGCTTACTCTTCAACCAATCATACATATCACATAATGCCTCCTCCTACATCGGGAGCTCTTGATTTTCTAGTTGCTCATGCTAAGATATCTCCACCACTCATTACTTTTTTCGATCATGACTATCATGCTACATTCTCTTTTGATCACTTGCACATTAGTGATTCTATTGGATCCACTTCTATCAATAACACTAGGGTTGATCCATCATTTTGCATCAATGTGTGTTAGGAAATAAGGGATAAAATATGCAGAATAATCCCTCATAGAATCGCAACAATAGAAAATAATATGCAAAAATATTACTGAGATCTCTTTTAAAAGTGCGAATAAAATAACATAACACAACGAGACAATATTTAACATGGTTCACCCAATTTGGTCTACATCCACCAAGAATCACTTGCTCTTATTTTATTACAAGCCACCGCTCTCTCAATATAATACCTAGATCTGTTTGGAATTATACTCAACAAACTCTACAAAATTCACACCCGAATTCAAAACACATATGTAATGTTACATTAATCCTACCATATGCACAAAAAAACATAAGTAGATAACTTCTTAAGTAGTTTTAAAAAACCGTGGGTATCAAAACCATGGGCCAAAACCGTCCCATAAAACTGTGGGTCAAAAATCTCACCCATATGAGAAAACAGGATCCACAACCTAACAATATCCCACTTAGAGACTAATTTTCATCCGAGTAAGCTTCTCAACCCTTAACTAGTTTCACTAAGGACCAACCAAAGCTGAACACAACTTCAGTTTTTCCTTGTGACCACCTTGGTCATCATGTCTATAGGATTTTGACTAGTATGAATCTTCTCTAGCTTCAACTTCTCTTCCTCCAAAGTTGTCCTAATGAAATGGTACCTTAATTGTATATGCTTTTTCCTAGAGTGGAAAGTAGAGTTCTTAGCTAGGTGTATAACACTCTGACTATCACTATGCAACTTTCCTTCCTCCTACTTATGCCCTAACTCCTCAAGAAATTTCTATAACCAAATCATTTCTTTTTTGCCTCTGTGGTAGCAACATAATCAGCCTCTGTGGTTGACAAAGCCACCAGCTTCTGTAGTCGTGAAATCCAGCTCACTACTGTCCCACCTACAATGTAAACATAACCTGTCATGCTCCTCCTGTTGTCTACATCTCTAGCCATATCTGGATCTACATAACCACACAAAGTGGTGTCTAATCCATTTAGCAAAAACTGTCCCCATGGTCCCTCTCAAATACCAAAGGATCCACTTTATTGCATGCCAATGATCTCTACCTAGATCACTCATAAATCTACTCACCACTCCCACTGCATGGGAAATATCAAGCCTGGTGCACACCATGACATACATCAAACTACCAATCGCTGATGAGTAAGGTACCTTGGACATCTAGTTTCTCTCCTGCTCTATCTTGGGACACTGCTCCTTTGATAACTTGAAATGGCATGCCAAAGGAGTCCCAACCAGTTTAACATCCTGCATATTAAACCTCTCCAAGACCTTCTTAATGTACTCTTCCTGGGATAAAGTCATCTTCTGTTCCTTCCTATCCCAAGATATCCTCATACCAAGGATTTGTTTGGCTGCCCCAAAATCCTTCATGGCAAAGGATTCACTTAGCTGCTTCTTGAGTGCTTTTATTTCTGCATGTTTTTACCTGCAACCAACATATCATCCGCATACAAACACAGGATAATATAACTTCCATCCTCAAATTTATTTGTATACATGCAATGGTTAGAATGGCATCTAATATAACCTTGCTCCATTATGAAGATATAAATTTTATTATATCATTGACGTGGAGCTTGTTTCAAGTCATACAAGCTCTTCTTCAGTTTACACACCATCTCCTCTTTAAATTTGACCTCATAGCCCTCACGATTGCTGCATATATAGATCCTCCTCCAAATCACCATGAAGAAATGTAGTCTTTACATCAAGTTGCTCAAAGTGCAAGTCTTCTGCTACAACTATTCCAAGAACAGTTCTAATAGAGGTCATTTTTACTACGGAAAAAAATCTCATCAAAATCTATACCATTTTTCAAAGGTGCAAACCCCTTGACCACCAACCGAGCCTTGTATCTTTTCTTGCCTCCTTCCTCTTTGACTCACGATTACCCACCGGTTCTCAGTAATGCTCTTTTTCCTTGGGTAGCTTCACCAAATCCCATGTTTGGTTCTTCATGAGAGCATGATGCTCCTCATCCATGGTTTTCTCCCACTTCTTCTGGCATATACTGTATTACTTCATCAAAGCTCTCTGTCTCTCCACTATCGGTGAGTAATAAATAATAAAGAGAAGGAGAAAACGTTCGTGTTCTCTTCTTACCCTAGAATACCTCCTCAATATAGGAGTTTGGGGTTCTGTTGAGGATGTTCTGAACCGATTCATGTGTCACTTTCCCATCCGGAAGATCCTCTATCACCTGCATATTCGTTCTTGAATTCTTCCCTATTTTCCTACAACTGCTGCTTATACATGAATTTTTCATTAAATACCACATCCCTAGATTGAATGATTTTCTTGTCCTTAATACTCCAACATTTATATCCAAAGTCATCACCACCATAACCAATGAAAGTACATTTTTTGGATTTAGCCTCTAGTTTGGTCCTATCATCCTTGTCTATATGGAAAAACACCTCACATCCAAAGACTCTAAGAAATGAATAATCAACTTTCTTACCATACCAAGCCTCCTTAGGTATGCCTCCATCTAAGGCACTTGAGGGTCCTCTGTTTATCAAGTACACACACTGAAGCTAACCGCATACGCCCAAAAAGAAAGAGGTATTCTTGCATATAACCTCATGCTCCTAGCACATTCCATTATTGTTCTGTTCATCCTTTCTGACACCCCATTATGTTGTGGAGTTCCTAGAACCATCTTTTATCTACAAATTACATACTCTACACTCCATATCTCATCTTTCACGTGCTTCATACACATCTTGATACACTTTTGTATCGTCATTACTTGATGATGCACTCTCGTGCTATGGTTCACACTTGATTGTTAAGGGCATACTATACACATGAACCTCACACATTCATCACATCTCTTTCTCACAACATCTATTATACATAATACACACTACAAATTTCACACTCAACACATTCACGACATATCTTTCTTTGCATATACTTTTACACGTTGTGCTCAATACCCTATAACGCAATCTAGTTCTATAGTTCATGCTCAATTGTTGATGGTCTTTATATTAAATGAACCTCATTACCACAACAATTACACTCTAAGCTTTATTCTTTATTGATCACATCTTTCTAGTGCACACGTTCAAACCATTTCCCGATGACACACTCTTGTTCTACGGTTCATTATTGACTGTTGAGGGGTATTTTATCAATGAACCTCATCTCATGCATACACATCCACTTGAGGGGCACATGCATCCTATCACACTCACACTACATTCCATTCCATCTCATCCAAAACATACTACATATCTTGGTTGCACTTAGTCTTTCTTGCATTTACTCGTTACATGTACACTTTATTACACATGCTAGACATATATTTTGTATGTCATTATATTTCTATATACACGTGCACATTCACTTTCCTTCTATCTATGGATTCATCTTTCATACATATCAATAAACACAAAGCATGGATGCTCGACACAATACCTCTTACCGGTCCCAAGCGATGGCTCATGAGGCATCCACTTTTGTACATTATAGGTGTTATTGTTTCATTTTTCATAGCACGTTACTATATCAGATTCTACACGCTTTGACATACATTTTATCTTTATAACATGCTAATGGGTGCTTCATGTGAAGAATTTACTTTACTGAAGTCTATTTTCCACCATGGTTATCTATTACATTGCTTGATACTATTTACTATTGTATTCCATTGTATGTCATTGTTTTGCAGGATTTTCCCTTTGTCTGTGTGCATATTGCTTACTTTCTTCCACTTCGCCTCGATTTTCTTGTGACATCGTAAGGGATGTCACATGTTTGAAACCTAATTCTTACGGTCTACTTTCTTTGTATTATTTCTTGTCTACATTGACTTCTTGTGTTCTTAGCATATTACATGCGTGTTTTTCTTGTTTGCACTAACACTTGTTTTCAACCACTTTTCTTGCATGTGCCTTGGTTTCTACCAAGCACACTCCCCCTATGAGGTATTAGTTTTAGCATAGTGTTTGGTCCTTGTTTGGGCTGCATACTCCCTCGGCGATGTTGCATTCACACCAAACAAGAGGGGGCATCATTGGGTGAATCAATCACCCCACTCAACAGCTTTATAGTCACAGTTTAGTATAGTTCAACACACATTATGCAGTCTCAACAACAACCCAGAGCGACTTCGGTCCTCAACACAACAAAGTTACAGTGCCTAGTCCCATATAATAGCACTAGGGTGCCCTTGACCCTTCCTAGATGCCTATGACTAGGGGAAGTTACACAAAATTTCTCGGTTTAATTTAGTTTTGATGGTTTACACACCGAATTTTATAGGACACATAATCCTTCAAAGACTCAAGATGCATGCACCAAACTTTCTTTTCAACATCCACGTTGGAGAGAACAAGATCAAAATTTTACACACCATTTGTAGTGGTGTATACACTTCGGGAAGGAGTTAAAGGTTAGAAGATGACAGAGAATTTTTTTCCCCGCAATTATTTCCTTTTTGGCGTGAGATCGCGGAAAAACTCACACTCATCGCAACTAGCTTGAGATCACACAAAAAACTTGATCTTCTACAAAATATTCAAGATCCTTTCTATCTCTTTCACTCATCACGAATCAGGTGCACATGTTGTTTTTTCATTTTTTACATACTTTTACACACTTTTACACGTTTTGATCATATATACACGTATTTGACTACTTGTTCGTTCTTCTCTTTTACAGGTTCATCCTTATGGGAAGTAGTAGTCACATATATCACACATATTTCAACATCAATAACAAGTACAATGCGACATCTACACATACACTCTCACCCTAGGGTCATCATCATCATTTTCACTTCCTCTTCTCTAGCTTCCACGATTCACTTTTTACCTCAATGCTTTTTCTTGTCTCTCGTAGCACGATTTTCACCATCAATCTAAATGATTATTAGGTATACATCTCATATCTACTTTATGTTATCGAGCATTATCTCAAAAATAAATTTGGGGAAAATTTAGATACTAAATCACACACTTTGGGTATCTATCTAGTCCTGATCACATACTACTATTCATATGATTCCTAAGCAATAAAATTACTAATTGACCACTTTGTCTTTGGCCATCTTTGCTTGCTTTCTATTTTATTTATTGGTCTTATGCTCCTTATTTCCCTCTCTATATTTTCATACTTCAGAATTTCTCATTCTAGACATTAGTTTCCATCCAGGATGCCAACACTAGGCGCCCCCGACCTCTTTGTACTTTGTTCACATCTTTTGGGTCCTTTCTAGCCTTTTGGGATTCTTGTTTTTACTAGTTAGCCTTTTAGTGGTTAAATACAAAATTCAAACAAGAAAATAATATAAATACAAAACTACCAAGCACTAACCATTATCTATCAACACCTAAGGTTGCATCTAAAGGCATTATCAAGAGCATTAAAGAATCCATCTAGCTTCACACAAGGGACAAAGGACTGCCATTTCTACATACACTTCATAGGAGGGAAGTTAATTCTTTCATGCACACATATATTTACATCTTATACATTTAGCTATTTCTTGCTATCAAGTGCGACACACATAAGAGCCACCTCGGGTATGATTTCAACATACACACACATATAAAACTACATTAGGTTTGAGATGTAATGTAATGATTGACCGTAATTTATTTGTTGATAGCCAAGGACAATCTGACCCCTCATTTTGCATCTTTATTTTTTAGTATTTGATTTGGTTTGATGGTTTTGCAGGTGCTTCTTTCTAATTGCAATTTTCTGGTGAATAACAACAAAGTGCAGCATACAAGCAATCAAAGGTGACAAGGTGCCTTACGACCTTGCGAAATTGAGTTCCATAGCTTCTAAGAAGTAACATGTGCCTATAGTAGGTTTTGGCACCCTGTGTGCCCCTGACCCTCCGTAGGTGCCCTGGTCCTGGCATTTACGATACCTCCGCAATTTTGTGGGTTTGATTACGACACTCTGAGTTCATGTTCCAAAAAAATTCAAGCTCGGCATACATGTGAGATTATTGTGAACTAGCTAAGTATTTTTATTTCTCCATTCGCAACTACCATTTCAAATTTAAATTACTTATTTTCTTGGATCAAATCTACACTTAATTGTTTATATTCAATGTTGTTACATATTTAGATTCAGCATCTATTTATTTCAATATTTTCTTTATCACTATTCATGTGGATATTGTTTTACACATTTCTATCATGTAGTCAAAAGAAAATTTGGACTACAACCTTTTATTTTTCTATATATAGACCACTTCTATTTGTAAATTGTAAGTTTGTTGATATTGAATTCATCTTTTTTATTTATTGGCAATACCATGTTTCTATTATTGTTTATTATTTGCAATAGCTTCTAGCATTTTTGGAGTGAGTCCAAATTGAAGAGGTTCTTGGGTTTTACCTATTATTTATAAATTTCCCCAAAGATATTCAAAATGTAGATTGGGTCAATGTCTAAGTGGGTACGAGATCATATTTATTTTAGTATTCATTATGATGAGTTAATGGATTAAATGTTAGAAAGGGTTATGCACCTATGAGGTAGGAAAAATAAACCATGGTAGGACAACTAATCATAGGGTGGTCAATGGAGTTGAAATATTCTAGCAAGGTGGATTGTGAATGTGCTTGAGTGGTAGATGTTGTAAGGGAGGTCAGAATTTTATACAAATGTTGATCGTGTTTGTCTACATGGGTGATCTGTCATGAAGTGAGAAATTATTTACATAGTGGTTGATTGTTTTTATCTTCTCGGATAATATTGTAGGAATAATATTGATTTGTATATTTTTAGTGACGCGGGTTATATTCTTTATAAATATTTTGATTGAGATATAATGGGTGCTAATTTTTTTATATTTTACAAGTTCCATAGAGGATCCAATTGTGGATATAAATACATTTATTTTGGCTACCCTGAGTTTTTGAGAGGATTGGTCATATAGGATGTGGTACAATTGCAAGTCCTTAGTTTTAGAGGGATAATGAAGATGGTGTGGAAGTTTTTGGATCTAGATATGATTCATATTTTATTAAAACATTGGGATTAATGGTCTAACACTTTAGGTGGAGGGATGTAAAATAGATAATAAAGGTTGTTGTCACCCTACGGGATGTGCATATGATTGTTAGGCTGCTCTTTTTAGGGTGTGAGGATTTTTTTGATGTGTCAACTATTACAATAGAGAGGAGGGCATTAGCAAAATGAGCCAATAATAATGATGAATACCATTTAGACATGTTGATGATAAAATCAAGTGTCATTTTTGTTGTCCAAAATTACACCCCCATGTAATTTTGAACAACTCATCAAAAATGGACTTAGCCATTTTTTCTAAGGAAAGTCACACAAGACTAAGTTAGCCTTCCACAAAGTGTATTCACATAGTGTTTTGCAAGTTCTCCTAACCCATGGAATACGAGATTATCGAGCATTGATTTAGGTGGAATTTTTATAGAGATAGCATTTTATAGAGGTTTGTTAGTCTTTCGCGGCACTAAGGAAGTTAACCTTCTACAGTACCAATCATTATTTTTGTTGCATGAAGGAAATTTAGAGCACCTGCAGGTTTTATGTCCACGAAAAATTAGAAAATTAGTTAAGGATATGATCCATGAAGAAAGAAAGGATTGAGAAGCTTATTGCTTTGCGGTATGGAGAAAAAAATGTCACAGACTTGGAACACATAAAATTTTGTAGAGTTTTTCAATTCTCGCGTAACTAAGGATGAATTCCACCAAGTTAAAAGCTGCGATGTAGAAGAAGAAGGTTTCACAAGGAACCACATGGAAAAGGAATAGAAAGTTCAAGTGTGACTAAGGTTGGAAACTGTGAGACACTAACTTAGTGTCTTGCAGGTTTCCCAAATGTAGTGTTTTATGATTTCACACTGAGTCATAGTTTAAAGGACATAGTTACACATAAAGGTCACACATGAATAAATAATACCTATGTAGAATAATGATAAAGTGTGAAGGAGAAGTGCAGAAGTTTTCAAAGCTACGGTGGAAGTTACAAAACATTAAAATCCATACAACAAGGAATAGTCATGGGATGAGGTCAAAGGCCGTGTAACATAAAAAGTAACGTTGATGAGTTAGAAGCTTCGCGCATTGAAGGACTAGAGAATGAATGTTTTAATATATTTTGGGGTTAGAAATGATTTCTTGTATCATCTTAAGGGTACAGTGTGGGAAACCATGAAATATCAAAATTTCGTACATTTCACACAAGAGTTGTGCCTAATTTCAAAATCAACGTTCAACCACTCCATCAACCAAACGCGAATCATTCTCTTCAAATCAGTAAATATGATGGCATGCATTTAAAATCATGTCATATGCCCATACTTATCTACAAAAATCTATGGTGATTGGTCCTTGTGTTAGGGTAAACAAAGTAATTATGTAAAATAGTTTCTTTTACCTTAGTTGTTTTATTGTTACTAAGGTAGTTTAGTTGTTGGTATGCTAACTAGGAAACTTGTAATGTTTGATGTATGGTTATATTATTATAAGCATTTATATTTGTTATTTTGGGTAGTATTGTATGTATATTGTTATTTGGTTATATTTCTATAACCATATTGTTATTCATGGTTGTTTATATTATTGCACCTATGCAACAATCCATTTATTTGTACTCGGTTGTACAATACCTATAAGTATTGCAACATTCTCTCTTTGTAAGATTGATTTTATTGAACATCAATGATATTTACGAGGCTTCCATCCCTCTTCCATATTTACAAGCTCATAATATTCATTGACAAATTCCTCCTCTACATACAAAGTGCAGCAGAATGGTGTTGTTGAGAGAAGAAAACATACTATCATGGAAATTATGCATTGTATGATCAATGATTATGGATTAGTGAGGACATTTTGGGTAGAAGAAGCAAAGAAAATTGTATATTTTAAAAACCGAGTGCCCAAAATTTCTCTTGATGGAGTAACACCACATGAAGCATGGTTGAAGCAGAAGCCATTCATTGCACACCTCAGAGAATTCAGGTGCAAAGAAAACATGCACATACCCAAGAAGAATAGAAAAAAAAAGGATATGAATTCAGATAAACTAATCTTAATTGGTTACAGTAAAGATACTCTTGGGTATATATTGATAGATCTAAAGACCAGGAAATTCTACACCAGAGAGATGTTGAGTTCTTTGAGAAGAAGGAAGAAAAGACTCCTCCTCTAGACTCACCTATTGTGAAAAAAAAAGATGATGTTACTGCTTATAATGACGGTGATGATGGGGATAATGGTGATGATCAAACAGGACCACAACCCACGGGAGTAGTACAACATATGCCCAAGTGGTATACTAACATGATACGAGATGCAAAATTGGATGTTCTACCGGATACATCCATCTCTGGACCAAGAACTTGTAGTAAAGCATGAGAAGAAGTAAAATTTTATTTGATGAGTAGAGTTGTTGAATTTGTTTAGCCCTCTACTGTCCAGGAATCCCTACAATCAAAGTATTGGAAAGATGTCATGGATGTTGAGTATCAATCAGTGATGAAAAACAAAACTTGGCAACTTGTCGATATTTCACCATGGAAGAAACCCATTGGTTGAAGAAACCCATTGGTAGAAAAGGGGTACACACAAAAATAAGGAATTGACTATGAGGAGACATTTTCTCCCACAACTAAGATCAAAACAATCAGGATGATCTTTACTCTAGCTACATAGTTTGGTTGGAAAGTTCATCAGATGGATGTGAAAAGTGCCTTTCTGAATGAATATCTATAGGAAGTAGTCTACATGACTCAACCTGAGGGTTATGTTGTACCTAGTAAATAAATAAAGGTATGCAGACTCGGGAAATCTCTGTATGGCCTTAAACAAGCACCCAGGGCTTGGTACATCAAAATTGATGAGCATCTCGTTCAACATGGATTCATTAGAAATCCATATGATCCTAATCTCTACCTCAAAAAGCAAGGGGGATATTGTGATTGTTATTTTCTATGTCGATGATCTAGTCATCCTTTGCGATTCAGTTGAAGATGATCGATGCAATGAAGAAATATCTTAATTGATTGTTTGACATGATAGATCTCGGGCTCATGCACTATTGTCTTGGATTGGAAGTATGGAAGAAAGATAATCACATTTTTTTCTCAGTTGAAGTATACCAAGACAACACTTGAGAAATTCAAGATGATGGATTGCACACCTATTGCTACACCTATGGAGATGAGACTGTAATTATCTCATTCATATCCATCTCATATGGTAGATGCAACTCTCTATCGACAGTTGATTGGGAGTCTCATTTACCTAACATACACTAGACCAAATATCAACTTTGTATTGAGATATCTTTCCAAGTTCATACATGAACCTAGTGTCTGTCATTGGAATGCAATAAGATGGATCTTGATATATCTCAAGGGTACAGTGGATCTTGGTCTAGAATACAAGAAGAATGATAAATTCTTCTTGACTGGATATTCATATTTAGATCATGTAGGCAACATTGATGACATGAAATCCACTTTTGATTTGTATTCTTTTTGGGATCTGGACCGATATCATGGGTAAATAAGAAACAAAACTTTGTTTCTCACTTTTCTATAGAATCTAAATATCGTGCTGCCATTGAGTTGTCTCATGAAGCAATATGGATACATCGCATACTGGAAGGACTTGGAATACCAAAGGAAAAATTTACCACCATGTATGTAGACAATGAAGGTGTTCTCAAACTTATTTGCAATCCAGTATTTCACGAGAGAAAAAAGCACAATGAGGTACATGTTCATTTCATATGCGAGCATGTGTTGAAACACAACATACAAATTTAGTTTTTCCCAACAACTAAACAATGAGAAGATATCTTCACAAATTCACTTGCATGTGACAAGTTTGAGTTATTCAGAGAGTTCCTCTCCTCATCCCTTGAGGTAATGAAAAATTAAGGGGGAATGTTAGGGTAAACATAGTAATTATGCATTATAGTTACTTTTACCTTAGTTATTTTATGTTACTAAGGTAGTTTAGTTATTGGTGTGGTAACTAGGAAACTTGTAATGTTTGATGTATGGTTTTATTGTTATAACCATTTATATTTGTTATTTTGTGAAGTCTCGTATGTATATTGTTATTTGGTTATATTTCTATAACCATATTGTTATTCATGGTTGTGTATATTGTTGCACCTATGCAACAATCCATTTGTTTGTACTCGGATGTACAATACCTATAAGTATTGCAACCTTCTCTATTGTAAGATTGATTTTATTGAACATCAATAATATTTATGAGGCTTTCGTCTCTCTTCCACACCTTGGAGGTTGAATCTATCTTGTTGGAACCTCTCTCCTTCTCTCTTATTCTTCCCAATTTATATAAGTATGGAACTCATTCCACCTTTGAAAATTGGATCCTCTGCGAAAATAGTGGCCAACTTCCCATGATTTTTAGACCTCGATTTGGTCTTTGCAATTTATTTTTTCCTTCTACCATGAATGTAACCAATTATGCATTATTTAAGAAATAAAATCTCATGTTTTGGCTATATTTCCACCCTATACTTGTGTTTTTTTGTTTTTTCCTCTATTTTTCCCTATTTGGCATATTGTGTGTGTCGTATTTGCATGTTTCTCCATCTATGTGTTTTCTCAATGTGTGTAATGGGTTAGGTTGTACAGTGTTGGTCTATGGAACATTTGTCTACCATATACTCTTGAATTTTCTTCCCTTTCTTCCCCTTGTGAGCAGTGATTATCCCTTCTTTTCTCGGTGCTATCACTTTGCCCCTTTTATGTTAGGATTTTATTTTTACATCTCTTTCCCTCTCCCTCCCCTGGTTCCTTTGGTGTGTTAATGTAGGTTAGCTATAGGAGTAGTTTCAACTTTAGGTTAGATTATTTTATATGAATTCTCCTAACCCATGAAATAGAGGACATCTTCCTTCTCTAGAGGTTTTTCTTAAGCTCTGCAAGCCCCACACTTGGAGAAAGTCCCATGTCAACCCAAAATTATGAATCTTCCATAATCCGAGAAAAGGGTGCAATTTTGAGTACTATACGGTTTTCGCACGTCCGATGGGACAAGATGGAAGCAATTTACAATTTCATATAATTAGTTTGACGTGTTCTTGGTGATATTTATCCTTTGGAGGTAGTTGTCAACACATATGGTGAATCCATCATTCAAGTAACACATTCTCTCGAGTCTATAGGTCATCCCCATCTCATTTCCACTCATCTTAATTATTCCATTCCTCTCATGGATCCTCAAAGAGATATTCCATCCTCTTATTTTAGTTTGATCCCTTTCATTTGCATCACTAAGATGATATCCCAAAACAACCCTAAAAACTACCTCTTTTCCATGGAAATAGAGATCAATATCCTATTGATCACATTCAAGATATAGCCAATCATTGTAACATATACAAAATTAGAGAAGAGAAAATTTTCCTTATAATTCTTGTTTCATCATTCAGAGGTAAAGCGGGAGAATGGTGTGACATTTTAGCTCCACAATCCATGCAACTCCACAATCCATTTGCACATAGGATCGGTGGGAGAACAACTACAATTTGGTTAAAGGATAATGTAGATGTTATTTCTCTCATGGAACACCTTAGAAAAATACATCAAGATTCAATAGATTTTACCTCAAATTTCAACATTAGGTTTTTCAAGACATGGGTCAAAATCCCTCAATAATTTATACCCCACAAGGTTTGGCATTCTTGTATTATTTGAGGTGTTTGGATGTTGATTTGGGCTGTATTGATCCAAAATTTAGGAGGCCACACTCTTCCTCATGCTTTTGAAATTAAATTGAAAGTTGAGAAGATGCTCATTTAGGATAGTAAAAGGAAATCCATACCTATTACTTCCATTCTTCCCCCATCATCTCAAATTCCCCATACCCCCTATACAAATCAAGAAAAATCCATTATCCCATTCTAAAAACAAGAAGATACTTTGCTTCCTAGTTCGTATTTTAGTTCTCTATAAGTTTATCATGCCCAAAACATCCCCTATGATCTACAAAATTTCTCCCCATCTCCACCCAAGGCATTACCCGACTCTCTAAAACCTTGTCATAATGTTTTGAGAAGCTGCGGTGTTCCAAATATTTCACCAATACTCTACCCAACCATATAAGATGGGTAAATTATGATGTTTTCTACTTATATGGAGAGGAGGAACCATAGAGATTAGGATATGTTTTAGAGGATCATTTGGCTTCCTCAAATGATCAAATTAGAAGTCTTAAGCCTAAACTATCTTTTCTTGTTAATGCAATAAAGAAGAAGCCTCTTACCAATTCCACATCTCTAACTAATTCCACCAAGGATAATAACTACATATTTGTTGAAGATTGGTGTGAATCTGATTGGGAGGATGAGAAGGATGGAAACGTAAAAGGAGGAAGCTAATGAAAAAATAGAGTAGATGACTTTGAAGGCAGAACATTGTAATGGACCACAGGTTGAGGAGGAAGTGTTTTTCAATACTTGTGACATCGTGGGTGTGATGAAGAATATTTTCCAAGTGAGAAAGGTGAAATGAATTGTTAGAGTAGGTATTTACCTTAGCTCATGTTCACCTAGGTACTTTATTTACCTTTATTGTATTTATCATCACCCACTTATGTGTGTGGATATTTCTTTTATCTTATTTAGATATTAGGAGATATTATCTAGTTGTTAGGTATAGTTCTTTCCTTGATCTATGGTATTGACTAGATCCTTGATGTCTAGTTCTCTCCTAAATCTATGGTCTTAACTAGTTCTTTGATGACTAGTTATTTCCTTGATTTATGGCTTGATCTATGACCTTGATTGGTTCTTAGATTGTTATTCCTTGCCTATTTAAGTAAGGCCCATTCTCAATGTATTACATTGAGTTCCATAATAATATATGATATTGTTTCTCATTTGTTTGCAAAGGTTTTATCTAAAGTTAGTCTGGCGAATTGCTTTCATCTTATTGATCGTGGTGTTTGATTAGCATCTGTGTTCTTGGTTTGGTACGATTTGGTTATTGTTCCTTTCATGGTATTAGAGCTGGAGATTACTAATGACATCCGTCTGTAAGTTTTATATATTTGGGATTGGATCCGGAAGGTGTGAAAACCCTAAGATCGACTGTAAACTCGGCCATTTTTGGAGGTAGTCAGTTTTTGTGGTTGCAGTGAAATACACAGGTTTACCTCGGGATTCATGCCACATGGTTAAGAAACCGAGGAAGTTTTTGTTTGGGATTTTTGGATTTCGTGAGATCTATGTAGGTTTTTTAAGTACGCACGCGCAGATCATTTTCGGGTCGCGTAAAATAATTTTAGATCTTTCCTTTTTTGGCAGGGGTCCACGGATGTTGTGCACGTTATTTACTATTTTAGGCAAATCCGCAGGTTGCTATTTTCAGGAAGCAAAGGTCACTATCTACACAGTCCAAAACTAGTATTTTCACGAAGAGGCAGTTGGATGTGACTTTCTTGAAAACACGCGACACACCCCAGAATAGTATGGTCATGGCATATGAGGGCTTAAAGCTTGTGATTCCTACTAGTAGGTGCTTAACTTCAGCCCCCTTTAATTTTATATGTGGTAAAGGTGACAATAATTTATTTTGTTTTAGTGGTAACTAAAATACATAATAGAGAAAATATTAAAAAGCTTGTAGCTTTTGATCGGTAACTCGATTTTTAGTGCCATTTTTTTGTAAAAGTGCTTCTTTTTTCGTGCTCTTTCCATTGGATTTTTTTTTATAAAGTTTCAAATATGGAGGAGTGTTGTAATCAATTGTGGACGCAATTTAATTTGAGCTTTGACGTCCTAAAATTTTGGGAGTTACGGTTTGTACCTATCATGAATTTTGAGAATGACATGCTTTTCTTTGAAGTATGTGGACTTCAAGAGGATATTGTAAAATTTGTGGAAGAAAATCAATCGCTCAAGAAGTGAAATTCTCTTCTACAATCACTCATTCATGATAAGGATACAATAATACACTCCCTACGTAAAAACTTGCTAGCCTACAATATCGCCATTATATTGTGGACAACCATATCCATTCTCCACTTGCATCTATTTCTCCGTACGCACCGACATTGATCTACCAAGATCTCGAGCCTCGTTCTTACTCTTGATGCTTGTAAACCGATGAGTATTGTTATCGCATGCTCTTCCACATTTGTGCCTATCATAGTACCACATGTTGTGTATCCTATTTCTGCTCAACTGCATGGCATTTTTGAAAAGCATACCACTGTATTCAGTTCTCGCATGCTCCATTCTATGGGTTTCCCTAGTGGAGGTATTGGTCGACATTCATAGGTTATTGTTTCCTCTCTTCCACATGTTAAGTGGAATTCTCGCCATGACATTGGTTTTCGAGCAGATACTTCATTGTGATCACACATTGTGAGCTCCTTTATTTGTTTTCTTGACTCTTTCTGAGGATCCTGAGAAACACACGAGTTCTACATCTTCACTCAGGATTGAGAAACCTGAGATTTTAGTTGTCAGACATGATCAACCTGACACACATTATGATGTTCTTTTGTATGCACCCATTGTGTATTTTACACCAAGTCATATGCAGGCATCTTCTTCATCCATCTGTGTTGATTTGGGGTGGATATCTGATCACTCGTGGTGGTGACATAGGCATTCGCTGAGAGGACTCTACAAGCATGGCTCCTCCACCATTCAGCCTCTTGCTCCACTTTCTATACCTTCTGCATTGTGATGATTCTTGTTTTGAGCATTTTTCTTTAGCAGGTGTAGTGTATCTCTCTTGTTTGTTAAGATATTTTGTATCTGTATTTTCAAAAATTTTGGCATGTTGATAGTATCTCTTATGGGGGATCTATTCTGGTGCATTCCAGTGTTAGTTTTTTAGTGTTCGAGTAGTTTTTTTGACTAGTTCTCTCCTAAAACTATGGTCTTGACTAGTTCTTTGATGACTAGTTATTTCCTTGATTTATGGCTTGATCTATGACCTTGATGGTTCTTAGATTGTTATTCCTTGCCTATTTAAGTAAGCAAGGCCCATTCTCAATGTATTACATTGAGTTCCATAATAATATATGATATTGTTTCTCATTTGTTTTCAAAGGTTTTATGTAAAGTTATTCGGTGAATTGCTTTCATCTTATTGATTGTGGTGTTTGATTGACATCCGTGTTCTTGGCTTGGTACGATCTGGTTATCATTCCTTTCATGAACGAGTGCAATCATATGTATTGCTTCACATGCCTAAAACTTGCCTTGCTTTTAGTGGAAAATCAAACTGGGGATAAGAATGAAGAAGAAATAAATTTGCACCCCAAAGTGGAAATAGATATGTTTGCACAAGAGTAAGAAAACCAATTCCAAATCATCTTGTCAACATCTCGTAATGAAGATGAATACGTCTCTACCAACTCTAGTCTTGGAGCTAAGTGTGAAGAGGATGGGAAAATCACACAAATCAGCTAAAGAGTTGTGAAGAATATCCACCGAATCAGATATTTTGTTAGTTTGGAGTAAAATTTAGAGTTTCCACTAGTCATACTCACTTGAGATCATGAGGGAGATCATCAAGACAATAAAAGGTCAGCTACAACACCCCCAAAAACCAAATATAGGGCAACTTGAGGAGGTATTCTTTTTCTTTTTAGCTGATACTTTGAGAAATTGGAATTAAATACCATGTTTGTTGTAACATTAATCGCATGGTCCAATTTTGTAAGGAAGGGAAGCTATTTCTCCCAACCAATTTCTAGTTTTGTTTAGCTCCCTTTGCCTTTAGTTAGAGTAGGGTAGATTAGGTTTGTTTATTACAAAACATGTGCTTATGCACACTTTGCATGTTTTCACTCGAGAACATGTATGTTTTCATATTTGTATATAGTTTTTGTGGGACTTATTACTATTGCATAGTCCAGTTCAGAGTAGGTTCTATGATGAAATCATATAGTTGGAGCAGTTTCTAAGTTTTATTTAGAGCTCCACATATTAACTTCAAAGTGCATCGTTAAGTTCATGCATATTTAGGAGATAAGATTTTTAAAGTTAAGATCAATTTTCTTCAAGGTTATGCTTGACTCCATGCCTAATGGATTCTTCAATGCACCTAGTCTTCATCATCTAGCAGGAAGATGTCCCCTGGAGGTTACCAAATTATTGTCCAAAATTACACCCCCATGTAATTTTGAACATATCATAAAAATGGACTTAGCCATTTTTCTCAAGAAAGCCGCACAAGACTAAGTTAGCCTTACGTGGAATGTAGTCATATGGTGGTCTACGGGTTATCCTAACCCGTGGACTAAGGGATCATCGATCGGGGACTTAGAAATATTTTTGATGGAGATAGTGTTTAGTGGAGGTTTGTTTGTCCCTTTCGGCACTAAGGAATTCAACTTTCCACGGAAACAAATAAGTATTTTACTTCATGAAGGAAATTTAGAGCACTGTGGGGTTTTATGCCCATAATTTTTTTAGAAAATTGGCTAAGGATGGGATCCACAGAGTGAGAAGCTTAGTGCTTCATGGTATGGAGAAACACAAAGTGTCACATAGACTCGAAACACATAACATTCTATGGAGTTTTTCAATTACGTGGAACTAAGGATGAAGTAAAAAAGTTAAAATACATGATGTGGAATAATAAGGTTCCATAAGGAACCATGTGGAAAAGAAAAATTAAGTTCAAATGTTACTAAAGTTAGAAACCGTAATACACAAACTTAGTGTCTCATGGGTTTCCCAAATGTAGTGTTCCGCAGGTTCTCATGAGCTGCAAAACAAAGGACATAGTTATGCATAAAGTGTTGCACAAGAAGAAATAAAACCTCAATGACATAGAAATAAAGTGCAAAGGAAAAGTGCAGAAGTTTTTAAAGCCACAACAAAAGCCATGAAACATTCAAAGCTAAAAAATAAGGAATATCAGCAGGTTGAGGTCAGAGGCCACAAAACATAAAAGTAACATTGACACTTAGAAGCTCCACGCAACAAAGGAGAAGAGAAAATATTTTTTAATATATTGTGGGGATTATAAATGATTCCATGTATTATCTTGATGGTTAGAAGCCATGGGAAACCATGAAACATCAAAAGTCAACGAATTGTGCACAAGAGTCGTGCCTTATTTCAAAATCAATGTTTAACCACTCCACCAACCAAAATTTAATGAAGTATGTGTGTCATTCTATTCAACTTGTAAATTTGATGTCGTGTCTTTGAAGCCATGTCAAATGCCCATATTTGTCTACAAAAATCTATGGCGATTGGTCCTTGGTGGTTGAATCTCTCATGTTGGCACCTCTCTCTCCTTCTCTTTTCTTCCCATTTTCTATAAGTATGGAACTCATTCCATTAAAAAAGATATCCTCTTTTGTTGTAACAACACCATACCAAAATGGTGGGTAAATTCTCATAATTTTCAGACCTCGTGTTTGGTCTTTGCAATATATTTTTTCCTTCTACCATGAATGTAACTGATAACGCATCATTTAAGCGATAAAATATCGTGTTATGTCTCTCTGTTTTTCCCTTTACTTGTGTTTTTATGTTCTTCCCTCTTTGTTTCCCTCTTTGGCATATTTTACATTTTTTATTTACATGTTTACCCATATCTATGTGTTCTCAATGTACGGAAGGGGTTAGGTTGTGCGGTGTTGGTCTCGTGGTATGTTTGTTTTCCTCTCTTACTACGTTTTCTTCCATTTCTTCCCCTTATGGAGAGTGATCATCCCTTCTTTTATGGTGCTATCACTTTGCTGTTTTAGCTTAGGATTTTCTTTTTGCATCCCTTTCCCTCTCTCCTTGATTCCCTGGATGTGTTAGTGTAGGCTAGTTGTAGGAGTAGTTTTAGCATTAGGTTATATTATGTTTTATAGATTCTCCTACCCCATGGAAAAATGAATCCAACCTCCGCTAGAGGTATTTATCAAGCCGCAAGTCCCACACTTAGAGATAGTCCCATGTTGGCCCAAAATTTTGAGTCTTCCATGATCCAGAAAATGTCATAATTTTGAGCTCTAACAATTTTTCCTATGCATATTATGGATATCTAGAAGGTTTATATAAGGATGGTTCTGCCAAAAATATTATTTCATAAGGTGGATAGATAATTTCCTTTATTTGTGATAGTGACATGTGATGTATTAGAGTCAAGGATTTAGTTTAGTTGGTGGTCCACTACCGGATAGAGATGTTTCACTATTTATATAGGATTCAAGTGAGACAACAAAGGGTCATATGGCTAGTTAGTCTTTTATCAATTTAGATATATGAGTGATTCATAATGTATATGAATAAAAATTCATTGCTACATAGTGCAGGAGATTCCCCATAGTAATTTAGTGGGAGAGAGGTCTAACAACGAGGAAAATAGTGGGGTATAGATTTTTGATTCACGTTCCATGAGATCAGGTAGTGTGGGAGCCTTATAGAGGGAAGCAGATTAGTGGCCCGGTTGGCCCATGAAAAATAGTAGTTTTGGCCACTTTATCTTGTAATAAAACCACCCCTCCTTGAGTATTGATGATGATCGATGACATGCCAGAGAGATGAGGAATATTAGGACTCGTAGAATCCATTCAACCCTTCGGACCATGTTTATTTAGAGGTACCCAATTGCTAGGAGATAGGTGGTAATAAAGAAGTGGAGCAGGAGGAGAAGAGGGGAAAAATATTATAGAGGTGGGGTAAAAACCACGATATACATGATGTTGAGAAGGAGGATTCCTTAGAGGCTAGATGAGAAAAGAGATTGAGAGGATAATATTGAAATTGGTTGTTGCAAAGAATGGGCGGATGATATGTGACAATGGTAGGTTCCTAGATTGTAAGCCACATTATAAAATAACTATGTTAGAGAGAGGAGGCCCCATAGAGGCGTAGGTGATTTTGGTGCCCTAAGATAGGTGGGTATAATTAGTAGAATATTTCCCATAAAGGTATGAGGATTATGGGATATTTTTCGTGAGGTCAAGTAGATGGATTCATCATGGAAGAGTGACCCAAAATTCAAGTGATCCTCAAATTATTTTATGTGATGTGTAGATATATATGATATAGTACATTAGATTACAATGCTGATATAACACACACACACACACACACACACACACACACACACATATATCTATAATGGTATACATACATACATACATACATACATATATATATATATATATATACATACATACATACATACATACATATATACATACATACATATAGACATACACACACACACCCGCACACACACACACACACACACACACACACACACACACACACACACACACACACATACATATACATATGTGTATGTGTATGTGATACACACACACACACACACACACACACACACACACACACACACACATATAATGGTATAGTTTTGTGATTGTAAAGAAGACTACAACCGAGTGGTACTCTTTTAATGAGGGTGTGCACCATGAGATATTGGATGACATGTTAGACATGATGGATACTTTTGTGATGGAAGATCTAGTACCGACAATGATCAAGGATGAAATGAGTCACTTTAGGCTTATGGGGAGGAAAATAATCATATTCAGAGATATTAGAGTGTGTATACAATTGTGGATATATGAGGCATGATTAGATTGGTATAGGGTCTCCTCTAGGAATAGGAATCACTTTCTCAAAAGAAGGTAAATATGTTGTTAGATGCATAGGTCAAAACTATGCACTAGGTGATAAATGAAGTGTGTATTTTAGATTTAGATGTTTTTCTAGAGAGAGTGGAGGGAGAGGTAGCATGGGATTAGTATAGAGCCAAATATTTAGTGTGATCCCATCATGTTATGAGTCATACACCATTAGCTCAAAGTATTGGACGATATCCAACTGATGGAGGAGATGCTTGAGAAATGGATACATATTGTGATTTTTTCTAAGCGAGATATTGTATCATGATGATGTATAAAAAAATCCATTTTGATACACACACACACACACACACACACACACACACACACACACACACACACACACACACACACACACACACACACACACACACATGAGATGACATTGTTATGATTATATCATTGTGTTTTTTTTGTGAGGTTGTTGTATGCTTACTTGTATGATTCCATTTTATTTTTTATGTACAAATGTATGAACACTTACGGATAAGAAAATGAAATAATGATGAAAAAGTAGGTTATATCTGTTGAAATATGAATGAATGGAAATCCATTAAATGGATAGCCCAAACTAGAAGAGGTAAACCCATGCATGAAGGATAAATTAAAGCAAGGAGGAAAAAAATTGGGAAAGATAAACCTAATTGGGAAAGGTAAACCCAAGTGGGATTAAACATTAAGAGATGAGCCGAATTTAAATAACTAAATGGTAGTATGAAAAATATTGATGTGTTTCATTTATAATTCCATTCAATTAATACAAAAATTGATTTTGATTATGAATCACGAGGTCTTTTAAATCATCCTAAATGGTGTTGATTCCATATCGGACTTTTAATCGTGCGGAAATAGATAATTGTTGATCCTTTCGGATATTCGTGTGAAAATTTCACAAGAGATATCATAAAGGAAGGGAAGGGGGAAGAATGAGTAGACATCGAAGGAAGTTTTCATAATAGAGGAGAATGAGTCCTTTTTAGACACATGAAGACAAGGCTCTCAAACTCAATAATTGCGTAGTGGACAACATGACGAGTGTCGTCGATGAGAGTAAAATCCATGATGAAATAAATATAGGGGTGAAAAAGAAGAAGATTGTGTAAATTTATTTTATTGATCTCTCCTAACATCCACTTATAGATTTTTCATATGTCATTTATAGGATATACAATCTACAACATCATGCTCATAATTATATAGAAAAATATGCGTAAAAGGAAGAGGAGAAGGAGGATATGTCACAAGAGGTGTTGTGGGAGTATCAAAGATGAATAGGCTAACAAGTTGAGGCTTAGGAATTGGATTGCTAATCTAAGGAGTGTAATTCATCGCTTCATACTTATATTTAAAGTTATAGAAATCATCTTTTCATGCATTAAGTCATTTTATTCAAAGTCAAAGTTAGTAGTAGTCTTTTCTCACGAAGAGATAATGATGGTTTCAATTCTATGATTAAGGTGGGATTTCAATTATACATGATAGCAAATAATATTTGTATTCTTATCCTATATGTAGCATGCTAAGAAGGGGTCATATGGGTTATAACCGTCATCATAGTTAAGTGTAGTAATTTCAATAACACATTATTCAATGATAGTCTCGGTTTGAACTAGATGATATACAAAAGGATTCTTAGTGTAAGATAATCACACACTATCTTTGAAATCATCACCATCAATCAATGAGATAGGGAATTAAAAAAAAAAATAGTTGGATTATAATTTTTCTAGTGTTTTGCACACATATTATGACATTCATTGTGTAGGGTTTTGGGTTCTTCTCACTCCTCTAACACATCTTCATAAAAACCTGCATACTTAAATACAAAATTTTTATACTCTAAGTCAACTTACACCCTTTATGAATATTTTCATAGTTTTTCCTTTAGATGTTTATCTTAGGTTTACCATTACTCACATCCTTATACACAAGGATCATCTTTAATTATCGAATAACACATTCTAACTATAAATGACCTTCTTTATTTTAGGATTCCCTAGCTTGTACTCTTCACACCATTCCCATATGCAATGAAGATACATGCCTTAGAATTATATTCAATATTTTTCATCTTCTCCTTTAGAACAAGAACATATTAATTTAAACAAAAAATCCTCATGTATTTCAAGGATGCTTTCTTACCAATCTAAGTTTCTTATAGAATTTTATCTTCTAGTTTTGATGAAGAAGAATTTGTATTCTTCACCATGTAGAAAGTAGTAATCACTGGTTCAACACAAAAATCTACTCTAAATGTGTATCGATAAACATACTTAATGTTTTATCCATTCACATCATATTCATATGCTTAATAAATCCATTTTTGAGGTGTGTATGCAGTTTTATTTTGTCTCTCAATTGTAAAATACTTGAATATTATTTGTTTCCTTTGAAATGGCATAAAATCCCTTTCCGGAGAATCTAGTTTTTCAAACTTAGTCATTTGGTCCTTTTTTGGTTGGGCGCAGTTTTTATTCATGCAACATCAAATGAATTTGTGCCCCTTCTATTCCTTTGGCGCATCCTTTGGAGTGTCGACATTCCAAATGTTGCACCTTCCCATGATGCACCCTTTCAAGCCTGTGCCAAGGCGCATGCGCCATCTTGTCGACATTAAAATGTTACACCCTTGAATGGTGCGCCAAAGCGCTAAAAAGGTAATGTCGACAATCCCGAATCCGCGCCAATGGTGCAAATATTTTCATGTTGGCATCTGTTTTGGTGTGCCTTACAAAAATTTGGTGGTGCATTTATTACACCTTTTGCTATAAATAGGCGCATCCGACCTATCATTTTCACGATTGAAAAAATGTGAAAAGTTAATTCCTCTCGCACTGTCGCGCTCTTGTCATCCCCGTGTCACTTTACGTCACATTCGTGGACCCCATCATTTCTTCCATCCTATATATTCCTGGTAAGTGGTCCTTGCCCTTCTTGTGTTGATTATTTATGGGGTTTTTGTATTGTTTTTAGAGGTTGTTGTTAAAAACAAAGAAAATGAACCTAAGAAGTAACACAACCCCCAAACCCATTTTTTCAAATCAACTCCCCCCAAACCGGTTTTTTTACCTCCTTCCAGATCTCGCTAACCTGGAGGGCCTTTGTCTCAAAATGAATCCCTAACCCTCTTTCTCTTTCCTCCCTCACTGTCAAAATCTATGTTAAAGAGGCCAAAAAACCACAAACCTATCCAAAAGAGAGAAAATCTAAAGTTATTACAATCCAAAGCCACGGCTTTTTCTTTGGCACAAACAAACGCCATCGTTGTTACACAAAACAAAGCGCCAAAGGGGCACACTATCCCCACCGCAACATGCATCCTTCCCCGTGCCCTATAAAACTCTAAAAACCTAAAACAAAGCGCAAGCGCAACTCCAGCTACACCAACATTTGATGTCATGCAGACTCTTCCTGCGCCGCGCCAAAGCTAAAAACTGGCGCACCTTAACTCAATGATGCATCATTTGAACCTGCGCCCCTTTGGCACACCATAACTATTTGCAACATGTACCATATCTGTGCCAATGGCGCATCTGCCTTGCAACACCAAAATAATCTATGCCCTGTTTAAAACCCTTCATATGGCGCAGGCGCACATCCTTTAACACCAACACTGAATGTTGTGTGTAGTATTTTTGTGCCCGCGCCCCTTTTGCGTTGTTTTCTTCCATGCAACACTCTCCAGCAGTGCACCTTGCTTTTCTAACCCTGCAGCCTGCAATAGAATTGTGCCTTGCACCCAGAGGCTTGTAAATTGATAAGTTTTCATTCTGTAAAGCTTTGATGGATGATTTAACAACTAACATGGCTCTTCTGCGATGGACTTCCCTGCTTCTTCTTGCAGATCAGCAACTGAACTCAGATTCACACATGTCTTCATCAAGTAAGAAGCCAACCAAGTCAAAGGGTAGCCAAACTCACAGAAGAAGAAATGAAGTACAAATACCAAAGGGTCAGGATGCCCAAGTCCCTTGCAGAGTGTGACTTGGACATCAGGGATTCAGAACTTGGTCACATTGATATGGAGGACTTCTGGGCTAGAACCAAGAAGGTCACAGGTAGTCCATGGATGGAAAATTGGTGGCAAAGTGGTTTACATTTCACTGGGGGAATTCCCGTGAGTGCGGTAAACAATGAGTTTATGATGGTGGTGGCCCACTACTACAATAAGGACACAAGATGTGTCGAGAATGAGAAGGGCGAGGTAATAATCAACCTCACTTCCCGACACTTTGAAATCATGTTGGGTATCCCCCACCACCGGCATTTTGTGGCAATAAGCCAAGAAGACTGCATAAAAGCATGGGATGAGAATGAGGACAAATGCATGCAGTTCATGAATGAAGTGTATTGAAGAACAAGAAGGTGATAACCAGGTGGTCGCAAGTTATTCATCGCAGTGACTTCTAGAGGAGCTGAGTGACACCATCACCTTCCTGAGTAGGGTGTTTGGGCTTCCTGATGCCCATTATTTTCACAAATGGATGCTCAGATATCTGGAAACAATGAGAAAAAATGTTCCTCGATCAACATTTTGAATGGGAGAGAGATCATCAGCAACACTATCTCTCGAGCAGCTTCAACAACTCTCAACAACGGGAGGTTCTACATGAACTCCTACGTGGTATACGATGCTACCTCGAAAGAGACTACCCAAAGACTAAGTCGATGTGGGGTGTGGCCCCAAGTAAAAATATATGAATATTATCCAGAGTTGAGACTGGAAAACAACATCGCACAATTCAAGCAAGATCAACGATGCCTTCTTCTACGGCATCATCTACCTATTGAGGCCCAATATGACTCACGGTCAGATGACCAAGAGTGTGGTGACTACCACAGAGAAGTGGGGAGTGTTATTTACGCAATTCCCCACTTTCACTTATCTCAGAGCCGCCAACTTCTTGGGGGAGCCCACCAAGTTACCGAGGTATGCGGGACCAAAGTTGATCCTATTGGAGCTGTCTAGATAACTTATCACATACCACGAGAAGTGCCTAAAAAGAAAGAAGGGTGGAACTCCATTCCCCCTCACAGTGGGTAGGTACACCTGCACTTCTCACACCAAAGCCGGGAAATGTTTGCAGAGCTGGAGTTGCTTCAACTTAAAACACAATTTCCCAGCAAGGCCAACCTTCGATCCTCGCAATTACCTTCCAAGGGAAAAGCTCGATCCAATCCACATCCCACAGATCGAAGATATCTATATCGATCTATATCATGAGGTCGAGCTCAGAAGAAAGGATCACTCCCGCCTGGCCCTAGCAGAGATCATCCAATATGGTGTGGCCATTGTCCCGAAAGGTTTCCAAATGACCGATCAAGAAGTTGATCAGGTCTATCTAGATATGGATGGGGACAATTGGCCATTTTCCGAGATAGATAGAACAAAGGCACCTCAAACTATTGAGGAAAGGGTTAAAGGCACTGCAGCGCACAGAGCATTGGTGCAGAAAATGGCCTCATCTACCTTGGGGTAGACTTCACCATGTCTCCTTTGGGTGATGCACCCGCTAAGCCAAAACACTTGCCAAAGGGAAAAGGGAAAGACAAAGAAGGAGAATCAAGCACTACTCAGAGCAAGCTCCCGAGAGTCCTCCTTCCGCCACCCAGGAGCAGGTAGTAAGCCTGGTCTCCGAAAAAGAAGAGAGTGGTAAGTGTTCCAATGGGCACATCCACTCAGGATGTTGCCACTGCTGTAACCACCAATTGAAGTTCCCACCATCCCATCTCCACTCCTCCTTCCCCTCCTCACGTCACTCAAGCAACCACTCCTCTGGTTGTGTCTTCTCCCCATCTTCTACTATTCCCCCTTCCTCTTCCTCCATCTTCTCTTCCCTCGCGGATCTGTCCCCCAACATTTCTTCCTCATCTCTCAGATCCCTTCCACCCCCATGGTTTCCTCTCCTACAGTGACTCCTACCCCTGTGAGCATTGGAGATTTGGCTTCTTTATCAATGCCACCACCAAGCATCTCGACACATTTCCCTGAGTTCACTAGTAGTTGCTCCTTCTTCTACCTCCATTCCCTCTTCTCCTTTTGGTCCCACTCCCTTAAGTCCAAAATGGATCTCCAAGCACCTGAGCCAACATAAGAGGAAAGTCCCCATTGCACCTATGGACTTCTCCATCATCCCAACAAAAGGAGCTAAGAAGAAAAAGCCAATAACCCGCTTCTCTCAGAGTGCTTCAGGTGAAAGGGTTATGGAGATCGCATACCCTGATCCCACAAAGGATAAAAAGGATCTGTCTCCTACAGATTATATAGTGACACAGTCACGATGGGAACATCCTCTAGAAAGCCTACAGGAGAGGCCCTATCTGCAGTGGATGCCCTTTGCAAAAAGCTTCAGAAGCAAAGGAAGAGAAGAGGATACTAAAAGAACAGAACAAACATCTTCTCCAAGCCCCTAGAAAATGGGCAGTGCACCTCCTACAACTGCCACCGAAACTCCTGAGGCCCTTAGTCAGGAAAAGATAAATGAGTACGCCAAGATTGGTGAACAAGGTATGGCAGTATCCACCTAGAGAGACCAGATCCTCAAGGATAGTGAGGAAGTAATTGTAAAGTTCACAGAGCTATATCAGAATATTGATCAAGCTAACAAGGAACTCCAGGTGATTATGGGACCTATCTCTGAAGAGTTGGACCATGCTAGGTTACAACATGAGACATTCTAGAAGATGCTCGACTACCCGGTTGATGACTTAGTAAAATTGGCATCTTCGATCACCCAAGAGCACCCAACAAAGTCCTTGCTGCTTTGGACTATCGGGTTGATCAGATGGAATTTGTCTTGGAGAAAATTGATAAAATCAAGGAGGAAGCCTTGGATGCAATGCATCAAATGGAGCAGATCATCCTAAGGATGTCCCCGGGCTTGCTCACCCCATCACCTTGAGGAAGGTAGATGACACTATTCGGCTCTTTAAGGAGATCACGTCGCAAGGGTTAGGGTCAGAAGCCACTTTTGATGTAGAATCTATCAACAACCTTCTGGCTTGCCATGATTTTTTGGATACTTGATGGAGGTAGGTAATGAATACTTCAAGCTCCCAGAGAAAGACTCAGAGATGAATGGGAGACTTGTGAAGTCATCGGTGATCACACCAAGGGTCCCGCTCAGGATCAACTTCAACCGATGATTAGCAAATTCATGGAGTATCGTGCTCAATTTCATATTTCCTCTCCTGAGCAGAAGCAAGATACTCCTTTCCAGCCATGGGACGACGATGAATAGGCTCCTTCCTCCTAGGATTGTTCTCATTTTTGTAAAATATTTAAAAGTTTGTTGGCACAAATGATGACATCATCCATGTTGCACCATGAGATGTTGTCATCCACCAAATTGCCCAAAGTCAACAGTTGACTTTTAGATATTTTGTAAATATTTTGTAATTAGTTGTTGGTTTTTTTTTTCTTCTTTCTCCTTCTCCTTCTATATATACTTGGATACTTGTTGTATTCAAGTGGTGGACATTTTTTAGATGAAAAATAGAAGTGAGAAGGAAAAGGCTTTGTACTTTTTGTAAACAAAAAATATTAATACAGAAATTAAGACTTTGTGCTCAATGGATGTGTTATGTGTATTAGATCTTTCTTAAGTTAGATCTATGTTACTTTTCTGTCAGATCTATCTCTACTTTTTTGTCATTTGCTCATCAGTATTGCTTTGTTCATTTATGCAAGTAGGTTTGGCTCTATTTACTACCAACCCAAAACATAAACCCTCCGACCTTTCTGCTTTGGAATTCATTTCTTTTCTCCCTTCGGATCTATTCTATCTCCTCTCCTCCCTTCATTCCTTTTCTCGCTCACAAATGAAATACCCCAACTGGGATGAGATCCCAAACCCCTGAAGGTAGAATACTGTAGGACTTGCAGATTCCGCTGAGAATAGCAATAAACTAGTTTCACTTTGTTATGTCTCAAAGAGGGGCTATGCCCTACACACTGTTGGCTCATCTATCCATAGATCTGCCCTCCCGACAGATTTTCGGACCAACAGTTTTTGGTGACTCTACTGGGGATAGAAACAGATCTATGTGAGTGTTGTGTTAGTTAAAAGACACTAACAACTTTTTAAGGTTGCTAAAGTAACTAAGAAAATAGATAAAACTACAAAAATCACTACCTGTTTGCAAATCTTAACTTTTTGCTTAAAATCCAAAATTTTTGCAAAAGTGATCCAAACTGAAAATTTTCTTCAGAGATCCATAGATCTGGGCTAGTTAGAGATCTTTAGTTCGCTGAGTTTTTACAAAAACCCATATATTTCCGTAGATCTGAGATTTTGATAGTTTTACAAAAATTTCAAACCCTTGCAAAAAGTCAACTCTAAGATCCGAAAATCAGCTTACTAAGTTAAACCATCATTTTATCCTCGTTGATCTTTGTCATTAAACCGCAATCGGTTTTCAAAAGAGGGATAAAATTAAATATTTAGAAAAGTACATGCTGCTGATTTTTGTTAAAAAAATCAGAAAATCAGCAAGTACAACCAAAAAGAGTTTTTAAATCTGCTCTAAAAACATTAGCAGATCTGAAAGATACACTGGCGGGTGAACCATTTACCCTCGTAGCAGAGAGCTCATGGAGAAGTTGATCCTATTTTTGATCTACTTCAAAGGCACAACTTCAAGTATTACACCAACACGCTTCTCATCGCTGAGTTCAGCTGATCGGTCACCTAAGTGTCTCACCTCCACGAAAGAACCATTTTTCGCAAGGAGCCTCCACATCCCTTTGTAGTGCTTTTTGTTGCTCAGTGGAACCATGCTTCCGGCTCACATCCTCTTTCCAGCTTTTCAAATGGTAGTACCATGGGGAAATGCTATGGGCCCTCTTGCATTACCACATCCTGTTCACGCACTCCCTCATGGAAACCGAAAGAATTTCCCAAGATTTGATGGGAGTGGAAACCAAAGCATGGATTCACATATATCTGCATTCATCATGTCATGCAAGCATCCTGGATGTGACCCATGAAGATGTATCAAGTACGCCTCTTTCTAGAGACCTTGCAAGGACCCACAGCAGAGTGGTTCCAACATTTGCCAGCCGGATCTATCACTAGTTGGGCCACATTACGAACTGCATTTGAAGATAGGTATAAGCCTTTAAGATGCATTTCGTGTTATGTCAAAGATCACTCACCTAAAGAAGGAAGTCAATGAAACCATGCATGATTTTATCACTCATTTCAATTCACTAATTAACCGTGTGCCACCTGCCATGCTGCCAACACCAGAAAATCAAAAGTGTTTCTTTGTGAACGCCATGAGCTCAAGAGTAAGTTTCTTACTCTTACAAGAACAAATTACCACCCTGGTTCTCGCTCAAGCTGCTACCATTCGGATAGAGGACAACCTGCTTATATCTGGTGAATTAAAATGAGAGCCATCCAAGCCTAAAGCTTCAACTCCTTCTCAAGCCACTTCATCAGATCGGCATTCCAGAAGATGGTGAATGACTTGCTCACGTTGAAGAAGCAATTAGCTCAAGCTTCTCCTAACACTTCATACCGAGATATCCCATGGAGAAATTTCACTTCCAACAATGCCCCACAAAGGCCACATTTTCCTGCAACTACTCCGCGGTTGGCACTTGAGGCCCCTCCGGTCAATGCCCTGGTCGAGGTCGAAGAAGAGGAGCAAAATTATGAAGAACCTTCATCCCCAAGGTGGAGATGATCAAGATGTCGGTGAACCGACTGGTGACTCTACAATCGGGTATATGGAATTTGAAGATGAGGAATCTGATGAAGAAGAGGGTACCCAAGGGTATGCAAGTGGAAATCATATGTTGTTTTCACCCGCTCTCAAGGAAAAGAAAGTAGAAGTTGCTGCCAGGATACAAAAAGAGAAGGTTGTGTCAAACACGCCTCCAACCATTGCTAAAAGAGGTAATCCTCTTCCTGCTCAACCTCCTATTAAGTCTTTTACAAAAATATTTTCCCCCATCTCTCCTCCAAATCAGCCTTCTTCTATTCCCATAAAGACCAAGTAACCCTACCCTCCGCCGTGAAGTGAGGGACTCATTCCCTCATCAACGCAACCCTTGGTCACATTCGACATAATCGATCATGCTAAAAAGACCAAGATTCAAATGTCTGAGGCTGAATATCTTCAGTCAAACCCTGAGCAACTTGTAAGATTGACCGAATATATCCAAAGCCAAGCTGCCGTAACTTCCCATGTCTCCCCAAAAGGAATCCTTTCCACTCCTCCTGCATCTCGCATAAATGTGGCCTCGACTTCCATGTCAGAAAATTGAACCTTTTTATCTCTCCCTCCTAATCAATGGTCACAAGCTAAGCAATTGCATAATTGATTCTGGGGCTTCCGATAATGTCATGCCCGGAAAAGGTCACCCATGCTTTGGGCCTCACTCTTACCAAGCCTTTCGGTAGATGTTACTCCATGGAAACCAAACAGTTCCATTGATTGGTCAGATCAAAGACACACAGTTCACCTTTGCGGCATTCCCAGAGAAAAGAGTAAAGATGACCATCCTCGTTGCTGATATCCCAAATGGCATATGGAATTCTACTAGGAAGAAGCTTTTGTAGAGAGGTTGGTGGAGAGATCCATATGGACTGGTCCAAAGCCAGAATCCCCATCAAGGGTGTAATGTAGACATTGGAGCCTGAATCGCAAAAGAAGTACTTGGTCACCAATTCTGACGACCCCAAAGCCCAAATTCTCTTCGAATCATCAGGATGGGGAACTACTTCTTATCTACTGAGTCTGATAAAATGGACATTCTCATCCAGGAAGAGGACCTTAACAAGGTTTGGACATTGTAGTTTGATGGTAGTTGTGTAACTAGCGGATGCGGTGCTAGAGTTGTGTTAATATCTCCTGAGGAGGAGATTTTTCCTCTCTCTTTCAAGTTGTAGTTTTTCAATACAAATAATACTGCTGAATATGAATCTTTGCTACTTGGCATGCAAGCTGCAAAAGAAAGGGGAATCAAGAACCTAAAAGTACAGGGTGATGCCGAGCTAGTCGTGAATCAAGTGAAAAGAATATACCAAGTAAAGAATGAAAGGCTCAGCATTACCGCAACAATGGTATGGGACAACATTGAGGAATTTGATGCCTTCTCAATAAAATCCATTCCAAGAGCTCATAATGACATGGCCGATTCACTCGCCATCTCAGCGTCTCTCATGCTCCCTCACCTAGGGTTGAAAACAGACACATATACCATTGAGGTAGTCTTCCGCCCAAGCGTGCTGATAATTCTCAAAGACTGCAGGTATTCAATGATGACAATCAACTTATTGCCTTTCTAGAGAAAGTAGAAAATTTCAAAGTGAGCTTCATTTTGAAGGATCTACTTTTGCATGCCGTGAATCTATCACTGATCAAGCAAATGAATCAAAAGGAGGTGATGGCATATGTCAGCTCAAAGGAAATAAAATCCCAAAAGGTTTAGTCTCTCTAGAATGATTGTTTGACAAACATGATCATTTTGTCAAGAAGAAATGGCAAGATGACCCTAACTCCTCTCCAGAGACCGAATCGGTTAATCTGGGTACTATGGAACATCCGCAGTTTGTGAACATCAAAAAATGTTGCACACCAAGAAAAGTGGAAGTTTGTCAAATTGCTGAAGAAATATATGGACGTATTGGCATGGTCTTATGCTGATCTAAAGTCTTTCAAGCCAAAGGACGTTCAACATGACATCCCGTTGAAAGAAGATGTCAAACCTTTTCACCAAAAATAGAGGCACTATAATCCCAAGATCTTGGGTACCATCCAGGTGGAAATATAGAAGATGCTGGATGCAAGGATCATTTTTCCTATCCATCATAGTACTGGGTCACAAACATCATGCCAGTATGAAAGAAGAATGGTGAGATACGCATATGCGTAGATTTTCGCAACTTGAATCAAATGCCTTGAAGGACAACTACCCGCTGCCCATAATGGATCAAGTTCTGCAGCAAGAACTAGTTTAGAAATGTTGTCCATGCTTGATGGTTTTTTGGGCTATAATCAGATTGAAGTCTCACCTGAAGACCGATTCAAAACAACATTCACTACTCCCTGGGGCACATTCACCTATAAGCAGGATGCCTTTTGGCTTGACCAATGCTGGTGCCACCTTTCAATGAGCAATGGACTTCACATTCAAAGGTATGATGGGAAAGGTCATCATAGTTTATTTAGATGACTTAACTGTGTTCTCTAAATAGTGAAATGATCATTGTGATCATTTGGAGCAAGTATTGATTAGATGCCGAGAACACGGGATCTCCTAAATCCAAAAAGTCTATTTTTAGGGTCACTGAAGGAAAGTTTTGGGACACGTTGTCAACAAGGAAGGGACAAAGATAGATGTCGAAAGGGTTAAGGCTATTCAGAGCCTTACCTTACCTACAAGCAAGACCGGTGTTCACTCCTTCGGAAAAGTGAATTTTCTCAGACGCTTTGTTCCCGACTTTGCTGAAAAGACTCGCCACATATCAAATATGATGAAAGGGTCACAAAATTTCTGGTGGAGCGAAGAAGGAAAGATGTCATTCGAGGATATAAAAGCCTCGTTGCCCATGCACCCATCCTGGTATGTCCCGACTTCTCCAAGGATTTTATCATGTACAGCTATGCATCTGAGCATACTGTATCAGCCATCTTAATGCAAAAGAACTCTGAGGATGTTGAATCTCCAATCGCGTTCATGAGCTCTCCTCTCAAGCCTCATGAATTAAAGATGTCTCAGTTGGAAAAGCATGCCTTCACCATTGTCAAAGTAGTCAAGAACTTCGGTATTACATCCTAAACTCTCATACAATAGTGCTGGTTCCTGACACGGCAGTCAAGTCAATCTTAACTCAACAAGAGTTAGGAAGCTTACGAGGGAATTGGATCGCAAAGGTCCAAGAGTATGATCTAGACATAAAACCAACCAAGCTGGTAAGAGGCAAGGGCCTATGTCAGCTTATGGCTGAAAACAAAGATTTAGAGGTCCCTAAAGAAAAAAAGATGATTGCATCGATGGAGCGCAGGGTAAACCTAAAGAAAGTTGATTCTCTACCTATGGTTCTATTTTATGACTAGTGATGAAGTGGTATTTCGATATCACTTTCTTTCTCACTTATGGTGAGTGTCCAGCTCATCTAACTTCAAAGGAGAAGCGTACTGTAAAGCTCAGGGCAGCCAGATATGTCATATGGGATGACGGTTTATACAAACGTGGTATTGATGGCATCTTCTTGATGTGTTGACAAGCCGCAACAGATCAAATTACTAGAAATTTTTCATGATTCAGCCTGCGGTGGTCACTTTTCCTCTTCCGTCACAACACACAAGATCATCCGGGCTAGGTACTATTGGCCAATGCTATTTCAGGATACAACCACCTGGGTAGCAAAATGTGAGCTCTGCCAATAGTTTGTTGGCAAACCAAAATTGGCTGCTTTTCCCCTCAGGCCGGTCATTATTGATGAACCATTCAGGCAATGGGGAATTGACTTTATCAGAGCACTACATCCCCAATCAAGTGCTGACATAGTTATGTCCTAACAACAATAGATTACTTCACCAAATGGGTGGAGGCCATACCTGTTAAGAATGCCACCTCTGAAATTGTTTGCAACTTCATCAAAGAAATATCATCATTGTAAGGTTTGGCATCCCACACAAGATCGTTGCTGATAATGCTTCCAACTTCTCCTCATGGGAAGTTATTGGTTTTTGCTATGAATATGGGATAACCTTGGCCCATGCCTCAGATTATTACCCCCAAGGAAATGGTCAGGCAGAATCTAGTAATAAGAACTTAGTGACCATCATACGGAAGCTAGTTGATGAGAATCAGTGGTCATGGCACAAGTCATTATATGATGCTTTGTGGGTAGACCGCATTACTCCAAAGAGGTCTCTGGTATGTCACCTTTTCAAGTATTATATGGAATCGACGCTGAGCTTCCCATTTCTGTGGAACTTCCTACTCTACGCTTGGCACGAGCGATCGAAGATGAGACTTTCCAAAATTCTCTTGAAAAGAGGGTCATGTATCTAACAGAGCTTGAAGAAAAGAGAGTAAGAGTGGTCGACAAGATCACCGAACATCAAAATCAAGTCAAGAGACTATTCGATAAAAAGGCCAAGCAGAGAGATTTTCAGGTGGGAGATCTCATCCTTTTGTGGGACAAGCGAAGAGAGCCAAAGGGCATGCATGGAAAATTTGATTCTCTATGGAGAGGGCCTTTCAAGATCAAGCAGCTCAATGGAGAGAATAGCTTCTATCTCTCGTATCTAGATGGAACTGAGCTCCCGCTTCCCTATAGTGGGCAACATCTCAAAATATTCAGGAAGTAGAGCTTGCTCTCTCTTTGTATAGTTTGCTTTAGTTGTGTGTTTTTTTTTGTCGTGTGTTTTTTTTTGTTGGTGTGTGTTTTTTTTTCGTCACCCTTGTTTTTGACTCTGTAACCCAATGGATAGGCACATGTTGATCTGGGATTCTCTACCCTTAAGCTTCACTCAAAGATAGTCCCCAGAAAGAGCCAGTTGTTATCCTGTAAAATTGACGAGGGAAATTTTACAGGTAACCATACCAAAATTTTGTTTTGGTTCCCCGCCAAGGTCCCTTAGCATTTCGGAATGGCATAAAATCCCTTTCCAGAGAATCTAGTTTTTGAACTTAGTCATTTGGTCCTTTTTTTTGGTGGGCAGATTTTATTCATGCAACATCAAATGAATTTGTGCCCCCTTCTATTCCTTTGGCGCATCCTTTGGAGTGTCGACATTCCAAAAATGTTGCACCTTCCCATGATGTGCCCTTTTCAACTTGCGCCAAGGTGCATGCGCCATCTTGTCGACATTAAAATTGTTGTGCCCCTGAATGGTGTGCCAAAGTGCTAAAAAGGTAATGTCGATAGTCCCGAATCCACGCCAATGGCACAAATTTTTTCATGTTGTCATCTGTTTTGGTGCGCCTTACAAAAAGTTGGTGGCACATTTATTACACCTTTTGCTATAAATAGGCGCATCCGACCTGTCATTTTCACGATTGAAAAAATGTGAAAAGTTAATTCCTCTGCACCTGTCAGCGACTCCTGTCATCCCCGTGTCACTTTACGTCACATTCGTGGACCCCATCATTTCTTCCATCTATATATTCCTGGTAAGTGGTCCTTGCTCTTCTTGTGTTGATTGTTTGTGGGTTTTTTGTATTGTTTTTAGAGGTTGTTGTTTAAAAACAAAGAAAATGAACCTAAGAAATAATACAACCTCCAACCCATTTTGCAAATCAACTCTCCCCCCAAACCGGTTTTACCCTCCTTCCAGATCTGCTAACCTGGAAGGCCTTGTCTCAAAATGAATCCCTGACCCTCTTTGCTTTTCCCCTCACTGTCAAAATCTATGTTGAAAGAGGCCAAAAAGCCACAAACCTATCAAAAGAGAGAAAATCTAAAAGTTATTACAATCCAAACCATGGTTTTCTCTTTCGCGCAAAACAAAATCATCATTGTTGCACAAAAAAAACATAGTCATGCCAAGGGGTGCACTCGTCCCACCGCAACACACATCTTCCCCATGCCTTATAAAATTCTCAAAACCCTAAACAAAGGCGCAAGCGCAATCCACCTACACCAACATTGAATGTCATGTAGACTCTTCCCACGCATGCCAAAGCTAAAAGAACCGCGCACCTTAACTCAATGATGCACCATTTGAACCTGCGCCCTTTGGTGCACCATAATATTTGCAACATGTACCATATCTGCCAATGGTGCATCCTACAGCCTTGCAACACCAAAATAATCTGCGCCCATTTAAAACCCTTCATATGGCGCAGCAGCACATCCGACACCAACACCGAATGTGTGTGTAGTATTTTTCTGTGCCCTATGCCCCTTTGCATTGTTTTCTTCCATGCAACACTCTCCAAAAGTGTGCCTTGCTTTTCTGATCCTGCAGCCTGCAATAGAATTGCGCCTTGCGCCCAGAGGCTTGTAAATTGATAAGTTTTCATTCTGTAAAGCTTTGATGGATGATTTAACAACTAACATGGCTCTTCTGCGATGGACTTCCCTCCTTCTTCTTGCAGATCAGCAGCTGAACCTAGATTCACACATGTCTTCATCAAGTAAGAAGCCAACCAAGTCAAAGGGTAAGGCCAAACTCACAGAAGAAGAAATGAAGTACAAATACCAAAGGGTCAGGATGCCCGAGTCCCTTGCAGAGTGTGACTTGGACATCAGGGATTTGGAACTTGGTCACATTGATATGGAGGACTTCTGGGCCAGAACCAAGAAGGTCACAGCAAAGTCCATGGATGGAAAAATTGGTCGGAAGTGGTTTACATTTCACTGGGGGAATTCCCGTGAGCGCGGTAAACAATGAATTTATGATGGTGGTGGCCCACTGCTACAATAAGGACACAAGATGTGTCGAGAATGAGAAGGGTGAGGTAATAATCAACCTCACTACCCGACACTTTGAAATCATGTTGGGTATCCCCCACCACCGGCATTTTGTGGCAATAAGCCAAGAAGACTACATAAAAGCATGGGATGAGAATGAGGACAAATGCATGCAGCTTATGAATGAAGTGTATCTGAAGAACAAGAAGGTGATAACCAGTGGCCAGCAAGTTATTCATCGCAGTCGACTTCTCAGAGGAGCTGAGTGACACCATCACCTTCCGAGTAGGGTGTTTGGGCTTCCTGATGCCCATTATTTTCACAAATGGATGCTCAGATATCTAGAAACAATGAGAAAAAATGTTCTGATCAACGTTTTGAATGGGCGGAGATCATCAACAGCACTATCTCCGAGCAGCTTCAACAACTCTCAACAATGGGGAGGTTCTACATGAACTCCTACGTGGTATACGCTGCTACCTCTGAAAGAGACTACCCAACACTAAACGATGTGGGGTGTGGCCCCAAGTAAAAATATATGAATATTATCCTAGAGTTGAGACTGGAAAACAACATCGCACAATTCAACAAGATCAACGATGCCTTCTTCTACGGCATCATCTACCTATTGAGGCCCAATATGACTCATGGTCAGATGACCAAGAGCATGGTGACTACCACAGAGAAGTGGGGGGTGTTATTTACGCAATTCCCCACTTTCACTTATCTCAGAGCCGCCAACTTCTTGGGGGAGCCCACCAAGTTACCGAGGTATGTGGGACCAAAGTTGATCCTATTGGAGCTGTCCAGACAGCTTATCACATACCACGAGAAGTGCCTAAAAAGAAAGAAGGGTGGAACTCCATTCCCCCTCACAGTGGGTAGGTACACCTGCACTTCTCACACCAAAGCCCAGAAATGTTTGCAGAACTGGAGTTGCTTAACTTAAAACACAATTTCCCGGCAAGGCCAACCTTGATCCTCACAATTACCTTCCAAGGGAAAAGCTTGATCCAATCCATGTCCCATAGATCGAAGATATCTATATCGATCTGTATCACGAGGTCGAGCTCAGGAGAAAGGATCACTCCCACCTGGCCCTAGCAGAATCATCCAATATGGTGTGGCCATTGTCCCGAAAGGTTTCCAAATGACCGATCAAGAAGTTGATCAAGTCTATCTAGATACAGATGGGGACAATTGGCCATTTTCCGAGATGATAGAACAAAGGCACCTCAAACTATTGAGGAAAGGGTTAAAGGCACTCTGCAGCACATAGAGCATTGGTGTAGAAAAAATGGCCTCATCTACCTTGGGGTAGACTTCACCACGTCTCCTTTGGGTGATGCACCTGCTAGACCAAAACACTTGCCAAAGGGCAAAGGGAAAGACAAAGAAGGAGAATCAAGCGTTTCTCAGGAGCAAGCTCCCGAGAGTCCTCCTTCCACCACCCAGAGAGTAGTAAGTAAGCCCTGGTCTCCTAAAAAAAAGAGAGGTGGTAAGTGTTCCAATGGGCACTCCTAGTGATGTTGCCACCGCTGTAACTCAAGTGAAGTTCCCACCATCCCATCTTCCACTCCTCCTTCCCCTCCTCACGTCACTCAAGCAACCACTCCTTTGGTTGTGTCTTCTCCCCATCTTCTACTATTCCCCCTTCCTCTTCCTCCATCTTCTCTTCCCTCATGGATCTGTCCCCCAACATTTCTTCCTCATCTCTCGATCCCTTCCACCCCCATGTTTTCTCTCCTACAGCTGACTCCTACCCCGTGAGCGTTGGAGATTGGCTTCTTTATCAATGCCACCAAGTGTCTCGACACATTTCCCTTGTTCACCGTAGTGCTCCTTCTTCTGCCTCCGTTCCCTCTTCTCCTCTCGGTCCCACTCCCTTAAGTCCATAATGGATCTCCAAGCACCTGAGCCAACATAAGAGGAAAGTCCCCATTGCACCTATGGACTTCTCCATCATCCCAACAAAAGGAGCTAAGAAGCAAAAGCCGATAACCCGCTTCTCTCAGAGTGCTTCAGGTGAAAGGGTTATGGAGATCGCATACCCGATCCCACAAAGGATAAAAAGGATCTGTCTCCTATAGATTATATAGTGACACAGGTCACGATGGGAACATCCTCTAGAAAGCCTACAGGAGAGGCCCTATCTATAGTGGATGCCCTTTGCAAAAAGCTTTAGGAAGCAAAGGAAGAGAAGAGGATACTAAAAGAACAGAACAAACATCTTCTCCAAGCCCTGTAGAAAATGGGCAGTGCACCTCCTACAACTGCCACTGAAACTCCTGAGGCCCTTAGCCAGGAAAAGATAAATGAGTACGCCAAGATTGGTGAACAAGGTATGGCAGTATCACCTGGAGAGACCAGATCCTCAAGGATAGTGAGGAAGTAATCGTAAAGTTCACAGAGCTATATCAAAATATTGATCAAAGCTAACAAGGAACTGTGTGATTATGGGACCTATCTCTCGAAGAGTTGGACCATGCTAGGTTACAACATGAGACATTCCAGAAGATGCTCGACTACCCGGTTGATGACTTAGTAAAATTCAGCATCTTCGATCACCCAAGAGCACCCAACAAAGTCCTTGCTGCTTTGGACTATCAGGTTGACCAGATGGAATTTGTCTTGGAGAAAATTGATAAAATCAAGGAGGAAGCCTTGGATGCAATGCATCAAATGGAGCAGATCATCCTAAGGATGTCTCCAGGCTTGCTCACCCCATCATATGCCTTGAGGAAGGTAGATGACACTATTTGGCTCTTTAAGGAGATCACGTCGCAAGGGTTAGGGTCAGAAGCCACTTTTGACGCAGAATCTATCAACAACCTTCTGGCTTGCCATGATTTTGTTGGATACCTGATGGAGGTAGGTAATGAATACTTCAAGCTCCTAGAAAGACTCAGAGATGAATGGGAGACTTGTGAAGTCATCGGTGATCACACCAAGGGTCCTGCTCAGGATCAACTTCAACCGATGATTAGCAAATTCATGGAGTATCGTGCTCAATTTCATATTTCCTCTCCTGAGCAGAAGCAAGATACTCCTTTCCAGCCACGGACGATGATGAATAGGCTCCTTCCTCCTAGGATTGTTCCTTTTTTTGTAAAGTATTTAAAAGTTTGTTGGCACAAATGATGACATCATCCATGTTGCACCATGAGATGTTGTCATCCACCAAATTGCCCAAAGTCAACAGTTGACTTTTAGATATTTTGTAAATATTTTGTAATTAGTTGTTGGTTTCTTTTTGCCTTCTTTCTCCTTCTCCTTCTATATATACTTGGATACTTGTTGTATTCAAGTGGTGGACATTTTTTAGATGAAAAATAGAAGTGAGAAGGAAAAGGCTTTGTACTTTTTTGTAAATAGAAAATATTAATACAAAAATTAAGACTTTGTGCTCAATGGATGTGTTATGTGTATTAGATCTTTCTTAAGTTAGATCTATGTTACTTTTCTATCAGATCTATCTCTACTTTTTTGTCATTTGTTCATCAGTATTATTTGTTCATTTTGCAAGTAGGTTTGCTCTATTTACTACCAACCCAAAACATAAACCCTCCGACCTTTCTACTTTGGAATTCATTTATTTTCTCCCTTCGATCTATCCTATCTCCTCTCCTCCCTTCATTCCTTTCAATTCCAACAATTGGTATCATAGTAGTCTCTAAACCTAGGAGAAAGAATACGAAAAGGTTTCGGGAAGAGGAAATTAGAGGTGGATCCTGTTGCACCTTATCTCTCAAATCCATCTCCATTCTATTGAGAAATATCCATTAGTGACACAAAATCAAATTATTATCTCTTTCCTTGGGTGATCATCCATCCTAAAGAGCATAAATTTTTATTTTACGTGACAGATTACAAAATCATTCAAAATAAAGTTATTTTCATTTTTAAGGTAGGTGCTTGATTGGAAACATTTCCTTTGGAGAGAAGCAAACCCATAATATTGGAAAGAGACTCCTCCACACATCCCCTTTTCACACCATAAAAATTAAAAAGGGGCTTTAAAAATTCACAAAAGAGGCATATAATCATTTGGGAGTCTAAATGCAATCCAAAGCAAGCTAAAATCAATCCAAAATAAGCATATATATGCCTTGTGGAGAAATATTTTATTATATAATAGTTAATCTCAAATCATTTGTAAATTTCATGATTAGAGGGATTAAGTCAATATTGACATTATCAAGTTCCAAATTAGAAACTAAAGTGTCTACATTTACCCCATTTAATGAAATATTATTTTTTTCGGGAAATATATAATTGAGTGTGTAAACACACTTTATATTTCTTGAGATGTTGGAGTTGTTTTAAAATACCCAATGTGAAACGTTAAACATAGAGTGTAGTAAATTTCTATATAGAAATAATTGACATTTAACTCTAAAATGAAATTAAACTTGAAACTTGAAAAATGAAAGTGAACAAAGCATAAAAGTAGTACACTTATTTGCCTTTTGAATGTATGATGCATCAACATCAATATTATTCATTTAGAGTGTTAAGTTAATGGTTTTATAGGTTTAAAGAGTCCATCAAGACTGAAATAATCCATATGTGGCATTAGGAGTGTTTTTAGTAGATTTGGGTCTTTGGGAGGTTTTCCCTCCAAAACAACAATTTGAAATGGAATGCTTTTCATGTAATTTCATATGAAGAAATATTATGTAATTGTGAGTGTGGTGAAGATTTGTAATTTCCAAAGGATATATACCACATATGTTTATAGTAGATAATAAATTTAGAGAATCAATATATAGTTGTATCTTGCATCAAAAATAGGAGAAACAACCTCCTATATTCTTGTAAGATAGTTAAGGGGAAATATCAACAATCTACTTTGATTAGAAGCATGGAGGACTTCTAAGAGATGATGATTGATATTTATAATCATGGAATAGGAGATGAATAACATGGGGAAGGAGAAAAATCAAGAGGAATGGAGGGTACTCAATGTGGAAAGTGTGTGTTCTTATGTGTAATACAATACAATCAAGATTGGAATAATAAAATAATAAGGTGCGCTTTAATTTCTTATTTTTCTTGGGCTTAATTAGTGTGTGTTGAAGATTTTGATACCTTAAAGGATTGTGTTTGTGGTGAAATTTAATGTTAATTTAATTGTTATAATTTGTCCTGTTGTTTTTGATAGTTCTTACATATCCAAACTAGATCTTATTGTTTAGAGCATAAGGAGAGCTTTCAGACTTTATCCATCAAAATAGAAACCTACATCAAGCCTCCACAAAGCTCATCAAATAGGTTTTCAGGAGTGAAAAGATCCACAAGTAAATATAAGTCAATTTTCCTCTTCCTAGGTTCTTGAAACCCATGCCTTAGGGTTTTAATTGAAATTTTGATATCTTTGTCTCCACACAATATCCAAGCCCAAGAACTTCAAGACATCACCTATAAGTTGTGTTATTAGGTTTGAAAAATATTTTAGACTCTATTATTCTTGAAGAAGGGATATTTCATTGTGATCCTCTTGGGACTAAATTGTAAACTGACAAGCCTAATAGATTACCCATAAGTATGAAATGGAAAGAAATCCTAAGGAATTGACTAACGAAAATTTTTATTCTCTAAAAACATGGAAAAGGGTATTTGGAAATGTTAATTAAATTCATAAAAATGAATTTTAAGAAAAATATACCTAAATTTACTCTTTTGAGACACCTACTAAACTCGTGACAAGACAAGATTATAAGGAAGAAAAGGAAATATTGTACAAGAGATACAAATGGTCTTATCAATTCAAAAGCTGGATTATAGATTGATTAAGGTATTAGAACTATGATATTTATCTATGAATATGAATGGTTATATGTTCTTAGGTTTGCAATTAAATTTCATTTTTAATTCTTTATAAGAGTAATATCTAATTGAGTGTATTGAGTTTCAACAAAAAAAAAAAGTGCATCATTTTTGGTATCGAGTAGGGTAGACGAGATATTACCTAGGTCAGTCAAGAGAGCCAAGCAGTCATGCCGGTCAAGAGAGATACGAAAGTCAAGTCGGTCTAGATATTCAATGGAGTTAATGACTATGAGAGTAAGATGAAGAGGAAGGAGATAACCTACTCGGGATATGTTAATGGAAGAGATAAGGGAAATCGGGGAAAGGATTGCAAGTGGTTGAATTGGTTAAAAGGAGAGGAGCTAAGACTAGAGACATTGGTGACAGATAAGAATAACCTCAATCTAAACCAAAAGAACTGGTAGTAGATGAAGAAACTTGAGAAGACATATTTTCTCAAGCCATTGTGAAAGATACTTCTAAGCCAAAATTAGAAGTTCTTATGTATGAAGGGAGCTTAAATGTTGAAGAGATGATAGATTGGATCAATTCCACAGAAAAATACTTTGAATATGAAATTTTGGATGATGATAAGATAGGGAAATTTGTTGTTACTAGGATGAAAGGTCATGTGCCCCCTTGGTGGGATGGATTACATGAGGAGAGAGTAAAGAAAGGAAATACCAAGATCAAGGAATGGGATAGGATGGTGGATAAACTAAAAGGAAAGTTCATGCCTAAGAATTATCAAACTAATCTTTTCAAAAGATTGTGCAACCATTAAGTTCATTCCTAAGAATTATCAAACTAATCAAGAGTGTTGTTTTAGTAGATTTGGGTCTTTGGGAGGTTTTCCTCCAAAATAACAATTTGAAATGGAATGCTTATCATGTAATTTCAATGCATAAATCTTATGTAATTGTGAGTGTCGTGAAGAGTTGTAAGTTCTAGAGGATATATAACATGTAGTTTTTAGTATATAAGAAATATAGAGAGTCAAGATATAGTTGTCAATTATATCCAAAATAGGAGAAACAACCTCTTATATTCTTATAAGATAGTTAAGGGAAAATATCAACAATATACTTCAAATAAAAGCATGGAGGAATTCTAGGAGATGATGATTGATATTTATAATCATGTAATATGAGGAGAATAACATGGGGAAGAAGGAAAATCAAGAGGAATGGAGGGTATTCATTGTGGAAAGTGTGTGTTCTTCTATGTAATAAAATACAATCAATATTAGAAGAATGAAATAATAATATCTCGCTTTAATTTCATATTTCCATTGGGCTCAATTGGCATGTGTTGAAGCTTATTAAGACCTTAAAGGACCGAGTTTGTGGTTAAAGTTAATTTTACTTTGCAAATTGTTTTGATTTTGTATAGTTCATATTGATAGTTCTTACATAGTTCTTACATATCCAACTAAATCTTATTGTTCTAGGAATAATAAGCACTTTCAAAATTTATCCATCAAAAGAGAAGCTGGTATTAAGTCTCCATCCGGAAAATTTTTAAGGGTCCCTCGAAAAAAATCCTTAGAAAATATTTGGCGAATATGTGATAAATATCTTTCGCACGAATGGAAAATATCAATACATCATGACATCACTATTAAATGCAACTAGACGGTAGCTTTTTTATATGCTCTTGTCAGTCGATAGCATAGTTTATGATATTGGCCGACATCATATATTATTATGTTGGTTGATAACATAGAAAATGCTACCAGACCCAATGACATATAGTATGTTTTCACGTGATAGAATAGAAAATACTATCAACTAGTAGCATATTTTATGCTACCGCAGATGACATCATCATCTTTGTTATGTTGTCGGTAGCCAGTAGCATAAAATATGGTACTGGTCGATAGTATTTTTATGCTACCGATTGACAACATACTATATGTTTTTCATCTGGTAGCATGATAAAATGCTATCGACTGACTATATTTAGGTGAATTTTTTGAATTCCTGTTTCGCGAGAATGAAGAATTAACCCCTAAAATTGACTTGACTTGCACCCAGAAAATTTTGGCAAAATAGTCCTTACTGGTACCCTAAAAATTCACCAATTTCAAATTTCAAAAACCGAAATATTCATGAATTAGCAAATATTCTCCACTAAAATTTTCCCTAACCTCTATGAAGCTCATATAACATGTTTTTAGAAGTGAAAAGGTATACAAGTAAATTTAAGTCAATTTTCCTCTTCTCGGGTTCTTGAAACCCTTGCCTTGATGTTTTAATTGAAATATTGATATCTTTATCTCCACACAATATCAAATCCCAAAATATTCAAGGCATCACCTACAACTTGTATTCTTAGGTTTGAAAAATAATTTAGAGTCTATGATTCTTAAAGAAGGGATATTTAATTGACATTCCTATTAGGACTAAACTATAAACTTGACAGACCTAATTGATTACCCATGTGTATGAACTGGGTAGAAACCCTAGGAATTGATTGATGAAACTTCGTAGGATCAAAAAAAAACAAAAGGGTTTTGGAGCTCATTAATAAAATTCATAAACACTTTGAATTTAAAAAAGTAGACCTAATTTTGCTTTTTGAAAGACCTACTAGACTATAAAAGGACATGATTATAAGGAAGCAAGGGAAATATTGTACAAGAGATACAAATGGTCTTCTCACTTCAAACTTCATGGATTCTATATTGATTTAGGCATTAGAACTCTAATATTTTTGTGTATATCAATGGTTACATGTTATTATGTTTGAAATTGAAGTTTGATTGTTGATTCTATATAAGAGTAATATTGAATTGAGTATATTAAGTTTGAAGAAAGAGAAGGGAATCAATGTATGATATTCCTAATGATTAACTTGGAGATAGGTCTTGAAATTACATCAATGGAGAATTGGGGTGATTAGTTCCTAATTTGTAGAAGTAAATGAACCGAAAGGATCTTGGCATCCCTTAACCCGACATAAAAGTAACCAAATGACGCCGAGTATTAATAAACCCAATAGAAATAACAAAAATTAATTCAAGTGTCACTTTGCACAACCATCCTTAAATGAATTGTAAGGATTGTTGTCCTAGTGTCATTAGACCCATATGTACTAAGGGTGTCGTTAAGCCAATAATAAGACTACCCACCCAAAAAATTGACAAGATATCATTAATAACTCAATTTAATTCTATAGTTATTAAATCAATGGTAGTGCCTAAATGTTTATATGATAGGGAAAAAAGAGACACATGTATAATATTTCTCGTATGAAACTTGAAATGGGCTTCATAATGACAATTAACTAACAAGTCAATCTATTCTAATTGTTGGAAATGAATAAAACATGCAATAATATTTTAAATAATAGTTGACAAAGACACAAAAAACTTAAAAGTATTTCCAAATTAACTCAAATAACTAAACAAAAGTGTACACGCTTCTTGCGATTTATCATTTAAATGTATACATCAAAATATTTACATTGCTGAAATAAATTGAATTATAAAACGAGAATTGAAACAATGTAAAAACGAATATTTTCCTCTTCCTTGAGGAGTGTCCATATCATCCTTAGAAGATGACCAATATATTAATCACAAAGTTGTTTCCAAAATATTTGGAAACTTAGAGTCAACCATAGCCAAAATTATGCTACTCAAAATCAACAACCACAATCAACCATTTGAGTGTTACATTTATAGGCATCACTCTTTGGTTTACTTATTAAATCCTTCAAGAATGTAGAAATACATATCTATTCTTGTGGAGAGATTTTATTCTTAACTAAAAATCCTAATAATAATAAACCATTTATCCCACTTGTTAAAAGACAAGTATAGGAAAACATTACATTAAAAGACTCCTATTAAAATACTATTTACTCATCCCATTTACTTAAGGAACAAATATGGGAGGGACTTTATTAAATATACTAAAATAAAAACTATTGTTTCTGCTCATCCCAACCACCTAGGAGAGAAATATGACAGAACATTTTATTTAATACTCCTTCTAGTTATTAGACATCCCAATAATCTAGGAGAGAAACATGGGTGAATGTTTTATTGAAGACTCCTACTTATTATTATAAAAATTGAAGCCCCGACCTCCCAATATTTTAGGATAAAATATTTGATATTCCCTACTCATATGCTAAAGGAACAACCTCCTTTATTCCCTCTATTATTAAAAAAATTGAAACCAATATTGGTGAAACCACCATATTGTTGAATATTCACATCTCTCATTTTATCCTCAAAATTGATCTTTTAATTTGTAGAATTTATTTAAATTATTTCTTGGATTGTTTTAACCTTTTTCTAATATTTATAGAAAATTTTAGAATTTTATTTTTGTTAATAATTGAAGGAGATATAACAATTTTCTTGAACTGTAATTTTATTTCTTTCTTTATAAAATAACAAGTCATATCCAACCTTTTAGAGAATAGGTTAAGAGAATGCTATATCTCTGGATATGACCAAATCATGTAAAGAATTTTTCACTTTACTTTCCTTGTTAGAGTCCAAATGCCACTTTCTAACCTTCATAGAGTCCAAATGCCACTTATCAACCTTCATGGAGTCTTGATGTCACTTTCCAAACTTCATGGAGCCCTAACACAACCTCGATAATCTTTAAAACAAAGCACCATGAAAATTTAATGCATGGAATGAAACACATGTATCATATAATAAATTCTCCTTAAGAATATTTATAATACCACCATATAAGATATGTTGTTTTTCCAAATTAATCAGTTGATAGACTATTTGTTGCATGAATAAATTGAAGCACAAGAAATAACCATACGTTGATTCTTATTGACCTTGATGTAATGAAGGAAGAAACTCGTAAGTAAAATTAGGGCCCTTTTTTATGATGTTTGGAAAATGAGAGATTACTCCTCAATCTCTAAAAATATACACAAGTATACACTAAGGAGATTATGTATTCAATGTAAAGCTAATCTTGTTAAAATCTTAAGAAAATATTTTAACCAAATCCTATAATTAGTATATGGTACCATGGAAAGTTTTTATTCCTTAATATTTATGCTAGGGTCACTATCCCCATCAAATAATTGAAAATTGGGTATATAATTTTTTCTAAGGAATTAAGATTAAAGATTATTACAAACAATTGGATCCCCATACATTCCATTAGCATTGATGCATGGATTATAAGCCTTATTTTCTAATAATAGTGTATGTAATTGGCATATTTGGTGGTGGGGAGATTATTATAAATCATCATGGTCACCCTATTGCTTCCTATGTAGGTCCTATGGGTAAATAATCGAATCGATGTGCTTTGAGGCCCTAGCCTCTCTCTAGGGAATCAGAACTACCAGGGACCTCAAGATAAGAAATTTAATTATTGAGGGAGACTATATGAATGTTATAAACAACCTTATTGGCTCCCAACCCCCTAGCTGGACCATAAAAGACTTTATAATTGAAGCCAAGGTGTTATGTGAATATTTTTCAAACATTCATATTTGTCATGTTTATAGAGAGGGGAATGGGGTGAAAGATGTGCTTGCAAATGATGGTTTCATCATTAATAGGTTCAAAATATGATACGATTTCAAGGGGATCTCTACTGCAACCAAAAAAATCATTTTATTGAAGAAACATATACGTAGCCCTCTAATCATGCTTAGTCGGTGGTCATGACACGTGTGGGGTAATGATTATTTGTACTCCAAGCTTATATGAATTTACCCTTCCAAACAGATACCTTTTCATTGATTTTTGTGTTAGAGATTTACAATAAGGGTTTTCAAATTATTTCCGTAGCTCTCGGGGTTGATTCGAAAGATCTGCAACTTCTTTGTATCATAGATCACACTCTGTCTCTACAAGGTTCATATCCACCATGGGGGGTCCTCCTTGTAGAGTGGATCCTATTTGTGACCCATCCTAGAGAAATAACGCATAATTATGGGAGGTTTTAAGTGTGGATGGTTTCACAGAGTTCATGCAGCGAATTAAGGGATATGATGTTCACATCTCCCTGATATTCACATAAAAATGGAAAGACAAAGAGTTATCCATTTCAAGGATAAAGAGTTTTCTATCACATAAGAGATGATATCCTTTATCACATGTATGAGCATGGAGGGGGTAAAGTTATTTTGTAACAAATTTGATAAAGAAGCTGAGGAGCAACGTTTCTTATTGGGGATGAGTCTCTACTGAGATCGAGGAAAATCGGGGATTCTCAGTGCTCTTCCATTCCCTCACCATTTAATGAGGTTGCAAAAATGGTAGTGTGGTACATCACTCTAGAGGGTCACTTCTTGATGCTGCCACTACATCACTTAGTTATTTTGAACCATTTTCGGCATGCTTTTAAGGTTAGCTTTCCTTATTATATCTTACATTCTCTTGAAAAGTTGGTGAGGGATGTCCAAGCTCATATGAGGGTTCTTCCCCTACACCAAGGAGTGATTTTCCTCCTTCACCATTACTTCCTTGACGTGGTTGTTCTCGATCCCTCCTCCTCTCTTCCCCCTCCTCAAAACCTAGGATTTGAATCAAGAATCCCAATATTAGAGCTCCCATTTCAGACCCCCTCCTGCTAAGAGAATCCTCCATAGCATCTCTAAGAATAAGGAAATTGTGGGTGCTAAAAATCTATTGGAAATCAATCATTCTACCCTTTTCTCTTCTATTGGTCATAGCCTATCTGCTCAAATCAAACAACAGGCTGAGGCCCTTAAGGGAATTGAAGAAAATGTTGATATTATCATTAAGGATAGGTGTCACGTCCAATGTGGACCCCTCAACTCTTTCAAAACTAGAGGAAAATCTTGACAATATTTCCACTCAACTTACTAAATTGGAAGACAAAGTTTTGTAGGTTGAAGATAAGCATTCTAATCAGCTTACCATCCATAGGGAAATAATTGATTATATTCAAACAAACATCAAACAAGTTTTTGATTCTTGCGGTGTATTCCAGATCTACTTGGAAGAATGGAAAGATCAAGAAGAAGACAATCACTGAGAGAAACAATGATCTTGAGCTACAAACTACAATCAACCTCTATAAGGCTCTCAAGATTGCTCTGAAATTCTATAACAAGTCTCTTGTTTAGTACTAACTTGTTATTTTAGTGTTGTTTTGATTCTTTTGTTTTTTTGTTTTGTGTCATATGTCAAGCTCCTTGTAGGCATTTAGCCCTTGCCTTAGTTTAATTTCTAAATATCTTGCTCTTAGGATGTTTGTTGGTGTGTGGTCCCCACATAAAGAAAAACCACTATGCTAGCATGATCTTTTCTATCTTTTGAGCCTTTTTAATAGAGAGTATGGTCCCTTCAAAATCATTTACCAATAGTAAAAAAATTGTGTTGTAAGTAACCTATGATATGCATTAAGGATATAACCTCTCGGGAAGGTTTAAAGAGGCTCGTCAAGATGTTTGATATTTATATTAATATAGGCATAATAACACTATTTTACCTAGATGAAGATGGAGTATGGGATTAGGAATCATCAATAGGAGCACTTTGGGAGAAGGTATAGGAGTAGCATCATGAGATAGAGTCTAACATCACATGTAGTATCTATAGAAACATCATTAATAATAGTATACAATTATTTTGTAACATCAATAATTGAATCATGTGTATCATTTCCAATAGGAGAAATACTATTATAGTAATAATTTGTAACATGTTCTACTTCAATATGAGAAGGAGATTAATAAATTTTTTTTTATCATATTATGATGTATAAGAGAAATAGTAGTATCACAATCATATGCATAATTAACGATTTTAATAGGAATGTGATAGATAACACTTTTTATTGTATAATTTATTATATTAAGAGGAGGAGAAGATAAACCATATTTAATGTTATGATGAGAAGGAAAGGGATCCAATGCAATAGTATTATTTTTCATTTTAATATATGGAAAGGAGATAACATAGTTTGATTGGTATTTATCATTGAATTTGGTTGAATCGTTAAGAGGGGATTTGAGAGTTAAAACATTTCCACCATCTCTATGATTTTCACTAAATTCATCCTCATAATAATAAGTACTATGATTATTGTTAGAACATGCTTCATGTGCATCCTCAAGGCTAGGTATGGTTGATTGGTCAAAAGTACGAAAATTCTCAAGAGGAGAACAAATGATAGTTACCTCCAATTCATGAGATTTAATGCTACTAGGTAGGAACATAGGTTCTAGGATTTACTCATATATATAGCTATAGGTCATAACATAGGTAGTAGGTGGTATCTCTTCTACATAAACTATGGGATAACATTCACACTCATATGTATAAAAACCGCTAGCATCATCATTAGATTCCTCATGTTGAGAGATATCATCAATAAACCCACATGTTTTCTTATTATTATAATCATATGATTAATACATGACATGGGTAGATTAATCCATTAAAAAAAAGGATAAAAATCCTTATATTATTATAATGGGTAAAATCTTACACCAAACAAGCGATATGTGTGATAAATGGAACCCTAAGGTAAACTAGGGTTTGTGATAGAAGGCCTAATTACGATAGAGAATCTAAGACAAATAGGTAAATATAATCAAATAGAAAGGTGGTTCACCAAATGATTACACCTAAATAAAAATTTGAAATCTTAATTAGGATATAGAATATTAGAAATTAATGTGCAATCAAATTTACATATAAATGATCCAACTCTCAAATCTAATAGTACATATAAAATGATATTGAGAAATTACATTCAATTAGGGAACATGTTCAATATAGTAAAACATAAGCAGATGGGCACTTGGAGTTTTTAACTAGTTTAGAAACTTATATACAAATGATACGGGATGAACTAGCTAGAAATATCTTGCATATGCTTCATCCTATGAATGAATGGGCCATACAAGTAGGTTCTAGGATTTTATAAATTTAAGGTAATAATTCATTGGAGGAATATACTAATATAGAATGATACAAGCAAATATGTGGGTGACTAAGTAGTGTGAATAAATAATTAAGTCATGTAATAGGAATAATAATGTGAAATTATTCTTGTAAGGTGTAATCAAGTCATGATTTGAGTGCAAAGACAATATTTTCATTTCCAGATGATGAATTTCCAAATTTAGGTGTCTACATTTCCCCCTTTAATCAAGAAATGAAATTGCATGCTTTGAGAAAAATATACATGAGTATATAAACACACCTTGTATTTACTTGAGGAATTTGAGTGTTATAACAATATCCAAAGTGAAATCTACAACACATAATTTAGACAATTTCCATAAAAATAATTTCACTTTTTTTAATTGATAAAAATGAGGGTTGACATGTTCCTCACCTTTTATATTGATTTTTTTGAAATAAAATCATTAAAATGGGTTTTTCTCATGAAATTCAACTCATAACCCATGTTATAACACCAAAAATATATAACACCCCACCCAAAAACCTTGAAATTACAACAAAAAGCATTCAAACCACATCTTATTTCCTTCCCTAGATTTTGAAAGCACATGCTAGCCAAAACATAAAATATTCATGTAGTCAACCAGAAATCCACAATATACAATATGTTTCAAATCCACATCCTTATTTAACCTATTCAATGTCTAGATTTCAAAACCAATCAAAAGTATATAAAATGATCATTTAAAATAAAATATTCAACATTGTACTAGTAATTATAAGAACATCTGCAACCCAATTGAAAATAGAGCCCATGTTATGATGCAAACCAAAAGAGAATCCCTTACCCACAAAATATGAAGTTACAAAACAATAATTCATCCCAACATTCGAACCACATCTTATTTCCCCTTTTTAGCTTCTGAAAGCATACACTAACCACAAAATATTTGAACTTTAACTTAGATATGAAAATGTGATTGAAACATGTAATTTGACATTAAAACTTGTAAATTTATAAAATAAAACAAAGAAAGGAAGTAACACACCTATGTTTATTTCAAAGAAGAGGATACTTGATTTTTTTCTTAAAGCGATGTATTGGAGCTGAGTTGTTGGAGGATTTGAGATGACTAGTCCCTAATTTTCTAATGAATATGTTAGAGACGTAAGGGGATTGGGTGTATCTTGATCCAACACCAAAAGAGGAATGTCACAGGGGTTTTTAGTCACCCAAAAAAATTACAAAACAAGGAGGGGTGTCATAGGGCTCTATACTCATCACAAAATCCTCCTTGAAAGAGTGAAAATAAGGGTTTCATATGGATTCATGGTTTCCCTAAATCTCCTTCCCATGGACCACATCGTTGCAAATAGATTTAGGTATAAGTATGTAAAATAACACTAAATTTGAAAGGGAATGAAGTATACTCATGACCCCATCATGTGATGTTCCATGTGTATCAAGTCTACAATGCTAAATATATAATTAAGACGAGTTCCATGCCCCCATACCATCTAGATTAAAGTGCTCAAGATGTGAAAAGTCAAGATGAAATGTAGTGTTCATGCTACCACACATTCCATACCAAAATGTAGTAAAATCTACTACAAACTCTTCCACTTGTCCCTAAACTTGTATCAGAATCCTCTATTTATCTATATGTTCTAGAAAATGTTAAAAATTACACTAAAATTTACTCGGGATGAAAATATCCATTTTGAATAGTAATGTATTTTAGTTTTATCTCTTGTTGGATGGTTTTGTACCGGTGTAAATTTCAATCTATTTTGTATATATTCCCTATGTATATATATTATGTCCATTCTATCTTGATTCATGTGTCATGTTTGATACTTTAAGTGCTTATATTTTTTTGTGAAATACCCACTGAATTCCCCCTCTTTTGAGGTGAGTGATATGTTTAAAAAGGTCGCTTGGATCAAAATAAGTGATACATGTCCATGTCGATTTAGAATATATTCATAATTGGATTGCATTGAGGGATTGTTGTAGGTGACCATCATAGAGATCATGTTCCTATAATATAGTTCAAGTTAGAAACCATGACATGGAGAAATAGTAAAAATGCATACTAGAAGAAAGTGTACAGAAATTCAAGCATAAAACAAAATTCGATGAAAACAAGTATATAAGTATAAAACAATGGAATGAAATAAATACCAAATCATTATTAATTACATATGTTAGTTATATGAAAGGTAAAGAGCCGCATTTAAGAGACACAAGAGTGTCGCGCACATAAATATGTATGAAAAATGCAATGGAATCCACAAATAAGTGACACCAAAGTGTCACAAAGACATGCATATAAAATTTCATAAGGGCATACATGGAACAAACATAAAATATAATAATTGAATACAATAACAAACATTATCCTAGAGTCACATAAAGTGGGAGATGTTAACATTGCACAAAGGACATGTGTTAGTCGCTTTGGTGTGATTAAATATATAGAACAAAATATGTAAAATGATAATAATGAGAACATATAATTAAACTATCTAGTGAAGCAATAACACCTGATATAGTAAGAGATTCCCAAGATGTTGATTGGATAGTGGGTATAAGGAGAAGTTCAACATCTAAGTACTCGAATATTTATGTGTATTTCTGCATACCTCATGATTGCATATGTATAAAAACTATATAGAATATACTATGTATCACACCAATATGAAAAACAACATGTATAAAGTAAATAACTAGAAAAACATGTCATATGCATGCCATGATTTTGTATTATGATAATATACAAATGTTTTATGCTTATTAGATTATTTGAATGTTTTTTATTTTGAAGATATTTTATAAAATAAAGAGACACCTTATGAAACTATCAAGATGACAAGGATCTAAAATTGTATGATTAGGAGGGATAAACCTCAAATTTGCAAGATAAAAACTAGGAGTATGATGTCTCGTGTCAATCTAGAGAGGATACGTTTAGGAGATTTGTTTGTTTCAATATGATTCCTAGGAGAATTTATACAATGGTTTATCCTCTAGATATATCATGATTAGGAGCACTAGAAATGGATGTAGAAATAGATTATTTCTTAGAAAAATATTAGGAAATGGAATCTCATATGGTATACCCTTAAAAATAATGAATTGATTATTATATATAACTTTAACACATTGATGCATCATGGAAGGTATAGCCTAAAGCTAATTAAGCAAAGGGTATCTTAGAATCATGTCTCATGAACCAAGGGAAGTAGTATGCATGACAGGTATAGAAATAGTAGCATATCCCATAGTAATAAAGAGAATAATGTATCCAAAATATGTTTGAATATAAAAGATTATATGCCACTTAGTAAATCCTAGAGATGCAATAAATTTGATTGTGCACATATTTTTTAGATCCACTATAAATCAAGACACTATGGCTATGACTTAGACCAAAAAAGTATCAAATATAAAACATATCGAAACCTCGTCGAAACAACATCAATATTAATAAATGCAATAAAATTCCTAGGAGGTGTAGTGAATGTAATTATGCCAATCAAATAATCAAGTGGATGATCATGTGTACAAGAGGATATTGAGATATATAAGTATGATATTCCTTTAAAGTTCCAAAAGATTCCTAATTGTTATGATTAGGAATTGTATATCATTGACTATCTTGAGCTTAGCATTATAATTTAACATGGTCAAATTTTGTAGGAGGGGAGTCAAATTCAATTGCATTAGAATTAATGAGGTCTTGTATGGCATGGTGATGCTTGAATAATATGTTTGTAGAGTGTATAATACATTTATGGAAGTCATAATAAGCATTGACACAAACAAATTTACTACAAGGATTTCTTGTATAAAAACTCAATAGGAGGAGGGAGAGATACAAGGTTACACTCTAGTATCTTTTGTAAGATAAATTAGGTAGGGAGGGAAAGTGTTTAAAGTTCATCCGATGAGAATATTGTAATTGAAAATTTGTATTGTATTAAAAATAATTTTATCATCATTCTTATTATCATATGTTTTAAATGGTAATTATATTTTCCTAGAAATTCAGATATAGATGTATTGGGAGCAGTGGATGCATACTTAATCTTGTTCAAAGTAAGGATATTGGCCTCTCATTATTTTAAAAATTGATATAGCTCATTGAAAGATCACAATTTTTCAAACATAGTCAATTATTATACAGAAAAAGAAGGATTTGAGTAAATAAGTCTTAAAGATCATTGGCCAAAAGGATTTTCATTTTAATAATAATATTTGCATATCATATTTATTGCTTAGTTCATTTGAGCCTTGTTGTATTTTATCCATTTGAGCATATGAAATATCGTCACCAATATTGATTGAAAATGTGCAAGAAATTAATAAGCCAAAGAAGTAAAATATCATACAAAATGTATAGGTGAATCATAAAATCATTATAGAACATAGTATTTGAGACTTATTAGATATTTACTAGTATGTAGTTGATCATTATAAGCATCTTCTAATAAAGAGGCATAAATGGAGTGGATATTTTATTAACAACTAGTTTTCCATCATAGATAGTAAGTTTAGGTGACACAAATCCAAGGGTAAAGGATAAGATGATTTCGCAAGTGCAAGTGAATTTTGAATAAATTTGGTAGAATCCATAATGTTATAAGGTATAAAGGTACCTTGTTGCAATTGTAACACTTGGTACTGAAAAATATGAACAATATGTTCAAGGAATACACAATAGAAGAGGAGTAGGAAGTCCTTTGGGTAGGCACTGAGGACACAAGAATATAAGTAGTCATAGGAATAGGCATTAGAACATTTTGAAGTGGAATATGGGATTCTCTTATAGATATAAGCACAATATAGGTGGAAATAATTGATGTATGAATAAGAAAAGAGCCAAAACTAGATTTGAGGATTGTTTACACCCATTTTAGATTAAGATTGATATGTTTCTTATTCTAAATTTGATTTTTAAGAAAATTTAATATTAAGTGTTCTTATAAATAAACTATAGTTTATAATTAAATAAATTATAATATATAATATTTTGATTTATTTAATATAAATTACATGTTTATTATGCTAATTGATTATTTAAATATCAATTAATAGTTATGGGGTACTTCGTGAGAAGTCACACCCATTTGATTTATTTATATTGACCCGCGGGGTCATTTTAAATGTAATGAATTCATAATTCACGTGATGAATTAATGGTGGAGAGAAGTGAGGGGAATGGAGATGTACTAGAATGAGTTTTTCATTAATAGAATTATCTCTTTTCATGATTTTTACCCCTTGGGGGTTTTCCAAGTTAATTTTGTGTGTATGTGTTATTTTATTTTTTCATTTGCTATAATGTTATTATAATGCTTGCTATATTAATTTAATTAATATTGAATATTATTTAATGGTTAATGTGTTTAAACCCTCAGATCTAACATAGTATCAGAGAAGGTTCAAAATGTTTTAAATAAATAAATAAATTTAATTTGATGTTTGTGAGTCTGGAACTATGTTTTTAATACCTGAACTATTTTCACCTTTTTATTACAAAAATGCCATAAATTATTGAATATTATGATGCTACATTAAAGGGCTCAAAGATAACTTTCCAACAAGACCAATTTTTCCTAATTTGGAGTTGTGGAGAGAAAGTTATGGCCATTTAAAGTTGTGCATCTTGGGAGGAACAACAAGTCGATATGTGGCAACTTCTGATTTGCTTTAGGTTTGCCTATGTGTGACTTTATGATTTTTTCTTTCTTTCTCTCATGTATACCTCTTACCTTCTACATGTCTACTTTGACTACCTCAACCCTTCTCGGACCCAAAACCTTTTATTTGAAACTCGAGTTTATTCCGTGAGCTTATGGTCCATAGAAAATATTTAGTTAAAAAGCTCGAGGAATTATGCCACATGTCCCTCATTTATCCCTTGGATCTCGTGACATGTGTCTACCCTATTAAATCAATTTAAACCTTTATATTATGTACTTTCGTTGACAAAATATCATTATATGTGCTTTTATTAATAAATTCGGTTACTTATTTAATATACGCGACCCACTTAATACTACTAAGTATTGGTCACGAACCTAAAGTTGCAATTAATCTCCTTGATAAATATGGAAAGATCATCATCAATTTGAGTATTCTAAAATCTTGTTTAGTTATGTAAATTACTTACTTATTATAAGTAATTTTAACCAATTATCAAAGATAAGTCTTGTTAATGGATTTGAAATCAAGATCTAGTTGAGTATATTAGTATGTGATCATTCTTGCATATATGTTATCTTATCACAAATTTAAAGGCGTAAAATAGATAATGAAGATATATATGTTGTTGATTAAGCATTTATAAACTAGTATGTGATTACTAAAAATATTATTATATGCATATCAAATGACACTTGGGGACACCTTTGTGTTTGTATTAGAGATGTCCAATACTTGATTGCATCTAATATATATTTTATAAGATTAATATGTTGAAATTTTTCAACATATTGGTAATATAACATGGTTAGTTGTTAAGCATATTGTTATTTAAGTTGTTATACAACTTGTTTTTTAACCTATCAATGTAAAATTTATAGATGGTTAAAAGTGAAATCAATAATGATTTATATTATGTTTATTATGATGTCTATATGGATGTTATGATTCTAACCATGTTGATGTTGTGTTATATATAAAAACTACAAATCAATATGTGTTCAAGTTTGGTACATGTGCCATTACTTGGAGTAGTAAAAAGCATCCAACAATCTCCATCTCTTCTACTGAGGAAGAGTATAGAAGTGCGATGGAAGCATGGAAAGAAACCATGTGGATAAAATGACTATTGGAAGCAATAAAAATGGATGTGAAAGGAAGTAATCCTCTTCTATGTGATAGCCAGAGTTGCATTTCTCTTGCTAAAGCTATAGTTCAACATCAAATAACAAAGCATATAGAGATTCATATGCATTCTATTTGAGTATTCTCTACATTCTATCCAAGAGAAGGTTATCCACATTGATATAGATCTCCAAGACTTACCAAATGATGATCAAGTCACGAGATATGTTTACAAATCCATTGTGTGTTGTAAGATTTGCAAGTTTTATGCAATGCTTGGCCTTTCATAGTTGGCATTGAGGGTAGTGTGCATGCCACCTCTTAATTTTCGGATGTGTGTTATATCTTTCTCCTCTATACTTATGATCCATTGTAAAGCATTGTAAAAAGATATTTTTATGATGTTTGTAAACTTTTCACTCTAATTTTACGAAGTATGACAATCAGTGTGTTGCATCTATTGTAAAAAAATCCTTTTGTTATATAACATTCCCATTTTAAGACTTTAGAAACAAGGGAATTTTTTTAGTAATGTTCTCTGTTCTAAATACGTAATTTAGAACACACATTCCAAAACAACCATCCTTATAATAGATAACCATATGCGGCTGTAATGACTCGGTAAACTATCGATCTATTCATTTCATGACTCGGTAAACTACCGATCTATTCATGTTTAACACTAAGTATTGGATACTTTTTTGTATACTACGTATACTTGGTTCTCTTACCCTGTTCTAGGTATTGAGTGATCTGTCTAAGGAACCTAATTGAATAGTTGTTACCAATATTCATCTGCATCACTATCCTTAGACTAGGCAACATAGACAACACAACCAGCACTTGCGATACTTTGCCAAAGATTTTTAACATACATATTCAGTATTAATTATTCCTTGACGGCATACTCATCAATCTGGAGTACGTCCTTCACCCCCACTCTATTGTTATCTAGAATGTCCTTTACTAACTTCCATCAGTCCTCTTGCCCAAGGTTTATCCCAAGTTCTGGTTAACATCATAGGTTATGATAGGAAGGAGCTCACTAAGACTTAGGATAGATTGACATACTGGGTCGACCTAAGTCAACCCCGTGTGCCAAGATACCCTGATTCCTAGAGGATACTTTATCGTATCGCAACTACGCTACTACTCGAGTCCGGAGAGAAACTAAGTTCAAGTCCAAAAGTGTGTAGATCTAGACGATCAATGTAGAAGGGTGTTGCCACATGTCAACTACAGTGCTTTATCCTTGAGAAGATCCTAATCTTCTCGAAGGTATAACCTATGATCAAGCATTTTCCATCATCCTATAGAACAGCCTCGTCGAGATATACATACCCTTAGGAGGTTATTAAAGTTAAATTAATTTGGATTCCTAAAGGCAGATTTCAGCAACCCTGAGACTCTAATCCAACTCTCCCTAAGTTCTTTTCCAAATCAGGTTCCATTAACCCTTGCAGAACTTCCTTATATTAAGATTGCTTTCGATGTTCACTAACGTTGGCTGAACAAACAACCACCAAGAATTAAGGACAAGTAACCTCTTAAGTTTCATTCAATGTGATTTAACTATTCAAGGAAGTGTAACAACCACCGAGGTTGTAACTTAGTAGACTTTATTAAATGAAGTCTAATGATTGTATTCATATCTCCCTTTTTGCTTACTTTTTAATAAGAGAGGAAGAGTCTTCCTCTTCATGATTAAGTTCTAGGGTTTAACACACCCTTTATGTCCCTTAAAATTTCATAGTTTTCATTATAAGTTATCACACATTACCTTAATAATATGAATTGTTTAGATAAGAACATTGATTATCTGCAACTTATTTAGTTGCTTCACGTTTAGGGAAAATACTCTAATTCCCTTTTTCCTACTTATCCAAGAACACTCATTGAAACATATAATTAACATGAAGAACATCAACTGAATAGGATTCCATTTCTTTTGCAAAAGTACAAGATAATTTACATAATCCATGCAAGTAAATTCTCATTCTACATTTCCTTTTCAAAACTTATACATTTACAACTTATGCATTTCAAACATATTGCATGACAACAACCTTCATTCAAAAAAAAGAATAACTTTTATTTTTCAATACAACTTAAGAACATATCAGAATTCTTCTCAAGAATCAACTTAGATCAGCCAATGCATCATATAAGTTTTTGCCTTCTTTTATCACTTACGAAGTCCATCTGTAAAAATTGCTAGCATGGGTCAGTTCAATGAACTGAGCATGATAAGCACTAATCCTTAAAACGAAGTGCATTCCACTAATTGTTCCAATAAAAACAACCCTGCTTTAATGAACAACAAGTAATTCATACTCCCTAAGCATAAGTAATATCAATAAAAAGAAGAGCAATACTAAACAGGTTTAACAAAAGAAGAACATAATATAATCTATAATACTGTCCTATAAATTAAAGTATAATTGATTCCATCAATTATCTTTACCAAACAAAAAACATAACATATCATTGTTTCCAATCTACCAAATATAATACAACTCATATCTTTACTATAAGATACAAAAGTGTTTACAGCATATTCCCTCTTGGATGTTTCATCTCACTTTCAAGTAAGGAAGAAAAGAAAGCATTCCATTTGCCAAGGTACATAACCATCAGCAAAGCTGAAACAATGTATATCATGATTTAAACTGTTCCTTTAAAGTAACTCTACTTTAAAATTTAACAATTTAAGGTATTCATCAAAATAGATCCATATGAAATAAATCCACGAAGAAGTGATGGATTAACAGTCAACAACAAGCTACAATTTCTTTTGCCAACCTAACTTCAATCTCATTCTACTTCATTTCAGTCAAATGAAAAGTATACAAGACTAATAAACATTGATTTCCTTTTCCAATAAGAATAAAAATTAGGAGGTTCCAACCAATGAACTTAACCCAACTGCACTAGAAAAGGAGACCTAACAGAATATGATCCCAATTTAATCTTTTCTTTACAACTTAATTAAATAGTTTTACCTCCTCTCATGCATACAGTTTAAGCTCTTGTAATAGTTCCAAAGAAAGAGAACAAGATCAACTCCAAGGAAAGAGAAAACTAAATGTTATCTTCCCTTCTAAATCTTCACATTATAATGCATGAATTCTACCTTCCATCGGAAACATTGTAATAATGAAGTTCATACACAGTCCAAGGATAGTAAGTTTCACAGTGTATTCTGTCAAAGACTTAACAATCTTTTCATTGGACCGAACAGCCTGAAGAGAGCACACTAGCATTTTTCCTTCTTAGAACACTTTACCATCTAACAGTGAAGTTCCATCAATCCTTTCCATTACTATTCTCTTTTTAAACTCGATGATAAAATAGTGAAATTCAAACACACGATCTAATGGATTTGAATCACAATTAAACTTTCAAGACCTAACATTCATTTATTGGACCCAACAAGAGGTAAGAAGTCTGAGTAGATGTTGAACACTCAAAACTTTCCAACAGTTCAGGTAAAACAGAACTATCTCAACAAAGTATATCACTACAAGAACTATAGATTGGGTTTCCAGACAAACGACTAGATCAAAACATCATATAAATAATATGTACTGTCCCAAATTTGAATTAAAAATCTAAACACAATGTAAAGCATAAGCTCCCACAAGGAATCAAGATCATTCAAATTCTTGTAACCAAGTTTGGGTAACAACATGTTCCCTCTATAGTTAATAAAACAATCAAAGACTATAATATCCGAACCAACACATCATTCTAGTTACCTTTTCAATTAAAAACAACAAGCAACAAATTGATTGTACAGAGTTGTGTCTCAATATCACAATCACGAATTCATAATACACCAGCACCTTAATGCTAGACCGGTATAATGAAATTGCTTAAATACAATTCAAAGTAAGAATATATGCTTCCATTTTCAGTTAACATCCTTTCAAACCCTATTTCCCAACTCAAACAGGATGTAAAATGATTTGACAGAGCTCAGACCAAATGACTTAAAATTCGGGTTCATAAAGAATCTCCAAAACATTTAATATGGACATAAGAACAAGAATTCTCAAGCACCATGCCATATGAGACTTCGAACAACAGTCTAACTTATCCAAAATAAAAACACGGGTTCTAAGTTAGATGCGAGTTTCAAAAGGATCCTAGAGATCTTTGGTAGATATTTTCCATGAGAAAATGTGAGATGTAGTCTCAAAAATCATGCTTATTCTAAATCATTCACTACTGATTTATGGATTCAAAATCCTTTTGTACCAAAAGGTAAGTTGAACATGATGAAGGTGTATAAATCCTTCAAATGTGATATGCTAGCCTAAACCTTCACTATGGTTTATGGATTTGTAAATCTGTTGTATAAACAAGTAATGTTGGCATATGTTCCCCACTTAATATTAAGGTGGAGTGTTAAAACATTTAATATTAAGTGTTCTTATAAATAAACTATAGTTTATAATTAAATAAATTAGAATATATAATATTTTAATTTATTTAATATAAAATACGAGTTTATTATGTTAATTGATTATTTAAAGATCAAATAATGGTTACATGGTACTTCATGAGAAGTCAAACCCATTTGATTTATTTATATTGACCCATGGGGTCATTTCAATTTATGTGATGAATTAATGGTGGAGAGAAGTGAGGGGAATGGATATGTAATGGAATGAGTTTCTCATTAATGGAATTATCTCTTTTCATGATTTTTACCTTGGGGGTTTTCCATGTTAAATATGTATGTGTGTTATTTTATTTTATTGCATTTTTTATAATGCTTGTTATATTGATTTAATTAATATTTAATCTTATTTAATGGTTAATGTGTTTAACCCATCGATGATCGATGATTTTTTAACCCCTCGGATCGATGAGATTTTGTGAGGTCATATTTACACTCAATGGATGTATGTTAGATACAAGTTAGTTGATTAACTAAAAATGGAATAACTATTTAGTATATCGATAGTTAATCTAAGTTATGAACAACTGTAATAAAGTAGATAAATGCAGTAGATAAGAATGTGAATGAGTTAAAAACTATGCAAAATAAAATGCTAACCCTAATATGCAAAAGGGAGTGAGGATAAAACTCAGCTGATAATAGATGCCTATCGAGAGAGTGTCATAGAGGTGACTAGAAAAATCAAGAGCATGAACGACTATACTGAAGTCCCGAAAAGGATGGATCTAGAGGATTAGCTAGACTGGGGTGCCTGGAGGAGGACTTGGGTGCCTACGAGCGCTCTGGTCTGTAATCTGGGTGACTGAAGTCTGTGAAAAAGCTCTAAAACTAGTTTCGTGAGAGCTAGATGATGAGCTGGAACCTTCTTTGTATGGACATCAACTTTTTGTCCTATGCCAAATGTTGTCAATACTCTAAGATGAAAGAAATACCTATAAGACCCCAAAACAAACATCAAACCCTAAAAAAAAAAATGCATATGAAGGGGTCAAACTGACCTTAGCTTCCACAATGGTGGACTTACTAATTGAGCAATGCATTGCATCTTAGACTTGATGTAGTTTGTATGTGCAAGTGTGTGTGAACATGCCCTAGGTTGATCTTGTGTCAGTCACACTTTTTGAAGTAGAGAGCAATAACTATGTGTAGAAAATGTAGTAGAATGTGTACATGGAATAAAATATAATCCCTCCCCCTATGAAGTGTGATGTAGATGTCCTATCCTTGATGATGGAGCTATGTGGATGTAAGTGATCTCCAATGTAATAGATGGATGCAACTCTAGATGGAGTGATAGTAGTAAGTGATGTTAGGTCCCTTATTATGGTCTAATAGCTTTATATTTATAGGGTTCTCTTGATCTAATTTTGTAATCAACCCCAAAAAGGCCAACCACAAGAAAGATAAAGATGCCAAACAAATAGAAAGAGCCAAAAAGTGGTGAGAAAGTTCAAAAGGGACACGGGGAGACCCCTGGTGGGACTAGGGCATCCATGGTGCCCCAATCTTGGCCAGGTGCCCTGATTGAAGCTAAAATGATGGGAAATGACAAAAAAAAAGGGCATGTGGATGAAAATGGGTAGTAATGATGAAATAAAATAAAATAAGATGGCCAAAATATGGGGTTTAATTAGTAATTTCTTCACTTACGAACCTTCTAAATAGGAGTATGAAACGAGGATAAATAAATGTCTAATGTGCATGATTTTGTGACTACATTTTTCCCCCAATTTATGTTGGTGAGTGGAAAACTCAATAACATAAAGTAGATAGAGATGCATACCTGGTGTCCATGAAGAGTGTAGTAGAAACATGCCAAAGGACTAGATAAAAGAATGGAATGACAAAAAGCTAAAGGAGTGTGGAAACTAAAGATGAAAAATGTGCAAAGAAAAAGTGATGAGAGTGAACCTAGGGTGGCATGTGTGTGTAGTTGTTGTGGTGTGTAATGTACCTACATGATTAGTAAAGTGTGTGCTGTTGTGAAGTGTTGTTGTTATTGCCACTAATTTTACTACTTATTTCTCATAGAGTTGGACCTACAAGGAGAAAACGATCAAGTAGTAAAATATGTATGTATGTATGTGTAAAAACACAATGTAAAAGATGCATGTATATAAAATCATGTAAGTGTAAAATACACAAATGTAAATGGAACATGTGTGCACTCGATCCATGTCGAGAAAAAGTGTAAAATATATCTTTTATTACAAGTTTTTGGTAAATCTCAAACCACCTTAGCCAAAGAAGTGTAGGGAGGAAATGCTCTGTGTCCTCTAAGCTCTAATTGCTTCCCTGAATGTGTGTGAAGAGATCTTTGTACTTTCCTAGTATTTTGGTGATCGCGCCACTTGATTGAAGTAGTGTAGAGAGGCACATCCACTGCAACCTATAAGCCTGTAACTACTTCCTATAATGCTAAGGACACCATGTCCTGTAAAATCCATTGTGTAAGGGTTTTGTAGATTGGTCTGAACCCACTCGTTATCTATAATTGAACCGAACCAGTGTAGAATCTCTATGTTAGTATGTAAAAACCCCCAAATGATGCCCCCCTCTTTGGGGGTGCATGTGATGTTATTGATAGGAGAATACGACCCCAAAAGAGGACCAACCACATATAATCTATAACTCTTCCCAATAAGGGGAAGGGAATATGCTTGGTAGAAACCAAGGCATGCATAAACAAGGATGGCTAGCCAAAGACAAGTGTTAGTACAAAAACACATGCATGTAGAAAACAAGTGTAAAGTACATAAACAATGTAAAAACTACCAAGCATAGTAGTGTAAACACGCAAGAAGACAAGTAATCTACACAAAGCGGGTCACAAACATGGGACATCACTCACAATGTTACAAGACATGCAAGGTCATCATGGCCACAAACAACAAATAGGTGTGCACTCGAAACATAGGGCAAATCCTGCATACAAGAAACAAACAATGGAAGACAAGTACAAACAATAGAAGTAGTCATGGAAACATGAATCCTATAAAAAAGTGTTGTATATGGAACACCCATTAGCATCTTAGAGAAATAACCAATATGTAAAAGTGTGACTAACCAAGTAATGTAAAGTTATAAGTACAAAATGAAACAATAACACCTATGAGACCTGAATGAGGATGCCCCCTGAACCAAGTATAGGAAGGGTAGAAGGTGAGAATCCATGCTACGTGTAAAAGATTTGTATTTGTTATCACAACTAGACAAAGATGTGAGCACACATGTGTGGATGGTATAAATAATGACATATAAGAAATCAATCTAACATGTGTAGTAAAGTGATCATGAAAAGCACTAGTAAACAAGAGTAAATGCCCCTAAGACAATGCAATATGTTGTGGATTGATGGAATGGAATGCAATGCAAGATGTAATGATAGGATCCACGTGCCCCTTGCGTGAATGGAAGTTTATGCAATGAGGTTCATTTTTTCCCCTCAGTAGTCAAGAATGAACCATAAATGATAGTGTGTCATCGAGAAATGGTTGAGTAGGATGTTGTGTCTAACACGTTGTGATGAATGTGTAAGTGTAATGATGAGATGTGGCCTAGAAATGTTGTGTGCATGAACCCTACAGCCGAAGCATATATCATAACTAGATGAACATATAAGTGATGATCTAGCCTAAGCGCATATCACTATAATATGAAAGGAAGAGTGATTATTTATACTTAAGTGTATATCACTATAAGATAAAAGGAAGAATGATGATTTAGCCCTAAACATATATCACTATAAGATGAATGAAAGAGTGATGATTTATCCCTAACCGTATATCACTATAAGTTGAAAAAGAGTGATGAATTAACCCTAAGCATATATCACTATAAGATGAAAGGAGGGAGTGGTAATTTAACCTAAGTGTGTATACAACTAAAAAATGACAAAATGGGTGACAATTTAGCCTAAAGCATATGTCACTAACCTAGGATTTTCGCATGTGTGATGAGTGTAAGGTCAATTTGATTAGTAAACCCTCAGAAGTTGAGTATGGACCGAGGAACTAAAGTGTGTCATAGGGTGGTGAGTGTAGTGCGTAGAAGATAATGTAGTATAGGTGATGACCATGTGATGAGTAGAATGTATAACACATAGTGTAATACATGTAGATAGATGAGTAATGTAGTATGTAGGGATGAATGTAATGCTAGACTCATATGTGATGAAGACTAGTGTAGTATATAGAAAATGTATGATATGAAGATGCGCAGTGTATGATGTATGGTATATGACTATGTATAGGATGTGAGGCAATATGCGTAAATATCCTAATAGTGTATGATGTAAAACACGTAAGGTGAAAATGATTATAATTTATGATGTATAAGTATAGAAATGACACAATGTCATAGTTGAAGGTGAATAATTTATGGTGTATTGTGTATGACATGCGATGTGTGATGAAATGTAATGGATAATACCTATAGTGCAGTGTATTGGGTTTAGTGTAGTAGTAATCCCTCAACGGTGAAGTGTGAAGCTGAAGCATAAGAGTGCATTATTAGGTAATAACGACACTAAAGTGTGTAATAAGTATGCGTATGCTATGGGATTGATATATGAGAATGTAAAATTAAGATATGTGTAGATGTTAATATTAGGGGTGATGTGGGAAGTTATGCCCCCCACGTGTATGATAACACATGTACTATGCAATAAATAATGTATAAGGGTGATGAAGCATTATAGATTTCATTTAATTGATGATGCATAAAGATCGTTAAAGTATCATAGATGTGTGTATGTATAGGTGGTGATGTAATGGAGGAATATGGAAATGTAAGATGAAGTTATTTATGGTAAAAGACCCCTCAACAATCATATAAGAACCATATGAATATAAGTGTGTCATCGGAGTAATAGTGCTATAATGTATGATGAGTGTGACTATGCTAAGACAATGTGGGGGTAAGATAGGGTATGCATGTGATGTAGAACTATGTAAATATGCTAGAACTAAGGGGGGGATTAGATGTTATGCCCCCTGAGTGTGTGTAATAAGATCATGTAAAGTCATCAAGAAGATCATCATCCTTTGGGTCAAAGTCATATGGATAAGCATTGGTGACCTGATAAGCAATAGTGTCTGGTTGATCATGTAATGATCCATTAAGGCATAAGTTGTACATGCCCATAGCATATTCCTCATCGGTGAATGGAGGATGTGGGAAACCGTGTGCATACCAATGAGTGATTTTTGTGAATATCCAAGAAAATAACTATTATAGATAAAAGCACGACTGAAAGGCATAGGAAATGAAATATCGGTATGACTAGGATCTAATGTGCCTCCAATATAAGTAAGCCAAGATTCCCCTAATGTGATTGGATAAGAATTAGGGGTATATGATAAAAAAATAGAAGATGAAATATCGCAAACCATAAGAGGAAGTTATATTAGCAAAGACATCAAAGGTAAAAGGATAGAGATCATCAAAGGTAAAACCAAGATAAGCTATACCAACATGGGAACATGTAGTGACATTGAATGTAGGATCAAATGGGATATGGTCCCAATATGAGTTATTGATTACAAGTGTGTAAGTGAATGGTGGGCATGCTAAAGTAGGTAATGTATGTGGAGGTGGATGTGATAGATCGACGTCCATAGACCAGACATGCCCCTAATAAGGAATCATAGCATATGAGAGTCGTAGCAGGTGGCATAAAATAAATGACATCTATTAGTACCATCAAGTGGTGGTAAGTGTGGTGGCTATTCCCTAGGTTGGGGCTCATCTGTAATATTTATGTGTGGGATAGGAAGATTAGTATTAGGATCCTGGTCACAATAATGAAATGGATCATGATCACGAAAAATGGTATACTCCATGCTCTCATGTAATAATTTAACACAATTATGGATAGTAGAGGTGACAACTTGCATGGCATGCCAAGTAGATAGTTATAGGAAAATGGGAAATCAACAATGAAAAATACAATGTGGATAGTCTTAGGACCAAAAATGATGGGCAATGTGATGTGACCGAAACATGGATGGATGGAACCATCATAAGCACACAATGAAACACTAGAGGGACTAATGTCATGAGTAGTAAGACCTAAAACTTTGAGAAATGACATGGGACACAAATTAAGCTCAGATCCATTGTCAATCAAAGTATGCTTAACAATGACATTATAAATGCGAGAGATGATATGCAAAGGTGGATCATTATCAAAAGTGTGAACATCAGAGGGAAGGTTGGACTCAAATACTAAGTGTGGAGAGAATGCATTAGCAAATTCTTGATAAACTAAGTCATGATGAATGTCAGTAAGAATACGAGTAGAACAAAGAAAAATTTGCACTCTAAGAATTAAATCACAATTTGTAAGCAAATAATCATTGATAGAAATATGTTTTTATTGACTAAATATAAAAGCAATCCCTAGAAGGTGCAATGAAGAAGGGTCAGGTTCACCAAAATGACTAACTAAAAAGTGACTATGTATTATATCGATAGTTAATCTAAGTTATGAACAATTTTAATAAAGTAGATAAATGCAATATGATCTTTGGACCCTAATGTCATCCACCAAGTTTGTATGATAACTATGGTGAAATTATGATAGACAAAATGGATGGTATAAAAATTGAAAATGCAAAATGATATATACGGATAGATGTGCCAAAATTCAACTAATTAGGTGAGAGGGTTTATTCAAGCTGAATCATATAGTGAAGTGACCAATTGGTCGATGGATGTGAAGGGATATGGGCTTGGTGAATTTGCGGGGTGTTTGATGAAACTTTTGGGCACGATGAATTGCAAAATCCTAGGGTTGTGCCCAGAGTTGTGTGGAAGGGGAAAGGATCTATATCGGGGAGGGGACAACGTGTGGATGGCTGGTGTGAGTTCGGTGGGAAGGAAAGGAGTGGAGAACCATGTAAGAGTTCAAATGGGTGGAGTGTAAATATTGATCAAATGACGAGTGGTGGAGAAGACTCGGTCAAGGTAGAGGAGATGGGAAGTCATAACATTCGGGATTAGGGATGGAGTGAGACAAAAACTCGAGATAGGGAAGTGGTAAGGAGTGGTGAGTAGTTTGAGAATGGGAACAAAATCAAAAGTGGGATGGGAGCTCAAGAATGTGTGAACCAGGGCTCAAGATAAAGGAGAGATCTTGGAAGAATGGACACGATGGTGGAGTGGAGTGTGGATGAGACTTTCCAATGGGGAGTGGTGTTCGTTGACGGGGATGGAGCGAGTAAAGTGTTAATGGTGATGAAACCGAGTTGCGTATGGAGATTAGATTCAGCTACATAGTGAGTGAGAGGAAGATCTAATGGGTCGATTAGAAAGGGCTCGGTGTGGGCATGATGAACATAAAAGACTCAAAGTGGAGGGAGGTGGTGGATGGGTCGTAGGAGCTCGGGCATGCTAGAGATGAGGAAATGGTGTGTAGTGAGTGGAAGGATGTATGTGTTGAGTGGAGGGATGTTGGAATGAAGCAAGGTGGGATGCATTTAAGGTCGAGTGTTCAAAGTTATGATGGTAGCGCTTGGTGAGGAGAATAAGAGCAGACCTCGGTGAGAAGAGTGAGTGGTGCGGTTGAGGGGTGAGAGCGGGTCGTGAAGAGTTAGGAAAGGGGAGGGATCGGTGAGGAGAGGAAGTAAGTGTCTTGATGGAGTAAAGTTAAAAGGAGATGGGGTCGGGAAGAAGGAAATGGTAGTTCAGTTAGGGTCTTTGGGGAGAGAGGTGGGGTAGTATAGGGTAACTTTAGGATGATTATTTTATTTTTATTTATTTTTATTTGTTTATTATTATTATTATTATTATTATTTAATTAATAGCAATAACAATAAAATTTTACACCTATTATAAACAAGTCAATATGGAGACCCTTTCAAACGATAAATCCACTTACCCAATGGCAACATAAATGACTACATGTATGCACCACAACATGTAGATGGAGATAATACCAAAGATCCTACGGTGAGTCTACAAAGCGAAAAATGCGTAACGTATATATAGATTGACACGATGTTATACTTACGATAATATAAAACACAATAATTATTATACGTACAACACCTATACAAGGTGAGAAAACAAAAACATGACCGAACGTGGAGTGCGGTCCCACTTAGTAAGTGTGATAAGTGTTGATCATAGTTTCTTACTTCCTGTCTAGATTAGAGTACAAGAAATCAACAAACACAAAACAATGTTGAGTATGTAAGGGCTTAGTACCTTGGAGATGGTGATGGACGATACAGGCACAAATTTTATGTTGAACTCCTCGTTGTGATCCCAACAAACCTATAGCTCTCATACATTAGAGAAATATTGATGAGATATTTTATATGGGGGCTACCTGAAAAAGAAGATCCGGGAAGCGTTAACTTCCTCGGTGGTTGTCAACCCCCATGTGATAAGGAATAATGATAAAATAAAAGATAAACAAATAACATGCAAGCTGATGAACAAAGGAACCTGACACTGTGGGTATGTAGATGGTGCTATTGATCTGATCTAAACACAACGTGCAACAAGAACCACGCTATGTGAACTAAAAAATCATGAGTAGAGTATTGTGGGGATTACAGTGTCGTTACAAGGACATCATGAGGATATAAATGATAAACAAGAAGCTTAGAATTCAAAACAACATTTTCCTAGATTTTCTAACTTAACTTTTTGAAGGGGAAAGCCCATATTTATAGCCTAATGGTGAGGTTAAAGCTGCAAGTTAAAAGAGATGTGATTCAACGACGCTCACAATTTGACTTATGGTTAAAAAGATAAGGATGTGATATAGAGTGGGAAAGATGATTGACATGGTTAGGTGAAATAAAAGATTCCATTATTTGAAATTAAGAGTGGAGTGTCGGATGGGTGTATTATTTCCCATGAATTGAATAATTTGTGAGAGATGCCAAAATTCAATTATTAAATGGGTTTATATGGAGCCCATTTAATAATTAATTAAATTTGGGTGAATAAAAGGATGAGATTTATTTAAATTTAAGAAAAATAAAAGTGAGAGTGAGAGTTGAATGAATGTGAGATGATGGAGGGTGCTATACCAAAAATTGGTGTCTACATTTGCCCCTTTTTGTTGAGTGGTTTGTGATAGCAAGCCACGAGACAAAAATAAAAAGGGTTAGATGAAATATGTGTCCGAGGATGGATGAAGACATGACCAAAGGAAAAATTCCCAAGGTGAAAAAGGATCGCAATATCTATGAAAAATATGGTGATGACTCCAATATCACATCGGTAAAGGAAAATTGTGCTCTCAGTGGAGCAGACAACAACATTCTATTGACCAATGAGTGGATGAAGACCACTACAGTATGGATGTAAACCACAATGACCAATGGGTCATAGGAAAACATCAAAATATGCGCAAATGAATGCGAAAGGTATGCAAAATCCTATTTTTACGAGAAATCAAGTGAAAAATCATGCTTCCGCAAAAGGGACAAGGACAAAAAGTGAGTTATATGCATCAACAAGTACAAGGATGAAAAGGTTCCCCATCATAGGGCATGAAAATTTCATAATGGGAGATGGGTGAACTGAAATAAAATATCCTAGGGGGGATGAGTATGGCAATGCATGTGGATATGAAGAACATATTGGATAAAAATGCCCCAAGAGGGTGTTAAATAGGATTTTGAAAACATGTTTCTTAAGATTGGTTTTGTGGTTGAAGGCAGATGAAAATTGGGGAGAAGAAGAAGGAAAGGAGTCCCAATTTTTGACAAATAAGAAAAGGATCAAACTACTTATGCAAAAAAGTGGAACAAACATTCGTGGAAGAGAAAAAGATCGAGATATATGATGGCCGTTATGGTATCCTCCAAGACATGTTATGTTTGTGGAACACTGTTTTCATGTTAGAGTGTGGTACACCTTCTATGTGTTACACTCGGGTATTTTTACGGTGGTCTGCTCGCCGGTGAGAGGGTCAGGGGGGCTCGGGGGTGATGCCCCCGAAGCAAATTTTCATGGGTGTTTTATTAACCCATGGGTAATGGGTAATATTTATGGGCTGTTTTTGGGCCCATGGTTTTTCATTACCCATTGTTTTGATACCCACATTTTTTTTCCCATGGTTTTGATACCTGCGGTTTTGTATTAAAGCTGTTTAAACAATTGTCTATTTATATGGTCTTAGCATATGATATATTAACAAGAAAATGTATTGCGGATGTGCTTTGAATTCAGTGTGAATTCAGCAGAGTTTGTTGAGCATAGCTCCAAGCAGATCTGGGTATTGTATTGAGAGAGTGGAGGCTTGTAATAAAATTTGAGCAAGTGATTCTTGGTGTCACGTAGCCCATATTTGGGTGAACCATGTTAAATATTGTCTCTCTGTGTTATGTTATTTATTTTACACTTTTATTTGAGATCTGTAATATTTTACGCATATTAATTTCTCTTTGTTGTGATTACGTAAGGATTATTCCACATATTTTATCTCTTATTTCCTAACAATTGGTATCGAGCTGGTTTGGTTTGTTGAAGTGTTGAATTGCAAGGAAAGTTTTTAACTTGAGTGGGAGCTATGGTAGATGATGGAAGATCTAGGGTTGATAAATTCAATGGACATAATTTGAGTCTTTGGAAGATGCGAGATGGAAGATTACCTTTATCGGAAGGATATTTATACTCCGTTGTCTAGAAGGTGAACAAACCCTTGAGTATGATAGATGTGGAATGGGATTTGTTGGATTGGAAGGGACTTGGAATGATCTAGATGTGTCTTGCATCTTCAGTATTATTTAATGTTTCAAAGTAAAAGACAACAAAAGATCTAATGGATGCATTAGGGAAGTTGTATGAAAAACCCTCTGCCTCTAACAAGATATTTTTAATGAAAAAGTTGTTTAATATGAAGATGTCTTAGAATAGTTGATATGTGAGATCATTTAAATGATTTCAATCTTTGTTGTGAATATGCTAGCTTCGATTACAATAGAATTTGATGAAGAAGTTAGGGTTTTATTAATTTGTGCTATTTACGAAAGTTGGAATAGCACAGTAATGGCGGTAAACAACTCGGTTCAGCTAACTCAAAGTTGAAGTTTGAGGATGTTGTAGGGGTGGTTCTAAGTGAGGAAATGTGAAGAAAAAAATGGGAATATTCTACTTCTTGAAATGCTTTGTGAGTGGAAAGTAGAGGAGAGAGAAGAATAGAGGAAACCGTGGAAAATCAAAAGATCGGGCAAGGTCAAAATCCAAGAGAAAGATTTTATGTTGGAACTGTGGAAAGTCTGGGCATGCAAAGAAGGACTGTTGGGAGCTTCAATACAAGAAGAAACAACAGGAAGAAAATAAGGAGGTAAATGATGCATCGGGTAATGTATGTCAGGATGCTTTGATTCTTTCTTTACATAATATTACTGAATCTTGGGTTTTAGATTCGAGGGCTTCTTTTCATGCTACTCCACATAAGCATGCACATTTGTGTACTTGATAAACAGAGGACCCTCAAGTGCCTTGGATGGAGGCATACTTGAGGAGGCTTGGTATGGTAAGAAAGTTGATTATTCATTTCTTAGAGTCTTTGGATGTGAGGTGTTTGTTCATATAGATAAGGATGATAGGACCAAGCTAGAGGCTAAATCAGAAAAATGTACTTTCATTGGTTATGGTGGTGATGACTTTGGATATAAATGTTGGAGTATTAAGGACAAGAAAATCATTCGATCTAGGGATGTGGTCTTCAATGAGAAATTCATGTATAAGCAGTAGTTACAGGAAAATAGGAAGAATCCAAGAAAGAATATGCAGTAGTAGAGGATCTTCCGGATGGGAAAGTGACACATGAATTAGTTCAGGAACCCCCTCAACAGGAACCCCAAACTCCTATATTGAGGAGGTCTTCTAGGGTAAGAAGAGAACCTAAACGTTTTTCTCCTTCTCTTTATTATTTATTACTCACTGATAGTGGAGATCTAGAGAGCTTTGATGAAGCAATGCAGGTAGATGCTAGGAAGAAGTGGGAGAAAGCCATGGATGAGGAGCATAAGTCTCTCATGGAGAACCAGACTTGGGGTTTGGTGAAGTTATTGGAAGGCAAAAGAGCATTGCATAACAAGTGGGTGTCTGAGTTAAAAATGAAGAAGGAGGAAAGAAAAGATATAAGGCTTGGTTGGTGGTCAAGGGGTTTGCACAGAAACAAGGTATAGATTTTGATGAGATTTTTTCTCTGTAGTAAATATGAATTCTATCGAGGCCTGTTCTTAGAATAGTGGCAGCAGAAGACTTGCACTTAGAACAGTTAGATGTAAAGACTGCATTTCTCCATGGTGATTTGGAGGAGGAGCTATATATGCAGCAACTAGAAGGATATGAAGTCAAAGGTAAAGAGGAGATGGTGTGCAAACTGAAGAAGAGCTTGTATGGCCTGAAACAAGCTCCATGTCAATGGTATAAGAAGTTTGATAGCTTCATGATGGAGCAAGGTTATATTAGATGTCATTCTAACCATTGCGTGTATATAAAGAAATTTGAGGATGGAAGTTATATTATCTGTGTTTGTATGTTGATGACATGTTGGTTACAGGTAAAAACATGTAGGAAATAAAAGTACTCAAGAAACAACTAAGTGAATCCTTTGATATGAAGGATTTGGGGGTAGCCAGACAAATCCTTGGTATGAGGATAACTTGGGATAGGAAGGAACAAAAGTTTACTTTATTTCAGGAAGAGTACATTAAGAAGGTATTTGATAGGTTTAACATGTAGGATGCTAAACCGGTTAGGACTCCTTTGGCGAGCCATTTTAAGTTATCAAAGGAGCAATGTCCCAAGACAGAGCAAGAAAGGAACTAGATATCCATGGTACCTTACTCATCGGTGGTTGGAATTTTGATGCATGTTATAGTGTGCACTAGGCTTGATATTGCCCATGCGGTAGGAGTTGTGAGTAGATTTATGAGTGATCCGAGTAAAGAGCATTTGCAAGCAGATAAAGTGGATCCTTCGGTATTTTAGAGGACCATGGGGATAGTTTTGTGCTACTGATGAATCGAGACACCACTTTACATGGTTATGTAGATTGAACATGGCTGGAGATGTTGGCAATGCAGAGGAGCACAACAAGTTATATTTACACTTTGTAGGTGGGATAGCGAGTGAGTGGATTTCATGACTACGAATTTGGTGGCTTTATCAACCACAGAAGGTGAGTATGTTGGTGCCACGAGAGGCAAGAAAAGAGATGATTTGGTTACAACAATTGCTTGAGGAGTTGGGGCATAAGCGGAAGGTATGTAAGCTGCATAGTGATAATCAGTGTTATACACCCAAGCTAAGAACTCGCTTTCCACTCCAAGACGAAGCATATCTGATTGAGATATCACTTCATCGGGACTGACTTTGGAAGAAGATAAGTTGAAGTTGGATAAGATTCATATCAGTCGAGAATCTTGTAGACATGATGACCAAGGTGGTCACAAGGATAAACTAAAGCTATTTTCAGCTTTGGTTGGCCTTCATGAATGTGATGAAGGGTTAAGAAGCTTGCTCGGTGGAAATCGGTCTCAAGTGGGAGATTGTTATGTTTGTGGAGTCTGTTTTCATGTTAGAGTGTGGTACGGCTATGTGTTACACTCGGGTATTTTATAGCGATCCGCTCGTCGATGGCGGGTCGGGGTTCAGAGCAAAGCCCCCAAAGCAAATTTTCATGGGTGGTTTATTAACCCATGGGTAATGAAGTAAGCTTGTTATGGGTTGAGTTTTTGGGCCCATGGTTTTCGGTACCCATTGTTTTGATACCCACGGTTTTTGCCCATGGTTTTGATACTGCGGTTTTGTATCAAACTTCTTAAGTAATTGTCTATTTATATGGTCTTATGCATATGATAGATTAACAAGCAAATGTATTGCGAGATGTGCTTTGAATTTGGGTGTTAATTCTATAGAGTTTGTTGAGCATAGCTCAAACGGATTTGGTTATTGTATTGAGAGAGGGAGGCTTCTAATAAAATATGAGCAAGTGATTCTTGGTGGATGTAGCCCATATTGGGTGAACCATGTTAAATATTGTCTCTCTGTGTTGTGTTATTTATTCGCACTTTTATTTGAGATCGTAATATTTTTGCATATTAGTTTCTCTTGTTGTGATTACATAAGGATTATTCCACACATTTTATCTCTTATTTCCTAACAAGACAAAAAAGTCCCGAGGAAGATGGGATGAAGGATGTAGTGATAGAGATAAGAGAAAGTGTACATCATCATTGGAGTAGAGTGGACGTGGTGGAGGAGAGGAATAAAATAGTAGAGAAGGATGATAAGAGATGTGAGAAGATAGATGAAAGCACAAAAGAAAGAGAATGATAGTTAATAATAAGGTAGTGGGAAAAGATAAGTGGGGAATAAATAGGGAAGACGTGATGGATGTGGAAAAAAAAAAAAAAAGAGAACATAAGAAGAAGGAAGGAATAAGATCAAACAAGAAGAAGAGAATATGAGAAGGAGATTAGAGGAGATGGTGAATGTATAGAGATGTACCATAGTAAAGAAGCAACAAATATAATAAAGAGGAGAGATGGTGGAAGACATAAATGATGAAGGACAAAGAAGAAGAAGACAAGAAAATGATAAAAGAGAGGGTGAAAGGGAGATGGAGATCAAAACAACAAAGGGGGGAGAAAGAATGGATCATGAAAGAGACGATAGAGCTGAGAAGGAGAAAAGGTGAAGAATATTAGAGAAGGATGATAGGAGAAATGAATAGGAATAGCAGGATGGAAAGATGAAGGAGATGAAGAAGATGAAGAAGTTAAAGAAGATGGGAGAGGAAGTAGAATATAAAAGAGAAAGAAAGGGACAATGAGGAGCTAGGAGACTGCAGAGGAGATGAAAGAATGGAAAATAAACTGATGTATAGGGATGGAATAAGATAGGGGTGGTAGAGAAAGAAGTTCGGTAATGGGAAAGTGGAAATAAGAGGGAAAGAAGAGATGATAGAGCCGAAACAGGAAGGAAATTGAATCCAAGGGTTAGGAGTAAGACCCAGGTAAAGAATATGAAACATAACACATGGAAATGCATGTGGATGGTGGGATGATTAAAAATATGGGACAACGCTGGTGAGTCAGGTTATCAATGGAGAAGTAGGACAAAAGTGTAAGGAGAAGAGGGGATGAAGATGATACAGAGGAAATGAAAGAAAACCAGGGGTAGAAAGGAGGAGATGACAACAAAGAAAATAATGCAAAGGCAAGTATATGATGAAGATAGTAGAGATATTGAAGAATTCAAAGGGAAGATGGAAAGGTAATGCTAGTGAAGGGATGTTAGGATAAGTCCTCGATAATGATCGAGAGGACACAAAAAAAAGGAAGGAAGAGAAAATAGAGGAGGTAAAAAGGGGTGAACAGGGGACGTGTAGAATGAGGATAAATGAATTTTAGGAGAATTCCACCTGATAATTATTAGAGTGAAAAATGGAAGATGATGATGACATAATGTTAGGAGATGAACAGTGATAATGACAAGTAAGTATGGGGGTAGATGTGTGGGAGAAATCTAGAAAATGGAGTGGAAAGATTAAAGAAAGGATAATGATTGGTGAGGAGATGATGATGAGGAGAGGATGTGGATGAATATGAATGAAGTAAAGATGAAATAACGAGACATAGTAAGAAAGCGGTATGAAGTGGTTAAGTTAGATTTCCAAATGAGGAATGATGGGGAAGATATTTGAGAAAGTTTGAGATATTTTTGTGGGGAAGAAAGAGGAGGGAAGAGGATGTGTTTGTGGGGAATGAAGAGAAAATGCAGATGGTGGGAAGGTGGAGCGAAGGGGAAAGGTAAGGATACATATCATTCTTAAGAGAGACTCTTAAGTAAGATTGCCATGTTGTAAGAATGGTTAAGTAGGATGACCAAGTTGAAGAAGAAGAAGAATGGTGGAAAGACTCGAGTGGTGTATACCGAAATGGAACAAGAGATGAAAGGAGGTGATAACAAGGAAAAAAAGGAGTGTGACATGAGTGGATGGAGGAATGTATGCAGTGTAGGATGGAGAGTGTAAGGGTAATTCTTAATTATAATGCCTATGTTGTGCGAGTGACGATGCTAGAGCGTTAACTAGAAGTTATGGAGTGGGAAGATGTTTCTAGTGTCAAATGGAATAGAAAATAGTGGAGGAGTTTCTACAGTGGCAAGATCTTAAGAAAGAAATGCGTTGTTATTAAAAATCCTACGGGAAATGGGTGGTTAATTAAGATCATCAAGCCGAAAGAAGAGTGAAAGAGAAATGGAATGACAAAATATATGCCGAGTAAAAAGGATATTAAGAGAAAAACACAAAAAGAATTATCCAGGTGGAGGACATGTGAAGTATCGAAGAAACAACAGAGAAGGACAAAGTGGGTGAGAAGAGCAGCAAAGAATGAGATGGGGTGAATTTTAGGAGAAAATTGGGTTGACAAAGGAGACTAGGAGGAAGGAATGGTCAACAAATGTGATTACGAATGAGACCTTATCCAGAATGACAAGTCTACCTCGAGTAGTACTTTTGTGTTACGTGGAGAGCCACGCAAATGTGCCAAGCTGGGGATGAAAGGCATGTGATAGTGAATAAGATGATGTTTGCACTAGGTGATTGATAAGAATAAGAGTGATGAGAAGGGTAATGGATGGATGTTTGGAGAGAAGAGAAGGACAATGCGAGAGGATGGTTGGAGAAAGGTCACATTGGTAAAGGTGGGGGATGAGAAGCTGTCGGATAATGAATATTACTTGAGAGATATTCTCAAGTAGAATTCACAAACTGCAATGAAGATCAAGTAGAATTCCCAAACTGAATAGCGTACCAAAGAGAGTGTGTAGAAATAGTAACAGATTTCATGGATTTATGGATGATGTTAATAGGGGACATCCTTAAAAGTAAAAATATAGATGCAAATTTTATGATATGAAATTTGATTTCTAAAACATAATCATGATAAAAGATGATTTTGATGAGATGAGTATCACATAACCATAGCAAGGGCCATGTAAGAAAGTTATGATTTTAACCAGATAAGAAGTAAACAAGAAAAGGCACTACTCAAAGCATTGCACTTGTAGCCAATAACAGGTGTTAGTACATAACTAATGAGATTTGATTATACCAAAAGACCAAGAGGGAGATATTAATAAGAGATTCTCATAATCTTAATATTGACATGACGAGGGATTTGAGATGTAACCTATATGCGGGAAGAAGGTTCTCCAAAGGTGGTGTTCCTTAAGTCTATGCCCAGCTCTAGGAAAGGGAAAGAACAATAATAGAAGAAAGTTGATCAATGCGGGAAGCTTTCCGAATGCCATAATAAAAGAGTAGCCATCCTTCGAGGGTATGGTCTACTATATATATAACATGGATGGTGAGAATAAAATACATGATAGCCGTCCTTCGAGGGACCGGTCTATTTCTTTTGATTTTAATTCACATGGATTTTTGTTTTTGTATGCACCTGTTGTCCTTCTAGGGATCAGTCTGTTTTTGGATAAATTTGATTTCTTTTTGCATGCATGAATGTTAGCTTCACATGGGGGAGAGCTGGGGATAGAAAATTAGACCACTTAGGAGGGGATAATGACTGTACAAGAGACACCCCTATACCCTTTACATGACTGTCATAGGAAAATGAGAGGGTGATGGATGTAATGATTATGGGGTTCTCACCAAATGGGAGAACTTATCCATAATGAATATTCTATGAGTAGAGCCGTGGTACTCATATTCAAGGTCATATCAAAGTAGTGATGGTAGACCACATAATTCATATCATTACCATGATAGACGGAAGTGGATAATGGTGGAGACATGGTCTAAAGATAGGACTATGCTCATAAGTGCATGTACTAACAATAGAATGGCTGTAAGTGCAATGTATTAAGGGGTTTAATATCTAGTTTACCATCAAGAGAATCAAAGAAATAAGCCATAGAACCATAATTATGTGTGATGATATATGGTCTGATCTAGTTGGGAGAAAAGTTTCCATACCAACTCCTTGATTAATGCTACGTCTAAGATAAGATAAGAATTTTGGGAGGATGAGTGAAGGTAAAACTATGCACTATGCTTTTAGGAAGTGAAAGTATGCATCCCTAAAAAGATGAGCCAATGGTCAAAAGGGTGGGCTTAGGAGGCACACAATCATGGCCACAAAGGTGGACTTTGGTGAAAAATATGGTCCTTATTGGAAGGACAAACATGACCTCAAAGGAGGACTTTGATGACACAATCATGGCCACTAAGGTGGAATTTAATGAAAAATATAGAAATATTGTCTCTTAACGGAGATAAAAACATGGCCACCATGGTGGGCTTAAGATTAAAATAAAGGGTCCCCTAAGGGATAGATGCATATGGCCATAAATGTGGGCTTGAATGAAAAAGATAGAAATATTGTCTCTTAACAGAGAGACAAACATGGCCACCACATTGGGCTTAAGATGAAAATAAATGGTCCCCTAAGGGATAGATGCATATGGCCACAAAAGTGGGCTTCAAATGAGATGAAGATTTGGATGGGGTTAGTTTAGATTGGATGGATTTGAATGAGGTAAATAAAACAATGTCAAGGATTAAAGTCTCTTAGCATAAAAGGAGAATTGTTTAGATAGGAAATGTGTTAATACATATGATATGATCAAGGAAAAGGGGATGCTACTTCCCTAGCGAAAGATATTGTATCACTATAGGAAAATTAGATGTGGATAGGTGAAAGGGATTGGATGATGATAACCTTAGATTTATATTAGGTAGATGCATTGGGGATCATAGGAAAACAATGTTCATGAATAAGGGATGACCTTATGTACAATTAATAACGTGAAAAGGAGAGATGTTAACAGAGGATGGAGGAGAAGACTCGAGACTTCGGTAGATGTTGACTTAGTTGTGGATAAAATGGTAGAGGGACAATCCTAAAAAAGGTCATATCTTTCAATGAGATCATGGATGACAGTTTGAAGAGCCTTACAACACTCAATGCTATGACCCGGGTACGATGGTAGGCACAAATGAGGTGGGGATCAAACCATGATGGCTTCTTACTATTTTGGTTAAATTCCTTGACAAGTGGACGCATAATGGCAGAAATTTGTAATAAGTGTTAAAGGGTTTCCGCATACAATTCAATCGATATATTAGTATATGTATTTTCTTGGGAATACTTTTACTTAGATCTTGATGAAATTGCTTGGGATGTGGTTGTATGAGTTGTCTTATAGGATTGTGTCATGTCATTCCACAATTTTGATTATGCTTTAGTGACACTTGAAGATTTAGAGGAAGATTCGAATCTTAAAGGAATGTTGGATGTTTTTTATTTTGGTTGGTGGAGTGATTGTGATGCCTTAGATGGAGATTGATGTTGCCCCAAAACAGATGATGCATATTTGGTATTTGTTGGTGAAATTTCTATCTTCTTTTGGGGACACACAAGAGATCATTGTGGAAGTGTACCAAGGATCTTGGATTTGGATGATGAAGGAGCATTCTTGGAAGGGATGATACTGAGTTCAGTCGGAGGGTCTAAAGGTTGTGTCGTAGTTGATATGGGTGAAAATATTAGCGTTTTCATGGTGATATCCGATGAAGGTTGGTTTGTTGTGGAAGCATCTGTAGATGAGATGAGAGGGTTATTTGAAGTTTCTTCAAATGATGTAGAAGAAGAGGATGGTGTGTTTGACATGATTAGAAGGGTGGAAAGAGGAACTGAGAGAGAATCAATAGATGGTATGATAGGTAAAGGTAGAGTAGATGTGGATGGGGGAGTGTTAGGAAACCCAATGGATGAGGATGTAGAAAGATGAGTTGTATTCATTGTGGATGGGGAAGGATGTTCCCCCTGAGTGAGGAAATCATCTTCCTGAATAAGGTCATGGATGATGGTCTGAAAGGCCCTACACTACTCAATGTCATGGCCGGAACACGATGATAGGTGCAAATGCAATTGGGATCAAACCATGGAGGTTTGCTACTATAAGGATCCCAATGTCTAATGGGAGGAAGAATGATCACAAAATTTTGAATTAGATGTTGAAGGATGTCTGCGTAGGACCCAATCAAGGTGTCAAAAAGAAGGTAAATCTTATGAGTTTTAAGATGATGTTTTGGCTTGGATTTTGACGTGGAAGTATGGGATGTCGATGTATGAATTGTCATATATGTTTAGGATGGGGATGGATTACATTGCAGTTTTAATGTTTTGGTTTCAGTTTTAATGTTAGTTGATGATTCAGGGTCACATGAACAGAGTGAGGAGGTACTCGAATAACTTTGATGGAGAATGAAGGATCCTCTTTAAAATATTCTTCACTTGGAGGTGACATGGTTGTGGAAGTGTGTGAAGAATGAGGGGACATTTGCATTTGGATAGATGAGGTCAACAATGCAGATGGTGAAATTTAAGGAATAGATTGGTTTGGTTTGGGAAGGATGCATCCTTCCTTAATAAATTCATGAACAATGGATTGAAATGCTCTGTAATGTCCAATATCATGTCTAGGGGTATGATGATATGTACAAACAAGGCTAGAATTAAACCACGGTGGCTTCTTACTACTGGGGTCAAAGGCCCTAATAGGTGGAAGTGTGATTGTAGAAATTTGTAACAAGCGTTGAAATACCTCCGTATATGATTCAACCTGAAACATTAGGAGGTGTTGTGTCTTCTGAGAATATCTTGGTCTTTTGAGAAGGACTGGATTCTTGAGATAATTTGGATGTTAAGAAAACTTGAGTATGTTCATGTCTTGATGGTTGGAAGCTAGTCATGATTTTTATAGTGTTGGATGATGTCGTTTAAAGGGTGTGGGGTTGGATTGTTTATAACAAGGAATGCTAATTTCTTATATAAGGCAATTGTGAGGCAATATTTGAGAGGTTACGTCCTTGGGAGGAATGGCAATAATTTCTACAGAGAATCTGGAGGTGGTACTAATAGAGGCGTAGGAAGGAATATTTGTTCGTTGGAATCTAAGGAAGGTGAAAATTGATTTGGTTGCATTGATGAGGTAGAAAGATTATTTGAATTTGAATCCATTTGAAGTTATTTCAAAGGTTCTTAAAACAATGTAGGATGGGAGGAAAATGTGGATGTGGTCTCAATGACTGATGTAGTAGGTGCAGGATGCTGGGATTGGGTCTATGGTTGGCATTATGGGTAAAGATGGAATAGATGTGGATGATGGAGTGTATGAGGTATATTCAGATATGGAATCAATGGTGGATGTGGGAAGAGGTGCTGAGGTGAACGTAGATAGGACCGAGGTTGGTATGGGGGTGAGGGTTAATGGATTGAAGAAAGGGGGAGCTTCTAGTGAGGTGGATATGGTGGTTGATGAAGAAGGTAAATCTGTGGATGGATCTGGATTTATACCAGCAATATGTATAGTATTTATGGTGTGGGTATTGGGAACTTGCGATGTAGAAGCAATGGTGGTTTGACTTATTGATGTGGGTGTATGGTTTGGAAATGGTTGTTTAAAAATGTCTAGTGGTTGATTGGACGAAGAAATTGGATTATCTACTTGAATATCTCCCTTATTAAGGAGTCCTTGGGTGAATCCTTGAAAGTATGACATCTCTCTATGTCATGTCCTCGAGACTTGATGGTATTTGTAGTAATGGTCCTCACGATACCACATAGGTCTTGGTCTAGATTCGTCAACTGGTTGGATAGGTGGTAACTTGATCAAATGTGTTGTTATTAATTTGTCAAGTATGGTGTTTTATGATTCTCGCAAAGGAGTATAATTGGGCATTGGTCATGTGAATCGTTGTTGAGTTACTGTAGTAGATGTCGGTGTAGGAGATGATTTGACAATGACAACGTTGGCAGTTGTCTTTGACTTATCATTTGATGTGGATACACTAATAAATTCTATTTTGGGCTTATTTGACTTTAATTTTAAATACCCCCGTTTAAGGCACATGTCTCAAGTTTGCAAGGCATGGTAAAATCTTCTTCAAAAGTGTGAAATTATTGGATTTGCAAAGTCGATGAAATATGCTTCACACAAGAGCATGTGAAGAGCTCGATGAGGTCAATTTGAGGAAGTGGAAAAGATAATTAGTTTATAATATTACGTCATCGTGCGATGAAATCTGCGATGTATTCATCTTCGAATTGGCGGATGGTATATAGATCGTTGATGGTTACCTTTTGTGCAATATTAATGGAGAAGTGCTTGAGAAATAATTACACAAATTGAGAGAAATAAAATATGGAGTATTAAGGAATATTATTATACCAATCTAAAGCAAGGCACTAACGACATGGGGAATGTACGGAGCATCAATTCTTGGTCGTATGTGATGAGATAACATGCATTTTTGAATTCTCGAGAGATCTTTGTTGAGGGTCCTTCTTGTTAAATTTGGTGAACTTTGGAAATTCCCAGTGTGGAGGATATGGTTTCATTGGCACGAGATGGATGAATGGGTTCGTTACATATTTTTTCGTAAGACAATGTAACTTTGGACCCTAATGTAGCAGCCTCTAGGTTGGCTAACCGACCTATTAAGATTTGCATGGGATCATTAGGAAGCACCTGTTGAGAAATGAGAGGTGGTGGTTGAATTTGTGAATGGGTGGGTGTCTGAGGAACTTGGTATGGGTGAGTGTAAATTATGGGTTGTGGTTGAGGTGGAGGTTGATAGAATGTGTGTTGGTGAGAAACAGGGGCATGGTATGATTGTTGAGATTGTGCAGGTTGTTGTGGTAACTGCTGAGTAGGGATATGAGTATAGATGGGTTGATAGAATGGAAGTGATATTGCATGCTGCAAAGGTATCATTAGAGGAGGTTGAGAAGTAATTGCATAGACTTGTGACGTAAAAGGAATTTGTTGTTCGGATAAGGGATTTGACACATGAGATGGTTGAATGAGAGTATCGGTGACAATTGGGGTTGTAGTAGTGCGGGGATGGTAGTCAAGATGGTTGTATTGATGAGAGGAAGATTGAGTGGAATGGGCATGACTACTCGGGTGGTGCAGTGTGCCGATGGGTTGATGGAGGATGAAGCAAAATCATGTAAGGGACGAGGCGAGGAATTTTAGAACTAGTACTATAATGATAGATGAGCTATAGTGGTGGGCCATCCAGAGGAAGCTGTATGTATCTTCTCAAGAGATAATCTTAAAGGGCCACAGGGTTGGCTTCAAGAATTTTTCTGAATTGCAGGTCACCAAGGGAAGCAGAAAAACCACTAGTCTCGATTTGATAGAGGGCGGAGTGGCGAGACCTAGATGGGATGGAATGGTCTAACAACGAAGTGTGACCAACTGGTACTATGTGAGATATATCGATAAAAGAATGGGTATTTATGGGGGCCATGAGGAGAGGCATAGATGATGAAGCCACTGAGATGGTTATCGGATGAGATGAAGCATTATGTGAAGTGGGGTTGTGTTCCATTTTATTCGTATTAGATCAAGTGATTACATGCATGAAAATAAAGTTGTTGTTATACGAACCAAACAAGTGAGTTGTGTGCTTTGTTTTGTTTTGTTTTGTTTTGATTTCTATTAAAAACAAAAATAAAAATGGTTGCAAGAGGACCTAGAAGGAGGTGAACTATGTTTGGTTTCGGGTAAGTTATGGCTGGGAAATTTGAAACGGTTTTGTTGGGTGATCAAATCCCAATCAGCGAGACCAAGTGCAAGGCATTTTTCGATGTGTTGATTACTTTGTGAATTTTCGAGCCTTTGTGTGGTGATAAGTGTGATGCAAAAATTTAAACCCATATTTACACTATGTGAGAAGGAAGAATGCACAGGATTCGTTTTACTCCAAATTTGAAATATGAAGTTCAATGTAGACAATCAACCAGGAAAGGGAAATTACAATGCAAAAGAGAAAATAGGGAGGAAATGAAGAATACACGAGAACGCTTTCCTTGTTATTTTATTGTTCATGATGATGTCGTATTCAAAAGTGATGGTGGCGGCCGTAAGGAGCGTCTGGGTACCCTAAAATTGCAACATGCCCAATTGCTGAAAAAAAGGGGTCAACAAAAGGATTTGTGGCATGTTTATGTTTTAATAAATGGATTTGATAGCGTAATGTGGTGGTCACAATGTTTTCGAATTTACTGCAAAAGAAAATAAAATAATTAAGTAATATGATTATAAAAAAAGGTATGATACACACAATTAAAAGATCCAAAGTATTTGCTAATATATATATATATATATATATATATATATATCTTTGATGTTTAAATGATATGAAACAATCTATGTGAGATAAGAAAATTAACAAAAAAATGCATCCAGGATTTAAATATATCTATGTAGAGCAACATGATGGATGAAAATATGACCAATAGATGCTAAAAATATAAAAGTTAGATTAAATTATGAAATATATACGATATTTTCTAAGCGAAAGACTATTATGGACAGACTAAGTGGTATGGACTAGTATAAACACTATAACTAACATAGGCCAAATGGATTTTCATAAGATAATATGATGTTGGACCCTAATGGCATCCACCAAGTTTGTATGATAACTATGGCGAAATTATGATAGACAAAATGGATGGTGTAAAAATTGAAAGTATGAAATGATATATCAAATAGAGGTGCCAAAATTCAACCTGATTAGGTAGAGGTTTATTAATTTGAAGCATATAGTGAAGTGACTAATTGGTTGATGGATGTTAAGGGATATGGGCTTGGTGAAGTCATAGGGTGTTTGATGAAAAATTTTGGGGCGATGAATTGCAAGCGGCCCCGGGGTTATGGCCAATTTGTGTGGAAGGGTGAAGGATCTATATTAGGGAGGGGACAATGTGTGGATGAAAGTGGTGTGAGTTAGATGGGAAGGAAAGGAGTGGAGAACCATGTAAGAGTTCAAATGGGTGGAGTGTAAATATTGATCGAACGATGAGTGGTGGGAGAAGAATCAAGCTGAGGTAGAGGAGATGGGAAGTCGTAGGATTCGGGATTAGGGATGGAGTGAGCCAAATGACTTAGATAGGGACATGGCAAGGAGTGGTGAGTAGTTTGCGAATGGGAACGAGTCAAATGTGGGATGTGATCTCTAGAATGTGCTGGCGAGGACTCGGGATAAAGGAGGGAGCTCGGAAGGATGGACACGATGGTGGAGTGGAGTGTGGATGAGACTTGCCAATGAGGAGTGGTGTTCATTGTGAGGATGGAGTGAGTAAAATATTAATGGTGATGGCGAGTTGTGTATGGAGATTGGATTCAGCGACGTAGCAAGTGAGAGGTAGATCTGGTGGGTCGATTAGATATGGATCGGTGTGGGTGTGATGAGCAGAGAGGAATCGAGAATGGAGGAGGTGGTGGACGGGTCGTAGGAGATCGGGGATGTTGGAGATGAGTCGAAGGGTGTGTAGAAAGTGGAAGGATGTATGTGTTGAGTGGAGGGATGTTGGGATGAAGCAAGGTGCGATGTAGTCAAGCTAAGTGGTTAGAGTTATGATGGTAGCACTTGGTGAGGAGGATAAGAGTAGAGCTCAATGAGAAGAGCTGAGAGGTGCGGTTGAGGGGTGAGAGTGGTTTTGAGAGTGGGTCGTGAAGAGTTAGGAAAGGGGAGGGATCGGTGAGGAGAGGAAGTAAGTGGCTTGATGGAGTAAAGTTAAAAGGATATGGGGTTGGGAAGAAGGAAATGGTAGTTTGGTTATGGTCTTTGGGGAGTGAGGTGGGGTAGCATAGGGTAACTTTAGGATGATTTATTTTATTTTATTTTATTTGTTTTTTTATTATTAGTATTATTATTTTATTATTTTTTAATTAATAGCAATAACAATAAAATTTTACACCTATTATAAACAATTCAATAACAAACCCTTTCAAACGAGAAATCCACTTACCCCAATGACAACATAAATGACTACATATACGCACCACAACATATGGATGGAGATAATACCAAAGATCCTACAAGCGGTGAGTCTACAAATGAAAAATGCGCAACATATATCTAGATTGATGCGATGTTATACTTACAATAATATAAAACACAATAACTGTTATACGTATGACACCTATACAAGGTGAGAACACAAAAACATGACCGAGAATGTGGGTGCGGTCCCCTTTGGGTGTGCCAAGTGTTGATTAGAGTTTCTTGCTTCTGTCTAGATTAGAGTACAATAAATCAAAAAACATAAAACAATGTCGAGTATGCAAGGGCTTAGTACCTTGGAGATGGTGATGGATGATACGGGCGCAAAGTCAATGCTGAACTCCTCGTTGTGATCCCAACAAACTTGTAGCTCACAGAAACTAGAGAAAGATTGATTATAGATTTTATGTAGGGGCTTCCTGACAAAGAAGATCCGGGAAGCGTTAACTTCCTCGGTGGCTGTCAACCCTCGTGTGATAAAGAATAATGATAAAATACAAGATAAACAAATAACATGCAAGTTGATAAACAAAGGAACCTAACGTTGTGGGTATGTAGATGGTGTTATTGATCTGATCCAAACACAACATGCAACAAGAACCACACTATGTGAACTAACAAATCATGAGTAGAGTATTGTGGGGATTATAGTGTTGTTACAAGGACATCATGAGGATATAAATGTAAACAAGAAGCTTAGAATTCAAAACAACATTTTCCCAGATTTTCTAACTTAAATTTCCGAAGGGGAAAGCCCATATTTATAGCCTAATGGTGAGGTTAGACTGTAGGTTAAAAGATAATCATGGTTGGGTAAAGTGACCTTGATTAAAAGAGGTGATGTGATTCAAGTGGGGCTCACAATTTGACTTATGGTTAAAAAGATAAGGATATGATATAGAGTGGGAAAGATGATTGACATGGTTAGGTGAAATAAAATATTCCATTCTTTGAAATTAAGAGTGGAGTGTCGGATGGGTGTATTATTTCCCATGAATTGAATAACTTGTGAGAGATGCCAAATTCAATTATTAAAAGGTTATATGGAGCCCATTAAATAATTAGTTAAATTTGGGTGAATAAAGGGATGGGATTTATTTAAATTTAAGAAAAATAAAAGAAAGAGTGAGAGTTGAATGAATGTGAGATGATGGAGGGAGCTATACCAAAAATTGGTGTCTACAAGTTACCCTAATGACTTCAATGTGTTATTGTGATATTTAAGGAGCTTTGAATGCCTTTTGCAAGTGTATGAAGTTAGTATTGTAGTGCATTTCCTTAGGAGTTATAGTTTATAAATGTGGTAATTTTTACTTGCATATATAAGGTTATGCGGGTGTTTTATAAAAGAAAGGCCAACTTATATGAAGTATATTATCCAAAAAAAAGATATAAATTTGAAAGTAGATTTAAAATAAATGCAGTCAAACTCATACAGTCATCAAGACTAGATATAGATTCCTTACCAACTTATACGGCCCTTGAGCGAGGGTATATAACATGAAAAATGAAGTTTGGAGCTTTTTAAGCGATGTTTTCCCATGTATTTTATACATTATATTATCAAAGTTTTTCAAAATGTTGGTGCACAAGGATAAACAAGCCAAAAATGTACTTCATAAAGTCTTGAGTGGGAATGGAGAGATGGTATTTATCATAGCAAGAGTGCATTGTCAAATCAAGTGTTGTCAAAGTGTAAATTACCAAATTTAAGTGTCTACATTTCCCCCTAAGTATGAAATGATAATTGTGTTACGAAAGGAAAATATACCTGAGTGTGTAAACACACTTTTTATTTTCTTGAATGATTGTTTTGAATTTTTCCATGTCATGCTTAGTGTTGGGATTCTCCATGATGAAAGCGCACTGATATAGAGTGTAGTCAATGTCCATGATAAAGAATTAAACTCTAACTCAAATATAGCTTGTAATGTGAAATATTTTCATTTTCATATAAATGAAATGAATAGATGTAAATAACGAAGGAATACACATGTTTGCTTTGCGGAAAAGGAAATTTTTTTGATTTACTTGTGCTTAGAGATTTATATTGCTAAACTTTGTTGAAGGATTGGGGATGATCACTCCTGAATTGTGATGTGGTGAAAGCATAGTATTAGGTGCATACAACCCAACATAGATATGTAAGGAAGAGAAAAAAGAAAGATGTATAAATGTATCCTTGCGAAGGAATAAGATTATGTATCAAATTTATTCTATAACTATGATATCTTCCTCTTTGAATGTGAAAGGAGAGGAAGAACTTCCTATGAATACCTTAGCTATTTTTCTACCTTCCATAGCCCATAGATCAAAACACTACGGATGGATTTATACCTAATTTTGCACATTAGGACATATATTCCAAAAGAGGATGGGTGCCCCCAAACTCTCTCCATATTACGCACAACTAATAAGAACTAAGTAAAACTTGAATATACATTGAAAATGTGCAAAATGTTGATGAAGGGAGGATATGCATGCCCCTAAGATCCTTGAAACATTAGTATACATTGAAATTCCATGGAGAAGGAGTGAAATATTTCATGCCCCATGTATTGATCTAAGCTAAGTAAACTAAGTGAATTAAGTATGATTTTTTTCAAAATCCTTAAAATGAATATGAGAATCTCAAATTGTAGATTAAATTGATGTTTGTGACCCTAGGAAAAAATGTGTGGGAAGGTTATAACCGTACTATAAGGTCTTGACCCAACTACATGGTTTTAAACATGTGAATATTTTTTTGCATTTTTGTGCTTGACTGATTTTATGAGTTCTTGTACTCTATTTGTACTATGTGTTCCCAAGAATTATATTTGTGTCTGCATTGTAAGTGTAGAAATGAACCCGAATACATGCTCCCTCTTTTGAGGCATGTGTGAAAACCATGTTTGAGCATGTGGCTGAAAATAAATAGATGTCTGTTAATGAAGGACATGTCTGAGAAATTATAGTAGAGTGTAGAGTGTTGAATTGGTGACCACCTAGAATAAATTGTACCTACAAAAAGAGAAATTGGTGTGCTCGGTGATAACCATGGTGCGTATGGAAAAGAATAATAACAATAGAGAACAACCGTATAGTTGATAACAAGAATATTATAAATACATGGAAATACAACAATAGTGCAATTAGATGCAAGAAGTAGGAAAATAATGTCATACAAAATGTGAAAATCTTCCAAACATGGGACACCCACAATATGAGAAGACAATCAAGAATTGTAAACCACATACAAGGAAATTAAGAAAGAAAGATATACACACAAACAAGTATATGTGAAAGAAGAGTTTCAAAACATGATAGTATGATATAGTAACCCACATGGGTGAAATATGTGAAACAAGAGATGTCAATGTTTGTACAAGAAACATGTGTTAGTCATATTAGTATAAAAATTAGCAAGTACATAATATATGTAATTGAGAATAAATGAAGAAGTTAAAAGGAACTATAATAGAATAATAAAACATGTAGGAGATGGGGGTGATGCCCCCAAGTGAGAATTTAAAGAGCTTCATGTGATCCTATAAACATGTAGCAATCTGTGTGCCCTAAATCCATCTCAATATACCAAGTGAGTGCATGTGTGTATAGGAGAAACAAGTATGTTATCTATTAAACCAAATTTATAAACAACATGGATAATGTAAAGTGCTAACAACTCAAATAAAATTCATAGGTCCTAATTTTTTTGTTTATGTAAATATATAATTGTGTTTGTATTATTATAATTAATGTCTATGTATAATGGGTATGGGTAGTAGGGAAACTATTCAATAAGAAACTCATGAAGAGTTTGAGTAACTACGAGAGAAGAGGGAGGATAAGACCTCAACTATGATCCAAATTCTAGTGGTACCATAGAGGTAATATGTGCAAGAAAGGTTGAGGAGATAAATAAAATGTAGAATTAGCATTGGAAGATAGGTGTTGGTGAAGTGGACTAGAATAATGAGTGTGTCAAGTGCTTAGATGTAGTAGGAAAGATGTGTAGGTAGCATGTGCACTAGAAGACTGATGTAGGATCCTAGGGGATGGAGGAAAATGAGAAGTATGGCATGGGTCTACTAACCTATGAGGATACCTAAATCCATGAGATATATTGCGTGTAATTATGGGCTTATTAGGAGGCCTAGGTGAATGAGGGTTTTACGGGGTAGGATGAAGATTTATGAGCATAGGAATGATCTTACAAGTCTTAGAACCATAAGAGAAAACGTGCAAAACCAAATTCCTATCTAAATATGTATTAGGACTAGGTTAATTAGGAGGAGGAGCCTTAATGGGAACACCTCTAATTATATAACCTATTAATTATGAATGAAATTAACATATCAATGAATTATCGAGGAATATACTTACAAAAATTTAACCATGAGGAGACCTAACTCCAGGCACACGAACTACTATTAGAAGCACCTAGGAATAATTACGAGGAGGGCCAATTAAAGATAAGAAATAGATGGGTTAAGATTGACTTGAAGTATGGAAAAGATAGTAGCTTCATACTTAGGGTGACACTTAAGATATTAAATGAAATATATGGGTTCAACATGAGGATGAGCCATTATAAAAATTAGTAGTGGAAGATTAGAGTAATAGGCCTAATGCACAAGGAACTAAGAAGATCCTATATTAGGTGAAGGGTTAGATCAACAATGGGTTCACATAAATTTTTACACCCTTTTTAGATTAATATCGATATGTTTCTTAATCTAAATATTATTTAATGAGGTCATATAAACACTAAATAGATGTAGGTTAGATATAAGTGGCTACTTTGATTAGTTAAATTATGACATTAATTATAAAATATCATAATAGTGCTCTAAAACATCAATACAATATATGAACTTGAAAAAACAAAGGAATGGGTGTACTTAGCTTGCTACATATGATTATGGGAATTATAGGATTGTGCACTCTTTGGAACTAGGTGATCGAAACCGAATGACCCTCAAAACTAGAATTATGTTGTAAACCACCCTCGATCGGGATTGTACCATACGGTCTAGTCCCTTCTTTATGGCCTTATACCTACTTTGCTTATACTTATATAACTTTATGTGATTATCACCTTCCTGTATTTTTTTATCGTTGTCAAACCCTAGTTGTTACATGTGTAATGAAGCTCTATAAATGGATTGATCTTTGTCTCAAACCGTATCCATGGATGAAGGTTCCTACAAAACAAATATTATAAGGGTTGTGGAACCCTCGTGCATAGTTAATGTTGGCACTACTCAGAAGAGGCCTCAAATCACACCTCATTCTCCCCCTATCATTTGATATCTAAATAGATTAATTAAATTTGGAAACTTATTTGACAATGCTTTCTTAGGCTTTAGATCTTGCTAAAATACTTAGAGATATGATCTTTGAGTGCTTTTGGAAGAGAGATATGGTTGTATCAACATGATTTGGATATTTATACCTAATATGGTTGTTACACTAATGAATTTAGATGGGCTATTATGAGATTTATGGAGCTTTGGTTGCCTTTTGCAAGTGTATGCGCAGTGAATCATCTAGTGCATTTCCTTGGGAGTTCTAAGTTAGTAAACTAGGTAATGTTTACTTGCTTATATAGGGTTCCATAGGTGATTTATATAAGAAATACCAAACCATATGAGGTATAATACCCAAAAATAAATATTAATTTGAAAGTAGATTTAGAATACATGTTTTCCAATATCCTACATGTCGGTCATGACTAGATACAAATTCCCAACCAAATTGTATGGCCCTGATTGGGATAGAAAACATAAAAATGAAGTTTGGAGCTAAACAATAGACCTTGGAAAGTTCTAAGTCAGAATGGAGAGATGGTATTTATCATAGAAAGAGTGAAATGGAAAATCAAGTGTTGTGAAAGTGAAACTTGTGAAATTTTAGTGTCTATACGAATATTTTAAGCATGTAAGTGATTTTTCTTATCTTGAGAGATATAGAGAAGTACATTGATTAGTTGAGGTTCTTTTTTTGTAAAATGTTTACTAACTCACCCTCATCCTCTTGAGAGATATATTCAATATTAGGATAGGATTCATCACATGAACCTTCCCCATGAGAACACTCATAAGAGATAATAATTCCATAGTATTAGTAATGATAGAAACAATAGAGTAGACACTTACATGATTTTCCATAAGAAGAGAGGTAAGAGATTATTTACCACCATTGTATGATTTATTATAAAAATGTTAGTCATATATGTGTAATTATGATGAATCATAGTGGAATAAGCCTCATGTGTATCATCACATTCATCTTGATAAAATTTGTTAGGGTAAATCGATAATGTCCATGCATATTACTCTACTAGAGAGTGACATAGAATTTTGATCATGGGTATAATAATAAAATAAAGGAACAATAGAGTAAGACATGGGATCGAAAAGGATAACCAAGCCTACAATAAATAAAAGGATTAAGAACTAAGGAAAAAATGATAACCCTAGGATAAATGGCCCTAATCTCCTTTTTTGAAGATGCCCAAAAGATATTATCTCAGTTTTAGAATCTACATTTGGAATCACTGATTGAATAAATTTCATTATCAATTTGTTGCAATAATCTTGCATATTGAAGGAGAATGTTCCCAAGTTGTGGAAAGATTGCATTGTATTATAAAAGTTTCAAATCAGCCAACGAGAGTGTAAAAACCAAACATACAAGTCAAATAATTTTTTTTGAGTTGATCATTAATCCTACAAACTAGCGAGAAATAAGATACACTGAGATTATTGAGCAAGTGACATTGTTGATCCTACATTTAAAGGGTAACAACAATAAAATTTCAGACTCCCTATTGTCAGGACACTAAAACAAGTTAGGTGAGAATTATTCACAAAATTTAACCCTTGAGGTTTCCTCTTGAATATCCTCCTGAAGGTCTAATTATAGCAATCCTAGATTTTATTCCTATGGAAGAAGAAGAAGAAGAAGAAACAGAAGAAGAGATGGTTGCACCTATACCATGGGGACTAAACACATGAATGTTGTCTCTACCTTCTCCCATCCATGAAATACCTTTAGGATTACAAAAGAACTTTCTAAATTTTAGAGGAGATGGGAAACAACAAGCTGGATGAGAGCATTTCCACCTTCATCACAACCTATGATGTAATGAGATTTGAACATGAAGATACATCAATAAGATTGTTTGTTGAATATCTTCAAGATGTTGTTAGAGATTGGTTCCATCACCTACAAATAAGGTCAATCATTAACTAGAATTAGATGAAGATAAATTTTAAGGCTAGGTTTAAACCAATTGAATATTCCCACACTCTCATTTATTAGTGGTCTAAATTGAAGAAAAAACCTCAGGAAGACATGAGGTATTTTTAGCCAAATTTAACAATTTAATCAATAAAATTCATGAAAACACTAGGCCCATTAAATATAATCAACTGCATTTCTTCACTAATCCCTAGTTTCTTCAAGTTGGATCAATTCGGATTTGTTCACTATCTCGACTAGATACTTTGGATGAAGCTCAAGACCTCATGATAGAGGTAAAATATGATCTTTTAATTCTTGGAAAAATCAAAAGAGTATCTAACAAAGACAAAGGTCAAATTTCTAGTTCTAAAACTACTGACTCGAAACTGCAAAAATTGGATAACGACATGATATATCTAAAGAATCATCTTTCCTAAAGTTCTCCTTATAAGGATGTTCCTAGGAATAAATTTCAATATAAAAAAGGATTTTTAGAACTCCACACATAGTTACTCTAGAAGCACCTCCTTAAATGTAGTTATTGAACTCAAGGAGATGAAGAAGAACAAGGAAATTTGTTATAAGTTGAAGAAGATGAAGATGCTTGACATTGGTTACTATGAATATTCCTCGAGATGATGAAAATGATGAAGTCGTGGAAAATATAAACATATACTCATGCGATGTGTTTACCCATTCATAATCTAAAAATGAAGCCTCTACTACTACTTCTCAAAATAATAATTCTATAGATTCTCAAATGGATACTCTAAAAATACCATAATTAACCAAGGATCTCTCTGCCCAATTCAATAGACTTTTTGAAAAATAAACCTAGTTCCAATATAACAAAGGTTGTATCTTCTTCTCTAGGTAAGTCCTCCACACCTACCTCAGTTAAAATTTCTTCTACTAAAGTTGTATATTCTACTTCTAATCCTAAAGCCAAATCTACTTCTTCTAAAATGGCCACAACATCTAAAATTTCCACCATTTCCCATTTGATATCATTGATAACATCAAGATATCCAAAGTATAAATTTCACAATCGAATACATGCAAACTCACCCAAAATAGTTTGATAATCTGGTTTGGTTCATAAATAATGGTAAAATTTCATCTAGTTCAACCTCATCCACTTTTAAAGGACTAGTTCTTACCCCTCCTTCACCTTCATCCTAGAACTTACTTGCTTACAAGTCTATGTTGGAAGAACAATGGACTAAGAGGGTGGTGAATCATTCCTACAATAAAATTTACTTCATTTAAAAATCCATACATTCATTATATCATTCATCCATTTATCATTCATAACCACATGTGCATATTAGGTGTGTATTAAGCATTCACAAGAACATGCAATAAAGAATAAGACACATGAACACCATATATAAGTGGGAAACCCTCATGGGGAAGAAAACCCACTAAAACTCTTCTTATATTACATAAAGAAAAGAAATTTAGTGAAGCACCAAATTCACAAGGAGCACTAAAACCCCGATGTAGTGAGGCACCAACCCTACAAGGAGCACCAACCCCTAATTTAGTGAATCACCCACTCCAAAAGGAGGATAAAACCCCTAGGATGACTAATCATAAACTCAGCCACCTCTAGGTGTTTTATATATGATTTTTTTGCTGCCACAACTAATGGAGATCATATATTCAGCTCACAAAGCCTAGCTCAAACCCTAGGGCATATAACTCACTCTATCTTCTTCTTCCTCAACTTAACTTACCTCTAAACTCTTGAACACATGATTTCAAACATTCCTCAATCTGAAACACATCTGATATTCTTTAAAATCATCCCTTCATATCTACAAAACACTCTCCTCTAGGTTGCACTATTCCCCCATGCAAAACTAGTTCAAAAATGAACCCAAATATCACTTTTATATGATTTTATTTCTTCCAGTCCTACACCTTTGGTTCACCCAATGCATCATTAAAGAATCCCATTACTTTATCAAAATATTCACAAGTAGCCCGTGAGGTCGCGTGTAGCAAAAACCACTTTTCATGCACCAAAAATAACCAAAACCCTTGCATTAGAATATCAAAATCTCCTTATACCAAAACCATTTTTATTAAAGCTCTAAAATTAATCACACATTTTTAAAATAACATTTAAACAAAATCAATGGTCAATGTTTACATGAAATAATCAAATTATTTTGTTTAATGGAACCATTGTTCTCTGTCTTCTCAAAACGATTTTGTTTCCCACACCCTTCAGGGCCCCAGAAAAACATCGTATACCACTAGATCACTCCAAAAATCCAAAATATTTCATGTGAACACTACATATAAATGGAAAAACTTGTAGAACACTTATAAACAAGTTATAATTCATGAAATAATCACCTTCTCAAACCTTAACCACTTTTATCTTCACTAAATCTACATGCCTAAAAATCTATTTTCAAAGATCATATAATTAACATCATTCTGGAAAAATTAAGACATACAAATGGATTAATTGGATGCAAAATTCATCGCAATTCACTATCCATGTGATAGAAAAAATCACTTAATTCATCTCATGTTCCAAACAATGAAACATCCAATGAGTTCATGTCTTGTCATGTAATGAAAAAAATATTCCTATCCAAAAAGTGACTGAAACCTTAACAAAACTCATCATCATGAGACAATAATTATATCACTAAAATATATCTAATTTATATTTCCAACACAACTTTAATCACATCCTAAATCCTCCTATAGCTCCTAAAATCTCATTTTTACCACAGATTGCTTCAAATTGCCCCAAAACTGCCCTTTGACCAATCAACACAAATAGGGCACACTTTGCATTTTTCAGCATCACCATGATCTGAAACCTTAATTAAAATATAAAAAAACTCTTAATCTATCATTATTTCCAATTTAGTCATTACCTTATTTGGGAAACTTATCCTCAAACCGTAACTCTTCATAAACAAACCTTTTCGGTGGGGCCCACACACTATCACATGATCTATCAGACATTTACAGAAATATGGAAGATTTATCTAAACCATAAAATTATAAATTTGGAAGAAAGAATATAAACAGGCTTAGTATACTCACTTCTCGGCAAGTTTCTTCTAGCTAAGTTTAAGCGGGGTTCCAAACCACTTTAGCTTCTTGATGATCATTCGTAAAAATGTGATGATAAAACCACCTCATTATTTTTGTGAAACCTTAATAAATGACCTAATAATCTATGAAAAATATATCAGATCCCCATGAAAATAATACAATCCACAACGAGCATCAGAAGGTCAACTTTTTCTTAAAAATCACACTGCAACTTACCCAATTTTTCCAAAACTTGCATATCTTCAAAATTATTCTTCAGAATGACCTAAAATTTGGCATGAAGAACCATGAAAACTTTCTCTAAATTTACATATTCACCATCTATCCCAGATAGGTCTAAAACTCTCCACCCACTGCGACTTACCTATGCAAACATGTTTGTTTCTCACCTATTGATTCGTAAGGACCTCAAATATGCATCTAACTCCTTAATTATGACCTAAAAATCATCACACACCTCATGTACGTTGAATATTATGATAACATGATTCAAAAGAATAATCAAATCAAAATATTATATCTCTACCTCATTTTGCATGTTCTAGGGCTAGAAACAAGCCTAGAATGATCGGCTTAATGTTGACAACTCATGACTTGACCATGCTGACCTTAATAAGAAAAATTTATACTCATAAAACATCATATGGACCATGTATGAAATAATTAAAACATCAAACCAACTGAAAATTACTCAAACCATGATTAGACTAGCTTAACCATGCACTCAGGACCTCCTAAAACTTCACCAAAACACATGAACTTCATACTTAACACATGAATAACACTATATAGGGACTCACATGACCTCATGACACCCTTTTACATCAATGGGGTTGACATCAATGACAACACAACCACAAAATGGCCAACAATCTCCCCCTTTGTCATTGATGACAACCATCATTCAGAAACATTGATGGCAACCAACATGAAAAACACCTACATGAACTCAACTCCATGTTTTTATGCTTCTCTCCCCTTTTCCATCTATGAAAAAATCTACAATGACTCTATTACATGAAAAATGACAACTCATAATGACAACAATGAAAAACATGACTTACTCGACCAAAAGCTCCCCCTGGGACTGAATTCTTCCTTCTTTGACTCCTTGGCAGTAATGGAAGATCCTATGGACCTCAAAAAGGATCCCCTTGAACTGATACACTTCTTATTTTGTCTTCATTCTTGTCATACACCTCTTTCTAGGCCAAAACCATGCTCAAATCATCAAAACTACCTTAAATACTAGTATATCCACCTTGAAATCTCGTCTCGAACATCTCCTTGATGAAAAATAGGCAATTTCTCAAGGCTCTAGAATCCAATAAATAGTAAATTAATCACCTTTAAAGCTCCCCCTAGACTTTTATTACCCATCTATAGTGAAGAAACAAAAAAATTGGCTACTTACCTTAGTTTAGAACTTAGAATAAGAACTTACATGTTTACCACAGTCTTGAAACCAAAAATTAGTAGTCTCTACCATTTAAGCTCAAGAAATAACTCCCCTACTTTAATATGCTTACTCGGACCTGATTCAAGTCAATTACGGTCCTCTCACTTTCCCTAGAGCTTGTCATGATCCTCCTTGATCATATTATCACATTCATGGACTTGTAGAATTTCTTAAAGTAAGTTCATACATAACATGTCTACTTGTGTAAATTGTGCCTCTTAACATCCTTTTATACGTCAAAAAGTCCTAATCTCAGACTTATACTCCTTCATTGACATGTTTCAGATCTCTGCCACCTGTTTAGGTCAATTATACCTTTACAATGCCTTTAACTCAATGTTTATTCATAAACATACTTCCATTTAGGTTAACTACAGTAGATGACTTAATTTGGTCTTCTTTGGCACTTTAAGAGCCAAAACCAAGCTCCCCTTACCTCAATGAACATCATCATACTTATCTCACCTTCTTAGACCGAGAGATACAAAAATTGATCTATATCATGTTTTTCATGATGAAAATAGGTGTAATTCATCCTTCACTTATTCTTCCATATAGAGATCTGTTTCGATTGAGAAATTCATTATGGATGAACCATCAAATTTAAAATTTCAATCTCGGATATCGTAATAATTCACCGCATGAGCTCAATATTTTTGACTTGTAACATTCAAATTTAAACACCATAGAACCATTTCTTCTCAAGGTCAACACTTATCGGACCCTGGATCCAATTATGTACAAAATCACACAAGAAAAAGATTAAGAAAATTTTTCTTACTAAAAATATTATTTCAAAAACCAGAGAATCTTAAACTCACATTCTTCACTTGACAACTTTCTTGGTCTAGTACATCTAATTATCAATCTTTTCTAACCTTCAAGTTCCTTATGTTCTTTCCTGAAACTTCACAATATTTATCAGGTAGAGATACTTCCAAGGTCATGTAGGATGATTAAAAATTTCTTGATCCTTCACCATGCACCTTGTGCTGAATTTGGCATACAATTCCTCCTGCAATTTTTTTCTAAGGGCCTCCATTTGCATTGATAGGCACCATTTCTACATGTAGGATTGCATTTTACTCTTTAAACAAAATTTTAGTCTCCATTGTAGATCAAAAAGCTTCCTTATCAACTCAGATCACAACAATATCTTAAAATCACAAAGCATACCCTTATTCTCATAAACTCTTGCATATCTTTGCTAATGAATATGTTGCAAGAATTTTTTTGCAGGTCTGTAGTCTTCTTCTATTGATCATAAACTGATACTAAGATAGAGCACATTATCTTTGAACATACTTATAAGATCGATAAAATTTAGCATCTTTTGAGAGGAATGTTAGGGTTTCCTTATTCAAACCCTTGAGTGATTTTATCCTTGAATATGTAGCTTATATTTTCACAATGGACTAACCTTTATTGATCTTTGTCGAAACTTATTTGGCTTTGACTTACTATAGAAACTTTTGAAGACCTGTAGGATAACCTTTGACATGGTGTAAACGTTACTAGGTCATTACACATCACGATTATAGGCGTTTCATGCTAACAATTCCGATTCAGAATACACAATACATTCAACTACATTTTTTTACATCCATCTTATTTTAAAGAGAAATCAAAACCTTGTTACACACTACAACAATTCTCTTACCTCTTATTGAATCTTAAAATATGCAAGGTAATAAATTAGAGACCTGAAGATGACAATTTTGTACCTCGGTATGATCATTGTACTTGTAGGTTACCTTTGTAATGGATTATAGCCAATCACACCTCCAACATCGACTCTTGGACCTATAGGTCAACTTTTACCATCTTCATGCTAATGAGACACCATCAACTTCTTAGATACATACAAAACCTATCAAGATGTTTTGGTCACATTATAGGTCCCAGTCCTTTTGAAATCAACTTTGTCATGTCATAAACCTGTAGAGCATCATTTGGGCTTAAGATCTTCATTTTAGCCCTCAAAAACACCTTGCTCAATTTATTTATTGGTGAGATTAGACCAACAGGGAAATCAACCTTCCTTCAACTCTCCAACATGAATGCACCGACCTAATTCCCTCTCGATAATTTTTTTCAAATTCCTTATGAATTTATTCACTTTGAGCTAAATGAACACCATTTCATACTTCATTCTTAGATATTATCATCCTTTGGCATCTTCTCAAACCTTATTTGTACAGATATAGTTTTTAGTCACTAAAAGGCTATGTGGAACACAATATAGTCCGGGAGCACTTTGTACTTTTCATTCTACTCATGCACTGCAGAGAGTCATCACCTTGTTATTAATACCACTTCACAATATTTAACATCTTTAACAACCCAAACATCACATAATAGAGAAGCTTCAACTTCATGAGCATGACCACACACCTTTATAACCGGAACTACTACTAACAACTCTTTTACACATTGTTTCAAATTCATATTTTGACAAAAGATATGCTTAGGATGCACTACAAAACTTGACTCCTTGTAGTTGCAATACTTTATTAACTTCTGAAGCCTCATTCATGAAGAAACATGGTCCTAGTCACAAAAATGTGGATACCGAGAACACACTCTCATATTAAACATGCTTTCAACCTTCAATTTCTTTCTTCATAATAGATATTCAATTTTTAACTAGCTTATGTACTCAATACCATCTTTGAATGCACATATAAATACATCGAGAATGTCCATCATATATATTCACAACTCCAAGATTTGACATTTATACTAAGAGTCGACTTTTAGACATTGTTGCAGAACCTTTAAGGGTAGTACTCTTGCTCATATAGACCCTCGAGATAATTGGATACACACTTTCATTTTTCATAACTATCATTACTAAGACTATACAACTTTTGACAAGATTTTCAACAATGACTCTCACTACTTTGAAAACCTATTCGGAGACATAATTATTCAAACTCAAAATTTTCTTGATAGTTCATGACACAAACCACAATCCTTGAGACACATTGATGACATACTGCAACTTGCAGAACTTAGATGCAACATAATAGGACTAACACAAAATTCTTCAAGGCCTTAACAAATCAATACACACACATGTACTCCATTACAAGCTCTTTATAGTAGTATGACACAAATTTATGACACTCACGCCAAACTTCATGGTTCAAAGATAGTATAACCCTTAAAAGACAAAACCTAAACCTAATTAAGACATAACAACCACTCATAGAGCTATTAATAAACACAAGATGCTTTAGACTTAGACTCAAACCCTTCTTCATGAATTTTTTGGAAAAATAATAACAAACCTTCTTAACACTTCTAAGGCATATTAAAATCATGACTCAAGATGAAGACTAGAAAGACCCTTTATATGATCTATCAAGCCCTCATAGACACCATCACAAGCACCAAGAATCTTGACGCATTTCAAGACATGACACAAAAACACAGAGACAAGTACTATATAGACTTAATGACTCATAAAGGGATTACATCACATACCTTATGCCTTCGAGGTATCCAATACACCTAGTTCCTTCAATTTTTCATGAACTGTAGCATGGAGACTCAAATGGTATCCTTCAAAAACAAAAACATGCTTCCTTGACTTGACTTTAACCCTTCCTTGATTCCACAAGAACCTTATTTGACAAACCTTGCTATATTAGACTGATAATTAATCTTCTTGACCTCCTTGGCTTGAGTAACCTCTTTTTTAGCCTTTAGATATGATATACCATTCTTGGATTCATTCATAGAACTGAATTTCTTCTTGAAAACCCTTCCATTTGATGCTTGAATCCTGCTAGTATCTGTTGGTGTCCCTCCTTGGAGAAAAAAATTAGCAATATGACCTTGTTTGTGGCACTTAACACACACAACACCATTTTTATGTTGAGAATGGAGCTTAATTGCTTCACAAGAAACTTGATTTTGCATATTAATGGTTCGATAGTAATCGATGTCGGTTAGGGTGTAACCGATGTTGGTCAGCATAAGAACCACCATCGGTCATCATAAGAACCATCTTCGGTTAGGGAGAACCGATGTCGGTTACCTATATGGGAGTGTTTTAATTAATTCTCAGAATTAGATCTATTTTTAGCATAAAAGTATATCTATTGATTGTAATTATATGGCTAAGCTCCTAAGTTTGTATATGCCTATATAAGCATGAAGGCTAGGGTTTAGAAGGTGAATGAAGAGAAGGATTTAATTAGATCCTTGATTCTCCTAGATTAAGAGGATGAAGAAGAAGAAGAAGAAGAAGAAGAAGAAGAAGAGAAAGAAAGAACAAAGTTACATGAAGACACAGTCTCCATGGAGAGGAGCCTGAGACGAAGGAAATAATAGGTACATCCGAATGGTGAGAAGAGGGTAACGTATTCTACTTGTATTTTCTTTGTATAGTTATTTTCTCATTGTAATGGCTTGCATAGTATGTAAAGCACATAGAGTTTCTTATTGTAGATCCACATGTTGGTGAGATCTTATATTATAGATCTATGTAGATCTATTCTTATATTGTTAGACCCATAAGTTGTGATATCTTGTATTGTAGATCCATGAGATCATAGTGTATTATTGACCCATGTAGATCTAGATATTGTAGAGGAGATTTTATTCATGTTTGGATAGGTTATGCAGTGATGGAGAGACAAACTTACTTCTTGGTGCACAATCATGGTTACACATTGGTAAACCCATGCAATAGGTCTTGTTTGTAGATCCACAGAGAACTTGGTAGCAGAGTTTAGAGATGTAGTAGTTCTAGGTTATGTGAGATCTATTGGTGGTGTTTGGAGGCACAATTGTAGTGCACTCATGGAGATCCATTTAGAGATCTGGAGGAGAGGAGATACTCTTGGAGAGATGCATTGTACTTTTGTATTGAAGAGTTGGTTTGTACTCTTGTTGTATTATATATATGAGAACTCTAACTTTAGTGGACATAGCCCACATTAGTTGAACCACGGTACATGTTGTGTTATGTGTGTGTACTTTGTCTTGATTTGGATTATTCTACTTTATACTTCCACTGCTGTAGATTTTGGGGAATTGTTTAGATCTTTTGTGCAAGATTTTGTTTCTTATTAAATCATAACACTATTCTGCAGTCCCAAATTCCCAACATTTTATTCCTTCTAGGTTCAAACACACTTAAGTTCTATTCACACTCCTTATCTCTATGGCCATACTCACAAAAAGCGTAGCATTCACCCTGAAGACCCATACAACATTCTTAAAAGGCCTTCTCTTACAATCTCTAGCTCTATGACCAAAATCATGAAAAATAAATAAATATCCATGAAATGATGAACCATACCTCATAGCATTAGGTTTTCTAATCGGGTTAGAACTTCTTAGACCATTCTTTTTAGTCACCGTCTCAATAATTTATTACTTGTACCAGCTTCATCATCACTCTTATCATGTTTTCCTTCAAACCATAGGCCTATTTTATCATATGTGGCTCTTTGACCCTCTAAGATCCCATCAAGAGCTTAATATTTGTTCTCAAGCTTCTCATACATATTCAAACTATTAGATGATGTTTCCAAATCTGATTTTAGGGCCTTCAACTTCTCTTCATACCTGAAACAATAGTATTCTTTATCCTTTAGAGAATTAGACAAGCTTTCCATTTGAGATTTCAAACCCTTAATAGTTACATCATGATCTTTCTCCATTTCACTCATAACCTCTTGCAATCCAAAAACCAAAGACTCAAAAATATCATACTTCCTTCTCCAAAGATCAACTGACTTATCGATTTGTGTTTCTAGGATCTCCTTCAAGTGATTAAACTTTCTTCTCAAGGACCTGCTCTGATACCAATTGTTAGAAGCACAATGGCATGAGAGGGGTAGTGAATCAATCCTAAAATACTTTTGCTTCTTTTACAAATCCATATATTAATTATATCATTCATCCATTTATCATTCATAACCACATGTGCATATTAGGTGTGTATTAAGCATTCACAAGAACATGTAACAAAGAAGAAGACGCATAAACAACATATATAAGTGGGAAACCATCACAGGGGAAGAAAAAATAGTGAAAACCTGATTATATTACATAAATCAAATAACTTTAGTGAATCAAAACTTCATAAGGAGCACCAACCCCGATATAGTGAGGAAGCAACCCCTAGTTTAGTAGAGTACCCACCCTACAAGGAGCACCAACCCCTAATTTAGTGAAGCACCCACTCCAAAAGGAGGCTAGAACCCCCTAGAATGACTAAGAACCAAATTTACCACATGTAGATGTTTGATCTCTGATTTTTCACGCTGCCACAATTGATGGAGATCACATGTCCAACTTACAAACCCTAGCTCAAACCCTAGGGCATCTAACTCACTTTAAATTATTCTTCCTCAACTTTTCATGCCTCTAAAATATTACACACATGTTGTAAAAAATTCCTCAATCTGAAACACATCTGATCTACCTTTAAATCATGCCTTCATACCTACAAAACACTCTCCTCTAGGTCACACTATCACCCCATGCAAGACTAGTTTGAAAATGAACCCAAAACATCACTTTAATATGCTTCTATTTCTTCCAACCCAAAGGATTTTGGTCCTGCACCTTTGGTTTGAAAATTTCATGCTTAAAAATCCCATAAATTTATCACAAGTGGCCTAAGTAGGTCAGCCTAGCTAAAAACCACTTTTCATGCACCAAAATCACCAATACCTTTACATTGGAATGCCAAAAATCTCCTTTTACCAATTTTTTTATTCAAGTTATAAAATTCATCACACATGTTTAAAATAAAATTTAAACATCATCCATGGTCACAATTTATATGAACCAATGAAATTATTTTGTTTAATGGGATAATTGTTCTTTGTTCTTATCAAAATAGTTGTTTTATTCACCCTTCAGACCACGAAACATTTTTATGCCACTAGATCACTCCAAAAAAAAATATGTTACATTAAAACTAAATGGGAATGGAAGAAAATTTATAAAACTTATAAATAATTTATAAGTCATGAAATAATCACCTTCTCAAACCTCATTCACTTTTGTCTTCACCAAATCCGCTTGCCCAAAAAGTTATTTTCAAATATTAGCTAATTAACACATTTCTCGGAACAATAAAGACCTATAAATGGATTCATTGGATTCTAAATCCATCCTTATTCAATATCCAGGTGATAGAAAACACCACCTAATCGATCTCATGCTCCAAAAAAACTCAAACATCCATAAGATCATGTTTTGTCTGTACTAGAAAAAAATATTCCTTTCTAAAAAATGACCTGAAACCTTAGAAAAAATCATCATAATGTGACATTAATTATATCACTATAAATATATCTGAATTATCTTTCCAAAAAAATTTAATCACCTCCTAACTCCTCTTGTAGTTTCCTGCAATCTCGGTTTACCACATATTGCTTCAAACTACCCCAAAACTTCCCTTTGACCAATAACCACAAATATGGCACACTTTGAAATTTTTAGAATCACCATGATCTAAAACATTCATGATCATATAAAAAAACTCTCGAGATATCATAAATTCCAATTTAGTCATTACCTTCTTTGGGAAACTTCTCCTTAAACTAGAACTCTTCAGAAACAAGCCTTTTTAGGTGGGGCCCACATATTGTCACATGCTCTATCATAAATTTATGGAAATATGGAATATTACTATACAAAATCCAATCATCACTTTTTCAAAAGGAATCAAAACAGCTCGGTTTACTCACTTCTCTGTAAGTCGCTTCTAGCTAGGGTTTAACTATGGTTCCAAACCACTTTAGCTTCTTAAAGACCGTTCATAAAAATGTGACAATCAAACCACCTCATTATTTTTGTGAAACATTCATAAAAGACGTACGAAGATAATAAAAATATATATAAGGTTCCCATGCAAAGGATATAGTCCACAACAAGCATCGAAGGTCAATTTTTTTCTTGAAAATCACATTGCAGCTTACCCGGTTTTTCCAAAACTTACATATCTTAAAAATCTTCTTTAGAATAACCTGAGATTTGGAATGAAGCACCATGAAAATATTCTCTAACTTTTCATATTCACCATCTACACCAGCTAGGTCTCAAACTCTCCAACCACTATGACTTACCTATACAAACATGTTTCTTGCTTCCCAAGGACCTCAAAATGCATCTAACTTTTGAATTCTAACCTAAAAATCATCACAAAACTCAAGTACACTATGAATATTTTTCTATCATGATTAAAAATAACTATCAGCTCCAAATATCATATCTTTACCCTCATTACGCATGTTCTAGGGCTAGAAACCATCCTGGAATGACCTAGGTTAATGCTAAAAACTCATGAATTGACCATGATGGCCTCAAGAAGGCCCATGTATACTCATGAAACATCATATGGACCATGTATGACCTCATGAAAACATAAAACAAACTTAAAATGACTTAAACAGTGATTACACTAGCTCAACCATGCACCAGACCTCCACAGAACTTCACCAAACCATATGAACTTCATGTTTAACACTTAAATAACACTATATGGGGACTCATATGACCTCATGCCACCATTTTCCATCAATGGGGGTTTAAATAAATGAAAAACAACCACACAATTGCCAATTTTCCATCCACCTCGGAAAGGTAGAACATTTATACCTTTCTTTACTTATTGGAGGTCATAAGTTAAAAATTGTATCATTGATTCCAAGTACCTCGAGACAATATCATCAGTATCATAGATTGATTCATGATTATGGTAATTATTACTGCATGGAAACCAAATAGGTTACCATTTTTTTCTAGATCAAATATTCCCAAGTTTCCTTTGTTTCCTTTCTAGACAAGTGAGTGAATATAAACATATTAGTTGAAACATGCCCACTTCCTATGGATTTTTGCTAAGTAGAAGCTTTTACCGAGACATGGGTGGTGAAAAAAATGGAGTTCTCACATACCACTATCTCTCACAAAATTCAAATGAATAAGATTCTTCCCAAAAGAAATATGAAGTATACAATTATGAAGTCGGATGACCCATAAGCTATTATTCTATACCAAGATAGAGACCTAGGAAACTACTTTTCGCCACATAAAAAGGTGAAGAGTTTCTGATGTATTAGAGTAAGAAGAAAAAAACTATGAACTCTTGAGTTTGATGGAAGTTTTTCTACTTTTGGCTCAAGCATGAGTGTAGTTCTCACTTATCCTGTAGCTAATATAATTCCTCTTTCATATCAATTATAATTTTTAAACATGAACAACACAACATAATATGATGTTTTTTTGCTAGGAATGGAAATTAGGAAGATGTAATGCCAGGTGATGATGAGCTCATTTTCAAACAAGTAAAAATCATTTTCAAGTGAAGAATGTAAGGCTTAGGCATTACGAAATAGGTATATGACTGTATGGAATCCTTTAAAGCCTTTTCCCTTCGTGTAATCCCATGTAAACAAAATGAAATGGATTCCTAGTGGTCTCCACATATTTTCTCATTCCTAATCCATATTTTAGGGAACAACAATATTTGTTTAAAAATTGTTTTCAAACTAAGTGTGTCGATAATGTGAGAACTAGTAAGTATTCAATGATGACAAGCTCATTTTGTCTTTCTTAGAGAAAAAGACAATTTCAAAACCTCTACTATGAGAGAAGTGATGCTCCACATGGGGATCTACTTCAAGAAATGAAAAGGGTGAAATTGAAGGAGTAGATGATGATGGTGTCATCATACTAAAAGGTAAAAATATTCCTAAAGGCCTCATATCCCTAGAATATTTTTTCAACAAATATGATAGGTTTGTGATGGCTAGAGCTAAGAAATATCTTCTAATCTCCACAGAATATAAAAAGATTACCATTAGAATAGTGGAATAGCCTAGGCTATTAAATATAAAAAAATGTTTCTCTCTGTAACAACATATGGAATTTGTTCACTATTGAATAATTACTCATCTGTGCTAGCCTATTCATATGAAGATTTGAAATCCTTTATACCTAAGGAAATGCAACATTTCATTCCTCTCAAGCAAGGACTGGACCCTTTCAAACAAAAACAAAGGCAATACAATCCTAGGATATCTGGTACTATCAAAGAGGAAGTACTCAAAATTTTGAATGTTTGTATCACTTTTCCTATTCACCACTCCACTTGGGTGAAAGATATTTTTCAAATTTATAAGAAGAGTGTTGAAATAAGAATTTGTGTTTATTTCAAGAATTTGAAGTAGGATTCTCCAAAAGGAAACTACCCTTTACCAATCATGGATCAAATCCTACAAGTTGTCGCTAGTTCTAAAATGTTCTCGATGCTTAATATTTTTTTGGATACAATGAAAATGAGATAGCACAAGAAGATCAAAACAATACTGCATTCATTACTCAATGGGGAACATTCACATACAAGCGTATGTCGGTTGGCCTCCTCAATACAGGGGATAATTTTTAAAGAGATATGGATTTGGATTTAAAATGTCTCAAGAAAAATGCATAATAATATACCTTGATGACCTAAAATTGTATACAAATAAGTGAGGTGACCTTTTACAACATCTTGAACCAGTTCTCATTAGATGTAGGACACATGGTATCTCTTTAAATCCCAAGAAGTTAGTTTTTTTGGGTAGCACAAGGAAACTCCTTGGACACATCATGAAAAAATAAGGAACAAAGATTTATCTTGAATTAGTAGAAGAAATTGAAAATCTCTCTTTGTCTTCAAGTAAACCTGGAGTGCATTCCTTCTTTGATAAAGTGAACTTTTTGTTGGCATAAGCGAGTTTGAGTGTTGTCATTGATGTAAAATTTCATTAATGAAAAAGAGAGTGATCTAGGATATTCATAATATGCTTTGTATGATGTTTACTTAGCCAATCAGGGTGTGACATCATGGCATGATTGGACACAATGAGAATGGCTTGGTTTAACAAGCCTAATCAGGTGAGCTAGTTAGACTAAGTGATGGTACATGGAGAACAGAGTTGCATGGTTAATTAAGGTGCATCGTAAAGGAATGGATAACACTAATGGATATTGTTGAGACACTCACATAATATTCAAAGTGCGAGATACAAATTTTGGACTGAGTTGTAGGTGCTCATCTAGACCTAGTCTAAGTTCTTGTAGACCTAATGAGGCATGATCATCAATTTGAGATATATGTAAGCTCACGGAAGCATACAAGGGTGTGATACATGTTGTCTCAAGTGTGCTAGGTAATTTTCGAAATATTGGAAGAAAATTCATGAAGTTTGTTTACTTGGTCTAGGTTCAAACTTGACCTAATCCTAGTGTTTGGAGGCCTATTAAGGCATGATACTCACTTGCAATTGAGAGTGAGTTCTTGAGGATACTCATGGAGATATTTCATATTGTTTTCATATTGTAGATGAACTTATAATATGTTTCATGCTTTTTGTATTGTTATTGAACTTTGTTATAGCCTAGAACATACAAAACCCCAAGGCCTAGTCATGTAATTCCTAGTTTTGGTGAAGATGCAGACCTATTTGAGATAAATTTATGGTTGAATATTTTATACGAGAGTTCCCTAGTGTTGTGGGAAAATTTTTAGGTTGTCATGATGAATATTTTGCAAGTTATGATGTTTTTGGTCTTATAAAGTTCTAGAGAGTGCATTTTCCAACTCGATGTGAAATAAATATTCTGGTTGGCACATGTGATGATTATATGGGACCTTGATCCTTTCAAGGATGATTTTTCATGGATTTAATAATATCTCAGAGTTAGAATGAGATCAAATGAGGCCCTAACATTTATGAATGATTGTTAAGAAGACAAGTTGTTTTTTATGAGTTTGAAACCCTAGGTTATGAGTGATGGAGAATATATTCATGGTATGATCCCATAATTCATTGGATCATAAAATTTTATTATTTGAGTTTCAAGAGGACTCTCTCATATTTCTATAAATGTTGATTTGAGATCATGACACTTAGTGGAGCCCATCTAATTATGCTAGTTTCGAGAAATAAGGTTTTTATCTCAGATTTTCTAAAAGATTCTTTGTATAAATTGTTGTTATGAGGGTTTTTAGATCCATGATACATGTTTGGAGTGATTTCATAGCTTGGTAAATTGATTTTGTGACTGCACATGTCAATCTTGGAAGATTGGTTTTGGGCCTAAAGCTGAAAGCCTTGGAGAATGAAAATTCTTGAGTGCTTGTGGGAATATTGATGAATTATAATGGTCTTGGATGTTTTTTTGACATCTCATGTGAAAAGTTTCATTTTTTGTTAATATATGAAAGTGTACTAAGGTGTAATGGTTGAGGTCACAAGTTGACATGGTTTGAGTGATTCGGGATAGAGATGGTTTGGTGAGAAGATTGAAGTAGAATACCAATGTTTTAGCTGAAGCTGGTGATGTATATCTATTGGAGAGTAAATACAGATGATTTTTTTCTATTGAATGTATTTATAGGTCTTAAATGTGTCGAGTAAAGGTTGCAAACTAGTTGAATTTCCAAAACTACTTCCTAAGAAGTTCCGTTTTACGAAGAGGATAAGTAGCTTCATTTGAATTTTTGGATGTTTCATTATTTATAGCATGAATTTTCAGTTTATTTCCAATTATTGGTTACATGATATATTTTAGGTGTTAAGATGTGATCTTGAGCTCCATTGGTGAAGACTGGTTCTTAGAGGTGCCTATTTTGAGTAGGAAACAATCCTACAAGATGGTGATATGAAGAAAATGATTGGTGCAAAGTGTTTATTGAGATGATGGATGATGTTTATAGGACATAATGTACATGTGTGAATACTTTGGAGCAATGCAAAATATTTATGAAGTGATTTGAGTCTTTGATGAGCTCGATGATGGGGTTTTAGGTCTTTTTGGGCTTGTGAGAGCTAGTGGTTGTCTTGGTGCATTTCCAACCTATATGGGTCAATGTTGTGAATTTATATGAGTATGTTGTTTTATTTTTAATGTGATATGAACTAAATTAAGTTTCATGGCCTACCTAGTCATGTTTAGAAGAAGATTCATGTTTTCAATTGCATGTTTGGTTCATTTTTAAGCTAGTTGAAATAGAGGGAAAAAGTGTGAGCTAGGTAAGTGAGTGAAAATGGTTCAAGGAATCAAGAGAAACCTGAGAGAGTGTGTGAATGTCTGAAGAGTTTTAAAGAAATTATGTGCAAGGGTTTGTGTCCAAATCAGTCTATGAAAGATCAAGTTTGAGTGATTAGGAGAAGGTGCATTTGAAGAGGGTTTTAAGGTGTGTGTGCTGAATTTGTGATATCTATCAGTTGTAGTAGAAACAATAAATCATTGGTCATCATCGAAGGTGGTTGAGGTTGTTCTTTATCACCTTGGGGTGTTGTAGAATCCTTGTGGGGTTGGTACTTCACTAAAATAGGGATTATTTCTCCTTTTAGGGTTGGTACTCTACTAAACCAAAGGTTGGTGATCCTTTGAAGTTAGCGCTTCACTAAATTATTTTGATTTGAGTAATATAATAAAAAATTTAGTGGATTTTCTTCCCTTGAGGGTTTCCTACTTATATCTTGTGTTCTTTTGTACTCTTTCATGGTTATGCTCTTGTGGATGGTTGTTACATATTGTTAAGATCGTATCAATACATGGTTGATTGTTAAATGGTGTATGCAAGTTAATTTGAATTTTTTAAGGGTTTTTAGGACTTATTCACCCCCTTCTCAGTATGTTTTGATTAAAACAATTGGTATCATGGTAGGTCCTTTTGGAAGATTTTAATCACTTGAAAGGAAATCCTTTGAATAAAAAAATGGAGAGTCAAGTAGAGTGGAATTTATTCAAACAAGGCACCATTGTTAGATGGGATAAATTATGCCCTTTGGAGTCTCGGGATGAAGACTTGCATCATGTACTTAGGGTTTGATATTTGGCAATATGTTTTGGATGGATATATTGTTCTTCAAACCCATCCAATATTTTTTGTAGACAAGAAGTTGAGTAGTGACAACTCCATGGTTATGAATGCAATCATGTGTGGTTTAGCTAATCCTAAAATTTTAAAGGTTATGCATTGCACATGAACAAAGTAAATGTGGTAGAAACTTCAAGTAATTTATGATGATTATTACAAGGTAAGAATATATAATATTTAAACCTTCAAAAATCAGTTTGAAGGGGTAAAGATGAGTGATGAAGAGTCTATTACTACATAATTGCTTAGATTTAACAAGGTTGGTAATACCATGAAAGGATTAGGAGAAGAAGTGAAGGAATCAGTTGTTCTATAGAAGGTTTTAATGTTTCTAACTCCTAAATATGATGTTGAAGTGTCTACCATCAAAGAATTCAAGGATTTTATTCTCTTGACAATATATGAGTTGAATGGGAATTTGAGTGCTTATGAGCTGAGGGCTATTGATTCTAAACCAATCAAGAAGGAGATTTTTTCAATACTTATATGAAGAAAAAGGGAAATAAATTTAATAATGATGGTTTTGTTCTTGAGATTGATGATGAAGAACTCTTTACAATGGTTTCTAGAAGATTAAAGGTTGGATCTGGAAAGTATAAAGGTAAGATTCCTTTTAAGTGTTTCAATTGTGGTGAAGTAGGTTATTTTGCTACTAAGTTTCCTCGTAGGCATACAAAAGAAAGTGATGAAGATCATGTTAAGAAAAATCATAAGTATGGTAAAAGTAAGAAGAAATTCAAGAAGTTTGACTACAAGAAGAAGGGAAAGAAGATTTTATACACAAGTGGAAGAGGCTTGTTCATCCGAAAAAGCAATAGTTGTGATGATTTTTAGGTTCTGAATCTGAATTAGAGAATGAAGATATAGGTGATGAGGTTTTGTTCATGACCAAGGAATCCATGAGTTCTACAAGTGATGGCTCTATACTATTTGGTGACTCCATGCTCTATGAAGATGAAGAGGAAGAAGATGTATGTGAGACTTATTTCGTGTGTGTTAGATCTTAATTAAAACATGCTAAAAATAATAACAAAAAGATTAGATCTCAAGTCAAGGATTATGAGGCAATGATTGGGACCTAGAAGAGAAACATTGGGTTGTGATAGAGAAGATAGATGAGACAGTCAAAAGTGTAGATATGTTGATGATCTCCATGACTCTAATCTTCAAATACAAGGAAGAATAAGTGATCCTTATTAAGGGAGAGTTATCTAATGTAGTCAGAAAAGCTAGGACATTCCAAAAGTTTGAAAAGAGTACTAAAGACATTGATGATCTTCTAAGAAGCCAAATATCTAAATGAGATAGAGTAGGTTTGGGATTCAAGGATAACATCAAAGGAAAAGGATTAATGCATTAGGAAATTGTTCTATGAAATAAGGTTGAAGAATTAAGTACCAAAGAGAAGAAAAAGGAGAGAAATGTCAAAGACAATGTGAAGACAAAGTCCATAAGGAAGCCTAATGCTTTAAGGTATGAGAGATCATTTAATGGTTATTGTTTCACTTGCAATGGCTTTGGACATAGGTAAAATGAGTGTATAAGTATGTTAGAGATGCTCACCCATGGAGACATAACAAGAGTGATCAATCAAAGAATGCGATGTGTTACACTGTCAAGAGAGAGGTCATATTGATAGATTTTGTCTATATGATCCACCTAGTCAGTTTTGGAGAGATGAAGGTTTCAAAGGTAAGATAAATGTTGTATGCTTTAATTGCAATGAATTTGATCATTTTTAAAATATTGTTATTAGTTTATAAGGTAATTTAGGAATTTTCAAGATCTAGAATGCAAGAAAGGAGGCAAAATAGGTCTTGGGAGCCTAAAGTGAACAATAGTGTTCCACCAAGAGCTAGTCGAATACAAATCAAGGAAGTTCTGAGCGTGAAAATCAGAAAAAGAAGAAAGAGGTGAGTCTCAAGTATCAAAGACAACATGGGACATCTTTAAGTCATTCTTTTACATATACTATGAAGGTGTATGTCTCTACTAGGATTCTTAGAGGCATAATCATCCATATGAAGCATTGTAAGAAGGGGGAGCTGATTAGTTTGGATTAGGTTGTTGAATAAAGGTATTTCATTGTGTCAAGGTATGTTATTTATTATTTTAAAGGTACTTAATCTATTTTTAGGATGTTTTAGGCACTTTGTCAATTTGCAAGAATGTTGGATTCATAAAGGAAGAGATGTCTTCATGATATAAGTTGATATAGGGCTCTCTGTTATGGTATGTGGTGACCCACTATTTGAAGAATGACACTATAGTTATGTAATAAAAATTCCAATATGTGGTTATTGTGCTCTTAAAGGTGTTTAATAGGTTTTGGAGTTGATTTAGACATTGACGGTGAGAAAGGAGATAAGTTTCAAGAATAAGTCAACCATTCAACATGAAGTCTTGATTAGACCATCTATTGATGATGATATGGTGTTCTCCAAGTATGCTTGTGAGTTAAATTAGTACATTTGAAATATACTCTCCATTATGTCACGATTCAAGTTGTATTAAGTAAGTCTAAGCATCATGGAAGTAATGTGAGGAAGTTTGAAGCATGATCAAGTCTATAAAAGTCAAGAAGGCATATTTTCTCAAGTTTCTTTGCATGACATAAACTCCATCTGTGTATATTTTTCATAAGTTGTTTCAAGAGGTAGGTGTAATTCCATAGTGGTAAAAAGATTATCATTATGGTCTTGACTAAGAAGTTGATTTAATATTACATGACAAGGGTGCTAGATCCATGAAGTAAGTCATTCATCATGTATGATAACTTGATCAAACCATTAGAGAAAAGGAGAAATGAAGCATTCCAAGTATGAGAACTAGTTGACATGGTATATGATTGGTTTATTTGTTCTTGAGACGTTCTTATGATTTTTATAGAGTGTTTATAATTTATGGAGGATGTATGGAGAAAGGTCATAGTACCATCAAGACTTAAAAGTGAAATAGATGAGTCTTTCAATTTATAAGGTTTATGTCAAGATAGTATATGGTTGTTTGAAGTTTGTAGTGTTTCCTCAAGAAGGTGTGTAGAGTATCAAGAAGGTTTGTTAGGTCATCTATGTCTAAGATGGAGGTTTAAAACTTGATAAAGGCCAAGTAAAAACTAGGCATGTGATTTCAAGTGTTATTTTTGTCTTTTAAGTTCATTATTTAAGTGATAAGCGAGTGTTACAATGGGTGAACTACATCCATATATTGAGTTATCAGTTCATGAGTCAGTCCGAGATGTATATAGAGTATATTTTCTTCTTAGAAGAGGTATGGAGTTGCACAAGCTTGATATGATTTTTTAAAGAAAAAATAATTAATGTTTGATGAGAAGTAGGGTCGGTGATGTTGTCTCGAGATAGGTATATAGGTTGGTGTATTGGTTTACAAAGCTTGAAGTGACTTCTACACTTGAAATATGAAGACAAGTATGTTGCAAGATTATTATGGTTAAACTATTGCATCATGATAAGATACTAAAGATAGTGAAGGTGTGAAATTATGAGCTACATGTATGTATATGGATATTTTGGGTGCGAAGGAGTGTCTCTAACAAGTAAATGAGAAGATAATGTGGTTTGCAAGGTGTCTTTGGACTATGATGAAGAATTAGGACCTGAAGAAGGTATGTTGAATCCACACAAGATCATCATGAACTAGGATATTTCTTTTATGCTCATTCATAGAGTTGTTATAGCGTTGTTGAGGTATGAATGTGGTGTTACAGGTCTGTGATGACCTATTAAGGTAGGGGGCTTGTTTTGATCATGAATCAAGTGTACAATGTGCTAAGAAGGCTTGTGTAGCATTTTTTCATGGTTTGCGAGATATACTCTCGGGGGTTAATTCATGTGATTGAATCAACTTGTGACAACATACAAAAAGGAAAAATCACTAAAAAGTTGCTATAAGGATATGCAAGTATGAACAATCCATCTCTATTACTGTTGTTTGAGGTCTATGATCAAATGATTATGTTTTTAGTTATATATGGGTATTATGAATCCAAGGGGAGCTATAAGGAGTTGACTCATGATGTATATGGACTGCCACAAGTATGGAGAAGTTGCTCTAAAGCACTCGAAGATTTGGTTTAACAATATCAACCCTAAAAGATGTTATCAACTAGTAAATGATAGAGATAGGTATTTTGATGGTGTTCTCAGCTAAAGAATTATCGAATATGTGTTAGGAATGATAGTTCATGATCATAATTCTTGTTGGCATGAGTTAATTCTTTGTGTGCCTCTTTCTAGGGGAGTTACGGTGACCAAGTGTTCATATGAAGATAAAAAGCGAGTTAAAGAAGGAAAAACATGTCTGTGTTCTCAAATGAATACTTTGATTTATATTTCTCACCAAGAGGAGATCATGTATGCATAGGTGTTTTTTTCATTAATTTAAAAAGGGGGAGATGAACTAGGAGGTTTTCCATCAATGAAAATGGGGAGATTGTTGGCATTAGTGAGTTTGAGTATTTTCATTGATGTAAAATCTCATTAATGACAAAGATGGTGAAATAGGATATTTATAAGATTATTTTTATGATTTGGACATGGTCAATTAGGGTGTGACATGATGGCATGAGTGGACATAGTGAGAATGGCTTGGTCTAACAATCCTAATCAAGTCACCAAGTTAGCCTAGGTGATGGAAAATGGAGAACAAAGTTGCATGGAGACTTGAGGAGCATGGTCAAGGCATACAAAACAAGATTTGAGAGTGTTGAGACACTCACATGAGCTTCAGAGTGTAGGTTCTCATCCGGACCTATTCTAGGTGTTTGGAGGCTTAATGAGGCATGATCATCAGTTTGAGAGATATGTAAGCTCATGGAAGCATGTAGGGGTGTGACACATGTGTTGATGCGGTAGTATCATGGAATGAGAAAAACTATGTTTTCAATACTCCTTCTCATCATACTAGAGAGTCTAAGTGAGTCATTCTGAAGTAATTAATAAGGTTTAAAAGTTTAAATTTTCTCCTATTGTATTTTCCCTCTAAATGGGATTAAAATTTGTAAAAATCTTGAAATAGTGAAAATTGACTTGTAAAATTATTGAGGAGGTTTAATTGAGTTCAAGAATGGGGAGGTGTCGAGGAGGAATGGAATAAGTCTTAGGTTAAGATATAATTCATTTAAAATATCTTAAACTGATGTAACATGATGTATTTGTAATGTATGAGCTTGAAGGCCTTGTGAAAGTGGGTTAGGGATGTGAAGAGTCAAGAGAGAGAAGATAAAAACTCAAGGGAATTAGTTATTGGATCATACTTAAGAGAATAAACTTTGAGGAGGAAATATGAAGAATGACAATGTAAAAAATTATATGAATACACAATATTTGATATGAAACTCTATTTTTAAGCACAACTATGATTTGTGTTGTGAAGTATCCATTTCTTACTGTTAATAATATCATGCATGCTATGATTATTGTGAATTAATCATGTGTAAGAGGTTGAATTTTATGTTAAGAATTTGCATGTTAAGTCTTATGGCGGAGTCGAGAAGACTCGATTATAACTAAGAATGTGAATGAAGGTAATGACAAAGATATTGCTTGTTGGGTAGAATTTGAGAATTTTAAAGGTTATTTGTGATATGAATCATTATTTACAATTTGATGAATGTTATAGATATTACAATCCATTAAATTAACTGCGGGTGACCCATTTGGTTTTGAAATCAATAAAAGTATCTCAAACCTTGTCCTAGCACTAATAGGAGTAGATTTTGATTGTTATGTGATAATGCCATGTTTGGAAAGTATTGTAATGACATGTTAATTGAGGTTAAGGTTTATATGCATGATTCTTAAAGTAGTGGATTAATTTTAGAGGAAATTTCATATATTAATTAGAGCCCAGACTCTCAATATTGAGTGGTAAGGGTTTCTTACAACTGTCAAATGTGCATGCATAATTTTTGGTCATTTTTGAGTTAACTAACTCCAAGCACGTGTTATTACGGCTATCCAAATAACTCTCCCATTTATTTGGGTAACTTGTATACACTTGCCTAGCTTTGAGCTCTTCATTGCAACGACGAACACCTCAATTACCTCCACGGAGAATTCACTTCATCATTGTTTCCCCACACACCCTTTCGCACTTCCCTTTCTTCCTTTCCACTCTCCTTTTCCTCTTTGTTCCACTCTTTTCTTGCATGCATATTTTTCACATCTTCCTTCCTCCTATTAGTTATTCATCATACATGTGCACCTTTCTTCGCCCCTTTGTCCAATGCCTCATTCTTCCGTGTGCATTCTCTTTGCACCCTCCTTTGAACATTTCATGCCACGCCATTCTGGCATGTTTCAATGTGTCATACACAACTAATAAAAGTGCACCAACAGGGTTCGAATCCCGACAACCAGCCAATGAATGCCATGTGGTAGAAACAACAAGAAAATTTATACAGTTGACCTTCTTTTCAACCAATCCATGTGTGCCACATGTCTTGTGTGTGCATATGAATCTAAAAACTTCGACAATCATCTCTTTCTATAGAGCTCCGATTGGTGCATGCCTAGTCTCAATCGATAGTTGTTGATGTAGGCTATAGTGTTAGACATTCAAATTCAAATTCTTGGTAGATATGATAGGTGAGAAATGGGAAAAAATCTTTTGAGCATTAATGAGCAGATCTAATTTCTTCAACCACCCAATTTGATCGATTTTCCATCCGCCTTCTTCAACACACCAAACAGACTTGGGGAAGTGCATTTGATAGATTTTTAGGTGGATTTGTAGGTATTGAATGCTTCTTGTTGGTGGTTACATTTCAAATTCATATTTTCCCTCATTCTTCTCTTCTGCTTCCATGGATTCATCTATAAATGTAAGAGTTGGGCTCATTATTAAGGTTAGATGTTTTGGATCCTTATGCATTTTGCTAAGGACTTTATATTTTGTACATTGAGTCGCAAACCTCTAGATCCGGCTTTTCATGTGGATATTGGCCTCTTTTACCATTGTAATAGCTCTGTACATTTTTGAAAAAAATAAAAGCATCATTTTGTGACTATTCTTTGTCCTAACATGTTTGCATTCCTTCTTCTTGCATGTTCTTTTGCATTGCATGCTCATTGTGCCATTCTACATCCCTTGTAGCTCCTTATTTAGTTGTGTTCCATGAAATTGATTTGGTAAATACGTTTTAAATTGTGCTACACATGTTTGGCTTTCTTTCATGCATTTCCCTTTATTTTTGCTCGAACGGATAATGTTCATCCCTCTTTTATGGTGTTATCACCTTTTAGCGTAGGTTTCCTTTCATGTTATCCTTTTATCCCTAGTCCCTTCTCATTGTTAGCCTAGCTTTCCCTTTCAGCAATAGGATTAGTAGTAGTAGTAGAAATAGATAGAGGAATCAACCTTCTCCGGAGATCCGTCCCAAGCACGCAAGGTCCCATAACTTGGGGGACGGTTCTATTATTATCACAAACAACTCGGTTCTTCCGAGATACGAGACACGAGTGTAGGTTTTATGACCAACATTTCCCATGCACATTGTTAGCTCATGACTAAGAATAAAGGTGGGATAAACTTATCAATGAAATTTGAAGTCTTGAAATTAGGAGGAAAGGAAGTTATAAATTTTTGAGTGTTAGTAGATTAACATAGTCACAATTAAGGGTTTAATGAGGGTTTGCTAAGAGAAGACCCTAAAAGTTGATCCAAGAATTGTAACTCATAACTGATCTTCTTAAGAAAGTTTATTAACAAATTTGAATTTTTTTTTAGGTTATAAGAATACATTAAAAGTACAAGAACTTTACCAGTTTGCACAGAGGGCAATGGATACTAACTTAAGACCTAGTTTTGGAGATCAGTTGCTTAAAGAAGTGGTTCTTAGAGTTAGAACCCAAAATTGAACCTTTTTCTACAACTAAGCCAAAAAAATGGGTGCGCCAAAATACTAATATTTTTTTGAATGAAAAGTTAAATTAAAAGTTAGATTCTATGAACCATTGGGGCAAGGTCAATAGAGGACTAGGCCACTTGGAAGGTAAAGGAAGTAATTAAGGGAGAACCAAGGAGACATAATTTATAAAATTTTGGACACACCAAAGAAATCTTAAAGGGTATTGAAAACTATAATCACCTTATTTTGAATGTACATAGTTTGTATTAATCATGAAATCGCCCTAAGACTTTGTTCTTAGAGCTCCAAAGGGTAGTTTGAAGGCATTAAAAAAAGGTACGGTCTTGATCACTTTGCATTCATTTAGATAAGTGTTGTATCATTTTGGAAGGTGAAAGATAGGGGTGAAGTATTTAACAAGGTCAAGTTAATCCAAAAGTAATATTTTGATAATTAAGGACTTGTGTTTGAATGGTGAATAAAGGGTACATTTCAAGAAAAGTAAAAATATCTAATTTTTCTTGTGCATATGATCAATATGGAAGTTTTTAGGAACTTTTTTTAAGTAGGGATCAAGGTATTTTGATTACAGAGTGAAGTAAGAGTGGAAACCAAGTTTTGAATGCATGAGACCAAGATCAAGTTGTCTAAAACATGGTAAGAAATGAAATGAAGTTGGTTTTTATTGTAATAGTTATTGAATGGACATGAATGTAAATGGGCCTCTGCATCATGTTTTCTCAATTGTTTTATGTCATTTTATAAGTCTTTAAAGAAAATTCATGAGGTGTGTTTACTTTTTCTAGGTATAAACTTAACCTAATCCTAGTGTTTGGAGGCCTAATAAGGCATGATAGTCACTTATGTGTATGTGTGAGCTCTTTAGGATACTCATGGAGGTATTTTAGATTGATTTCATCATGTATAGGTACTTATAATAGGTTTCATGCTTGGTTGTAGTGTTAGTTCACTTTGTTATGGCCTAGAACATACAAAACCCCAAGGCCTAGTCATGAAATTCCTAGTGGTGGTGAATATGTAGAAAAAAATTTAGCCAAAGTGATAATTGGATATGTTATAATAGGGTTACTTAGTGTTGTGGGAAAAATTTCAGGTTGTCATGATGAATATTTTGTAAGTTATGATGTTTTTGGTCCTATTGAGTTCTAGAGAGTGCATTTTCCAGCTTGAGGTGAGAGAAATTTTTGGTTAGAACATGTGATGTCTACATGGGACTCTGGTCCTTTTAGGGATGATTTTTCATGGAGTTAATAATACCCAAGAGTTAGAATGAGATCAAATGAGGCCCAACATTTATGAACGATTGTTAAGAAGACAAGTTATTTTTTATGACTTTGAAACCTAGGTTATGAGCGATGGAGAAGATATTCATGGTATGATACCAGAATGCATTGGTTCATCAAATCTGATTATTGGAGGTTAAATAGTAATATTTTATCATTTTATAAAATTTGATTTGAGATTATACTAGTTAGAGGAGCCCATCTAATTAAGCTAGTTTCCAGGAAAGAAGGTTTTGCTCTCAAATTTTCCAAAATACCTTTTGTATAAATTGTTTTTATGAGGTGTTTGGGTGCCATGATACATGTTTAGATTGATTTTATATCTTAGTAAAATTATTTTTGACATGCATAGGTCAATCTTAGTAGACTATTTTTTGGGCCTAAAAGGGTAGTTTTGTAGTCTTGGATAATGGAAGTGCTTGAGTGCTTTTGGGAATGGTGATGAAGTCTAATGGAATTTGAGGTTTTTTTGAAATTTAATGTGATAATTTTTATGTTTTGTTTGAGATATGAAAGTGTACTTAGGTGGCATGGTTGAGGTCACAAGTTGACCTAGTTTGACTGGTTCAGGATAGAGATGGTTTGGTGTGAAGATTGAAGTAGAATACCAATTTTTGGCTTAGTTTGTGATGGATATACATTGGATAGTGAAGAGGTATTAATTTTTTTCCTATTTAATGCATTTAAATTTCTTAAATATGTCGAGAAAGGGTGTAAACCAATTGATTTTCCAAAACTACTTCCTGGGAAGTTCATTTTGTTGAAGAGGAGATGTAGCTTCATTTGCATTTTTGGATGTTTCATGAGTTATAGCATGCATGGTGATTATATGTAGTTAATTGGATTCCCTATTATTGGTTACATGGAATATTTTAGGTGTTTCGATGTGATCTTGAGCTCCATTAGTGAAGACTGGTTCCTGGAGGTACATGTTTTGAGAAGAAACAATCCCACAAGATGGTGAGCTATGAAGAAAATGATTGGTGTAGAGTTCAGTGAGCTGATGGATGTTGTTGATAGGACATAATGTACATGTTTTAATAATTTTTACACATTATAAATCCTGATGAAGTGATTTGAGTCTTTGATGAGATCGGTGATGGGGTTTTAGGCCTTTTTGGGATGTGAGAGCTAATGGTTGTCTTAGTGCATTCTTGACCTATATGGGTTAATTTTTGAATTCATATGATTATTTTGTTATATTTTTAATTTTATATGACCTAACTTAATGCTAATCACTTACCTAGTCATGTTTAGAAGAATATTCATGTATTAAAGTGCATGTTTGGTTCATTTTTGAATTAGTTGAAAGAGAGGGAAAAATTGCAAGCTAGGTAAGTGAGTTCAAGTGGTTTAAGGGCATCAAGAAAGAAGTGAGAGAGTGTTTAAATGTTTGAATAGTGTTTAAGAACTTGTGTGAAATGTTTTGTGTCCAAATCAGTCCATGAAAGATCAAGTTTGAGAAAATTAGGATAAGGTGCATTTGAAGAGGGCTCGAAGGTGTGTGAGATGAATTTGTAATCTCTATTAGTTGTAGCAGCAACAATACATCAGAGGTATTCATTTGAAGTTGGTCAAGTTGGTGCTTGATCACCTTAGGGGGTTATATCCTCCTTGTGGGGTTTGTGTTCCTTGTAGGGTTGGTGCTCTACTAAACTAGGGGTTGGTTCTCCTTGTGAAGTTGGTGCTTCACTAAATTATTTTGATTTGAGTAATATAATCAAAATTTCAGTGGTTTTCTTCCCCTTGAGGGTTTTCCACTTATATCTTGTGTTCTTGTGTACTCTTTCATGGTTATGTTCTTGTGGATGGTTTTTTCATATTGTTAAGATCACATTAATGCATGGTTGAATGTTAAATGGTATATGCAAGTTAATTTGAATTATTTTAAGGTTTTGAAGGACTTATTCACCCCCTCTTAATCCATTATAATTCAAAAAAATCTTCATCATTTCATTCTTGACTTTGTGGAGCTAACCAAACATATCACCAAAATGATGAAGCATCAAGGGATATTTTCTCTAATAAATAAGGTAAGATCACTTTTGAAAACATCGGGAAGGCCATTGTTCATGCACCCACGCTAGTATGTCCAAAATTTGATAAATATTTAATAATCTATTGTTATGCATCAAACCAAAAATTTCTATTATTCTAATTTAGAAATGTGAAGGAGTTGAATCTCCTATAGGCTTTGTGAGCTACTCATTGAAAAACCATGAGTTCAAATAGTCAGTTGTAGAGAAACATGCCATCAAAAATTTTAGGCTCTATTTATTTAAATAATCCATAATAGTGTTTTTCCTGATACCCATCCATAATTTTAGTACTCACCCATATATATTTAACTCATCCATAATTTCAGTACTCACCCAACAATAGTTTGGATGTAAGAGAGGTAACTATATTGTCAAGGTTCAAGAGTATGATCTAGAGATACTCTCAACCAATATTTTTAGAGGGAAGGGCTTATGCTAACTCATAGTCAAAGACACTACAAATTCAAGAGAAGAGGTAGATACAAGATTACATGATGAATTCTTAGAGGAATAATTTCCCACAACCCTATTTGTAAGTTTTACCTTTGAATGGTATGTTGACAATACCTTTTTATTGACATATGGTGGTTTCCCACCACACATGAATGGAAATAAATGGATAAAATTCAAGCTAAGAGTAGTGAGGTTCATGGTATGGATTTTTTTCATGGATGAATGCCCCTATGGAGCATGGTATGATAACTCCCCTTCTAGCGATAAAATGGAAACAATCTTGGGATGTGGGTGACCTGTATTATTGGTATGATTCTCTAGAGATGGATGGTTCCCTAATGTAAGACCTAAGGAAAATTTGAATCCTAACACTACTCTATTTTTCCAAATCAATGAGGAAAAGGGAGAAGGAATTAAGGAAAAAACTGAAAAGATGGTGATACACTAGAAAGTTTGAGGATCTACACTTTTTGAGCCACACTAATGGACCATGACAACCACACACACCAAAATGGATATATCAATGCAATAGTGTTTTAGAGAATGGTTTGAAGTTATGAAATAACAAAGAAGGGGTAAAAATGGCCTTGGAAAGCAATTTGGTGAGCTTCACAAGTGAATCTTGCACAAAACTTGGTTAAATGTAATCTATGACCTAGAAAATGACATATATTTGTATAAAGGAATCAAAAATAAATAATAAATTAGGGATATAATAGTATCACAAGATAAAATCAGTTTAAAGACATGAAATTGCATGATACACAGTTATAAAAGGGTAAAAATAGTTCCTTTATTGATCCAAGAGGTGAAAATAGACCACTCACCGACCCCTACTTTTCCACTTAGAACTAATAATTACTCTAGAAAAATGAACAATGAATTCATGGATTTATATATATAATGGGGGAAAAGAAGGGGAAAATAGAAGAGACATGTAATTCTAAAGCTCATAATAGAAAAGCATGTAATGTTTTCATGTACATAATGATCCTTTGCTCCAATTGAGTTCCTTAATATGCTCGAGAATGAGAAATATGTGTCAAAACATGCATGTAGACACCCTCCTCTACTTGAAAATAGACATCCATGCTCCAATTTTAGCAAACTCGTGCTTAGAATGTGATGGTGCATCCTTAGAATAGATGTTTGATGTCCCTTGTATGTTTTAGTTGTTTTAGGAATGTTGTGCATGGTTTGAAAACTATTTATTACATGAAAACTACTAATTTTAGCTTTTGAGTGATAAAAATGGAATCTTTTTGCATAATCTTGTCAATTTTAGCTTCTGTGTGATCTAAATTTGGATTTGGGGTGAAGAAATCTACTTAAAAATAGTGTTTCTAAGCATTTTTTTACCTTTGGTCAGGCATGTCACCTTTTTGGGGAAGTGGTGGAACTATCGAATGTTCCCCATGTTCCTCAAATAGCCACTTTAATTGTTTAAATGCATTGATGCACAATTAGTGGGGTTTTTGGGAATGGGGTACTAAAGAAGCTGTTCTTAAGGTATTTGTGAGTGTGCTTTATCGATGCCTTATTTTCTATATTTCATATTTTCTGGATGATCGGGGCACAATTGGAGCTCGTGAACTATTCCTTGTGTGTCTTCCATTCCCAACTTTACCTCCCTAAGACTCTACCTTCACCGTGTTGGTTTTCTTTGGTTTTCGAGGCCCCGATGGAACTCACAAGTGTTTCATGTATTCCTCCCATGCCCATCATATCCACCCCTCTTTCCTTTCCTTCATTGTGGCTGTGTTGGCCAATCGGGGAACTATCGGCACCTCAACACTATTCCCTTATGCCAACCATTCCCACCCTAACACTCGCATTTCCCTCCTTGTGTGGTGCAACTTTCTCGAGTATGTGGGGAAGTAAGGAAACCTGAGAATGATTTATAAGGTTCCAATAATTCCCTTTTTCACCAACCTTAACTACTTTTTGGCCCAAACGAAAATGCGGGGAATATGAGGAACTAAGTTCCTCCTATTCATTCAAATCTTGATCTTTCCAAACTTTCCCCAATTGACTAATTTTTCCATGTTTTGACCAATTCAACCCAATGTTTTGGAAAATTTTGTTAATTTTTTTGATAGCAAGACTTAGTAGGAGGTGGAAATTATAGAGCATGAAGTTTTTCCCAAATTTTCTTCATTAATAACTAACTTCTAGACTGAAGAGGCTTGGGAAGGTGGAAGGAATGAACATAACACCCAAATTTTACCCATAACATGTAAAATTTCAGAATTTTCCATTGATCCATGATACTTTGAAAACTCACCTGTCATGACTTGTCAAAACATAAAAATTGTGTGAGGGTGATTTTGATAGCAATTTGGTGACATCCAGGGGACATCATCCTACTAGATGTGAGTTCTAGTTAGCTTAGAGTATCCATTAGTCACAAAGTCGTATCAAACTACTACAACCTCAAAGATCAAGCTATTTTTCACCCTAAAATAGACAAAAGGAACCAAAACATGTACATCCAATGCACTTATTCAAATGGTTGCCACAAGGATTAGGTAAGAGCACTCAATCATTGACCATTTACATAATAAAAGGAGGGGACTTCCAACAAAAAAGGAAGGAAACACCAAAAACTAAGGAAATCATACATGATCCAAATGCAAGCATGAAGAGTATGCTTAAGAACTTGTTTTATGAGAAACAAACCTCAAATACTTCTAATATAAGAAAAGAGAAAGGAAATCTAAACAAAACCACATACTGATTGGGAGAAATAACTCCCTTTTCTCACAAAATCCAGCCATGAGATAAGTTTCAAAACTAGACCACATGATGGAGATGAAGATATGATATGCACCTCTAATTTTCTAGGACTTGTGGTTATTGAATATCCATTCTAGAAATGGGGTCTATACATTATAGGTGTAATCAATCCATATTCTATCATAGGCCACTCATGTGTTCTCACCGCTATAGATTACTTGACTAAATGGGTTGAGGCTATTTGAGTTAAGCATGCGAACACCGAAATGGTATATAACTTTCTCAAGTTGAACATAATAATGCACTTTGGTATCCCACAAAATTTTTCATTGATAATGCTACCTATTTTTCTACCATGGAACTCATTAATTATTGTTATGAGCATAATATCTCTCTATCTCATTCGTCGATTTTTACCCCAAGGTAATGTCGGGGATGAGTTCTGTAACAAGAAAATTATCCGTAATTTGGTTTATCCTAATAAAATTAATTGGAATTAAAATATTTACAATGCATTTTTGATTGATCAAATCACTCCCGTGAAGGTGATAGGAATGTCACCTTATATCGGTTGTTGTATGGGATAAAAGTAATAGTTCCCATATCATTTGAGCCTCTTTGGTGTTGTAGTTAGTGAAGGTAGTTGAAGATGATCGGTTCCATGACTCATTGGATAAGAGGATCTTGTACTGGATAAGCTTAATGAAGAAAGAGACATTGTGGTGGATAAGATCAAAGAACATTAAATGAGGGTAAAGAGGATTTTTATTAAAAAACATGGGAAACCAAGTTTTAAATTAGAGATCTTGTCCTACTCTTGGATAAGAGAAGAGAACAAAAAGGAATCCATAAGAAATTTGATTCTATATGGTTAGTACCATTAAATATCATTCAGTTATATGGTGATAATACATTTTAGTTTCCATACTTGGATGGTGCACCCTTGGAATTATCCCATAGTGGGAAATACTTGAAATTATACAAGAAATGAAAACAAGTTGTTCCCACATGTACCATAAATTATTGAGGTTTGTTTTTTTGTGTGTTTCCATTCCCTACCATGTGTCATGTGTTTTTTTCCTTTCCTATGTGTTTCCTTCTTTTTGTGTGTGTGTGTTCAATAAAGAAGTTGTGACAAATCAGATTTTCTTCCTTAAGTATTTCATGAGATAATTTACCGCTTAATGGATAGGAAATGGTCAACTTAGGTTCATAAGATTATGGTGTTCATACTTACCTCACTTATATTAGTGTACAACCCAAGACAAGTCCCCGAGTATGATCCAACTATTGGCATATAAAATGTTCCCACATTTTACTTGACAACCCCATTGAAATTTTTATCTCTTTCGGTCAAATTTGTCAAAACTGGTCAAAATTTTCAAAATTGCCTCCATCAAAAGGTCAACTTATGGTAATGGTTTTGAGAGCCTTGGACCATTTCAAGAATCCATATTTTAATCAAAGGAAAGGTATCATATTTTTCTTCGTGGAAGTATGGTTTACAATAGAATGGTCTTGGGAAAGCTTATCGTCCTCAAGTTTTTGGGGAAAGTGAGTGTAGACAACTTTGTAAAATATCGCATTACATATTATAAACCTCTAAAATCATCCCGTAAGTACTTCAAAATTCATTATGACTACTTTCAATCATTTATGACCACTTTCGTAATATTCTACTATTTTATGATTTTTAACGACATTCTACAACATTGTCCTAAACAAACTCCTATCATTCCTGCAACGTTCTTAATCATTCACACATGGTCTCGAATAATTAGATATTCATATTATGGACCCTATTACATCCATATCCTAGTCTTATGATTAATTAATTAATCCTATCATTAATTAATTATTCACCCCTTTCCTATTAGTTAATTTTATTAGCTAATATTTTCAATATCAATAATTAAATAATTCCTCCATTATCCATTTACATCTCACCTCTTATCCAGATTAATTAATATTAATTCACTAGTCAACATCTAAAGTTAAGTAGAGAAAAAGGAATTAATTAAAAATTAAATTGATTAAATCTATGTGCAAAAGTATAAAAATAGAATAAAACAAACATGCAATTGATTTAATTCAAGACATCACAAAAAACATGGCATTCTACTAATAAATCAAATCAATACATAAGGATAAAAATTGTGTCCACTTTTGGATTAATAAAACAAAAGATGTGCAATGAATATTTAATTCCAAATATGCAAAATCATATCAAAACTTGGCCAACTAAAAATAACTCATCCATGCAATCTCAAACAAGAGTTTAAATTCCACAAATAGATTGGAAACTAAAATAAACAATTATATCTTGCCTAAGTTAACTTCATATCAAACAAGCTAATTATACAAATCCTATATTTGGAATTCCATTCCTTCATCTATAAAATATCACTCATTCTTCTCCAATTATCATATTTTGAAGCTTTGAGATTTGCATCATCATTGTGATGGATTATCACTTAATATCGCATGTCGTTACATTGTCCATTGATCACAAATCTATCTATAAAATCATTCAAACAAATTGGTTTTGCTCGTAGCTAATCTAATTCTATTTAGAACACTTTTGGAGCATCCACAAATAAATTTGTTCAAGATATTTAACAAGTTTGGTGCTTCATTCCAAGATTTAGCACTCTCATTTGAGGTTACAAGGAGATACAAAGGAGAATATGGTTTTCTTTTATTTACTTTGTTTCTTTCGTTATGTAGTTTTTCTTTGTATACATTTCTGGCACACCTTATGCGACAAACCCACATATTTATCATTTCTTCATCATTTTTCATAAAATTAACCTTGATTTTGTGTTTTTCAAATTATTTTAGAGTCATTAACCTATTTTCAAGGATTATTATGGAGTAATTTGAGAGAAATTTAGAAAAACAATCAAATTGGCTGCAATTTTTATTTTTTGTGCATCTACAAAGCTATGGGTGCTATTATAGCACTACACACGCTAGCATTACACATGATTTGTGCTACCATGTCAATTCAAGCTAATCGCTCGTCTCACTTCATGCACCGCGTATAACTTCACTTTGCTACCATTAAATTGCTCGGGTTTTTGTCTATATATTTTCACACGCATCGTGCTACCGCACGTGCTAGAGTCTCACTTCACGTGCAAACCGTTACTTGTCTCTATTCATGTGCTACTATGTTACTTCACATGCTAACATTTAAAAATCAGAAATAGTCGTGACCATTTGTTTTGTTTCTTCTAATCTTGTGCTTACATGGAAACTACTAGTCGGTGTTGTATAGGATCATTTTGTTTGGAAATATTATTAAATCAAGAAACAAACTAATAACACTTTGTGTGTAGGTTTCCTTTTCTAAAGATAAAGACAAATCAAACTTTGTTAAAATTTAATAAACTTTGTAATTAAAAAAAAATCATGCAGAGTTCGGATAAGGGTTTAAACATGTCTCCTTAATTGTGGGAAGTAATTAGACATACACTTAAAACTCATTGTGAGGAGTACCATAGAAACCCCAAAGTATTTGGCACATTGAGGGAACCATCCAACGAAACGGGTAGCACCCCTTTCTACTTGACTAGTAATATTCATGAGGAATACCAATCTGCTTTATGTGGTGATGGCTCCAATATTAATTGATTGTGGGGTATAGTCGTATTAAAAATTTATTCTAGTATGTGTAGTAATTCATATAAGTATTAGTGAGAGAATTTTACAAATCCCTAGGAAGCTTGATAACTTGGGGCCTACTTTTCCCTTTACTATTTTCATTATTTGTTCAAAATTGTATCAAAACCCATTCTAAAATAAAATCATTTTTTCTCTTTCTTCATTGTTTTTGAATGTTTGTTCAAAACAACCTTGAAAATCAATTATCCAAATAAAAATACATTTCCTATTTCATCATTATTTTTATTATTTGTTGAAAACAACTTTTAAAATAAATTATCCAAATAAAAAAATCATTTTCCTCTTTCTTCATTGTTTTTTAAAACAATCTTGAAAATCAATTATCCAAAAAAATATTTTCCTCTTTTGCTATTTTTTTGATTGTATGTTCAAAAAACCATAAAAATTTGTTCTAAAAAATTCTAATTTCCTTTATTGTTTTGATTGTTTGTTCAAAAATTATTTCTAAAAACATCTTGTTGATCATTATTGTTTAGATTGTTGATTTGAAATAGATTGTGTTTCACATCTCATTATATCCACATTCAATCTAATCTAAAAATTAAAAAAACCTATCCTTTCAAAATTCTATCCAAAATCAAAATCAAATTCATCCTATCAAAAACTATCAAAATATCAATTTAAGTCTTATATCTTAAGTACCCATATTCGAGAATAAATCCATCATAATTTCAGTCAACATCTTATCTTTCGAACATTCACTTTATTCAAATCTAATTATATTGAATCCTAATCAAACCTTACCTTTTGATAATTCACTTTATTCAAATTTAAGTCTATAAAATCTCAATCAAAACCCTTACCTTTTGAGAATTCACTTTGTTCAAAGTTAAGTCTATCAAATCCCAATCAATCAAAGCCTTATCTTTTGGACATTCAATTTGTTCAAATTTAAGCTTATCCATTCTATCAATCAAATTCTTATCCTTTGGACATTCACTTTGTTACAATTTAAACTTATTCATTATATCAATCAAAGTTTTATCCTTTGTATGTTCACTTTGTTCAAATTTAAGCTTATATGTTCTATCAATTGAAGTCTTATCCTTTAGATATTTTGTTTGCTCAAATTTAAGCTTATTCATTATATCAATCAAATTCTTATCCTTTGGACATTCATTTTATTCAAATTTAAGATTTTTGTTCTATCAATCAAAGTGTTATCCTTTGGAAATTCACTTTGTTCAAATTTCAGCTTATCCTTTAGACATTCACTTTTTCAAATTTAAGTTTATTTATTCTATCAATCAAAGTCTTATCCTTTGGGCATTCACTTTGTTCAAATTTAAGCTTATTCATTTTATCAATCGTAGTATTTTCCTTTGGATATTCATTTTATCAATCAAGAACCTTATCTTTTGAGATTCAATTTGTACAAAGTTAAGCATATCTATCAATCCTACCAAAGTCTTATACCTTCAGATATTCACTTTATCTAAGTTTAATAAAATCACCCAAGTTTGCATTCATATCATAAAAATATTTCTAAATCAAATTCATCAATATCACATTTGACTCTAATTTTTTACCCTTTTAGTACAAAATGGTGAAAAATCAAACTAAAAACTATGACCTCTCTAGAAAAAAAGACAAAAATCCCTTTCACATGGATAATTTTGATGAAGAAGAAGTTAAACAACCTAATATTTCAGAAGAATAACAAGCACAACTTGATGAAATTTTACTAAAAATAAGCATCAATATATTCTTTGTTTGATTTAGATCTCCTATTCAATTCAATCAAATAATAACTTTGATTAGATCAAATTTCCCAAAATAATACTCTTCTATTTATTAACTCACTCTTCCTATGTTAGAATGCCTCCAAAAGATTCAAAAAGTTGACCCTAATCAACAATTTGGTCCTAGACTCCTCTTTATACCGACTCAAGACTTCATTCAATGTTCATTCCTCTTTCAAAATTATAGTATTGACAGGAATCCACAAATGATATGTTTTGACACAAACTATCCTTAAAGGCTTCTCAAGCCAAACATATTTGTGGTTCATGAATATGACAAGCTAGAGTTTCCAACAATGAAATCTTCACATTTTCACACTTTTCCAATTTTGATATGTGGATTAACCTTGGAATATTATCTCTTTTATCAACCTTCACTATCAATCACTCACCTTCTTCCTTGTTTGAGATCTTACCAACCCTCCAACCCTATTATCCTCTTCTAACTCTTGACTCACTCCTTTTGTCAAACCAAAAACTTACAAGAATACCCATTTATCCCCTTCTTCATCATACCAAGTTTTAGGGTGTCTTTCCTTGGAGTAGATGGTTCAAATTCTAATATCTCAGTCCTTGGTTAAGCCTTAAGGTCACTCAACAGTTTTAGAGGTACTCTGTCACAATTTCTTGAGCTTGGGGAGATAGTTAAGCTATGAAATTCCTTTAACCTTTACATTACCTTCAAATGTATTCTAAGAATGATTTCTTAGGTCACCGCTACTTCTAGGGATAGTGATTCTTCCGGACTCTGTTTACTCACTATGCAACACTATAGGTTATTGTCCTCTATTGCAACTGTCAAAGAAATATCCACTTAGATTACATGATTTGATCCCAATCCTTCACCATGACTTATAGTACTTCGGGAAGATATTGGTGTTAAGTTTCATGGATTTTTGTTGGTTCATTTTGAAGAAAACTTCATTTATCTCCTCAAACCTTAGAGGTGCATCAGCCACCCGAGAAGCTCTAAAATGTAATATCTTTCCTTACATGTAATCTCAAACCTATAAAATTGGTTTGCAAGTCTTTCTATACACCTTATATAATCCTAAGTTAATAATAATCTGAGAACATCATAATAGAATCATCAAAAATGAAGATTTTGACTTCATGTACGTGTAAATAGGGGTTTCTCAACATTTTGTGTTATCCAAGTCAAAAAAATGTTCTCCTTACCACTTTAAAGGTTCTCTTGGAACTAAAAACTCATCAAACACATTAACAACTCCATGAAACTTGATTCTCTTTCTCTCAACTAGTGTTTCTTATCTTTTTAAGCCCTGTTAAATTCAACTTACTCTATTACGGCCCAAAGGAATTCTATAACAAGGAACTACTAACTTAAATACTTTCATAATGAAATAATATTAAGGTGCAAGGTCTCTTACCAACTCTAGAGTATCTTTATAACACAATACACCATTAACACATACATTGCAAGTCATCAACAAAATCAAGATGCGCAAAATAAGCTAAAACATAGTTTTTGTTTGCAAACAATCACCTTTTCTTTAATCTCTGAGAGCTCTTCCTTCACTTGATTCCACAGACCATTCAAATGATAGGCTAATCAGTTACAAAATATAAATTTTATGCTCTCTACGTAAAAATTACTAATCAAATTGTGATATTTTAACTTCCCTTTCATCTTATGAATGCCCTTAAGACACATCATAGCTTGAAATGATGACTCCAAGACCCATACTTCCTAAATTCACTCAAATTGACTCCTAGACCCTACTAGAATTTATTTTCATGACTTAAATCCCCTAAAATACCTACAAACACCTTACAACCTTTAGCCCTTACCAAATATTATCCTTCAAATTCAAATTCATAGTTTTGGGGGAAAGTATAGAATTTGAATTTGTAAAGGACCACACACACAAACCATCCTAAATGAATCCATATGACCTTATAAACCCACACACAAGATTTAATACTAAAATTTATGCTAAAATCCCTATTTACATAATCATGGAGGACACTCCGCATCACCATATCCTAGAAATGGGAGCCAAACTACCTTCAGATTTTAGTGATGCAAATTTGAAACACCTTACAAACCAACCCAAATCTAGCAAAAATAAAACAATATAGTACTTCCACAAACACATCAAACAAATCCTTATTCACCAAAATTCAAGATATGACAAAGGAACTTTCTAACATGGCTTCTAAAGTTTCCCAAAGTAATGAAGAAAAGGTCCAACCAACTAAAGATATGGAAACAATAAAGGTTATTCCTCTTAAATATTCTCCATTCGAAAAGAAATGTTATGTATACCATTTCCCAAATATTTCAAAAATTCTAAGTTTGATAAGTATAAAGGAAAGCATGACCTGCAAGAACACGTTAAATAATTCTTTATGGCATGACAAGAGGTGGCCTATGTATATAAAGAGTCTAGGAGGACAAGCATTAGATTAGTTCTTACATCTCCTAAAAGGTTCACTCACAACCTTATCGGACTTATCTGAGAACTTTGTTAAGAATTTCTCATTTAATATAAATTCAAAATCACAATGATGGACCTTTGTAACACTAAGCAAAGGGTTAATGAAACATTTTCATCATTTCTTCAACGATGGAGAAGAATCACAAGAAGGCTTCCTTGTTCTATCCTAGAAATATAATTAGTGAGATTATTCATTCTGACATTAATTCAGAACTATCATTCCAAATGTAAATTCTTTGCTTAAAAACTTAAAATAAGTCATTGAAAAATGAGCACAAATTGAAAAGGATCCCATTTCCAAGGGTTTAATCAAAACTCCTTAGAAATATCAAACTGACAAGGACAATAAACAATCTCATGATAAATCAAAATTATTCAATCACAATCAAAATGTTGTTAATGATGAATTCATGGATACTTGACGTATTAAAGCTGTGTAAAATTAACCATCAAAAGTAACCAATTCAAACAGCAACCAATCAAAATATCTAGCAAAGAAATCATTCTCTATGATGGTAGGTGAATTCAATTCACACCTCTTGGAGAAGCTTTTTCTAGTGTTCTTCACCAATTAGCAAGCACTAATATGGTAACATATCTGATCACAAGACCCCAAGAGGGTCAACCGAAACCTACAAGGTACAAAGAATCAAACTATTGCAAGAACCAACATATCAATGGAAAATCTACGATCTTTGTGTAAGACTCCATCACTATATTCAGGATCTAATTGACCATGCAGAGATATATAAATAGAAAACAAAAAAATGCTTTGACACATGAATGAGAGACTAAAAGTTTTTAAGGATCCATTTCAAGCATAATATGAATGATAAAGATCAAGATAAGGGACAAAATTATAACGTGATTTTAGTTCCATCATTTCATTTATTGATCAATCACATCCTTACACGGCCACTATAAAAATCAATACTCCTACTTATGCGGTGACAACGTGACATAAAAAATGTTTGGGTACTGTGGCCAATCTTCCTTCTACACCCACTTTCCATCAAACACCTAATCCTCAACCTACTATCAAGATCCAAAAAATGATAAGTCTCCATCTCCCTTATATGATATTGTAAAATAATTAGAGAATACAAATGCATAGATATCACTCATGGATTTTCTCAAGTCCTCACCCACACTTCAATACAACCTTACTCATGAAATTGAGGAGGCACATGTTCATAAGGATATTAATAGTTAGTATTTTCAAGCATTAATTTCAATTCTCTCACCAACAAGTCCAATACTTCCATTCGATCCTCACAAAGATTTTTAATTCAAACCTACAAAATAATAATTCATCACCCACCAAAAAATAAAATGGGTTCTCATCAATAATGGATCCACCTTAAATATATGTTCCACGAAATTGTTAATATGCCTCAATCATAATCAAGAAAGTCTCGAACTAATATCATCGCTATTCATAGTTTATGACAATAGTGAGAGATAATTTTTAGGAGCTATCACATTCTCGATAAAGGTTGGGCCTCAAAATTTGGATACATTCAATCATATTGTTGATGTTTGAACTTACTATAATATTCTACTTTGTTTCCCTATATTTGTGTTATGCAAGTCATTCCTTCCACTTTACATCATTATAAAATTTCCCTTATGAAGGAAAAGAGTTTACCCTACTGGCTGATACAAATCCCTTTTAATATTGTAGGTTCCTAGAATGGAGATATAATATCACAAACTATTTTCCTTCTATTGATAGATCTACATCTCCTTGTATCATTCCCTTCAAAGAAAAAAATAGGGTTGATCCAGAGATCCTCTAATAGCTTTATTATTCTACATCTAATTCATTACTATAATTTAAACTCCTTGACAAAGGTATTGGTGAATATGAATTTAAGGATACCTTTATGTCCACAAAGATATGGTAAGCCTAATTCTTCTCATCTCACGGAAGCTCCCATTTACAATCTTGGTACAACTCATTGGAAACAATTAGTATATCTAGAGGATGAACACATTCGGGTTCTACGGGCTCTTGGTTATATGAAAATCGACAAGCTACATGTTACACATCTCTTGAATATAGTAAAGCACACTAAACAATGATAAATATGGAATGGAAATGATGAGGACTTAGAAGACACAAACAAGTTCATATTGATCCAGTTGAGTAAAAATAAAATATTTATCGCCATGACTTTGGTATCAAAATATTTTTGTAAATGCCACTAATATTTGATATAATGACTAGTGGTGAGGATACTAACTCATACATTGAGATAAGTTCCACACATAACCTCTTTTAAGACTTCACGACACTATCCTATTCGAAGACCTTTCCATCCATGTCATTGACCTTAACATCATACAACCTTTCCTTATTAATAAAAATCAACAAAATAACATATCGATGAATCTCTATTAGAACGATGAAGCCATCGAAGAGTTCCTTTGGACTCAAGACCCTATTCCCCTTTTTGATCACAAGAAGGGATTTGATATTGAGCTAAATGCATATATTTATTTTTGTGAAGAACTCAAATACGCTAATCCGCAAAAGCAAAAATAGGAACATCAAAAATGAAAACAAAATCTCTCATAGTGAAAACGTCATTGAGGCACTATCTGAGAAACAAAAATCAAAAAAGAGAAAAATTATAAAAAGCCAAAGGACGTATCTCCTAGTGAAAAAATTTCTAAGGTGTTAGAGAGAAGGGAATATCCATTGAAATTATAGGACATATATCAACCTATAACATAATATTAAGAAAAATATATGTCAAAAAAGCTCGTAGATGAAACTATAAGAATCAACATTGGTACGATGAGCATCCAAAGCTCTTACAACTTGGTAGAATCCTAATAGAATCTGAAATTGAAGCGTTTATAACCTTACTCACATAATTTCAAGATTACTTCACATGGTTATATAAGGATATGACAGGGTCATATTCTTCTCTTTTAGTTCATCATCTGGTCGTTCATCTATAAGTGAAGCCTATCAAATAAAAACTCATAATAATACATCCTAAGGTTGCACTACTTATCAAATCAAAGCTAAAAAAACTCCTAGAACTAGGTTTCATAAGATCCATTGACTACTCGAGTGGATATTAAACATTATTCCAAATCGTTAAGAAGACCCGGTGATCGAATATATGAGAATTTCATGATATCAACAAAGTGTTCTTGAAATATTAATTCCCTTTATTGAACATCGACATGATCATTGATTCAACATCGGGGACCTGAAATGATCTTCTTAATGGATGGTTTTTCTGGTTATAATAAAATCAAAATTATTGAATAGGATTAACCAAAAAATGTTTACTATGCCTTGGGGTACATTTTGTTACAAGGTCATTCCTTTTGGCCTCAAGAATGTATGAGCTACTTATCAAAGAGCCATGACAGTAATCTTCCACGCCATGTTACATGACATAATGGAATACTATGTAGATGACATCCTATAAAAATCAAAATCATGAGTCGATCATCCAAGTAGTCTTATGGTGTATCTTGGAATGGTTACAAGAATATAAAGTTCAAAGTCAATCCAAAGAACTCGTGTATTTGGTATAACTTTGGGAATACTCTTGGGTTTCATTGTTTCAATACGAGGTATAGAAATTTACCCCACAAAGTTCAAATAAATAATATAAATTCCTCCTCCATAGAATATTTGAAAAGTACAAGGTATTCAATGTAAAATATAATCCATTTGATGGTTCATATCATAGCTAGTAGACAAGTTTCATCACTTTAATAAGTTGCTCAAAAAAGAAGTATAATTTAATTAGAATCAAGCATGTCAAGATTATTTCTCTAAACTAACAAAATATTTATCAAATCCTTCAGTTCTCATACCACTGTTCTAAACAAACCAATGCTTTTGTATACGTCGATCATGAGAACATACCATAGGTGCATTTTTAGCTCAACACAATGATCAAGGATAGGAACAAGTTGTTTATTATCTCAAGTAGAAATTTTATTGATCATGAACTCAAATATTGATAGGTTGAAAAAGTATGTTTGGCCATAGCTTTCACTTTTCACAAGATGCATCATTATTTGCTAAATCATACGGGTGGGTTATTATTGGCCCACTATGGAGTCTAATTCTTATAAATTTTTCAAAAGTGCTTGGAATGTCAACAAAGCATGGAAATATAATTCATGTTACCTCACAAGCTCTTAAACCTATCATGACCCCTTGGAATTTATCTAAATTGTGGATTGACCTATAGGAAAGATTAAACCTTCCTCCTCCGATGGCCATACATTCATACTCATGCTCTACCGAATATTTTACCAAGTGGGTAGAGGTTATGCCTCTTACTTACTCATTTGAAGTAATATTTATAAATTCATATTTAATCACCTCATTTGTTTCCTTGGCATCCCTTCTTCCATCATCACGAGAAAATGGTATATACTTCAAAAATAAAAATATTAAGGACCTAGTGAAATGATTTCAAATATGCCTCAAATGGTCCACTCCTTACTATCCACAGTGCAATGGACAAGCTGAATCATCTAACAAAATAGTCAAATCCATTCTAGAAAAAAATGTTGATAAACATGGTCACAATTGGCATACATAACTCTATCATTACCTCTGGGCCTATCGTACATCCTTCTTTATTTTAATCGAGCCACCCCCTTTTCACTTGTGTATGGCATGAAATTCGTGCTACCCATAGAGGTCAAGCTCTCATCAACATAAATATCCATTAAAGACGTGATCAATGAAGACAAATACAAACAAGCATGTCTTATTAAACTTCACCTCCTAGATGAGAAGAGGTTAAATGCCTTGGATCATTTGAAAGTGTATCAAAATTGATTTCATTGCAGCTGCAACAAATGGATAAAACCATGACCATTTGAAGTTGGATACCTTTTTCTAAAATAAAAGAATAATAATACAATAAATGATTGGTAAAAACAAGGAAAAATTGAACCTAGTTGGTTATGTCCTTATATCATCACTGCAAAATATGGATTTTGTGCATACAAACTATTCACTAAATATGGTCAAAAGCTTAAAGAACCCATGAATGTGGTTCATCTCAAAATATTATATTCCTGAGTCAATGATAACAACCCTTTATGGTATGGGAATTATGGCACAACCACTTATATAGTTCCTAACCATACTCCTCTAACCATTTCATCCCAATATATTTTCTCGCCACTTGTTCCTTGTAAATAGGACATAAGACTCTTGTTTATATTCCATACTCACTCATGTTAATCCTTTGATAATATAAATCTCTTGTTTTCTTGACACATTCTTGAATGGGTCCAAGTTCACCTAAGGTATCTTAGAAAATCCAAAAAAATCAAATATTTCAAAAATCCAAAAAAATAAAAACATTCAAAATTTAAAAAATCGTATGTGTAAAAACAAAAAAATCAAAACATTCAAAATTATTCAAAAAAAATTCCACAAACATCGAAACTATAAAAAAACTTAACAATATCATTTTTTTAACTCCTAACCTAGTGATCATTTACACTATCCAACAATTATCAAATAATCATCTTACCCCTATAGGAATCCTTGCTTAGGAAAAGACCAATCAAACCCTCACGTATATCCTCACTTGGAAATATAGTCTCTCATGTTCTTCCTTGCATGTATCCTTGCTTGGAAAATTGACCCATTCAATCTCATATCATTCTTCAATGTGGATCCAACAAGAGTGTCATTAAGAGTTGCTTAACTCTGCTCTTTAGTATGATCCGGTCCCTTGCATGTATCCTTACTTAAAAGAATCCAAATATTCTTAATCTTCACTATGGAACACATTAAGGGAATGGTTAAATGTCTTTATTTAAGTTGTGTTGCATGGTTATTGTTCTTGACCACTTACAAGTAGTTTTATAAAATATTGGTTTATTCATAGCCATGGTGTATCTTAATTACTATGTATATTGGGTTTGTTTTACATTTAGTCTTATGTTTTTGACCAATAGTAAGTATTTTGTTACTATATTGTCTTATTCATAGGTATGGTGCATGTTAATTACATGTGTATATATGGTTTTCTTTATGTCCAGTCTTTTGTTTTTCTATTGGACCAATTGCAAGTATTTTGTTAGCATCTTGGTTCATATATAACCTTGGTGTAATCATATTATTGTGTATATTGGTTTTTTTTTTTTTTACTTTTTTATACCTATGTGTGTTTTTATTTGCACATGGGTTTCTCATCATGGTTTTTCAATAATCAAGGTACTAACTCCACTATGCAACAACAATATAGGTTGATCTCAAAATATAAAATTTAAATGGAAGCTCATGATATGAGAAAAATAAAATCACAATCAACTGGACATATCATTCATTCAACATCAAGAAATTCAATGCAATAAGCATCTATCATAGATAATTAGAATGAGTGATACAAAATAATCGTCTATATGCATCTATATCGTAATATAAAACATAAGAAAATGTCTATATCCATCAAATGTCCATATATCAAAAACATTACATATCATGTGTCCATGTACAATGTATACATCTAAGAATGTCACATACATACATACATACATACATACATACATTAATGTGTCATTAAGGGCATCCGTATACAAAATGTGTTCCTTCATCACAAGGCATATACCAAAAATAATACATTCATAATACATCAAGTCATGGGTGACTCTCTCCTACACTAGGAATTCCTAGTCAATCGCCTTTGTGCCGACATCTAAACAAATCTAAATGATCTAGAAGGCCCATGTGATATTCCTCACCTAACGAATATGTTTCTTGTTCTCTAACTATAACAAGGAACTATATGGCTCTCTGGAATTTCTTCCTCATATAAATCCTTATATTAACCCATGTCATGGGTGGATAATGTAAACTCCTTAAAAATTCCCCCATACACGTGGCCTTGACTACAAATTATTCTATATCTCTCTATTGTCAGCTAATGTACCTATGCTACAAGATGATCTCTCTTATTAATAACTTGATGGAGTTGTCTCATGACACATGATCAATATGGTATCAATTTTTTGAATAACCTTGTCTCCCTATGCAGTAACACTAGCTCGTAGTTAATCGCCATGAAGGTGGTAATAAAGGAAGATAACTCCAAAATCCTCCTCTCCCTCATCTCACCATCTATCATCACCACTTTCATCTTTATCACCATATCCATCTCTAACCCATTTACATATCCATATCCTTCTATAGGAATCAGTTGCCTTTGTGGTCTTAGTGGTGAATCTGGAACCTATACCTGAGCCTGACCAATCTATACATGATCATGTATGACCTGTACATGAGATTTTCCAACCTGCACTAGTCCCAAAAATTAAACTCGGTCCCTAACCATACACTACTCTCTAAGCATGTATTTGTGCCTATGCCCGTTCATAGCCCAATCAACCTCCACCTCTCCCCCTCTCTATCAGCAAAGCACCTCTCGTTATTGCTATCATCATCATAGTTATCAATGGAATAGTGATACATGAGGGCATGATACATGTATACCACACTTCATACTCTACCATCACCCCTATATCCTTGACATTAGCTCATGCATTCTAGGCCTATGGAATAAATCCTCCAAAACTATCCTCGCTACTTTATAGCCGATACGGGCCCTAAAATCAACTTTCTCTCGTGCTACTCGTACATACCACTAATCTCCAACTAGAATGTCTTGAATCAATCGTAGTTGTCACTTGACCCTATCCGGTCTGTACCTCTCCATAATATGTGCTTGAATCCCAATAATGAAGTGATCCATCTCCATTATCACTAATTATGTGCCGTATGTAGTCCATCTATACTCCCTATATGGCCTCCATGTAATCATACATAATTGTAAATCTTCAATGGTACATCTATAAAAAAACCATATCACCCTAGAGATCTCTATGATGGGAATCTACTATCTCCCATCCAAAATTTAATGGCTCCTCTCGAATTTTTATCTCTAAAAATACCTGGTGGTTGGCTCACAAAGAATATGATCCCATAACTAAATTTATAGTAAAGTACCTATATTGAGGTTACTCTTACCTCTATCTACTATCAAGTGTAAATATTTTTATAAGTGAGAAATAATGTAGGTCCCCCATGTAAATACAAAAGATTCGACTCCATCAACTATGCTACTATATTAATCATTCCAAATCTGAAAATGACTACCAATCTTATCTCGGAAGCAAGAAGTTGTTGATATGAACCATCAAATATATAATTAATCTAGAACAAAGATCATCCTCCATATTATACGAGATGCACTTCCATTCCCTCCCTATAAATATCCTCCAATCCAAAAATGACCATATGTGACATCGGATCCACGATGCATTAATTAATCCTATCATAAATTAATTATTCACCCCCTTTCCTATTAGTTAATTTTATCGTTAATATTTTCAATATGAATAAGTAAATAATTCCTCCATTTTCCATTTACATCTCACCACTTATTCGATTAGTTAATACTAATTCACTAGTCAACATGTAAATTTAACTAGAGAAAAAGGAATTAATTAAAAAATCTATCTCCAAAAGGACAAAAACAAAATAAAAAAACTTTCATTTGATTTAATTCAAGACATTACAAAAACATGGCATTCTAACAATAAATCACATCAATGCAAAAGGCTAAAATTCATGTCCACTTTTTGATGAATAAAATAAAAGACATGCAATCAATATTTAATTCCAAATATGTAAAAGCATGTGTAAACTTGGCCAACTCAAAAATAACTCATCCATGGAAGCTCAAACTAGAGTTCAAATTCCTCAAATAGATTGAAAACTCAAATAAACAATTCAATTTTTACTCGGTTAATTTCAGATCAAAAAAATATAATTATATAAATCCTATAATTGGAATTCCATTCTTTCTTCTATAAAATATCGCTCATTCTTTTCCAATTATCGTCTTTGGAAGATTTGATATTTGCATCATCATTGTGTTGGATTATCATTCAATCTCACATGTTGTTACATTATATATTGATCACAAATTTATGTATCAAATCATTCAAACAATCTCTTTTATCATATCTACTCTACTTCCATTTAGAACACTTTTGGAGCATCCACAAAACAAAATTGATCTAGAGAATCAACAAGTTCACTGATTCAATCTAAGATTTAGCACTCTCATCTGAGGTTGCAAGGAGATACGAAAGAAGAATTTGGTTTGCTTTTATTTGTTTTGTTTCTATCATTATGTAGCTTTTATTTGTATACAAAGTGAGCATGTGAGCACTATAGGTTCAACTTATGGTAAAGGTTTTAGGAACCATGTGTGGTTTTTGGAGCTCAAATCATATTCATTGGAAATCTCACGAAGTATACTACATAATGGGATATGTAAGACAAGGTTATAAGAGCATAAAAAGAAGAAACATTCCTAACACTGGAGTATAGTGGACTTTCTAGAAAATGAATTTACACTTAAGGTTTGAGGTGGCTTGAGTAGAGTTAGGATCAAAAAAGTTCCAATTGAATCACAATTAACCCCCTTCATGACCCAAGTGCTAGTTTGGTTCATAATTTTACAAACTCCTTTGGAAACTCAGCTCACCTGGCATGCCTTCCTAGGAAAATGGAGGCATGAGAAAGAATTCATGAAGAACCCATTTTCATAGTTTCTAAATTTTCTCATTGGATTATTTTTTTGTTTCCATGTAAAATCAAATACTATATGGCATGAAATGGCTAAGTTTGTACCCCATGGTGGAAAGGAAACTTTGTGTTCTATTTTCATGTTATGGGCATCTGATGTCATCATGTGTGCCTAGGCACACTTTGGGAGGTTGGAAGCCTTTTGGGGAATAATTGTGCCTTTCTATCTTCAATTTGCACCCCATCTTGCAAAAGTGTTCCCCCTTCTAATTGGTCAATCAAAACACGAGAAAAAAACATAAAGGAAAAGCAAAAATGAGGTCACATTTGAATGTGGGTCCCATAAACCCTACCTAGGCACACATTGATAACCTCTTTGCACCTAGGCACACTTTAGAGGTGTAATTGTGCCCCATGCTAGTGGGGTGCATTCTTGGCATGTGCTTTGCAAAATGGGTGGAAAATTCACTTTGCATTTGCAAAGTGCATTCTCCACCACCAAATACACTTGTATTTCAAAATTCCACTTCATTGAAAAATTAAATAAATATTTAAACATAAATTGAATCCATGAAACCATTTTTCAAGATGGTTTTTCCACCTTCCATGCTCCTCAAAACCATTGTTGTGCCCTAGGTCCTCCAAAATTTATTTTTCTCATAACTTGTGATTCCATAGTCAAAACCCTTCCAAATTTTAACCACGGAATCATCTTGAAAAATATTTTCCATTAATTATAATATCATGGAATATGATTTTGTATTTTACTTTCTATAATCACATGAAATATTTAGTTATTATAAGCTTGTTTTTCCCAAACCACAAAAAAAAAAGTGTTTAGGATTTCTTAAAATCTAAATAGAGGAAGCTTCTCAAAGTTTTCTAATGAGTTCCCATCACTTAAACCTTTGTTTTGAGCTATTGATCATGTTTTATGATGAAATATTTCTTGATTTGTGAATAAAACCACTATCTACCTCTAAAACCACTCAAGAACCCCACATAAATTGAAAATTGTTTGGGTTTTTTCTACCAAACCACGTGAGAGAACTTCACCAAATTTGGAGCATCCATTATCCTTCTCAATACCTTATTATAAAATAAAAACCACTTTATTTATATGATAATTGATCCCAAAATGAAGGAATGAAATTTTTCACCTCTTCTATTAAAGCTATTATTCAAGCTTTCCCCTCTTCTAAAAATTGTTTTCCGTTTTCCATTATTTACCACAAGGATTGCCATCAAATTTGAATTTTCTCATTATCTTGGGAATATATTTTTAATGAATCAAGTCACGTAAAATTTTGATTCAATTTCCTATACCATTAAAATCCATTCAATTTTTTGAATTTTCAAAATCGCATTGGAATCTAGTTACACTTGCACCGTTACATTCCACCATCATTCAAAATCCAATGAAATTATTAAATCACACAATTAAGTTTCACTTATCTGGATACGATCCCATTTTATTAGTAGTGTTTGAGTACCCATAAATTGGAGATATCAACATGGAGCACATGGACTTCAATGATCCGAGGTAGAGGATGGTGGAAGGAATTCACATTGTCCTTGGTGGAAAAATATTTCATAATGGACTCTCTCTCTTTGGGTTGTTGGGTTCCCCTTGGCCATTTAAAACACCGAATTCGTTGTCACATGTGCCAAGAATTACAAATCTAGAAGTAAAACCATTACTACTAATGACGGCTCCATCATCTTCATGTTATCCCCTAAAATAATCTCAAGATGTCTCTACATTCTAAGACCTAAAAATGCCATAATTCTAAGAAAATAGGATACATTTATCGAGTGGGAAAAGAAATATTCATGTTTGAAAGGAATGATGATTGGAAAATGGATAAAGATGCCACACAAGCTTTCTCACATGCTAAAGTTTATTTCTCGGTTTGAATTAATTTCAAATGCCTTTGATTGCATTGTGTTCCTTATCCAACTCATGGGACAACTATTTACCAAGGAGTTCCACCCATGGATGTCACATTTCATGTTGATAGCCACCAAGGGATATGTCAAAACTAAAATTTTCGTTCATCATTTCTATTTCCTTAATGTATATTTTGGGAATATGGTGTTCTTAAGTATAATTAGTAGTGGTGTCCGGAAGAAGATAACGGCACTTGCCAATACAACACCACCAATAATGTATAGTACGGTAGCAGTCAAAGTACAATAGGAATGTTGTGGCTACAAGTAAATATTTGTCGTAAGTGGTCGATAATGTTAAAATGTAAAAGTTAGGGTAGGTAGAGAAGTAGGGTCTACGGTATTAGGAATTAGAAATATTATATTTGTAATAAGGACAAGGAGTTATATCATAAATATTTTATGTTTTTTATTTGTAAAAATTCTAAAAATGTGGAACCCGTGTGAAATGATAAGGTTTATCTTATCTTAAAAGATAATCCTACATGTAAAGATAAGATTTAAGATATGGAATATGATTAGTAAGAGGATATTTCTTATCCTATCTTAGAGATAGGGTGGATAAGCCTGAAAGTTCTATAAATAGAGAGGCCACCTCCCCCCTCATTTAGTGTAGAAGGAAGTAGTGGAAAATATTGTATGGGAAAGTGTGTTAAGGAAGCCATCATTTAGAAGGTGTGTTAAAGAAGTCATTAAGAGGTGTAATTTTGAAGTTTCTCCCATAGTTATTGTTGGAAGGAAAGTGGATTTGGTAACACTTGGAGTACTTCATGGGTGAGATTGTAACAATTTCATGTTGATAATATAATTTACACTTGTATTTCATATTTTTCATCATTCCTTTGTATCATAGTCTATGGTATTCTTGTGTTATGTTTGTTATTGTGTTTCCAAATTACTACCACCAAACTAAAAGTTGTGCATTAGTAAATAATCATAGCACGAGGAGTTCCCAGTGGAGAATTATCATAGTGTTGGATTGGTGATGACAAATACCAGAAAATGGATTGAAATTATATTATTAGTGATAATATACATTCTTAGTTGATAAACCTTGAAAGGAAAAATGAATTCATCATGGCTTCCTTTTTCGTATATGTTGTTACAAACACTAATAAGTGGCGTGGGATAGCTTTGGAATGTGTGCTAATGTATCAAATCTACCCTTATTTCACATTGAGGTAGTATAAGAGACAATATGCCATGGTGAATGATGTATTCATAATGTACCTAATCAAGAAAATGGACAATGACATCAATATCAGTTATCGGAAAAATCTTTCATGTTGATAAGAAAATATGGGAGCTATTTCTCACAATTCAAGACCTTTTGATCAACAAAGATGACTATCGACAAGCTCATCAATCTGAGATTGATTTACTAGATGAAAATTGGCTCAATAATTTAGATCACCTCAAAGTGTATCAGAACTAACTTTGACGTAGCTACAAAGAAGAATATAAAACTAAGACAATTTTATATCAATGACCTTGTTTTAAAATAATATGAAAAGAATATAACCAAAGATAAGGAAAAGAAAGTCAAATTTGAGTCAAATTGGTTGGACTCGTTGGTCCTCAAATCTACACCCCTAAGTGGATTGACAACAATTCTCTCTAAGGAAGGGGGAATTACTTAGAATGGTGGTAGACCAGGTTGGTATTTGTCATCTTGCAGATGGGGAAGGGTCTAGAAATTTACTTGGGATTAAGCCTTGGGTTGATTGAGGGGCACGTATAAAGGGGATGGTCTATTCTTGCTACTTTTGGTCCTACCTTGAACCAGGGTGAGAGGACCCGTGGGGTAACCTGAATGCAGAGGGGGAGATGGAGTCTTTGTTCCCTCAATTTCTTTAAATGATGGATCAATCTGGGATAAACATGGCCATGGAAACAACACTTCACTCTCACGAGTTGTCACACAAAATGTTTTGTATGCTTACTTTACTAGACATATGTTACTATAGATAGTAGAATTTGGTTGCTCTTGCATTCTATTGATAAAATATAAAGGACACTTTCAATGATATTTAGAGACACATCGGAAAATCAATGAATGGAAGTTAGTATGGGGTAGGCTTGCTTATATAGCTTTAAACGAGGGGTGATTATAGGATTACCGAATCTTCGTAATAGAGCACTTTACACTTAGAGCAACTGTAATTTTTTGAGACCGAATAGATGAAAATTTCCAACTAAATCTCTAAAATAATGAACACAAAATCTCATGCAAGCATTATAATAAAAATTTATTGCTTCTTCCTCGCACACCCAAGACACACTTAAAGGATAAAAAATCTCTCGGCATAAAATGGTCGCTATAAGGATTTTATAATTAAATCCAATATTGTAGAGTAAATGCTCACAAGACAATATCGAACTAATGACCAAAGAACAACCATTAAGGACAGATCTAGTGTATGACAAAGAGAAACAATAAACACAAGACTATAGCAGAAAATATAACTCATCAATCAAGCAACTCAACATACACAACCCAAAAGACATAATTTAAACTCGAAAGCAAACATATTTCATTCAGATCTTTATAATTTCTTAAAGAAGAGAACATCAAGAAAATGCTCTCAAATATTTTCAATGACTGTACCTTAAAAACACATTGATACGAAGTTCAAGAAACTCGAGATTAGTATGCATTTTACAAAGGAAACATACAAGATTAACGATTGAATCTCTCGACCTTTTTGGAAAAAAAAACTAACCCCCTTTTAATATGAGGATAAGCCCCTATATTTATACAAATTTGTTCTATAAATTTGGTCTGCATTTTTATAATTCGATTCCCCCAAATAGTAATTGAATTTCCCCTTGTTTATAATCAAAGATATTTTATTGAAACAGATTGTACATTTGTTTAAATGAAAAATATTTGATTTTTGTTAGTATTTTGGGATCAATTCCATGCATTCACTGCCACATATACAAAACAATTAGCTAATACATCCAGGTGAAATTGTATCCATTATTTTCAATTTTTCACCCATCAAATGAAATCAATTCATGAATCAAATGATTCCAACTTGAAGGGCTCGAGGAGACCTTTCCAATGAGACCAATTTTGCGTGATTTGGAGCTCTGGATAGAAATTTATGGCCATTTGAATTTTTGTATGTCGGGATGAACATGAGAGTGACATGTGATAGCATTTGATTGGCCTCGGGAATTTATAATTTTTCCACATGTGCATTTCTTTCCTTTTATTTTATGTGGATTGGCACGCAGGTGTGTCTTACTATAAAATTTGATCCAATAAGAAAATGTCATGCATCTTCACCTTCTTGATCATTGTTATCTTACTCAATTGCATGCCGTAAAACATGAGCCAATGAAAATGCTCCATAGTCCTTGTAATGTCGAATTTTGATAACCTTAATTGATCCCCATGAAACGTGAGCCAATAAGATAGTTCCATGTTTTATCATAATTCATACTTTTGATAACCTCGTTTGATCGCTGCGAAACATGAGCAAATGAGAGAGATCCAAAAGTCTCACAATTCTCTTTCATTTACAAATACCTTATTAGTTTTGCAGAGCACAAACCGGTGAGATAGATCCACACACATTTGTGGTGTCATCCTTGTCGAGAATGTGAAGCATGCATCAATCGAAAGCTCCATGCTAATGGTAATGTCATCGATCTTTCAGAGTGTAAAGCATGCATAGACCAATGAAAAATCTCCATGCTCCTTTTAAATTTTACGGTGTCAAGTTACCTTGGTTTCTTGTTTGCCTTTCATTGGTTACAGGGTCAGACCTTCACATCGGGACCTTTATTTGGTTGGGATTCATTCACCGGCTTCACATAAATTCTCGCCACGTACCCTAGTGACTGTTAATGCGGTATAAATCTGAAGCTTTATGAAATAGGGTCCATTTTATAGACTTGAAGTTTTTGCGGAACCCAAATGTCTTGAAGAGTTTTGGAATGTTGACGCGTGTCTATTTGATGCCTTTTATCTATGCCACTTGTCCCATCTAGATTTCTTCTACTTTTACCATTAACCTTTCAAATTTTCCCCGACCATTTGAAACTCAAAGTTATTCCATGAACTTGAGGTCCGTTGGAGCCCATCTGTTTGCCTTGAGCGAGAATGGTGATGTGTTTCCATCGTCGGCCATTGATCTTGTGCCATTTTGATATCTCCTAACTGTTTCATGTTTCTTTTTTACCGTGTTGAATTTTTCTACCCCGCCATAGACCGAAGCATTTATGAAACTTGGTACATTCTCCAAACTTGAAGTCCACGAAACCTGAATTGCTTAGAGAGGCCCAGAATCCCACCATGTCTCCTCTCCTTCCTGGGAATTTTGAATTACTTGGAGGTGCATATTTTTGATGTACATTTGAACGTCATAGCCCTTTTTAAATGGATAAGTCCATTTTAAATTTATCATTCGGTGTTTTCCAGCCTTTTGTGGATTTATGAATGTCCCATGGCTTTGGAATCCACTAAGTGCCAACCCTTTTAAAAATCTGCAAAACACTAAACCCATGTGTCATAGTTTTTGTTATACAACCACACTCCCTCATTTCATGCAACCATTCATCCCGCGGTATCCTTTCTTTCTTCAACTTGCGAGACTAAGTCAATTTAAATAATTATCAATCATTCTAAAATTTTTCCTTGATCGTGATATGATCTTTATCCTTTCATAATATGGAGCAACCCGCGGAACATTAAGTTCTTCATTCCGTGGATTACCAAGTTAGTGCATTGTGGTATCCTTAGAATTGAATGGTCATTTCCATCCTCTAATTTTTTGAATTTCATGGGAAGGATGGATCATGGAGATTCGAAAGCTCTGGTGCCTAGCTAACATATATAAATTTGAGTCCTTTAGATGGTACAAGGATATTTCTTGGAAATCCCAACTAAGTTTAAGAACATGGATCTGAATGAGCACCAACATCATCTCTAACTCAGGGATGGGCACCCCTTGTGGGTGCTATGAGAACAAAACAAATACCAAACGCCTAATTCCATTTGGTAAGGAGTCATGGGGATAAAACACACATGGCTTTCGAAAGATACATATCGTTAACACTAGAATATTGTCATATCTTAAAACCTATTCATTGTAGACCAGAGAACAAAAAGAGAAACAACAACACAAATAAAGGAAAAAATAACACAACAAAATTGTACAATGTACAATGATGATACCTAACCTTATGGCTTAGTCCAATAAATGTTTGAGGTACCTACTATGATGTGATAAACTCCTCGTAAATGTCCTTCCAATTCTTTTAGAAAGAATGTATGTTCTCCCATCTTGATATCAATAGAATATTGTCTCATCTATAGGGCATCAAATTTTTCATGTTTTCCCTTTTCTTCATGTCTATTGTTAAAATAACAAGACAAAGTCTCCAACGCTGAAAAATCTTGGAGTGACCTTCTTATCAAATACTTTCTTTAGTTTTTCTCATAATTTTAAATATTTTTGATGGGACTCTCTTCTTTCCTAATCCAATTCCATAATTTGATTAATCCTCGTCTCATAAGGTCTTACTTCTTATCCATCTTCAAATTGTTGCATGAATTGATAAGCGAGAATTTTGTAAGGGGAAAAAGAGATTGAATTCCATAAACTATCCCAAAATGAATCTTTCTAGTAGACATCTTGGTGGTAACTTTGTCTACCCATAGTGTAAACTTGATTTACTCACCCCATTTATTTTTATTTGTCTCTAGTGTTCTTATTACTTGATTTTGATTGGCCATTTCCTTGCAGATTATAATTTTATGCATAAGACAAAGTAATACCATATTCATGACACATTGTTGCTAATGGTGTAGCTTTGAAGCTCATGACATTTTCGGAAACTATCTTGGCAGGCACCCCAAGTCTGTAGATTATGTTATTGAGAATAAAGTCCATGACTACTTGATGATTTCCTTTCCTAGTGGGAATGGATTCAACCCATTTGGTAAAGTAGTTGGTGGCTACCAATATCCACTTATGACTAGCACTTGAAGATTCGATATCTCACCAATAAAATTCAATCCCCATTGTTTGAATAGAACTTCTATTGATACTGGCTACAAGGTTAGGGCCCCATAAACTTTCAATCTTCTATAAAAATGTAGACAACTCTCACACTTTTGAATCAACAGGGAAGCATATTTTAACAATGAAGGCCACCAATAATATGACCTTAAAATTTTATGAGCAATAACTCTCCCAAAAAAATGACCTCCACATACTCCCCCATGAAATTCTGTAATTATTTTAGGTGCCTCTTCTTCAGTGACTTATCTTAGCAAAACTCCTAGATTCTTCCAAGTCATTCCATGATAAGTGAAAATACACTTTTGGGACACCGGCTTCAATGTTCTCCTTTGATTCTTGTCTAAGTGCATATGAAAATTCAAATTCATCAAGTAATATACTATATCTTTATACCAAACTAAATTTCTCACCTTTTCATGAGGGTGTAACCCATCTTCTTCAACATTATGTATCTCAACCACCTACAAATTTCTCTCTTCCATCAACCTTGTTAAGCCCAATCCTTGAACCAATTTTTTTGTTTGAATCTCCATGTCATATTCTTGAAGTTTGTTCACCCATCTACATCTTTTGCTTGACATCTCCATTTCGATAGAATGTCTTTCACCATTGTGTGAGGCACATAGGCTATGATTTTATAACTCATAATATAGGGTCTAAAAAATTTAGTAGCCTTTACCAAATCAAAAGTTTGTTTTTCCATAGATGAGTATTTAAAATTTGGTCCTTATAAGGCTTTAATGAAAAGGGAAATGGATTTTTCATGTCCTTCATCATATTTCTGCAACAACACATAAGAAATTGTATTTTCAAAGGCAAAAGAAAACATCGAAATTGTTTCTTGTAATATGGGCTAGTAATTACAGGGGCGCTTTGAGTGCCTCCTTTATTCCTTCAAATTATTGGACGACCCCTTCTCCCCACTTAATGAGTTGAACATTTTCCAGCATACTTGTGATGGTTATAGTAATCTCAGCAAAGTTGGAGATGAATTTCTTCACAAAATATACCTACCTAGAGAAGGATTGGATACCCTTTTTAGACATATGGATTGGGACTTTATCAATTGCCTCCACCCTTTCAAGATCTATCATAACTCCTTGATACACTATATGTCCCAATAATTTGGCCTTTTACACTCCAAAGTGACATTTCTTAGGATTTAATGAAATCCCATACTCTCTACATCTGATTAATACCTTCTCAAGGTGCCCCAAATGGTCATCTCTTTTCTTGGAGAAAATAGTTATATCATCCTGATATACTGCTATGAAATCATTTATGAAACTAGAGAAGGCCACATCCATGGCTCTTTGGAAGGTTGCACCAGCATTCATCAATCCAAAAGGCATCCTAATATAGACATATGTTCCCCAAGGGGTAGTGAAAGAATTTTTGAATTGTTCGATTGTTTCACCACAACTTGGTTATATCTTGAGAATCCATCCAATGTAGATAAAAACTCAAATCTTGTTACTTTTTGTAACATATTGTCCATATTAGGTAGTGGGTAATTGTTTAAGTGATTCCTTGTTCAGATTCCTAAAATCCACACAAAGTCTTATGTCCCCATTTTCTTTCCGACTGACACTAAGTTGGCCACCCATGAAGAGTATCTAGTGGGTTGTATTATCCCACCATCTCTAAGGTTTGTTAATTCCTCTTGGTTATTTCTGAAGGGCTTGGAGTTAGGAACCAATGGTATCTCATGTTGAAATAGGTCTTCTCTATAAGCTTTTAATTCTAAATAAAACTTTTTCAAATAGTCCCGATATTTCTTTAACAACATGGTATAAGAATTTTTTTCTTTTTTACTCATGCTACATCCCAGCCAAACCTTTCTTGGGTCTTGAGAAGTTCCCAAGTTTCATTCTTCAACATCCCTAGGTGCAAATATAGGTTTATTCACAACTTGGTCTGTACTATCAAAATTTGATTCCAAGATGACAAGTCCCCTAGGAATAATATTTTTCTTAACTATATTACATCTTTCCCAAAGAGGGTTTATTTTCCATCACACAATACAACCATTGGCTCAAGATCAATGAGTTGATTGGTGAACTCACCTTTACAACCTAAGAACCTCTGGATCTAGGCATCATCCTCAAAAACCTGCCAATGCTGAATATTATCAGGAACTAAAGGTCTGACTAGCACTTCTACTTCATAGTTGCAATAGGGAGATACAACTTCATTTTCATCTTTGGGATGCCGTAATAGCCAACTTTTTAATTGCTACATTATGATTTATTTCATGATACGGGTATTAAAAGAATCAAACATCTTGATGAGATCCCAGACTACATGCTTATATTGTTTCAACCTCTTGTTCTTAGTTACATACAATTTTCTAACTTGTTTTATAATTAGTTTTGAATATCCTTTAACAATGATATCCTTTATCCCATGCTTCCATGCAACTCTTAAGCCAAGGAGAAATGCCTCATATTCAACAATGTTATTGGTACATTCAAATTTTAATTTGAAAGAGAATTTAAAAATACCTTGATTTGGAGAAGTTAGAACCACCCCAACTCCATTTCCAACATTGGAACATACTCCATCAAAATTCATGGTCTAGGGGACACTGACATCTTCAAGGTTTGCATTGAAATTCATACATCGATCTTCATAATCCGCACATCCTTTGAAATTGCACAAATCTGTATCAATAAACAATACCTCATAAGAGGCATTCATGGGATCCTCAATAAGATGGAGCATTTTTTCTTCTCTATGCAACTTGACTAATTTACCTTCCAATGGTATATAGGTGAAGGAAATATCCATATGAACACTTCCTCCCACACTATCAACCCATTTTCTTGATAGCAACATACCCGCGATTAACAAGGCAATCAACTATAACCATGTTCGTAGTTAAATATTTTCCAAGATAGGCAACAAATTGTACTACTAGACCTCTGATATACTCAACAACAAGTACTTTTCTTGAATCCATGGCATAGCATTTCCCAAAAGATGTTATTTTAATGTTCAATTCATTCATTACCTCCAAAGGCATGATATTACATGAAGCTCCTAAATCAAACATGTAATTATGAAGCAATATTTCATTGACAATCAAAGTAGTAAAGAAAGGATCCACGTCTAGTTGTGATTCAACAAAAGAAGTACCCAAATATACCTTTAGGGGTTCCTATGTACTCTCTTGATCCTCTGTTATTTCAAGTTCAGCTATGGTAGGAGGAATCACCACATTATTTGCATCTCTTTCTTTAACAATTGCATCCTCCTTCAATCCCAAATACTCAAATGCCCTCTTCCTATGTTCAAGAATTATTAATAACTCCACAATTGGTATAGTGATATTTATTTGACTCAAGATTTGAGCCATATCACATGTTTTATATTTGGGAAAAGTTTTATTAGGGAAAGGGTGATAGTATTTTATTATGGGATGTTATCCTTTACTACTTGAGCAGAAGTAGAAGTTCTTAGATTTAAAGAGATAACAAGACCTTTGTTGGGCATACTCTTCATGGGATCATGTTTGGGGATGTTAGCTACGAAGGGGATTTTTAGTTTGGAATTTGGGGTAGGACCTTTAATTTTCATATTGTGAAGGTTATAGTCTCTTTCTTAGAAAACAACACTTGTAGTCTTATTTATTTCCAGTTAATTACCTAGGTGGGTTGGCACTTCATTCGGATAGATCTCGAATGCTCACTCAAGCATGCAAAGATACCAGGTCCCTCCTTTGTGAAAGCTTGTCAAGATGTTAGCATGCATGTTCATATTAACCATTATCAAAGCATACATTCCAATATAAACATCATATCCATGAGCTCAAATTGGAAACACACATAATAAGGAAACATATAGATCAGATAAGCACCAAGATCAGATTCACCATACAAATACCATGATTAGATACATCAATTACCATAATCCATCCATAATACTCCATTAATAACTAGAAAGATTACATATCAAAAGTTGAATACATATTAATACTCATCTCCAAGACTTATGCAAGCCAAACAGAGCACCATAACAATCTAAATATATACGGGCTCTTAAAACTATTCGAGATCAACTAATGTGTGTGTGTGTGTGGGGGATTTCCTTCACCACACATACATCTCCAAAATAGATTACATGCTCAAAATAGACATGCGCTCATACAAAAACAACTAGGACACATGCATACTAGCCTAATAATAGATTAAACCTATAAATAACCTTTGTTATAATCTTATTATTAGCTCGAACTCTACATGACCCTTGATCTTTACCTCACATGTGCTTTATCCCAAAATAGGTGTTCCTTCATCTCCAAGTCTTCATGCTTTCCTCTAAATCTAGAATGTTGTTTGAATGCCACTCAATCTCAACATTAGCTATTTTTATCCCGTGGCTCAAAATTTTACTAAGTCTTGAATGTTTCTTATTTGGACATGAGCCTTCATGTGTTGTGTCTGGTCTACCTTATGCACCCACCTTGTGCCTACCTCACATGTTCCTTAAACCCACACTTGCAGGTGTATACTATTATAAATTTTACTGTGCAACATTACCCCACACTAATTGAATTGTCTTCCTTGGAAATGCTTTGATCAACTTGTGCTAAAAAATTATGTATACATAGTAAAGAAAGGACTAAGAATTCAATGCCCAAAAATAGTCATCATACCCAAACAAAAATTAACTCAAGCCACGATCAATTGGAGGAGTTATGGAATTTCAGCATTTACCTCACTCACCGCCTTCTTCTGTTCATCAAGCTCTACCAAATCCTTCCCAGGTGCCACCTTAACAATCCCAAGAATTTGGATAGGCACCAACTCTTCAACTCGCTTTAGAGTTCCTTAATTACCACATTCAATTCTATACGCACTCCTTCTATCACATCCATGTGGTCCAATACCATATATTAAAACTAACCTATCTTGAGCTCCAACTTTCCCCTCTTATTCTTGATCACTTATTTTTGTTTAGTTTCCTCGACCATAGCTATGGTGTGCTCAATCTTATTAGTGGGTGTCTTTTCTGGATAGTTTTGAGCACCGCTTCTTCATCAACCAAATGTGTATCAAGAATAGGTTCGCATTTCTAAAACATGTTGAAAGCCACATCATCTTTTCCACTTTCTTCCTTAAGCTTTGAAAACAAATATTCTATCTCATTTATCTTGGCTTCAACAACGACCTTATTAGTTATTTTCTCCTTTACAATTTCTTCCTCTATTGGCCTTGTTTCTTTATTGTCCCTAGAAGCATGCCTATTAAGTCCTCTAAATACTCTACTTCATCATTATAATCACACATGACCTAGCTCACTAGGGCTGGACATTTTCCCAAAATATGTGTTACCAAGGCATCAGCCCCCATATATGCTTCCTTAGTTCTCTTCTACTCTCCTTGGAGGTATTTCTTCAAACTCTCGACCTCACAATATTTTTCCTTCTTATCATACAAAAATTTCATTGTTGTACCTACATCAGGTTTATAAGCCCTATCTCTATTGCAAACTAATTTAAGGTGTTGCACGCCTTCTCATCTATCAAATGGCTAGATTCAATTTCCTTGTACTTCTTTCCCGCCTCATTCTTTAGTGTAATAGTACCAATAGAGTGTTCAATCACCTCAAACTCAAGTTCCTCAAGTATGATTATGAAAGTTCCAACTCAACATATTTATTTTACATGACACTCCTCAATCCTTATCCATCAACTCCCATGTATACAATTTCACATTTGGCAGTGTGCTCTAAAACCATGCCCTTAGGACCTTTTTGGGGTCATCTACAAAATCCATGTGTGGAGATTGGGGTGTCCATATCTTCCTTTGCACCTTCCTCTTCCTTGATGACATAAGTGTCATCAGTTTATTTTCTATCATGCACCTCCTCCTGTATATGTGTCTCATCCTTAAGTGGACTCTTACTCCCCTCTCCCATTGTGGTGCGTTTTTTGTTGTTCTGCAAAGCATTATTTCGTGCCAACTTTTTAGCCCATTCTTGCTCAAGCTCATCGCACAAGGATCCTTATTTTCTAAATCAGACTCTTCACTTGTATATGTACTAGATAATACCTTGGCTTCTCCATGCTTTACTTTCTATTTCTCCATGCTACCCTGTTGTTGTGAGGTCCCAGCTCCATTATTATTCCTCCTCGTATAATACATATTTTTACACCGCGAGTGATTGATATTTCCTTATTCACCCTCTTATTCTTCCTCGTGGCTCTCTTCATGTGCTCTTTTTATTGGTGGCACCAATATTCTTCTAGGATAGAGAAAATTGGAATTTGTAACTTCTATCTCAATTCCTCCTTATGTCTTTGGCTTTAATTACACAAATACTCTACAGATCAATCCCCTAATGGTCACATTTATCTAGGGGTGAAAATTTAGCATGTCTAGCTCCAACATCTCTAAGTACGTAGGTGTTGAGTTGTACTTATAGGTCATGCATAGAATATGCAGGTCTAAATCAATCTTATCATCATCCAAGAACAATCTCTGCGTGTATTTTATCATGTTCATAGAGTACTTTAGGTACTGAGTATTGAATGCAAAGGGTAGATTACACCAAGGGCCCATCTCCCCATTTTCCATCCTAAAGCGTGCAAGGCTATAATGTTTCATTACCGTGAACTTCACTGCTCCCCAAATTTTGTGGGTGATTCACATAAAATGTGCCATTCATTCTCAAAATCTCCCCTCAACCTATTGTACCATTTGTCGATTCTCGCCTTGTATGCACTTGTAATGATGTTTTCATATGTATACCCATTAAATTGAATTGTGTGAGATTTGTTTACACGTGGTTAAACCCACATATCATCATCGACACATTTGTTACTCCAATTTCCTAGAAAACAATGGGAAGAATCGAGCAATGGGTTATCTTTTCCCCTTCTCATTATAAAGCCTTTCCTCTTAAATAATTCCCTTAACAACATACGGTGGTAATGTTATAGTGTGTTTTGTTCACCATCTTGTGCGCAATGTAAAGGAATTTCCTATTCACTTCTATCCACCTCTCCGAGATTCCCAATTTTCAACTAATCGGTCTATCTATAACCCTAGTAACAAGATCTATGAGGTTATCGATAACCATCACCCTTCCTCCCTTCTCATAATTCAACATTTGAGCCAATTCATCTATCTTTGCATTGGCGCAAATATCCAGCCCCATATCCTCTCTTGTACTTCTCAGCCCTATAACACACTCAATAAATTGAGCCATGATCCACATCCTTCGGCCCGCGAAGTAGAAAAATTCTTCATGTACCTTGGACATAATTCACTAGTACAAGTGTGCAGTGGTTTCACAAAGAAAGGAAATTCAAATAATTGCAAGACACCCACTTTCTCCAAATTCCTTGGCACGAAGTCATCCACTAGTGCATTCCCTTCTTCACTCATCCTTGACAATACTCTCTCCAAATCTACCTTCAAAATATTCTCGTGCTCCGATGCTCTATGATTATACTCATTAATTTTACACTTAGGGATTTTAGAATTCCAGATTTCAACAATAAGCACTCTTGGCGGGTATTTCATTTCTAAATAGATTTCTTCCAAGGGTTCTTACACTTTGACCCCAACCCTCTTTTCCTGGTGCTTCCTTCCTTTGGGTGTCATTCTATAGAATTCGTGCCCTAGGTATTCTGTCATGACACACCTTCTTCCCTACTTGAGCGTTACGAACCCTAGCTATTCCAATTTACCCACAAACCCTACTCCCTAATTATTGGCTCAAATTCCTTTTTCCACAAGGAACCATACACACTCGCATGTTTCTCTAGTTTTCTCTTTCTCTTTTCTTTCTCTATCTCACAAGAACACCGAAGTAGCTCAATCGCTCTAAGTTTTCTTCGAATACAAGGTATTAAATAACTTAGAATTGCCCCCATTTTATACTTTTTCGTGCCCCACCAACCTACTTGACACACACTTTTTCCCACTTTAAAAATTTTAAGTCACTTTCTTAATAAAGTTCTTTTTCCACTTTTTTTTTCTTCCTTTCACACATTAGTTATAACCTTCTAGCACATCTACTACTTCTTAGCCATAAACCTCCTTACACGTGTTTCTATGTCATAAATTACATTACCATCTGTTCCACATACTAAGTAGTTTCCCATACTATTTCCTACCTTGCAATACACTCGCTCGATCATTCTTCTCATGTGGTCTTCAACTTGAGCAATTTTTCAAGAGCACCTTCATTCATAAGCACCTATAGCACATTTTTCTAATTTCTTTTACTTCATTCCAAAGAACCAAAATCATCATCAATGTGTGCACTCCTTCAATTATTATTCAACCTCAAGTACCAATAAATTTTCTTCTTTTGTGCACCCTTCTAATCCACCCCGCACTAAAATTATGCGCAATCCTCTGCACATGAACTCAAAAGATAGTAATCAACCTCCTACGTGCAAATGCAGCTTATTATAACAAAACATTGAACTAAATTGACAAAGCATAGAAATGATGAAAGGAAACACATAAAAGGGAAATCTAATCTAAGTGGCAATACTTCCTTATTAAAAACACCGAGAAGCCTTATTTATAGTAGGGCTTCAGCCTACTCCCATTGAAGTAACTGGGAAATAAAGTGTCATCTAGCGCCTGCAACTGATAAGCGCCTGAGTCCAATATCTTTGTTACCATAAATGGTCCCATCCAATTCACTTTCAATTTCCCTAGGTGGTGCACAAACTTAGAATCATACAAAAGAACCATCTTTCCCACCTCAAACATTTTGTTTCTTATATGCCTATCATGTCAAGTACTTTTGTCTCACCTTTTATGTCTTCTCGGCTCCATCGAGCAATATCGCATTTCGATCTAACTACATCATTTTTTCTATGTTCTCTTCAACAACTTATTCATCATGTAGTCCTCATGCGCACATAATGCGCATGGATGGCAACATGAAATCAATAGGAAAAATAACCTATGCACAAAACACTAAGCGAAAGTGTGTGGCCATATTCAACCTTTTATAAGTTGTCCTATATGCCCATAGTAGAATAGAGACTTTATAATCCCAATATTTGCTTCCAACATCACATATTTTTTCATTGTTTATCTCGGAATCTTGTTGAAGGCTTTGGTAGTACCATTGGCTCTGTGGGTGATAGAGTGTAGTTTTATGGAGTGCCACTATAAATTCTTCCAAAAGGATTCTAATTGTCTCATTCAAGAAATGAGTGCCCCTATCACTTGTTAAACTTAGTGGACGTCCATACCTACTGATAATGTTTTCCCATAAAAATCTTGCTATTATAGTCGTTGTGTCATCCTTAGTAGATGTTACTTCTACCCACCTTGTCATATAATCTACACAACTTATAATATAGTGTGTTCCAAACCTACGTGTGAATGGGTTAATAAGACCTATGAAAAAATAGCCCATTTCTCAAAAGGTTCAATACTTGAAATAGGACTCAAAGGCAACTCATATCTAGTTCCAGGCTTCCCTGTGCACTAACAATGATCACACACCTTAACATATTCTTTAATATCCTTGTAAAAAGTTTCCCACCATAGGCCAGCCATCGTAATCTTGCACACAAAGTGGCATCCCTAGTGTAATGACCTCTTGCAATTCCACCATGAGCTTCTTCCATAATAGCCTCACACTCATGTTCCAAAACACACCGACGCAAAACTTCATCAAGGCCTAGTTTGTACAAATCTCCACCTATCAAATTGTAAGGTGTCACGTGTATTGTGAGCTACTTCATTTATAAATTCTTCATTCCCTCGTGTGCATGTCCAATGTACAAGAATACTCCAATATCCTCTAGATTTGTGGGTGCATGGTTTAACCTGAAAATTTTTTCATCGGGCATTATTTCTTCAATGCTCTACACATCCTCACCAAAATTGATCCTTAACAAATGGTCGGGACCTTAATTGCTTTTTCCTAGTTTTACTGACTGTAAACTTAAACTCCTAAAATAGTTGTATCCACCCGCAAATTCTCCCTTGCAAAAAGGCTTGTTGACCAAATAATTAAGTACCATATGGTCTATAAATAAGATGAATGGTGTTTCCATTAAGTATTGTCTAAATTTGTGCAAAGGTGTAGATCATGGATAAATCCTCACATCTACCGGTGTGAACTTCTTGTGATAAAGCAAATGGAGGGTCTACAATTCCTTCTCTTGGTTACGCCAACACTACATCAATTTCCATCCCAAAATCATCAACATGAACATGAAAGGGTTTGTCCCACGAAGGAAAGCATAGAATAGGTGTAGTAGTAAGCTTCTCCTTTAATTTCTTAAATGTATGTTGTTGCACATCATACCAATAGAATTTTCCTTTAGCCTTTAATAGTTCTTCCAAGTGCACAGAAATATTTACATATCCTTTGATGAATTTATTGTAATACCCTGTATGTCCCGAAATTAGCGCACTTCACTTTGATTGTTAGGTTCTTCAAAACCCGATATCACAATGAAATTGGTGGGTCCACCAATAACTCTTCCTTGAAAATTATATGCCCAAGTAAAGTGTCATAATGCGTTACAAAATGCACTTCTTAATGTTAAGGAAAATTCTTAATTTTCAGCACCTCTCAAACATGAGCCTTAGATTTTTACAATGATCCTTAACTAAGCCATACACTATCTAGCCATCGAGATATACCTACAAGAAATTATGAATGAAATCTTGAAAAGCCTACATAACAATGCACGAGAAAACTGTTAGAACATTCTTTAGTCTAAAGGGAATTACTGTGTATGCAAAACTTCCCCACTCGATGGTGAAAGTTTTCTTTTCTTGATCTTCCTTCACATTATGCACTTGATGATAACCTGAAAACCCATCTGTAAAGGAGTAAAGCTCATTCCCTGTAACTCCCTCAAGGATCTCCTCTGTGAATGGGGTGGGAAAAGGATCAATAACACATGAATAATTTAACTCTCTATAGTCCACACAGATCCTTATCCTCCCATCCTTCTTAATATTGATGACCATGGGGCTAACCCATTTAGATTCCTCAATAGGCTCAATTATACCAAACTTGAGAATTTTATCAATTTCTTCCTTTACCTTGATGTGCGATTAGGATTCATCCTATAAGGCCTCTTCCTAACCGGGCACGCTCCATCTTTAAGCTTGATTTTTATCTCACCTAAAGAAGGTTGTACCCCTTTAATTCATCGTAGCCTCACGTAAATAGTTCCGGAAGTTGTGCAGGAGTTCAATAATATTATCCACTTCTTACTCCAACCAATAATTACCAATAATGGCCTCCTTAGGCTATACATCTATTCCAATATTAACCTTCTTTATTTTCATAAGCTCATGATACATGTGTGCCTTCTCATCTATTGTATCCATCACCTCACACGTATCTTGAGTTTGGTTAACATCCAGTTATTATCCTCACCATCCACATCATTTATCATGCATACCATTTTACCCTTATCTTTCTCTTCCCAAGCTCGGACCATTTCTTCTTTTTATGTCTCTTCAAGGTTAAGGTACACCTCTAAATCCAACTCTCCAAACATCTCCATCAAAATTTCCTCATCTTTTGCACTATCTCCCAAAGTATGGCACTTCAAAAGATGAAGTGCTTCATTGACAGAGGCTTAGTAAAAAATAATCAAAAGAATGGATCATACATGAAGTCATCTCCTACCAATTAACTATTTCTCTTGTGAATTTTGTATGGACATACCATCCGCGCACACCTTCTTAGTGTGGCGTAGAACTTATGTACCTGCAGTGATGGTGGAAAGTCCTCTTGCCCCTCCGTCCAAAGTCTTGCATAATTGAAAGTGATGAAAGGTAGGGGTCTTCCCATGGAATTCACATATTTGAGATGGTACATTTCTCCTTAGGAACCCAGAGAGATTATTTGATTCTCACTTCTCGTCATTCCAAGAGGTTGCCTTTATGTAGTCCACCAATGTGTTGTTTTCCCACATGGAGTATAAACCAAAGCATGTTTCTTTTGGCTCCCGCATCCTTCCACCGAGTTTCCATGGCACACAAAAATACATCAAGGTTCCCCTCACTAGTGTACTTAGGTACCTATTTTTAGCTCAAGTTCCTAACCATGTGCAACCTGATCATGTGAGTAAATGTGTTCTTGATCTCTCACCCAACTACTTCATGCATTCCATGTGCCCGATTGTCACAAGATATACTTGTGGTATCATTAATTAACCGAGCATCTTCCCCTTTGTATCACTCCTTCCTTAGATAGCTCAATTACATTAGAGTCTCTAATCATTCACGCATATATCCTGCTCAAGTGCTCGTCGCTCAAAATCTCAATGTATGGAGTATCCTTTGCATCTATCAAAGATATAATGACACGATCTTCCTTTTTCTCAAAGATAATGTACCCCTTGTTGAAGCACAAATCTGTATTATTCACATAACACCAAGTTCACCCAAGTAATTTTGGGAAGTTGTCTACTTCATCTAGCTTCAATACTTCAAAGTCCCCGAGTAAACTTGGCTACCTGAATTGTAGTGGTTTCATCCTTTAGTACTCAATAGGATTAGCTCTAGTTTCATTTGCCATATACAACGCATTTGAAGAATGGTGCAATGGTGATCATCCCATTTGATTCCATGCATCCAACGTGAGTACATTAACTTCTGCTTCGTATCTATCGAATGTTTCTTAGTAGCCATCCATCTATAACTACATTCGGTGTGATCTCTTAAAGATGCTCATGATTATGTGGGGACATATTTTCATGAAGTATTTGCCTCTCATGCTCGAGACTAGTGCACGGTGCTTTTTCTCTCGATTACTCTCCTAACAAGGTTATGATGTTCTCCTAGAACAACAATCAACACAACTCCTTCATGTCATCCACATCATTCTATGGTATTTCAACCTTCTTTTCTCAATCCATCACACAGGCCTACTCCTTTGGGCTCTGGATCTCTCCTTTAAAATCCTTGATAACATCAATAGTCTCCTAAAAATCTCTTTTCGATGCGCAGCATCGTGGTAATTGACATTTATCACTTATTTCTTGGTTATATTTGGCTTATACTTTGAAGGTTCATGTGTGTGCATAGCCTCGCGCGTGTAGTAACTAAAACATGTTGTAACTCAAGACTAGGTGCTAGCTTAGGCATCCATTGATCTTCAAATCGATCCAGAGGATCCTTGCCGAGAAACACCAATCTAAAATCTTCTCGTAATCATTTTCGGAAATTTCATTACATGGAGAAAAAATTGATCTTTCTGGCAATATCTTGTTTACAGGAATTGAAGCACGCATGCAAAAGTTATGGATCGCTGAAATTTTTGGGCAACTGGTGAATTCGGGACTGCGTGCAGATTAAACACATGCATGCTCACCAAGTGGACCAATAAAAATTTGAAACATGGACAATATGAACGAATGCTAAAAAAATTAACGTCGGTCTTGGACACTCGGTGATGGACAGGTGGGCCCCACTATTTACTATATGGGGGCCCTCGATCAGTTTGACACACTCAATTATGGAGGGGTGTCTTGGCCTCCTTCTCATATTAACATTACAGGGCTTTTGATTATATTTGCTTCATATTGTAATTATTTGATCAATGTGGGATATTATTTGTATTGCATTGTAAAGGGCTCGGTGGATAGCCCAACTCGGTGACCGAGTCGACCTATCCACCGAGTCACCCCCTTATTTCTCCACATTGTCTCGCTTAAACTCTATCTCATGTGCAATTATTATAACTACCACAGGAATTATATCATTTCCACCTCATTACTAGCCAACTCGCCTTATATTTTAAGTTAAATGCTTAAACTATGGTGTTTAACCCTTTTCTCTCCACATTGCCACACTTTACATGCAACCACCTTAATCCCGCAAAGCCTTAACCATTCAGCCCAAACCAGTATTTCCTACCACCCAATGAACTGTTGGCTTAAAAATGGCTCTTAATCCAATACTAATTTTCCACCATTTGGCATTTAAACACCACCTAACCCTTCACGCACCATATGTTGTATTTTCTCCCAAAAAGAATAACAAACGCACTAAGGGAGGCTCGAACCTTACATGATGGGCTAAAAACATAAGCAATTAACCATTATGCCTCAAGGGTCAAACTAAGTATAAATAGAGGCATTTTATTTGAAGAAGGATTAACTAGAGATTGTGTATTATTTTGTAAAGCTTATTGAGAAATCTAGAGAGAGGATTTGGAGAAAGTGTAAAAGGAGACTAGCATTATTTTGGATAGGAGAATTCGGTGAGTAGATCACATTCTTGTAGAAACCTATGTAAGTGTTTATTTCCAAGATTTTTAATAGATCGGTCTCATTTAACTGGACCTAGAGACGTAGGCCTTAAGTGTCGAACTTCGTTATCATGTCTTGTGTCAAATTGCTGGTGAATTTATTTTTTATTTATCTGTATTTACACAATACTTGCATATTTTTATTATTTATTAAAAATACAAAAAGATCGTAATGTCGAAATTTAATCAAAAATCATTAAAAGAAAAATATTGAGTGTGTGTGTGTGTGTGCAAGTTTTCTTTGGATTTTTAGATCACTGGTATCAGAGCTAGTTTTGGTTCAAATTAACAATTTTTGGATTGCAAGTTTTTGTGTTGAATGTTAACAAGGTCCCGGTCTAAGAAGGGTGAAGGAGAATAGTAGAAGAGGATCCCAAAATTAGTACAAGATGATCTCAAAGTCCTTCAATGGTGGATCGAGAAGAAAGAATAATTTTTTCAATCATTCCTACAAATGAAGGAAATGGTGGAAGAAATGTACCAAGATAAAAGGGAAAAAGCAACTAGAGAAGGTAAAAAAGAAGAAAGATCTAGTTCTGATATTCCTAAAGGTGAAACTCAAAAATCTAATTTTCCTTCATTAAAATTAGATATCAAGTTTGAATTTCCAATGTATAATGGAGAGCTTAATGCAGAGAAATTGGATAACTGGATCAAGCAAATTGAGGTATATTGCATGGTTCAGAAAATTGTTGATGATGAAGCAAATATTCATTTGGAAACTCTTCGAATGGGTGACACAACACTCATATGGTGGGAGAGTAAGCTTCAAGAAGTAGATGAAACAAAAGGTAATGCAATCACTTCTTGGTTTGATTTTGTTTCAAATATTAGAAAACAATTTTATCCTCTTGGATACAAGAAACAAGCTATGATGGATTGGCAAACATTAAGACAAACTAAGGGAAAAGTTTTCAAGACTACACAATAATTTAGGAAAAGGGCTCTAATTCTTTGAATTTTCCTAAACACACAAGAAACATTGCTTAAATATATTGGTGGATTACATAGTTACCTAAGGCATATGATTCTTGTTTTAGGTCCTACTAATCTTGACACAATATGTGTTCAAGCTACCCATTTGGAAGCACGAGGGAAAATGACTAAGGATTCCTCCTCTTCTTATTTAAACAAAAGAACAAGCAATCGAAGGAAAGAAAAGGTTTGAAAGAAAAAGGAAAAGGAAAGGGTAAGCAAAAAACAAACTCTATTGTTAAGAAAGAAGATGAAAAACCATTTTTAATCATTGTAAAAATAACCATGATGAGTCTAGGTGTTGGAAATTACATCCGAAACTAAGCCTAAATGGATGACTAATAAGAAAGGAAAAGAGAAGAAAACAAATATTTTGGTTCATGATCTTGGGTCTGATTCAGGGGATGAAACCAAGATCATGGCCATGAGTTTTCAAGGTAATCATTCTTTCTCTTCTTCCAACACTAGTACTTCAAATGTTGCATCTTATTCTAATCAACAATCTATGCATGATGAAAAGAAACGAAATGAGATTTTCCACCTTAGAGTTATTTCAAAACATATAAAAATTGATACTCTTTTTGATAGTGGATCTCAAGCTAATTTAATTTCAGAGGAGGTTGTTAAGAAATTGGGACTCAAAACTAATCCACATCCTAAGCCTTATCCTTTGGGTTGGGTTTGTGATGATGCAAAGTTGCAGGTAACTAAAACTTGTAGATTTAGGTTTTCCATTACAGACAAGTTTATTGATGAGGTTGAATTGGATGTTGTTCCTTTGGATATTTGTGGTGTAGTTTTGGGAATTCCATATTTATATGATCGTAAATCAATCTTCTATAGGGAAGAAAATAAATACTTGCTTATAAAGGATGGGATTGAGTATATTGTTAGAGCTCATCGTGTAAAAACAAGTCTATCCTTGGTTATTGTAGGTCAAATGAAAAGGCTTGTCAACTCAAGCAAGAATTTTTTACTCATGGTGATCAAATCCAAAGAGAAAGATCATGAAAATATTTTGAGGATTGTGATCCAAAACATCATAATGAATTGGTAAAAATTGTTTCTAACTATGATGATGTTTTTAGGATCCACAAGGTCTACCTCCCAAAAGAGGGGTTCAACATGAGATATAGTTTCTACAAGATGCACCTCTTCCCAATATTGGTATGTATAGATTTTTGTGGTTGAAAATGAGGAAATCAAGAAACAGGTGATGGAACTTTTGGCCAAAGGTATTATTCATCCAAGTACATCTCCATGTGGTTCACCAATTATTTTGGTGCCAAAGAAAGATGGCACATGGTGAATGTGTGTTGATTTTTGTGCCTTAAACAAGATCACGGTGAAAAATTGTTACCCTCTTCCTAGAATAGATGATTTACTGGATCAATTAAAGAATGCAATTTACTTCACTAAGTTAGATTTAAGAAGTGGTTATCACCAAGTAAGAATTGATGAAGGTGATGTGTGGAAAACTGCTTTTAAAATGAAACAGGATTATTTGAATGGTTAGTGATGCCTTTTGGATTGTGCAATGCACCGAGAAACATTCATGAGAGTTATGAATGATGTTTTAGACCATTCATTGATGATTTCATTATTGTCTACTTAGATGATATTCTTATTTTAGTAAGTCTTGGGATGATCATGTTATTCACATCCAAAAAGTCTTAGATGCATTAAGAGGAGAAAAATTATTTTTGAAGATGTCAAAATGTGAATTTGGGAAAACATATTTAATCTATTTGGGTTATGTTGTGGGAAATGGTGAATTGAAAATAGATCCTACAAAAGTTGAGGTCATTATAAACTGGCCTAGACCCAATAATGTGATAGAGGTTAGAATTTTTCTTGGTGTAGTACAATATTGGAGAAAATTTATTGCTAACTTCTCATTTATTGCATCTCCTTTGCATGCTTTGACAAGTATTAAACAGGTCTTTTAGTGGGGAGGAAAACAATAGAAATATTTTGATGCACTGAAAGAGAAAATCAGTACTACTCCGGTCTTGGCACTTCCAGATTTGCAGCACTCATTTGAATTGAGATGGATGCTAGTGATTATGCAATGGGGGAATTTTGATGCAGAAAAAATGACCTATGTGTTACCATTCAGAAACCTTCACGAGTGCGGTAAGAAATTATCCAACTTATGATAAAGAGTTGTATGCTTTAGTGCAAAGTGTAAAAAAATGGAAGCATTACTTAATGGGAAAGGAAATAATTATACATACTAATCATCAGCCCCTTCAAGTATTTACAAACACAAACAAAGCTACAACAATCTAGACATTTCCGTTGGATGGGATTCTTGTAGTTTCATCTCGTGATCAAGTATAAAAAGGTATACAAAACAAGGTTGTTGACATGTTATCTAGACCTCCAGTTTTTGTTGCATCTATTCTTTTACAACATAGTTCTTTGGCTCATGATAGTTATAAGGAATATATGTTTATGATGCTGATTTTAAATAAGTGTATGAGATTTAACGAGTGGGAAACAAGTAGGAGAAATGTATTATCATGTGCATGATGGAATTTTATATCGTTCTGGTAAACTTTGTATTCTAGAAAATGAGTGTGTGCATATGATTAGGGAAGCTCATACTTCTCTTATTTCTGGTCATTTTGGTATTGGTAAAACAATTGCACATTTACAGATGTATTGTTATTGGCCTAAAATGCATGAACATGTAACCAAGTATATAAAAGGATGTGTTCTTTGTGCCATGAGTAAGCCAAGTAATGAAAATTAGGACTTTACACTCCTCTTCCTATCCCTACATGGCCATGGGAAAGTATTTCCATGGATTTTTTAGGAGGCTTTCCCATGTCACGAAGGAAACATAACTATTTATATGTGGTTGTGGATAAATTTAGCAAGATGTGTGTGTTGATTCCTTGTACTAAACAAATAACTGGTGAAGGACGCTGCAATTTATTCTTTCAGTTTATATGGGTTCATTTTGGTTTTCCCACTTCTATTATTTCATATCGGGATTCTAAATTTCTTGGGAATTTTGGTCAACTTTATGGGGTTTAATGGACACTAAACTAAAGAAAATCATTGCTTTCCATCCATAGATCGATGGTCAAACAGAGGTTGTGAACCACACAAGTGGTACATTTTCTTAGGGGCTATTGTGGTAAACATCCTAAATTGTGGGATGAAAATTTATATTATGTGTAACATGCTTATAACCGTGCCTTACATTCTTCTACTTTGAAGTCTCCTTTTGAGACTTGTTATGGTTATCTGCCTAAATCTCCATTAGATTTCTCTTTTGGACAAGAAATTTTTGTTAATGGATTAAGTGATTTTGACAAAGCTAAAATATTTGTGCAAATGAATACAACAGTCCATCAATATGTCCGAGAATAGTTGGAGAAAATTCAAGTGAAGTATAAAGCAAGGCATGATAAACATAGAACTAATCACAATTTTCAATTTGGTGATTCAATTTAGCTTCACATCAGCAAAGGAAAGGTTGACAGGTGAAGGTAAAAATTTGAAACCTATTTGGTATGGTCCATTTTGAATATTGGAGAAAATTGGTAACAATGCTTTCCGGTTGGATTTACCTCCATATATGCAAATTTATTCAATTGTAAATGTTGAGAACTTGAAATTGTATGAACCACCTATGATTATGGATGATGATGTTAATGTTGTACCTTTTGTTGATGATTTTACACTTGAGTATCTAGATGAGTTGCAGGATGACATCATTTTGGATAGGAAGGTTAGAACCTCACGAAGGGGTGATGTTGAATATCTTCGTGTTGGTTTCAAAGGCATGCATCCAAACAAGGTGAAATGGATGGAAACTGGAAAGGTGAGGGAGAAGTACCCTCACCTATTTACCAATTAAATTGACTTTTAGAGGTCCAAAAGTTTCTCAGTGGGGAGGAGTGATCCAAAGGATCCTCGCTTAAGAAATGTTGATCTAAACTCTTCTCAGAATCAGTTTGGACCATTTTATTGTGTGGAGAAAAATTTGAGCTTTCAAAAATATCTTGTTTACAAAAACGAAGAATATATGCAAAATTTATGGCTCGCTGAAATTTTTGAGCAAGCCCTGGGGAAATTCGGGACTATGTGCGGAGTTGAATGCATGCACGCTCACCAAGTGGACCAACAAAAATGTGACACATGGACAATATGAACGAAGGGTAAAAGTTTTGTTTTAACGTCAGTGTTTGACACTCTGTATAGATAGGTGGGGCCCACTATTTGTTGGATGGGGGCCCTTACCTAGGTTCAACATACTCAATTATGGAGGGGTGTCTTAGCCTCCTCATATTGACATTGCATGGATTTTGATTATATTTTCTTCATATTGTAATTCCTTGATCAATGTGGGATATTATTTGTATTGTAATTGTAAAGGGCTTGGTTTTTAGTCGACTTGGCTGACTAAGTTGCCTTTTCCACTCAGCCACCCCCTTATTTCTCCACATTGGCCGCTTAAACTCTATCTCCTACGTAATTTTTATAAGCGCCACGCATTATATCATTTCCATCTCATTCTTAGCCAATTTGCCTTATATTTTAAGCTAATTTTTTAAACTACGTGCTTAACCCTTATCTCTCCACATTTCCACACTTTGCATGCAACCACCTTAATCTACTACATGACCTTAAGCATGCAACCCAAACTTAGCATTTCCAACTTCCCAACTTAAGCATTGGCTTAAAAATGGCTCTTAATCCAATACTCATTTGCCATCGTTTGGCATTTAAACACCAACCCAATCCCTTCACATGTTATATGTGGGATTTTCTCCCAAAAAATAATAATAAACACGATAAGGAGGCTTGAACCTTTCACAATGGGCTAAAACGATAATCCATTAACCATTATACCATGGGGGTCGGAATCGAGTATAAATAGAGGCATTGTTATTTGAAGAAGGAATAACTAGAGAGTGTGTATTATTTTGTAAAGCTTATTGAGAGAGCTAGAGAGAGAATTAGGAGAAAGTGTAAAAGGAGAGTGGCATTATTTTGGGAAGGAGAACTCAAAGTGAGAAGATCAGATTCTTGTAGAAACTTATGTAAGTGTTTTTTACAAAAATTTTAATAGATCGGTCCCATTCAACTAGACCCGGAGATGTAGGCCTCAAGCATTGAACTCCGTTATCACATCTTGTGTCGAATTACTAATGAATTTATCTGTTATTTATTTGTATTTACACATTACTTGTAGATTTTTATTATTTAAATTATTAAAAATACAAAAAGAGCAATATGTCAAAATTTAATCGAAAATCGTTAAAAGAAAAAAATTGAGTGTGTGTGTGTATGCAAGTTTTCCTTGGATTTTTAGATCATCAACTGCTCATTATACATTTATCATTCTCATGCCCTTTTCTTGCTTGTGTTACTTTCTCATGTGCTCATATAAATCGGGACATTCTTCAAAATTGTGTTGTTTTCCACACCATGAGAAAACCACATTCTAAGTGCACTTGCACTGATAATGATAATGAGATCCATAAGTATAACAAGATCCTCTAGGAAATCCTCCTCTTCCACCACTGCAACCTCGGCCTCGATATCCTCCATGAAAGCCTCTATTTTTATTATCCCCATTATTACACCCTTCATTGTGTTATCCTTAATGTTCCTTAGATCCACTTGCTACACTATTCTAGTGAACACCAGTCTCAATGGCTTCATGAATATGATCAATTAATCTAAAATCAATCTGTGTCATGAGTATGGATCTTGTAAATCTTACAATACACATAGACACATTCTTTTTTATTGTGTGATGTAAAAGAGGACATCTACTCTCAACATGGTCCAGATGATAAATCTCATAGTCTAAGTAACATGGTGTGAACCGACTTGTGAGGGAAACTATCCTTAGTATGTCCTTCAACCTCACAATTTGTACACCATATTCCATTGCATGTCTCATGTACTAAATTAACAGAGAGATTTTCCAACTACTTTTCCATGGCTGCAATTTGTGCTTCTAAAAATGGTCTTACTCAGTTTCCATACTCCCAACTACCTCAAAGACACGAGCTTCCTCCAAGGCCTCACGTGGATCTATATAAGTTTTATGTGACAACACCCACCTAAAAGGAGTCAACAATCCACCAAAAACCATTGTGCATGATGACTGGGATGTATATCATAAGACAACTTTGACAATAAAGTTTTAAAACGCATGTCATATTCCCTTATGCTCTCAGATAAACCTTTCTTAATGTCCTTAAGTGTGTTGATACTTTGCTACTCAAATTTTGGAATATGAAATTATTTCAAGAATTTAGTGTGTAAAGTATCATAATCCACCATCGATGTGGGTTATGCTTACTATACCAGCTATGAGTGCACCCCTAAAGACTAGTAGAAAATTGAATTACTTTTTTATATGAGGATGTGATTCCCTTAGTGCACCATAGCAGCTCACACTTATTAACATGCTCTATTGCATCTTTCGTGCCTCTATATTACAGTAGCGAAGATACATCTCATAATAAACTTATTGTTCTTTGATGAGAGTGTATACCTTTCCCAAGAGAGCCCAAAAAGATCCCCCACTAGTATTTCCTCTACCTCCAGAACCGCCTAATCCACTTGATTCGATCCTCATGATCCTATAGATCCACCGACCTCTCTTGTGAAGCGGGCACCGGACCGTGGATGTACTTCCTTGTATCCCAACTAAAGTGCTAAGCTTAACTCCCATGGTCTATGAAATTATGGTACTTCTAGACATATTCCCAATGTTTTGTATGCCCACACTCTATCCTGATGACGCACTGAAAATATTCCTCCAATTGGTCCCCCAAACAATGGTGTTTCTTGTGCTTCCATAGGTGCATGTGTTGTCTAATGCACTCCTTTATTCGAGAGGAAAATGATATCTACTGCGAGTTATTGGATTACTCCGCACTTTCTTGTTTATCAATGATTACTTCTGGAACTAGAACACCAAACGAAAGGGCTAGGTCACCGGGTGGAATCAAATGTGCGTCTCGGAACTCTATATTTCCTCATCTCGACGTAATTTCATTAGAAGTTCAAGATGATTCTCTACCTTGATTTCCTAAGGTCGGGAGAGCCAGATGCTCCAACTCCACATCTTCCACGTGAGCTTCAAATCCTTCACGAGCTATCCGCCTCGACAACTCCATAGACTCCTCAACATCATGTTGCTTCGCTAATTCCCTCTCCCACACTTCATTATAATTGAGCCACATTTATTCTATCTACCTTTCTTACGCCAATTCTTCCATATTTCACCACACTTGCTCCGCCTTTACACGCGGTGATGGGTTTAGCTAGTCATACATAATGGTTCCAAACTCGGTAACACCATTAAGATCTTCATTTCCAAAGGAATAAAACGTATATAAGATCCTTTGGGATCACATAGAAACTCAAACTCAACAACTTCCAGATAAGAATACGTATAAATAGTGTACTCCAAAGTATAACTATGCACAACACTAGGAAACCAATGATCTAGAGCAAGCATCCAAGCTTCATCTGCTTCAAAAAAGTCTAGTAATCTTCTTACATCCAAACCCTTAGTCTGTAACTCCATCTTTTCTTTGATGCATATGCTAATAACCACTCATACAATTCTATTGGAAAAAGGATGAAAAACATCTCATAGATCTCATGATATATATTTTCTTCCACCCACTTACGCACATTAAAATCAGGTCTAGAACCGTATCTTCATGCAACCGATCTTTTTCGTCATCTACCCAACTTTCAATGCTCACAAGAGTCAATCGGTATACCATTTGTATGCACCATCTTAGCAGACAGTTTGAAAAGAGGTCCCAAAAATGGAACCAAAATGTACTCTTATTTATTTCCAATTAATTACCTAGGCACGTTGTTACTTCATTCAAATATATTTGAATGCTCCCCTGAAGCGCATGAAGCTACCAGGTCCCTCCTTTGTGAAATCTTATCAAGATGTTATTTTGGAGCTCAAAATTGCACCTATGATGTGATCGTGATGGATCAAGGATTCTGAGGCAATAATGGGACCATCTCCAAGTTCTGGGACCTTGCACACTTGAGATGAACCTTTGGAGAAGTCTTGTTCCTCTACTTATTTCTACCAGTAATACTACTCCTTATGCCGTAAATGAAGCTATCTATCGCTACTCTATGATTCTAAGGGACTAGGGTGAGAAGGAGATGCATGAAGGAAATCCTAAGCTAAGGGAAGGTGATAATTCCAAAAAGAGGGTTGATAACTCTCCATGAGGGGAGGGAAAGTGAGAAAACATGGGAGAGAGGGTGGACAAGTGTGTGCCATAGACAAGAACCACATAGACATAGCTTTCACGCATGGAAAACACATGAAAATGAAAGCGCAAACGGAAATGAGCACAACATGCCATAAATGCGAATAGATAGGTAAGACATAATAAAAATGAGAAAAGGGTAGGTAAAAGTGCCATAAAACCTGATTTTATTGCTTGAAGGAATTTCAGTCATTTACATTCATAGTGAGGCATGAATACATTGTAAATATGAAGCTCAAGGTCTGAAACTCATGGGAAGTTGGCCACCATTTTGGCATGGTTTCATTACAACAAAGAGGGGATCTATTTCAATGAGCAATGCTCTAAAATTTATAGAAGAAGAAGGAGAGAAGAGAAGGATAAAAGAGGAGTGAAACTCGGATTTAAAAGTTCAACCAAGTAATAATTACTTGAAAAACTACGTGCAATGTTGTTAGATGTGCCTCCCCATGTCTGTTTGGCATGTAGAAGAAGGAAGGGGGTAGGATCTCGAAGAAATCTGGGTGGTTGGATTGATTATATGTGTGCATTGATTATCAAAAATATGTTTTCCTGCTTTACACCTACTAAATCCTGCCAAAAGTTGATTTTATAAATTCCAACATGTAGCCCACATCAGTAGTTTTCAACGAAGCCCAGGCACGTGGGAATCTAAGCATTGCAGTAGAAGTTATGGTTTTTAGGAGATCTATAGTACAAACTAGACATGTAAGATTCATGGTGTGTAATGATTCATTGAAGGATACAACCAAGTATTCATTCATTTTTTCATTTCTACCACGTGTTATGCACTATCTCATTGAAAGGATTTGGCACCCTATTGGCATGCTTTGATAGGTTACGTGTGATACAATCAAGTCTAACAGATTCCACATGGCACAATGTGTGGTGCGAAGAAGGCGTGAAGGCATGCTTGAAAGGAAGAGGCATGGAAAAAGTAAGCGAGAAGATAAGCATGTAATTGTAACATGTGTGGCATAAAAATATGCATAATCTGTAGGAGGAAAGTATGCAAGAGGTAAGTATGCAAGCATGGCACATGCACCTATTGAGGAATGTGCGGTGACAAAAAGGAGAGGGCATGTGGACAAATCCATGAAGGATGGAAGCACGAAGTTTACAAGTGTGAAGAGATAATGAGTAAGGGAAGCATGCGGAACACTTAGCCAAATTAGAGGGAAAGTCTTGAGCTACATGCGCATGAGGAGTGTGCGATAGATCGGGAATGAAAGTGGGTCCACATGAGGTTGGGCAGAGAAAGTTTGAAAGAGATGGGAGGAAGTGTGTAGAAGCTACGTAAGAGGGAGAAAAGGAAGAATAAAGCATAAGGAAGAAGTAGTAAGAGTGCACATGGGTGTGCAAAAGAAGCGTAACCTAGTAAATTGTACCAAGGAGCTGCGCAGAGTGCGAGCAACTGCACTAACTAAACTTCGAGTCGAATGAAGATAAAAATTTCAAAATAACCGGGGGTTATTTTAGACAGACAATTTGGTGACTTTTCAAACCATTTGCCTACTATATGAAGAGGTCAATAGCCTTAGAAGCATCCATTGGGCATGGAGTCTACGTGGATATTTGAAGATTTGATCTCGCAACTTGACAACACCCCCTGGAGTGGCTTGAAGGACTTTCGAACTCTAAACTAAATTGTTTCTCTCTTGTGATGATGTTTTGACTTGGATTACGAGAGTGGAGAGCTTTATGCCGATTTGTTGGAACTACCTCTTCGAAAATTGACTCCCATACCATGAATCAATAAAATGGCATGCGCAAAACACACAACAAAAAATGAAACAGTTCAAAGGGAGCGCACTTTGAGCACAACTATATACAAAAGATTAAAATCATACATGTTCCAAGGAGAAATATGTAGAGTGTGTGTGAGCACTTTTTTTACTAAAAGAAAACCTAAACTAACCTATATTAACTAGAGGAGAGGGGTGCTCAAGTAAAACCTACAACAAGAAGGGAGAAGTAGTTGTTTTTCCTCACAATTTGTGACCATGTAGCTATTAGTGAAAATCTACAGCCCCTAAATGACCTTTAGATCGTAGTCCGTAAGTGGGTCATTTGGTGTGATTACACAACATTGAGTTTTCTCCAAAGTGTGGGACCTTGCAAGGTGAGAAAACTCTCTAGAGAAAATTGGTTCTTACTGCTCTATTTAGGTGTATGCATGAATTTGCAGAGGTTCAATACTAATTCCTACTCTAAATTCCAAGGAGACAGAGTTGAAGATGCAAAAAGGGGGAAACAAAACTAAGCTAAAACGGTGATACACCAAAGGAGTGATGAACTTTTGTTTTGCAAATAAACACAGATCATAAGAATGTAACACGAACATGCACAGATTGCCAAGATATAATGAAGGATCAGAAGACAATAATAACACATGAAAGGATTGAAAAATCATTCACAAAGCATGCATTATCATTCCCAGTTTTTAATATGATGCATTACAATGGAAAGGAGGCAAAAATATGTGTTGCAGCCTATATGAGAGGTCTGAAACTCCACGAATCCACTTGCTAAGGAGAAAAGGGGAGCCTGCAAGAGAAAAACGTCCAACAAAACAAAGGATCGAATCCTTTCCATTTATAACTGAAGCAAAGAGAGAGAAAGCTAGAAGAGGGAGAAAATCAGATCGTTTAACTCAACCATCCACCATTAATCCCTTTCAAATTGGCCTGCAAACCCATCAAATTGATTCCTTTGTTTCGTTTTGCGTGTTGGAAGAAAAATGATGAATTTTAGCAAAAACGGCTCTCAAAGTGATCTGATCTTGGTTTAATGGTGTGAGAAGACATTTTAGGGGTTTTTTCCCATCAAATCGAGTTGATTCTTCATCCTTGGCATGTGGGAGAAAGAAACCATGGTGGATTGAGCAAAAAATGACTCATTCAAAGCAATCTGGTTCGCATTAAAGGCATGAAAGACGTTTCTAGCTTTTTCTTCCTTGAAACCTACAAAAAAAAATGATGTTTTTATGCCTCCAATGCATAGAGGAGATCAAGATCTTTCCAATGAGTCTAATTTTTCCCAAATCTGATCTTTGGATCGAAAGATATGCCCATCTGAAGATTTAGGGCAAAATCAGGGCATAAATTTAGGCACAAATTTCAAGGCATGAATTAGGTCAAAAATGGCGGCGAATCAGATTTGAAAATGGGTCCATGGGCCCAAATTTTATTTTTTCCATTTTGGAAAAATTTCCCAAAAATCTCTATGGCCCCCTAGGTCTATATGACACATGTCAAATTTTGATTGGCTGGGGGTCGAAGCCAACATTTAACCCTTTTGGGGCAAAAGTGCAAACTTTTCCAAGGTCTCCGATGCCCTGCTGATGCACTGATGACATGTCATAAAAATGACACATGTCGCCTCTGATTGGTGTGGAGGTGTGCTTCGTTTTCTCCATTTTTTCCTTCTTGCGGGCCGATTTTGGACTTTTGAGTTTTTAGCCAAAGAGGCTAAGTGTCAACAATTTCTCCCTGGCCCCGCAAGTCTACTTCCTTCCTTCATCGGGCCCGCGGGCCAAAATTTTCCTTTGTGCCTTTTTTCCATAACAAGGGCTAAGTGCCCAAATTTTCTCCCTGTCTCCACCGAGCCGCCAATTCCTTTGGAAAATTTTCCAACTCCGCTCCACCAACTCGAGACTCCCTGGAAAAATTTTCTCCTTACCTCCATGGGCCTGCCCAAGGAAAATTTCCCCTCCAAACTCCGTCGAGCCATAACTCAAAAAATACAAGGAGTTAGGAGGACTTCTTTACCTTTCTAGAAAGGGGAAGAAATTCTCTATCTGATGAAGCAATACCCAGAAAATTTTGAGTGCTTGAAGCATGTGAAAATTGAAGTTGAAGCACAAGGAAGGAAAGAATGAAGGCAAGTTAACCAAAATAAGCAGGGGCTCATTTTGGATAACAAGAATCGATTTAGAGTTGAACATAGTCGAGTGTCAAGAGCGAGAAACTAATCTATAGGTGGTTTCTCACCATTCTCCTTACAAGATATCAACAATCAAAACATATACCTCCCGAATTTGGTTTGCGCTTGGATTCGGGAGGTGTTCTTTGCTAACCTCTAGCATGTTCAAACCGTACCTCATTATCCGGAGTGATCATGATTGGTGGCAACTCTGGATTTGGCTCTAGACTAGTCGAGATATTTGATCATCAATGGCCCAATCCTTGTGATTTTCCCATTTCTTTGAAGCTCGATCCGCATGAGATGGGATCCTCATGTAGACTTTCTTACGGAAGGTGATTGCTTTTAGGTTGGATCATGAATGGTTCGCCTCTATAATTAATTTTGTCTCCTTTAGAACTCGTGCCCTCTAAAACTAACTAATATTTTTCTTAAATAGGAACCCACACGATCTCATCTTCCTAATCAGATTCATACCATTCTTCAATGGTTCTACAATCATCATACATGATGATATTGGTTGGGGATGATGCATACGTGAAGGACTATGTTTTTTTGTCACAATTAAAGAGAGGGGACTTAGAGGAAGGTGGAAACATGGGTGTGGAAGGAACGGGAGGCACACACATGGAAGGATTGGGGCCACGCATGGAAGGAACAATGGAAGAGAAGTGATGGGATGGGAAGGAAGAAAATGTAGAAGGGATGGAATTCTCAATTAAGGGAGGGTGCAAAAAGCTAGGAACATGGATAATGAACCGAGATGATGTAGGTTGGGAAGGAGGAATGGGAGGGTTGTAGGATTGTAGTGCAGGGTTTCCCCATTGATAGGGTTCACTGGTACTAGATTTTTGAGCCTCCACTTCTTCAGCCCATTCTATAATATGGGGCAATGTCTTAGTAATAAAGCATAACTTTTTTGGGTGCTAAACTAGCACAGCACGGGGGCCGACCCATGGAGAAGGGACCTTGAATCCAACTCTAGCTACCTTCATTGAGCATTTGACTCTGAGCTGCATTATGTCCATCTCCATTTTTTACACCTGCCTCTCAAAATCAGCATCTACTATGGGATCCCCACCATCATTTGCAAAACCCTTTTCTTCATAAAAATTTTGGTTCGGAAAGTCACCATATGAGTTAGTGGGAGGTGGGTTATGTGCATATTCTTGATGGGGCTCAAAAAAATGATTTGGAGGAAGGTTTTGAAACTGTAGTAATGGAGGGGAATAGTTCTGCTATTGCAAATGAGAGTTTTAGGAAGGAAAAGAAGTCATGATTACACAACTTCATGAAGGGGAAGATGAAAATATGGAAAGGAAGGAAATGAATGGAAGGAAGGAGGGGATTGGTCGTGAATGAGATAATGGGTGAATTTGAATCAGTGGAGTCGCTAGATGTATTGAAGGATGCCTCCAAAGGTTGGATCTCAATAATAATACACCAAACTTGCTAAGATGAAGATGTATAGCTCTTTAAACTAGTCCCATCGAGTGTGATAGAAAATGTTGGAGCTCAAAATTGCACCCGTGATGTGATTTTGATGGATCAAGGATTCGAGGAAACAATGGGACCATCTCCAAGTTGTGGGACTTTGCACGCTTGAGATGGAAATTTGGAGAAGGCCGGTTCGCTAACACTACTCATAATGCTGGAAATGAAGCTATCTATCACTACTCTATGATTCCAAGGGACCAGGGTGAGAAGGAGATGCATAAAGGAAATCCTAAGCTAAGGGAAGGTGATAGAACCAGAAAGAGGGTCGATCACTCTTCAGAAGGGGATGGAAAGTGAGAAAATGTGGGAGAGATGGCGGACATATGTGTGCCACAGACAAGAATCACATAGACCTATATTTCCCACACATGGACAACACATGAAAATGAAACTACAAATGGGAAATGCACACAAGTATGCTAGAAATGTAAACAGAGAGGTAAAACGCAACAAAAATAAGAAAAGGGGAAATAAAACTGCCACAAAACCTGATTTTATTTCTTGAAGGATGTTCTGTCATTTACATTCATGGCAAGAGGCATGAATACATTGCAGAGTGGAAGCTCAAGGTCTAAAACTCATTGGAATTGGCCACCATTTTGCACGATGTCGTTGCAACAAAGAGGGGATCTATTTCAATGAGCAATTCTCTACAATTTATAGAATAAGAATTAGAGAAGAGAAGGAGAAAAGAGGAGGGAAACATGGATTTAAAATTTCAACCACCAACAATCAGCAATAACTACCTACAAAACCATCTCCAATGTTGTCGATGCACCTCCACGTGTCTGTTTGGCATGTAGAAGAAGGAAAAGGGAAGGATCTCGAAGAAGTTTGGGTGGTTAGATTGATTAGATGTGTGCATTGATGATCGAAATATGTTTCCCTACTTTCCACCTACCAAATCCCACCAAAATTTGATTTAAAAAGTCCAATGTGTATCCCACATCATTAGCTTTCAACCACACCCAAGACACGGGAATCGAGCACCGCAACTAAAGTTATGGTTGTCGGAAGATCTACAAAGTGAAAACTTGACACACAAGATACATGGCACATGTTGATTGATTGAATGATTCAGCCAACTATTCATTTGTTTTTTTTTCGGCATGTGTTACACATTGGTTTGTTGAAAGGATTGAGTGACTTGTTGGTGCACTTTGATAGGTTACATGTGATACACTCAAGTATGATAGACTATCACATGGCACATTGACTAGCATAGAAGAATATTTGAAGGCCTACGTGAAAGGAAGAGGTGCGAAGAAAGTAAGAAGAATACAGTGCGCAATATTAACACGCACGGTAGAAAAATATGCATAATTACAGGAGGTAAGTATGTAAGTACGGCACGAACACCTATTAAGGAATGTGTGGTGATAGAAAGGAGAGGGCACGTGGACCAAGATAGGAAGGAAGGAAGTTCATAGTTCACTAGCACGAAAACATAATGTGCAAGGGAAGCATACTAAGGACTTAGCCAAATTAGAGGGTAAGCCTACATCTTTGCATGTAAGGAGTGGGTGACATACTGGGAATGAAAGTGGGTGCTGGAGGTAGGTGCAAAGAAAGTTTGAAAGAGATAGGAGGAAGCACGTAGAAGGCTGTGCAAGAGGGAGTGAAGGAAGAATAAAGCACAAGGAAGAAGCAAGAAGGGCACGCGGAAGAACTACAACCGGGAAAAATTTACCAAGGGAACCACTAGAGTGTGCACAACCCGCACTAACTAAACTTCAGAGTCATAATGAAGATGAAAGTTGTCAAAATAACCAGGGGGCTATTTTGGAGAACAGTTAGCATGCATGTTTATATTAACCAATATCAAAGCATACATTCGAATATAAACATCATATCTATGAGCTCAAATTGGAAACACAAATAATAAGGAAACATGCATATCATATAAGCACCAAGATCAAATTTACCATACCAATACCATGATCAGATACATAAATTACAAGAATCCAACCGTAATACCCCATTAGTAACTAGAAAGATTACATATCGAATTTGAATACATATTAATACTGCCTCCAAGATTTATGTGCATAAACAGAGAAGCATAACAAGACAATATATACAAGCTCCTAAAATTATACGAGATCACCTAACATAAATAGGGGTGTGGACTTGCCCTTCACTTCCCATGCAGTTCCAAAATAGAATACATGTTTGAAATAGCCATGCGTTCATACAAAAACAACTAGGACACTGTATGTTATCCTAATAATAGATTAAACCTATAAATAACCATTGTTCTAATCATATTATCAGCTCAAGATCTACATGACCCTTGATCTTTACCTTGCATGTTCCTTATCCCAAAATATACTTTCTTTCATCTCAAGTCTTCATGCTTCCTCCAAATCTAGAACGTTTCTTGAACGCCACTCAATCTCGACGTTATTTATTTTTAGGTTGTGGCTCCAAATGTGACTAAGTCCCTAATGTTTCTTGTTTGGGCATGAGCCTTCACATGTTTTCTGTTATACCTTATGTTCCCACCTTCATGCCTACCTCACACATGCCTTAAACCCTCACACGTGGTATATACTTAGTGTAATTTTACCATGCAATAATAACATTCATTAGTAATTTTTATCCTCCTCGAGGGAATCCCTCCATCATATATTTTTATCATTATTGCCCTTATATATTCAAAATCATGGTTAGGAAGTTCAAATGATTGATCCATATCTATATCAACATTAGCTATAGGAGGAAAACAAAATACCTAATTGGTGAAGGCCCAAAATTCTTCTGCAGTTTTGGCATATAGGAGATCAATGGAAGTAGCTCCTTGTGTTGAATCATCCAGACACTCCATCATACATACATCATCAAAATTAGTCCCCTCATTAACATCATCATCATCAACAAGTTGATCACAAGGGGATGTGGTAACAAACATCTATCACACAACTTAATGATGTGTTCTTCTTCTACTATTGACACTCTTGTTTTCAATGGATCTAGGACTGTTTTATTATCTATGAAAGTTTGTTGCTTATTTGTTGAACCCATAAGTCCTTTTCCTCTGTCATCATCTTGGTGCTATCCTTTGGAATGATTCAAAAATTTATTTTTTCATTGGACTTAGTGTTGAGCTTGAGGATTTTAAACCAATCATTTCTCTTCTCTAGCAAGCTTATATGATATTTCTTTAACTACTCCGGTCAAATTTTTAACTACCTCCTCCAAGTCAATAGCTTTGATTGCTCGAGCTTTTTCTCGGATTAATCAACTTGATACCTTCCCTCTTTAGAGGCTTCCCACTACTTTAATATTGTTATCAATTTGAACAGCCATAGAGAAATCCTTCCTTAGAGTTCTAGGATTTTTATCCCTTAGATAATAAGCTACCTTTTTATCAAAGGCATCTAAGTATTTTATCAGGAAAGAATCATCACTAAGCTTTATATTATCTGGAAATCTAGTCAAAGTCTTATTGAACCTAGTATTAAAGTCTTGTAAACACTCATTAGTATTTTTATCTATATTCTCAAATTATGATAAAAGAAACCTTGGGTCAGTCTTATCACCATATTGTAATCTAAAAGCATTCTTCATTTCTGCCCAAGAGTCAATTAAATTTGTAGGTAGTAAGTTATACCATTCCCTGGCATCTTCTTCTAATGTATGTATGAATAAATTAACATAAACATCTTCATAGTCATCCATAAAATTTTGAATAAATACAATATGTTGATCTCCACTTATGGCATTATTCCCTTGAAATCTAGGCAATTTATTTCTAATTTCATGTGGTACTTCATTTGGATAGCCTACCATTCCATGGAACCTTATTGGTCTATAAGTAGTAACCATAAAAGGAGCCCTTGGTGGAGGTTATTCCATATTATTTAGTGGAGGTGTTTCAAAAGAAGGATTGAAATGGTGGGGAACTGGGGGTCTTTGAGGAAAAGGAGTATGATCCATAAAATATGAATCCTTCAAGGACTCATTTTCATAAAATACTCTATTCTCTGGAGTCAACAAAGGAGGGAGATGAAAAATACCTTTGTTACTTATAAATGTTGAACCTTCTTGAAATAATGAATACAAATTAGCTCTAAGACTACCTAAATCAAATTATTCGGGTGTCTAAAGTAATCTTCCACAAAGGTTGATCAAATTCAGCAATTTGAATAATCTTTTCTTCTAGCTTTTGACCACCCACTGGTTTCCATATATACTTCCTTCTTGACTTTGTACCTTCCATTTCTAGAAGTAATCTTTTGGTACGGTCAAATTTGAAAAAGGACCTTCTTCCTTCCAACTTTGCAAAGGGGAAAGTTAATCGCAAGGTGTAAAAACTTTGCCTTTGGTATATCCAAGTTTTTTTGAAATATGGAGCTTCCATTAAGGCCTTATACCTTAGATGTATAGATTAACTAAAAAATCTCTTGAAAGGATAGTTTCAAAAACTGGTAGACAAAGCTTTATAGATCTTTATGAATTTTACTATGCTTTTCCCAATGGAGTCAAGTTTAATGGAAAGCCTACTTATAATGAGAAAATGTTTGGACAATACCTTTAGGATGGACTCCATTTGCCTAATTTTAGCAAAGCTCTATAAACTTATGCATTCGAAACTTTCTGGAGTAAATTATCCCGACAACGGCACCCTGATTGCATGTTGGTCCTCAAATATGCACCCCGGGTGGATTGACATCAATTCTCTCTAAGGAAGGGAAATTTCTTGGAATGGTGGTAGACCGGGTTGGTATGTGTAATCTTGCAGCCAGGGACGGGTCTAGCACTTTCCTTGGGATCAATCCTTGTGGTGATTAAAGATAATTTATGGATGGGATGGCCAATTCTGCTACTTTTAGTCCTTCCTTGAACCAAGGTGAGAGGACCCGCAGGGTAACTTGAATGCAGAGGGGGAGATGGAGTATTTATTCCCTTGATTTCTTCAAATGATGGATCAATCTAAGATAAAAATGGCCATAGACACAACACTTCACTCTCACGTGTTATCACACAAAATGTTACACATGCTTACTTTACCATACACAAGTTACTATAGACAGTAGAATTCAGTTGCTCTTGCATTCTTCTGATAAAATCTAAAGGACACTTTCAATGATATTTGGATACATAATAGAAAATAAATGAATAGAAGTTAGTGTGGGGTAGGATCACTTATGTATCTTTAAAATAGGGGGATTATAGGATGACAAACTCTTTGTAACAAAGAATTTAACACTTATAAGAACTGTAATTTGCAGGAAAGCATGGAAAACCAGATTAATAAGTAATGGTTTCTAGAAAAGACGGTTTGCATTCATTGATACTCAATAGATGCAAAGTTCCAACTCAATCTCTAAAGTACTTGAACAAAAACACTCATGCAAAAATTCTAATAAATTATTTATTGCTTCTTCCCTTATACGCCCAAGATACACTCAAAGGCTAACAAAAATATCTTGGCACAAAATGGTTACAATAAGGATTTTAGAATTATGTCCAATATTGTAGAGTAAATGCTCATAGCACAATATAAAACTAATGACCAAATAACAACCATTAAGAGCATGATCTAGTGTACAATAAAGAGAAATAATAAACACAAGACTGTAGCAGAAAATATAACTCATCAATCAACAATTCAACATACAAAACCCAGAAGACAAAATTTAAACTCAAAAGTGGACATATTTCATTCAGATCTTTAGAATTTCTTAACAAGGGAACATCAAGTGAATGCTCTCAAATCTTTTCAATGGTTGTACATTGCAACCACCTTGACACAGAAGTTTGGGAAACTAAGATTAGTATGCATTTCACAAAGGAAACATGTAGTATTCACAATTGAATCTCTCAAACTTTTTTGAAATAGAAAAACTAACCCCCTTTAATATGAGGACAAGCCCCCATATTTATACAAATTTTTATGTTCTTATAATTCAATTTTCCCCCAAAATAGTAACTGAATTTCCCCCTTGTTCATAATCAAAGATCTTTGATCAAATTAGGAATGTACATTTGTCTAACTTAAACTATCTGATTTTCTATTAGTATTTTGAGATCGATTCCATGCATTCAATGCCACATATGCAAAATAGTTAGCTGATACTTCCAAGTGCATTTTTATCCCTTATTTTATCTTTTTCTCCCATCAAATGCCATAAATTTTTGGATCAAATGATTCCAACTTTAAGGGCTCAAGGATACCTTTCCAACGAGGCCTATTTGGCATGATTTGAAGTGTAGATTGAAATTTATGGCAATTTGAAATTTTTCATGTCGGTATGAACATGAGAGTGATACGTGATAACATTTGATTGACCTCAATAATTTTCCTTTTTTCCACATGTGCATTTCTTTCTAAAACTTTTTGTGGATTTTCGTGTAGGTATTCCTTATTATAAATGCGAGCCAATAAGATGATGCCACACATCTTCGCCTTCTCGACTATTCTCTTACTTAACTTCTTGCTACAAAATTTGATCCAATGAACAAGCTTTGCACTCCTTATAATGTCATAATTTTAATAACCTTGATTGATCTTTACAACATTTGAGCCAATAATATATTTCCATGCTCTTTTGCAATTCATACTTTTGATAACCTAGACTGATTGCTACGAAAAAGTGAGCCAATGAGGGAGCTTTATGCTTCTCACAATTCTTTTTCATTTACAAATACCTTGTCAATTTTTGAAGCACAAACCAATAAGATAGCTCTACGCACCTTTACAAAGTGTCATCCTTGTTAGAATGTGAAGCACAAACCAATTAGAAAGCTCAATGCTAATGGAATGTCGATCTTGTTAGAGTATGAAACATAGCAAAATGAAAAAGCTACACACACATTTAGCATTTGATAGTGTCAAGTTATCTTGCTTTCTTGTTCACCTTTCATTGGTTACAGGGTCGGGCCTTCACATAGTGACCTTTATCGGCTAGGCTTCATTTGTTAGCTTCACATAAATGCTGCCATATACCCCCTAGTGACATGCTAGTGTGGTACGGATCCAAATCTTTATGAAATAGGGTCCATTCCGCGGACTTAAAGTCCACGAAACCCAATTAGCTTGAAGAGTTTTGGAATGTCAATACGTGTCTATTTGATTCCTTTGATCTATGGTGCTTGACACATCTATATTTCTACCATGTGTACCATTTACTTTTCAAATTTTCCCGGACCCGATGCCTTTATGAAACTCGGTTTATTCCATAGACTTGAGGTCCACTAGATCCCATCTCGCTCGCCTTAGGCCAGAATGGTGATGCGTGTCCACGTCGGCCATTGGTCTTCTACCATTTTGATATCCCCTAGCTATGCCACAATTCTTTCTCGAGTGCTAAATTTTTCTCTCCCGCCACGGACTCGAAGCTTTATGAAACTTGGTACATTCCACATGACTTGAAGTCCATGAAAATTGAATGGCTTAGAGAGGCTGAAATCCCACCATGTGTCCTCTCCTTCAATGGTATTTTGAATTGCTTGGTGGTGGAGATATTTTATGACCATTTGAACGTCCCATCCCTTTTTAAATGGCTAAGTCCATTTTAAATTTGTCATTCGGTGTTTTGTGGCATTTGGTGGATTTTTAAGTGTCTCACTACTTTTGGAATCGCAGAGTGCCAACCCTTTATCCAAACCCGTAAAACACTAAACCAGTTTGCCGTAATTTTTTTATACAACCACACTCCCTAATTTCTTTGCAACCATTCATCCCGCAGATATCCATTTGATGCAAGAGCATAAGCCTCACTCTTGTAAATTTGTTTATTTTCAATATATCTTGTTTGTAAAGCCATGCAAATCTTCTAAGAGTATGTAATAGGTCGATAAGGCAATATAAAACTATTTAGTTCTTATAATATGTATTTGGAGCAATAAGGAGGTCCTAGTTTGAAGTAGAGGCTAAATTTAGAGTTTCCTCCAATTGTATTTGTTTGAATTCAAATTGTATGTACACTAGACTAGTAAGTGTAAATAAGCTTACAAGAGAAGTTGACTAGGTGCATTTAGGTGTGTAATTGACTTTCCATAATAAATAAGGTCTTCAATACCATGTATACAGTGTACACAAGCTCATCGTTAGTTTTCAAATGCAAATTATCATGTTCTCATGTTAGTAGGGTTGTTGAGTCAAATCAGGTATGGAGTCTTCTTAGGAGTTTGTTTAAGGATTGATTTTTTCATGAATCAAAATTTGGATCAAGGATACGTAACAAAAAGGGTCTTGTAATAATGTGACAATAGGGATGAATAATTGAAAGGGTGGAAAATTAATATTTAGGCACTGTTTGAGTGATGTATTGTTAAGACTGTGAGTGAAGGTGTTTATAAGGCGTGCAAGCTTGAAATTGACAGAATTAGAGAAAATATTTTACGTACTACTTCTAATTAAAATATTAAGAGGAATCTATTATAATTAAATTAAAATTTATTTTGAGGCTTGAAGATCAATATTGACATTTTTATAACCAAATTTGGGTACGTGTGCCGAACTAGGGAAAATTATTTTTTTCGTATACCTAACCAAATTGGCTAACATTTTTCAGAAATATATGTCCTATCTAGACTCCCAAGTCCACAAAATTTCAGCTTATAATTCCACGTGCAGCTCAATATATTTATGATGAAATTTCCAGTCGTGTATGCAAAAACAGGGTATCTGGCTATACATTTTCTTTGTCTTTTCTTTGATAAATTTGATTCTCAAGCTGTTAGTTTGATGAAATACATTCAAAAAAAAATTAGAATATGATTGTGATGATTTTATATTGAAATGAACTCAAATTTTGTTTGTTGTTACAAATAACTCACCATTTTTGAGCTAGTGAGACAATTTTGGCATTGTTTTGGTTAATTTGTGTAAAGAAACCTTAGCTGCACCATGCACATAATCTTTAACCTAGAGAAAGGGTATTCTTATTGATGATTGGAATCTAAGAAAAATCATAACATATGGAGTTACAATGTTTTTTAATGTGGATTTAAGAGTTGAGATCTCATATTTGACAAGACATGACTCTGGGTTATCATTATGAAGATTGAGTACAATATGATTTTTCTAATTGTTTCAGTTTATGATCACACGGTGACTAATTGGATATCTCTCGGGACCATCTAAAGAATGACTACTATTTCTAAATGATTATGATTTTAGGGATTTATGAAGATCACTTATAGTTTAGTGGATATGTACTTGGCCAATGCAGGATTTTATTTTCCTCGATTCATTATTTGGGATCAAAGATGCTAGGAGGAATTATTTGAAGCCGAGATCAATCACAAGAAGGTAGGTATAGATATAAAAATAGAGTAATCAGAGGTATGTGGATTTATGATTTGAATAAAGTTAGATAAGTTAATTAATGTATGAATCTTGATATATATCTTGATGAAGAGGATAATGACTGTTTGATTTGTTTAGTAGTGGGAGCATATGATCAGGTTTAATCCTTGCTTAAAATCTAATACACTTATAAGGGAGAAAATTGATCTTAAGGGTAAGAATAGGATGAATATTCGTGAAATGGTCTTGAGTATGATTGAGTCCTCATGACAAATTTATGCAGTGAATGTTGGATTAAGGTGTCACTTGTAAATTAAGAGCAAGGTCCTCATATATATTTAGTTATCCTCATATGCACTTGTAGTCCACTCAAAATTCCCCACTCTGTCAAAAGTAAAAAAATTCAAAATTTTGAGTCTAAGTGTCTTTTCTGTCGAGCTGGTGGTGTGAAAAAAGTCTTGGAAGTCTAAAAAATCTAAGTTTTGGGTCATTCTGTAAGTATTTCGGGCCTGTCGGACATTTTTGTCCCAACTGTCCCAAGTACGAAAGTGCATTTTGTTCCCCGATCGGCCGAAACCTCCGAATTTGTCCCATTTTCGGGCCCGTCGGAAGTTTTTGTCCCAAGTGTCCCGAAGTTACTGTGCGAGATGTTCCAATTTCGGCCGAACCGCCCGAACCGCGTACTTCGCACTTTCTTGTCCCAAATGTCCCAATTTCAAAAGTGCGCTCTGTTCCAATTTCGCCCGAACCGGCCGAGTCGCGTACTCCGGAACTTTTTGTCCCGAATGTCCCAAGTCCAAACGGGCCTTTTGTTCCATTTTCGGCCGATTCGCCCGAACCGCGCTTTCATGTCCCAAATGTCCCAAAGTTAAAAAAGTGCAAGTTGTCCCATTTTCGGCCGAAACTCCCGAGTCGCGCACTTCGCTCTTTTCCGTCCCAATTGTCCCAAAATGCATTTGTGCGTCCTCTCCCTGTTTCGCCCGAATCGGCCGAGCCGCGTGTTTCGCGCATTCGCGTCTCACTTGTCCCAAGCGAACCAACGGTCATCCATACTTAGTTTCCCGCTCTTCCCGAATATGCTGTTTTTCAAAATATGAATTCAAATGCGCATTAATTATCCTTCTCTCTCCTCAACGGCTATGTAACGGGAAAAACTTCCTTTGCAATTCTTACATTGTTTCGAACCCTTGCAATTTGAAAACCCGCGCATGTCCCCTCCCTCTGAAACTCCTTTCCGAGCCTGGTTTGCAGCTCTGTTATTATCAATATGAAGATCAAGATCCTGGAGGAGGCTTGGGAGAACTAAAGAAGCAGTTACGAAGGACGAAACTTTCAAGACGTCGGTTACATCAGTTTCCAAAGATATTCATTGTCATTCTCAAGATAAAAATTCTGGCGTGTCCCTCGTGGCAAGGACATGGCTGAGACGTGGAAGAAACTCAAGCAGCGGTTTCCAAAGACAGTGGGTCCCTCTCAGAACTGGCCACCTGTCTCCTTCCCCTTCCTTCTCTCTTCTTGCCATTCCTTTCGTATTCCATGTAATTAGTTAAGAAATTGCGTTTGGCATTCCTTAACTATTCTCTAGTTAAAAGAAACGGTTACGAGGAGTAACCGAATTGTAAGCTATATAATGGCCTTCTTTGCGCCATTTTGAAAAGGAGGAAGAACTTGGCATATTTTCTGCAAGTGTAAATAGATTATAGAGAAATCAATACAGAAGGACTTTCCTTTCTTTGTCTATCTGATCTCTGTCTGTTCTAAGCTTTCATTTGTTTTCTTTGTGAAGATCATTTATCTCAAATTCGTTAGTCTCATCGATTGCATACTCTTCAACTTTGCAAGCTCGGTGATCTTGTATAACCAAGAAGGAACTTTGTGTCCTTGATTAATGAATCTGTGTTACATTAAGAAACTTTTCGTTCTGGCAGATGTTATTTACAGAACTTTGTGTCTTTAAATTCCATTTTACTTGTTCTATACGAATGATCTTGTTTTCAATTCACGGTGACTTCGCATACATAAAGAATTACTCTGATATCTATAATTCTGTATGTTTGCATTTCTGCTCTTTTCTATGCTCTCATTTCCTCAGTCCTTTTGTAATTGATGACCTTCATAGAAAATACTTTCGTGGTATCCAAGTTTAACCAACAAATCATGTCCTGTACATTTGTAAATAGGTTTGTTTCTGAATAGGGAACCTCTCCCATTAAAGAGGAGGGACTTCTTGTCCCCATTGTTGCTCGCTTAAAAGTCCTATTTGAGGACCAACAGTTTTTGGCGACTACTGGGAAAATCGCATTCAGGTTCTGCAATTTTTGATCATCCTTTGATCCGGAGACTCGTTGCCCAAGGGATAAGGCACTGGTCTGCTTCACCAAGTTTGTCTAAGTTCTTGCCTTGTCTCATTCCTTGAATTTATGCCAAGTCATCCCCAGAAGGAGCCAGCTGTTGTCCACTCAAAATTCCCCACTCTGTCAAAAGTAAAAAAATTCAAAATTTTGAGTCTAAGTGTCTTTTCTCTGAAATTTGGTGGTGTGAAAAAAGTCTTGGAAGTCTAAAATCTAAGTTTTGGGTCATTCTGTAAGTATTTCGGGCCTGTCGGACATTTTTGTCCCAAGCTCTGTCCCAAGTACGAAAGTGCATTTTGTTCCCCAATCGGCCGAAACCTCCGAATTTGTCCCATTTTCGGCCCGTCGGAAGTTTTTGTCCCAAGTGTCCCAAGAAGTACTCTTGTGTGAGATGTTCGATTTCGGCCGAACCGCCTAAAACCGCGTACTTCGCACTTTCTTGTCCCAAATGTCCCAATTTCAAAAGTGCGCTCTATCCAATTTCACCCGAACCAAGGTGAGTCACGTACTACGAAACTTTTTGTCCCGAATGTCCCAAGTCCAAACGGGCCTTTTGTTCCATTTCCGGCTGATTCGCCCGAACCGCACTTTCATGTCCCAAAGTTAAAAAAGTGCAAGTTGTCCCATTTTTGGCCGAAACTCCGAGTCGCGCACTTCGCTCTTTTCCGTCCCAATTGTCCCAAAATGCATTTGTGCGTCCTCTCCCTGTTTCGCCCGAATCGGCCGAGCCGCGTGTTTCGCGCATTCGCGTCTCACTTGTCCCAAGCGAACCAACGGTCATCCATACTTAGTTTCCCGCTCTTCCTGAATATGCTGTTTTTCAAAATATGAATTCAAATGCGCATTAATTATCCTTCTCTCTCCTCAACGGCTATGTAACGGGAAAAACTTCCTTTGCAATTCTTACATTGTTTGAACCATTGCAATTTGAAAACATGCGCATGTCCCCTCCCTCTCGAAACTCCTTTCCGAGCTGGTTTTGCACTCTGTTATTATCAATATGAAGATCAAGATCCCGAAGGAGGCTTGGGAGAACTAAAGAAGCGATTCTACAAAGGACGAAACTTTCAAGACGTCGGTTACATCAGTTTCCAAAGATATTCATTGTCATTCTCAAGATAAAAATTCTGGCGTGTCCCTCGTGGCAAGGACATGGCTGAGACGTCGAAGAAACTCAAGCAGCGGTTTCCAAAGATAGTGGGTCCCTCTCATAACTGGCCACCTATCTCCTTCCCCTTCCTTCTCTCTTCTCGCCATTCCTTTCGTATTCCATGTAATTAGTTAAGAAATTGCGTTTGGCATTCCTTAACTATTCTCTAGTTAAAAGAAACGGTTACGAGGAGTAACCAAATTGTAAGCTATATAATGGCCTTCTTTGCGCCATTTTGAAAAGGAGGAAGAACTTGGCATATTTTCTGCAAGTGTAAATGGATTATAAAGAAATCAATACGAAGGACTTTCCTTTCTTTGTCTATCTGATCTCTATCTGTTCTAAGCTTTCATTTGTTTTCTTTGTGAAGATCATTTATCTCAAATTCGTTAGTCTCATCGATTGCATACTCTTCAACTTTGCAAGCTCGGTGATCTTGTATAACCAAGAAGGAACTTTGTGTCCTTGATTAATGAATCTGTGTTACGTTAAGAAAATTTGCTTCGTTAAGCAAATGTTATTTGAGAACTTTGTGTCTTTAAATTCCATCTTACTTGTTCTATACGAATGATCTTGTTTTCAATTCACGGTGACTTCGCATACATAAAGAATTACTCTGATATCTATAATTCTGTATGTTTGCCTTTCTGCTCTTTTCTATGCTCTCATTTCCTCAGTCCTTTTGTAATTGATGACCTTCATAGAAAATACTTTCGTGGTATCCAAGTTTAACCAACAAATCATGTCCTGTACATTTGTAAATAGGTTTGTTTCTGAATAAGGGAACCTCTCCCATTAAAGAGGAGGGACTTCTTGTCCCCTGACTGTTGCTCTTCTTAAAAGTCCTATTTGACGACCAACAAAGACTATGGAATCATAGTTGAATGCATCTAAATTCATAGATTTGAATTTTTAAAGGAAACTGTGGTGGTTTATAGCATAGTGTTCAATTATTATTTTTCTTCAAGTTGTGAGCCTAGTTGATGAATACATGCTTAAGTGAAGGTTAGATGGTTTATAGGAGATAGAGATCATCAATAACTTAAGTGAATGTATGAGCTTAGTCATCACCTTTCTTGATTCAACTTGTGAGGCTAAGTCAATTTGAATGATTAGAAATCATTTTAGAATTTTTCCTTGGTCATGATATGATCTTTATCCTTTCACATTTTTGAGCAACTAGTAGAACATTAAGTTCTTCATTTCGCAGGTTACCAAGTTAGTGCACCGGGGTCTCCTTAGAATTGAATGGTCATGTCCATCTTTTAATTTTTTGAATTTTATGGGAAGGAAGGATCATAAACATTCAAAAATCTCTGGTGCCTAGCTAACATATATAAATTTGAGTCCTTTAGATGGTATGGGGAGATTTCTTGGAAATCCCAACTAAGTTAAGAAAAGGGCTCAAAATGAGCACCAACAGGGCCCTTACCTTATTACTACAAAATTCAAATCAGGTGCATACAAGTTATCCACTCAAGATGGAGAAGATCTTAAAGAACCCATGAATGTAATTCATTTGAAGATATTCTATTCCTGAGCCATATATACATACCTCTTATGTTAGGGGAATTTTAGCACATCCACCTATATAGTTCCTCCATTCTATCCATCTTATTGTTTCATCCCAAACTAGTTTTTTTCACTTATTCCTTGCATTTAGGGCGTACACCATATTTCCTATCCATTTTCACTCACATCCATCCCTTGATCTTCATAATCCTTTATGTGCTTTTGTATGTTTTGGTGGGTCCTAGATCACCTAATTGAATCTCACTAGTTATTACAATTAGATCTCAAAACTACCCAAAAAAATCAAATAATCAAATAATCAACAAAATCCTTATGAAAATTACAAAAATGGAAAAAATCCCATAAAGAATAAACACAACTCAATTAAATCAAAATTTTCACTCCTATCCTAGTGAACATTTCATCCTACAACTATAAAAACAAATCATCTTTCCCCTCGCATATATCCTTGTTTTAGGGAAAGTCAAATTGATCTTATCCCTTACATGTATCCTCAACTAGGGAAATATTGGCTCTCATTTTATCAATTACATGCATCCTTGCTTGGGGCAATGACCCATTCAAATCACATATTACTCTTCAATGTGGATCTAACAAAGAGTTTCGTTTGACCCCACTCTTCCAAAGTATGATTGGATTCCCTTACATGTATCCTTTCGTGGGGGCTCTAAATCTTCTTAGTTATCATGTGGAACACATTAGGGGCATATTTAATTGTATTTATTTATAGTTGTGTTGCATTTTTACTATTTTTCTAACTTGAGTTACTAGTATTTTGTTATCATCTTGGTTCATTTATAACCATGGTGCATACTTTTATTGTGTATATTAACTTTGCTTTACTTTTTATCTTTTTTTTGGCTAAGATCAATTACAAGTATTTTGTGATCCTCTTGGTTCATTTATAGCCATGGTGTATACATTTACTTTATATATTGGGTGTGTTTTACATTTTTATCTTTTGTTTGTTGTGTGTGTGTTTTTTTATGCACATAAGGGGTTACACGTCGTCACTCTTTAATAAACATGGTGACAACTTTATTATGCAATAGCAAAATAAGGTTTCTATAAAATATAAATATCTGAATGGAAGCTCATCCTATGAGAAAAATAAATCATCTCATCATCGCTATCGTATCTACCATGTCATATTTTTCAAATAATACAAAAATGTAAATCAATAAGCATCCATCCATGAATAATTACAAATGTACAAAATAAGTCATCATTTATATACATAAATAAAATTTCCATGTACAATGTCTACAAAGAATGTCATATACATTGATGTGCCATCAAGGGAAACTATACAAAAATATTCCTTCATCATGAGGCGTATACCAAAAATCATATACATATATATCATACATCGAGTCATCCCTAACTCTCTCCTAATCTTGGTCTACTTGACCTATCATATCACCTTGGTGGTAGCATTTGGACTAATATAAAAGGCATGTGTGATCTTGTTGATCTCCCCAATATACTAACTATCCTCGATTATATCTAAGAGCTCTCTGGCCCTCTGGAATGGCCACCTCATATAAAGCTCTATAATATCCCACATCATGTGTGGGTGTCAATAACTTTTGTAATATATCTTCCATCCTGGTGGCTTCAAGTACACGTCATGTGATATCTCTCTCTTTCTTCACCTAATAAAATTGTAATGTAAGATTATCTCTCTCATTTTTCCTTAGATGTAGGTGTGTGTTCCATCTATGAGCCATATTAATTGCAACATCTCTATGCTAAATGGCTCTATCTCTCTTTTTTGGTATCACCTATAACTCTAACACTTTGAAGGCCCTAGAGGAAGTAATAGTGGAATATAACTCTACACATCTGCCTTCCCTATATCCCTCATTCATCCCTCCCATCACTTTGTCACCATCCCCATCACTATCACCGTCACCATCTCCATCTTCATCTCCTCCTACTAGTATCGATGGCCTTAGCTGAAAAACCATGTCATGATATCTATCCCTACACATGTATATCTCATCTCTATGCATGTACCTGTAGTGCCTATCCTTGGCCCTATCAACCTCCTCCTCTCCTCTCCCTCCATTGTAGTGTACCTCTTGTTGATGTTTCTATACCAGCTACTATGAATGCCTAAGGAATGGTGATACACAAGGGAAAAATACCTACATACCATGCCACATACTCACCGATACTACTAGATCCATGACATCAGCTCACACATCCCAAGCCTATGCTAATACATTCCCAAATTTGGCCCTCACTACACTAGATCATATACATGGCCCAAAATAAATAGTCTCTCATGCCACCCATGTGTACCACTTCTCTCCACTTAAAATATCCTATATCATTCCTAGCTATCATATGACACTATTTGGTATGCCTCTCTCCAAAATATATGACTAAATCCCAATAATATAGTGTTCAATCTCCATTGTCCCTAACTCTATACCATTTATATCCCATATATATCATTTTTACCACCTCCATGTGACGATACGCAACTGAAAATCATCCATGGCTCATCTATAAAATCCTATATCTCCTCAATGACCTCTATTTCCTCCACCCACTATCTCCCATCCACAAGCTAATGAATCCTTGGGTAGTTTGTCTCTAAGAACACCTATTTTCCAACCTATTTTTATGTGATCCTAAGCCCAAATCTACAATAAATTCACTGGACCTAGGTTCATATCACTCCTATCTACTATCAGTGCATATCTTTGTATATGTGTACTAGTATACATGGCCACCATGTAAACACTATAGTTGTATCCATCAACTATGCTATAAAACTCATCAACCCAAGTTGAAGGCGATACCCAGTCTTATCGGGTAGTAAGCATCCATTGATAAGATATATCAAATAAACTAGCACTCAAGATATCTCATCATCTCTCATGTACTCTCCAAGATGAATCCCCATACCCACTCTATGAATGTACTCTAATATGAATATTTTTATATGTGATCTTGTATCTATGTTACACTCCTCTCCCACTTTGAATCATTCATCCTGATTGAAACCCATAATATGTGGTATACATCCTCAAAAGTAACCGACATCTCCTAGTCGGTAATTTAAAAGTATGTGACTCATTATTTCATCGTTCTACCAATGTAGTCAACAAAAGTGATCCAGTCTAAAATTGGAATCCATGTAATGTATGTCATTCGGTTTCCTCGAGATCACCAATAGTCCGCTCCACTCCGATCTAGTCATCCATCTCTCGAATGATTATAGTTGTCATTTTCACTCCCGTACATCAATGGCATATAATCTCGCATTGTAAACATCACACTACTTTGTTAGTTCTTTAAAAATTAATTTTCTTCTAATTTTATCTTTTAAATCTCATATATTTATTCTATTTCATGCTAAATCACCTATAATAATGCTATTGCACATAACTCAACGCTAGCACATCCTATAATACGATAATGTGATTTGCGCTAATGCATCCATTACAACACTAGTGCACGTAATATGTTATCGCGTCCATGTAAATGCTAACACACCCATATTTATGTTATCATATGCAAGTTAATGCTATTGCACATTGTGGGCTATGATAAAGTAGATAATTACATGTGCTAGCGTTAGTTTTCTCTTTTTCATCACCTCTAACAAGTAATAAATGCACTCAATAAATTAATTTTTGTGCACTTACAAAAGATCATCGTCGTCAGAGCCACATGAACTCTTGAATAAGATCCGCATGATTAACTCATGGTAGATATTGCACAATCTCTCCCATAATGTAAAGTTCAAAAATATCTTGGAGGGATCAAATGATTTTTGCTAACCTCCCACCCTTCTATTTAAACCCCTTCTTCCGAACCCTAATTTCTCGATTTTGGCCTATGTGCCCTCTAACTAACATTCTAAGCCCTTTCTTCCTATGATTATCCATGGCTCTTTCTCTCTCTCCTATCAAGTGGCTATCCACATTTTTATTGTGTCACCCATACACTTGATGGGGAACTCCCTTACCATAATCCGCATTCGTTGGGGCATCTAAACGCTTTTCTGGGGTAAATCGGTAGGTACACCACACCTCCCTATCATCATTTCATTGATCTACATGTGTCTACTATCTTTAAAACATTTTATTTCGTAATAGAACTTTAAATATGGGAAAATGTAGACACCCTAAAATACATACATATTTGTAATCATCCTTATTATTTTCATAACATTTCAAATCAAGTTCTAGAATACATTCTAGACTACTATTCATCCACATCTCACTAGAATTAATTTAATTAGTTTTCGCATGTATAAAGCATGCACATGTACTCTTTCGATAATTTAATTAGATATTTAAATAAAATAAAAACTATTTATCACTCACCTCCCACTCAACTCCACTTCACTAGCTCACTCCACTCAAGTTCTAGAACCCTACAAAGGAGGAAGAAAAATTGCATGTACAATTGAAGAATTCAAGAGCCAACTATTCAAATTCATTTCCCCTTTAATTCTTATTCAAAACAACCAACTACACAAACCAAATCAACTTGCTAAATCAGGAAAATGCATTCATTTACCTACAACTTATTCAAAGTTTGATCCACAATCCATGACCTCTCCTTCAACTATAAATAAGAGGCTCTTTCCTTCACAATTCATCTCTTGGAAGCTTAAGGCATTTACAACATTACTTTGTCAATTTTCCATTATAATTTTCACATCGTGAGGATGCCCATTTGATCAACAAATTCATCCATTGCTCGTAGCACATCTTTCTTCCATTTGGAATTAATATTGGAGCATCCAAAAACAACTCATCAAAGGAGATTCAACAAGTTTGGTACTTCATTCCACACTTCAGCCATCTCATCTAAGGTTGCAAGAGAACATGAAGAAGGATCAAGTTTGTTTGTATTGCTTGTTTCTTTCATTGTTTCAGTTTTCCTTGTATACAAAAACATATAAATTAATATAACACAACAAAAAAGTGAAAATTAGATTAAAACATTCAAGATGGATGGGTACTGATGAATGAAACCATGTGATTAGGATCAAAACCATCTCGAATCAAGATAAAACTATTTTATTGTGTATGAATTCATACCCTACCCCTAGATTTATCCCTTTTTATGTGCATATGTCCTATACATAATAAATTTCATTTTTGAAAAATACACAAAATAATCCAAAATTAGGAACTTACTTAGATGTGGTGGCTCATCACTAAATAGGTGCTTTCCGACCTAGGTCAAAAAAAGAGTAGTAGATGCACTTACCTCATTGGATTATTTTCTAATTAGAATTTGAATCTCAAACACACTATAAAAACTACATTTATAATTTTAGAAATTCATCGTAGTTATATTGAAAATGAAAAATGTGCTAAATTAGGGTTTACGCCTAATGTTTTATATAAACCATGGAAATTGTATCTATTTTCCATGTTGTTAGTTGTGTTGGGATCATTATTTCTTTATGTTCCCTATCATCAATATTACACATTCTTTCACAAATATTTACTTTTACATTCTTATTTATGACCTCTTATTTAATATTACACCAAATTATGGTTACATACACCAAACTAATACTTGGCCCTAAATCATTGAGGGAATTTGACATATATCATGAAATTATAAATCATTGACCAAAAATATCACACACACACACAAGAAAACTATTGTTCCTATAATACGGATTTGGATCAGGATTGCCCATTCAAAATATTCCAGGGTTCCCCTGTATTTGGAAGCTATCACTTAGTAAGTTTTTTGAGGTCCCCGTATTCTACTCATTACGCCTTACATTGAATGAACCCGAAATTTACCATATCAACTAGATTTATAGTTTTAATCAGAACTAACTTCATCTTTGTCATGCTATTGTTCTTCCGAGTAAGACTATTTTACATTGTACTACTTCTTCTACACAGATATTAGATTATTAGATCTAATAGCCCTTGGACCATGGGGTCCTTGAATATGGGATAAGGACCTGGTAAAAACAAGGCTAATCACAATCTTTTTATTATTTTATTATATGCCCTTGGAAAAAGGAATTTTATGTAGACAGAACATAGGTCTAGTTCTGAACAGACCTACTTTGCAAAAGTATTTTGCTGTACAGGAAAAATAAAATACTTTCTATGGAAAAGGGATGTATGGTTGAGAGAGAGTAGAAGACTTTAGAAACAAACCTTTAGAATTAGTCATAATATATAGACCATAAACAAAAAGAAATGGATCTCATTTTTTTATTACTATTAAAATAAAATAGAAAATAAATCATATTTGAATTTGTAAAATTTTTATATAGATATGTATATATATACATATGTGTGTGTATCAACATTTAGAACAATTCTACTAATCAATTATTATGTATTAACACATTTGTATAGGCTCTAAGCCATAATAAGTTACAATATACATGATATAATCATGCTTACATATTATGAATTGGGCCCCTAGTTACATGATATTTATCACTCACTAATTATTTCATCTTCAACATTCGCCCTTTTTGACTTATCACATTAGTCTCCAACTTTAGTTTGACATGTTTATCATACAACATTTAAGTCATTTCCTAAATTTTCTAAATGTTCATTATATGATCATTATATATTTTTCTCTAGGCCCTTATTTATTCTTCTTACTACATGATAAGTATTCAAATTGACACTTATTTTCAATCTTACTTGATATTATCATGTGAACTAAAACTTTTTTATATCCTCGTACACAATTATTATCTAAGTGGACACTTTTCTTGAACCTTCACAACAATATTCTTAGCCCTTGGCTATATAGTTTATTCTCTTCATATAAAGGCCCTCGGACATTATATTCCTTACAACTATCATACAAAATGATACATCATTTGAATTCTTATAAAATGTTTTCTACAAAAAGGATACATTTCATTCACATTTTGTAATACACAATCATTGTCACATTATATCTAGTCCTAGAATTTGAATTCATCAGCACACACAAATCATTTCCTATATAAATTACCATGCATCATTTTTTATTCTATTTATTGACATCAAAATTATCAATTGGATCTCGTATACTTGGGGTAAATATTTCTAGAACTCTAAATATACATTACACCCTTCACATCTAAGTATGTTGTTTGCATTTCCCAATCATTCGTACATTACACCCCACATATGGGGCCATATACGTTAACTACAAAAAAACCTTCTAGTCCAAAACACTTGTTTACATATGGATATATTAAATAAATTTACCCACATGTGGGAAATGAGCTATGCACATAGTGATAACTTACTTATACATCGGCCTACATTATTATAGTATGACTCTATTATATTACATTTGGAAAGTATGCAATATTTTAAGCATAAGTTCTTCCTATCATACAAGTATTATCATAAGATAGCACTCTTATGAAATTTATTATGACACCAACACAACATATGATCATTGTTTACTTGCAAACAAGTGAAAATATAGAATATCCGGTTATTGTATATTGCACATACACCTATTTTATTTTTACTTGGGTGGAAGTTCACACCACGATGAAATATGGGGCATCATATCTATTATTTCTTTATCAACAATCAAATAAACCTTCCCTCAACATGAGGGGGAAATTTAAAATAATGGATTACACCCCTTCAGAGGAAGAATAATTCACAAATGTATCAAATGCATTCCAATCAAAAGAACTTATGTATCGAACTAAGAAAAAAATTATGATCATATGCATTTGATTTATCGAACTCGATAAAATATATTTGATCGTAAGCATCTAAAATATTAAATTTGAGAAAATATTTCCAATCGTAAACATTCAAACTATCCAAATTGATCAAATACATTTGATTATATGAATTAAACAAATTTTCAATTACAAAGGAATTGAGTTTATCCTAATTATCCATATAATTACATCACAAATGACATTTTTTTCTCTCTTTATTAGCCTAAAACAAATATAAGGTTATTTCAATAGCTCAAGACTAATATAGGTCTTTTCCAATATCTCAATACTATAGACTAGATTTGAGAGGTTCAATGCTCATGATTTATCTTTCTAGCTACGAGACATGTCTAATAAATACACAACCTATTTCAATGGATTTTTATTTTTACTTTGGCTAAGAAGAAAATAAGACAAGATCAAAAACCTCCTTTAGGTGACATAAATTTTGAGACCATAACATATTTATCTATTACAATAAATATGACACATTCTCTTGAAAATAAATGTTTATCATGTTATATTTATTTCTCTATTATTTAAAAAACATTATTATCAATACTTTTATTATATATTTATTTAAATAAAAAGAAAGGTAATCTAAGGTGTTTTTATCTTTACAAATTAGCATATTATCTAAAAGAACATTGGAAAACATTGGATCAATCTCTTTACAAAACAAGCACAACTTGCACTCTAGGCATCCTATTAATTTTTAATTTCAGTGACATTTTTAATTCTAGTTCAAAGTTGGGTAGTTGTGGATACCCAAAAAAAGTAAAAAAATTTTACAATAAATTTTAAGTGATTATGTGTTTATGGTTTTGTAGACACCAAATTTGTGTCTTACAACCCCTTGTGACCCGCATCTCATTTCGCAACCTAACCTCACCACCTAAACCTTACACAATTATTTATTAATTATCTTATAATTAATAAATCCACATCGCCTTACCTGCCACCTCATTTTGCCACCTCATCATGACCTAGTCTTAACCCTAAACTAACCTAATTAAGACCTATAACTTGGTCCAATTCCACACCCATGACTAATGACCCCTTTCTCGCACCCAAAACCGACCTTCTAGTCACTTGACCAAGCCCGCAACTAATCCCTCGGGAGAAAAGGAGGGAAAGTTGGCTATTTTACTAAAAATAGCCCACTTTGACCTGACCGATACCGGTTCCTACTCGACCGCCGTCGGTTGCTTAACCACCATCGGTTCCCCGTAAATGACCACTTCCAACCAAAAACAAAAGATCGGATTTTCATTTGATCGGGAAAAAGGAGGAGAAATCATTGAAAGGATCCAGATTTTGCTTGGCCGAGCAGAGACAAGTGAAGAAACAGGAAGAGTTTGCAGAGAAGGACATCAAGCCCAAGACTGCAACTGAATAACCAGAGCCCAGTAACACTCATCCGAGCATCAGAAGAGGAGATAACTCATCTTGTATTGTCAGATCATCCAACTTGGGTCCTGTCTTCATCATCACAGTCCTGAAACCTGCATCTGCATCAGGGATGAGTAAGTAGTGTTTTATATGTTTCTAAGCACCATTTTCTTGAGCCTGTTGATTAATAGTAATCATAAGTTTATTCCCAGATCTACTATCAGCAACATACTGCACTTAACCTTCACCCATACATCCTGATATTGCCCAGAAGGCCATTTTACCACACTCTGAGTCTTCCCTATCCTCCCATCATTCCCCTCAGCCATCCCCCAATCTTAATAACCCCACAATCACCTTGCAACCAACCTCTATCCAGAAGCACTTAGATTGCTGACCCTACCGGTATCGTTTATCCCCTACCGGCAGCGGTTCTCTAACCGCGGTCGGTTACCCAGTGACCGCCGTCGGTCACTATGACTTATACCCCGAAACCTTTTTCTCGCCTATTTGCCACCTAACAACCTCAGATCTAGTCTGGTTTATCCCTATAACTCAAGCGTATCGTAGCGACCCGATCAAGAAGAACAAACAACGTGACGCTTTATTATTGATAATTTAGCTTCTATTGCTTTGTAACGAGATACCTAAATCGTGATTTTGCAATAGCTTTCTTTGTTATCATTTGTGTTAATTCGTATTAAAAGGGGAACTGACCACCTTCGAAAGGAAGTTTTATATTTCCTGGGCCTAAGGCAGCTCCCTCATTTATTGTCTAATTAAAATCTGGTGGTCCTGTATTCTTACTTGCAGGTAGTCCTTCCAAGACAAAAAGGAGTTCTTCGCAGTCGATCTGATCTCTCTCTACGGTACGCGCACACCATCTCAACATTCAACAGGTATTCCTCCTAGCCCTAACCCTTATCTGTTTCTCAAAGGAATGATAGGATAGAAGCAAGTCTATTCTGCAGAGCCGAAACATTCCGTGCGAAACATTTTGGCACGCCTAGGTGGGACCCATTTCGGGTTTCTATTTCTCTTGCTTGTTTTCATTTTAGGAAGCATACTTGTTGTTGTTGTTTTTGTTATATTTAGTAAAGAATTTGTCTTGCTTTCCTAGTTTCGCATTAGTGAAAGTCATCTTATTTGCTTCATCGAATATCATTTTCGATTTGGGTTTTAAAACACGTGCATTACATTCTTGCTTATTGTTTTCAATTCTAGTGAACATAGACTAAGTAACAGGTCGTACACGTGGGGGTGATTTCCACGGTATTGACAGGAAATTAATCTTACTTTCACTGTACACAACACATACCGAATCACTTCATAATTAACACAACAGCTCAAAACATCCCCCCTTTTCCGCGGTATTCCTCCGCCCGATTGAGGTAACCTTATAAGCCAAAAAAAACTGGACATTCCCCTAAGTCTTTTGTTTAGGATGGACAGCATTCCACGTCTAAAAGCATAAGCCCACAATAATTAAAATTAACCCTAGGGTTAGTCTCTGGATTTGCGTGTGCATCTTGCTTGTTTTCAGTTCTGTTTTCTCTGTTATACACTGTCTTCTGTGATCACCTTAGAACAATTTGATAAATGTACTGAGCGTTGTTAACAATCAAATCAGTAGCTTCTTATATTTTCTTATACCAGTCTTCTTACACCGACATCGGTTAACTGACCGACGTCGGCTATAGTCTAACCGACATCGGTTATCAGACCGATATCGGTTACTGTCTTTTACAGTTCCTGACAAACCAGCAACCTACCAATTTCACTATTCTGAGTCCGTTTCTGTTCCTGATAGATTGAAACCCTACTGTGTACTCCTGTCCATGGTTGTTATCACTCGAAAGCAAGCCGCCGCCATGGTTTCACATGCTTGCTCTATGCCTTTGCTGAATCACCCCCTTCACATTCTGTGGGGAATCCTACAGACACCAGCGAGGTTCCTAAAATTCCTGTGGGAGATAAAGAATTTGCCAAATTTCTGGATGCTAATCCTAGCGTTGTACAATACTATTTGTCTCATGCCCTTGACCGTACACCTGACGGTCAACTCCTTGTTGGCATGCCTATCAGTATAGCTGCTCATTTAGCCCCTTCTTCGCCTGATAACTCCGTTTTGCCTTCCGAATCCTTAGTCCCGTCGCCTACCTCAGCAACTTCAGGGGTCCATACGGCACAGATTGGCTTTCCTTTGGTTAATCTTGGGCCCAACATGTCATTACCACCAACTGCTCCCACCTCGTCTCTCTTGCAGACTGTTCCATTCATGACTTGCTCTCTGCCACCTATCCACATGAGCTTTCCTTCTCAAGCTCCACCCACCTTTTCATTTCCACACACATATCCGGTAACCTCAACAGCTTATATAGGACATCCCTATTCGGTTGCCTCAACACATTCGTCCTCCATACCTTATCAACATTTAACCCCACCATTTTCTAGCGGTGGCCCTTGGCCCAATTTGCCTCCGTTTACCACAACCACACCATCATCTCATCCAACTACTAATTTAATTAAACAAATGATGGACAAAATGCAAAATCTGGAGGCTTCTGTTTCAGGAAGTCGTAGCGCCTTGACATACGAGCAAGTTTTTGGGAGCCCATCCACCCTTCAGTCCCCCTTCATTCATATCCTCCTCAATGGGAATTACCAAAGTTTACCCGTTTTAACAGTAAGGAGGACCCTCAACAACACTTGCGATCATTTAGACATGCCTGCTATCTGATTGCTCACGACGACGCTTTACTACTCCGCACCTTTCCCATGTCCTTATCAGGACCCGCCTTGGAGTGGTACAGTGCTTTAACCCAGCACTCAATCTTCTCTTTTAACCAGCTAGCCCAATCTTTCTTGGATCATTTCTCCATTAACATTGCCAAGAAAGTATCTATCACCGACCTCTATGCCATCCGACAATTTGAAGACGAATCTATCGCAGATTTCGTTGGACGATGGCGGGGCCTTATCAACCAACTTACGTATGCCTTGCCTCAGACCGAACTTATCGAACTGTTTACGCGGGCCTGCGCTAAGCACATCTCTCCTACCCTCCAAATTCAAACTTTCCGTACATTTGACGAGGCCTTTACTATGGCTCGAAAACTAGAGATTCGAGCCTTAGAGGAAGAGAAATTGTGGTTGCGCAACAAAAACCCCACTTTCCGAACCCAAGATTCCACCAACAAACCTAACACCACCAATCCTCACCCATCGACTGCTTCGAAATCAAAAGGGGCCGTGCACGCGGTGATGGTCAAATCCCAACCACCATCTAATACCCCGCCAAAAACCACCTATAAGTATAAAGCAGAGCCCATCAACTACACTCCCTTGGGAGAAACATATGGTGTGATATTGGAAAAATTGCTCAAAGCAGGAGCCATTACCTTACCTCCTGTTAAACCTCATTCCGGGTTTGATTCCACTCGCGCCATACCTTCTTGGTACAAAGAAAATGACTTCTGTAACTTCCACCGCGTGAAGGGACACAGTCATGAGAACTGCAAGATGTTGAAAAACATAGTGCAGGAAATGGTTGATGTAGGGGATATAGCCCTCGATAATCCTAACGCCCCTGCTAACCGAAATTTGAAAATATTCAACAAACCATTCCCGAATCATTCTTCTAACAGTAATCTAAACCAAGATATCTTAGCCGAGGAGAGTGTTCATGAGATCCATGCAGTCTTCGATTCCCAGCCAAAGACCTCTATCGAACAAATTCTGAATCAAACCTCTTCACTAACGCAGGAAACCGAACCCCCTTCCTCGTCATCAAGACAAACTGAAATCCTTGCCGTTCCTTTACCCATCAAGGAATTAACCGCCAGAGTTCCCTTCTCACAAATGAGCCTTCTTACACCACATCCTTGCAAGACTGTGAGCGGATGTTATCTAATTTATCTATTTCCCAAACGTCTCCTTCTACCATTCTTGTTGTACAAGAGGAAGGCTCACCACTTCTTTTGTCATCCTTAGATGAGAAACCTCTTGAACCGACATCACCACATTCTTTAAACATGACAGATCCTCTCAAACACGCCCTCCTACCTATTAGTCCTTCATCACCTAAATCTTTTCAGCAACCGGTTGACCTCTTAACGCCCATTGATACAGTGTCTCATATACCCTTGTATCACACCCACCAGTGGACCGGAATCACAACCCACCTTTCTTCCATACAAAAGTTCCTATTCACACGTGAGGACTGTCATTCCCAGAAGATAGACGGGTCCTATGGAACGCGTTTGAGTACGCCATATTCTACTCAAATGCAAATGACCGATCCTGATGCCTCTACCATATACCCGAAGTGTTTACAGAAGCTTAAAATGCCTATGTCCTCATCTTCACCCCCCTCATCTCTACCAAATACCTCATCCACTTCTATTAACCTAACCAAATCTTCCCCTACGCTTGGGACCTCACCCATACCTAGTCTAACACATCCACCTAAGCGGCTTGATTTATCTAAAAATAAAGTCATCCATCCCATTAGGAGACAGACTCAATCTCCTCAATCTATGCCGTTAACACAACTAAAACCCTCGTCGTCACACCTACCTTCCATATTGGGACCCCATCCCTCTACCTTACATCAATATATCATACCTCCTGCGTTTTCTTTTAAGTGACCTACACCTTCTGTACCCATACAGAAATCCAAGGGTATAGCAACACCGTCACCCCGCGTATCCTGTCCACCTATCAACCATAAACAAATTCCATCATCAAAAGATTTGTTTTCTATCACTCCTATTTCTCCGTGGTTGTTTTCTGATATCACATCATCTGTGGCCTCATCATCCAACCTAGCTTCTGCGTCAAAGAAGCCACGTTTAGTTAAAACCCATTATCAAAACTCCTTGGCTAAACCACCACCCATACAAACCAACCATACCACGTCATCACCAGAATCGACCCAGTCAATAGCCTCCTCTTCCTCTGACTTTGACCCACTCAAAGGGTCTTACGCCAAAATCCTTGCTATGTTGGTAGAGAATGCGACCATTTCCCTACCCCCACTTAGACCTTATGATCCATCTAAACCTCGACCTATAGGTTACGATGAGTCTAAAATCTGCGCTTACCACCGCACACCAGGACATGACGTAGAGGGATGCAAAGCGTTGAAAGCCATACTTCGTCAGTCACCTCTCTCAGATAGAAAAGTTAAGAAAGACAACTTACGAAGAGAGAGACCTTTAGCTTCAATTCCCTCTCCTATACCACCTGTCCCCGCCTCACCAAGATCTATCATTATTACAGCCCCACCTCTCGAAAACCATGACCTATCCCTACCATCTTCCTCCTCTCGTATTCACGAGATCAATATGATTAGTGTTGCTACTCGAGGGCAGAAAAACAATGGGAAAGCGAAAGAAAACACACCTACGGCATCTCTTTCTCCGTCCACCATCCCGATTGCACCACCACCTAAAGTGGTTATTCGCGGACCCGCCTATCCCGTCTCTAATGGCATTGCCCACCGAACTATGATCAAACAGCTTCACCAATCACCTGTAAAAATGACATTGTATGATCTCATTCAGACTTCTGAATCTCATCGACAAGCTCTCATTGAAATCCTTCAAGGGATAGAGGTTTTACCTAATGAAACCTTGCCTGTTACCTCTATTCTAACACCCAATCACGTTGCTTCGCTCACCAAACAATCTATCTCCCCAACCACTTCTGTCTCTGTACAGCAATCCGCTGCTGTCAATTTCTCCGAAGATGAAATTATCGACTTTGGTGTTGAAGATCTTGACCCTGCTCTTTTCATCTCAGCGTACGTTCGGGATATTCGGGTACGTCGTGTTATGATTGATGGGGGCGCTAGCCTAAACATCATCTCTTCAAAATCCTTCCAACAAATGAATATCCCTTCTAGTTGCATGTGTGCCAACCCCATCATGTTGCGATCATTCAATGATGCTATTACTTCTACTTTAGGCACCGTGATCCTTAACATTCGTGTAGGACCACGTACTCTACCCGAACTCTTCTACGTCCTTGAGGGAGAGTTCCAATACAATATGTTGTTAGGCCGCCCTTGGATCCGGGCTATGGGATGCGTTCCCTCCACTTTACATAGATGCATAAAATTTGAGTACGAGGGGAAGTCCTACACCATAAAAGTTGATCCTCCCCCCTTCAAAACTTGCAATATGTTGTATCACCCTAATGATGTGCTTGTACCAGTCAAGACACCCGTTCATCCAACCCAGCCATCCACTTCCAACGCACCTACACCTTCAACCAATGAAACCGCCGTTACAAATATTACTTCCTTTCCCATGAGATAACATCCCAACCTCCAACCCCTTAGTAGATGTTTTTCAACGCCTTACACGCTGGGGAGTACCACCTATATAACGTTAGCTCTTTCCATACCCCGCAGGAGTATGGACAGTTACATGCACATCCCACCTACGACCGTCGCGTGGGGGAGGTAATCTCTTACGGACCACCCCATTTCCGCACCAACCTAACGTATGGGGGTGTTGACGCATCCTCCGTTACCCCTGAACCTCCTCTTGGTGTGGTTCCCTTCCAATCCGATTTTCAATACTTGACAAATCGTCGTTTCGCCCTCACCTTCTTGACTCGCTGTGCTTGGAAAGGCTTTGGTTTTGGCCTTTATGAACAAGTCCGACATACACTCATTCTCGTGACTACATGCAAACACAATGATCGCAGTGGTCTTGGTTTTCCTGAAACACATACACCGGAGAAACCTCGTGTCAGTTGTATCCTGGAAGATGACGACGTCACCCCTACCAAACCATCATCACCCACTTTGCCATCATCACCCACAGAGTCGATAGACCCTGAATCTATCCCTCCTAACTTTTTTTTTTTCATAAATGCTATCTTCATAGGTCCTCTCACTTATCAACACGATAATGAGGACCCATCTTCTCTTCCCCTTCTGTATCCAGACATGATCGAAGAGGATTTGCCTTCGATTAATGTTGTTGAGTGCTAGGATGACGACTCCATCCTCACTTACCTTGGGGCGGACGACTCCTATATTCAACGCGCCTTACCATCTGAAACTCAAACCATGTTGAATGAGTCAACTATAGAAATCAACATCCACACGAGAGGAGGATCCTCACATTGTGAAGATCGGACAATCCCTTAACACATCAGAACAAGCCGCCTTTACTACCTTTCTCCGTACCCGCAACCAAGCTTTCGCTTGGTCCTACGCTGACATGCCAGGAATTGATCCTACCATTGCCATCCATAACATCACCCTAAACCCCGATTCCAAACCAGTCAAACAAAAACTGAGAAAAATGCATCCACGCATTGCCCTCTTGGTCAAAGAAGAGCTTCAACGACTTCTTTCTGTTTCCTTCATCTTGCCTATTGACTATCCTCAATGGATTTCTAACATCGTACCTGTCACTAAAGCGACGGGGGGACTTTGGATATGCACGGATTTCGAGACCTTAACCTCGCTTGCCCCAAGGATGACTTCCCCCTCCCAAGTATTGATCAACTTGTTGATCTCACTGCGGGCCATGAAATGCTTTCTCTCATGGATGGCTTTTCGGGATACAATCAAATTTTGGTAGCCCGCCGATCAACATAAAACTGCCTTCATAACTCCTTGGGGAACCTTCTATTATCGTGTCATGCCATTTGGCCTTAAGAATGCTTAGTGCGCGACCTATCAATCGGGCTATGACTTACATTTTTCATGACATTATGCACACTATCCTTGAGGATTATGTCGATGATCTTCTTGGCAAATCTAAACATCGCAGTGAACATCTCGATGTTTTAACCATTATTTTCGATTGCCTGTTACAATATTCAGTTCGGCTTCAACCAAAGAAATGTGTCTTTGGTGTTCTTTCAGGAAAACTTCTTGGCTTTATCGTCTCTTTGCGTGGCATTGAGGTCGATCCATCTAAAGTAAAAGCTATCCTAGAAATGCCCCCACCCAAAAACCTCAAACAATTGCGTAGTTTGCAGGGTAAACTTCAATCCATCCGGCGTTTCATCTCCCAACTCTCGGATCGATGTCAACCTTTCCATCACCTTCTTAAAAAGGACATTGCCTTTCAATGGAGTGAAGAGTGTCACCAAGCCTTTGAAGCTCTCAAATCCTATCTCTTGCAGCCACCCGTGCTTATTCCACCTCAGGATGATCACCCTTTCTACCTTTACCTTTCTGCCACTGACCATGCTATAGGAGCCATGCTCGCACATCGGGACTCGACACGTCGAGAACAAGCTGTTTATTATATAATTCGTACTCTCGTGGATTACGAGACTAGGTATACACATGTAGAAAAATTGTGCCTAGCCCTATCATTCGTAGCCACCAAACTCCGACATTACCTCCTGAATCACAAAACTTTTGTCATCACCAACACGGACCCCATTCATTATATGTATGCCAAACCACATCTAAACCAACGCATCACCCGATGGCTTATGCTCCTCGCTGACCTCGACCTTGAGTTTATACAACAGAAGTCAATCAAAGGACAAACTATTGCGGACCAACTTGCGGAGGCCCCTTTACCTGGGGAACAATTCACCAATTTTAATTTCCCGACGAACTCATCGCCACTCTTTCACTCAGGGAAGAGTCATATCAAATGACCCTCTTCTTCGATGGATCCAAATGTCAGCATGGCTGAGGAGCTGGCGTTGTTCTCATCCCTCTTGATGCTGAACCTATGCCTCTTTCATTCCGGCTTGATTTCCCCTGCACTAATAATACAGCGGAATACGAGGCCCTTGTTTTGGGTCTCCAGGTTGCGTTACACTTAGGTGTCAAATCTATTAATATTTTTGGCGACTCTCAATTGGTAGTCAATCAAGTTATGGGCATCTACCAATGTAAGAATGAGGAACTTCAAAAGTACAAACATTATGTGGATTCACTTTTGACCTCATTTACTCGTTATTCTATCCAGACCATTCCCCGCTCCACTAACAAATTTGTGGATACTATGGCTTGCTTAGCCTCGCAAATTCTTGCCTCACCAACTGACTCTGACATATTCGTCTTGGTCCAACAAATTTTTGCCCCATCCTACTCAGCCCCAGTTGTTTGTATGATAAATAATGTGTCTGCTAATTTGCAGGATACCTGGTACCACCAATTTCACGACTACCTTACAACCTCTGTTCTCCCACCTGACCTTACTAGTAATGGCAAACGTGCTTTTCTTAAAAGTGTTTCTCGTTATGTCATCATGGGGGGACTCCTCTATAAACGTGGCTTTGATGGCATCCTCCTTCGATGTCTAACCGGCACGGAGGTCACCTATACCATCCAACAAGTCCATGACGGCATTTTTGGTGGACATTTTAGTGGCCTTGCCATGGCCAAATGAATCCTTCGCCTAGGTTATTATTGGCCTACTCTTAATAACGACTACTACGAATATGTTAAGCGTTGTGTTATGTGTCAACAACATGCCAACCTTCAACATACTCCTAGCCATCCGCTACAGGTCGCACGAGATCTTTGGCCTTTCTCACAATGGGGTTTAGACCTTATTGGTGAGATTCACCCGCCTTCTTCACAACGTCACCGTTGGATAATCACAGCAACCGAATATTACACAAAATGGGTGGAGGCCATTCCACTCATTTCAATCAAAAAAGAAAAAATTGTCGAATTCGTTAACCATCACATTATCTGTCGTTTTGGTATTCCTCATCGCCTAATAACAGATAATGGTAAATCTTTAAAAATAAGTTGTTATAAGACCTTTGTGACAACTTTGGTATCAAACTTAGTTTCTCATCACCTTACTATCTCGCAAGCCAATGGTCAAGTGAATCTTCTAATAAAACCCTAACCAAAATCCTCATGAAAGTACTCAATGAGTCCGGAAGAAGCTGGCATGATCACATTCCCTTTGCCCTTTGGGCTTATATCGTACTATCATTTGTACCTCCACTAATGCCACACCATTTTCTTTGGTATATGGTACCGAGGATGTCTTGCCTCTCAAAGTACAAATACCCTCCCTCAGAATATCTCTTCAGGATATTCTCACCAATGATGATTTTCGCCAAGAGCGGTTAGCCCAATTAGAGCTTCTTGATGAGCGTCGTCTTACGGCTCTTGACCACCTTCAAATCTACCAAAAACACATCAAGCGTGCTTATGATAAACGACTTCATGAGCGTACCTTTAAGGTTGGTGATCTTGTCCTCAAAGAGAATCAACATGTAACCAAACTAGAAAAGAGCAAACGTGGAAAATTTTCTCCTAATTGGATTGGGCCTTACATTATCACTCACACTTATGGATCGGGCACTTATCATTTAGCTTCACTTAATGGTAAACCTGAGCCTGAGCCCCTTAATGCCTTGCATCTTCGACCATTCTACTGTTGAAATTAGTGTTATATCACTTCTTCTCTACCTTACGCTCGTCCCTTGAGCTCATTTACCACCGCATACACTTTGTTTCTTCCATCTCAGAATCAAATCCAGCTCACATGGTTTGATTATCACCTCCCCTTAAAAGATGCCTTCCCCTTTTAGTCTAGTCCATGACTTCAAAGTATCAAAATGACACATTCTTAATTAAAACACTTATGGGATTTTCTTGAGTCAAACTTCTTACAAAAACTAGATGCTTTATGCCCAACGGACATCTAGACCTCTAAATTATACAATAGACTGCTCCCTTGAAGGACAGCTATATGCCAAACTATTGCTACTATTATATATAGACTGCTCCCAGAAGGACGGCTATACATGAACACTTTGCATCGCTATTATAAATAGATTTGCTCCTTGAAGGACAACTATACACAGTCAGCCTTTATCGAAGCTTCTCGCATTGATCAGCTTCGTGAAGACCTCAAGAACAAAAAAATACATATCCCATGTAGACTTCCCACATCGATCAGTCTATATCCAGCAAAATAAAATAAAAATAAAAGTAGTATTTCAAAACACTTTTGAGTCATGGACTTGTCTATTTAGGTTTGGTTCTCTTTTATCAGAATAATCATCTTATAATAAGTTCTCTGCACCCTCGCCCACATCAACCACCTCACCTCACCATTTGTCAAAGCAACAAAACTCAAGGGACATAACGTATATCCGATATATTGTGATTATACCACTCTTTTCACCTATCGACTTCTCGCCTATGCAAGGTACCTAGGGATTCAAGCTCATCCTACATTAATATGTGGTTTGTTTAGCTCTCCTCAACTATGGGACACTCTTACCTCTTTTGCTCGGCTCTAGGATTGTGTGTTGACCTTAATCAGGACACGATTCCCCACTACTTGGGTATGCTAACTTTCGCTTTACCCTACCAACGCCAACAACATTACCCTACCACCATCAAATTTTTACCAACCAACAAATTTCCTGACCACAACCAAATTGCCTGAATTCACCTCTCCCTGATCCTAGGGGAGAACTACATCGGTCTGAGGCTCTTCCTTGCTTTGTGCAATGGGCTATGTAGGCAGCACTTAGGAGACATGGAGTCTCCCAAGGTTAGCTCGACCATCCCCTACCATACCCTATCATGTGTTGTCAATATAAATATTTTTTATGTATTTCTATTTGCCAACGTTCCTCTTTATCCTTTTTCAAAACAAACAAAAACAACATTTTAAAACACAACCATTCTTATTATTATCATCACTCAAAAGAGCATACGTATTTAGTTTTATTTTAGATGTTAAACAAATACATCTTCTCTATCATCGACTCGCAGGTCGGCATCCTTATTTATTCTTATATTCCTATGAAGTTCACTCAGACCCTTACACCTCCTCCCGAATCAGGTGGTGATCGTGATCGTCGATGCCCCTCCGTGGGCCTCTCCATCCTCAAAGGTGCCACTGCCATTGGTTCCTCCCATTGATCCGCCAACATCTCCTGTAACATACGAATACGTCCTCTCGCATGGAGGAATCTTGCCTCCAGTCTCTCCACTCATAACTATGAAGCCTCTAACAATCCCATTGTCTCATTCACCTGTGTTTGAAGCTGGCGAGCCAAATCCTGCAGACGATCTCTCTCCGCTGTAATCACAGCTATGTCAGGGCACTCACGTGCACCTCGCAGCTCTGCTACCCACCATACTCTATACGCCTCTATCGTTCCCGCATCCATAACCCTACGATCGGCTGCTATCTCTTCTGGCCCTTCTGGAGGTGTAGGCCGGGGAGGTGAGAATGCTGCCTCGGCGTCGATCCTCATGTATGGTCTATATGTCATAGGAATATCCTGAACGAACCCAAATTTTCACCGCACGCGATCTAGAGGAATCCTCTCGTACTCACCCGGCCTATGCCCTGCAATCCACCTCAATCGCTCTACACCCCTCAACTCCTCAGCTATGTGCTTTGTCACCATATAGTTACCGTACGGCCTCCAACAAATATCCGCAATCATCACCATCTCCCATACCTATCTATAATACTCGATGTCATCTATCACGGCCTGGGATCTCGCTTATTCGTCATCTCGGACCCATGTAAATCGAATCCCAACCTTTGCACTCCTGCCTCTCCCGACTCAATGGGTCGGCCTATTGGATGCACACAAACAATATGCTCATAGGCCCAACAATGTAATAAGTACGAACAATCCAGTGTCGTCCTGTGTTTTCGCTTGCATGCCCATAAACCCCTATATAACTCTGCCAGATATGCGGGTGCCCATGCGAATGTCACGCTCATTTCTATCATTTCCCAAATAACACTCATCAATGCTTTGGGAAATCTTCCACCTTCCGCCCTCGGCAATGCATAATACCCCACCGCTATCATTAATAGCACGGCCAACCTTGTTTCCTCAGGGTGTGTTGCATACATTGTACCATACGTAAATGATAAACCTCGCTGTGTCAAATCTCGTGCAGCTGACCCAAATACTGCTGTTATCGCTGCCCGCCCACCGTTGGGCAACGCCTGATACACATTTTTTCCTATCATTGGGAGTCTCAAAATATGGAACACATCTTCCAAAGTCACTGTCATCTCCCCTGTTGGTAGATAGAAGGTATTTATTTTTCGGATTCCATCTCTCAACCAACGCCTGCAACATAGCATGGTTACGCGCGATTCTTGAATAATAGCGGATTCCACTTAACCCCAACCAATTTATCAATGCCCATTCAGCTGGTGTTACATCCGCTCGGATTAAGTGACAACAAACGCGCACATATCATTCATCCTTAACCACCTGTACGCTGCATACATCAAAACGACACGTAATTATTCAAAAGAACAAATCTCCACGGTTTTTTCTCAAATTCGGAAACTCATATAGTGGATGATGGCCGATATCGGTTTATAAATAACTTCGAAACCGGTCCATCAAAGTATACCTACCCTGCTTAAAGCATACACCTACGATAATTATTTTGCCCGTTTACTCCTATTTATACCTAAAAACATACATGCCCACCCCTGTTTACCTACCCAGTAGCACTCATACCATCCCCAACCCTTGCCTATCACATTTTTTTCTCATCTTTACCCACTTACACTTCTTTCATCCTATTTACAACACATGCAAGAATCAAATTACAACCAAACAGTTTACCTCTCGGGATGCAGCAGACTTGGGCGGAACATGTCTTCCCCCTCATCCCTGCCTCTTGGATGCTTCTCCTCGTTCAGCCATGTTCACCACCCTCTTTAAATATAACTTGTCTTTCTACCTTTTGAATCTCAGCCCACGCTCACTTCACCTGTCTCTTTCCTCCTTATCACTCAAATTCTTTCATGTAATTACCTGTAGCAGTTGTCAAATAGCGTCGCATTCGCATATTTAACTTGTTGCATGACTCTAAAAATAAGAATGCTAAAAATAAGAACTTAAGTTGCCAACCCAGCAGTTCTATTTTTAGGAAAATAATTCTTTCATAACCGATATCGGTTACATGACCGATATCGGTCATATAGCTACCGACATCGGTTACATAACCGATATCGGTCATGTCCCCCTGTTGCTTAAACCTAAGCCTTTTTTTCCATTTTTGCAAATTTTTGTGGCGCCCCCCTTTTTCCTACATGAACAACACCATTATCCATATTTTTCATTAAATCCATATCTCATCACAATTTCATCAACATCATCTATCTATCTTACAAGAACAACCAAGCCATCAACAAACGATATCAAAAACCATCAATCTATACACCATTTGAATCCAAATCAACAGCTACAAACATTCAATATTCACAAACCAGCGACAAAACATACAACATTTCATAACACAACATGTCAATTAAACTCATCATCTATATACATACATACATCCCATCAATAAAAGACATCAACATCATAATATATAACACCATGTAAATCAAACTCATCATACATTAAATATCACAAACCATTTTCAAAACACTTAACACATTTTTACGCACAACATGTGGGTCAAATCATCATATCTATATATATACAAAGTTTCAAATATACAATGTGCCCTACATCGAGGCCTCTGTGATCTCATAATACAACAAAGCCGCATGCGCAGGCCCGATATAATCGTTAATAATCTCGACTCGGCTCGTAGGCGGTCTCTCATATCAAAACATACTCGGTTCGCAGCCGGTATCAATCATCAACTGACAACTGTCACTGCTCGCAGCTGGTATATACAATAAATGAATGAATGAATAAATGAATACATAATATCTAGGCACGCGAGGCCTCTATAAACATAGTTGGTTCGCGACCAGGTGCCCATATCAATGAACAATACAAAAATATGCAGGGACCCCTCGGCTCTCTCCAGCCCTCTGCTGCTGTGGTCCTGTGCTACCTCTCGCCTCCTGCTGTCACGAGACCCACCAGGTGTGGCTGCGCCTCCCCGAGATCTCGGCTCAGAGGTCTCTCTCTATGTCGCGCATAAGGTGATAATCAGCCCGGTACCATCAAGAATATCTGATAGATAGGGCCTCCGCTCAGCCTCCATATAATGATCTCGAGCCCGTGTAGTCTTTGGGGCTGGTCCCCCGACACCTAATACTAGTGCCCCCGTGCTGTCTGGTGTGCATTTGGTGGTGCCTGTGTCATTTCTGCAGCCGGTGGTGGTCTTGAGTACACTGTGCTGTCTCGTGGTGCCATTTGGTGGTCCCTGTCTTTGGTACTGTCTGCATTGGTGGTATTTGTCTTCTTACTATACTGAGCTCGAGCTGGGCTAGCTGCCCCTGTAAGACACCTATACGTGCTGCTGGCCGATGAAGTGCCTGTATGTGCCAACGTGCACTGGCCCCGAGTGATCCTCTCTGCTCTAATGACAAATCTATGCGGGTTGTGCTCTCCTCGCTGACTCTCTCCCACCCATCAAACCAAAAATGCTCTGTGCGGTGGCATCATCTACGGTATCATCTGCCGGCCTCTCAGCAACCTAATCTGGGTCCATAGGATGTGGTGTAGGCAATGGAGCCTCTACATCATCCCTCCGGTACTGAGGGAAGGGAGGTGGCTCATCCTGTCGTAGCCCAATACCGTGTACCCTCTCCGGGGTACGCTCGTACTCCCCGGCCTCAGTCCCACTATCCGGAATGTATCTGGATCCCTTTGCAATGTGCTCGGGCTCCCTGTGCGGGTGATGACCTCTTTAAGGTCTCCATACAATATCTACCATTTGTCAACCCTCTAACATATATCCGTAATAAGTGACGTCTCGCCTGCAAGTAATACCACAACACCCCATGTGAAGAAACAATACCAAAACACCCCCACCACAACCCAAACAATACCACAACACCCAAACAAACAACCCAAATAATACCAAAACACCCAAACAACAACCAAAAATTCAAACCAACAACAAAACCCAAACCAACAAAAATAAAAATAACTAAGGACCGGTACCGGTCACTTATGACCGACACCGGTCCTCTTCACCGACGCCGGTCGCTATACGACCGACACCGGTCACTCACAAAACTCCGTCCACCAAAAATTTCATGACCGATGCGGTCGCTGTAAAATTCTGGAGCCGAACCCCGCGCGGCCCCCAAATCCATTTTTTCCTATTTCTCCCTCTATACCCGCCCAAACACCCTAAAAACCTACCCACCCAGCCGCCTTGGCCTATTTAACCTATCTACCCTCTCCTTTTTTAAATCATTTCCATTTATTAATTATTTTATCAAAATCTAACATTCCTACCCAAAACCCAAATACAACATAATATACTCAAATCCACACAACGAGGGGTTTCGAACCTACCGGTACGACGACACGTCGTCGTGGTGGGATGGGTGGTGGTGGTCCAGCTGGTCCAGCACCTCCTGCTCCTCCTGGCTGTGCCATGGCTATAAACTCTCCTCTGCTGGGTCCTCCACCAATCAACTGCTGCCTCCTACTCACTAGGGTCCACTAAACACTCAATTCTCCACTCAAATAGCGCCACCTCAACCAACAAATGCTCCAATCTCAACAATCCACCTCAGACAACTCCAATTGGTTTTCAAATTGACAATGTGACAATGACCGGCCGTATTTTTCTTTTTATAGGTTTTTGACCTATAACCGATATCGGTTTTATTGTGCCCTAAGGAACCGGTATCGGTCATCTAACCGATATCGGTCATACACAATCGATATCGGTTTAATCTCACCTCTACCCCAATTTCGGCCCTTATTTACTAATAGCCCTTTCTACCAACATCGCCTATATCCACCTTCGTTGACAACCCTTTGTTAACTTCATTGGCCCGACCCAAGGCCGTCACCTACCATTTGGCCCGACCCCAGGCCGCAACCAACCCATTTGGCCCGACCCAAGGCCGTAACCTACCATTTGGCCCGACCCACGGCATGACCAACCTATTTGGCTCGAGCCAAGGCCGTAACCTACCATTTGGCCCGACCCACGGCCGCAACCAACCTATTTGGCTCGACCCAAGGCCGCAACCAACCCATTTGGCCCGACCCAAGGCTGTCACCTACCATTTGGCCCGACCCACGGCCGTAACCTACCATTTGGCTCGACCCACGGCCGCAACCAACCCATTTGGCCCGACCCAAGGCCGCACCTAACCATTTGGCCCGACCTAAGGCCGCACCAATTAAATACCATACCCACAATCAACGTTTTATTTTATCCATCCATCATGTACCTTTTTGTTCAATCGAGCTCACCTGTTCGTGTTTTAGCATGATCAGGGTCCTTGACTTGATCAGTCGACCAACTTTGCCTAGACTTAGACCGTGACGTTTATCTCAACCAAACCAACCATTTGGTACTGCCGAACATGCCCAAACGTTCCTGTACCTTACCCGTTATATACCCTGGAGCTACTTCCTATGCCTTGGATACCAGGATTATATCACCCTTGTTTGGATAAACTATCGACCTTTGCCTATGAATTGCTTGTTTGCTCTTCAAATCATATACCCTCGTCGCACTCTCGCATTTCAACGTGCGTCTGCTTCCTTGGACCTACCCCACCCTCTTACCATTATCTCAACACCATTTACCCTTTATCAACCCTATCCCTGCTTTCACGCTACCTCAATCTGTGATAGATTTGAGGGGGATTACCTATACCCTTAACAGGGGTAACCACTTCTTATTATTGTCCGTGCAGCTTTACAAAACAAACTACACGACAATAAGGGGCTACTGTAGACACCAAATTTGTGTCTTACAACCCCTTGTGACCCGCATCTCATTTCGCAACCTAACCTCACCACCTAAACCTTACACAATTATTTATTAATTATCTTATAATTAATAAATCCACATCGCCTTACCTGCCACCTCATTTTGCCACCTCATCATGACCTAGTCTTAACCCTAAACTAACCTAATTAAGACCTATAACTTGGTCCAATTCCACACCCATGACTAATGACCCCTTTCTCGCACCCAAAACCGACCTTCTAGTCACTTGACCAAGCCCGCAACTAATCCCTCGGGAGAAAAGGAGGGAAAGTTGGCTATTTTACTAAAAATAGCCCACTTTGACTCGACTGGATAATGCGGTTCTACTCGGCCATTGCCGGTTGCTTAACCGCCATCGGTTCCCGTAAATGACCACTTCCAACCAAAAACAAAAGATCGGATTTTCATTTGATCGGGAAAAAGGAGGAGAAATCATTGAAAGGATCCGGATTTTGCTTGGCCAAGCAGAGACAAGTGAAGAAACAGGAAGAGTTTGCAGAGAAGGACATCAAGCCCAAGACTGCAACTGAATAACCAGAGCCCAGTAACACTCATCCGAGCATCAGAAGAGGAGATAACTCATCTTGGATTGTCAGATCATCCAACTTGGGTCCTGTCTTCATCATCACAGTCCTGAAACCTGCATCTGCATCAGGGACGAGTAAGTAGTGTTTTATATGTTTCTAAGCACCATTTTCTTGAGCCTGTTGATTAATAGTAATCATAAGTTTATTCCCAGATCTACTATCCAGCAACATACTACACTTAACCTTCACCCATACATCCTGATATTGCCCAGAAGGCCATTTTACCACACTCTGAGTCTTCCCTATCCTCCCATCATTCCCCTCAGCCATCCCCCAATCTTAATAACCCCATAATCACCTTGCAACCAACCTCTATCCGAAGCACTTAGATTGCTGACCCTACCGAGTATCGTTTATCCCCTACCGGCAGTGGTTCTTTAACGCGGTCGGTTACCCGATGGACCGGCGCCGGTCCTTTGTGACTTATACCCCGAAACCTTTTTCGCCTATTTGCCACCTAACAACCTCGGATCGATCTGGTTTATCCTATAACTCAAGCAGGCGTATCAATGACCCGGTAACCGAACAAACAACGTGACGCTTTATTATTGATAATTTAGCTTCTATTGCTTTGTAACGAGATACCTAAATCGTGATTTTGCAATAGCTTTCTTTGTTATCATTTGTGTTAATTCGTATTAAAAGGGGAACTGACCACCTTCGAAAGGAAGTTTTATATTTCCTGGGCCTAAGGTAGCTCCCTCATTTATTGTCTAATTAAATCGGTGGTCTGTATTCTTACTTGCGGGTAGTCCTTCCAAGACAAAAGGAGTTCTTCGCAGTCGATCTGATCTCTCTCTACAGTACGTGCACACCATCTCAACATTCAACAGGTATTCCTCCTAGCCCTAACCCTTATCTGTTTCTCAAAGGAATGATAGGATAGAAGCAAGTCTATTCTGCAGAGCCGAAACATTCCGTGCGAAACGAGGTTTAGTAACATAAACAATAAGGATTATTTTGCATGTCAACACTAATATATGAGTTTATAGAAGGGTTTATACATGCCCGACCCTTGAATATATGGCCCCATATCTAAAAAATAGAGGAGTGGGTGTATAAATGACCTAGTTTGGGGCATTTCATATTTATGTTATGGCCTCTCCCTTAACCCCTCTATCCATATAGCGCATATAGAATAGGATTTGGGTTGTCCTAGTGGCCCTAGAGATCTATATACTCGTAGTTAGATCGGATGGAGGGGAACTCATTGGATTATCACAAGATCAAAGAATGAACAATATATCATGCTCTAGAAAAAGTAGTCAATTATCAAAAAAATTAATATGGTGGAGTTGATGAGATGGGAGGATTGTGACATTGTATATATGATTGATTCAAAATGACACCATTCTTAAACACTATTATAGTTTTCATTCATGTAGTTTAATATGTTTTCTAGGCAATCCCACCTTGTGTCTTTTGTGTAGTGTCATTCTACGAGATCTAACATAGAGTCGACCATCCTCAAGAAAATCATCCAATAGTGTTTTTCAAGGACAATGACTTTGTTCTCCTTTTGTTTTCATTCAAAATTGTCAAAATTGAATCTCTTTGGTTTAGTATTTGGGGCCTTTTGATTTTCAATTTAGTTTGGTAACATGCCTTGACATGTTCTAACTTTGAGGAATGATCATTATATAAACACATCACTTAATAACATTCTAAAGGAGACATCCTTACAAGATAAATGTACTTTCCAATATAAAAATCTCTTTCACATTCAATCACATTGTTAATTACTTATATTTATAACCATGAAGTATTATTCCATGTATTCCCTCTTATGTTTTTGGGTTTAACAAATGACATGTATAATTACAATTAATATCACATCTTTATCACACACCTACGAAGAGGGAGAAATACATAGTTTTAATGCATATTGTGGATTATTTATATGTTGTATATTTCAATTCAACAAGGGGTTAACGAAGCTCAACCATTTCCAAATAATCACTTTTACGGTTTTAAAGAAAAGGAAGAAGTTGGGGCCTTAAGAAAGAGTAATCCTTAATTAGTTGCATAAGAAATATTGTAGACATGACACAAGTGAGAATTGTGTAAAAGTGAGAATTCATATTAGACTTACACAAGATAAAAATTCCTAGCTAGGATAAATCTACCTATGCGACTTCATTTTGCACAACCAAATTTTCCTTCTCTCGGTATTAGTACCCGTACTTATTGAGTAACTCAACAATACTCTACACATCCCATTTGTACACTTTCATAGCGTTATCATTTCATATTGATTCAAATATGTTCTAAACCATAACACGTGCTTTCATTTATCAAATTTCTAGAGTTTGGTAATCTAATATAGTGAACAATAGATGATTTACAAATGGCGTAGTTACTATTTATTGTTCTATATTTGATTCTAGATCATATCAACACATTAGTCCATTCCTTAATTAGTAAAAACCTTATTTTAATATTACAACTATATATGTGGCTTTTTTATTAAGCTTAGCTTCATCAAGTGTTTAGTATCATATGGTGCCATGATCCATATCATGCATACTTTTATTTATTGGTGATTAATGACATGCATATATTGGGGGAAGGACCTATAATTATACCCTATATTGATATATCTTCCTCTTGTTGATATTGCATCGATTATATTTTCCCTCATAGGGGCATATTACCTTTTTCACGACATTAAATTATCTTCCTCACATAGGGAATATTCTCTATTGTGTCATAATGCTTATAATTTATCATATGGATAAACCCTATTTATGTTACTACATTGTTTACATATTACCCGTTAGGGAATTTTATACCTATAATTACATTAATTTTATTTAGCCACTTTGGGTATGCCACATTTGGTTCCTCATTTCTTACACCTTTCCCATTTGAAGCTTAACACTTCAATTCATTTAGTAGTCATATTTTCCTCACATATTTCATGTTACACTTATGTTTATTTCAAGATTGCATCACAAACTACATACATGCTTCTAAGATGATACATTACCATGTAATACATCATTGATTTTATTTCCTATCTTACACATAATGTGTGTAGTCCCTCTCTTTTGAGATATGCGATCCACATGTCCATCTCACACCTCAAAAGGGGGTAAATACTCCATGTGTTTTATCATCAAACTTTAGAATCCAAGTTGTCATCTTTACATAGTCATTGCTATTTTTCTCCCTCACATGGAAGCAATTATAGGATGTGGACCCAAGACATGCATAACACATGAAATGTTTTTCCATCACTGAGAATATATTCAATTCATTTCCTAAACTTACTCTCTCTATATTACATCATATTGAATATAGTTTTAATTTTTGTTACTTAAACTTTTACTCATAAATACTTGTAAGATTTAGCATTGGTTTCAAGATTTGGATTTCTATAAAGACTTCTTCACAATTTTCAGAAAAACACTGGTATATTCATTCAACTTCTCCTTCCTTTATTTCAATAATTTATTAATTAATGATTATATAAACATTTGTTCACTTACATGTGTTCTTTGCATATTTATAGGGAACTTATTTTATATCATATGGCATAGGAGAATAGTTTTCAATATTGGGATCTTCATTGCCTCTACTAGAGAAACCAAGTGATCTCTCATTTTGAATGTCAATTTTATATTATTTTAATATTAACTTTGAGAACTCTTGACATGTTTCTAAGTAATTTATCACGCTTCTTTGGTCCACTTGTTTCATTTATAATGATATGTATGCACACCCATCAAAGTGGGGCATAATATACATAATAACTAATTTAGTACAATACTACTTATTTGTCATAAATTTGTATAATTCTAGTGTACTTGTGCATTTAACGATTATTAGTCCATATTAGATTCTTGTTTGTATGTTTTCCTTGTTTTGAAATCTTCTAACATGTTCCTCTTTCTCTTTTTCATGGTCTCTTTATTTTATGTTTTCTCTCTCCTCTTGTGTTTTCTCTTCTCCCCATTTCCCTAATTTTATGGTTATTTTCAGAACTATGGTAATATTGTTTTGGTTCGCAAGACTTGTATTGCTTCAATGTTGGTCATTTTTGTATGTTGGCCCTTGTGCGCTTATTAGAGTTCCCTATGTTTTGGCCCTTTGTCAAATTTACATGTTCATTGTGTGTCCACATATGTACCAATAGAGTCCTACTTTGAATTCAATAAGTCTATAGATACAATATAAATGCAAAAATATATTGTTAATGTAAATCCACTTTCTATATTTACATTACTATATTATAACATAATATTTTTCCTCATCTAGATTACTACAAGCTAACCATAATCTTTGTACACATTTACACTCTTTGGAATAAAACTTATGGCATGAAATCATGTATTCTCAAGTGCATGCTTTAAATGTGTTAGGCTTATTAATGTTATCTTTTGATGTTATCTTCTTTCCAAGTCTACACTACTAAAAGACAACTCGGCATAAAAATTTGTAATTCAAATACTTACTTTAAACATGTTGAGCTAATTTATTTAATTTTTGACTTTACCATAACTTAGAGGGATACCATAATATCTTTCCACATCTACACTACTACAAGATAACTTATGACATGAAACCACCTATTATCCAAGTACTTTCCCTAAACATGTCGGGTGTATTAGTTTATCTTTTGACTTTACATTATCTTTTGAAATCATCGACATGTTCCTCTTTGTTATTCTCTCGTTTTCATGGTCTCTTTCTTTTTGTTTTCTCTCTCCTCCTGTTTTCCTAATTTTATGGGTTTTTTCCATAACTATAGTAATATGGTTTTGGTGTGCAAGACTTGTGTTGCTTGATGTTGGTCGTTTCTTAACATAGGCCCTTATGCGCTTATTAGAGTTCCCCATGTTTTTGGTCTTTCGTCAAATTTACATATTCATTGTGTGTCCACATATGCGCCAATAGAGTCATACTTTGAATTCAATGTCTATAATTACAACATAAATGCATCAATATATTGTTAATGTAAATCTACTTTCCACATCTACATTACTATATTATAATATAATACCTTTCCTCATCTAGACTACTACATGCTAACCATAATCTCTTTACACGTTTACACTACTAGAATAAAATGTATGGCATGAAATCTCGTATTCGAAATGCATGCTTTAAATGTAGTGTGCTTATTAATTTTATCTTTTGACATTACCTTCTTTCCAGTCTACACTACTAAAAGACAACTTATGGCATAAAACATTGTATTCGAAATACTTTCAAAGTGTTGCACTAATAATTTTATTTATTGACTTTACCATATCCTAGAGGGATACCATAATCTCTTTCCACATCCACACTACTACAAGATAACTTATGACATGAAACCACCTATTATCCAAGTGTTTTCTTTAAACATGTCGGACGTATTGGTTTTATCTTTTGACTTTACCTCATCATAATGTGATCAATGTGGGTGGCTTATAATGTGACATTATAAGTGAACCATGTGATATGGCCAACATAAAATGGGAAAAAGTTGAAAACCAACCTGCCTTGTTTAGGGGTAAAACAAACCGTACACCATCTTTCCTAATCATAAGGGTAAGAAGAAATTATTGATTACCTTAAAATTCCATCATGGCCCATTATAAGGAGTGAATAGATAGGTTAAAACTCACTTTAGATAGAATTATAAGGACAAAATACAATAGTTGAAACACTTTGTCAACTAGGTTGAAATTTGAGAATTACAAAGTCAAATGCTTTCCACTTAACATTTGTTTCCTCGTCTCATATGGAGAAAATCATGAGTTTTGAAAGGATGTTCCGCTTTCACCCTCTCAATTTGCAAAAGTTAAAGTTATTTTACCACTTGGAATAAATATAATGGCAGAATGAAAAATGTAGACATCAAATGTCAAATAGGAGACAAAAGATTGACGCTTGACAATTGAAAAGAAGTTATGTTAGCCGTTTGTGAAGGAATAGTTGAGTTTTTCCCAAATTCTTTTTGCCCTTCATTTGGAAAGGTATATGTGGATTAAGTTAAAAATCATTGGTATCTTTTACAAAAAATTATTGTAAATTAATTGTATTGAATTAGCGGGATGGGAAATGTTTATTCATAGTATGGGCTCGCAAATAATTATATGAAAAATTGGTCATTTTCATTTTCAAAATTGGAGTACAAAAATTGTGTGGATGTTATTAATGGGGTGTGAATGTTTATATGAATTTGGGAGTTCCCGTATAATTTTATAAGAAATAACTATGTGTGTGTTAGTCTATGTTATTCTTATTTCTTTTTAAAGGATTTAAGAGTTTTTATATAATTTTCAATTGTAATGATATTATATTCATGTGATGGAAGTAATATATAGTGTTTTTTTATGTAATTATTCATAAAATTCTAATATATTAATGGTAATCTCGTTTCAATAAAAATTTAGAAGTTTCAATATAATTTTTCATTTAACGTATTTTTGTATAAATAATGTGTACATGATGCTTTCTTCGACTTTGTGTTAAGGACTAATGGATATCCATTTTGTCAATTTCATCTAAAGCATGATCATGACCTTATCATTTGTTTGGTATCCACTGGGATTTGTACATTGCTTGATCGCTAGGCAACACCTTTCACATCATCATCCCCAGTGTTGGACTATAACCCATTTGATAGTTTCTATGTAATTTTTGATTGCAACGATAGTATATTCATATAAAGTACTCTTGAATTTGTTAAGGATTATTTAGTGAGAAATATTAGAAAACCCTCTCAATGTTTTAGGAATATTCAAGCACAATGACTTTAATGTAGTAATATATTTTCACATTTCATACTATAGTAATAAATAGTAAGTAAAATAAATCAATACATATATAGCTATGTTGTGGGGATTAAAGCTAAGTGAATCTATGAACATGCAAAGCCTAATAATTGAAGGGGACTCATTGTGCGTTATTAATGCTCTTAAGCATAATGATAACACATGATGGAAGCTTAAGAATATAATTAAGGAAGCCAAGAAGATGATGGTACAATTCGAGAGGGTCGCGATACAACATGTGTTCAAGAAGCAGGGAACAAGACTACGGATGGACTAGCTAATCATGGAAATGGCCTAGAGGGATAGATGAGTTGGCACCATGAGGAGTTACCTTGGAATCATATAAAAATTGATTAATAAAGACAAGATATGTTGAGATAGGGATTCATTATTATAGGGATATGCTGGGAAAGAACTCGTGTGGATGTGAATCGCAATTTAGAAAGGGGTTTTAACACCAATGCAAAGTTAAAGCTCTGTTTTTGGTATTTTTCCTTCATTTGGTTTAATATAACGACTATTTTTTGTGGTGGGCAAAACATGGGTGGTGATAGAGTGCGGATTGAACCCACCACCTATATGCATCTGAAAAGAGATGTTACTTTGTGGCAGCTCCTTCGTCGGGGTGGATTGTCCATTTTTATTGAAAATTTGCAGGGCCATGATCCACAACTCGCTAATGAATTTGGGAAATCCGGGAGCACGGCGACCGTGTCAAGATGAGGGCATTGATATCGAGGTCGGTGAGAACACCATCGCTGAAGCTATTGGTATGTCCATCGATGGCCTTAAAAATTTTAAGGATAAAACTAGAAGAAAACATGAAATTTCAACCTTTTTTGGTCCTAGGAAAATATTCTTCAGTATGATGATGGTATTGCTCTAGAACTTGCTTGCCGGGTAGGTGGGTTGATGTTTTTCTTGTGGTGATGAAATACCTCACACTTGAGGGTAAATTTAGGAAGCTTTTCTCTTACCACTGTCCATTTTGAATTATCTCCGAAGAAACCAAGAAATGAGCTTCCCTTTTTTCCTCCTTCGGTCCTTGACTACTTCTATTAAATATTACCAAAATGACAAGTTGGAAACCCCTCTTCACCATGGCTTAATTTTGTTGATGTTTAAGAAAGGTAGAATCCTTATCCCCCTTTCCACTTTTAAACATTTTCAAGGATTGTTATTTTTTTAATCAACTTGAAGTCTTTTATATTCCAAAAATTGATCAAATATTGATTTAAGACTGAATTCAAACTGAAATTAAGTTTGCAATTTTACTCAAAATTTCATTGTTTGATCGAAGCCCCAAAAATCATTGTTTCTTGATTTTAATCAATTTTCCAAAGTTGTCAAATATTGATTACCATTGCATCCACATTATTTTAATGAAATTAAATTATTTCAAATAATCAGAAACTGAAAATAAAATTAGAACACAACACCAGATTGTTTATGGGGTTGAATTCCTACGTCCCCGGGTTCGTGATGAACCGATCCATTAATAATGTTAAATATGTAAATACAATAACCTTTACATTAACCAATAATGAATCAAAAACTTGCAAAAATGTGTTTCAGACCTTGAAGGATGTTAATGGAGCTCAGCCTATGTCCTTCACCTTCCTGATCCACTTGCAGCAGTGTCTCCCTTTGGTTCTATGCCTTTGTGTGACTTTAACAGCAAATAAATCTCACAAAAGCTCCAAATCAGATAAATGATCACACCATCATGATTTCTCAAAATTTTGAGCAACTTTCATATATAACTTCGAGATCTGGAAGTGAGTAGAAGTGCCCCAAAATTGCACTTTTCCAAAACTACCTCCTTATTCCCTTGACACAAACCTGACACTTGTTTATTACAAATACAAGTGAGCTTTATTTATACCACTTACAAGAGGGTGGCGGGTTGGTAAGGCTACTTATCTTTTTAGATGAGGTGTTGGGTTCAAATCCCCCTTCCATAGGTTTAGGCGCCCAATTTAGCCATTGACCCCACATTTGGTGGGAAAGGGATATGATAAGCCTTTAAATAGCTTTTTGTCCACAAAATCCTCCTTATCCCATGGGATTAGGCTTATTCCCGTGGAATGGATTAAATAAAATATTATTATTATTATTTTAAATCCAAAAGCCACTAAAAACATGCCAAGTGTCATACCCATAATATGCCATTTGTCCACGTCAGAGTGTGTCACGTCATCATTTGACCACAACTTTGACTATGCATATCTTTCACATACGAACTCAGATTTGGTCCGTTCAAAATGCGTCAGAAAGCTTGTGACAAGATCTATACCATGGAACTAATTTTTAAAAAATTACAAGACCATCAATTTTTTGCCTTGTCGCCAATTGCCACGTGTCACCTTGTCATTGGTCCACTTGTTGACCTGTTGACCAAAGTTGACTTCCATGTTGACTGAACTTTGACCGGACATAACTTGAGCTCAGAGTGTCATTTTTCGTTCTTATAGTCATCGGAAATCTCTCTAAAGGATATACTATATTGGAATGGTCTAGGGAAGTTTAGGGAACTTTTGACACTGAAAAATATCCCCTGATCACTCCTCCCTACTGAGAAGGCTTTTTGTCCACAAAAAGTTATGTATCAACCCACAAAACATGTTATCTCTTCCTGCATTGCAAAAACACATACAAGAACCCAAAATAACATTATAGGTTAATAAAATGCAAATAGTTGATTAGCTAATTACATAACCGATCAGATAATAACACCCAATTAAGCTAGTGTTCAACTGAAACGTTGTAACCACCTTGTCAACTGCACACAATTGTGAACTATCATACCCCATTGTAATGCCATCACAAATAATTGACCAGATAATAACACCCATTCTATTACGGAAAGCTAGTGTTCAATTGTCACTTTGTGATATGGCCGATTACTTAAATTACAATTTCATAACACATATCAAGTATACCAGACATCTAAACTGCCCACAATTAGGCTAGTGCCCACTGTCCATCTGAAATTGTAACAACTACAAGTATTCACTATCCAGAATAAAATAGACTATCAATGCCCAAAAATAGCTATAGTCAACAACTGAATCCACGTGAATATGCCAAAAACATTGTATCGCCATCACAAATAATAAGTCAGATAATAACACCCATCTATAATGGAAGCTAGTGTTCAACTGACACTTTGTGATTATGTTGATTACAACTGCAAATATTCACTATCCAGAATAATTAAACCATCAACGCCAAAAATGGCTATAGTCAAAATCTGAATCAACGTGAATATGCAAATATTCTATCCATACACTAAACTGTAAAGGGATAGATTATAAATTGTATGCTTACCCAAATTGGTGAACTGCCATAATCTACAAAATGATCACCTGGTACCTTTGCAAACTAGTTTGTTAGTGTAATAAATTTACACCCTAATTGCAACCACATCTGATAGTTACAAAAATCAAATTTTCCCAAAATAAGGGTCTTATAAATTAGTGCAAATAACACATGTGGATACAACAAGTTTGTCTATTTATTACAATATCAAATAGGTGCCGAATGGGTCTTATAAGCATCCATAATATTTGCACAAATGACAACACTATAAAACTGCAAGTTTCAAAATAGACATTCTGATGATGCCCATATCCATGCATATTGTTGTCAGAAATGGAATAACCAACCAAAATGTGAGAAGATGAATATGAGTATGATGAACCTATCACTCAAATCTTCTCTATGGCTGCTTCCAAATTATTTCAAAGTTGAATATAAACATAGGATCAAAATCCCTAAAATATAGCTTTGAAAATGTTTGCATACTATCACCGTTACTGTAATGCAAACATAAAGTTGAGGAATGTTTTTCCCATCCAATTACTTGGATTTCTCCGTTTAGGTGGTTTTACTTCCCCAGTACTAGAATGAGCATTTACATGAGTTAGATCAACAAATTTTGGTTTGACATTATTTTCCTTTTTAACAACTTTCCAATGTTGCACTGAAGGAACATACCAACACATCTTAACATCATGACCATTCCTTTTACAATGGGAACAAAATTTAACTTCCTTATTTTTAGGAGTCTTACCCATTTTTCCATTCCTTGAACTCTGTCTAGGAAAATGATTCCCTGTTTAGGAGAGGTAACCTTTTTGCCATTTCTCACCTTACCAGAGTGAGATTGGTCTTTTGCACCTGCCTTATCATTCACAAAAGGCATTAACTTCTTTATCATATTTTTCCTCTTCCAACAATATGTTGTAGAATGATTAGTACCTTCACAAAACGTGCAAGGAAAACCATACTTTTGTCTACCAAAGCTATATTGTTCAAAAAGAGTGTTTTAGAAGTCTTAGGATTTAATTTCCCCTTAGTGTTATTTTTAGTGTAAGTGGGAGGAGGTGGAATTTCATTACCTCGTTTACCTACTTTCTTACACCTTTCATTGTTCCTCTGATGGGAATCCTACAATTCTAGAGGCGTAGATCCTTGGTTGTTGGAAGCTTGTCTTCCTTCAGCTGCTTTGGAACTTTCTCCAATTTCCATTTGCCCACTAGAATAACCCAAACCTATAAACCGAGGTTGATCCTCTACCTGTATTGGGTTAGCATCACCTTGTCCATTTTTACCAAGGCCCTTTCCATTAAATCCCATCTTAACCATTAGTTTAGACCCAATTCCCTTAGTGTGTTTTTCAAACTGACCCAAAGGAATATCTGAAACTAAATGAGAGGAAGAATTAAAATGTGAACAACTTACAGTGCATTTTATCATAGTACCTGCATCTGATTTGGAAGGCATTTCCTTCTTGTGTTCACCTTGTTGCAGCTTTTCCAAGAGGGCATCCTTGGTCCGTATTTCTTCCTGCAACTCTTTAACAAAGCCCATCAACTTCTTTCTCTCTGCAAGCATCTCATTGACATACTCCTCTTTCTTGGTTATAGAGGATTGTGGCTCAGATTTTAACTACACTATTTCCTCTTCCAAGGAATAAAAATTAGCTCTAGGAAATATTTTTCTTCCTGGAGTTGGTGGTTTATGGCTTCAAGCTCATCCAGTTGCTCCTGTTTGGATGACTTGCCCATGATTCCTTGTTCCTACAAACACAACATGTACTTCCAAAACTGCACACTTGCAAAAGAAGATTAACAAGCCCCAAAATGTTCTGCACATTGAAAACTGAAATCAATACTGAAACTGAAGCCAAATTTTCAAACACAATTAGAAGCTAAGAAATCTAACTACTCTGATACCAAACTTTCTCGAGATTAGCAAGTTGCAAGCACGATCACCTGCTCTAATACCAAACTTGATCCAAAAATGGGTGTTTTATTTTTTCCACTTTTAAACATTTTCAAGGATTGTTATTTTTTTAATCAACTTGAAGTCTTTTATATTCCAAAAATTGATCAAATATTGATTTAAGACTGAATTCAAACTGAAATTAAGTTTGCAATTTTACTCAAAATTTCACTGTTTGATCAAAGCCCCAAAAATCATTGTTTCTTGATTTTAATCGATTTTCCAAAGTTGTCAAATACTGATTACCATTGCATCCATATTCATTTTAATGAAATTAAATTATTGCAAATAATCAAAAACTGAAAATAAAATTAGAACACAACACCAAATTGTTTACGGGGTTCGGAATTCCTACGTCCCAGGTTCGTGGTGAACCGATCCATTAATAATGTTAAATATGTAAATACAATAACCTTTACATTAACCAATAATGAATCAAAAACCTAAAAACTATGTTTCAGACCTTGAAGGATGTTAATGGAGCTCATCCTATGTCCTTCACCTTCCTGATCCACTTGCAGCAGTGTCTCCTTTGGTTCTATGCCTTTGTGTGACTTTAACAAAAATAAATCTATCAAAAAGCTCCAAATTGGATAAATGATCACACCATTGTGATTTCTCAAAATTTTGAGCAACTTTCATATATAACTTGAGATCTGGAAGTGAGTAGAAGTGCCCCAAAATTGCACTTTTCCAAAACTGCCTCCTTATTCCTTGACACAGACCTGACACTTGTTTATTACAAATACAAGTGAGCTTTATTTATACCACTTACAAGAGGGTGGCGGGTTGGTAAGGCCACTTATCTTTTTAGATGAGGTGTTGGGTTCAAATCCCCTTCCATAGGTTTAGGCGCCCAATTTAGCCATTGACCCCACATTTGGTGGGAAAGGGATAGGATAAGCCTTTAAATAGCTTTTTGTCCACAAAATCCTCCTTATCCCATGGGATTAGGCTTATTCCCATGGAATGGATTAAATAAAATATTATTATTATTATTTTAAATCAAAGCCACTAAAAAAATATGCCAAGTGTCATGCCCATAATATGTCATTTGTCCACGTCAGAGTGTGTCACGTCATCATTTGACCACAACTTTGACTATGCATATCTTTCGCATACGAACTCAGATTTGGTCCGTTCAAAATGCGTCAAAAGCTTGCGATGAGCTCTATACCATGGAACTAATTTTTAAAAAATTACAAGACCATCAATTTTGCCTTGTCGCCAATTGCCACGTGTCACCTTGTCATTGGTCCACTTGTTGACCTGTTGACCAAAGTTGACTTCCATGTTGACTGAACTTTGACCGGACATAACTTGAGCTTAGAGGATGAGGTTAACAAGTAGTTGTAAATGAGTAGTTTAGATGAGGCAAACAACAGGGATATGGAGAAGAAGAACACTGAAAAAACTCCTTCCAAGGTCATCGTCAAGTGCAAAGGGAATAGGGAAATAGGCCCGAGTACAAGAACTAGCAACAAATATTCTCAAATCAAGATGGATTGATGGCATCCATTTGGTTTCCTTTTTCTATGTATTACTTTTGTTGGGGTTTTTTTATCTAGCTATTTTGGTGTTCTTAGTATTTTGTCTCCAAAAATATTGTATATCGTAATACTTAAATTGGTTGTGGTTTACTCTTTTCGTGAGTCTTGCTTGTCAAACCTATTTGACTTGGTGCTTTAGGGTATTTTTGTTGGCTTGTGTGCCTCTGCTTCTTTTTGTGTAAATTTTTTTATTCCCTTAAAAACTAAATCTCATTACCTATCTAAAAAAATACCTACAAAATGTGGGAAATAGATTGGATTTCTTATACGTGAAATGAAAAATATTTTAAAATCCCCTACTTTGAAACACATACCTAACTTGCTAACAAAAACTCAAAATCTCATAAGAGGCTCAAGAATAAGTTTGAATTGAGCTCAAAAGGTTGGGCTACACTCACATATGTTTGCGAAATTATCAGACATGGGATGGTGTGATACCCTCTTGTTCCCACATCATCAAATTTTCTTTCTTGAGATCAATTTTGTTCATTGGCATGTTTTTCAAGTAACGAATGATGTGTAATCACCTCCCTACATTCCTTTTTATAGAAGGGTGTCATCATGGGTGTACACGCGGATAAAACCACGATGACATTTGATTCGCAATTACCCAATTAGGCTAATAATCATCATAAAGCAACATTGTTATCATGTTGTCCTTATTAATAAATTTATGTCATAATTGTAAGAATAACAATTTAAATGATCATAATTACTAATAAAAAATTTAACATAAATTAATTAAATTACGTTTAAGGATATAACAATATATAAACATGGCAATGGTAATGATATTAATAATATAATAATAACAATAAATACATGGTAGTATATATATATAGTCATTCGTATACTAGTTGATTTTTAAAAAATCGAATTTTATATAGTAAAATAAAATTGGAACAAATAGATAAATGAAGTATTAAAATATCTAATGAAAATAACAATAATAAAATAAACAAATAATAATAATGGTGAATGCGAGAGTGTTTGATGAGGATCAATTTGGAACCCCGTGCACATCGAAGAGGTTGCACTTCAACGGTGACGAGATGCTCCAAGTAATCAACAAGAATTGAGAAACAATGGAAAATCATGCATAGGGTAAACAGGTCTACTCATTCTCATAGATAAAAAAATGAGGGTACATATGGGAGTGTTGTGTAACTCCCATTCCTATAAAATCATTCCCTTTAAGAGGGAAAGAGGAGTTACGATTCAAATAGGGAATGTAACTCCTATGATGCCACTAACGCATATGACAATGAAAAATTCTATGACAGAATCTACCATGTGTCATATAACTCCTAAGACCTATGATCTCGCTAAGTGAGATGACTCACCACATCTCCTATGATGTCACTGATGCATATAACAATGACAAATTCTATGATGGAATCTTCCATGTGTCATATAACTCCTAAGACCTATGATCTTGCTAAGCGATATGACTCACCACGTGATGTGGACAAGACCCCGAGTGATGATAAGGAAATTCACACACACCAACACCCCCTTCATCGAAGTTGAGGTAGAGGTCATGGAAATTCATAATAGAAATAGAATTCCCTATACAACTAAGAAATATGTGTCAATGGGGCCCGGAAACTAAAGGCCTGATAAGGTACCCATGTACAAACAATATCTCTCTGGAAAGAAGAAGAGGATAAGAAGGACTAGAAATCCTAAAGAATATGGGCAGCTACAGTAGACCTCAACCCAAGAAGAGACCGCAAGTGAAGAAACTTTTCCTCAGTGAAGGGCTTGGTGAATATATCGAAACCCGATCGGATGTCTGACAATACTACAATTTTATGATGTCTTCATGTATTAGCTCCTATATGAAGTGCATGTGGATCTCAATTTGTTTTGTCCATTGATTTTGAACCTGATTTTGGAAAATCGAGATGGTGCTCATATTGTCATGGTAGATAATGGTAGGCCACCGAAAGTGAATATCAAACTCTGTCAAGATTCCTGTAACCAAATAGCTTCTTTTCGTAGCGTTAATTACTCCTTTGTGATTTGCCTCTATAGATGATATGGAAATCATATTCTTCTTCTCACTAGACCAATTAAAAGGACTGAACCAAAAGAGAAAGCGTATTTCGAGGTAGATTTATGATGATCTAGATCACCGCCCAATAAGATTTTTATATCCAACCAAATTAGTCTCTATCCCTTCTAAGTAGTGAATTTCATCTATATGAGTGCCACAAACATAGTAAAGGATCCACTTCATTATTTTCCAATGCAGCTCATGAGGCTCATGCATAACTCTGGACACGATCCCAATAGTATATGATAGATCCAGGTTGAGTGTGAGTCGAGTAAATCAAGCTCCCTACTAAGCTGTCGATAAAGGTTACCATCAACCAAGGGAGTGGATCAATCAAAAACCAACTTAACCCTAGAGAGGAAAGGAGTAGGAGAAGGATTACAATTGGACATGTGAAACCAAGCTAGAAAATCAAGGGAGTACTTAGGTTGCAAAATTACAATCCCCGAGTCAGATTGTGAAATATGGATCCCAAGAAAGTAATGAATCAATCTCAATTCTAACATGGATAACTTTTTGTCCAAGATGATCTTGATAGAATCGATGATAGAGGAAGAAATTCCCATGATTAATAATTCATCAACATACGAGAACAAGGATGAGCGTGGAGTCATCCTACCACAAAATGTAAACATTTGGTTCGAGTGACACCGAGTGAATGTTGATGTAAGTAGAAAGGAGTCTATCTTGGCATACTAAGCTTGAGGGTCTTATTTAAGGCCATAGAGAGACTTTTAACTTAAAAACGAGGGAGGGATCAAGGAAATAACCCAAAGGTTTTTCCATGTAGATATATTCCTCAGGTCTCCATGAAGAAAGGTACTCTTAATGTCCATATGGTAGACTTCTTATCTATTTGCAAAATTTATGGCGAGGGTTAGTCAATTGGAAGTCATCTTCCCAACCGAGAGAAAAGGTTTTGAGTAATCAACCCTAGCTACACTGGGAGAAACACTTATCTAGAAATCACACTTTATAATTTTCCATCGACACCATACTTTTCCAAGACACCCACTTACACCAAAAGGCTATTTTCCTTTTGGAAGAGGAGTGGGATCCCAAGTATCATTCTTCATGAGTGAGGAATACTCCTCATCCATGGCATAATATCCCACTCACCAATCCTAGAAGCCTATCGGAAATACTAAAGTGCAAGCAAAGGAGAACAAGGAGTGGGTTCAAATGAACTCCAAGTGAGTACATATCTCATATGAAGGATATCCAATTCACTCTCCAACATTTTGTAAAGTCTCTCAACCCAATAAGGACTTGGAGGATTAGGCTCAGAGTCAAAAAATTCTCCACTCAAGTGAGAAGGTAAAAAGTCCTCATCATCACTATTGTCAAAATTGGAAGACTCCAAAGCATGAGGGTTGGGAAGAGCAGGAGGAACAAGAAGATCAAGAGGAGGAACATGCTCAACAACATCATCATACAATGAATCAGAATCTAAATCAAAGAGCAAAAGTACCTTAGAGGGTGGAGAAATAGAAATCAAAGATGACTCATCAAACACTTCTCTCAATTTAAATCTCATGAGTAGTAGTGTTCAACAATATATACCCTTTATGCCCTCATAATACCCTACAAAAATACAAGGTTTGGATTGTGGTTCCAAATTCTTGCATTTCTTTTTGATAATCTGTGTCATAGCATTGGATCTGAAGACGCAAAAGTGCTCTACATCAGGCTTTTGTCCAAACCAAGCTTCAAAGGGTGTCATCCCTTTTACGGCCTTATGTGGAATGCGGTTCTGAATGTAGTAAGCACAATTCACTACTTCGGCCCAATACTGTAGAGGAAGGGATTTCGAGTGAACCATATAAGTGGCCATCTCCTTAAGCATTCAATTCTTTCTTTCCATAACTCCATTTTACGAAGGGTTATAAGCAATTGTACACTACAAAGCAATCCCTTTGGAGGTACAAAAATATTCAAACCTATTTCTCACATACTTGCCTCCATTGTCGGTTTGAAGAACCTTGATAGACCTTTCACTTTTTTCTCAACAAGAGCCTTAAAGTCTTGAAAATGATCAAAAAATTCATACTTAAGCTTAATAAAATATACCCAAGTGTAATGCAAAAATTCATCAATGAAGGTTAGTATATATAGAGATCTAGTAAATGAAGGAGGTGGGAAAGGTCCAAAAATGTCACTATGAACAAGATCCAAAGGACGAGTATCTCTCTAGGATTTTCCTTTTTCAAAACTTTTCTCAAGGTGCTTCCCGAGGGCACAACCCTCACAAAGACCCTAAGAAAATTTGACATGGGGTAACCTGTTGAATATTTTGTTTTGGCTTAATTATTCAAGGTAATGATATTTAAGATGGCCAAAATGCTCATGACGCAACTTCTAACCTCATATACATGATTAAGCAAGGCAGTTGGCATCGAATCAAAATTAAAGTGGGAAAAACAACCGTAAGCGATGATCTACCTTTCCCAACCACTGCAAGTCAAAGTTAAGTTCACGAATAATCATCGAGTTAGGACCAAATTCCACCCACATTCCTTCACCAAGGTGAGTGATTTGGTAAACCAATATGATATTGGTAGAGATATTGGGAACACTCAACGCTTGGTCAAATGTACCACCATCCATCGTTACCGATCTACTACTAGAAACCGACACTTTAGTGCCATCACCCAATGTGATTTGGGACATTCCACATGATTCGATGTTGGCTAACTCAACATCTAAAGATGCCATGCGGTGTGAAGCATCGAATCAATAATCCACATCAATAAAGGAGTTTTTCTATCTATAAGGGCCTTTCCTTTCTTCTTCTCATATTTAGACTCCTTTTCTTTAGAAGACTTGGCCTTTAGAGCATTCTATTTGATAGACTCAAGAACACTTATTTTATTCTTCTCAAGTAAATGAGTTAAGTGATCGATTTTTTTCTCATACATTAATGTTCTTCATGGCCATACTTCTTGCAATAGGAACACTTACACTTTTCCTTCTTCTCTTTAGGCTTAGAAGTAGAAGCATTCATGTTAGGCTTGGTTTGGGCTTGGTTAGTCTTAGGTTGATCCTTTTTCTATTTCTTCTTTTCAGTTTTCTTTTCCTTACCCTTACTTTCTACAAGGGCATGTGACTTGGATTTTAGAGTCCCCATTTGAATGAGTTTTTCCTATTCTCGAATGATTTGGGATGAAAAACTATCAAATGAGGGAATTTTCCAAGTACTTCCCAAGGTGGATTTCGTGGCATGGAAAGTTGAAATGAAGACTCAGAGTATTCAAGACCTAACTTAGAAAGAATCAACAATATTAAATGAGAGCCTTTCTTCTCCACATTACATTCCTTAAGAAGCAATCTAGTGTGGAAGAATTTTGTGAAGAAGGCCTATAGGTTTTCAAAGTCACTAAGGTTTAACCCAAGTAGTTCGTTCTCTAACTCATGTGCTCTCATGTCATCTTACTTCAAAAACATATCGTTAAGAAATTTCCAAGCTCCATTGGGTGTTAAACAAGTTTTGATGAAGAAGAGCAATTCGAGAGAGACGAACATACACAAAAACCCAAGGCTTCATCACAACGATTAAACCACCTAGATTTTTGGGTTCATCTTTAGGTTCAATCTCTACTCCCATGGTGACATGAAACAACCCTTTACTATGTAATACCATAGAAATTTTAGATCTCCATTCAAATAAATTGAACAGTGTGAGCAAAGGTATTGAAGAGGAATCCATAGTGAAGAGAGAGAAAGAAGGAATGCAGAAAGAAAGAGAAAGAAACACAACCACCCCATAACAATATTAACACCCCCTAAATTTTACACTTTATAGTTTAGTGAGTTAATTACAATCAGGTGTGAATGTGTGTCGTGAAACATTTGGTCACTCACCTTGCAATCAGCTTAATAACGCACAAGTGGAGAACACAACCAAGTTTGTTGATTGATTGCAATAGTTCGACACCAAGCACAAAATGTGCAAAAGTCAAGATAAGGGGAGAAAACATAGTCCTATGTAAGAAATAGTGTCTCACGTCACAGCAGAAACCCCCTTGCCGTAAGCTCATGCGGCGGAAGCACTAACTAGTCCACAAGGAATAATAATAGCGATACAATGCAAAAGAGAGCTCAAAATGATCCCGAGAAGACCTCAACGATGCATTGAGGGATCCTAGAAGGAAAAAAACACTAGAAATGATGTTATGCACTCTAGAAGGGATTAGTAGAAAAAATCATCCAGTAACGCTTAAAAAACACACTTCTAAAATGCCCAATTAGCTTAATTTTAGAAGTTAAAAGGACAAAGATGCATTATTAAAAAAATAGATACCTAATTTTAATTTAAAATCCCTAAGATAGATTAATCAATTTAATCACTTTTTAAAAGAAATTAAATCCTAATGTTTAAACACTAAGACCTAAAAAATAATTATTAAAACCTTATCTTATAAAAGCACCGATTCACTTTTAAATCAAAGACTGGCCCTTATATATTCAAACCCCACTTTCAATAAATGAAACCACACTTTGTTATAAAATCACCTTACCCTTTTTTAAAAATTGACCCTCACAAAATAAAACACCCTTTTTTTGGTTTTAAAAAACTTCAAAAGGATTAAAAATCGGGAAAGGGTCAAAGAGGGTAGGTGGACGAGTCGAGGGTAGTGCGGTGAGGAAGGAGCTTCAAGCCACGTGGTGGCTCAATAGGGATAGTTAGAGCAGCACAATGCAAAGGACGTGATACACAGGTGTGAAGCGAGAGAGGAAGGTGGGGAAAACAAAGAGTTATAGTCAATGTAGGGGTGGAGTTGAATGGATCAATGAACCAACAAACCCTACATGTAAAGCGATGACTAAAATGCAAACATAGAGGGATTTACTTCAACATGCAAAGTAGTGAGATACCCACACCAACATGAATTGAGGAAAGGCCTAGGCATCTTGATGCATACGGGGTGAGCTAACTCAAAACAAACATGCCAAAACTCAAATGAGAAGATAAATTAGCTCTAACTCACGTAATGTAATAATGAAAAAGTGTAAACTAACAACCCACCAAAATGCAAGGAAAAAAAAAAGGCTCAACCAACTTGAGTAGCTTACCACCAAACATGACCAAGTGTAAACCATAAGCAACAAGCCAATGCAACAAGTCAAGGAAATAACTAGCTTTCTTGGCGAGCTCGCCTGCAAAGCTTGTTAGGTGAGAAAGGAGAAGGAGCAGCATGGGGCAAAAGAAAAAATGGACAATAATAGGATAGGGAAAGAGACCAAAACTAGTCTAAAAATAAAGGTTTTTTGTAAAATCGCTTTTAATTAAAAATAATTGATAATACCAAATATGAACAACCAACTCTAGAAAGGCATTTTCCCACCAAAAATAACTATAGCGGATAAATCTGCAATGAAGGTCCTAAACCTACACATCTATTAACCACGAAAAATGCACAAACTCCAAACAAGTTATTAATACTAGTTAGAAAGATTCCAATAAAACGAAAAAAAACATGTATGAGAAGCCATATAAATGAAACACTGAAGTAATTAGCAACCAAAACACGAGTGCATGTTTACCGAATAAGAGCTATGATACCATGTGAGATTGTTCTATAAGGATCAATCTGGAACCCTTGCACATCAAAGAGGTTGCACTTTAGTGGTGAGGAGATGCTTCAAGTAATCAACAAGAATTGAGAAACAATGGAAAATCATGCATAAGGTAAACAAATCTACTCATTCTCATAGATCAAAAAAGGAGGGTACATATGGGAGTATTTTGTTAATCACATGCCTAGCTAATCATTCCCTTCAAGAGGGAAAGATGAGTTATGATTCCAAATAGGGAATGTAACTCTTATGACACCATTGACGCATATGACAATGAAATATTCTATGAAGGAATCTATAATGTGTCATATAACCCATAATACCTATTATCTCGTTAAGTGAGATGACTCACCATGTGATGTGGACGACCCCCGAGTGATGATGAGGCAAGTCACACATACCAACAGTGAAATGGTGTGGGGTGAGTGGATGAAAGTGGCAGTGGGAATTTAAGGGTAGTATGAGGCTTGGCATGTTGGAAGGGACAACTATTGTAAGCTTTTCAGTCCATTTGCCTTGGTAGACATGTGACCAAAATTGGGAAGCATGGAAAAGGTATGTGAATTATTTGTTTGAGTGCGTAGGAAGGTTTTTGTAAGGGCCTTGGAACCTTTAACCAAAGGCAATGTAGCAGATGTAAAGCTAGACTCCTCGACCACCGCCATCATTCTCCTAGCCTTTGAGTTGAATATTGGAGCAAGTTTAGGCATCTTAATGAGAGCAATGTTGTTGTTTCACCAAGTACAATAAATAGATTTCTAACTTGATCATTTCACTTTAGGCATCCCACTCCCAAACCTATATTTAAATAAGAATTTTTATCAAGGTATGGGTGTCCACCAAAACATTTGGAGAGGATATTTTTCAGAATTTTTGGATGTTATGTTAGATATGTTTGTAAATGTATAATGTCATGATTTTCATAATATACACAAATGGGTTTGTTGGAATGCCTTGGAAACTTAAATCAAGGAAACTACCATGCATAAATCCATATTCCACAACATTTTCCATCACCGTCCCTACTTGTTCCGAGATAGGAGATTCGAAATAGAGTATGGACTTCCACCAAAGAGTAATGGAGGAGGGACGGGGCTTTTTCAAATGTTATATTTGTAAGTGCGCTAGTAGATATGTATATAAAATGTGGAAACATGAACTTGGCATGTGAACTATTTGAAAAAATACCGAAAGAAATGTGGATTTAAGACAACTCTAAATTTTCTTGCTAATTGAGCCCACCATGTTTAACGCCCTTGTTGATTGTGACACATATTCATGTGGCCCCTATTTGACCACTTAGCATGTGAAGTGGCTAACAAAAGATAGATATTAGCGAGTGGATGACATTGGAATTATTTGATTATTATTGCAGCAATGGAGTGCGAGGCACATACACAGGGCATGTTGACTATTTAATAAAATCCCTTGAAGAAATGTGGCCCCTTTGAATGCCACGGTTGCAAGATACTCAAAAAATAGATTTGTTGAAAAGGATTAAGTTAATCTCAAGAAAAATGTAGTTGGCATGTGTAGTGCCAAATTCCAAAACCCTTGTTGTGTCGTATGTGCATGCAGCCATGCAAACTTAGTGGATGAGAAACCATCTCATTTTTTCATTGGTCAAACATCGTACGAGCATTTACCAATATTCTACACTTGGCATTCATTAAAATGAGTTTTAAGGAGGAGTGTGTGTGTAGCAAAGACCATCTAATAATTATGAGTGTTGAAAATTGGATTGTCTTCTCCCTGTGAAACCTCATTCATGAGGATATAGGTTTGTAATAATTGGAGTTATGTCGATTAATTGGAGTTAGGTGTGTATGCTTGACGGATTTGGAAAAATGGATTGGGATTTTTCAACAAATGCTAATCTGCAGAGCATGTAGACCACTTGGAGCCACATTACCCACTTCATTTTATCACTAGAAAGGTCATCTTACTCCTCTCTTGCACGATCTTAAAGATTCTAGTTTCCTATTTTAATGGAGTTGAAAATCAAACTAAAGAAGAATAATCTTTCGATGAATTAGATAAGACATAGCACCTAATAGAAAATTTACCTCTTTTTATATGCAACTAGAAAAGTTACTTTGAATATAAACCCAACTCCCAAATTACCTCTTGAGATGTTTGGAAAACTTTGATAATAGTCTTTGGATAACAAAAATCACCAAAATGACGAGTCGAACTTGATTTCTAGTTTAAAATTACCGTGTTTACCTTGTAAAAGTTATTAAAATGTGCTTTTTGTGATGTGTAAAACACCTCTCGAACCCGAAATGGTAATTTCAAATTGTTTTTGTGTTCCTTGTCACATGGAGTATTACATAAAACCTTAGAATGACCTCGAATGTTCATTCGTGATTTTTTCACCACCCCTCTAGGAGACCCGTTGACCTTTTTACATCTTTGGATAGTTGTTAAAAGTTAAAAGTTTTGGGTACCATCATCACATAGTCTCTTTTATGTATACTCACACCTAATTCACCCCACACTTAAGGTATGTGCGGTCCTATATGCATCAACCTATAATATAGTAATCAGATCTTGTACACAAACACACTTATTACAACAAAGTAAGAAAAACAAAACCCGAAAGGAAATTTAATCTAAGTGGTGAAAGCTGTCTAATTACAACCACAAAAGAAGCTTATTTATAGTAGGGCTTTAGTCTACTCCCATTGAAGTAACTGTGCAACATGAATCCACCCAACACTTGTAATTGGCATGCACTGAATCTAGTATTTTATCACTACAAAGGGTCCTAACTAATGAACTTTCAAATTCTCTGGATGGCACACAAACTTGGATTCATACAAAAGTACCATCTTTCCAACTACAAAAGACTTTTTCTTGATGTGTTTGTCACGTCAAGCCTTTTTCGAGCCTTTTCTTTCTTCTAACTCCAACTCACAATGGAGTGTCACTCATCCAATTATATCAACTTGTTAATGCGCTCATCCACATATTTTCATCATCCAATCCAACTGCACGTGCAATACACAAGGATGGTAACATAAATTCCATATGTAGTATAACCTCTACGCTAAACACCAACTGAAAGGGTGTGGCCTTGTTCAATCATTTATAGGTTGTTCTATATGCCCAAAGTACGGTGATACCTTGTCATCCCAATCCTTTCTTCTAACATCACATATCTTCATTAGTGTTTGTCCCAAGATCTTGTTGAAAGCTTCAAGTAGTGCCATTTTCCTAAGGGTGATAAGGGGTAGTCTTATGGTGTGCTACCATAAACTTTGCCAATAAAATTCTAATAGTCTCATTCAAAAAAGAGTTCCTCTATCACTCATTAGGCTCAATGGATATCCATACATGTTGATGATGTTTTCCTAAAGGAACCTTGTTGTTGTTTGTTCCGTGTAATCTTTTATAGGCACAACCTCTACCCACATGGTCAAGTAATTAGTGCATGTGATGATCGGGAATAATTTTAGTGGCAAATATTCGTAATATGGCAAAATTTTCATTTTAGGAAAATTTGAAAAGGTGAATTTTTCGGAGCAGGTCAATGTCCTGTTCACCTAAAATTTACAATATTTTTTTTAGGGGTTGAATTCCTACATTTGAAAACATCTCCTATAAAAACCTAGGTGATTCGTCGGGTAGTATACTACCACCAATACCTTACCAATACCATGAAATTTCATACTCTAAGCACCAGAGCACAAAGTGCAGATTTATTTATTGTTTAGTAGTTTGTAGCCTAGTGATCGGGGGGTTATTTGTTGATGCATGACCGGTAATATTTGTTGACACGCAAAAATGTTTTATTTGGGTGGGTGACAATAGGATCTTGCTGATGCACCACAAGGGTTTGGGGTTGGCCTGATCATGATCTTGTTGACGCATGACTTTACTATTGTTGACACACGGTGAGTTTTTCTATGATGCGGAAACAATATTTGTTGGCGTGTAACTTATTGCATTTGTTGACACATGAAAAAAAAATTGCGTGGACAAGTAAAAAAGAGATATTGCTAACGCACGATAAGGGTTTTCTTTTTGACACCCGACACTACTCTTGTTAACGCATGAATGACACTATACATTTGTTGACGCCTTACGACATATTTTTCTCGACACTTGACAATGATATTTATTAATGCGTAAATTATTGTATTTTCTTGACGCATGACTCATTTGATGCCCTGACAAGGAGACTCAAGTCTCAACTAACGCGTGACCTAACTATTATTGACACACAACAGTTATCTTATTAACACACGACACATTCCTTATCTAACACACGACACAATCCTTATTTGTTGATGTGGGACGAGAGATATCTGTTGACACAACATTGTTGTTGTTGACGCATGACTCAGAGTTGCTGACACATGACAAAGTTTTAACTTAGCCATTCAAAATAATGGAAGGTGTTAGTGCTTAGAATGAGAAGACCCAAAAAGTAACTAAGAAATCTCAGAAGTCCATGTTCAAGTATTTTGGAAACTCTACTACTACATATACTGCAACCACCAACACCCATATAACTACCACTAGAATGAATCAGAGTATAGACTGTGTGGAAGGTAATATTGAGGTGGACATGCATTCTGCACAGTATCAACCAAATGACACCTATGATGATACCATGCTAGATCTTGAAGATATACCTGTTGAGATGTCAGATCTTGAAGATATTCTTCTGTTGGGGTGCAACCAGGAGTGCATCAAGATATCACACATACAAATACTCAACAAAATGGAACACAAAAATCAAATTCAAATTCTGGTTCACAAAAGAGGAAACTAGGTGATTGTGATAATGCTCAAAATTCTACTCAAAAAAGTAAAACATTGAAAATGAACAAGAATATGTGGAAAATTGGGAGGACATACAAGTTTGATTGGGTTGTCAAATTTCTATTTATTGAACATGTACAGCTATCTAATTCAGAAGATATCCCATCTAAATGTACATGTACAATATGTACGTGGAAATTAGGAAAGCAACAAAACATGCAATTGAAGTTGGACACTATAGAAAAACACTGTGGAAAATAATATTTGACTATAACGGGGATGATGGCCAGAAAATCAAAACACACGGGTGGAAAACTGAAAAAGAATGCATACATGTTAAATATGCAAGAGTATGAAGAAGAGCTAAAAATGCGGACATCTCATGGAAAAGGGAGGAGCGATCACATCGTAAATTGGTAAGATAATCAATCAAATGTATTTCACATACTAAAAAAGGAAGACCAATTTCAGATTTCCTTAATTTCAAAGTTTTGTATCAATATAATGGAATGTACAACGTTCCTCAGTCTCATTGGTCTGATTGTAGTGCATGGGAAATGGCAAAATGCCTTTCAATGATAGAGAAGGAAGATTTGAAAGAGAATGTTAAAAAATCAAAGTTTATCTCTCTTTCAATTGATGTAGTGAAAAGCAATCGACAACACCTTTGCATGGGTATGTATCCACGTCTATACTTTAGAAAATCATAAAAGGACACCTCATCTATTGGGAGTTATGAAAATGGTTGAAAACTATAATGTTGAAAACCTACATAAAATAGTTGTTTCTCATTTGAAATATATTGTTGGAATGACTGATTATGAAATTGCCACGAAATAGTATGCATTAGAGTAGATGGTGCATTAGTCATGCAGGGTCACAAAATAGGGTTGTGTGTTAGACTACAAACAATAGTGGCCCCTTATATTCTAACAATTCATTTTATGGCTCACATAATGAATTTAGCGTATAAAATGGTAAGCAACTATGAAAATGTTGCTAAAGTAGAAGACCTTATAAGATAACTTCATGCCTATATTGCAAGCACCCCAAAGTGATTTCTTGAGTTCAGAAACTTGCAATTGGAATTACAGATGGAAAAAAATTATGAAGGATGTTGAGACGAGATGGATTTCTTTGTATGAACATGCATGCAAAGTTCATGAGGAGTATCCTTCGTTGGTTGGTTTCATGCACAAATATTGTCATGAAGTTGACAGGGAGAGGGACTTGTTGTTCCGTTTAACTAATTTAGAGACATTGCTTACATTGGTTCGTATTCTTCCAATGTTGCAAGAGATCAATACCACGATGAAGCATGCATGCACATGGGAGATTAATATATATTGTGGATTTTATACATATGAGAAAAATGGTATGTCAAAGTCTTGATATCTTGTATTGTTCTGAGATATTTTTGAGAATTAGAAAGATTTAGTAGATCTTAAGAATCCCAATAACTATTTGACATTTAATATCCACAATCACCTTTGCATCAATGTTAATGGGAGGGACATACCAATGCACATTTTTAAAAACATCAAGATATTACAGGATCAGAAAGAGAAGATGTTCCTATGACACGTAATCTCTTTGATTCTATTACAGTTGAAACAAGAATAAAGCTTAAAAAAAACTCAGAATCCTTATCATCAGAAATTAGAGAATGTTTCTCCAAAGATAAAATTCTTGAAGCAATGGGTGTGATGAATCCTAATTTTTGGAATACTGAAGGTGCTCGTGCAGACTTTGTAAGAAAGCATTTCCATAAATCCATGGGTACAATAATGAAATATTTCACAAAGACTTTAGAGATCAAGGGTATGGAAATCAAAGGTATATTGAATGTTGATTTATTAAAGTCTCAATCAAAAAAATTTGCAACAAAAATGAGGAGCCAATATATAAATTTAGATGAACCTTCCGAGAGTGGTGCTATTACAAGGCTCGGTGAGGAATCTATCAAAGTATTGTCTTACAAGAAGACATTAGTGAATATTTTAGATTATATGAGTTATGTTAAACAATTATTTTGGGTTATGTGGAGGACAAAACGGTTTTCAAAGGTGCTTTATCATATATAAAATCAAAACTAAGAAACAAGTTAGATAAAAATATGGAAAGTTGCATGAGGTGTTATGTTTCTCGCTACTCCATGGAAACCTTTCCTTTAGAAAAAACAATTGCACATTGGAATTCGCTTTCTAAAAAAAAGAGATGTAAATAATATAGCTAGAAGTACAACTATTCCCAACAATGAGACTAGAATTGGTGCGTCATCACACTCTATAGAAGAGAACATCGACTTTGAATAATTTATTGAGAATGAATTGTTTCAACTTTAAATAGGTATCTCCTTGACCTTACTTTTATTGTTTGTCGCCTTACATTTTAACTGTGGTTATTTATTTAATTTCATATTAAATCTATAGATGAAAATATTCACTGAGGAGGGCTTTTTATCATATTTTGTTTCAGCTCTTGTTATCATTAAAGATGTTACAGGTATATATATTTATATTTATTTAAATAAAATTATTTATAAAAAATTGCTTTATATAATTACTATGTTGGATTTGTCGAATACCAATTTCTGTTTTAAAAATTGTTTATTACGTGTATTTGTCGAATGCTAATTTGTAAGGCCTTCAGAGTTCAGATCTGCATATTCTTATACTTTTATACTCTTCCAAACTTCCAAACTTCTACTGTCCAGACATGTACAAGTTATCATTTGCATTTTCTTTAATCTTTTTGTTTCTTCCTTAATGCGCTCAATCATTATTTCATTTCTTTTGTGTTGAATTTTCTTGCAATCACCCATCAAATATCGTTTTTGTGTTGAATTTTCTTGAATCAAATATCTTCTAAAGCATGCTACGAAGGATGATTTCTCATTTTCCATCCATATGTTTTTTGTCACATGACCATCTAAAAGACAAGAGGTAGCTTAAACCATATCATATGACATTTCTTGAGTTTTTACAATTATGTTTAAATTATTCTTTGTATTTGCAAAATGCTTTGATAAAGTGTTTAAAATTTTTGGGATAAAATCACACATTCGAATTTTACAAGTAGAGAGAGGAATATCTTTCCATATTAAGATGTTTCTGTCATAACACATTCCAAATTTTATTAAAAAATTATCCATTATCATCATCCATGATCATACTTGAAGCTAAATCTACATCCACATACAATTCATCATCATCCATATCTATTTTAATGTCATCATCCACATCTAATGTCATCATATAATTGATTCATTACAAGTAGAGAGAAGAAGATTTTGAGAAGGTTTAAATGCAAAGAAAATCGATACTGAGTAATAATTTTATAAGTAGAGAAGAATATTTTAATGTATTAAGATATCTCTTTCTGAGACATTCCAAATTTTCTTAAAAAATTATCCATTATCATCATCCATGATCGTGCTTGAGCTAAATCTATGTCCACATAATTCATCATAATCCATATATATTTTAATGTCATCATCCAAATCTAATGTCATCATATCATTGATTCATTACAAGTAGAGAAAAGAAGATTTTGATAAGATTTAAATGTGTAGAAACGATCTGATTTTGAATTTTACAAGTAGAGAGAAGATGTCTCTGTCTTCTCCTAACACGCTCCTATTTTTCTTAAAACAATTATCCATTATTCATCCAATCCTAACACGCAATTCTCATCAATGATTTTCTTAAAACAATTATCCATTATCATCATCCATGATCATTCTTGAAGATAAATCTAACACACGTCCATTTTTTCACAATTCATCATCATCTATATCCATTATAATGTCATCATAACATTAAAAGTAGAGAGAAGAATATTTTGAGAAGGTTTAAGTGTCTCTGTTGTACCACATTCCAAATTTTCTTAAAACAATTATCCATTATCATCATCCAGATTCCATGATCGTGCTTGAAGTTAAATCTACGTCCACATATAATTCATCATAATCCATATCTATTCTAATGTCATCATCCACATCTAATGCAATCATCATTACAAGTAGAGAGAATATTCTGAGAAGGTTTAAATGTGAAGAAACCTGATACAAAGTTTGAATTTTACAAGTAGAGAGAAGAAGATTTAACTCTATTAGTATTAAGATGTCTTTGTCATACCACATTCCAAATTTTCTTAAAACAAATAATTAACCATTATCATAATGCCATCACATTCAAATCAAACATAAACACCATATACAATCTAGAAATTCTATATATAATATATAACAAGATATAAAAGTCCAGATTATAAAGTATTTCAAATTTTCAAACACACATTCAAGTTTCATAATTCAATAAATAAAGTATTTCAAATTTTCAGATTTAAAGTTTCAATTTTTCAACCTCAATCAAGAAATTTATCCCCGAGAAAAATTGGCATCTTCATGTACCCCTTTCCCAGTGGGCTTCCCCTCTGTACTCCTTTGCCCAATGGCTTCTCCTCTTGTACCTCTTTCCCCAATGGCTTGAATAATCTAAAAAATAATCATATATTCCACAACATTGTTTAGATTCTTTACGATTTTTTGTTCTTCATTTGTTGCATCTCCATGGGATAGCAAATTAGGATCTGTAGCTGCCTTAGTTTTAAATAAAATCTCAAGGTCAAAGTCATTCTCTTTAATTATCCATTTTAGTGTATTGTTTTTATTTGTTAACTAAAACAATATTTTCTTTCAAATTATTTGTTGCGGATAAGTTGTTATTCACGGTTTCCAAGTGAACTTGGAACACCTTTTCTTGACTCTTCAAATTTTCATATTTCAACTACACAAAAAAAAGTGAGCTCAATTAAACATATTACTAAAATAAGAAAATTTCAAATTAACAAAAATATTGTTTCAAAGTGATAATACTTACGACCGCTCTATCTCTCTCGGCATTTGCAATTGCCACCAAATCCTTGTCCTTAGACCATTTGTTAAAATATGCTTGGGCTTCAGCACTAATATTTTCTAATTTGTTTAATGCTTTATCTAAAATATCATCTTTATAATTTTTGTTATACGTGACAGTCCCACTTCTTGCTTGGGTAAGTAAGGCATCCATCTTCGTAGGTTGATTCTAGACTGCAACGTATAAACTATCCCTTTGCCAATAATTTTCAAAACGACTTATTATCTCATTGATTAGTAATTTTTCCCTTCTCTCCCATTCTATGAGTTGACTGATATGAGGTATAATAAACTCTTGGACATGGGATTGACAATCATAACCAATCAAGTTCTCTAAAGGAAATGGTAGCAATTGTTCACCATTTGTATCTGAAGAAGATGATGTCGTTGGAGAGGTATGGGGGATTTTGGTTGATCATCAACTACTACCTCTTTTTTTTTTTGGGTGGCCTGATCCTATTTGCAATAAATAAAATCAATATTCAAATATTGAAATTGAAAGTGAAATGTAAAGAAATTTGAATAAATTACATTGAAATAGAAGTATACCTACTAGCCTTGAATCATCTCAAGTGTATTGAAAAATCATGTTGGATGATTGTTATCAATGCCCAAGTAATCTTCATCTAAAGTTATATTATTTAAAAGCAGATCGTCCATTGCGCTAGGCAAGCCACCAGAGAGAGGGGGTTGGAATTTGAAATGAGGAGGCAATGTTTAGTGTCCACTTAGGGGCCAAAGGAATTGGCATGTGTTTACCAATGTTCTTTTTCCTAAACCTCTAGTTGGCATTTTGAATCGTAATGGTGGAGGAGGTGGCGGTGCCGTTGTTTGTACAGACGGCAAAGGACTGCAATGTACTGAAAATTCCAAGAAAAATCAACAAAATCATTACTAAATCATATGAAAAATTGTTAAACTATGTAAAAACTATGAAATTATATGAAAAACTATTCAAAACTTGTACTAAAGCAATAAAATCATACCTTGTTGTTGAGGGGTAACCTATCAGCGGTACTTGAGGTGGCCATGTTGGAGTAGTAATTGGTTGTGTTTGAGTTGTGTGTGGTTGGGATTGCTGAGTAGGGTGTTGAGAAGAGACAATTACATGTGATTGAACTGAGTGAGTTGGCGAAGATGGTTGAGAAGCACGCATATTGTCCAAAGTCCTGTAAGTGCAACAACAGTTGATTGCATGTCAATTCAATATGGTAAATGGTAAATTGTGAATAGAAAATGGTAAATTATAAATAGAAAATGTTAATTTGTAAATAGTAAATGTTAGGGTATTACATCTTTGGCGTTTAACTAATGCAAACACTTGGCGTTTCGGAAATGAGTGAACTTCCATTTTAGATTGCAAATTTGTTGACGCCTCAACGTGTTGTTGGCCTCTTCCTCTTGATGTTGCTTTTTTTCACAGAAGGGCCTCCAAAAATATTCTCTGCAAACAGTCAATATTTAATCAGATTCTAGAAGAACATAATGTTAGTACTACATAAAGATTCAATAGAAGTACATAATCAAGACAATAACCATACTAAAGTCTAATGTCAAAATATAAACTATATACATGTTGTTCTTGAAATGGAATTGACAAATTATTCATTGTCTCATATGCATGCAAGTAGGAATTGGTTTGTCTTTTAAATTAAAAAGAGCCTCGTAATAAAGGCCAAGGAGATAGTTTGTGGAGTGAATAATTGGTTTTTCCAAAAGCAATGCATTTGTAATGTCAGTTTTTATTTTATTAGATAAAAAGGTGCACCAATCAAATTTTAGCTTTCCGATAGTTGTAAGAATGTATGCAATAGCCCAGTTTGGTATATCCGTTTTCGACCTCTACAAAACAATTCTAGCTTGAAAGAAAGAAATCATGGCAAAGAAAGTGGTGTGCAATTCCTTGCGTATCCACACCTCGTCTTGATTTATTGATGTGAGCTATAAAAAGTCATTGGAATTAATATCAATTTGAATTGTATCAAAATAAAAAATTGAAAATATCAAATGAAAATTGAAAACAGATTACACGTACAATCAACATGGAAACCGAAAGTAGATTCGAGGTACTTCTTATCATTTTCAATGAGGGTTGCTTTCATTGTTACTATGGGGGAATTTTTATATGGAAGGCCTGTCAACCGATGGATATCAATTGGATCAACACTGAATTGAAACATACGATTGTCATCCATAATAACATAAAATTACCATCCTCTATATTATACAAGGAGAGAAGGTAATTTAGAATGTCATGATCAATCTCGAACTGGGGCATCTTAACGAGCCCATAAAAATCACATGCATCTAACAAATCCTTGTATTTTGTATTCATTTGTAAAACTGTCTTGAATGTGGGGCACAACAAGTTCTTGTATTGTATCTTGCCCTTGGATAGGGCTTGTGGGTTGATTGGATTTTCTATTTGATCTTGGTCTTGAGCTTGGGTTGCACTTGTAGTTGCCATTATACTTGAGCTTGATTGGAGAAGCTTGATTGTACTTGTGCTTGACTGGAGTAGCTTGATTATACCTGAGCTTGATTCCTGTAGCTATAAGTGCTAGGAGAATGAAGAAAATTTGGGATCCGGGAAGTGTAAACGTGAAAATGAGGGGCGGTAGGGTATTTATAGGAAAAAATTAGGGTTTCTCAAGCCTTGGCCACACAACAACAAGACCTGTTGTCACGCATTAGCGAATCTTGTTGATGCATAACAACAAGTTTTGTTGTCATGCATCAACAAGCTTCACCGACGCATGACAACATGGTCTCATTTGTCGTATGTCGGTGAAGTTTGTTGACGCATGACAACAAGTTTTGTTGTTGCACTTCAACAAGCTTCACTAACGCATGAAAAAAGGGTCTCATTGTCGCGTGTCGGGAAGTTTGTTGACGCGTGTGACAAGTAACACTTGTTGCCACATGTCAACAAACTTTCGACGCTGCGCGTGAAAAGAGCACTTTACGTCATGCAGCGTTAAGTTTTTGACGTGCGACAATAAGTGTTATTATCGCGTGTCAATCAACTTTGTTGACGCGGCGTCAAAAGACTTGATGTCGCACGTCAAAGCAAATTTTGTTGATGCGTGATAGTAACACTTGTTGTTGCATGTTAACTATGCATCAAAATGGCCAATATTCTTTTCTGCATCTGCGAAAAAAATTCCCTCAAGATGCTCACTCTCACATAAATAATAGCAGGCAAAAATTTTGTTCTCAAAAATTGGAAATTTGTCTTTACGCAAAATTGGTTCCAGGAAAATTTGTCGAGGATTTTCCACCTCCATTTTACTAAAGGATTCTTAAAATAAACCCTAGTGATGATGTAGTATGCCCCTGTTGTGCATGTGGGTGGTGCAATAGGGCCTACAAAATTAATGACCCACTTTTCAAATGGTTATGCACTCGCAATAGACCTTAGTGGCATCTCATCTATATTCCGAGCTTTCCAATTATCTAATAGTTATCACATTCTTTGACAAAAGCTTTATTGTCCTTATATAATGTCTCCCACCATAGACTAGCTTAAAGGATCTTACATGCAGTCACATCTCTGCATAGTGTCATATTGTTATGCCTCCATGAGCTTCCTCCATGATGGCTTCGTGCTCATGATCCATAACACATCTATCGCAAGACATCATCTCAACCAATCTTATACAGATCTCCTTCAATAATTTGATATGGTGTGACTGAATAATACGATACTTCTTTTCCAAGGTCTTTATTCCTTCTAGCGTAAGTCGAGTGTGTAAAAATACTGCAATATCTTCCAAATCAGCTAGCGCATGGTTCAATCTAAATAATTGTACATTAGGCATTGTATCTTGATGCTCTGCGCATCCTCTCCAAAGTTGATCCTTGACACTATAAATTCAAACTCTTGAAAAAGAAGTATCCAACGGTAGATGCACCCTTACAAAACTTGTTTTTGACCAAGTACTTCAATGTCATATGTGTAAAAGATAAACGGTGTATCTAGTAAGTAATCTCGAGAACTTATAGGGTGCATAGATCATGGATAACTCCTCACATTATGTAGTTATATAGTTTTACTTAGTTGGTGTCAACTTCCTACTTGTAAATCATATGGGATGATCCTCATTACTCTCACTGGTTACGCGAGACTATACCAATTATCATACCAGAGGCATCAACATGTACATGGAAAGTATTTTTCCATGAAGGGAAACACAACATAGGTGAGGTTGTAAAATTCTCCTTCAAGGTCTCAAATGTTTGTTATTGTGTGTCACTCTAATAAAACTTTCCTTTGGCCTTGAGTAAGTCCTCAAGGCTTGACTATCTTGGCATAAATGATTAACTAAAATATGGTTTTGGAATCTATATTCTAAGTTAATCTAAATAGCAACAATCTTGAAATAGCTAATATAAAATGAAATACATATGCTAAATATTTTATTTTGATATTTGAATGAAGTAAAACAAATGAAATAGAATGGATAAGGTACTAACTTGATTTTAACTTACCCCACCTTTGTGTGCGGATGGACAATATGATGTGCGAGGACAGAGGCAATGAATGATGGTGCTACCAGAAATTGCAGCAAGTGAAGATATATCTGTCCTGGGGCACTTGGGAGAGGACTTGGCCACTGTGGATGCCTTGGTCTGTAATCTGGGTGCTCTAGTCTGCAGAGAAAATCTTAGGTTACGAATCCAAAATGTCGAGAAAGTATTCACAATATCTTCGTCTTGGTCACTATGTTATCACAATACCTTCGTGTATGTCATTGTAGTTATGTGATGAAGACTTACCTATAAAACCCCATACAAAGCATCAACTCCCTAAAAAAATAAAGATGCATATGAAGGGGTCGAAATGACCTTAGCTACCACAATGGTGGACTTACAACTAAGCGTTGCACTACATTCCAAACCCAATGTAGTTTTGTGTGTTTGTGTGTGCAATTATGTTCCTAGGGTGCCCTAGCGCCAATGACGTAGAAGTAGGGGCAATAACTAGATGTAAAGATGAAAATGTGGATGGAATAGAATGAATACAATCTTTTCCCCCTATGCTTATGTGATGTAGATGTGGAAGATGCCAAAATTTAGTCCCTTGCCTTGGTAGATAACTAGCCTTTGATAGATGATAGTTCGTCCATAATGTAGTGAGTATATTATGTTTATATAGGGATCTCTTGTTCAAATTTTGACACTAATGACCCGACATGCCAACTAGTACTTAGGGAACAAACGAGAAAATGACAAAGACCAACCTCGAATAGATAAATTAGACCCAAGTGTTACGGGGACTAGTACACCTAAAATAATAGATTGGGGCACCCATGGGCACCCCAAAGCACTATTATAGGCACCACGATCGAGGACTAGAGATGATAATTAAGTAAACTACAACACTTAAGACTCCTAAGAAACGTCCAAAGCGTATAAAAACTAACGACGTATTGTACTAGAAAAATGATAATGATGACCGATTAAGCGATGAAAGGAATACGGGATGGGTCATTAGTGAATACTTGTATTACGTGAGATCCATTTATAAAATAACATATTTGGGGTATAAATTTAATAGTAAGTGTGTGATTTTATGACTACATTTTCCCCACTTTATGTTGGTGAGTAGAATGCTCGGTAACATAAAGTAGATAGAGATGTGTACTTGATAAAAGTCAGAGAAGCCCATGTTGTAGTAGAACACGCAGATGTGTAGTAAAATCATGTTGAAACAACCATGCAGCATGTTGAGCACTCGATCAGCGTGTTGATCCATGTAACTAGAGAAAAAAGTGTAAATTTTGAGATGAAGTGCACTAAATGGAAGTGGTGATTAGGATGTATGATTATTTTTAATGCATATGATGACGATGAGATGGGTTGGGAGTGATCCGTTCCCAACATGAATGTTTTTATACAAATGAGTAACCGAAGGATTTAGGCGTCCTGCCGCTAGAGGAAGAGTGTAGGGAGAAAAGTAGGTTATTCTCCAATATTTAACTACATCCTCAAGATCTAGTTATTGCAGACGGACTCAAATCAATTTTTGTGGTTTTTGGATCCAAATAATTTTGATCAAACATTTGACCCATAAAGGAGTGATATAGGGAAGTAAATCTTGCCCCCACTCCATAGGTGTCATTGTAATGTGATAGCTTCCAAGTTGGGTCATCGGAAGGAAATGTGTAATGTATGAAGACTTCCATGTTAGGTCATCTGGAAAAAAAAAACGTAGAATGTGAGAGAGGGCTTCAAGTTAAGTCATCTAGGAGGCCATGCATAATTCCCAAGTTAGGTCATTAGGGAAGCCAATTATGTTGAACTTGTATTGATTGAATAATCTTGATTTGTTAGAATGTTAATTGATTGATTGATTGGTTGATTGTTTAATTGGTTACTCGTGGAGAGATTTTATGCAAGTTGCCCCCAAAATATTTTTAAAATCGATAGAAGATCATGAATAATCACATGGAAATATTTTTAATTACTTTTTGCCCCCAATTTATGTCATTACGAGGAAGTGATGAAGTGTCACATAGAAACATTGTATGTTTGTTGCCCCCAAATTAGGTCGTTAGGGGTAATTGGTGGTGAAATGTCACACAGTGAATTATTAAATGTTTGAAAATGGTGAATTGATAATGTTAACTAATCATGTGTAATATAAGGGGAATTATAGGATGACCCCAATGATATGCCCCCTTTCAGCAAAAGGGGAAGTGATTAAAAGCACAAACGTTAAGCTGAAAATAAGAATGAAATAGATAGAAGGTGGTAAAAATTACAAAAATGTGTATAAATTAAATGGAATAAAATGTCAATAAAAATGCACAAAAGGTGTTTAGTATGGTGGTAGGCATAATTCTAAAAAGAATGATGTAAATTGGAGTTGAAACGCTCAAGAAATGATGAAAATGGTGTAGTGTATATTAATTGCGAAAATAAGCGTGAAATAACTACTATAGTAAAGTAGGTGATGGAAAAAGTAACTATAAATACAAATGTGAAAAAGTGTTTAGTTACTTCATTTGTTATTTTATGCAATTGTGAGAGTGTGAACGAGTTGAGTGAAAATTCCACAATTGAGAGCAACGCGTCCTATCCAGTTTGAGAGGGTGGTGACCATCGTAGATTCACGTATGATTGCGGTGTAAACACCAATTTTTGGTATAGTGCCCCTCCGTCATCTCACATTCATTCAAATCTCACTCTCACTTTTCTTTTCTTAAATTTAAATAAATCTCATCCATCTACTCACCTTATTTAATTAATTATCAAATGGGCTCCATGTGGACCCATTTGATAATTAGAATTTTGGCATTATCTCCCATGTCTCAATTTTATTCAATTTATGGGTAATAATATACCCATCCGACACTCCACTCTTAATTTCAAATGGAATCTATTATCTCACCTACCATGTCAATCATGCTCCCCACTCCATCTAATAAGTCAAACCATGGGCCCCACGTGATCACATCATGTCTCTTAACCCGGGTCAATTTATCAAATCCCGGTTACTCGTTAACCCCAATCTAACCTCACCTCCAAGTTATAAATATGGGTTTTCCCCCCTCTTTCAAAAATAACTGGAAGGAGAGAAAGGACTGGACTTGGACCCAAAAAGGAGAAGAGAAGAAAGAGCTTAATTAAGTTATGTAAGTTTGAGGGAGAAATCTTTGCCATTGTTCGTCATCTTTCCATCCTGATGCCCAGTTCATCTCCATATCCGAGCATAAGCTAAGTCTCCTCGTCATTTCAGTTACTTGTCATTTTGTATTTCATTATTTCTGTATGATATCTATTGTTCATCGTTTATTGCTATCTTTCTAGACACAAGGGTTGACATCCTCCAAGGGAGTTAACATCCTCTTGGAACCGGGATTATCTGGGCAAACACCGCATATTTTTATCTAATCACATCTATTTCAGTTTTACAGATCTATCTTCTTTGTATCACACATTTATCTTCTCTTCGCCCATAGGTCCACATCTGAATCTGAGGTCCTAAGCCCTCCATCATTCGAATTTGTTGGTGGCTTCCAGTATCGGCTTTCACCCGTGTGAGAACGAGGTTTCTTATACAACATGTGAACTTGGTAAGTGCCTTGATTTTCACAAAATGTATGGTGTAGCAATCATTTTTATTGATTTTTGAAAATTTGAGATTGTTGATTTTCTCAGTGTTTGAGACCTAGACAAGAGCAGTAAGGGCATTAGTGACCCTTGGGATAGGAGCCAAGAAATGGGTGCCAGTGTCTTGCTCCAGGTACCCTGATCCTGCATTTGGGCACCACAGTGAGAATGTGTGCATCAGATGGATAATGGGAAAAACTTGTTTTTAGTATGATAAATGAGCATATGTGGTTTCGTAATGTGTTCTAACGCTGAATTTTTGTCATTTTGTGGTGTGTAGAGGTATATCTACTCGAGGGAGTTACTGTGGTGGGTGACATATGAGTACGTTGTTGGAATTGGGTCTATCGGATGATGATTGGGATGTGATGGATTGTGTCAACATGTGGTACATAGCATTGGATGGGAGATGTACCCCATAATATGCCCATGTTGACTGTACTATGTGAGAGACGGAGCATAGATACCTGCACATTTTGGTTACCTACGGGGGAGATGATTGTTACCTTGGAGGACATATATTGCATTCTGCGACTACCGGTTGTAGGGGAGAGAGTGTGGGTTATTCCAGTGGAGGTTATGGAGTGACAAATGTGAGCCGCGAGATGGTATTTTTGGGGACTCGAGTACCTCCCGAGGCCCATATTAGGCTATATGTTATATTGTAGTCTTAGGTTCCATGTTTGCGGAAGCTTATAGTAGTTATGATTGCATCATGTAAAGCCGTGGAGGGAGGAAGTGTAGGCATATTATATAAAATTAATGAAATATGCCAACGGATAGAGGAGGAGGGTACTAGATATGCATGGGCATGGTATGTGTTGGCCCACCTCTACAAAGACCTTTAATGATTTATGCCGAGGATCATGGTGGAAGGATATGAGCCACCATGTTATTGCAGAATGGGCATATGAGCACATAGCCATATTGAGACCGGATGGAGGCCTATGAGGAAAGTGGGCTCGGCCCAGAGATATATGCACAACGGTGGGTTGATATTCATGTTAAAAAGATGGAAACATATACCTATAGGGCATTAATAGATAGAATAGGGCTCGAGGAATTCATACAAAGACCATATCGTGACTATGGGGATGGCCCGAGGATGTTATAGAGTTTCATTTTATTCAAGAACTGTGTGGCTAGAGGACCGCTTTCTAAGTGTGGTAGAGATTTTTTAGGTAGAGAGAGTGTCACGTCAGTTTGGAATGGCTAAGGATGTACCCCGATCCATATATATGGTTGCAAGCTATCATAACACCTAACAAGGATGGAGCTATGCTAAAGCCCATAGCAGCAGCTAGTACCATCGTGGCTGGGCTAGATGAGGTAGATCTTGTTGATGAAGATGATACAGCCGCACTAAGGAGTACCATATATGGTGGGAAACTCATCAGTGGGTATTGTTGTACCCATTGTTTGTAGGTCTCGATGGAGCTCCCACCGGAGGATGAGGAGATGGGGGCACATGCTCTTGATCCTATAGCAGTGGCCATAGTGAGTGTAATTATTTGTAGATGTGTATTATGTATTTCGTGCTTTTCTAATATGGTTTTGTATGTTTTCCTAATGCGTTGTAATTTATGTATGTAGGTGATGGGTATTGGTTGTTGATCATGGACACATCCATCCGCACATTGACATGGAATGTGTTGGTGATGTGCTTGGTGGTGGTATACATCGGTGTGTGGATGATATCACGGGTGAATATGCCCATTTATTTGAGTCGGTGGCCATAGCGGTGGTAACATGTATTGTGTTACTAAGTGAGAGGGATGAGGCATGTGAGGAGACTCGGTGAGCGTAAGAGGCTATTGGTGGTGGTCCCTTAGTGCAAGATGTGTTTGCGTGATATGTGGATATGTGACATCGGTGTTCCAAGCAGGCTACGGAGATTACCTTCTAAGGAGGCAAGTCGAGAGATATCGAGGGTTGTGAACAACGGCGTCGCGTTGGTGGAGAGGCATCTAGTTCTAGAATCTAGTTGTAGAGATCTCATAGTACCCAAGAGTAATAATGATGATGAGGTCTGATTTGTAGTATTTATATAATAATGTCGGGCATTTCCCCAAATGATGAGACAATTTGGTGATGATGATTGTACTCACTATATATGTATGGAAACATTTTTTTTGATATATGATAAACCTATGTTGTAGTGTTTTGATGTTGCGATGTGATTGATGATGTATGATTCTATGGTTATTGTCCTAGTATATGTAATGTGTTGTGTATTGTTTGTGTTTGATTAATGTAGATTTGTATTATAATATTAGTAGTGGTAGACAAAATGTGTATGGTGAATGATGATAATATATAACAAATGTAATGTGATGGATGAAATGTTTATTGAATGAAACATGTAGCACGTAGATAATGTAATGATGAAAGTATAATAAAATGTAAAAAATGGATGATGTATAATATCTAAAGAGAGCAATGTGTTATGTTAAATGATAATTGGATGTGATCGTAAAATGTTAGAATGATGAAAGTAGGAGGGAGAAGATCGGTGATGTCCCCTAGCATGTAGATGAATAGGATCATTTAGTGAAGATGCCTCAGCAGTCAAGGATGAGTCATGTAAGAAAGAGTGTGCCATTGGGAAATGATTGAGTGAGTTAGATGAAACGATGGAGTGCATTATTAAAGGTTCTTAGAAAAATCCCTCAATAATCACGTAAAAACTAGAAGAACACAAGTGTGTCATCGGGGGTAAGGTGATAACAATCACCTACCAAAGACCAAGGTGGTGTGAAGCGGTGGAAGCATGTGGGATGGATGCAACATGAGTGTATGAACCAAACTGAATGTCATATGGAGAAAAAATGGGATATGTAAAGGGTTGTGGGAATCTATGTGACGTAGTAGAGTGAAGTGGTGGGTGGTGAGAAAGAAATGGATGTAATTCATGTGATGGTGGAGCGGTGGATGAGGTGGAGAATGCACATGTGATGGAAATGAGTGACCTATAAATTGAGTACCTAATGAAGAAGACTCAAGTGGAGTAGGCCTTCGCTGATGTGGTAGAGGAGATATAGACCTCTTATGAGATCTAAAGGAGATAATACCCATATCCTCTAAGTGTTGTAATCTATTATGAAGGGTAAGACAATCATTGTCCCTATGGCCATTTATGCGATGGTAATTATAATAAGGTTGGTCACACTAACGTTGTAATCGGTGTTGTGGATGATGTTGGTTGGAGGGTAGGTGAATTAATCACTCATTAAGTAACACATGCAACACATCATGTGGTCAAGCATGAGGAGAGAAATATAAAGTTTCTCATGACCTAGGTGGAGTGGTGGGAGAAGTAGCTTCTCATGGAGCCACAAAAGTATGCTTTTTGTGGTAGAGTGGGTCGATCTTGGTTGATTTATATGTGAGGCAAAGGTGGAGCTTTCTTTAGATGTTCGAATGAAGGCATGGGTGGAATAATAGATGAAGTAATGGACTAAGAATTATGTGTATGCTCTATGGCATGTGATGATAGAAGATATTTTTGAGGTCAATAACTTTATAACATAGGAGAATGAATGACTCACATATATCATATTGTAATATTTGCTTGAGTGGAGGAATTAGGCCACAACAAAAAATAAATTACTTTTCTAAGTCAATAGGTTGGAAGATGAGCTGATGTATGCATGCATTGAATCGTAAGATATAATCCTTGATAGGTTCAAAGGAGCCCTGATGTAAAGTAGGTATGTGATCATAAGTGACTTTAGGGCCATTGTTGAGGATGAAACGACAAAGGAAAACATCCTCCATGTCATAGAAAGTACTAATGGACCCAAAGGGGAGATGAGTGTACCATTGTAATGCGTCATCAATAAGACTATATCGAAAGGCCTTAAGTAACAATCTATCATTGGAATAAGAGGCCATAAGCGAGTGGTAATGTAGAAGATGAGCATGAGGGTCACCTAATACCATCAAAACATGTGAAAGTAGGCATGAAAAAATCTTGAGGAAATGCAGAATTATGAATCTTTTTAGGGACCGGATTACCATGTAATGAATTATTGTCAATGGTCACATAATAGGCTCTACTTTCTAAAGTGAGGGAGTGAACTTGAGATTGGATCTGACCTATAGTGTGCATGAGAGAGATAATGTCGTGTGAAGGAATGGTGGAAGACGGAAAAAAATTATTAAGAGGTCGTAGCTTGCCATTATGAGTAATCATGGGAATATCAAGACGTCACAAAGGAAATTTTGATGTTAATGGCACACTAGGAGTGGGTGCCAAGGTAGCTATATTAGGTTACATAGATGAAGTATCCATAGCTATGGCGGGACTAACATCAGAAACAACCTTAATAGATGAGTTGACCGATGGAGACACATCTATAGGAAAGGATAGACTAAGAGTTGTAGATGGTGTAATAATAGGAGAAGAATAAGTGACATATGGCAGTGAATCATGCACATTAGTAGTTGAAATGTCAGGAGAAGGTAGAAATGGAGCAAGAGAGTCACATTCAACAATGTAGAAAGAAGGAGAACCATGACTATCCTCTACCTCACTCGTATCGGATAGAGCCTCATTAGTGATAACATTGTTAAGGAGGATATTAATAGGATCGTCAAAAAAATATGAAGGAACATGCAAACTATTAGGATATGTAGTAGGAGAAGCAATGTTAGAAATGGTAGAGTTGTGAGAAGGATCTATATCGGTGGCCAAAGTAATAGAAAAATCATTATGGAATTGTGAATGATTGTCAAGTCTTATCAAGTAATCAATAAGAGAATCATTTAATGTTTCTTACGAAATATCATAAGGAGGATCACAATTGAACGTATGGCATGGTATACAATGAGTAAATGCGATGGGATCCTCAACAATAATAATGCCTATAGGAGAATCTACAAAGATAGTAAGTACATATTGTTGGCCATTTAAGCTTCGTTGTTGAATATGATCGGGTGCAAAGCAAGTGAAACACTATATAGAGCTTTGAGCTCAGCTATAGCAACCTCATCATAATAGGTCAATGCTAAAGTGATACATGATGGGAAAAGAAGATAAACTATATTTTATCCATTAGGGTTTGATTGGATCCTAGGAAAACTATTCAAAAAGATGAGTTCACCAAAATGATTAACTAGAACATGGTTTTGGAATCTATATTCTAAGCTAATCGAAATAGCAACAATCTTTGGAAATAACTAACATTAAATGAAATACATATGATAAATATTTTGTTTTGATATTTGAATGAAGTAAAACAAATGAAATAGACTAGATAAGGTACTAAATTGATTTTAACGTACCTCGTTATGTGCGGAGACTAGACAGGATGATGTGCGAGAGAGGGAAGTGAATGATGGTGCTACCCAAGAAATTGAAAGCAAGTGAATATCTTTGTATACTAGGGCACACGGGAGAGGACTAGTGCAGAGTGCCTGTAATATGGGCACTCAGTCCGTAGAAAATCTTAGGATCTTAATCGAAACTATCACAAAGTCTTCACAATATCTTCTTCTTTATCACTTTGTTGTCCCAATATCTTCATGTATGTCATTGTAGTTATGTGATGAAGACTTATCTACAAAACTCCATACAAAGCATCAACTCCCTAAAAAATAAAGATGCATATGAAGGGGGTCGATTGACCTTATCTTCCACAATGGTTGACTTACGACTAAGCGTTGCACTCCATTCTAGACCCAATGTAGTTCTATGTGCTTATGTGTGCAATTATGTTTGTAGGGTGCCTTAACACCAATGACGCGAAGTATGGGAAATAACTAGATGTAAAGATGCAAATGGTGAATGGAATATAATGAATAGAACCCTTTCGCTCTATGCTTGTGTGATGCCGATGTAGAAGATGACCAAATGTGGTCCCTTTCCTTGGTATATAACTAACCTTTGATATATGATAGTACGCCCATAACGTAGTGAGTATGATAGGCTTATATAGGGATCTCTTGTTCAAATTTTAAAACTAATGACCCGACATTCCGACTAGTACCTATGGGAATGAATGGGAAAATGACAAATACTGACCTCAAATAGATAAATTAGACCCAAGTGTTACGGGGACCAGGGCACCTAAAATCATGGACCGGGGTGCCCATGGGTGCCCCAGCACTACCCTAGGTGCCCCGCCAAGGACTATAGATGAAAATTAAGAAAATTATGACACCTAATACTCCCTAAGATATGAACAAAAGCGTATAAATAACTAACGATTGTACGGACAAACGACAATGATGACCAACTAAGCGGCGACAAGACTAGGGGATGAGTCATTAGTGAATAATTTTATTACTTGAGATCTATATATAAAATAAAAAAATTGGGGGTATAAATGTAATAGTAAGTGCATGATTTTGTGACTACTGATAACACTTAATGAACTTTCAATAGGAATCTTGGTGTACCCAAGAATTTGTGCACTCAACTCGGGTTTATAGGTTCTTTATGTTGACATGTTGTGATTTAGGTGTTTTCATTGATGAAAAACCCCATTAATGAAAAAATTGATGATGGATTGGATTCATATGATGCTCAAAGTGATGATGACATATATATTATGGTATGTTCTTGGTTGCATATGTTGATCCAGAGAGGGTTGCTTGTTTTTGCAAGCCTAATATGGTGACCTAGCTAGCCTAAGTGATGGTGCATGGTAGTTAGAGATTCTTAGTATCTTAAGGGGCATGTTGGAAGCATGGATATCATGATTGGGAGGTTTAAACACTCACATGAGCTTCAGGGTGTATATACAGGTGGATGATCAAATTTCAAGTGCTCATTTGGACCGGTATGGGTCTTTAGGAGGTATGAGATTGAATTATGAAGCTATATGAGCTCATGGATGCATGTTGGTATTTTTTTCATGTTGTAACAGGTATTTTAGGACCTTTTGGAGAGTTTTTTGCGATGATTTATGAGGTTTTTTCAGTGACCCTAGCCTAGATAGTGCAAAACCCTAAGGGATAGTTATGAAAATGAGATGGGATGGATATATGGAGAGATATTTGTGATATGCTAATGATTGGAGATGTTATTAGGATGAGTCATGATGATGTGAGAAAAAATTCAGGTTTTCATGATGTGAATTTTGTAATTTATGTCAATTTTGGTGAAATAGGGTCAACAAGAAGGTCATTTCCAGCTTTAATTACAACTTCTGATGCTCACATTGAATTGTGTGATTTGAATGGGACCTTATGTATTTTATGTATGTTTCTAAATTTATTATATAAGGTTTCAAAAAAATAATGAGGTCATTTCATCGTCAGGTTCATATGAACGAATGTTAAGAAGGTAAGCAACTTCATATGTGCTTAAAACACTAGCTCGAAGCGATAGGAGAGAAATTGATCCTAAGTGGCCAGAATTTATTTCTAGTGTATGGATGATGATTGGATTAAGTAGATGAATCCTCAATTTTACATAAAGGTATGGTAGAGCTCATGGTGATGAGTGGACCCGATCAAACAGTCGAGAATCGAAGAAGTTCAGTTTGGGACAAGGTTGTCCAAAGGAGTTGCAAACTCAATGATCATTGTGGTGATTATGTGATTTTTATTTATTTAAATGGTTTTTTTAGGTAATTTTTATGTATTTGAATTGTCAAGCATGCTTCATTTGTGTTGGTGGTCAAAAGGCAATTTTTAGGGCAATTTCGGATAATTTGCATATATGAGCTTGGTTGAAGGCCTTCTAATTGGATTTGTAACTATTTCCAATATGTTCTAGATAGATCATTCAAATATATTTCCAATGGTATGATTTTATTCTCATGATGAGTTATTTGATGTGATTTTCAAGTGAGGTTGTGGAGATGAGGTTTCTTGGTTTTCGGGACATGACTATTTTTCTTTGAAAGATTGAGTTGTTTGGAGCATTAAATGGACGAGTTGATGTTTTATATCATCTGTAAAGTGAATAGGGGTACATTTTTCATCTATTTAATGCATTTATATCTCTTTAAAGTATAAGAAAGGGTGCAAACTAGTTGAGTGTACACAACTTGAGTTTTTGGGCAACCTGTTTTGGTGAAGATAAAAGTTGTGGTTTGAGTATATGGATGTTTCATGATGTATAAACTTCTTATAAGTGTTCTATAGGCTATGGTAATTCCATTTAGTGGTCACATTACATATTTTATGTGTTCTTTGGATGTCTTGAGGCCTAAAGGTGAAATCGGGTTGTTGAAATGAATGTTTTGAAAAGAAAATGAGCCAATGGGCCCATTAAATGAAATAATACGATTGGTTAAATTAAAAGTGTGACCATGATTTATGTTTAAATATTATATTACACATGTGTGGTTATTTTTAGAGCTTAACTAAAAATATTTTTGGTGTTAGAGGATTTTTCTCATCCTAGTGATGGGGTTTTGAGGATTTTTCGTGCAAGTTGGATGGTTTTAGGTAAGGTCGACCCGGATGGGTCAAATGTGAAAGTTTTAGTGATTTATATAGGAATTTTTAATATATTATGGTCTAAATAAAGGATGAAATTGACCTATTTTGAATTTTAATCAAGGAGAGCTTATAAAAGTGATGTTTTGGGTGCAAAGTTGCACTAGTTGAGTGAGTGTGAAAAGTGTGACCTAGGTGTGAGATTTTTGTAGGTGTAAAGGCATGATTGGAGAGATGATAAAGTTTTTACAAGTTTGAGGATGGAATAAAGTGTGTTTTCAAGGGTTTGAAGCTTTGAGAAGTGAAGAAGGTGCAAGTTTATGTAAGGTTGAAGACCTAAGGTTTGAATAAGGGTTTAAAGGAGTGTGAGCTGAATTTTTATCTCCATCTGTTATGGAAAAAAATACATCAGATATATTCATCATTAGGTGGTTTAGTCAGTTCTTTATTATCTTGTAGGGTTTTAGCCTCCTTGTGGAGTTGGTGCTTCACAAAATTAGGGGTTGGTGCTCCTTGTAGGGTTGGTGTTCTACTAAACTAGGGGTTGGTGCTCCTTGTGGGGTTGGTGCCTCACTAAATTTTAAACATATCAATATAAATATTTTTTTTCAGTTGGTTTTCTTCCCCATGAGGTTTTCCCACTTATATATTTTGTTATGGTGTTGATTTCCTTGTTCATGGTTGATTGCATGTATGGTATTTGATATTGTGCACACATTAATGGTTGGATAAGTGGTTTGTGATTTAAGTAAGTAATCTAAAATTGAATTAATTTTGTAAGGACTGATTCACCCCCCCCTCAGTCCATTGTGCTTCTAACAATTGGTATCATAGTAGGTATTTTTGGAGAAGTTTGATCACTTGAAAGGAGATCCTTTGAAGCAAAAAAATGGCAAGCCAGTAGAGTGGGTTCTCAACTAACAAGGAACCATTATTTTATGGTGTGAACTATGCTTTTTCAATATTGAGGATGAAGACTCATATTATTTCTCTAGGGTTTAATATTTGGGAAACTATTGAGAATGGTTATACTCCTCATGCCACTACACCTACTCTGTTGTAGAAAAGATGGAATGTAGTGACAATTCAAAAGCTTATAATGTCATCTTATAAACCAAGGCTAGTAATTTATGCACTCGGTATGGAGGAGAAAAATGTTATAATGCTCATTTTGATGCTTTAACAAATGGTTCAATGCATAAAAAGACTTTGAAATCTTTTTATAGATCATAGAACTTGAACAAGGTTGAGATATGAAGTTTTTACCTTCTTGGTGCATTTAAGTACAATGTTTGATGTTGAATGTCCAGTTATAGGCTTGTAGGTCTTCTATTTGTGAGTTCTAAGATTTGTTTGTGCTTGTTCTTGTTTGATAATTTCCTAATGGAAGGTAAGTGGTCTACATACTCTATATCATGAAAATTATAGATTACAATAAAGGAAATGTTATTAGATTGAGAACACAAGTGAACTTAGAGATCGAAAATGGGCCTTTACACACATGAAAATAGGTATACTGCATCCTTGATAGGTCTAAGCATCAAGAATATGTCATATGCTTGTGTGAAGGTGTTATGGGTCCTACGTTGAGCAAAGAAGATAATCTCATGTATGGTAAGACTTGTTGGCTCGGTTGTTGCTTCATGAGCAAGATGATGCGCTACTGGTGTAGGATGTGTATAAGAGGCAAAACATGAGCCTATCCTTTCTTAAAATGATTGACAAGATCACTCATGAAATGGTTAGACAATATCAAAAGATTCCAAGGTGTGTTAATGATCAATGAATGGTCAAGTAGGTTAAAGGTAAGATCAAAGACCTCATTCGGGTTGATGTGGTCTTAGAGTAGTGTAAAGATGCTTATACGGTGTTGATGGTGTGCATGGTCCAAATCAATTAGGGGAGAAAATGATGTGTTCTTGGTCTTAATTAAAGAATCATGTAAGGAGATTATACATAATCATGAATGATGTGAGATCCATATTTTGTATCTTTTCTTCTTATGTGATGATCATCCTTGACAAGAGTTGTAGGACAGTGAAAGGACAAGAATGGGTGGCTACAAGTTTGTAGATAGTGACCATGACGGGGAGCATGAGTTTCGCTTCTATAAGGTGACATTGATGATTTCAAAGCATATGAGGTATGATTTGTGTAGTTTTTCCTAAATACAAGCTTGTTAGGATTCAAATTTTTATTATCTCATCCAAATATGGCTACAAGAACTAAGAATGTGCTTTAGGATTGGGCCTAAGTGTTTGAGTTGTTCTCAAGGCATGCAAGCAAGGTTTGTAGACAAGTTTTTTTGTTTTTATCCTTAGAGAAGGGTGTCATGAATCCAGGGGGAGTTTGAAATGCATTGTCATGGTGTGTATGGTGTTCTAGAGCTCACCAAAGTTGGTTGAAATAACACTGAGGAGTCAAAACAGGGATCTAAGCCCTTGAGATGGTTTGAAGTCAAAAATGGTAAGATACAAATCAATTTATGCCTTAACAAGTTGAGTAAGCCCAAGAATGAAGGTAAGGAGGAGTTTTTATCTCATGTACAGCACTTTTGGCATGATTTACATGGACTATGCTTTAGGTATAGGTCCTGCTACAATTGTTTCTTGAAGAAAAAAAAAAGTTTGCAAGAGAAATGACAAGTTTTGCATGATTAGAAGGTGGATGATGGTGATATATCCCAAAGTAGAGGTATGATAATGATTCCTTAATAATTATTGGAATGTTTAGGTATTGTATGTGTTTTTCTTAGGGGAGCATAGTGTTTTCATGCTTGAAAATGGCTAAAAATCAGATTTTATGAAGAGTCTGAGATTGTGTGCTAGAAACGAGATCTTTGGTTGATGTTTCTAACCAAATGGTGATTAAATGAAGCTAAGAAAGATGATTAATATGTAGTTACAAGTATACCTTTATAATTAATGTAAAAAGGGGGAGAATTTTAGGTGGTTTTCAATCAATGACAAATGAGGAGATTGTTGGCATGTTATGGTTTAGGTGTTGTCATTGATGAAAAACCCCATTAATGACAAAGTGGATGATGGAGTGGAGTCATATGATGCTCATATTTATGATGACATGGAGATTCAGGTATGTTATTGGTTACATATGTTGTTTTGGTGAGGATTGATTATTCTTCCAAGCCTAATAAAGTGACCTAACTAGCCTAGGTGATGGTGCATAGTGGTTAGAGATTATTGGTAGCTTTAGGATCATGTTGTTAGCATGAAGAGAATGATTGGGGAGTTTAGGCAGTCGCGTGAGATTAAAGATGTAGATAAATGTGGATGACCAAGTTATAGGTGCTCATTTGGACCAATTATGGGTGATATGAGGTATAAGATTGAGTTGCGGAGCTATATGAGCTCATGTATGCATGTATGAAGTTGTTTCATGATGTACCAGGTATTTTAGGACCTTTTGGAGAGTTTTTATGATGATTTATGAGGTTTTTTTAGTTGACCCTAGCCTAGACAAGTGTAAAACCCTAAGGGCTAGCTATGTAAATGAGATAGGTCAGAGATATGGAGAGTTATTTGTGAGATGGTAATGATTTTATATTTTATTAGGATGTTTCATGATGTTGTGGGAAAATTTTCAAGTTGCCATGATGTGAATTTTGCAAGTTATGTAAGTTTTGGTGAAACAAGGTTAAGAAGAATGTTATTTCAGCTCAAATTGCAAAAATAATTTCAGGGATTTGATGGTAAATTTTTTAATTTAGGGATGTTTTTACATTTATTATAGAAGTTTTCACAAAAATAATTTGGTCATTTCATCATCATGTTTTTATGAACGAATGTTAAGAAGGTAAACAACTTCTTATGTGCTTGAAACTCTAGCTCAAAAATGGTAAGAGAGAAATTGGTCCTAATTGGAAATAATTACTTGTTAGTGAATAGATGATGATTATATAATTTATAAGAATCATCCATGTTTCTAGAAATGCATGGTAGAGCTCATGGCGATGAGTGGACCCCACTCAAATAGGTTAGTTTCTGAAGAAGTTCAATTTGAGACAAGGTTGTACAAATGCGTTGCAAAATAAATGATCATTATGGTGAATGTGTAAATTTTTATTTATTTCTATGATTTTTGTAAGTCATGCTGATGCATTTTAATGGTCAAGTATGCTTCATTTGTGTTAATTGGTCAAAGGGTTGTTTTAAAGGGCATTTCGGGCGGTTTACTGAGAGATGAGCTTGGTTAAAGGCCTTCCAATTTGATTAAGAAAGATCTCTAATAGGTTATGGAAAGAGGATTCAAATATATTTCCATTAGTATAAATTTTATCTCATTTTGAGTTTATTTTATGTGGTTTCAGGTAAGTTTGTGGAAATGAAGGTTTCTCGAGTTTTGAACGGGACTGATGTTTTTGAAAGATTGATTTGTTTGGAGCATCAAATGGATGATTTGATGTTTTTATCACCTAGAAAGTGAAGAGGGGTGAATTTTTCATCTATTTAATTCATTTATAGATCTTTAAAGTATCATAAAGGTGTAAAACTATTTGGTTTACAAAACGTGTTTTTAGGGACTGTTTTGGTGAGGAAAGAAGTTGTTGTGGTTTGAGTATATGGATGTTTCATGATTTATAACTTTCTTAGCAGTGTTGTATATGTTTTGGGAATTCCATTTCATGGTCACATGCCATATTTTAGTTTTTCTTGGGTGTTCTTGAGGCCCAAAGGTGAAATCAGGTTGTTGGAAATAGTTATTTTGTGAAGGAAATGAGCAAGTGGGCCCATTAAATGAAATAATCTGATTGGTTAAAGTAAAATTGAGACCATGGATGATGTTTAAATATCATATTGCACATGTTTGGTGATTTTTATATCTTGACTAAAAATATTTTTGGTGTTAGAGGATTTTTCTCATCCTAATGATGGGGTTTTGAGGATTTTTATACAAATTGGATGATTTTAGGCATGGTCGACCTAGATGGGTAAAATGTGAATATTTTAGTGATTAATATGGGAATTTGTTAAGCTAGTATGGTTTAACTAAAGGAGGTAAACCGACCTATTTTGAATTTGAATCAAGAAGAGCTTATAAAAGTGAAGTTTTGGGTGCAAAGTTGCACTAGTTGAGTGAGTGTGAAAAGTGTGACCTATGTGTGAGATTTTTATAGGTACAAAGGCATGTTTTTAAATCTGATAAAGTGTGTGACATGTTTAATAATGAAAAAAGTTTGTGTGCAATGATTTGAAGCTTTGAGAAGTGAAGGAGTTATAATTTTGTGCAAGGTTGAAGACCTAGTATTTGAATAAGGGTTTGAAGGAGTGTGAGCTGAATTTGTGATCTCCATCAGTTGTGGTAAAAAAACATAATATATCTTCATCATAAGGTGGTTGAGTGGGTTTTTATCATCTTGGGTTGTTATAGCCTCCTTGTGGAGTTGGTGCTTCACAAAATTAGGGATTGGTGATCCTTGCAGGGTTAGTGCTCTACTAAACTACCGTTTGGTGATTCTTGCGGGGTTGGTGCCTCACTAGACCTCCTTCTGCGCGTGAGTAGTAACTACTATGATGATTGAAGTTCTAGATTATTTTTCTTATTATGTATCCATTGTTCATTTTTTTGCATTCCACCTTAATCATCCCTGCACCTTTGTCCTTATTTTTATTCTTACACATATGTTCATATGGGTGTGGATAATCCTAAACCTTGTGCTCTTTTCCATAGTACTTGCAGACACGATTCTTAGGAAAGTCATGATGGTAATGATCGGTGATCCATAAGTATAATATGTGCCTTACGTGAACCTTCCTCTACCACCATGACCTCTACTCAGATAGCCACCTCGAAATCCACCATCTCCATTATTGCGCTCTTCATTGGTTTTCCTTCTTGCACCTGAGAACTACTAGCCACAGTGGTTTGTCACAATCTAGTCTCACATGCCTCATGGATATGGTCGATCAAATAGTTTTCAATTGTATCATGAGTATGTTCATTTAAAATCTTGCAATACATAGAGATGTTATTTTGTGTCATGTCGTTGCAAGAGTCGACAATTTTGGACATCATGATTCTTGTGGAAAATCTCACAAGACTGCGCCAGCAAGGTGCATACATTCTTACATGGACAACTATCCTTTTTATGTTCTTCCAATTTGTAATTAGTACACCATAACTCACTGTGTATCTTATGTACTGAATTGGTAGACATATTCTCCAACATTATAGCCATAGTTGTTATTTGTGCCTTGAGAAAGCAGAGACTTACTCCAGTGTCTTCACTCCCAACTGCTTCAACGTAAAAAGATTCTTCCAAGGCCTCGCATGGATTAGTAAATGTTTTATGTGATAAGGCCCTTCTAAATGGAGTCAGCAATCCTTCCATGAACCATTGATCATGTTGGATTTGATGAATATCATAAGATAACTTGGAAAAAAATTTATTAAGCTTCACGTCATACTCCCTCACAATTTCTAACAATCCTGCTTGATGTCCTTTAGTGCACTAATGTTTTATTGCTCAAACTTAGGAATGTGAAATTTAGCTAAAAATGCAACTCGTAACATATCATAATCCACCACAATCTGATGTGGATCATATTTTCTATTCCAGTTGTGTGTGCGTCCTTAAAAGTGTGGTAGAAAATTGGCTTGCCTTTCTATCAAGATATTTTATTCCCTTAGCTCTCCATAATAACTCACACTTATGCACATGCTCAGCTACATATTCCACACCTTTATATTCTAGCAAGTGAAGTGACATTTCAAATTATATCCGAGGTGTCTAATACGATGGTTGTTGAAGTTATAATGGTTGTTGTGGTTGCTGAGACCTTGTCTGGAATGGGGCCATATCCACGAACCGAACCTCCACTAGGATTTCCTCTACATGGTGGCTGACCTAAACCTCCTAAGCCTCCCATCATGACCTATGGTTTTGTGCATGAACTTCTTTATGTCCCATTATTGTGTTGAAGCTGGACACCAACCATATGCTCTATAGTAGCACCTATAAGATTTCTTCTAATGGCTTGCATGCCAATGTTCTCTCCTGATGATGCACCTATGAAAATACCTCCAAAAGTAATCATTTTGAACACTGGAACCTGTTACGCTACCGTGTGTGTTTCCTTTATCTGTTATGCCTCTTGAATGCTTACTAAAACATTTCTACCTATATCTCCTACCCAAAGTGGAGATCTTCTTTGTTTGTCTTCACTATGGTGATCTTCTACTACAACCTATGTATTTAGATTGCCTTGCGCAAGGGCCTGGGAGGCTAAGCTGGGTAAGATCCATGCCTATGGTTCTCATTCTCTCCTCAAACTCACTCTCATCAAATGATAATGGGGTCTCTACTACGCTTTCTCAATGTCAGGAGGACATGATCTGTGGTCCCTCACCTTTTGCAGGGGTCTCATCACTTAAAGGAGTCATCATTCTTATAAACCTCGATTGCCTCATCAATAACCCTTTGTCGCACATCATTATACATGAGCCTTCTTTCATCTCCTTTTCTTAATTCTACTAAGGTCATCATCATCCTTACCAAACCTTCTTCCATCCCCTATGCATGGTGGGGTTTAGCTTGCCATAGGTAGGTTCTCCATTCCTATTTCAACCATCAAGATCTTGATAGTTAAAGGTGTCACGTATAAATAGGATCCTCTTGGCTCACGTAAAAACCAAATCTTTTCTTCCTCCGAGAAAGAGTATGTCAAAATCACGTACTCCAAGGTATAACTGCGTAACACACCTTCCCACCAACTATCTACAGCTCTTGTCCATGGTTCATCCAAATCGAGAGTACCTAATAGTCTTCCTACCTCCAATTTTACTTTCTAGTAATCCAGATACCTCTGTTAGCCGCGTAACTTTGCCAACCACTAGTAAAATTCTACTAGAAATATTCTAGAGAACATATCATATAAGAATTCATAGAGATTGTCTTTTGTTAGGAAATAAGAGATAAAATATGCGGAATAATCCCTTATAGAATCGCAACAGTAGAAACTAATATGCAAAAAATATTACAGATCTCAAATAAAAGTGCAAAATAAATAACACAACACAGAGAGACAAGATTTAATGTGGTTCACCCAATTTGGGCTACATCCACCAAGAATCACTTGCTCAGATTTTATTACAAGCCTCCACTCTCTCAATACAATACTCGAGATCCATTTGGAGCTATGCTCAACAAACTCTATAGAATTCACACCCAAATTCAAAACACATCTACAATACATTTTCTTTTTTTATGTATCATATGCATAAGACCATATAAATAGATAATTGCTTAAGCAATTTGATATAAAACCATGGGTATCAAAACCATGGGCAAAAAATGGGTATCAAAACCATGGGTATCAAAACCATGGGCAAAAACCGTGGGTATCAAACAATGGTACCCGAAAAACCATGGGCCCAAAACGACCCATAACGGTTACCCATTACCCATGGGTTAATAAACCACCCATGAAAATTTACTTGGGGCTTCTGCCCCCTTCCCTGACCCCAACCCGCTCACCGGCGAGCGGGACCATCGTAAAAATACCGAGTGTAACACATAGAAGGTGTACCACACTCTAACATGAAAATAGGCTCACAAACATAACAATCTCTCACTTAGAGTGATTTCCCTTGAGAAAGCTTCTCAACCCTTCACTTTGTCATCACGAAGGCCAACCAAAGCTGAACATAGCTTTAGTTTATCCCTTGTGACCACCTTGGTCATCATGTCTGCAGGATTCTGACTGGTATGAATCTTCTCCAACTTCAACTTATCTTCCTCCAAAGTTGTCCTGATGAAGTGATATCTCAATTGTATATGCTTCATCTTGGAGTGGAAAGCAGAGTTCTTAGCTAGGTGTATATCACTTTGACTATCACTATGCAACTTACATTCCTCCTACTTATGCCCCAACTCCTCAAGAAATTGTTGTAACCAAATCATCTCTTTGCTTGCCTCTGTGGCAGCAACATACTCAACCTCCGTGGTTGACAAAGCCACCAACTTTTGTAGTCATGAAATCCAGCTCATTGTTGTCCCACCTACAGTGTAAATATAACCTATCGTGCTCCTCTGCTATGTCTAACATCTCTAGCCATGTCGAATCTACATAACCACGTAAAGTGGTGTCTAATCCTTGTAGCACAAAACTATCCCCATGGTCCCTCTCAAATACGAAGGATCCACTTTACTTGCTTTACCAATGCTCTTTACGGATCACTCATAAATCTACTCACTGAGCTCCCCTTTGCATGGGCAATATCAAGCCTAGTGCACACCATAGCATACATCAAACTACCAGCTAGCATTGATGAGTAAGGTACCTTGGACATCTGGTTTCTTTTTCTGCTCTGTCTTGGGACTTTGCTCCTTTGATAACTTAAAATGGGCTGCCAAAGGAGTCCCAACCTGGTTTAGCATCCTGCATGTTAAACCTATCAATACCTTCTTAATGTACTCTTCTGAGAGATAAAGTCGGCTTGTTCCTTCCTATCTCGAGTTATCCTCATACCAAGGATTTGTCTGGCTGCCCCAAATCCTTCATATCAAAGGATTCACTTAGTTATTTCTTGAGTACTTTTATTTCTGCATGTTTTTACTGCTGACCAACATGTCATCAACATACAAACACGGGATAATATAACTTCCATCCTCAAATTTCTTTGTATGCACATGATAGTCGAATGACATCTAATATAACCTTGCTCCATCATGAAGCTATCAAACTTCTTATACCATTGGCGTGGAGCTTGTTTCAAGCCATCACAAGCTCTTCTTGAGTTTACACACCATCTCCTCTTTACCTTTGACCTCATAGCCCTCTGGTTTTTTGCATATATAGTTCCTCCTCCAAATCACCATGGAGAAATGTAGTCTTTACATCTAACTATTCTAAGTGCAAGTCTTCTCTGCCACTATTCCAAGAACAGTTCTAATAGAAGTCATTTTTACTACAGGAGAAAAGATCTCATCAAAATCTATACCTTGTTTCTATGCAAACCCCTTGACCACCAACCGGGCCTTATATCTTTTCTTTCCTCCTTCTTCGTCTTTAACTTTGTACACCCACTTGTTCTGCAATGCTCTTTTACCTTCCAGTAGCTTCACCAAATCCCAAGTCTGGTTCTCCATGAGAGACTTATGCTCCTCATCCATGGCTTGCTCCCACTTCTTACTGGCATCTACCTGCATTGCTTCATCAAAGCTCTCTGGCTCTCCACTATCAGTGAGTAATAAATAATAAAGAGAAGGAGAAAAATGTTTAGGTTCTTTTCTTACCCTAGAGAAGGCCTCCTCCTTTGTAGGAGTTTGGGGTTCTGTTGAGTCGGTTCTGAACTGATTCATGGGTCACTTTGTCCCATCAGGAAGATCTCTACCACCACTGCATATTATTTCTTGGATTCTTCCTTGTTTTCCCTAGCTATTACTTATACATGAATTTCTCACTAAAGACCACATCCCTAGACCAAATGATTTTCTTGTCCTTAATACTCCAACATTTAAATCCAAAGTCATCACCACCATAACCAATGAAAGTACATTTTTTTTTAGCCTCTAGCTTGGTCCTATCATCCTTGTCTATATGAGCAAACACCTCACATCCAAATACTCTAAGAAATGAATAATCAATTTTCTTACCATACCAAGCCTCCTCAGGTATGCCTCCATCCAAGGCACTTGAGGGTCCTCTGTTTATCAAGTACATAGTTGTGCTCACTATTATTGCCAAAAAGAAAGAGGCGATCCTGCATGTAACCTCATGCTCTAGCACGTTCCATTATTGTTTTGTTCATCCTTTACGATACCCCATTCTTATTGCGGAGTTCTGGAACCATCTTTTGCCTACATAGATTCCATTATTAGAACGTAATCATTAAATTCATTACTTAAATACTCCCCTCCATTATCGACCTGAGACATTTTAGCTTAAGACCTGTTTCATTCTCTACCAAGGCTTTCCATTTAAGAAAAGTGTCAAATACATCAGATTTGTTTCTAATACAATAAACCCAAACTTTCTTTTTGCATCATCAATAAAAGTAACATAATAACTTGAACCCCTAAGAGATGATACCTGAGCTACCCCCCACACATCAGAATGCACCAGCTCTAACTTACTTTCTTTCTTTGTAGGTCTAACCTTGAGAAACCTTACTCACTTCTATTTCCCATATATGAGTCCTCACAGAACTCCAAACTTGTTTTGTATATCAAGCAAATTATTCTTTATGATTTCCATGCCCTTATGGCTCATATGACCGAGCCTATAGTGCCATAATATTGTATCTGCATCTGACGAAGCCACAAGATTACAATCATTAGTACTATCGGTGGATAAATACAAGGTTCAACCTTCTTACCTCTTGTCACCACAAGAGCACCCAGTAACCTTCCAAGAGTCGTTTGTAAATATCACGGTCAACCATCACTTCCCAATTGCCCCACCGATATCAAATTTCTCCTTAATGTAGGCACATGTCGACATCCTTGATAGCCATGTATTCTCATTCTCCATCTTAACACTGAACATAACCTTTTCAACTATCTTTGAGGCTCATCATCACCAAGAAAAACATGCCCAAAATCCCTTGAACATAATCAACAAAATAATGTCTATGTGGAGTAGCATGAAAAGAAGCCCCTGAATCTAAAACCCAAGATTGATAATATTATGTAAAAAGAAAGAATCAAAGCATCTGGCATACATTACCCGATGCCACATTTGCCTCCTTGTTTTCTTCTGTTGTTTCTTCTTGTCCAAAGCTCCCAACTTGATCCTTCTTTGCATGCCCAGACTTTCCATAGTTCCAACATACAATCTTGCTCTTGGATTTTGACCTTGCCCGATCTTTCGATTTTCCATGGTTTCCTCTATTCTTCTATCTCCCTCTAGTTTCCATTGTCAAAGCATTCCCTGAAGTAGAAGATTCCCAGAGCTTTTTCTTCACATTTCCTCACTTAGAATCACCCCTACAACATCCTCAAACTTCAACTTCGAGTTAGTTGGAACCGAGTTGCTTACCGCCATTACCAGGCTATTCCAACTTTCAGGTAAAGAGCACAAAATTAATAAAGCCCTAACTTCTTCATCAAATTCTATTATAACCGAAGCTAGCATATTCACAACCATATTGAAATCATTTAAATGATCTGCTACTGAACTATTCTCAGACATCTTCATATTAAACAACTTTTTTATTAAAAATATCTTATTAGAGGCAAAGGGTTTTTATACTGACTTCCTAATGCATCCATCAGTTCTTTTGTAGTCTTTTCCTTTGAAACATTAAATAATACCAAAGATGCAAGACACATCTGGATCATTCCAAGTGCCTTCCGATCCAACAAATCCCATTCGCATCTGTCATACTCGAGGGTTTGTTCACCTTCTCAGACAACGGAGTATAAAGATCCTTCTGATAAAGGTAATCTTCCATCTGCATCTTCCAAAGACTGAAATTCTACCCATTGAATTTATCAATCCTAGATCTTCCATCATCTGCCATAGCTCCCACTCAAGATAAAACTTTCCCTGTGATTCAACACTTCAGCAAACCAAACCAGGGCTCGATACCAATTGTTAGGAAATAAGAGATAAAATATGCGGAATAATCCCTTACGAGAATGCATAGCAGTGAAACTAATATGCGAGAAAATATTACAGATCTCAAATAAAAGTGTAGAATAAATAACACAACACAGAGAGACAAGATTTAACGTGGTTCACCCAATTTGGGCTACGTCCACCAAGAATCACTTGCTCAAATTTTATTACAAGCCTCCACTCTCTTAATACAATACTCAGATCCGTTTGGAGCTATGCTCAACAAACTCTACAAAATTCACACCCAAATTCAAAACACATATGGAATACATTTACATTTTTCTTTTATGTATCATATGCATAAGACCATATAAATAGATAATTGCTTAAGCAGTTTGATACAAAACCGTGGGTATCAAAACCATGGGAAAAAACCGTGGGTATCAAAACCATGGGCAAAAAACCATGGGTATCAAAACAATGGGTACCGAAAAACCATGGGCCCAAAAACAACCCATAACGGTTACCCATTACCCATGGGTTAATAAACCACCCATGAAAATTTGCTTCAGGGCTTCACCCTCGAACCCCCGACCTGCTCACCGGCGAGTGGGACCGCCATAAAAATACTCGAGTGTAACACATAGAAGGTGTACCACACTCTAACATGAAAATAGGCTCCACAAACATAACATCTTCCACCCACTTTCGCACATTAAAATCAGGTCCAGTGTTATATCTCTAAGTGAATGTGTCTTGTTCATCATATATCCAATTCTCAATATTCTCCAAGGATAGTCGGAACGCCATCTCTATGTAATATTTTGGTAGACAATTTGGAAAAGAGGCCCGGAAACAAAACCAAAATTTAGTCTCTTTTATTACCCAATATAGTTATGTGTGTTGGCACTTCATCTAGACAAGTATGGAAGCTCACTAAATCGCACTGACCACCAAATCCCTCCTTTGTTATGCTTAGCAAGATGTTAGCATGCATATTTATTAACCATTCTTATAACCACTAATTATCCAGGAAGATACATCATAACATGATAGTTCAACAACACATATAATAAGGAAATCACTCATAGATAATGAATATCAAGATCTGAATACCAATTAAGCCATGTTCAGACATAAATATCTTTACAATCCATACAAAATTGTCCATTAAAACAATAATCCATCACATAACATAAAAGCTAAATACATTACAATCTATTACATCATTGCACTAGAACATGTGTACCCTCATATAGACTCCATACCAACACTTAGAACTAACTCGTTGTCTCCTTGGCACTCTCCCACTCTGCATTAACCACTAGCTCTCAATTTCAAATAAGCATCATTTATATTTATAGGGTGGGGACTTTCCCTTCACCACCTACATGTACCTTCTTAAAAATAGGTGTTCACAAATAGATTGCATGCTTTTACAACTAGTGTTAACAATAGATTGAGCTATAAATATCCCATGCTTTTATCTACCTTTAGCCTTCTCCATACGGTTGTCCTTTTTCTTACACTGCATGTGCTTTCTTTTCCATTGTTTTGCCACTATTCATCTTGATTTTCTCTATTTCGGACTTTGTTTGAGTGACACTTCATGTTACGATTTTCTATTTTTATCCCTAATTGGAAAATTTTCTAAGTCCACAATCTTATGCATGCATGCACGCAGCCCTATATGTTGACCCATTTCTTCTTGGTGTGCACACCTTTGCGCACTAGTCTATTCTCACTTCCTTTTCTTGTGTGCATGCCCTTGCACACAACGCCTAGCTCTAGCGTATTGCTACTACTTAGCCATTTCTTTAGACCAACATTGGGCGAGTTGATAAGATATCAAACAAGAGTGCATCGAGTTGAGGAGAAAATCACTACAAAGTGGCATGCAAACATGTAAAAAAATATTTCAATGTGGCTAAGCAACTCATTCTCGCACACATACCACTGAATAAAAATTCCTCCACAAAGGATCAAGCCCCTACATCAACCCGTAAGCAAAAATAGTAGTCAAGCAAGAATAAACAACGTGTTAATCAAAATCGACCCCACTCCAAAGAGGTGGAGGAAATACAAAAAGTGGCCAACAACACCAAAAGGCGAGTTAACAAAATTGAGGCGAAATCTAGTTTACTTGCAAGACCTAAACCAATCTCTCTCCACATTAGGCCACATGGACGCCCTGGCTCTTGACACATCTTAATTTCCAAATGTTTATAATAGTTCTCATTATTTAAATACAATCTTCTCCATTTCTATTTGCATGCGCTATAAGCGCTTAGTTAGTTAACACTAAAGTCTTGGGGAATGGAGGTCAAGAGGTCGACCCCCACCAAAAAAATAATATATTTTTCTATTAGTTTGGAGGCAATTGTGGCGGTTCCACCAAATATAGCAAAAAAATCTTTGTTAACCCATTTAGTAACAACCAAACCTGCGCTAAATTTAGCAAAGAAACACCTAGCGAGCAAAAAAAAATTTTAAAAAAATTCTCTCATTTGATCCGAAACTTGATTTTGAAACTTTTTTATAAGGGAAAAAGAGCCCAAAAATAGCCTTCATTCAAATCGTCATAACTCTCATTCCATAAAACAAAAAATTGCAAAACTTTTTTTGTAAAATTCTAGATTCATATACGTAATGGATAGAACTAGATTAGGGAGATTTTGGTGGACATTTAAAAAAGGCTGAAATAAGGTGTAAAAAAGGTTAAATATTTACAATTTTGTACTCAATATGTATCCCAAAAGGGAATTTTTCCTCATAAGAAGAGATAGGATTGTAAATGTACTATAATTATAAAGTGCCAATATATTTTTCATTCCCATGGAGCTTAGTTGTCTTCTCTTTTCACTCAAAATTTAGGGGGAAAAGTATGAAAGACTTGAAATTATTCATTGCTCAGTGGTGTCCTAGCAGATTGGAGCAAAGTGAATGGAGGGTAGTTTTTCATGTCAATTCCAATTTCGATCTACAAACCAACCCAACAGAGGTTTTCAAAACATTCAAATTGCTTGTGTATTTATTGAACACACGTACAACCAAAAAGAGGTTCAGGACATCCGAGACAGTTCCTGAGCCTATTCCATCTCTTGCACATCGTTCAGAGGAAGTACCTTCATCTAGCTACTCCTATTCAAATGAGACCCATAGAGACCATATTGAATTAAGAGGGGATTTATAAAGTTATTCCATTCACCTTAGAATAGGTTTTTTTAGCATGTTTGTGTTAATAAATGTTTACCTCCTATAAACATATTCTATTATTTTTTTTTCCTAATTTCGAAAAAAAAAAAAATCTCTCCTATTCACTTGAGACCATGATGAATTAGGGGGAATGTTAAAAATAAACTTAAGTTAATGCATTATTAAATAAATTGTAAAGTTAAAGTAATTGAATTTTATTGCTTTAACTTAGTTAGCTATTAGTTTCTTATCACATCCCTAGTTTAGTGGGGGTTATTCTATTATTAGTTTATTTCTTCTCAAATGTTCTCGGATGTGATTAGTTAGGGGCAATATGATATTTTTACATATTTTCCATAGTTACATTATTTGATCCAATTTCCGTGGATATTGTTATTCTTGTTCTATAAACATTGCAGTTTATTCATTTGATAATCATGAAGGGTTTCCATAATTACATTTTTTGCAGCTCTGCATGGTTGAAAATTTTCGGTTAATAACTTCAGGGTGTTTGGATCTCTTCGCATGGATTGCATCCCTAAAAATAAACGTAAGGCTATGGAACCTCAAAGTCAGCCTTGCATCTTTGTGAAATAAGATGGTGTTGAGGGATGTAGGCTTCTTCATCTGACCACACATGAGTTATTCATTTAGAGAAGTGTTAAATTTTAGGAAAGTTGACCAAATTCTACACGTGACATTTCTCCACTTCCATCGACTACAGTTGGTTTTTTTTTTAAGATGATTCGATAGTTCAAATGGGCTTGAGTAGATTCTGAGTAAGTTTATGATTAGATCACCATTGAGAAATATTCTTCTAGTGAAAGTGAGAGTAGTTATGGAGCTTCATCTCCCTTCACATATTTCCACAAGCTCAAATGATGAAGAGTCTATTCTCAACTCTTCTACTTTCAGTCTTCCTTAGGTTAGGTAAACATTACAAAGTGTAGGCACTTGGGAAAAGGATCCTACAAATGTCAAATGGACAAGTTCAAAGTTCAAGGGTGGGACACATTCTTTCTTTACCTCTACCTCGATCCAAAAACCTTTTAAGAGGCATCTGAAAATTCCAAGTGGGACACTCCTATGTGGGAGGAGTACAATTCCTTGATTAGTAAGAACAATTGAGATTTGACACACCTTCCTAAGGGAAGGAAGATGGTTTGATGTAGATGGATATATCAAACAATATATGCAATAGATGGGTCATTGATAAGTTAAAATAATGATTGGTAGCATAAGGTTTTTCATAGACTCCAAGTGTTGCCTACACTCGGACATTTACACCAAATGCCAAAATGAAGTCTATTAAACTCAATCTTACCATTTTCAAAGTTCATTCTTTGGGAGGTTCGTCGGATAGATGTGAAGAACTCCTTTCTTTACGATGACCTAAATGAGGAGATCTATGTGGATCATCCACATGGTTTTGTTTAGGATTTTTCTTTAGTATACAAGCTTATGAAATCTATCGATGGCTTTGAAACAAGCCTCTCAGGCTTGGTATGCCAAGATGGATTCCTTTCTTCTCACTACAGGGTTCACTAGATGTCAATCTAATCCGATTGTATACATTTTATGACAAGATGATTCAATTTTAATTTTGGTTCTTTATATTGATGATTTTTAATCACAAAAGTTCTTCATCATCAATTACAACGGTGAAATAATATCTACGGTAAATATTTTCCATGACTAGCTTGGGTTTGTTACATTACTTCTTTGGTTCAGATTTCACAGTCTAAATCAGGGATTTACATTGCACAACCTAAGTATGCTCTTGATTTACTTGATCGGTTTCACATGGCTGATTATAAGCCAACTCCAACTCCCTTTCTATCTAGAGTCAAGCTTGAGGCTGATTGTACTTCACCATTGGTCGATGTTACCTTGTATCGACAACTTGTAGGTAACCTTATATATTTGACTCACACTAGACCCAACATTTCATATGTAGTAGGCCTAGTCTCTAGGTTCATGCAGGAACCTCATGTGTTATACTAGACATCATCTAAGATTATTTTGTACTATATTAGGGTACACACAAATTCGGGATTCACTACGGAGTTAGTATTGATGTTGACTTGGTTAAATACATAGATCAAATTGGGATGGTTATGTTCGAATCGCAAGTCCACTTAGTTAAAGTTTTTCGCTAGGATATGGCCATATTAGTTGGTCAAGTAAGAATTAAAATACTATTTATCATATACTAAGGCCAAATATAGAGGAGCTGTGAATATTGATATGAAGGCTATCTCGGATTCAGGGGATTTTAATAGAGTTTGGTATTCAATGTAGGAAACTCATAATCATCTTTTGTGAAAACCATAGCACCATTCAAAATTTTAAGAATCCAGTTTAGCATCAGTGTTCTAAACACATTGAGATTCACAAGAATTTCATAAGGGAGTTGATTCATGGATAGGTCGTCAATATTAGATATTGCAAAACATTGGAGAAGATTGCTAACATATTCACAAAACTATTTATTGAGAACAAACTTCTTCAATTGTGAGCTCTTCTTAGGGTGAAAGATACATCAACATCATCTTCTTGGGGGATTTTAGTCATATTATATCCTTTTCTCTCCTTTGGGGGAGTTTTTCCATTAGGTTTTCTCCTTTTCTCCACTTTCTGAGAGTTACATTGTACTTGGGTACCTCATCAGGCCTTTTTTTTCATGACCCATTTTTTTCTTATTGCCCACCTAAGCTACGCTTTAAGGGGTTTTGGTGTAGGATATTATTTTCCTTGTATTTATTTATTTACTTGGAATATTTCCTACACATGGTGACTCATCTTTCTTATGTGTCATAGGAGTTACATGAATTGTCATAGGCTATCATAGTGTGTCATAGGAGTTAAATTTGATTAGCTATTACAGGATGTAACTCCTCCTTCTTGGAGTCTTGACCATTATTCTTATGAGGGAGTTACTTATCATTCTCCTATTTTTACACACCACTTGATCTATTGAGAGGTTCCTAATTTTGCACCATTCTTGTGTTTATGAGTTAATTTCATATTGCATTACTTGTTAGATCATTCTTTGAATTCGTGCAACTACATGTGTGCAAACATTATTTATCAGTGATTCTAGCATAAATTTTGATAGTCTCCTTAAGGTGTAGACTTTCTTATATATTCTAATGTGTAAAATTGGTATTGGATTTCATAAAACACTATGTGTATGAATCCACATAGGTTAGAACACATAATTTTCTCCCATTTTATCACTTTATTGGGACATCATTAATGCATACTTTCAAATCCCCACATTGGAAGCCTATGGAGATGTAAGCATTGAGAGTTTGTATATTGGGAAAGATATCAAGATAATTTCTTGAAAGATATCAACTCTTCATGGTTTAAGCATCAAAATCCTAGAATTTATATGAGAAGCTTCACAAATTAGGTTTCATTGATGATATTTTTATGTCAATACCTTATTGAACTAAGTAACAAGGAATTGAGTGATAGGTGAATTCCAAACATGGATGTTTTGGTTTGTAATCACTATTGAAAAGGTAAAGAAAATAAAGGATTGGGATAGGATTATTAGTGGCTCTATTCACAAGTAGTTAGTGGAATTACCTCTAACTCAATCATTCTACATGACCTTGCACCTCATATGGTGTATTTGCAGCATCCAACCTATTATGGGATTAAATATAGAATAACATTATACCTATGAAATTAGAATTTGATTTTATTATACTAAAATAAATTTATAAAGCAGCAAGAGAAACTTTACTTAGGTCAAAAATGTCTTCCATTTGTTCATAATAAGGACTTTAGATAATGATCCAATAAATATAATTTATAAGGTAGGAGCATAATTGGTGACTCAATAAAAGAGTTACTTTATATAATTAAGTCAAATTTCTTATATTCATGTCAAACATTTTGATGGGATCCCATATCATTCACTAAGATATGTTCTAGATAAAAAAACTCATTGATTTATATAGAAAATTATCAATATTTCATAATTTGTGATAGAGACACAAGGTGGTTGTTTATTTCTTGATTAGTTATGGAAACTATTCATGTGATAATTTTATAGATGCCTAGAGCATTAATAGTTACTTATCACGGTTCAAAATTCATTTTCATTAAAAGAATGAAAAATTTTATACTAAGAGTTTTGTTGAAATCTTGTTTGACTCCATGTATGCACATGTGCCAAAAATAAGGGTTCCTAATAGATTGTTCACATTAATATGAGATACACTAAAGGAGCTACTTTATATTGAACATAGATCGAATGGTGGTTATTTCAAATGTATGGGTGTGATAGTGTATGTTTTAAGATGGAACATATATAATTGAGCCCATATATATCCTCAATATAATCTCCAAAACTTTTCCCTTGATGGATTGGTCAATGTTAGAGGAGATCGATACAATATAACACTTAACAAGAACATTGTGAAAAAATAAATTATTTAGTTTAATTGTAAGGATTCTTAGGTCATGGGAGATAGGGTTTCTAAAATGCATTGATGAACTAAAATTCAAATGACACCTAACTTATCTCTTCCTAGATCCTTAGAAACTCACATAGTTGGATCCACCTATTACATAACAATACCAAGGGTAAGAGGATATGAAAATGATCCAAAATAGGGTAGGATGTTTAACAAGATAAGTAGGACTAGCCCTAAGCTTGAGTTAAAAATTCATATAAATCATAATCGCGACATAAACTCCCTACATTTGACAAATTTTCATCTTCACACCCATGGATACAACTACGGTGATTAACAACACCATCCAATAGTTCATAATTTAATATAAAGCTTAAGATTGACTCAAGTTCAATATTTTTCTTCCCCCTCTTCTCTTTCATCCCCATCACTACATCATATACCTTCACCTTTAAGATGTGTCCTATGTACCTAACTCCTATTGTTATGTCTTCAAGATCTGAAGTCCAATGGTGAATGCTCCTGGGAACAAACCCCTCGGTGGATGAATCCTATTATGTCCAAATAGAAAAATATTGTCACATAACCGACACATTAACTATGTAAACCTATAGGTATCACTTATAAATCTAAGAATGCATTTTCATCCACAAAATTTCTAACCTTGGTTCATCCTTGGGTACCAAAACTTGATCCTGTACATTCTCTTTTCATTCCAATCAATGTCATGACTCTTAACAATATTAGAATCTTCTAAATCCCAAAAATGGAATCTGAAATCACCAGATCCATAACCAATAAAAGTGCATCTCTTGGATTTAGTATCCAACTTCTTTCTATTTTCTTTATCAACATGCACAAAATCTTCTGAACCAAATACTCTAAGAAAAGAAAGATCTACCTCTTTTTCAGTCCAAGCTTCTTTTGGTATTTCACCATCCAATGCACTTGAAGGCCCATAGTTAATAGAATAAATTGTCGTGTCTATTGCTTCTACTAAAAATGTAAGGGTAATCCAATATGTATCCTCATGCTTCTTGCACGTTTCATGATTATCCCGATCATTCTTTTTTGTAACACCATTCTCTGTGGTGTTCAGGAACTATTCTTTCTTTGTGTATTCCATTCATTAAAAATAATCATGGAAAACCTTGTTGTAGTATCACCACCATTTTCAGATCTAAGGCATTTTAACTTTAAATTTGATTCATTTTCCACAAGGGTTTTCCATATTTTAAAAGTCTCAAAACATCATATTTATGTTTAATACAATAAACCCATACCTTTCTTGTGGCATCATCAATGAAAGTCACATAATATTGGGATCCTCCATGAGAAGCTACATGGGCTGGTCCCCACACATCTGAGTTCACAAGATCCAATTTTGTCTCCTTCTTTGTTGCCCTAACTTTGAGAAATCACACTCTCTTTTTCTTTCTAAATATACAATGCTCATAGAAATCAAGATCTACATTTTTCAAATCTGATAACTTACCCTTAGCCTTTAATATTTGCATTTCTTTTTGACTCATATGGCCTATCGATTATGCCACATGCTTGTATCTAAATCTGAAGTAGATAACACATAAAAGGAATCAATAATATAGGTAGACAAATACAATGTTCCTACCTTCTTTCCTCTTGCCACAACAAGAGCTCCCTTGGTAACTTTCCAAGAGTTTGTTATGAATGTACTCATGCAACTGCAAATTCACCTAGTTATCCTACGAAATAAGATTTCTCCGATATTTGGCACATGCCTCACATCTTTTAATATCCATGTATTTCCATTTTGTAATTTTATATGAACTTCCCATTTACTAGTGATATTACATGGTTCATCATCTCTAAATAAACATGCCCAAATTTACTCTGGACATAATTTCTGAAATAACCCTTATTAGGGATAACATGGAAACAAGCTCATGAATCTAAAACCCATGATTCAATTTGTTGGGGTTGGCACAAGGTTGTATAGATAATAAATCAGATCTAAGCATACATGTAATAAAAATGAATATTCTACCAGAAGAAATATACAAAACAAGAGATATAAATCAACACCAAATTTAACGTGGTTCACCCAGTGTGGGCTACATCCACCAAGAAACAAGCCAATCTATTATCCAAATCTTTTAAAAGATATATAATGAAGATTTACAATCTTCCACACCTCTCACGATGTACAATACTTTCTTTCTCTCAAGCTTCTCCTTCTTCTCCAAGAATTCTCTCTCACACAATTATTTTCACAACGATTATTAACTCTCTCCTCTAACCCTAGCTTTCTAGCTAAATATAACGTGTACAAACTTAGGGCACTTAGCCATGTAATTAAAGTCAATAGATTTACTTTATTACTAAAATTAGATCTAATTCTGTGAGTTAAATAAAACACTCACACATAGGTAACCGACGTGTTAGCCCTAACCGATGTCGGTTCCTACTTTCCTAACCGATGTTGGTCCCTTCATAACCGATGTTGGTTCATAGCGATGTTTTTTCAGCAAGTTGATATAACATGCTAAACTGAAGTAATTGAGCTCCACATCTCAACAATCTCCCACTTGGAGATAAATTACTACACTATACCTATACAACGTCATCCTTGGATCCTTTCCTTAGCTTTGTTTCTTCCTCTTCAAGTCTCAAACTTGAAGACCAACAAAAGTGGAGTGTAGCTCCAACTTCTCTTTTTCTAATGGCTTCGTTAGCATATCCGCAGGGTTTTCACTCGTATGAATCTTCTCCAGTTTCAGCTTCCCATCCTCCAATACCTTCCATATGAAGTGATACCTCAACTAAATGTGTTTGTTCTAGAATGAAACATTGAGTTCTTTGTCAAATGAATTACACTCTAACTATCATTGAACAATTTTCAATCATCTTGTTCCTTTCCCAACTCTTCCATGAACCTACTCATCCATATCATCTCTTTGCTAGCCTTTGTAGCTGCAACATACTTTGCCTCTATAGTAGAAAAGTCACAAGCTTCTAAAATCTCGATATCCAGCTAACTATCATCCCACCTACTGTGAAAATATATCCAGTAGTGCTCCTTCTACCATCCAGATCTCTAGCCATATCCGAATCAACATAACCACATAAAGAAATATCTAAACCTCCATAGCATAACTACATGCTAGATGTCCCTCTCAAATACCTAAGTATCCATTGGACTGCTTTCCAATGCTCTTTACCTAGATTGGCCATAAATCTACTCACAACTCCCATTGCTATGCAATGTCTGGTCTAGTACAAACCATAACATACATGAGACTCCTAATTGTTGAAGCATATGGTACTCATGTCATGTATTTGACCTCCTCATGTGATGAAAGACATTGATCTTTTCTCAATTTGAAGTGTCCAACCATAGGTGTACTTACAAGTTTTGAATTCTATATTTTAAACCTTTCTAACACCTTATAGATATAATCCTCTTGAGATAAATACAATTTCTTGTTCTTCTTATCTCTGTGTATTTGTATGCCAAGGATTCTTTTTGCAGCTCCTAAATTCTTCATAGCAAATGTGTGATCTAGCTTTCCCTTAATCTCACCAATGTCCTACATTATATCCTGCAGTAATCATATCATCCACATACAGTAATAAAATAATATAGCTCCCATTTTCAAGCTTCTTAAAATAAACACAATCGTCAAATTCACATCTCAAGTTACCATGCTCATGCATAAAACTATCAAACCTCATGTACCATTTCCTTGGATATTGCTTGAGCCCATATAGGCTCTTTTTCAACCTACACACTAATTTCTCCTTACCCTTGACTTCATACCCAAGTGGTTGTTGCATATAAATCTCTTCATCCAAATCACCATGAAGGAAAGTCATCTTCACATCTAGTTGCTCTAAATGCAAATCATCTATTGCAACTAAACTCAATACAATATGAATAGAAGTCATCTTTACAATAGGAGAAAATATTTCACCAAAGTCAATACCTACTTTCTGTGTAAATCCTTTTACTACAAGCCTTGCCTTGTACCTTTTCTATCCACCCTCTTCTTCCTTGATCCTGTAAACCCACTTGTTTTGTAATGTCCTCTTACTGCTAGCAACTTAACCAAATCCCAAGTCTGGTTTTGTTCCAAGGATTCCATCTCCTCATCCATGCCATGCTCCCACTTGAACATGGGTCTCATCATGCATTGCTTCTTCAAAACTTTTTGGTTCACCATTATCATTCAATAATAAATAAGATAGAGAAGGTGTAAATCTTTCTATAGGTTTACTTACCCTTTGTGACCTTCTCACAGGAGTTTGGGGTACCAGAGGCTCATTCTAGACCTCTTGGACATTTGTTTCCAATTCTGATAGTGAGCGATGTCGGTCACCACCAGTAGCCAACGTTGGTTACCTGTAATCGATGTCGGTTTGGATCTTCGTAGCTGATACCATTTTAGCAAATTGATGATGGTTAGGGGTCAACCAACATCGATTCTGTGTAACACACTTGTAGGTATGAGTTTTAAATCCAAGAGTTCATTTTCATTCACAAACTTCTCAACCGGTTCATCCTTGGGTACCAAAATTTGATCCCTATACATTCTCTTTTCATTCCATTCAATGTCATGACTCCTAATAATTTTAGAATTCTCTAAATCCAAAAAATGGAATCTAAAATCACCAAATCCATAACCAATGAAAGTGCATCTCTTGGATTTTACATCCAACTTTTTCTATTTTCCTTATCAATATGCACAAAAGCTTTTGAACCAAAAACTTTAAGAAAATAAAGATCTACCTCTTTTCCGGTCCAATCTTCCTCTGTTATTCCTCCATCTAGTGAACTTGAAGGCCAACGATTAATCAAATAAATTGTTCTATCAATTTTTTTGCCCAAAACTGCAAGGGCAATCTATCATGTATCCTCATACTTCTAGCATGTTCCATGATTGTCTTGTTCATTCTTTCTGACACCATTCTCTTGTGGTGTTCTTGAAACCTTCCTTTCTCTACGTATTCCACTCACGAACAATAATCATTGAAAGTCTTGCTACTATATTCACCACCATAGTCATATCTAAGGCAGCCTTTGTAACTTTGAATTTGATTCATTCTCAACAAGGGCTTTCCATTTTTTAAAATATCAAAAACATCATATTTATGTTTAATAAAATAAACTCATACCTTTCTTGTAGCATCATCAATGAAAGTAACATAATCTTGGGATCCTCCATGAGAAGATACCTAGGTGGTCCCCACACATCCGAGTGTATAAGCTCTAATTTTTGCTCCTTCTTAGTTGCCCCAACTTTGAGAAATATCACTCTCTTTTTCTTTACAAAGACACAATGCTCACAAAAATAAAGATCTAAATCTTTCAAAACTGATAATTTACCCTTAGCCTTTAAGATTTGCATTCCTTTTTTACTCATATGGCCCAACCAGTTATGCCACATGCATGCATCTGAATCTGAAGTAGATAACATAGAAAAGGAATTAGTAATATAGGTAGATAAATATAATGTTCCTACCTTCTTTCCTCTTGCCACAACAAAGCCACCCTTGGTGACTTTCCAAGAGTTTGTTGTGAATGTAACCATGCAACTAGCTTCACCTAGTTGCTCTGCAGAAATAAGATTCCTCTTGAGACTTGACACATGCCTCACATCTTTTAATACCCATGTATTTCCATTCTGCAAATTTAGATGAACTTCCCCTTTACCAATAATACTGCAAGGTTCATCATCACCCAAATAAACATGCCCAAAATTACCTGGACATAATTTCTACAATAAACCTTATTAGGAGTTATATGAAAAGAAGTTCTTGAATCTTAAACCCATGATTCTATTCTATTATCCAAAGAAAGAATAAGAGCATCTTGCATTACCTCTACTGCAATATTTGCCTCTTTACCTTTGTCTGGGTGTTGGTTCTCGTTATCCTTTGACTAACAATATTTCTTTGCATGTCATTTCTTGCCACAATTCCAACAAATAATTACCTACCTCTAGATTTAGATCTATCATTCCTTGACTTTGATTTCCCATTATTCTTACTCTTGGATCTCTCCTTCTTCATGCCTCTTCTTTCTGCATTCAAATCATTTCCAGATGATGATTTCTCTATACTTTTCCTGTGAATTTCTTCATTCAATATTATACTAAGCATGTCATCAAACTTCAAAATATTATTAGTAGATTTTGTATTACTAACAACCATTACCAAGTTATCCCAAGTATCAAGAAAAGAACATAAGAATAAAAGTGTTTTCACTTCATCATCAAACGAAATATCAACCGATTTTAATTTATTTACAATAGATCGGAAATCATTCAAATGACTAGATGCAGATCCACCTTCATGCATCTTAGAACTAAATAGTTTCTTCATCAAATAAACTTTATTTGAAGCACTAGGTTTTTCATATAAATTAGCAAGAGATTTCATTAACTCTACCGTAGATGTCGCTTCTATAATATTAGAAGTCATAGATGCTTTATCAAGCTCAATCTTATAGATACCAAAGCCTTTTTTAAGAATCTTCCATTCTTCATCAGTCATCTTCATAGGTTTAAAATTTTCATCCAATGGTAAGTACAAATCTCTTTGATACAGATAATCTTCAATATGCATCTTCCGTAATTGATAATTTCAATCGTCAAACTTCTCCACCTTGTATTTGTTTTCTTCTGTCATTGTTGTAGTTCCCACTCAATCAAAAAACCCTATGTGAGTAAATTTGTCAACACATAAAACCCTCAAACAAAGTTTTGATACCAGTTGTTGGGGTTAGCACAAGTTTATAGATAATATATCAGATCTAAGCATACATGTAATAAAAATGGATATTCTACGGAAGAAATATACAAAACAAGAGATATAAATCAACACGGATTTAATGTGGTTCACCTAGTATGGGTTGCATCCACCAAGAAACAAGTCAATCTATTATATAAAGCTTTCAGAAGATATATAATGAAGATTTACAATCTTCCACACCTCTCATGATGTACAATACTTTCTTTCTCTCAAGCTTCTCCTTCTTCTCCAAGAATTCTCTCTCACACAATTATTTTCACAATAATTATTAACTCTCTCCTCTAACCATAGATTTCTAGATAATAAATACCTTATACAAACTTAGGGCACTTAGCCATGTAATTACAATCAATAGATCTGTTTTAATACTAAAATTAGATCTAATTCTTGTGAGTTAAATAAAACACTCACACACAGGTAATCGATGCCAGTTAGCCCTAACCGATGTTGGTTCCTACTTGCCTAACTCGATTTTGGTCATAGGTGACCGATGTCGGTCCCTTCATAATCGATGTCGGTTACTGTGTTTTCCAGCAAGTTGATATAGCATGCTAAACTGAAGTAATTGAGCTCCACATCTCAACACAATTTTATTATCTAAGGAGAGAATAAGGGCATCTTGCATTACCTCATAAGATGCAACATTTTCCTCTTTACCTTTCTCTCGGTACATTCCCTTTGTTTTCTGGAACCAACAATCCTTCTTTACATGTCCTTTCTTTCCACAATTTCAGGTAGGTTATCCCTCTATCTCTCGGATTTAGATATGTCATTCTTAGACTTTGATTTCCCATTATTCTTTCTCTTGGATCTCTCCTTCTTCCTTCCCCTAATTTCTACATTCAAATCATTTCTAGATGATAATTCTCCTGTACTTTTCCTATGTATTTCTTCATCCAGATTATACTAACCACATCATCAAACTTTAAAATATTAGTAGCAGGTGTTGTATTACTAACAGCCATTACCAAGTTATCCCAACTATCTAGCAAAGAGCATAGAAATAAAAGTTCTTTCACTTCATCATCAAATGGAATATTAACTGATTTTAATTGATTTACAATAGACTCGGAAATCATTCAAATGATTTGATGCGAGATTCACCTTTGCATCTTAGAATTAAATAATTTCTTCATCAAATAAACTTTATTTAAAGCACTAGGTTTTTCATATAAATTAGCTAAAGATTTCATCAACTCTTATGTGGTTGCTGCTTTGGTAATATTCAAAGCCACAGATCTTTGTTAGGTTCAATACTATAGATCCAGAGCCTTTCTCAAGAATTTTTCATTCTTCATCAATCATCTTTGTAGGTCTTGCCTTCTCATCCAACGGTAAGTATAGATCTTTCTGATACAAATAATCTTCCACCTACATCTTCCATAATTGATAATTACGGTCATCAAATTTCTCAACTTTGTATTTTCCATCTTCTACCATTGTTGTAGCTCCCACTCAATTAGAAATCCCTCTATGAGTAAATATGTCAACACACAAAACCCTCAAACAAAAAATCTCGATACTAGTTATTGGGGTTAATCACACCAGTTGTACAGATATATTATTTAGATCTAAGCATATAAGCAATAAATACGGAAATAAACCAAAAGAACAATACACAAGATATAATGTGGTTCACCTAGTGTGGGCTACATCCACCAAGAAACAACCAATATATTATTCAAAGCTTTGTAGAGAATATACAATAAAGATCTACAACCTTCCACACCTCTCCTAGATGTACACTACTTTCTTGCTCACAAGATTTTCTTTCTCTCTCTCCAAGAATTCCTTTTTACAATTCTTCTAATTCTTAATGAGTTCTCACCTTCTAACCCTAGCTTTTTAGTTTATATAGGCATATAAAAACTTAGGGCACTTTAGCTATGCAATTACAACCATTATATCAACTTTATATCTAAGGTTAGATCTTATTCCGTGAGTTAAATAAAATTATCACGCACAGAAACCGATATGTTGGTTACCCTAACCGATACCGATTCCTACTTTCTTGACCAATACTGGTCCCTAGGTGATTTGATGACGGTTAGCCAACCTGATTTGAGTTCTTTGTGTATTTCAACAAGTTCATAAAAGCATGCTAATGTGAAGAAATTAAGCTCTACAACTCAATAGGTAACACCTCCATCATTGAGAATAATATCAAAACTGATGTTTAGCATATTTATATAGAAATAAATTGTTCCAAACATCAAAGTGAGAAGCTAGAACAAGTTTGTGAATGGGAAAAGAATCAAATTGCTCTCACCACTTCTAGACTCCTGGAGAATCGGGAATTATTTCATGCTACAACCTTCATTCGGGAATGGTGAGTACCTTCATAACACAATCAAATATTCTACTTTTGAAAACATGGAGGAATGGCTTCTCATAGTCACAAAGCATCAAGTGGAGGCTACAAAAGACAAGAATTTCTAACATGTCACAAAGTGGTCATTGAATGCAAGAGTGTTTTCTATGCAATATCAGTATGAAGATGGAATCTTAGTTTCACTTATTCTTCTCAAACCATGCAGAGCCATCATGATAACATGGCATGATTAGATAATGATCTTCGAGCTTCAGAGGTTTGAATTTAGCCCATTATTCCATGATGGTATGTACTTCTCTCAACCCATTGTCGGGTGTGTGTACATTATTATCCCTCCTCAATGAATTTCCCTCCCATGTAACATAATTTTCCTTTTCATTATGTGTTTTTTTTCTAGCTTTTGGTGTGTTTCCATTTTGTTAGTGTGTTTGTTTAGTTTTTCCCTTATGTGTGCTCATTGTTTATGTCAAAGTAGTGAGGAATATTCTCTATTGACCAATTTGAAAAGGAAATGGTCTACTTACCCAAGAGTGTTGAGGTTCTCATCACTCTTTATAGTGAAATTTCCTTGAGTCAGAGCCATCTGTTGTCATGCATTTTTGCAAGTCCAAAAATTCAAACCTTGACCCATGACAACTAATCCAAATGTGAAAACATGCTTCAAAATCCTCCTAAACCCCTCTCTTGGTCAATTTTTCTTCCATGTCATGATCATCCCAACCTTTTAGGTCCTCCTAATATGTTGAAAAATCATGTGTATGTGTTTAAAATGATGTGACAAGATCAACTATTCCATTCAACAAAGTGTAATTGAAGACTAGTTCTCCAGTAGGCCTTCAAAATCCAATTTTGGCCATTTCAAGGCAGGTTTGCATCCTTTAGGAAGGTTCCAAAATTTCATAATAATCTATAGGTAGTATAAAATATCCAAGAAGGTTTTATAAGTGATTTAGGAATATTTATGGAAGATTTGGTGGTTTAGGGACAAATTATGCAAAAGTGGGTTTTTCAGGTGTAAGGAGTGAGTGGTCAAAATTTGAACTTGGGATTCTCTAGATGATTCTGGGAGCTTCATAAGGATTTATAAGGAAAAACAATAGGATTTGGAAATATTAAATAATTATCTACATGTTATAAGCATTACATTTGTTTTAAGTCCTAAGTATTTCTCAAAACATCTCAACTTTTACGAGACACTCCCGTTGTTTTAATAAAACAAAATGGGGAATTTTTTAGATTTTAAGGAAGAATTAGGTTTTTAAACCTATACCATTGATCTTATAATGTTCCTTGGAGTCATAATCATATAATATTTCATCTCAAAATACCTCTCCAAGCTCTCGAGAATGTTGTTTTCAATTTTCCTCTAGTGCAAGGTATGTTGATCCCATACTTAGTCATATTTTCAAGTGCCACATGTAAAATTTTCACTACTATCTCCCATTTTTGTTCCTATTTTACATTTACCATGGGGATAAATGGGACAAAAAATGTCTCCCGTTTATAATCACCTCTCCTGGTTTCTCGCATGACCCTCCCTAGCTCGCAGGGGCTTGTTTAGCTATCTCTCGCTCTTGTGCGATGAACCAGACCTCTCCAAGTGGCATGATCTTGTTGAGGTGCCTATTTTTGCACCTCTTTCCCATTTTTCCAAGGGGAAAAAATTGGATCTGCCATGCAAGCTCCCTATTTTGTTCTCCATACAACCAAATTTCCAACTCTCGGGGGCTTATTTGGCTAACCCCTCCATATGCACACCTGACAAGATTGTGAGACATGGCAAGATCTTGCTGGGGTGCCCATTTTTGTACCTCTTGTCCCTTTTTCTAAGGGGAAAATGGGACAAAAATTTACACTCATGTGCAATCCATTTTAAACCCAAAACCCAACTTCAACCACCACAACCAAACATCGGTTAACAAGAAAACATGAAAACAAATCTTAACTTGTTATTGAGCTAACTCCTTTGCACAAGTCTACATATCCTCCATTTTTGAAACTATGAAAGCTTCAAAAATTATCAGAATATTATATATATGCTTCCCAACACATTCTAGACCATCCATGACTGCAAAAATGAAGCTTTTCTCATAACTCCCTATCCAAAATTTGATTATTTTGAGATTTTCATTGATTTTCTCATTCCAGGATGCCTCTGTGGTCACTTTGAAGCCTCATACAAGATGATGATATATTTTTCTATAACAGAAAACATGTAACCCTCCATCTAAAATTTTCCTTTTTGATTTCTATAATTTTCAGCAGAAGAAACAACGAAAATTGGAGCATGGGATCCTTGTGTAGAGTCAAATCTAATGAGAATGTTTTTTTGCAAATTGATACTTGGAAAGTGAAATTACTAAAAATATAACATTTTTGTAAATTTACTTACTAAAAATAGTAAGTCTCTCAAAATAACACGCTCCATCACTCATCATATCCAAAAACAACGCAAAACAACAAATAAGGAAAAATAGACAAAATTCCAAAAATAACGAGTTAGAAAAAGTAACTCCCTAAAAATATAAACTTCCTAAAATTGTAAATAATCATCAATTTAGGTGAATTAATTATGCTAGGATATTCTTAAGACCAAATTTGAACAAAAAATAAAAATTCCCAAAATAACAACTCCTAGCCCCACCTGCCAAAAATAGAAAGTTTTAGTTTTTAGTGCAAAAAGTTATAGTTGGCTTCGTTTTCACTCATCTTGCTACTTTTTTCCATCCTTACATGGTTTAAAAGTTGTATTAACACTCAAAAAATAAAATTCACCCTTCACAAGGATCCTAAAGCATCATTCTGATCACAATTGTGTCAAGGAGCAAAATAGATCATATCGAAGCTGCAATGGGTGAAAGTCAAGGACATTGTGCAGATGGAAAGGATTTGAAAAGTGTCAAGAGCCTCATTGGAATACAAATTCATCAAATGATGTGATCATAATCATAATTTAAATGAGGAACTCATTGGGAAAGTTATAAACATCGTGTCTCGAATCCATCATCATCTCCCCGAGAGGAAAATCAAAGTGAGCTAGTCAAATCATCTGAGTATTCAAGCCACCATGTGTGAAGAATTAGGAGATCATCCTTCTTTTTGTTGGCATACAATTATGTCTTCCCCAATGGTAGAGATTTCCCACAATGAACAAGATGTGATCCTAAAACAAGTTCCTGAAATTGCTCTGGTCACCAACATTATGTCCACTCTTGAAGAGCCATTCCCATGGATTCGAGAATTGCTCAAAAGTGAACCAAGAACAACACAATAAGCTACAATGCCCGACCTTAGAGTTATCACAAAAATCTTGAAATCCAAGTGAAGGAAGAAAGCCTAGACTTCTCGTTTCTTCAATGGTACCTCAAGAAACCAATATGTAGAAGTTTCTTGGCCTAAGAATGTACAACCCATTAAGGAATTGACTATATTGGACTATGAATTGACATGCATCTCATTGGTTCAAGCTTCAAAAAGGGTGAATCTCATTTATTAAAGGAATCCTATGCCATCCTTCTTTCTCGAAATGAAGATTACAAATGAACAATTGAGCAATTAGAGGGACATGTAAGAGCTCGTAATGCCTACATTCAACCTTTCTTGGAGCCCGATTTAATACCTTCCTCCCGAGGAAGACATTCCTCCAATCAGTAGCTTTAACCTGAGGTGATCGAGAAATCACAAAGGTATATGATACATGGGAAGGCTAATGATAGATGGAGTGAAAATACCATCGAGAAAGGAAATATAGTGCTCCAGAGGTTCTCTCTACGATTAGGTATTTTATCACCACTTTTTCAGAATTGAATAAAGCAAGAGATGATATTGAAAAAGAGAAAATCCACTAGGGTAAGGTGTTCCCACTTGTATCTGAGATGATCTCCCTCAAATATCACAACCTTATGAGTAAAAATGTGTCTCGCATCAAATACCTGACAATTTATCTCTAGTTTGGGTCCGCATCATGAATGTTAGATATGGTATGATAGAAGATGCCATCTCTAAACTTAACTATAGTGGATAAAATACTTTTGATATTTTTAATGAGGTGTGTAACTATGTTCAAATACTTGGGTTCCCTCCACTCATTGAGAATTCATCGTAAGAATAAATCTTCGTCTCCTTAGGAGTTGGTTAAGTAAGGGGAATGTGATCCCCTTTCCTTCATTAAAGATACCTTAGAGTCCCTTTCCAACATTGTAAGAGATCACAAAGAATGGTCTAATCAATGTAAGGATATCAATGATGTTTCAAAGACATGGATCAAAGTGTTGAGTTGTGTTTTCATTCTAGAAGTAGATAAGGTGGCACTGTGGCGGCTCGATTTAGTAGAGAATTTAAATGATAGGAGCCCATTCTAAAAAATCTCCCTTAGGGATCATGATCAACAAATTATCTATCAACAAAGCTTCTCTTCATCAAATCAGTCAACCCTTCCTTCTCTCTCTCTCTCCTTCTTCTCTCTCCATGTTCTAATTTCTCATTAAGAATGTACTTTTGATATTTCATCTTATTCACTTAAGTGACCCTTAGTTAAACATTGTAAGAGTCTTTTTTCCAATAATAAGAAAAAGACTCACTTCTTAGGAATATGAAAGGTCACAAGTGATGAGGACAAGTGAAAGGTCATGTGGGGGTAGATGAAAGGACAATTTGTAATGTTATAAATTGGAATGGCTTCTCCATTCCAAAGGGTTGGCAATTGTTGATTGAATGTATGTTGTTGAGATTACCACTTCTACATCAAGCAATAAAAGCTACAATTCTTATATTTCTATCTTATGTTCCTCTACTCTCTCTCTCTTTACAACTTTGCATATATGATAATCTTGCAAAACCAAGAAAGGTTTCTGCGGCTTTAATAAATGAATCAATGGAAGTTTGTGTTTATGATTTTTATGGCTTATCATGGTTTACATTGTTATGTTATTCTAATTGGATGTGAACTCACTCTAGTTATTGTATGTGAATTATGTAAGCCTACTCACAATAGTAACCCTCTCTCTCCTTATTTCCCCAACTCCCCTTTACCTATATTCGCTACAAATTCCTCCCTTGTACTTCATACAATCATTTTCCATAGGTTTAGTGGAGTGTTCCTGTGTGATCCCCGACCTATTAGCCACCCCACAAATTTTAGATAGTTTAAGTAGTTTACATTTAATAATGGGAGCCTCCCATACACAAGAAGGAGGGGCTTAGCCCCACACTGTTGGTGAAAACTCAATAATTCGCAACACGACAAATTATTTCGCCAACACAATAAATAATGGTAGAAGGAATGAGGCTAGAAATCATATTAAATAGAATATGGGGAGATTGATTTTGACAACCCAATCACACAAAAAGAACTAGAACATAAAGAATATCCTATTGTGGTGAGAGTATTGTTGAAACCTACGAAAGAGGATAATGAGATAGTACAAAGACAAATCTTTTTAGAATTATTACCAAAATGAATAAACTTGCTTCATTTTAAGCAAATCGAATTATATCTCCCATATTTTATCACATTGTTTTAACTCTTTCAAAGTGTTTCTTTGGGTGTTTTGGGGTTTGCAGAGGATTATGAAAGCATTTAGATCAACGAGACATCTTGCTTTTTATCTTTTTCATTTATTTTCCATTCCCATTCCTCAAATTTCCTTGCAGGACTATTTCCATTAACAAAACTTGGATGGATGGTTTTAGGGATTTTGTGTTCATCTTTGTAACCTAGAGACAAATTTCTCAAGCACTTACCACCTTTTTAGTGTTTAGAGAAATGGTTTAAGGCTGGAATATGTTGTTTCACTCACCCAAAGTGTTGTTTGGGCCTAATTTTAATGGAGTAATAGTCCCGATGGTATCGCCCATGGTTGATGCCATCAAGTAAAGTTTTTATTTTGGGGATTAGTCCCACATTTCCTGAAAAGAGAGGTACAATAACATTTATATACACAAATATTATAATGTTGAGTGGAGCAAATGAAAGGAATGATAAGAAGAGATCGTAGTCAAGCCAAGAACACGAGATGCTAATCAAACACCACGATCAATAAGATGAAAGTAATTCGCGTAATAACTTTACATAAACCTTTACAAACAAATGAGAAACAATATCATATATTATTATGGAACTCAATGTAATACATTGAGAATGGCCCTTGCTTAAATAGGCAAGGAATAACAATCTAATAACCAAATCAAGGTCGTAGATCAAGCGATAAATCAAGGAAATAACTAGTCATCAAATAACTAGTCAAGACCATGGATTTAGGAGAGAACTAGACATCAAGGATCTAGTCAATACCATTGATCAAGGAAGAACTATACCTAACAACTAGATAATATCTCATAATATCTAAATAAGATAATAAAAATATCCACACACATAAGTGGGTGATGATAAATACAATAAAGGTAAATAAAGTACCTAGGTGAACATGAGCTAAGGTAAATACCTTCTCTAACACCCCCTCAAGTGAAGCTAGGGGCCAAAATAGATGTGGCATGTCCACATGATGAGTCTCGGTAACTAGGCCTCGATGAGGTACTCATGTCATACAATCGGGGAAAAAGGGACACCGCAAGGTACCCAAAACTAGTAACAATAAAGTAAAGAGAGTAAAGACCGCTCCAAGGCATCCCAAGAAGCTAAGCTCAAAAACTCGTACAATGTTGAAGAAGTTTGTGTGTGTGCACTATGGTCTCGAATCCTTTGCTCGATCACGAAACTCAAAAACAACCGACACCGGGTTTCACTAGAATAGCTCCATACAAGGAGATCTCAACGAAGTGATGTCGAAAATGAAAAAAATATACCAAACATAATTCGATCAATCTAGCTACATATAGGTGTGCCACGATCTAAGAATAATAACCAAATTAACAAGGCAAGGACACAAACTCCAGAGTGTCACGATCCAGAAAAGCCAAGGTAATAAGGCAAGGACATGAAACCCGAAGAAGCAGGATCAACACCACACCCTCCCATACTGTTGAATGGGTGGAGTGACGCTACAAATATGTATGAGTTGCCCAAAATCAACTACTCGAACATTGACAAAATAACACTTGGACTTCACTAGAATAAATCCCCATAAGAGATATTGTCAACATGCCAAAAGTGTCGAAAATACAGATACAAAATCTCTCAACAAATAAGAGAGATACACTACACCTGCTAAAGAAAAATGCTCAAAACAAGAAGCATCACAATGCAAAAGGTATAGAAAGTGGAGTAAGAGGCCGAATGGTGGAGGAGCCACGCCTGTAGAGTCCTCTCAACGAATTCCTATGTTGCCACCATGAGTGATCAAATATCCACCCCAAATCAACACGGATGGATGAAGAAGATGCTTGCATATGACTTGGTGCAAAATGCACAATGGGTGCATGTAAAAGAACATCAGAATGTGTATCAAGTTGATCATGTCTGAAAACTGAAATCTCAAGTTTCTCAAGCTTGAGTGAAGGTGCGCGAAATCATATGTTGCTCATGATCCTAAAAAGAGTCGAGCGAACAAAAAAGGAGCTCTCTCAATGTGTGATCCCAATGAAGTATCTGCTCGAAAACCAATTTCATGACAAGAATTCCACTTAACATGTGGAATAGAGGAAACAATACCTTGTGAATGTCTGCCAATGACTCCGCTAGTGAGACCCATAGAATGGATCATGCGAGATCCGAATGCGGTGGTGTGCTTATCAAAAAGGACATGTTGAAATGAGCAAAAGGATACACAACATGTTGTACTATAATAGACATAGATGTGGAAGAGCATGCAGTAATAAGCTTCATAGGTGTATGAGCATCAAGAGCGAGGACAATGACTCAAAGATGATGATCAATGTTAGTGGGTTCAGGAGCAATAGCTGCAAGTGGACTAGGAGCATGGATATGGTTGTCCACAATATGATGGTGATGTTGTAGGCTAGCAAGTTTGTTCTGTAGGAAGTGTATTATTGTATCCTTATCGTGAATGAGTGATTGTAGAAGAGAATTTCACTTCTTGAGTGATCTATTTTCTTCCAAAAATTTTACAATATCCTCTTGAAGTCCACATACTTCAGAGAAAAGCATATCATTCTTAGAATCCATGATAGATACAAAATGCAACTCCTAAAAGTTTAGGACGTCGGGCTCAGCTGAAATTGCATCCACAATTGATTACAACACTCCTCCATATTTGGCACTTTATAATTATAGTGTAAGTCTCAAAATAAATATTTCCAATGGAAAGAGCACGAAAAAACAAGCACTTTTGCAAAAATAGCACTCAAAACCGAGTTACCGAGCAAAAGATACAAACTTTTCAATATTTTTGCTCTGTTATTTATTTTAGTTGCCACTAAAACAAAATAAATTGTTGTTGCCTTCACCACACAAATAAAATTAAAGGGGGCTAAAGTTAAGCACCTATTAGGAGAAATCACAAACTTTAAACAACTTACTATTATGGGGGTGTCGCGTGTTTGCCGAAAATAAGAACTCGTAGATTTTCCCGAAAATAAAAACGCGTGCACAACATCCGTGGACCCCTACCACAAAAGGAAATATCCGAAAACCTTCCTGCACGTAAACTGAGATAGACACGCTGCAACAAGAAAATTTCCCACACAGATCTCAAGAAATCCAACAAACCCAAAAAATAATCCCACATTTTTTTTTCTTCATGACACGAATCCCGAGGCAGATCGGTGTGCTTCCCTACAACAATACAAAAACCTAGAAAAACGACTGCCTCCAAAAATGGTCAAGCTTACAGTCGATCTTAGGGTTTTCCTACCTTCCAGATCTAATGGAAACTTTTATTTTGCATAAAAATCACGCAAAGAAAAATACGACCAAATCCCAAATATATGAATATATAATGAATTTATTTACAAAATAAAACTTACAGACGGATGCCAACAACAATCTCCACTCTGATACCATGAAAGGAATGATAACCAAATCATACCAAGCCAAGAACATAGATGCTAATCAAACACCACAATCAATAAGATGAAAGTAATTCACCAGAATAACTTTACATAAACCTTTACAAACAAATGAGCAGCAATATCATATATTATTATGGAACTCAATGCTTTACATTGAGAATGGGCCTTGCTTAAATAGGTAAGGAATAACAATCTAATAACCAGTCAAGGTCGTAGATCAAGCCATAAATCAAGGAAATAACTAGTCATCAAATAACTAGTCAAGACCATAGATTTAGGAGAGAACTAGACATCAAGGATCTAGTCAATACCATAGATTAAGGAAAGGACTATACCTAACTAGATAATATCTCCTAATATCTAAATAAGATAAAAGAAATATCCACACACATAAGTGGGTGAGGATAAATACAATAAAGGTAAATAAAGTACCTAGGTGAACATGAGCTAAGGTAAATACCTACTCTAACAAGTAAATGGGCTCTGTGGTCTTAAGGTCCCTTTTAGTGAAATGACTAAGCATGCGACCGATGGGAGACAAATAAAAGTAGCTATGGAAAAGGCACAAGTGTGGGAGCCAAAATAGGCAACACCTGGCCCAAAGCTCAAAGTTATAATTGAATAATGAATGGAAAGCTAGGATTAATCTATGTGGCATGATAGACCTTCATATGGAAGACACATATCACAATACCTGGCCTCAATCTCATGTAAAAATTGATAGAAACATGATAAATATCTTAGAGCCCAAAACTTGGGGTTATGTCATGTGGAATAATCCCACGAATTTAGGCACTAGGAGGGTTGGGAGGAGCATGTGTCGACTAAATATACAACCTTGGGAAAGAGTACCATGTGGTACAAATTCAAGCCCCGAAGTCCGGGGACTTGGCATAGTCTATAAGTTGGGATTATGCCACATGGTGTGATGCTATGAATTTAGGTGCGTGAAACAGTGGAAATAGAGAATATATTAGTTTGAGGCTCGAGAACACAAAATAGTTCCACATGGCATGATTTTAGGGATTCACGCATGTATAACCTAGATGGAGATGGAGCGATAGAAATAGCTAAGAGCTTGTGGGACCAATTAGAGCTCAACATGTGGACCTCTTGGATACCAATTCAATCTTACCACATGAACCAATGGAGAAAAATGGAGAAGGTGACTATGGTGTAAAGTTAAATTTTTCCTCCAAGTCTTAACAGGTAGGTGGGTAGCATAACTCTAGTTTTTAGGTCGTAACTTTAGATTTATGGCACCAAATCATGCAAGAGCGGATTCATTGGAGACATTCCTCAAAATTCCATCAAATGGAATATGTGTTGGGCCAACCTCTATTTTTAATCATAAGTATGAAATAAAATCTCCTACAACCATTTTCCCTTTTAATGCAAGTTAAAGGTGGATTCATAACTCAACGGAGTTCATTTCTTAAGCCTAGTACTTCAATATTTCATACAAACCTATTCTCCATCAATGCACTACCCATTTTCGGTAGGATTAAGATATGATATTTATGTACCGAGGAATTTATAAGTGGGGGTTAGATTTGGGTGATATATTGTCCACAACCACATTTGGGGTGAGCTTGTGGGCCTCCAATTTTGAATTTTTTCCTCTTTTCTCTTCCTCTTCTTTATTGTTATAAATGTAAGTATGTTCATTGTAAAAGGGGTCCTCTTTTTTGGATGCAGGAAACATTTTTCTTTTAATTTTTCACCATTTCCTTGTGTCCCTAGCCTCTGTATTGAACTATTGTAATACATCTAGTGGATCTCTCCCACTCTATAAAAAAATTATGCATACTATAAACATTAATATAATTTTGATTGTGTCTTATGTTTTCCTTTCATTGTTATATTAACTAGTCTCCTTCCTTCTAACATTTATGGGTCATACTACGTATGCGGTTTACGGTTGTAGGGATTTAATTTATTGTGTTTAAATGGATAGGAAGAGTGTGATCACCCTTATTCTCTTATGTAACCACCACCCCTTTTATTTTCATGTCTTATATTCCCTTTCCCCTATAATTATCGGATTAGTTAGAGTAGTGATAGGAATTATATTAGTTTAGGAACATGGTCAATTATCTTCTAAGGTATTATCTAAAGGATCAAAGCTCCCACACCTTGGGGGAAATCCCAAACTACTTATCATTGGGCACACACAATTACAACGGAAAAGAATTTTTCTAACATTCATGGTAGGATCTTTGTGTTTTTGTTGTAGAAAATTATAATATTTGTAGATGTAGGAACACGATTTTTGTAATTTACAAATGAGCTTTGGTGAGTTCTTAGCTCATTTAATTTTTGAACCATCTTTCTACCACATGATGACTTTGTCGATTCAAGAACCCATTATTTCATTTGCATACCATTCCCCTTTTTTCCTCCATATTATTATGTTTTTCATAATTTTGCAACTCTTCTCATAGCTCTTTCTTTTCCCTATCCCTCTTCATTTGTAGAAATGGGATGATATTCCTAGAATGCCCCCTGAAAATTTTACCCCTCTTTTATGGAAATGATTCAACCAACCATGTTGATCATATTAGAGATGTGGCTAACTATTGTGAAATACACACCACCACATAAAAATGTATGTTTAGACTATTTTTCTCCTCATTCAAAGGTAGAGCTTAGGACTGGTATAAAATATTAGCTTCTAAATCAATATCTTCATGGGATTAGCTCAAAAAAAAGCAAGAAAAATGGTTCAAGGAGAATGTAGATGTTATATTTATATTAGAACCGTAAAGAGGGCACCTATGGAGCATGTTTTAGACATCAATCTCAAATTTAGAAGGAATTTGGAAAGAATTCCTCAAGAATACATACCCTAAACATGTATGCCATTCTTATTTTATTTTAGATCATTTTATCCTAATATTGTTTTCGTGATTCAAGATCTTGGAGGTTGTTCTCTTCCTCAAACATGTGATATACTTATCCAAGAAGAGAAAAGCCTCATTCAAGTTGAAAAAGGAATATCATTCTCATTCCTCTTTTCCTTCCATCATATTGTGACCTTTATTTAGCTCTTTTTTCACCCCAATTACATTGCAATAAGCTCTTGTTATCTAATTCATCCCATTTTCTTTACACAAATCTCTCCCACCTCCAACCAAAAATCACCCAACCCCTAAAATTCTTATAATAAAGCCTTGGGAGGCTATGGTAATTCACAAATTTTCCCTTTTAAATATACCACTTTTGCGCAAGCCTCAAATTTTAACCAATGATGGTAGAAAAAGATGTTTTGCATTTTTATGATGATGAGTACACCCTAAAAACTCCAAGCCACCTCCAATGCCCAAAAATTTATTCACCTTGAAGAATTACCAGAACAAGATAAAATGATGTGTGATTTCCTAGTTTCACTTGTGTTGATAAGAAAGAATGTATCACAGAGGAATAAATACAATGTTTGGAGGAGAAATTCAAAAGGGTTGAGATTAAACCATATTTTCTTGAGAAACCAAGTGGTGTTGTCTGTTGTAATCACTTTACATCCTATTAAGACAAATGTCACCAATGAATATAAAGAAATTGTCATTTTAGAGAGGATTGAATATAATAGTGATGATGAAAATAAGATATTATGCAACTAAGAGGTGTTTTCCAAGGAGGATGCTTAGATGGGGCTTAAGAAGGCGAAGGTAGGTGAACAATTTTTTTGTTAAATACGGTGACCCCAAATATGTGCATGTTTAGAGATATTGTCATCCTTGGAGACTACAATGCCAAAGAACCATAAGTGTCTTTATACACTAAGGCCAACCAAATGGATCTCCAAAATGCCAAGGAGGGAATGATGGAGCCTAAAAACTCTATGCTTGAGGTTGCAAAGGTGTTTGTTGAGTATAAAGTAGAGGACGAGAAGTTTGTTGAGCTCGAGAAGACCTCTCGATGAGGAGAAATATGAATATAGTAGCATGCATAGTGAATCTAGGCATTTAACTTTGAAAATTAGGTGTCCTATCAAATACCTTGTTGTTTTAGAATTTAAATCAAGGTTTCTACTGGTAATAGTTACTTTAGAGCATGAGGAAGGGCCCTAAAGTACCAAAGAGTCAACTTTCACACCGTCACAAGAAAAGTAAATATATTTTGAAGAAGGGGGAGCACAAACACTTGTTTTAACTCCTCTCACTTGCCTCAACCACTACAAAGCTTGCTACATAGCCCAAGGTCATTATAAAAGGTAATCAATTCTCACACCAATTTGTGGCTTTATATAGATCTTTATGTACACCGTTAGAGTACAATAGAATTAATTTTCTTTTGCAAAAGAAGTATAGTTGCACACCCTGCATTTTTCAATTAAAAATGTGTTTCTTATTTTTTATAAATAAGTTTTGTTGTGCCTTGTTTGGAGGTTGTTTTTTTTTCATATTTCACAAGAGAATGAGATGAGGTAAATATTTAAGGGGTTTCCAAACTCCATTTTTTAGATATTTTAGGTGTTTCATGCAAACTCCATGCCCAATAGATATAAAGGCTTATGGTCTTTTCATTTAGCAATAAAATGACCCTAAGTAACTAGAAATTTTGCCAAAATGATCCTTCGCTTCATTTTTAGTAATTAAACTATATTTCCCTATTTTATCACATTGTTTTAATTCTTTCATAGTTCTTTTGAATGTTTTGGGGTCTGCAGAGGATTATGGAAACATTTAGCTCACTTACAGGTGGTCTTAGATCAATGAGACAATTTTCTCTCCACCTTTTTCATTCATTGGATGTTCCACTTCCTCAAATTTCCATGCATATGACTGTTTTCCATTTGCAAAGCTTGGATGGACAATATTAGGGAATCCATGTTCAATTTTGAAGCCTAAAGATAAATTTCACGAGATCAAGGGCATAATGTGTCATTTTGCTTGCCCAAAGTGTTACAGGCAAAATTTTGATTAGAGTAACAGTCTAGATGGTATTGACCATGGTCAATACCATCTAGTAAATATTTCACCTTGGGGATTTGTCCCACAACAATTGATAAGAGAGGCACCCTAGCCTTTATATAAAAAAAGTATTCTAATGCCAAGTGGAGCAAATGAGTTATATAGACTTAAGGTCCCTTTCGATGAAGTGGCTAAGTGTTTGGCTAGTGTGAAAATAATAAAATCGGCTAAGGTAATGACACAATGTGGGAGCCCAAACGGGTGACATGTGACCCCAAACTTAGGTAAAAATTGACTAAGGCACAAAAATTTGGGATGCGCCACATGAGATGATCCTATGAAGTGGGTGGCCTCAGATGGGAAATTTGGCCACATGTCACGATTCTTGGCCCTAACCTTAAGTGAAATTGATAAAGCATGAAAAGATTTCAAATCCCAAAAGTTGAGATTGTGCCACATAATGTGATCCTATGAAATCAAGCACCGGTAAGGTTGAGTAAAGCAGAGGTTCACTAAATATGTGACTTCATGAATGAGTGCCACGTGACATGAATTTGAGCCCCAAAGTCCACAAAGTTGGCATATTCAAAAAGTTGGGATTGTGCCACATGGTGTAATCCCATGAGACCGAGCACCGAGAAGAGTAGAATCAGAGAGCGAGAGAATTGTTTGAGGCTTGGGATCATGATATAGTGCCACATGGATTGAGTTCAGTGGATTCACATATGTTTATCTCAAATAGAGATTGAGTAGTGAAAACAGATGAGAACTTTAGGGACCAATTAGATCTCATCTCGTGGCTCTCTTGGGTGCCAATCAAATACCACCACATGGATCAATGGAGAAAAAAGGAGGAGGTGACTATAGTTTAAAGTTACAATTTTCCTCCAAGTTTTAATGACACAAGTGAGCAACAAATCTCTATTTTTTGGGCTACATCTTTTGATTCAAAGCACTAAATCATGCAAGATCAAATTCATTGGAGAGATACCTAAAAATTCCATAAAGTGAACCATTTCTTGGGCCCTGAAATTATATATTTTATGAGTATTATGAGATCAAAGCTATAAAAACCATTTTTCCAAATCAATGCAAGTCAAAGGTAGATTTAAAGCTCGACAGTGGTTCATTTCTTGAGCCCAACACTTTAATGTAAACATGTTCTCCATTAATGTACCATCCAATTTTAGCAATATTAATATATGACATTATTCTACAGAGGATTTTATAGTTGGAAGTCATATTTGGGTGATTTATTATCTATAACCACATTTTGGGCGAGACTTGTGGGCCACCAAGTTTAATTTTTTCCTCTCTTCTCTCCCTATTCTCTTATTTGTTGATTTAAATGTAAGGATGTTCATTGTAAAAACATCATCTCTTCTAGATGCATGGAAACTCTCCTTTTGAGTTTCTCGCCATCCCCTTATTTGTTTGGATTATGTATTGGACTCTTCCAATGCATTTAGTGCCTCTCTCACTTTGTAGCAAAATGTGAATATTATAAACATTAATATAGTTCTAATTGTGGACTATATATGCCCTTCATTTTTGTTTTAATTGGCCTCTTCCTTCTAATATTTATAGTTTATATTGTGTGTCGGTTACGATTACATGATTCGAATGTACTATGTTTAAAATGACATGAAGAGAGTGATTCCCCTTCTACTCTTGTGCAATCATTGCCCCTTTTCATGTTTTATCTTCACTTTTCCCTATAATTTCCATCTTACTTAGGATTGGTGGTAGGCAATAGATCAATTTAGGAACATGGGCAATCGTCTCGAAGGTATTAATGAAGTGGTTGAGGTCCTACACCTTGGGGAACTCCTAAACTACTTGTTCTGGGAGTTAAATTTCAATAGATAACAAGAATCATTTGTAATTTCAAAGGTAAGTGTTGTAAATTAATCATTGATAGTAGTAGTAATCGATAATCTTGATCCAAATTATACGCTAAATAAGCTGGTTTGAGAGAATCACACACTAAACCCATATAATGTGTCTTGGTTGTTGAAGGGGCATTTGATTTTGGTGATTGAACAATATTTGGTCAATTTTTAGATTGGGTCATTACTAACACGAAGTTTTGTGCAATGTTATAGCCATGGATGTATGCCACTTGTTACTAAGAAGCCGTGAAAATTTAAATTGAAGGATTCACATGATGGAAGAAGAAATAATTGCACCCTTGTGGAGAAAGGTAGGAGGTATAACTCAAGCTTGTTGAAGGGTAAAGGTGAAGAAGTATACGATAATAATATTATGTTGTTTGTTTGAAGAAAGTGATTCCTAAGTGGTAAATAAGGAGAAGGCATAATTTGATTTCATTCTAAAGCAATTACAAGTCAATATCACTAATGAGGCAATTGATTTTCTCAGAGAAGTGATTTATTTGAATGAGTATGAGGAGATCATTTCCAATTATCTATAGACATTTTACCACATATGAGGAGTGTCAATCATTGTATGCATATGATTTTTGGATCTAGGTTTCTAAACAAGGATGCATATAGATTAAAATTTGTGGAGAACAAGGAGTAAAGAAACAAACATAAAAATTGTTGGATAGAGGGATGATCAAATAAAGTTTGATCCTATGTTCTATACCAACAATATTGACACCAGAGGAAGAGGATAATGGAGAATGTGAACTTATTTTATAGCTATCGTAAGATAAAAATTGAATATACATTTTTATTGTTAAGGATGGATGACTTGATAAATTCCATGACTAGAGCATGATACTTCACAGAGATTCTTACGAAGAGTGGGTATGACCATATATGAACCAAAGAAGATGATGAATGGAAGAATTTTTTCGACAAAAGATATACATATGAATTTTTATTAGTGTGATTTTTATGAATGCGTTGAGTATGTTCATGAGACTTGTTATTAAAGCATTAAAAACATTCCTTTATAAGTTTTTTTCATTGTGTATTTAGATAACATTATTATTTTAAATTGGAAAAATAAAGAGCGCTTGATGCATATAAGGAAGGTATTGTACATGGTGACTCAAGGTGAAGTGTTTTTAGCTTCAAAATATGTAACTTTGTGAAAGAGGAATTGGTTTACTTAGGTTTGTGATTTCTCAAGATGGATTAAGAATGGATCAAAATAAGGTGAGAGATATTGTTGAATATGTTTCTATAGGGATTTTATTAGAAAATTCAGTAGGATATGTATACAAATCATGGAGACAATGGGAGGAGATAAGAAATAATTCATGGATAGTATAAACATAACATAACTTCCATAATTTGAAGAAGAAGGTGATTGAACAATCGGTCTCAACATTTATCAATTAGGTTGATCTGTGATCCTATTTCTTAGCAATAAGATTTGTTTTGAGTTGGGAATGTAATCATGTTTCTTACATTAGTTAGAAACCGAAAAAATCTAAGTGGGGATATTCATTTTTGGATCAAGTGTTATATGTTGTAGTAAGATCTCAAGACGTGGAGGATTTACTTTTACCCAAGGAGATTTTGTTGTACTTGGAATATCAAGCACTATAATTCATTAATAGTCAATGTAAGTTAAATAAAAAACTTATGAAATGAGTGAACCTTCTATAAATATATTCATTTGTGTTGAAACATAGAAGTGACAAGTCAAACAAAGTTGCATATGCATTGAGTACAAGATGCCTCTTATTGAATAAGGTGCAAGTGGAAGCAATAAGATTTGATTTTACGAAGGAATTGTATGAGGAAGATGTGGATTTTTTAGATTCATGGTTGACATGCCAAACTCCCTTGAGTTTGGATAAAACACCATTATTAGAGTATTTATTGTAAGAATGTTTTTATTAGAGTGTTTCTATTTGATACAAAATGATAAAGGATAAGCATTATGAGAGACTAACTAGTCACTTCAAGTTTGATAAGATGTTGGTGTATATGAGAAAAAAATATAATTATCGTATGATGGGTACAAATGTGAGAAAATTTGTATAAGGATGTAGAATTTTCCAGTTATTAAAGTGGAAGAGTTAGAATGAATGGTCAGATCAAACACTACCAATTTTGTAGAGACCATGGGAACATATCAACACGAGACTTTGTTTTAGGATTTCTTAGAATGTAGAAAGGACTCGACTCTATTGTTTGTGATTTTAGATAGATTCTCCAAAAGTGGTTCATTTTGTTACATACAAGAATACTAATAATGTTACACATGTAGCCAAAGTATTTTTCATGGATATTTTTAGGTTGCATGGATTTATTAGGGACATACTATTTAATGGATATAAAATATGTCCGGCATTTCAAGAGGATATTATGGAATATGTCGAATACTAAGTTGCAATCAACTCAACACAAGATCCTTAGACAAATGGACAAATACGAGTAGTAAAAAAATCTTGGTAATGTGTTGTTTAGTTGGGAGAGAAGTCAAGATTGTATGATTTGATCTTCGCGCATGCTTGATTTTTCTTATACCAAGTCAATTACTAGGAGCACCTGGATGCACACAATTCTAGGTTATATATCAATGCATCCCAAAAGTTATCACAAAATTGTGAGGTATTAGTGATGTGAATGGAAGAAGTGTGAAAATAGAAGATTTCATTGAGTATATGTATAATATACATCAATAAACGAGAAAGCAACTAGAAATAAACACCACAAGATACAAACAACATATTTGTCATACAAGAAGAGAACTCAAATTTCAAGTGTTTGATATGGGCTTAGCTCATTTAAGGAAACAAAAGGTTCCTTAAAGGAGCTTATGATAAGTGAAGTGGAAAAATATCGACCATGCAAGGGTTTGAGAAAATCCACAACAAATGCATGTGCGATAGAGATATTAGGTAGGATTGACATTTTCCTTATCTTTAATGTAGAAATTTTGTACACTTAGTATTAGGGGACACAAGTGATGAGAAAGATGGTGTATATTCTTTAGTCATGGATTGGAGATAAGTGTTACCTAAAAGGGAGGAGAATAAATTGAGACGATGATCGATTCAAAGATTATATAGAAGACAACATTGACGGATTACCGAGAGTTCTTAGATGCAACATGGATATGTGCATATGAAGTTGTTGAACATGGAAAATCCATTAAAGATGTCACAAAATGTTCATGAGAAGGATCTCGTTATAGATTTCGCTTACTAAGAGCATATGTTGTAGGGGCATCCTTGCTCATAGGTAGTCTCGCATTAACTAAAAACAAGTAGAAGTATATGAAACAAGTGTTCACAACTTTTGTCGATTAAGAACTAATATTTATGTGTGTGTGTGTGTGCACATTTGTGAAAAAGTACACCTTGCGATATCTTGTGAGTGTAAGGACGACACATTGATATATGGTGATCTTGTAAAACCTCGTAATTTTACTTTATTTGCGAGATCACATGCATCTATTTGGCTTTGTAAGGTTATGTGGAATCATATCTTCTATAACAACTTTAGTATCTTTAGTGATAGTCCCCATGTCTCGAGACTTGATGAAAAAGCTTACCAAAGGGGGAGGACAAGTTAAGACCATGATGTTCTAACCATATATTATTTTTGCATCAGAATAGCCATGGTTGTCTTTTGGCTCGGCCGATTATCATTGTGTGTGTGGGGCCAACCCTTAAACATTAGGGCTAGGGTTCAGTAATGAAGCTTAGTTGCTTTGTGTTGTAAGACCGACCCTAGAGCATTATGGCTAGGTTTGTAATGCCCGTATATTGATATTTTAAGGAAGAGATATGGTACATATTTTGGTATTGTAAACAAGCCTTGCTCAAAAGGAGGGTTGTCCCTCGAAGAGGCTTGAGATACCCAAATACATGAAAGTTTCAAGCTATTTTACGAGTTCATTTAATATTCTAGACCTTTCGCATTATGTTGTTTATGTTTTCACTAATATTTGGCAAGCATGATCATAACATTGTGCTCCTCGCACACATATGTGCAACACAACACTTGCAAAACCTTGCAATTTCACTTTATCTGCAAGGTAATGAACCTCTATCGTGGTTTCGACATTTTTGGAGTTGCATGAATTGAAAGTGTTTTGCTAATTACTATGAAATTCTAGTAAACAAAATTTATGTGAAGTTATGTGTGTTTAGGAAAAGTTATTATCTACAAAGCCACGTGTTTACAAATGACCATACACCATACAACAAAGTTTAATACATTCTTGTCTAACTACATAATGATCCTTTTAAGCAAGTTATGGATTTCACAATAAAGGGCGGCGAAGAGTGAGGAGTAGGGGATGGTTATTTTTGCAAAGTACCCTTCCCATCCATATACTGGACCTCTAACAACATTCACCTAGTTTTTAAACGATGTCATGTGTTAATGTAAGGCCAAATATCAATTCTCTTGCCAACTTGAGCAATGTAATTGACAAGAGGGGAGCTACAATGTCTCACCATAGAAAGTCGATGCATTTTCTTGTGATAACACTTAATGTGTGGATGCCTTGATAAAGGATGGATTCATTTCAAGTAAGGTTACCTTGAGGAAGAGGAAAAAGAAGAAAAGCTTAGAAACTTTTAGGTCGCAATAAGGAATCGTTATTGTTCTTCTCGAGAGGTAATGGAAGGTAGCTCGTAAGAAGAAACTTACTCGGGAATGTGCATAAGATTTGCGCACAAGTCTATGTAATCGAGTTATGTTTAGTGAAGGACCTGGTATTGTGATGTCTATGTAGTTTGAGTCTCTAATCGAAATTAGAAGCGTAGTGCGAGCATGTTTTTGAAATTTTCTTATTGAAATCAACAAATAGTAAGTTCTTCGATGGTCCATAACTACATGAATTTATTTCGGGTGTGTAAATTTCAACTATATTGTCTTCAACCGTTGTTCATTCAACTCCTTAACCTCCGCTACACAAGTGCACAAAGAGCAAATCTTTCTAACCATACGAACCTTAAAAATCATATTTCATCATGAAAGAGTTACAATCTAATTACGGCGGACGATGATAACATCATAAGGAAAATATCGAGGGGGTTTATTCAAGTCCCATGATGACCTGCATACTACAAGATTTTGGATTAAAAATTTATGATTTGAAAAGATAGAGAAGTGTAAATCAAGTCATTTCATTCTAACTCCCCATCAAAGAAATAAGATTTTGCCTCAAAGGAGGAGTGCACTCACTCTTAGCAGAATCATAGAAACTAATGATAACCATTAATCCTAATCACTTCAAATAAACTTCAAAGAAACCCCTAGAGAAGGTTGAGTGTCCACCTCCACAAGGAAAAAAACCCAGTGTGGGGACAACGCACCACATGATTCGAGAAGATGATTGCTTAAACCCCGAGAAAAATCCACACAGAAAAAATTCAAATCAATCACACACACGATAATGAGAAAGGAAATGTCTTGCAAGAGACGCTCACAATGGGAAAAAAATAATAATGGAAAGTTATGCCCCCACTATGTTCCCCAATACTCACCGCTTTTCTTTTCTCCAATAGACAAGACTTTCACAAGAGGAAAAAATTATAGTAAAGAAAGCGTCCGTGACAAGCATCGAGGTGGAGCTGAGCTGACCCCTGTACAAGGGGTCTACCCGAGCCTACAACGTCAAACCCACCACCCCATTACGAGGGGTCCCCGGAAGTGACGTGTCATTTATCGCTTGCTGGCAAAGGCATGCCGCCTGAGGTCCCCACACACGTACATCCATCATCATATCATGGCATGCCATGTCACATGCATCCCATGATATAATAATAATAAATGAAACTAGTTTTTGTTGTGGCGCACGCGCTTTTTAATTTGATTTTTTTGTAATGTTAAAAAAGATTATCTACCACCCAGTCGCCTCGTTTTCCTCTTGTTATATTTTCGCCCGCATACGAAAAAATAACTTAACGACCGGTCGCATCCGAGTTCGAATCCCATCGGCTCCTCCTCCGCCATTTTTACCCACCCACCACTGCTGCGCCCCCACTTTGTTGTTGTTATTCTTTTAATGCCGAACTTCATGGTTGTTGCGTTCGATGATTTGAAAGCGCTGCCTGTCGCCTTACAATAATTAATATTCTCTCTCTCTTTTTCCTGCTTCCAGTCTTCCAGTTCCGCTTCTCCCAGTTTGTATATATAGATAATAAAGGAATTTTTGTTCCTTGTTTATGCTGCCCGAACGATAATGATGATGAAATGGATGCAGTCGGGATTGGGGTGCTGCTGCTACTGTTTTCGCTTCCTGTGAACAATTATGGTACAGTGCTGCTGAAGGGGAAGAAGAGCTTCTGAAGAGGGCTTTTCCTTCGTTTTTTCTGGTTCTGTTTTGGGAGATTTGGGTGCGCTGTTATTCTGGCTCTGTTGATGGCCGTGACGTGTGGGAAGGAAGGGAAGGGCGGGATGGACCCTGGCAAATATGTTCGTTACACGGCCGAGCAGGTGGAGGCTCTGGAGCGCCTGTACCGCGATTGTCCCAAGCCAAGCTCCATTCGCAGGCAGCAGCTCATACGAGAATGCCCAATACTTTCTAATATCGAGCCTAAACAAATCAAAGTCTGGTTTCAAAATCGCAGGTAATGTTTTTACTTGTGGTAATGTTTATAATGTTTCTTCTTTGGGCGGGATGAACTCGTGAGTGATGTCTGTGTCCATTTATATTTTGGGGGTGTTTACTGTACTTTTGTTTTGGTGGGGATTCGAACTTCGGACGTCTGTATATTTAGCGGTTTTGTTATCTTCTGTTTCTGTTGTTGATGTACTGTGAGGATTGTGCAGGTGCAGGGAGAAGCAGAGAAAAGAGGCATCGCGGCTTCAGACCGTGAACAGGAAGCTCACTGCCATGAATAAGCTGTTAATGGAAGAGAATGACCGCTTGCAGAAGCAGGTTTCTCAGCTGGTATACGAAAACGGTTATTTCAGGCAGCAGTTACAGAATGTGAGTTTTTTTCTCCTGTTTTTTTGGTGAAGTGGAAGGTGATTCATGGGCCGGGATTGAGCATATTTCTCATGTTTTTAAAGAACATGGCAGTAAATATCGTGGGCTACCATGCGTGGGTTTCCTTTCCAGATTTACTAGCTTCTTTGGGACTGTAGATGCAGTTAATTTTGTGGGTTACCATTACTGATCCTCGCTTTTTAGCGTTAATTATTCTTGGTTCTGTGCAGATTTACCAATTTTTTATGTCAAGGATTGCTGCACTAGATTTTAATGGGTTTTCCAGAGGTTGGTTTTTTGAAAACATTTTTTGTTTTTTTGGTAGGCCTCCATAGCGACTACAGACAACAACAGCTGTGAGTCTGTAGTAACAAGCGGTCAACACCAACAACAGAACCATCTGACACCGCGGCAGCCCCCAAGGGATGCCAGCCCTGCAGGGTATGTGATGCCAGTAGCTCTTAATATGAACGTTTGGGGTTAATAAATGCTGCATGAGTTTTTGTTTGTACTAGCATTTTCTGGGAATTGATTTTTATTTGTTTTCTTGCACTGATTCCTTGGCCCTGGCATTTATTGTAATTGTCTGTTTTTAAACCTTATCTTTGAATATAATTTGGTTGATTGTGATTTTTTTGGGCCTTTTTGTCTGCAGACTCCTTTCTATTGCAGAGGAGACTTTAACAGAGTTTCTTTCAAAGGCTACGGGAACTGCTGTAGAGTGGATCCAGATGCCTGGGATGAAGGTTTGCGTTAATTTTATCTGCTTTCTTTTCCAGTACTTCATCGGCGAGTTTACTGTTTTCTTCAACATCATTTCTTACATTGGGTGCAGCCTGGTCCGGATGCTATTGGAATTGTTGCTATTTCACACGGTTGTACTGGAGTAGCTGCACGAGCTTGTGGTCTTGTGGGTCTAGAGCCTACGAAGGTAATGGATTCTTGAGTACGGACAGTTGTTTTGGACTTTTTTATTTTTTATTTTCGATTGGAGATTGAAGGATGAGTTGGTATTTGAATCTTTGAGTTTGACTGGTTCAGGTTGCAGAGATTCTCAAAGATCGCCCGTCTTGGTTCCGGGATTGCCGGTCTGTGGATGTACTGACTGCATTCTCTACTGGAAATGGAGGAACAGTTGAGATTTTATACATGCAGGTGGGGAGAATTGTATGTCATTTTGATTCAAGATTAGGTCATTGTTATAAGTATTTCTATTTGAGTCAATGCCTTATTTGCATGGTAATAATTACAGATGTATGCTCCAACTACCTTAGCTCCTGCTCGGGATTTTTGCACTCTGCGATACACCTCTGTGATGGAAGATGGTAGTCTTGTGGTATGTTAAATTCAGCCGACATACAGATTTCAGTTTTCAACACACTTTTGAGGTCTCATCACCTTCTGTTCTTTTGCTCTGATTGGCATACCACCTCTTCTATTTCAAAATTTTAACCAAGGAAAAACTAACTGATGCAAAACAAAATCTTTTGTAAGGTTTGTGAGAGATCATTAAGTGACAAGGGAAGTCCAAGCATGCCCCCTGTGCCGCATTTTGTAAGAGCAGAAATGTTTCCAAGCGGATATTTGATTCGGCCCTGTGAAGGTGGTAGCTCTATAATTCATATAGTTGACCATATGGATTTGGAGGTATGGAAGAACTTCTCCTGGAATTCTAGAATGGATGGTTTGTTATTATTTATCTGGCATTCTCTGAAACTCTGGATGATTTAATGTTGCAGCCATGGAGTGTCCCTGAAGTACTTCGTCCACTGTATGAATCATCTGCTGTACTCGCCCAGAGAACTACAATGGCGGTAAAGGCTTAACCCATTCCCAATTCTTAGGTAGCATTGAAATAATGCTAAAAAATGAAGACAATCACAATTACTAGGTGTCAGATTTAATAGCAAGTTCTATTACGGTCTCTAACTGGGCATCTTTCTTTATTTTATTGTTCTAAACTAGCCGTTTTTCTCAATTAGGCTTTACGTCGATTGCGCCAAGTAGCACAAGAGGTTTCAAGTGACATGGTTCTTGGTTGGGGAAGGCAACCTGCTGCATTAAGGATGTTTAGCCAGAGATTGTGCAAGTGGGTATTCTCTTTGCTGCACATGTCTTTGCATTGTGTATCTCTTCAAATTGTCTGTGATATGGACTGTTTCTTGTATAACAGGGGCTTCAATGAGGCTATTAATGGCTTCACAGATGATGGTTGGTCTTTGATGGGGAGTGATGGGATGGATGATGTAACTATTCTCATCAATTCATCTCCAAGCAAACTTTTGGGTTCACAGCTTGCTTCCACTGATGGGCTTCCTGCTTTTGGAGGTGGTATCCTCTGTGCAAAAGCATCCATGCTCTTGCAGGTTGATAACCATTGTTTCTTTTGGACTATTTTAAAGCATTTTAATAAATTTAATTTCAAGAGATTAACTACAATCATGACTTGATCACCCACCATCCACCTTGGTTATGCAGAATGTGCCTCCATCATTACTTGTTCGTTTCTTGCGAGAGCATCGATCGGAATGGGCAGATAGTAACATTGACGCCTATTCTGCAGCTGCTTTGAAGGCAAGTCCTTGTGCTGTTCCTACTTCGCGGATTGGTGGTTTTGGAGGTGGTCAGGTTATCCTTCCCTTAGCCCATACCGTGGAACATGAAGAGGTACACCAACATTGATCATCTGTGTTCTTTTTGAAATGTTATTTTCTGGTATTGATTATATCCCATCCATTTTAATTTTAAATAACAATTTTATGGGTATGATATATAGACATACTCCACAAATTGACTCTTAATTGATTTCTTTGTTGGCTTGAATTGAGTGCAGTTTTTGGAGGTTATAAAGTTGGAGTGCAATGGCCTAACACAGGAAGAAGCTTTGCTATCAAGGGATATGTTTCTCTTGCAGGTATTTTACTGATGTTTTTTTGTTTAGTTAAGAGTGATATCTGAGGAATGGGCAGTGTAATCTATGGGTCATCTTTTGAACTAATGAACTTAGCCTTTTGAATTGGACAGCTTTGTAGTGGAATTGATGAAAATGCAGTTGGGGCTTGTGCTGAACTTGTGTTTGCTCCAATTGATGCCTCTTTAACTGATAGCGCTCCTCTGCTGCCTTCGGGTTTCAGAGTCATTCCCTTGGATTCTGGAATAGTAAGCATTCACAAAGCATGGTAGCAGATTGCATATGATTCTGAATGTCTTCTGAATCATGGTGGTAGATTATGCTTAATATTTTTTATCTTTGTGATGAAATTACTTGTACTTACAAGAGAAGACATAACTGTAATGCAGGATAGCTCTAGTCCAAACCGAACATTAGACTTGGCATCTGCACTTGATGTTGGTCCAACAGGAAATCGACCAGCTGGTGATTATGGTGGCAATTCAAGTAACATACGATCAGTATTGACAATTGCTTTCCAGTTCACTTATGAGAACCATTTGCAGAAAATGTTGCATCCATGGCTCGACAGTATGTCCGTAATGTTGTAGCATCTGTGCAAAGGGTTGCCATGGCGCTAGCTCCTTCTCGCTTGGGTTCTCATCTTGGGCCAAGGCCACCTCCTGGAACACCAGAGGCACTCACACTTGCTCGTTGGATTTGTCAGAGCTACAGGTAAAGTGATGCTGATTTGTCAGAGCTACATAAGTTTTGGATTTAAACAGTTTTATCCATTTATTTCCTCAAATAAAGTAAACCATTCTGACAGGTCAGATTGTTTTTGAAAGAATTATGATATTATTAATACTTTTGAGCTGGTTGGTCATGCTTGAGCTGAATTAAATTTGTTTATTCAGGTTCCACTTGGGCGTAGAGCTTCTCAGGCCTAATTCTGAAGTCAATGAATCTGTCCTCAAATGCTTTGGCATCATTCAGATGCTATTATGTGTTGCTCCTTGAAGGTAAATATTTTTTTTCAAATAATGAATTACCTTTAGTTTAAATGGTATTACATGCTTTTGCACATGACATTAATTTGTGTTTATGCATTGGGCTGTTGTTTGTGCCATGCAGGCATTACCTGTTTTCACATTTGCAAATCAGGCAGGCCTTGACATGCTAGAGACAACTTTGGTTGCGTTGCAAGATATTTCACTTGCTAGAAAAGATACTAGACGAGAATGGGCGTAAAAGTCTTTTCTCAGATTTTACTCAGATCATGCAACAGGTAACTTACTGCTTTACGACCTCTGTGCAGGAAACTTTATTCTGTACTTTACTCCCCGCGCACACCATGATCTATCAATTGATATTCTGTTCTGGATCATCTGTTTTGTTACAGGGATATGCTTATCTTCCCGCTGGAATATGTGTCTCGAGTATGGGCAGGCCTGTTTCATATGACAGGGCTATTGCGTGGAAGGTCCTAAACGAAGAAGATAACACCCACTGTCTGGCATTTATGTTTATGAATTGGTCCTTTGTGTGACCATTTTTTTTTGTTGTATACCAAATACAGATCCCAATTCAGATTGGGAAAGATAACTTATGTTGCACACGTTCTGTTCATATAGTCAAGCTTTTTATGTATTCATACCCTTGACTAACTTGAAAACTATTAGAGGGGGCACCTAATCAGCATACCAGTGCTGAAATTTTGTTTTTAATTTAAGCTGGACAAGCAAGATCCTCGCTTCCAAGTTGCCTTTTAAAAGTTCAACTAGACTTCTCTTCCTTCCATCTTGTTCAAATGTTAGAAAAATGTAATGCAAGTCATAGTGTAATGGGAGTGGCCGACCAGATCGAGTATTGAAGTAAATGGTCGGGCAGATACCTTAAAGTAGAGTGAAGATGGTGGCCTGAAGATATGGTGGGGTTGTTGAAAACACAAAGCGGTGGGTCCTTGTCTCCCAAAGGAATTTTGGTGCTCCTGTCACTGTGAAGAATGTTTGTTATTGGCACACAAATACAAAAATCTATTTCTCATTGGTTTAGGTGAATTTGTCTGTCATTGTTTATCTCTTGCACTTGGGGAATCTTCTTGGATGATTAAAGGAAATCTGTAAATGGGGGACCCAATGACATGATTAGACAGAGAAAGAATGTTATTGCTTTGTAATATGGGTTTTATTGTAGCAAATTCCTTTCCCTTGAATTGAAAAACATGGGAAACATGCATGTGGAGGAGAGGCTTTAGGATTAGGACCATTATCTATACATATTATTTTAATGAAACCACTGGTTGAGCATATCCCCACCAAAGCTGGCAGAGGACAAGTTGCTACATCGAAATGTGAGTGCATGGTGGGGTTTACTTATATCTGTGCAGCAGAATTGACTGCCAATAAAAATGTAACTACATGGGCATTACGTTAGGAATAATCTATTAAATATGGAAAAGCTGTGGTAAGGTGAATATCGTGGGCATAAATTTCTTTTGCTTGTTTTAAAGCATATTAATAAAGTTAAACTAGTCAAATTAGGCGTTGGCACTATCATTTCTATGCCAGGATGCTGTGGGGATCATCTTAAGGAGGGAGTTGAATGACGGATCCCCTTACGGAGGGAGTTTTAATGGCAAATCATCTCGAAGAAAGAAAATGAAAGCTAAATGACAGATCATTATGAAAAGTAAGTTCTAATGGCAGATCATCTTGAAGAGGGAGAAACTAAGGCTCAAGAAGGGATATTTGAAGGTGAGTCATCCAACCATACTAACCACCTAACCACCTTGAACAATCAAAGGTGCAAGCATTCTCCACCCAGAGAACAGGAAAGTAGGGAGAAGAGTTACAAGCACGCCTGTCATGGTCAGAAAAACCACCGAAGTTTTGACAGATTTGTCTGCTCTGTTGTTGTCAGATCATGGGTTTGACTGCTGCTGACCATGGACTGAAACTGGCAAACATTTTGGGGTATAATTGTAGTTGTATAGGAGCTTATACCATTTGCCTGGGGCAAAAACCATGTTGGTACGATGAAGAACTGCTACGCCAGCTTTTTTTAATTTAAAAAAGCGAGAGTAAATAAGATTTTAAATATAAAAATAAAGCCAAACTATTTAGGTTGGGAAAAGCTAATAAGGGGGAAAAAAATAAAAATCAGGTGGGGTGACTTTGGCCTTTAAATAGTTAAAAGAGCATGGATAATTAGTGTGAATGATTATTTTTTTGATTACTAAGTTTAATTCTGTAGTAACAGTACTTAAGATTTCGATGAGTTGGTAATTTAATTTGTAGTAATAGGTTTTTTAAATTCTTCATTGAGGTTAAAATTCAACCATATGAATAAGAACATAAAAATAATTAAAACTATAATAAATAATATAAATATAATGTATGAGGTTAAAAATAATGGACATTTTTAAAGGTAAAATAACATGTATTTCTTTAAATGTAGAAGTATAAATAACTCACTTATTTTTAATTAAGGTGAAGTGACATTTATTTCTTTAATGTAGACAAATGAATTATCTAAATATGATCTAATTACATTTAATTAAGTACTATAATAAATGTGTAAATATAATAGATGTATTAGTAATATTAAATTAAATGTTTTTAGTTGTATTAGATTTAGATAAATATAAGATGTAGAATTGTTGCATGAAAAACTTGGAATTGTACATCCAATGTCAACAAATTCAAATGAGAGTTTGGCATTTGATTAGAATCTAGTGTATGGAGTGTTAGAAATTGGGACAATTCTTAGGAACGTTGGACCTTTTAAAAGGTGACACTTATCTCTACAAATAAAATTTCCTTCCTAAGAATGTACATCTATAAATAATGCCATAAAACAATAAAATGTATTAAATTTTTGACTTTATAAGTATAATTACTTCGGTCATGTATTGATAGTGTTCCACATGAAAAATCTAGTTTTAGAGAATGATATATACTTTAATGCTTGTTTGATCTCTTTTGAATGCTTTTGAGTGTTGAAATACTAATGATCTCGTGTGTATCTCTAGTGAATAAATAAACTACTATATTTTTTTAGTTATAGATAATTGAATCCAAATTAGGACTTTATTGGCACATGAACTTACATCCAATGACTAAAGCAAGACAATGGGGAACAAAGGTGATGAGTGAACTTATCTTAGTGGAGATCAAGAAATGGACCTATAAAAAACACTCTAGAAAGATGACAAGAGTGTTGGATGCTTCTAGCACAAACTTTGAAACATGAGAGGGGAAAGAGAGGAAGAGGTAAGGGCTTGAGAAGAAGAAATGGTATTGAAATTTGATAAACACGCTAATAACTCTTATTGTGGACCAATTATAAACAAAGTACACTAAAACATATAAATTAACGACTAATAAATGTCTTGATGTCATTTATCGGTGTTGATGTTTTAGCCATGTTTCGTATGTGTGTAAACAAACACTTTAAATATAAAAGGATATAGTTGTACCCCTAGACATTGATGCACTTGCAAAACCATTATTCTATGTTTTTCACATGTGTAAATGAAAAAGATAGTAAGTGGAGGACACATGTATCAAATATGGACCTTCCCATTTGAGTCATTAGTGATAAACACCATCTTAGAAATGAGTTTTCAAATCTACCATGTTGGATATGGTGATGCACATGCCTTAGAAGCACATCTCGAATATAATGAGTAGAAGGTATGCCTTTTGAGATGTGAGGTGAATGTGTGAAACTCATCTCAAAATATAGAAATATAACATGTATAATATGGAAATATAATTGTCATCTGTTGCCAAAGAGTAAGACATTTGTAAATCCAATACTACATAAACTTTTCAATGTATATATTCAATCTTGAACTACTATTACTACTATATAATGTGTAAATAGCAACATATTTTGGCTCATTTTTGTGTCCGAAATCAACCTTTTGGACGTTTTCCAACATGTTTCTTTCAAGAATTCATGTCAATTTGTGTGGCGCAAAAGTGATGCAAACATGATGCGACTAGATAATTTTAGTTGCATTGCTTTTGTGCCACTTTTGTGTCTATTTTGCACCAAACTCGCGTCTACTTTGCGCCATCTCAAAACGATGCAAGACCTACGCCATTAATGATGAGGCTTGGCACAAATGTGAAAAAAATCGTTGGATATATATATTTTAAATATAATTAATTGTAATTACAAATGGTATAATTATGAATAATTATATTACATTTTTTTGCTTATTTACAACTATTAAACATTATATACTAAAATATTATTTATATTGTATTGTCAGAGAAATTATACAGTGAATTTGTAAAGTATCTAAATATTATTATTAATAATAAAAAGACATTGTTTTAATTCAAAATGTGATTTACAATAATATATAACAATGTAATTTTGAGGGAGTATTAAGGGGTCCCTTCCGAATTACAAAAATAAATGTAAAACTACATCCTAAATATCCCAGTGATCGGTCTTGTTGTCCTCCCCCTAATCCTCACAATCTTCTTGCTCTTCTTAAACTTGATCCTCCTCATCCTCATCATCCTCTTCATCATGCTCCTCATCATCCTCATCATCCTTGTCCTTCTCTAAATCCTCTTCATCCTTCCAATTTGTTTTACCCGATAAAATTTAATGATAAAATGTTAAAAGTGTTTAATTTTAATTTATAGTTTGCATGTACAACAAATTGAACACTACATGTCTTACCAGTACAAATTGATTATCTTGGGCCCACTGATTAAAGGCTTTTGTGTTCCATCCCAAATATTTTAATGTCGCACACACTTTCTTTGTTGCGCACTTCTTATAGCACTCTTCCCGCAAAATACAAGTATATGATAAAATTACATATATTAATATTTTTATTTAAAAAATATTAAAACAAAACAACATAACTCTATAAATAACTTATATAGAACTTAAAAATTTATTAGCGGCCTCTTCTAAGTTTTGTCAACCCAAATGACGAGTCACCATCAAACCATTTTGGATTCTGGGTTCATACCCCTTGAGCACATTACTTTTGATACCTGCATCAATTGCAATATGTATTAAATTTTTAATTGATCACCATGTTATACAATTACCATTGCATTCTGATCGTAGACCATATTTGTCTTTTATAAGACATGAATGGAAAGTAGACAACATAAAATATCAAATTAAAGAAATGTGTTTATCAACCACAATGCAAAAATTTAAATAGTCCTCTTTACAATGCAAATGTCAACATATATCATTTCTTTCGTTAACTAACTTGCAACCTTATTAGTGTCCTCTGCTAGCCACTTGTCATTCAAACCGAAACAAATATATTTCTCTATTTCAAGAGGCCGAAGACATCTCCTTTCGTCATTTGTGTTTCCTTGAAAGTGAATATGCAAATGTTAAATATAAAGAAATATTTTAAAACTATATACTATTTTATTAAAGCACTTATTTATGCAACGTAATTACCCTCAAATTCCTTTTTATTCTCCTAAACCCCTATGATGAAAATTTTCCAATTAGCTTTGGGTCATAGTGGGTCCTTCCGAACTCGGCAAAAATTACATCAACCAACCTTCTATGTCTCTCAAATGGAATTTGCAGCCACTCTAAATGACAATATGAATCAATTAAATTTTGTGTTTAGTCAACTATTCTTTTTTAAATACCTGCAACCAAAAAAATAGAAATCACTAAAAAAATAAATTGAAAAAAACTAATACAATGATAAATTATTCTAGTTCAAATAAAATATATTAAAACAATTACTTGTCATGAATATCCATTAATATCATCATTTACATAGAGGTCCATTTTGAGGTCCCCTTGCACCCAATGTTTATAATTACTATGAACAAGATGAGAGGGTTTATCAATGTTTGTTGCTAGAGGGGGTGAGAGTGCATTGTCATCCCCCCTTAATCCACTCGAGAGTAGGTCATCATACTTTTGGGTCAATCTCGCCATTTCACTTTTTTATTGCTAACATGTTGAGAGGGCCTCGCCTTCGACGAGGATTTGCAAAAACGTTGACTCATTATAAAAGAATTAATTAAATCAATTTAAATAATAAATGAAAACTTTATACCTTCGTAGATGAATCCCTCATCCTATGATTGCTCTCATCCTCATGTTGGTTGATATGAGATATAGACCTATCATAATCAAGTTATATTATAGTTATTCAATTAAAAGATTTTTTTCTATTAATAAATAAACTATAAATTTGTACCTCAAGGTCATAGGGGATACCCTAAGAGAAGATGAAAGATGTGTGCTCATTCCATGATCGTCATTTTCCTATTAGTCTAAATGGGAAGTAGACTTGTGATACATGAGTGGTATTAGAATTGTTCAATGAAATTAAATAATTTTATAATTAAAAATCAATTATAAATATATACCTCCATGTCAAGTCCCTAAAGGTTCGAGGAATGTTCACTCATGCAAATGTGATGGTCCTCGATGCAAATGTGAGAATCCTCGTTAAATGGCTCTGTAGGTCTCTATTAGCAGAGACTGTCGTTATGAAGATGTATAATTATAATTTTAAATATGAAAAATATTTTTAAATTACAAAATATACTATAAACTTATACCTCGTGGTGGGTGTGTAGAGGTCAATGAACATCGAGGAGGAACATATGTTTCATTTAAATTCTCATCCATGTCACCAATTTCTAGATCCGCCACAAGCGAAGACATCAAATTTCTTTCGAATTGGCTAAGTCCTCTTTAATATCCAAACTAAAATTATAGAATGCATTGAGTGAGGAAATATCTATGCCTTATTCATGAAAAATATGTTATTAAATATAGGATACATTGTAATTACTTATTTTTTTAGAAAGCACATTAGGAAGAATTATATAAAGTTCATTTCCAAGTGTTGAAGGCCTTATTAGGGATTTTCAATTTACATTGTTTATCAACATTCTCACACACCTACTGAGAGGGACATCTACATGTGTATGAGGTTTCTTTGGAGCAAAGTGTAATGTAGTATTATGTATCCTAGTTAGTATGATTGCAATTGTGAAATTTCAAGAACATATCCTAATTCTAGAGACACAAAGCTAAAGATGGCAAAGCTCTATTTTAGGTCATAATAAAGCAAAGGTAAGAATCACATGCCCTAAGACAAAATCTCTTGCGATATAGTATTTGACACAACATATTATTTTTGGAGCTTATCTTTAGGTCCCTATAAGTTATAGGCACATTTAAGAAACTCTCAATAGCCTATAACACAATTATATGTCTCTATCGCATCTATAAACATCACATAAGATGACATATGTCATGCCCATGATTTTCACAACCAAAACTTTATAGAAAAATCCAATAAAATTTGAGACATTTTTAAACAATCGTTAAGTATTAAACAAGATTATACCATTAATAAGCCAACTCGCTAACCAAATTAAAGGTGACAAGAAGAAATCCAAGTACCTCTCAAAAAAAACCTAGGTTAATTAGTTTAGTTAATTCCAAGTCTGTAAGCATCAAAGACGTGTTATGATAAGAAAAGTAAGATTATTCTCTCAACTAGGGTCTCTAAGACGAAGACATTATTATTACTCGTACACTAGCTAATGAAGGCAAAATAAAACAATCCATACAACCACGAGCGCTAATCAAAGTTAACTAAGGATGTACACAATAACCATAGCATTAGTTTTGCGATTACGACACTTAAGTTTAGGTATGACCTTCCCCACCAAGGGGTTCAATTAAATTAATCCATGAAATTAATAACGCAAGATGAGATGACTTACGTTTTATAAGATTGGTGATTAATTGATCCAAGTTGTTAAAATTAATCAAGGATGAACAACGATAATCCATATGATTTTTTATTCCATTTTTAATCCCACTCGTTAATCTAACTAGGATGACTACAAGCATACCAAGTGTTACTTGCTCTAATTAAGGTGACTTTAACTTAATTGCATTTATTCTAATTCGATAACCTTATTCGTAGGTTTTGACCATGACCACAATATTATTTACATTGATTACAATTAGTTAATTTTAATCCAAATTTTCCCACAAAGGATTTAATTAATCAAGGAAAGAAATTTATTGGGCTAAGGTTTAGATGTTCAATTTTGGGCATGGGTCCCATTTGACCCACTCCAAATGGACCAATGACCCTTACTCCCATAATTCATTTTAGCTAATATTAAAAATTAACTTATTCACCCAAGTTTGAAAAGCAAGAGTGAGCCCACTTGCTCTCCTACAAAATTCAACCAAGTTGCCCCTAAAGACAAGTGGAAAAACCTAGGATGATTGATACCATAAGATCAAATGACTCTCACCATCGATCCTAAGTTTTTGTAAAAACCACAATTTTTACTCTTAACTTTCTCCTTTTTCATCTCATTTCTTTGGTTTCTTTTGCCTGTTGAGGGGAGGAAGGCATTCATGGAGGAACCAAATTGTTATTTCTCTTATATTATTTTATCTTTCCTCCTATGTCCATTTTTTGAATACCCTTATATGGGTTTGGAGGAAGGGTATATATCCATATACTTATGGGTGTGTGTGTAGGATGAATATAATGTAGGCGTTGAGTAACCAATCTGGGCCGCACCCATGGTAATGTGGTCGTGTTTGGAGATCGGATGCACCCTGTGTATAGGCATGTATAGTGAACAAAACAACAAGGTTTGGTGAGGGTTGTGGAGAGGGTTCAAACCTAAGCCATATGAATGGAGGGGAGGGGGTCGGGCCCCCGCCGCCTACCCTCCGCTTTTTTTTTGTTAAACATTAAAATTAAAAACCCTACATTTTTGTTTGTGTGTGTGTGTGTGTGGGTTGTGCCCTTATGTATAGGCATGTATAGTAAAAAAATAATAGGGTTTGGTGAGGGCTATGGAGAGGGTCGATCCCTTATTGGTCAATGTGTCAAAATATTGTCAAGTGTCCATTGATGTCAAAGTGTCCCTGTGTAGGTTTAGATGTCAAATCATGATGTCATGATATGTAAGCATGGTCTAAGTGCATAGTCAAATAAACCGGTTGTGTGGAAATACATTCTTCTAAGGTTGTATGAAGGTTACATAAGATCGACATGGTCAATGAGATGTGTGTGAGGTGTTAACAAGTCGAAACATGTTAACATGGTCAAATTCTGAAGAGACAAGTAGTTCTAGGCTCAATCCTAGTCCCAAGTCAAGTAGGTTGACATGGAAACTTGAGAAATGAATCAAGGAAAAGCAGGAAAGGATTTTGGAGTAGTATGAACTAGCATAGCATGTAGAGGATAAGTATGAGGTCGATAATTTCAAATCTGTAAGTCTAATATTGATAGGTGTTTGAATTGGTGATGAAAGAGCCTAAGATAGTAAGGTTCAATATGTATGAAGAAGAGAAAAACATGATAATGAAGCTTGAACATCATGAATGTGAAAGAACCTTAAGAATAAGATGTTATATCCCGATTGAATTAAGTGCAACAACTTGTATATATGAAAGGGTGTGTATTTGAGAAGGTGTCCCAAGTTAATATTAAGAAGAAATTGAGAGTGTAAAGAAATGAACCGAGATCCTACAACACAAAGGTCTTGATGTATGACATTAAGAATGTCTTGGCATACGACAATAAGAAGGTCTTGATGTACGTAAAACAATAAGGTCTTGATGTACGTAAACATGAAGGTCTTGAGCGACGATAACAGAAGATATTGACTTGTGGCAACAATAAGGTCTTGATGTACGATGAAAGGAAAGTCTTAATGTACGGAAACATGAATGTTATGACATATGAAAACATGAAGGCCTTGAACAACGAAAACAAGAAGGTCCTATCGTGCGACAAGAAGAATCTCTTGATGCATGACAACGAGAAGGTCAAGAGTCACATAAATTGGTACAAAACAAGTGTTTTCTTGACGAAGGAATGTGAAAGGCCAAAAGTTGGGAATTCAAAAGGTCAAAGGTGATGAAGCAACTTAAAATTTTAAGGGAATGTGAAAGGACAACTTTTGGGAATTCAAAAGGCCAAAGGTCATGAAGGAAGGAAAAAGGTGTGTGGAGGAGATGAAAGAACATTTTCCCTACTATAAATAGGAATGGATTCTCCATTCGAAAAGTAAGCAAGCTGCAAAGAGAAGAATTAAGGTGTGCATTTTTATAAAGAGAGGTGTCGTGATGAAGTAGTGAGCTGAAATAGTGATCACATCATGTTGATGTAAGCAACCAAGTGAAGAAGGTGATCAAAATTTCTATAAAGTATGAGTCAGTAGCTCAACAAAATGGGAGTGAGCTTCCTTGCAAGTAGGTGCTTGTAAAACAATAGTCAAGTGGGTGTTTGAGAATGAATTGAAGTAGGTGCTTCAAAATTGGAGTTAGAGCTCTAGGGTGAGTGGGTACTCACCACTTGGTGAGATCATTGTAATTCTTGTTGGACAATTGTCCTTGATATTGCTTTGATTTCTTCTTTTCTGTGGGTTTTCTCCCTTATTGGGTTTCCCACATCAAATATTGTCTCCCATGTGTTCATGTGTTCTTGGTTCTCTTTCTATATCTCTCATGGTGAATAGTTATGCTTAATCATAGTACGCTTGGATAATTAAATAACTATAAATTGCTTCAAACATTTTTAAAGAACACCGATTCACCCCCCTCTCAGTGCCTAGAATTTCTAACAATTGGTATCAGAGCAGGTTCTCTTGGTATAAGTTTAACAACTTAAGAGAAGGTCCTTAAGGCACAAGTATGTTTATAAAGATAAGAGATAGAAATTTGAGTGAAGATGAAATGCCAGATGAAGAGGAAGCTAAAGTAAATCTTGAAGCAAAGTTGATATGTACTTTGGGAGAACTGAAACACCAAAGAAAAAAAGAAAAAAATATTGAAGATAGTGGTGAAATAATATGAAGAAAAAATCAAGCTTATTGAGGAAAGGTAGAACCAGATAGATGAAGATGAAATCAAATAACTTGAGGCATAGTTGGAGATGATCTCATCATCTCTCAAGGACAAAGAAAAAGAGCATCTCAAAGTCAACACAGAGTTGAAATCTCAAGTAGATAAAATTTCAAAAACCCTAAATGAAAAAGAATATACTTGTATGAGACATGAAGAAGAACTTATATTCTTGAGATTTGAACTTGAAGAAGCAAAATAAAGGCTACACATGTATGGAAGATCGAGAAGAGCTCAAGCATTGCATGAAATTATTGATAAACAAAATGCAAAGCAGTGGCAGGTACATGATTAGGCTTTACAAAAACCTTTGAAGAAGTGTGAAGATGAAAAATATGGCTCAAGCAAACAGCTTAGACATGAAGATGACCAAAGGGAAAAATTCAAGCAAGCCTAAATCATTTAGAAAACTAACTACATTCAGGTATAAAAGAACATTTAATGGTTATTGTTTCTCTTGTCACAATTTTAACATAGAGCTAAGGAATGCAGGAAGCATGTCATGAATGATCACCCATGGAGATACAACAGATATGAGAGAACAAAGAATAGAGTGTGCTTCAACTGTAGAGAGAAAGGTCACATAGCTCAATATTGCCTTGAAGAACCAAACAATCAGTTTTAGAGAATAGAAAATCAAGAGGTATGAATAAGATAGTTTTCTATAATTGTAATAGGATTGGACATGTTGCTAGTAATTTTTGGTAGTATGAGTTCTAAGTATGGTTGGAACCCAAGCACATACTCATATAGAATCAAGAATCAAGTTAGGTGTTTCAATTGTCATAAACTTGGACACTTGGCAAAGCAAGTTTTGGAAAATCAACCTCGTAGACATAGCAACAAAACTCTAGTAGTCAAAAGGCAGGTTAGGAAGGTATACAAAGTGAAAACAATTCCTAAGAGAGAATCAAACAAAGTCATGGAAAGAAAGTCGAGAGAAGGCATAATACTAATCATGAAGAACCTCCATCCATGGTCAAGGTAAAACAAGGGAATAAAATCCATCATACATGCTTGAAAATTATTCAATTATGTGATGAAGACTTAGGAGATGGAATTATCATATCTAGCAGTACATCCAAGAAGATGGACAAGACTTCAAGGAGGAGAGAAAGGAAGGTAGAGTCATTAGAATTATTTGAGGACTTCATGTTGTTCTAATACTCTTAAGAGCATGATATGTCTTTCCTAAGTTTGTGGAAGGAATGGATCACTTAAAGGGATAATGATGAATCTTGAAAGTAATTTTCCATCTTGTAGCTATTGGACATGTCTTCTTCATGATGAGCTTGAAGTAAAGATTTCAAGGTACCTATGTCCAAATAAGGCATTTGAAGATTCTCACTGTGTTCAAACAAAGGAAAGAGTATGCTTGTTGTCTTGGTATTTAGAAAAGTTGTTATCATGAGCTTAATGTTAAGTATGTTCTAAATCTATTATCCACAGTCATGGTATGCATTGTTAAACTAACTCATAAATCCATTGAATCGTGTGCATCAAGTCTCAAGATATTTCATGTGTGTCATCAAGGAGTCATTTTTCATAGAATGCATGAGCAATTTGTATGTAGGTTCTCAAGAAGTTTCTTAAAGGTTGTAAAAAAGTGTCAATAATGTTATAATGTGTCCAAAGGTTGTCAAAATGAGTCAAGAGTGTCCAATAATTGTCAAGTGCTCATGGTGTCAAATATCTATCAAGGTATAGTTCATGAACATTCTTCCGGAGTGATAATCATGATTTCAGAACTAAATTTTTGTGCTCTCAATTAGATAGAGGTGGTCCAAACCTAGGGGGAGCATTAAGAGAACATAACATGTGATAAGGTTGTTACTAAGGGCAATCAAAACTTAGCCAAAATACAATGGAAAATATGCTACAGGATTCCTAGATTAGCTTGAGGAAAAGATGAATATGATGAGATACCAAGAAGGTATGCAAGGAAAGATGGTAAGTCATGTCAATTTTCCTTCAAATAAAGTTTATAATGTCCAGGTGTTGAGTTATGGAGCTCAATTACTTCAGATTAACATGCAATATAAAACTTACAGGAAATACAATAACCAACATCGGTTAAGGAGGGACGACATCGGTCACCTATGACTGAAATCGGTTAGACAAGGAGGAACCTACATGGTTAGGGCTAACTGGTGTTGGTTACCTACTTGTGTGTGAGTGTTTTAATTAACTCACGGGAATTAGATCTAATTTTAGCATAAAAGCAGATCTATTGATTGTAATTGCATGGCTAAGTGCCCTAAGTTTGTATATGCCTATATAAGCATGAAAGCTAGGGTTTAGAAGTAGAGAATTGAATGAGTTGATGATTATTGTGAGAATAATTATGAGAGAGATAATTCTTGGAGAAGAAGCAAAAGCTTGAGTGAAAGAAAGTACTGTACATCTGAGAGGTGTGGAAGATTGTATATATTGTCAAAAATTTGGATAATAGATTGACTTGTTTCTTGGTGGATGTAGCCCACACTGGGTGAACCACGTTAAATCTGGTGTTGATTTATATATCTTGTTTTGTATATTTCTTCTGGTAGAATATCCGCTTTTATTGCATGTATGCTTAGATCTGATATATAATCTATATAACCTTGTGCTAACCCAAACAACTAGTATCAGAGCTTTGTTTGAGGCTTTTTGTGTTGACATATTTACTCACAAAGAGGGTTTTTTCGATTGAGTGGGAAGTACAACAATGATAAAAGAAAACAAATACAAGGTAGAGAAGTTTGATGACCGAAATTATCAATTATGGAAGATGCAGATTGAGAATTATCTGTATCAAAGAGATTTATACTTACCACTGAATGAAAAGTCTAGACCTACGAAGATGACTGATGAAGAATGGAAGATTCTTGACAGAAAGGTTTTCGGATCTATAATATTGATCCTAACAAAGATTCGTGGCTTCCAATATTACAAAATTGACTTCTATGGTAGAGTTAATAAAATCTCTTGCTAATTTATATGAAAAACCTAGTGCTTAAAATAAAGTTTATTTGATGAAAAACTATTTAGTTCTAAGATGCATGAAGGTGGATCTACATCTAGTCATTTGAATGATTTCTGATCTATTATAAATAAGTTAAAATTGGTTGATATTCCGTTTGATGATGAAGTGAAAGAACTCTTATTCTTATGTTCTTTTCCTGATAGTTGTGATAACTTAGTAATGGCTGTTAGTAATACAACATATGTTAATAATATTTTGAAGTTTGATGATGTGGTTAGTATAATATGAATGAAGAAATTAGTAGGAAAAGTACAAGAGGAATCATCCTGGGAATGCTTTGAATGTAGAAAGTAAGGGGCAAATGAAGGAGAGATCCAAGAGTAAGAATAATGAGAAATCAAATTCAAGGGATGACAGATCTAAATCCAGAGGTAAAGGAATTACCTGTTTGAAATGTGGAAAGAAAGGACATGCAAAGAAAGATTGTTGGTCAAAGGATAAAGAGAATTAACACCCGTAAAAGGTAAAGAGTCAAATAAGGAGGCAAGTATTGCAATAGAGGTAATGCAAGATGCTCTTATTCTTTCTTTAGATAATAAAATAAAATCTTGGGTTTTAGATTTAGGAGTTTCTTTCCATGCAACCCCTAATAAGGGTTATTTCAAAATTATGTCCATGTCAATTTTGGACATGTTTATTTGGGTGATGATGAACCTTAGTAGTATTACTGGTAAAGGGGAAGTTCATCTAAAATTGTAGAATGAAAATACATGGGTATTGAAAGATGTGAGGCATGTGCCAAGCCTCAAGAGGAATCTTATTTCTGCAGGACAACTAGGTGAAGCTGGTTACATGGTTACATTCATAACAGACTCTTGGAAAGTCACCAAGGGTGTTTTTGTTGTGGCAAGAGGTAAGAAGGTATGCATGTTATATTTATCTACTGTGTGTTATCGATTCCTTTTCTCGCATTATCTACTTCAGATTCAGATGCATGCATGTGGCATAATCGGTTGGGCCATATGAGTAAAAAAGGAATGTATATCTTAAAGGCTAAGGGTAAGTTATCAGATTTGAAAGAATTAGATCTTGATTTCGTGAGCATTGTATTTTGGAAAGAAAAAGAGAGTGAGATTTTCAAAGTTGGGGAAACTAAGGAGTAGAAATTGGAGTTGTGCACTCAGATGTGTGGGGACCAACTCGGGTAGCTTCCTCATGGAGGATCCCAATATTATGTTACTTTCATTGATGATGCTACAAGAAAGGTATGGGTTTATTGTATTAAACATAAATATGATGTTTTTGAGACTTTTAAAAGATGGAAAGCCCTTATTGAGAATGAATCAAATTCAAAGTTAAAGTGCCTTAGATTTGAAAATGGTGGTGAATATTATAAAGCAAGAATTTCAATGATTATTGTTCAGTGAATGAAATACGTAGAGAAAGGATGGTTCCAAGAACACCACAAGAGAATGGTGTTGCAGAAAGAATGAACAAGATAATCATGGAACGTGCTAGAAGTATGAGGATACATGCTGGATTTCCCTTGTATTTTTGGGTAGAAGCAAATTGATACAATAGTTTATTTGATTAACCATGGGCCTTCAAGTTCACTAGATGGAGGAATACCAAAGGAAACTTGGACTAGAAAAGAGGTAGATCTTTCTTTTCTTAAAGTTTTGGTTCAGAAGCTTTTGTGCATATTGATAAGGAAAATAGAAAAAGTTGGATGCAAAATCCAAGAGATGCACTTTCATTGGTTATGGATCTGGTGATTTTGGATTTCATTTTTGGGATTTAGAGAATTCTAAAATTATTAGGAGTCGTGATATTGAATGGAATGAAAAGAGAATGTACAGGGATCAAATTTTGGTACCCAAGGACAAATTGGTTGAGAATTTTGTGAATGAAAATGAACTCTTGGATTTAAAAATAATACCGATAGGGTTACACAATAATCGGTGTTGGTTGACCTTGACCGGTTAGCCAGTTAGTTGTAAAATAGCCAAACCGACATCGGTTAGTAGAACCGATTCGCTTATAGGTGATCGACGTACCACCATTAGATTTGGATACAAATGTTCAGGAGGTCCAAAATGAGCCTCCAAAGACCCCAAAATTATGTGAGAAGGTCACAAAGAGTAAGTAAACATTTAGAAAGATTTACACCTTCTTTATCTTATTTATTATTGACTGATAATGGTGAACTCGAAAGTTTTGAAGAAGTAATGTAGGATAAGACTCACGTCTAGTGGGAGCATAACATGGATGAGAAATGGACTCTTGGAACAAAACCAAACTTGGGATTTAGTTAAGTTGCACATCAAGGTAAGAGGACATTACAGAACAAATGAGTTTACAAGAATTAAGGAAGAAGAGGGTGGACTGAAAAGATACAACACAAGGCTTGTAGTAAAGGGATTTACACAGAAAGCATGTATTGATTTTGGTGAAATATTTTCTCCTATTGTAAAGATGACTTCTATTCGTAATGTATTGAGTTTAGTTGCAGTACATGATTTGCATTTAGAGAAACTAGATGTGAAGATGGATTTCCTTCATGGTTATTTGGATGAAGAGATTTATATGTAAGCAGCAGCTTGGGTATGAAGTCAAGGGTAATGATAAATTAGTGTGCAGGTTGAAAAAGAGTATATATGGGCTCAAGAGAGCTCCAAGGTAATGGTACATGAGGTTTGATAGTTTCATGCATGAGCATGGTTATTTGAGATGTGAATCTGACCATTGTGTTTATTTCAAGAAGTTTGAAAATGAGAGCTATATTATTTTGTTATTGTATGTGGATGATATGCTCATTGAATGATCTAGTATGCATGACATTGGTGAGCTTAAGGGAAAGCTAGCTCACACATTTGACATGAAAGATTTAGGAGTTGCAAAAAGAATCCTTGGCATGCAAATACACATAGATAGGAAGAACAAGAAATTATATTTATCTCAGGAGGCTTATATCAATAAGGTGTTGGAAAGGTTTAACATGTAAGATTCCAAACTTGTAAGTACACCTATGGCAAGACACTTCAAATTGAAAAAAATCAGTGTCCTTCATCACATGGGGAGGTCAAATACATGACACGAGTATCATATGTTTCAGAAGTTGGGAGTCTCATGTATGATATGGTTTGTACCAGACCAGACATTGCACAAGCAATGGGAGTTATGAGTAGATTTATGGCCAATCCAAGTAAATAACATTGGAAAGCAATCCAATGGATACTCAGGTATTTGAGAGGGACATCTAACATGTAGTTATGCTATGGAGGTTTGGATATTTATTTATGTGGTTATGTTTATTTGAATATGGTGGGGATTTGGATGGTAGAGTTATGGCTTTGTTTACTATAGAGGTAGAGTATGTTGTAGCTACAGAGGCTAGCAAGGAAATGATATGGATGAGCAGGTTCATGGAAGAGTTCGGAAAGGAGAAAGATGATTGCAAATTGTTTAGTGATATTCAGAGTGTAATTCATTTGGTAAAGAACTCAACATTTCATTCTAGAACGAAACACATTCAGTTGAGGTATCACTTCATATGACAGGTATTAGAGGATGGACAATGAAACTGGAGAAGATTCATATGAGTGAAAACCCTCATGGATATGCTAACGAAGTCATTAGCAAAAGAGAAGTTGGAGATACACTCCAATTTTGTTGGTCTTCGAGTTTGAGATTTGAAGAGGAAGAAACAAAGCTAAGAAAAGGATCCAAGAATGACATTGTACAAGTATAGTGCAATAATTTATCTCAAAGTGGGAGATTGTTGAGTTGTGGAGCTCAATTACTTCATATTAACATGCAATATCAAACTTGTAGGAAATATAGTAACCGACATCGGTTAAGGAGGGACCAGAATCGGTCAAGAAAGGAGGAACCGGAATCGGTTAGGGCTAACCGACGTCGGTTACCTGTGTGTGAGTGTTTTAATTAACTCACATGAATTAGATCTAATTTTATCATAAAAGTAAATATATTGATTGTAATTGCATGACTAAGTGCCCTAAGTTTGTGTATGTCTATATAAGCATGAAAGCTAAGGTTTAGAAGTAGAGAATTGAATGAGTTGATGATTATTGTGAGAATAATTGTGAGAGAGAGAATTCTTGGAGAAGAAGCAAAATCTTGAGTGAAAGAAAGTATTGTACATCTAAGAGGTATCTTCAATTGTATATCTTGTCAAAGATTTTAATAATATATTGGCTTGTTTCTTTGTGGATGTAGCTCACACTTTGGGTGAACCATGTTAAATCTGGTGTCGATTCATATCTCTTGTTTTGTATATTTCTTCTAGTAGAATATCCATTTTTTTACATGTATGCTTAGATCTAATATATAATCTATAGAACCTTA